>CM076582.1:319680326-321009972 GCA_034641835.2 Pinus albicaulis
AAAATTGTTAGGTCCTTTTAAAGAAAACATAATTAATCAACTTTCATTGAAATATATGATAATCTCAACCCAATTTTATGAAAAGTAGTATACCATTTTTTACATAATTTCACATAATACAAATAGATAAATTGTACTTAAGTATTGTTATAAAGATTTAACTACCCATTGAGAGATGGCCAAGTGATTGAGACAGGGCATCATCACAATAAAAAACCAAGTACAAATTGTAGTAATCCTAGAATCATGCTTTACATGAGGTAAAATTGGGGAACTCATGACTTGTACTATAGATAAAAAAAAACATTTATCCTTACCAAAAAATATATGATAAAAATTGACAAACTACATAAGCTTAAGCTTAGGGGGATATAATCCTTCTTGCCTTCCATATAGATAATGAAAATGATTGTTCCAAGTCTCATGTTGCTTCTTATGTTATTTTATAAGCCTTGATTGGAAGGAAAAATAGGCTCGGGCCGAAATGTAAGAAAATAAAACATAATGAAACACAACGTAAGAAATAGAGAACATAATGAAACACACACATACATATCTCTAGACAATCAACACAATTATTTTCCTAGGAAATCCTTATATGGGAGACAAGCAACCCTAAAAAGTAATGACGCTCTAGACTCCTTTCTCCCTAGGAAATCCTTATGGGAGAAAAACAACACTAAAATGCAAACATGCTCTACTCTCTCTTTTCTGGTATGGAAAATATGTGAGTACAAAGAAAGAGGTAATCTCTCTAGAGTTAGCTAAGACTTTTAGCGTGTAAGGTTGCTATAAAAACTTAACTTCATACATTTTTCTCTCTAACTTCACACTCCTATTTGTATTTTCGACTATGGAACAAAATACAATAACACAAAATGGAACTCTTATTCCTCCTAGTGGCCAAGTTTCCCTTTTTCATATGACCATCTGCATCAATCTTCAAACCCCTTACATCACAACATATGCAATTATTTATATCACAACATCTGCACTTGTGTCCATACCTCTCACCACAGGGGCTTCACTCATTGAAGCTTTGACATATCACGTGCGTTCGTGGCATATTAAACAATACCCTTAATTTGACTACATATTGGAAAATACCTTTGAAAATCACATTATTTAACCCTCTACCAATACGAACCCAATACACCTTCCCAATTTAAAAAACCCCTCCTTTCCCATACTAAAGTATGTTCTTTTAAAACATGTTTTCTTGGTGATATGGGTGATTTAGAAATGATTGGGAGAGCGAAATTCGTCATTTAATATGTACAATTTGTTTGGTTGAATCCACATGAAAAACAAGACTCCCAACCGTGAGAAGAGGAAATTACATCCTATTTCTCCCCCTAGCACAATTACCAGTCCAGTTACAATTTACCAGCCCCAAACTGGATTTTACTCTCAGGTACTGGAACCTCTACAAAGGTTCGACCTGGAAACATAGTTTTTCCTTAGGTTTCTCCACTGGTTCTATGTCCAACTTGGATAACCTACAACAACATCCTTCTTTTCATTTTTTATATCCCTTCTTGGATAACCATAATATCTTGAAATGGAGCTAGCCAACTCAAATATAGTATTGCAAATCCCTGGCTAAGTTAGATGAGGATTACATATGGTCTTGAATGAGCATTTGGACTCTTTAGATATGTGCACCAATTATGTTCATATAACACAACAAATAGATGATTCAATACAAATGTCACATAGAAGTCATATTTATCTCATGGGCCTTCAACTTAAATTATATATCTAGCATTACATTAAGCTATAGGAGATAAATCAAAGAAGCATTTGAATGTAAATTAAACATGTATAATAATTATATGTCCTTTCTAGTTCAATAAATAGATAATAATTTGGCTCAACTATGCCTTGTACTCAACTATGCCTTGTACATGTTTTCCTTTAAACCTTTACTTTCATAGCACATTTTCATCAAAAATTTTATTTGTCAATTTGGACTCTTTAGATATGCGTACCAATTATGTTCATATAACACAAAAAATTGATGATTCAATAAAAATGTCACATAGAAGTCATATTTATCTCATGGGCCTTAAACTTAAATTATATATCTAGCATAATACATTAAGCTATAGGAGATAAATCAAAGAAGCATTTGAATGTAAATTAAACATGTGTAATAATTATGTCCTCATTTAATATGTACAATATGTTTGGTTGAATCCACATGAAAAACAAGACTCCTAACTGTGAGAAGAGGAAATTACATCCTATTTCTCCCCCTAGCACAATTACCAGTACAGTTAGAATTTAACAGCCCCAAACTGGATTTTAGTCTCAGGTACTGGAACCTCTACAAAGGTTCGACCTGGAAACATAGGTTTTCCTTAGGTTTCTCCACTGGTTCTATGTCCGACTTGGATAACCTACAACAAAATCCTTCTTTTCATTTTTTATATCCCCTCTTGGATAACCATAATATATTGAAATGGAGCTAGCCAATTCAAATATAGTATTGCAAATCCCTGGCTAAGTTAGATGAGGATTACATATGGTCTTGAATGAGCATTTGGACTCTTTAGATATATATCTAAAGAGTCCAAAAGCTCATTCAAGACCATATGTAATACATAGCCTCCTCATTTAATATATAAAACTTTAATCCATGTGCTTAACCTTAACATTGACACAAATGGAATACAATTTTACTCACTGCTTTATGATAGAAAAATATGCGGATGAATATTTCCCACATATCCGAAGTCAAAAGGGATAGATTAAAAAGGGATGCTCCGGTCATCTATAAAAGATAAATTAAAGAAGCATGACATATTAAAGTAATTTAAATTAGATATGCGTACCAATTATGTTCATATAACACAACAAATAGATGATTCAATACAAATGTCACATAGAAGTCATATTTATCTCATGGGCCTTCAACTTAAATTATATATCTAGCATAATACATTAAGCTATAGGAGATAAATCAAAGAAGAATTTGAATGTAAATTAAAAATGTGTAATAATTATGTCCTCATTTAATATGTACAATATGTTTGGTTGAATGGACATGAAAAACAAGACTCCCAATCGTGAGAAGAGGAAATTACATCCTATTTCTCCCCCCTAGCACAATTACCAGTACAGTTAGAATTTAACAGCCCCAAACTGGATTTTACTCTCAAGTACTGGAACCTCTACAAAGGTTTGACCTGGAAACATATGTTTTCCTTAGGTTTCTCCACTGGTTCTATGTCCGACTTGGATAACCTACAACAACATCCTTCTTTTCATTTTTTATATCCCCTCTTGTATAACCATAATATCTTGAAATAGAGCTAGCCAACTCAAATATAGTATTGCAAATCCCTGGCTAAGTTAGATGAGGATTACATATATGTTCTTGAATGAGCATTTGGACTCTTTAGATATGTGCACCAATTATTTTCATATAACACAACAAATAGATGATTCAATACAAATGTGACATAGAAGTCATATTTATCTCATGGGCCTTCAACTTAAATTATATATCTAGCATTACATTAAGCTATAGGAGATAAATCAAAGAAGCATTTGAATGTAAATTAAACATGTGTAATAATTATATGTCCTTTCTAGTTCAATAAATAGATAATAATTTGGCTCAACTATGCCTTGTACATGTTTTCCTTTAAACCTTTACTTTCATAGCACATTTTCATCAAAAATTTTATTTCTCAAATTTTTATTATATATTATGTTTTTTAATTAATTAATAACGACCATTATTACCGAAAGGGATTTTACAAATTTATCTTTTATAAAATGAATTATGAGGGGCATATTGAGATGGTTATCTCACTTTTTATTGATTCTTCTAATATTCCTAGAATTTTATGAAAGAAAATATGAATTTGAAATGTTTGTATAAATTTAATGAGGATACATGAGTTGATTTGGAGAAGACCATCATCACTTATGTCTAGTTTGAGACAGGGCATCATCACAATAAAAAACCAAGTACAAATTGTAGTAATCCTAGAATCATGCTTTACATGAGGTAAAATTGGGGAACTCATGACTTGTACTATAGATAAAAAAAAAACATTTACCCTTACCAAAAAATATATGATAAAAATTGACAAACTACATAAGCTTAAGCTTAGGGGGATATAATCCTTCTTGCCTTCCATATAGATAATGAAAATGATTGTTCCAAGTCTCATGTTGCTTCTCATGTTATTTTATAAGCCTTGATTGGAAAGAAAAATAGGAGGGCAGAAATGTAAGAAATATAAAACATAATGAAACACAACGTAAGAAATAGAGAACATAATGAAACACACATATACATATCTCTAGAAAATTAACACAATTATTTTCCTAGGAAATCCTTATATGGGAGACAAGCAACCCTAAAAAGTAATGATGCTCTAGACTCCTTTTTCCCTAGGAAATCCTTATGGGAGAAAAACAACACTAAAATGTAAACATGCTCTAGAGTTAGCGACTGATTTTTAGCGTGTAAGGTTGCTATAAAAACTTAACTTCATACATTTTTCTCTCTAAATTCACACTCCTAGTTGTATTTTCAACTATGGAACAAAATACAATAACACAAAATGGAACTCTTATTCCTCCTAGTGGCCAAGTATTTAACATAGCGTGATAGCCAATTCTCTCGTACCATGACCTGGTCAACATGATAGGTCAACTTACTAAAGGAATAAATTTTGAATGAACTTCATTTGATGTTTTTCTTGCACCATTGGATATATGTCTTTAAGTGTAGAATAATGGCCAAGATTTCAGCACAAGGGATAATCGTTTGATCCACAAAAATGTCATTTAATACCTCAAAATGATTCCAAAAGGTTTTAGACCCCAATTCTCCACCCACCATTAAAATGACCCTACAAGTTGATTCTTTCAGTTTTTTCACTCTATAAGCATCAAAATATAATATGACAAATAAGTTTTTTTTCAGTTTTTTCAGTTGATCCATTTATGGTAAAGAAATCAAATAGTTCTATCAATTCCACCTTGCAACTCTAAGAGACATTGAATTAAATTTCATCTTGTCAAACCAGGAGGTAACTCCTCAAAACTGCAATGTATATTAGCTGAAGAATGTACATGCTTATATAGATGGGAGGTGAGGCTATTGGGATTCAGCTCCCAATGACTCTTGGCCTTCCTTATTTCCTAATAACAAATAATATACAAAAATAAATGTGCACACCCATCCATAGGATTCGGTGTCAACATTCCCCCCTTTAATCCGAAGGGATGTTGGTGAGTCCAAGCATCGATCTGAACTTTTCAAACTTCTCTCTTCCAAGTGCTTTGGTGAAGATGTCAGCAGTTTGCTCATTTGTGGAACAATGATGTAGATGGATGGTCTTGGCTTGAACATGATGTCGAATGAGATGGTACTTTGTATTGATGTGCTTTGTTCGATCATGGAACTTTGGGTTCTTGTCCAACTTTATTGCAGAAGTGTTGTCGATCATGAGTGGAGTGGAATACATCTGTTTCATCTGCAAATCTTCCAGGATTTTCCGGAGCCACACAATTTCCTTTGTTGCTTAAGCTGCTGCCACATATTCTGCCTCGGTCGTGGAATCTGCTGGAACTGACTGTTTGCGTGATCTCCATGAGACAGCTCCTGATCCAAGACTCATGGTGTAACCTGTAGTAGACACGCCTGTTTCTTTGTCGCCATCAAAATCTGAATCAGAGTATCCGGTCAAGATGAAGTCGCCTACCTGTGTATATTTGAGTCCAAAGTCTTGAGTCCCCTTCAAGTACCTTAGTACTCTTTTTGCAGCAGACCAATGTCCTTCACAAAGTTTTTGCATGAACCTTGAGAGGATTCCAACAGCAAATGAGATGTCAGGTCTGGTGGTGGTCAGATAGATAAGACTTCCTACAAGCTGTCTATACTTAGTTGCATCCTCAAATTCCTTCCCTTCAGCTGATGTGAGCTTCAAGTTTTGTTCCATTGGAGTGCCTAAGGGTTTACAATCATCCATGCCAAATTTGTTCAAGAGATCTCCAATGTACTTCTTCTGAGAAAGAAAGATGAATTTAGGATGTTGAATTACTTCAATACCCAAATAGTAATGAACATGACTCAAATCAGTCATTTCAAAACCTTTCTTCAACTCTTTCTTCATGGATGCAATATAGCTCTCATTGTTTCCTGTTATCAAAAGGTCATCTACATATACCACAAGATATACAACTGTTTTTCCAACTTTCTTAACAAACAAAGTTGCATCATCAAGATCAAAGTGTTTGAAATCAAGTTTCAGAAGATGCTCGGTCAACTTCTCATACCAGGCTCGTGGTGCTTGCTTGAGGCCATACAAGGATTTCACAAGTTTGCAAACTTTGTGTTCTTGACCCTTTATCACAAATCCTTCTGGCTGGGACATATAAACTTTCTCCTTCAGATCTCCATTCAAGAACGCTGTTTTTACATCCATCTGATGAACTTTCCATCGACTCTGAGCTGCTAAGGCAAAGAGAGTCCGGATGGTGGTCCATTTTGCTGTGGGAGCAAACGTTTCTTCATAATCAATTCCTTCTTTCTGTGCGAATCCTTTTGCCACAAGCCTGGCCTTGTGCTTGTCAAGTGAGCCGTCTGCTTTGTACTTGTTCTTGTAGACCCACTTGCAGCCAATTGGTTTCGCTCCCAAAGGCGGATCAACCAGCTTCCAAGTGCCATTCTTTATCAAGGCATCATACTCCTTTCTGCATCGCTTCTTTCCATTCATCATGAGAAGCGGCTTCTTTGAAGGAAGTTGGTTCATGATCTGTAGACAAACTCAACTCACAGTTATAAGCAATATCCATATCAACAGGGGAATCAGAATTATCTACATCACCTTCGATTTCTTGGGTGGAACTTCTTGTTCCTGTTTTTCCAACCTCATCAGGATGAACATCCTCCAGTGTCTTTGTCAGCCATTTGGGGGGACCTTTCTGAGATGGCCCTGGCTGGTCACTTGACTGAGTTGGGATTGATTCAAGATTCAATCTCCCAATTCTGTCAATCACATCATCCAATGTGTCATCCGTGGTGGTTTCTTCATGTCGGGGAGAGTGTGGTTCAGGAAATGATTCCACAGTTTGATTCAATATCGGAATCCCCCCTTCAAGGTGTGGAATCACATTATCAAATTCTTTGAAAGACTTTGCATGTGTGAATCTATCCAGGCGATCAAGTTGCCGCTCAACAACCTTGTCACTCTTGGATGATTCAAGAAATATGACATCTCTTGCTATCACAAACTTCTTATTTGCTTCATCATAAAGACGATATCCTTTGGAGGTATTGGAGTACCCCAAGAAGATACATTTTCTGCTTCTAGCACCAAGTTTGTTCCTTTGACCCTTGGGTATCAAGGCATAACAGGTGGACCCAAAGACCTTGAAATGCTTTACCGAAGGAATGTGGCCATGCCACATTTCAAAAGGATTTTTGTTTCTAATTGAACTTGAAGGACACCTATTCTTTATGTAAACAGCACATAGAACTGCATCAGCCCAAAACATCAATTTTACATTCTTGAAAAATAACATGGAGCGGACCATATTTAAGATGGTTGTGTTCATTCTTTCAGCTACACCGTTCTGTTGTGGATTATATGGCACAGTGGTTTGATGTTTGATTCCATGTTGACGAAGATAATTTTCAAATTTGTTTGAAGTGTATTCTTTTCCATTATCAGTACGTAGAGAGCCAATATGTGTTTGTGCATCATTTTCAATCCATACATGAAAATTCTTGAAAGTTTGAAAAGCATCAGACTTATTCTTCAGTAAGTATATCCAACACATTCTGGTGTAGTCATCAATAAATGTCATCATGTATTTGTTTCCATTTGCAGAAGCAATAGGCATAGGGCCACATAAATCTGAATGAACAAGTTCAAGTTTCCTATGTACTCTTGAGTGTGAATCATGAAATGGCTGTTTTCTATGCTTTCCTAGAATACATGCATCACATTCCTTAGGTTTTCTAGGAATTGTAGGCAGTCCATCAACACCATTTTTCTTCAACAAACGAAGGCTGTCATAATTTAAGTGTCCAAATCTAGCATGCCATAAAAGACTTGATGGAAATGTACCTTCATCATGATGTGAACTGAATACAAAGTTTTGAGCATGAGCGGATGAACCTTTCAGCTTCAAGAGTCTCCCTTCTTCTATTCCCTCCATGACAAGTGAGTGATCTGATGCTGATCTGACCTCTGCCTTGCCATCAAACAAGTGAACTGAGTGTCCTTGCTGCCGGATTTCAACCAGGGACAACAAGTTTCTCTTCAACTCTGGGAGGTATAGAACCTCATGTAGGATATGATCAGGAAGACCAGGCAGTTTAAGCCTGACTGTGCCAAGCCCTGATGGCTTGAGTTTGGATTTATCTGCGAAATATACTGCTCCATCAACTTTGTCGGTGAAATCTTCAAAAAAATCTTTTCTAAATGTCATGTGACATGTTGCTCCTGAATCTAGCAACCAATCATCTCTCCATGAAGTAAATGAAACATCAAAGAGGTTTTCAGTTACTCCATTGTTACAATGTGCTAGAACATAGTGAGCGGATTCGGGTGCTTTACCTTTGTCTTTGTCATTGGTTTTACCTTTGTCTTGATTTCTGTGCTGCTCAATTTTGTTCCATGGTGTTCTGCATTTGGGTGCATCATGTCCATCTCTATTGCAGCGTGTGCAATGAAGATGGGATTTGTCAGCTTGTCTGCCCCCCCTTTCTGTGAAGTTCCTTCTTCCTCTTCCTCTTCTGCCACCTCTTCCTCTAAATGAATCTGGAGCATGATTCTTTTCTCTATGTGCCAAATATGCAGCCTCTTCAGAAGATGAAGGGACTGTCATCTTCCCAAAAGCTTTCTCTCTTTCTGCAAACTTCTGCTCAAGTTTATCAAAGGTGATTTGTTCAAGGTTTCCACTTGCTTGCAAAGACTCAAGATAATGTGAGTAAGTTGGATATAATGCCTTAACATATGCTATGAGAGGTATGTCCATTTTTACGCCAGTGTTTTGAATGTCATGCATTATAGATCTTATTTTTGAAGCTAAAGCAAGGGGATCATCATTCTTCATTTCAAGACTGAACAGCTTAACCATCAATTGAACATTTTCTAATTCTGAGTGTGAGTCATAGAGTTCTTTTAGTTTCTTCAAGGCTTCAAAGGCATTTGAGAATGATGAAATATGGCGACTCACCTCTTCACTTACTGAAGCTGCAATCAAGGCATAGGCCTTGCAGTTCTTGTTTTCCGAGATGGCAAGCTCTTTGTCTGAAGTGGGCTTCTCTGGTGGATTTTCTGCTTGTCCTTCACAGATTCCTCTCCACAGCTCATTAAAAATCAGTGTGTGTTTAATCTTTCGAGACCATTCAAGATAGTTCTCTTTGCCAGAGAGAACTATCCCAACAATAGAGATGAGAGAATGCATTAGACTGCTGGAAAAAATCTTCTGAAGAGGAAACAAATTCTGCTATAAAGACTTCAAACTCTTGAAATATTTCAAATACAGGGGCAAAAACTCTTGCTGGAAAAAAAATTTCTGAGTTTAAAAACTCTTTCTGGAAATTATATCTGCTCAGAAAACTTTGCTGGAGACTGAATTTTAAAAAACACTCTATGCTATAGACTGATTCTGCATAAAAAAAATGTATTTTTTTTTTGTGTTGGGAAAAAAATGTATGTGGAAAAAAGGGATTATGAATGGGAAGTGGTGGAATTGTGAGTGGGAAGGGGGCGGAATATTGTAATGATGGGAGGGGTATCATAACACAACTCTTATCAACTTAACACAACCATAACACAACGCTCAATATATAATGGACAGTGTATATAATGGGCAGCGTTTTAAATGAAATGGAGCGATATTACAAATGAAATGGACAGCGTTTTAAATGAAATGGACAGTATATATAATGACAATATATAATGACAATACGACGCAAGGAGATACCATGTTCAATACCACGCATATGACAATATACAATGGGAAGCGTTTTAAATGTCATGCCACAGCGTTTTAAACCAACGCAATGGAAATAACACAGCGTTTTTAAATAACACAGCGTTTTATTGTAATGGAATAGACAGCGTTCACACATATGACAGCGTTAAAACATATGACACCACCAGCGTTGCGTTTGACAATGTATGGGAGGGCGGACAGACCATGATACCATGATACCATGACAGCGTTGTAATACCATGACAACGTTTAAAAAATCAATACCATGACAGCGTTGTAATACCACGCAATGGAAATATGTAACTGTGTTAAAACATGGAAATATGACTGCGTTATAATACCACGGAATGGAAATATGTGACAGCGCAATGTTGAATGGTTATATATGAGAGCAATGTATATATGATATAAATGTCGACAGCGTTCAAACAATTTCAGAGGGCGCAGATTGTTAGGTAATGAGAGGGCGCAGATTGTTTGAACAAATATGCGCAGTATAACAGTGGTATATACAAATATGCGCAGGCAGACAGCATATATTTTGTAGCGCAGACAGGAGGGCGAAGTGCTGTAGGGAAGAGAGGGAGGTGAGGGCGCAGGAAGAAAAGGAGGGGGGAGGTGAGCGCAGGGATAAATGGAGCGTAGGGAGAATGAGTGAGGGGAGAGGGCGTAGGGAGAATGAGTGAGGCCCAAAAGGGCTGTTACAAAAAAAATTTGAATTTGGATCTGCAGAAGACAGTTGCAGGACTGCTGGACTGGCAGAGCCTGCAGTTTGCAGATTGATAGAGCCTGCAAATGTCAGTGCTATTTAGGGAAAAAAAAATGCAGAATAACAGTCTAGCAATTAGGAGCAGCAGAAAACAATTAATAAAATTGACTGAGCACAGGGTAGGGAGTTACACCACAGGGCAGAAATGCCAAATGTGGGGCTGGCTCTGATACCATGTCAAACCAGGAGGTAACTCCTCAAAACTGCAATGTATATTAGCTGAAGAATGTACATGCTTATATAGATGGGAGGTGAGGCTATTGGGATTCAGCTCCCAATGACTCTTGGCCTTGCTTATTTCCTAATAAAAAATAATATACAAAAATAAATGTGCACACCCATCCATAGGATTAGGTGTCAACACATCTCAAGACAGGGCTTTGAGAGAACACTCTCAAAGCCAACCTTCGTTATGGCTTTGAAACACATGGTAAGTATCAAGACTTAGCAACTTTATTTGCATAATTTTTTCTAGCATGGACCTTAATGTCATAGCCTTCTTTTGCCTAAATGAATGCAAATTTCCTTGCCATTTGGCTTGTGACATTCATAATTCATGCCCATGGAACATGATTGTGTTGCAATTGTGATAACATTTGCTGTATGCAGAAGCTAATAAAAAATGATCGAAAATGACATTTTTGCTCTGTTTTTTTGAAGATTTAAGGAAAATTACACTAAGTAGCTTCCAACCTCATATGACCATCATGTCAAAATCATCTTAGGATATTGTCCAAGTAAGAGCCACTTAAGCAAACAATCTAGTATACATGACTCCAATTTCAATTAGCAGCAATGACAGTTCTAAGTATGGTGCAAACATTGCTCTAGATCCTCAATGGGGCATGTTTGATGACAATAATTTGGGGAGTGAGAGAGGGAGATGGTAGGAGAAAAAAATCAAGGAATCCTCGAGAAATTGAAAAATATATAACTAATAAGGTGGAAGACATTTGTAACCTAAGAGAGAAACCTGTGAGGAAATGGGTGAAGTTGGTATTACACACCCAATTGGACAACCTCGAGGAGAAAACATTTCTCCCACTTTATTTGTTGGCATAACCTAGTAAGTGTTATTCACTAGCATGTATTTTGTAAAGGCCTTTCAACATAGTTCCCATTCAACTCCATCCACCGGGTTGTAGAGGATTCCAAGCCTAATTTCATAAAAAGTAAGTTGGGGATGATCACATTGACTTGCTTGATGACATGTCTATGAAGATTAACTACCTTGAACTATTTTTTTGCGTAGGGAAAGAGACACATTCCCATGTCCGAGCATGAAAACGTTCTTTGATATTGTTAATGCCTCTAGTGTTTACTTCTACAAGTTCTATAGGCAGAGTCTGTAAAGGGCCAGGTAGCCTCTGGATCTCATCTTTTATGAAAGGTGACATATCTAGTAAATGCCCCTACAGTCAATATCTGGAATGGATCTAAATAGAAGTTCTTCATTTTAATATCCGTAAAACACAACTACTTTAAGGTAAACTATGTACATGTGTCATTTCTTCCACAAACTAAAGTGTATAAGTAGGAAATTTTATACCAAGTGTGCTCCCACCATGTAAAGCGCAATTTGGTGAACTTATCAATTTTATAATATCTTTTTCGATTAAATTTAGTTTCACACATGATCAATTATTGCTTTGAAATTTGTGTTTTACATAATTTGTGTACACTAAATTACAAATTGATTTTTTGAAATCTATTTTGTGAATGTCGACCAATAGATATATATCATGGAGGATGAAAGACGAAGATCAACCGAATCCCATATGGAGGTTCAGGGATTGGAGGATGTTCACGGTATTTAAATATAATCTTAAATCTCCATACATGTGTGTACATATGGAATTGATTTTTTTATTAACTTTGTGAGTGAAATTAGTTGTTAATAAGTTTCATATTTAAATTTTTAGGAGGCAAGAGGAGAAGGGTTTCTACTCCATCCATGGAGCGTGGCCAAGGTTCAACCGGTCGAGGTATGAGTGGTAGCAGGTTGCGGGAAGGGGGTGATATTTATTCCCCCGAAGGCCAATCAACAGCTGTTGGTTCTCAACAGGGTCATTGTGGGTCTGGTTCTCAACAGCATCATTCTGGGGTTGGTTCTTAGCAGGGTCAAGTTGGAGATGATGTTAACCAACAACATCAAGGTTGACATCAATTTCAATATTTTTTCATTAAATTTGTACAACTTTTTTTACACGTATTTTTTCTAATATACGAAATTTTATATATATTGATGCAGAGGCTGAAAATGTTCGAGCCAGTGGTCAAAATAGACGCAGGGCAGCGCGCTACATTCAAGAAGAAGGCTGTCAACCCAGCACAACTTATCTGGCTGAGATTACCGATATACCATGGGAAACGAACATGGCAGAATGCACCTTACAAAGGTGTCAAAGCCTTCATGCAAAATTGCAAAGAGATCTCGAGGCTTTGTCTCTACCTGCTGAGAGTAGACAAAGCCTTGAAATAGTTACACATTCATTGGGTGAAATGGTAAATGTGTACAAAAATTTGGGGCCAACGACTGATTCGTTTGTAGAACTGATGAGAAAGAGAAAAGAAACAGTGATAGGTCCCGATAAATGGAAGGACATAAAACAAAGAGTTACAAGAGCAGAGGCCAAGTAAATGTTTAATTATAAGGAAGGGCCAAAAAGAAAAATGTTGAAGGTGCAGTATTTCAAGCACCCAGACAAATTTGCTTATTTGTATGATCGACATCTTGCGGCCTTTGGAAGGCTTCCATGGAACGATGAGGTTCCTGTTTATTTTGCACAGATGTTTTATGCATAATTTTTTTTGGGTATGAAACCCAACTACAATGACCTTCCTTTAGAATTTTTTGGCCCGGGGAGAGGTCGATTATATCAACGTAAGGGCGCTAAGAGAGATGTGGAGTTGCCTCACCCTGAGCCGCCATTGGTGAGTCGACCGTTTCGAGTCGAAACCCTGTGATCAGAGATGGATGCGACTTCTCAAATAAGTCGAGAAGCAAGAGATGTTATGATCGACAATGTTCATAGCGGATTGAGTGGAGTCGATCTTTGTTTAAATCGATAAAGAGCACGTGAAAATGCACGTGCCAATTTTGTTTATCGTACAGATGAGGAGATTTACAACATGAATGTTGAAGATCTCCGAACATATGCAATAAATTGTCGCAATGGTCTGCAAGACCTAATTTTTCATGAGGAAGAGGGCACGAGAACGGTATGTGTTAGTGACCTTAGGTTTGAAATTATATTTACATATACATGTGTACAATTTGTAATAAATACATGTGTATGTACATGTATACATTTATTTGTATGTGTACATTAATCTAACAAAAATGTATGATTATATGTTAAAACACCATTTGCAGTTCTCAGGCATGATGCGTGATGAAAATGTTAATATTACGTTCGGGACCTCGGTTCAAACGATGCAGATGGGTCTGACCATCATGATATGTTGGCACATGTATGTTAGTGTTTTTAAGTGACTCTAAAATAAATAATTGTTGCCACACATGTACATGTATGTATATATATAATTTGATAAAATGTTTTAACAGGTACCGATTCCGTCTCATGTTTTTGGGATGGCGGTACCTTCTTCTTCCTTAGGAGATATACCTTCTACTTCATTGGGAGATGTGCCACAAGTATGGACAATTTTTCACAAGTTCAAAATTTATGTTACCTCAAAAATTTCCATTAAAAATTGAGATATATAGAGAGAGAGATCTATATTTTGAGTTATTTAAAAATTTTTGAATTTAGGTTCCTATAGAAGATTTTTTTAATCCGGGGACTCTAGCGACGGAGATAGGAACATCCACAGCATTTGAACAAGTTGTCTTTAGTTCTTTTTTTTAATATTATTGAAAATAAGTTTATATATGTACACGTGCATTTTCATTTGAAAGTTTTTAATATATATATATATATATATATATATATTTAACTGTACATGTATATTGTACAGTTTACCACTGCAGATGTTCTTATGGGAGAACCTATTCGTCAAATGGAGAGGGAACCTTACAAGGTATTGCATGATTTCTTTGTTATATTTTGTTTTTTACATGAAGTTCTAGATATATATATTCTCATTCATTTTTAAAACTTCAAATTTTAATGTTCAAGTACATGTGCATTGTGTATGTAGGTTTCCTATTCACGGGATAGGGCGCGGACTGAGACCCAGACGCTAGATCCTCCATTTGATGGACATGATTTACAGTAGATTTGATTTCAAAATTTAGATGGTTTTAAAATTTGTTAAACTTGATACAGTTTGATACTTGTGAGATTTACAATTTTTGGACATATTTTATTACATTTTTATTATATAATTTGTTTTATTTAATTTTTGGATGGTTTTAGTACTTTTGGCATGTGAATGTGAAGTAATGTTGTCATATGAACTACATATGGCATGTGATATTTAATGTTAAATGTTTTTGTTGGATAGTTGAATTATAATTGGCATGGCATGTGAAGTTTTTAAAACTCAAGTTTTGGATGGTTTCAATACATTTTGCATGTGATATTTAATGAACTTTAAATGTTTAATGTTTTAATGTTGCACAATATATAATCAAAAGGGTTTTAAAACTTAAATTTTTGGGTGGTTTCAACCTACATTTGCACATGTGGTAAATTGAAATGTTACTTGTAACAAGACAATCCCCATTGATTTCATTGTATATGTTGATTTCTGATTTGATATAATTGCATGTATGATGGTACATTACCTGTAAAGTCATTGGATTAATAGTGTTCATTGATTTCAGTGTAAGCACAAAAAATTATTAGCAATGTAGAATGATTTTTGTGTTATAATAATTAAACCTAATAATGTTGGAGAGCAAGAGAGACCTGAGGTATGGTGTTTACTACAAGAGTTCGAGCTAAATATTTAAATGGTTTATGATGTATGATTTTTACTTTCTTTTTAATATAATCGATACGGAAAGATGACAAAACTAATAAGGGTGACAATAAGAATAGAAGAAGAAAATAGTTTAAGATTGATCACAATAAATGCTATTTGTAATTGATTACATTCTAATTATTCACATTATATCATTCAATATTATTACATTGTCACTTTGCATTCAAAAATTTTATTTGATCATTTTCCATTATTAAAGTTATTCTACAATATTTATCATCTCAACAAATTGAGGTAACTAAGAAAATTTAAAATTAAAATGACTTGATACATCTCAAACATATTTAGCATATTTAAAATGGTTATATTAATATTAGATGTATTTACATATTATTGATAAAATTAATCATATGTTTCTCATATTATCGATAGTTTTTCCTTGGTTGCACACAACTGAAACCAACTTAGATCCATCTTAACTACGGATCTATCAAGCACCGAGAGGGATCAAATCTCTCGAGGTGCAAACCTTTCCTCAAGTTTTGGACTCAAAAAAGAGGTTTGCACCTCTAGATATTTGATCCCTCTCGGTGCTTGATAGATCCATAGTTATGCTGGATCTAGGAAATAACTTTCTAAAAATAAGTAAGGGAAAATCAGCATAGGGAACAATTAGGAGTAGATTTAGGACATAGGGAACAATTAGGAGTAAATTTAGGAACATGTGATAGTTGGGTGAGATAAAATCATATATTTTAATAAAATAATGGGAATTTGTAGGAGAGACAAATAGTGGATATGACATGTATTTTGGTGAATAATCAAATTTATGGAATTAAACAATTAATTATTTTTGTATGTGAAAACAAGATTCACACTTAATCCTCACCTAAAAGACTAAATTAAACACATTATTATTAAGGGGACGAGGAGCTTTCTAGGTTTTGAGCTCCCCATTGTAAGATGAGTGTCGTAATGGAATTCTAAGTATTTTTGTGAGAACTTATGATATTGTGATATTCTAATTACGAAATAGTGATCTTGAGTACACGCTGGATAATGTAGTAGATAGGAAATTTTTGATAAGGGGAGATAAGGGATGTGACCAAATTCCTATCAGTGAAAAAAATTTTCTTCACCTTCCTATAACTCCATTGTAGCTTTGGGGGCCAAAGGTAAGAAGAGTACCTTGGAATTTCTTGGGTGAAAAACCAAGTGGGTCACCAACTTTGGTCTAGTGCATTGGAATTCATTAAAGAATTGGTCATTGGAGTTGCTTCAAGCTAGGAGTGAGCATCGTCACCAACCTACATTGAATATTTTACACTCCCTAGGGTGAATGATACTTTAAATTGATTGACAGTCCAAGACTTTCGAATTTTTCCGAATGCCAAATGATCTTACAAAGCTAGTATTTATAATATCCTAGTAGGTCATTCGGTGACAACTTTTATCGGAAACTTGAAACAAAGAGAACTTTTACTGGAAACTTGAAACAAAGAGAATCTATCCTTGGTTAGGACATCATGTAAGATGTCCGCCATAAACAGTAAAATTGTACTTAAACGCTGAGATTCGGGCAAGTGGGGACAACCACTTGTTATCTCGTCCCTTGGAGGCTAGGCCATATGGGGACTGAATCTGACCTTACAAAATAAAGTGAAATAATTTGTACCATACGGTCGGAAAACATATACAAGAACAATTAATATACAAGAGAAATTAATTTCATTCTAGAATATATATATCCAATACATATAACATTTTTCATCAATGCACATGTATAGAAAAGCTACTTTCAGTTGATACTAGAGCACGTGCTTGTACCCAAACAATTTGTAACATGTGAAAACCACAAATAACATAAGCAGCTCAATTTTTAGTTGATTATTGGAAGTTCTAAAACATATTTAATCCAAAGATAATAAATTGTTGGACACTTCACTCAAAAAAATTCTAATGGAATTCCATCTTCAATAATCCATTCATGATCGGATTTTGACATTTCCCATTTCTTAATTTTCGATTTTTTCTTTGATTGAACTTCTATCAACTTTATGCGTGCTGCACACACCAAGTGACTATATTGACAGCTTATAGAATCAGGTTCATAGTCTTCAAAGTAAACAAAGTCTCCACTTTGATGAGTTTGTCTGAAAACATAACCTTTCAGTATAATAGACCCTCTGTCATACTGAAATCCGTGATCATTATAGTCTTGTGATAATTTCATTTTTCGTTCAGTGCAACGCATCAAATAATACTTCACATTTTCATCGTTGTCAATAGGTGAAATTACAACAAAAACATCTCCTGCAGAATAAAATAGAAATTTAACATTTCATTATGCATATTTAAATTTATTTCTAGATCTTTAAATCATTAGAATCAGAAACTTGATCACCATCGGATGATATTGTAGTTTCCTCTGATTGCATTTCTTCAAATATTGCAACAGACATTTTTCCCTTTGTATTTAGCTCTGTATGTTTCCAATCGTTCACATACATTTTGTTTTCACAAACGTCATTGGATTTTGTGTTTTCTATGCAAACATCACAAAAACAAGAATATTTTCTTTTATCCAATGCAAACACATTTTTGGACAACTTTGTTTGAATTGATTGCAATTTTCGAGTCCCTTTTATTGTTTCAACGTCATTTCTAATTGATCTATCTACGTCTTCGATTCCAATATGCCAGAAAAACCTTTATATGGAAAATTAGAAAAATAATTTGTAAATATGATATCAAAATACAATTAAAAATAATCATTGCATGATAAATGTACAATGTTTAAAATTAGATTTCCAATATAAATTAAATTGAATGTACCTTCGCACTTCTCTTGATGGGCTTTTCTCATGGCTTAGAGCAGCGATGCACCATTGAAAAACTTCTTTAGCGTTCACAAATTGGCGTGCAGAGTGGTTCATTTTATATCTTCGAAGTACTCGTTTTATGCATGCTCCCGCACCGCCATGTTCTCCTTTTCCATGGCCAGTCTCAAAGAAATTTCAAAAATGTTTAATGTAGGTTTTCTTATGAAGACAACACAACCAAAAGAATGATCGTGCAGATTTGAATTGACCTGCGCATCCGTCTGACCATATGCAATGTTCATTGAATGTTATTCCACGATTTTTCAATGAATCATAAATTCTTCCAAAACAATGTTGTACAAAACATGTATCATGTGTACGATCGTCACTGATATAAAAGTGATATTCTTTAATGATATGTCGATTTTCACTCGTGCTTTCTATATGATCGACATTTTGTTCAGCGTGTCTATATAGAATATGGACGAGCATGGAGACTTGGTCAGAATGATAGTATTCACTCTGAATTTCTTTTTGTGGAACAAATGTGTAGTTTTCTGCAAAATCAATCACTGACAAAATGGTCCCTGGTGGAAAAAATTCACGAGATTTTTTGAATTGCAAGTCTTGCCATCGATCTCTATGGGAATGCTTGGTGTATTTGTAAATTTCTACCTCAAACTTTCTCAAAAAGTCTATCAGAAAAATTTCGTCTTCTCGTAATTCGATTCTTTTAACACTATTTTCACCTTGAATCGATGAACCGATATATTCATATCTCTTCCATTTCAATGTCATGTTGGACAATGCTTGATCATTTATATCAATACGATATTTGTTTTGAAATTTAGTCAAATTTCCACAATCATCACATTTTTTACCACCAACACATTTATTTTTGTAAAATAGTTCATCGCTTTCTCTTTCACATAAAATTTGAGATATGAATTCATGGATAGTGGAAGGAGGAGGTGAATCCTTCCATAATGTTCTACCGAAATCAAGGAATGTGTCATAATATAACTCAAATTCCACATGATAATGGCAACAACAAGTGTCGCGTACGGTGATAGGTTTTACATACCATGGTTTTTGTTGAACAAAAGCACTGAGTGAAACTTGAATTTGATGATTCTCTTCTTTGAACTTGTTGAATAACTCTATTTGAGTGGTTTCCAAGAGATGTTTTTCATGTTCTTCGTATTGATTTCATGCTATTATTCTTCGCATCACATGTCTTGCAGTCGGTGAAACACGCGAATTGTTCTTCCAATATTCATATATTATTTTTTTAACATCTTCTCCAAGTCTATCTTTGTATGGTTGCCTACAAATAGCTCTCCAACAAGCGAGTTCATCATTTACATCTATTTGCGGTCGAAATTTTCGATGTTTGTGCAGAGTTTTTCACGAGGTTCCCAGTGCTCGTGCCATAGATGTTATCAAACGATTCTCTTGAGTACTTGGTGAAACCATTGCCATCTGTATTCCTCTACGTACATTTGAAACATCTTTATCTCTAGATCTCTTAATTGACTTTATAGCACTACTCATATTTTTTATCATCTCTTCCTTCATTTTTTTATCTTTGGTTGATTTTCGAATACCCAATAGTGTCGTCGCTTCTTTTAATTTCCTTGATGATAGGAGACCTTTCAACATTTGAGCCTGAACTGTCACTCGCTCATTTAAGAAATGCTTTGCAAAAATGCGGTCGACACGATATCGTATAACATGGTCAGGTTTTTTATCTCCATATGTGTGAGTGGCAACATTTTCTAACATCTCATTATCGATAGAGATTTCATCTGTACATATTCGAAAAAATAGTACATATTTAATAAATCACTAAATTAATAAATATGTCAATAAATATTAGGAAAATTTTAAATATATCAATAGATCATAATATATACATTTACATACCCGCTTCAATTTCTGCTTGAGGTTGATTTTCTTCTTCAATATTTTGAGGAATATCTCTGTCTGTTTACATTAAACAAAATATTTTTCAAACTAGTTCATCAAATAAAAATTAAACTTCACATTTTACATTAGGAAAATTTTAAATATATCAATAGATCATAATATTTACATTTACATACCTTCTTCAATTTCTGCTTGAGGTTGATTTTCTTCTTCAATATTTTGAGGAATATCTTTGTCTGTTTACATTAAACAAAATATTTTTCAAACTAGTTCATCAAATAAAAATTAAGCTTCACATTTTACATTAGGAAAATTTTAAATATATATCAATAGATCATAATATTTACATTTACATACCCGCTTCAATTTTTGCTTGAGGTTGATTTTCGTCTTCAATATTTGAGAGGGCTTCTAACTTTCTTTTGCGAGATTGTCTAGTCTCTTCTCTACGTGTCTCAGGGTCTCTTTTTCGATCATATTTTCTCGCACAAGTTCTTCGATTTCCCATGATAATAGGGTATGAAGTTCAAAAAATTTCCTTCAAAAAATTGGACAATAACTCAATTACAAAAAATATCACAAAAGATTTAATTTTAAAAAATTCAGTGTAAATTTTTTGCAAAAAATACATATTCCAATTCAAAACATTTACTTTAAAAAATTTGAGAGAAAAATGTCTTATAAAAATGAAACGAAGCTCAAAAGATTTACTTCAACTCAAAAAACGTACATACCTCCAAGAAATGTCTTTTGAATGTACGTCCAAGAAATTTTTTACAATTTTTGCCAAAATCACGCCACCTCTAAGAAATGTCCTCCAAAAAAATTCATGCCGCCTCTAAGAAATGTCCTAAAAAAAAATTCTTTAAACCCAAAATTGTAAAATCAACCAAGAAATGCTCTTAAATCCAAATTTTGAAGAAATTTTTTTGAACCCAAACCAAGATCTTTGTAAAATGAGAAGAATTGCAAAATGTGCGAAAATTGTGAATCATTTCGCACCAATTTATATTGATGCGAAATGTGTTTTAGCAGGGGGCTCCGCAAAACTCTCCGGCCGACAGAGAGTTACACAATAGTTCGGCCGAACTTTTGATCAAAAGTTCGGCCGAACTATTAAGACGTTAGATTTAATGGATCTTAAGCGGAAAACATCGTTCGGCCGAACTTTATTAAAAGTTCGGCCGAACTAATGCGTCATCAATTACGCAAAAACCAGGTTCTGAATACGGTTCTGCAACTTTGGACTGATTAAACTCCATGAAAGGTTGTTAATTAACTGTCGGAACCAAGACAAGCATTTTCAAAATTGAATCTACTTTCAGGAAATATAACTTTTATGGAATTTCATAAACGTTTAATAATTTTAATGATTTTTCTAATAAAATGGGTGCAAACAATTTCTGAGGGTCATTGTGATTCAGTGAAATCAAAATTTTGTATCTCCAAAAATACATTTTAACAAAAATTGAAAAAATTATGGGGCATTACATTGGTCCATCGTCTCTAATGGGTAGCTTTTAGATTTTTAGTTTATAACTTATATGTTAAGAAATTTCTTGCGACGCAAAACATATCCAAAATACATAGTTTTTTCGTATTGGACCAGTTCAAAAAATTCTAGTAATTATGATATGCATCCATTGGCTTTGTAAATATGACGAAAAAAAAGTAGACTCTGTCTAGATTGTTGTAACACATTTTGTTTTTTCAAAAACACAAATTTTCAATGAATACAACATTGCGTCATAACATGACTTCTTATGAATCCTTTGATTGTTAAGAAACACACACTCAAAAAAACGCTAAGTTGACATATCAAATCTGCATAAATTTTTTTCAAAAAATAAGTAATAGAAAGCTAACAAAATTTCTCACAACTTTATTTTTATCGCAAAATTAAATTCTACACAGAGAAATTGTTATAGTTTGCAGAAAGTTGAAGAACCGAAAAAAATGAAATTTTTTTCTCAAAAAAGGGCAAAAAGTGTAACCCAGCTTCACATTTTCACCCTTTAGTGGAAAGATTTCAACAAATAATAGAATTTAGGGTAAACATATATATAGAGGAAATCATTTCAATTCATATTTTCATTGAAATACATTTGGTTTATAAACGTATTTCACTATTATGAAAAGGTGATAAATTGGATTTTATTTTTTATTTATTGATAATATTTTTAATATATATTGAAATGTTTTTATTAATAAACAAAATTTATCTTTATCTCAATTTAAAAAGTGTTGTGAAAGATCAAAATTTGAAATGTAATTTTTATTATTATTTAAAATGGGTTTAACATGGTTGCAATCCACATAAAATTGAAAACTCACGAATAAAAAACTAATAGATATATAGACATACATTTTGATTATTCTAAAAACGTATTTATTTTTATATGACAAAACTTTTATACATAGTTATGAATATTAGCTCAATTTTCCGATTGTCTATCATTAAAATCATATTTTATATTAAGAGGACATGGGTTCAATTCTCTCAACACCTTTGGAGCCAGTCTTCGTAGTTGAGCCAGCAGGAAGTGATTCCTTTGAGTGGATCTGCCCAATATAAATGTTTTGTGGATGTAGTGATCACTAATATTCAAAGTCCATGAAACAAAAAAATACAATTTTTATACATATTAAAAATATATCTTTTTAAATAATAATTTTTTTATATAATTTTATAATATTTTAATTTTTTTATTATTATTTTAAAATTAGATTTTTTTTTTTTTTAAATCTTATATTATATAATTTCAATGCCACTTACATTACCACACTTTTTTACTTCCATATAATAAAATTAATAACATGATATTAT
The DNA here is from genome assembly GCA_034641835.2 of Pinus albicaulis. Taxonomy (NCBI): domain Eukaryota; kingdom Viridiplantae; phylum Streptophyta; class Pinopsida; order Pinales; family Pinaceae; genus Pinus; species Pinus albicaulis. The sequence goes on from CM076582.1 coordinate 319,703,545, forward strand.
TACTTCATATATAAATATAACATTCCTTTCATTTTATTATATAAAATAATTCAAAATATATATGAATAATAAAGTGTATTACATTCAATTCATTTTATTATTTAAAATAATTCCAAATATTTATGAATAATAAAGTGTTTATAATTCAAAGATGTGAAATATAAAAAAAAACAAAAATAATAGTTATAAATTAAGGTTCATTTTACCATATAGATTAAAATAATAATTTATATATGTAACCATAATGTTTCATAATCTCATATCTAAATTCAATTAATAAACATCGATAGGCATATATACTCAGTAGCCCACATGTATACTCACTTAAGAGTTCACAATTTTGGGTATTAGGGACCGCATGGGGTAGAAATTTGACCTCCCTCTTAGCCTGAAGACAAGAGAGAAGTTGTTAATACCACGCTACCCCATAATACAGACTTTCTTAAGAGCATAATATAGCTACTTTATTCCAGAGTAGAAACATGTCAACTTACAAGCCTTGAATCTAGGTAGAGAGGATAATAACTATTATACCCAACCACCAAAGCTAAACAAAATTGTGTGTGTACCATATTAAATAAATAGATAAATGCCAAGCATATATATATAATCAAGGTTTTAAGAATATTAAAATTAAAAATATTTATCGATATATAAAAGTTATATAAATACAAAGTTGATATTATTATCATTGATGAACCTAAAGGAATAAAATAAGTTGAATATTCTTCCACTCTTTGCATTTCCACAAAAAATGAATCAAAAGCCCTTGTATTACTAAAGAATCTCACCCATTGTAAAAAATAATGGAGTTTGCAAAGTCATAGTAATTGGACACTCTATGGTTATTATCAAAGATGAATCACAAGTATAACATCTAAATTTGAGTCGATTAAATTTTATCATGTGCTCCTCACTAGGAATTAATTAGCCTCAAAAGTAACTAATGGGGTCTCTCTTAATAAAGAAGTTCTTAGTGTAAGTAGGGAGGAGGGTTAAGTAAACTATCTCGATGTCTCTGAATCCATGAATTCCATTGGGGAGATAGCATACCACACCTCTACACAAATAATCATGCAATCCGTGGAAATGGTATCAGTTAAAACCTCTCGCCTCACGCTAAGAATATTGAATCCTTCCATGTTCATGTTAATATTGTGTGAGGAATATTATTGTTCTTGCATGTGGGATATTTAGGAAATTTTTTGCGATAAATATGGAAAAAAAGGAACCAAAACATGTAATTGGAAATCTTGGTGTAGTTATGAGCTTCCATTTAGGTTTATATATTCTTGATTGGAGGCTTCTCCATGTTGAGGGTATCCATCCATGGATTCTTTTATCATGGTTGGTGATGTATCATCTATGATTTGAAAAATTGCTAGAAATTTCTAAAGCACCATGAGAGGAATGTTGAGGAGACCAACATGATTGTGGCTTGCTTAGCCAAGAAATGGAGATTAAAGAAGAAGGAAATAACTATTTCCAAGGAAATGGAGAAATATGGAGCTGCAAAACACGTGGACTTAAACAATGTTATTGATGATCCCCAATATTGCAACAATAATCTTGCAACTCCCAAGGATATCAACTTAAAGTATCAAACTAGGGTTTGTACAAACTTAAGATGTGTCATCACTATATGTGCAGCATACAATATGTCCTTATTTCATTAATCTGATGAAATGGCGTACAAACATAAGAGGTTGTAGCAGTGCATGTGCAGTAAGTGGTGTACTTCTACCTAAGTTGGTGCAAGAGACTATAGTACTCTATGTTTGTAGAAAGAAAAAACACAACTAATCCTAAGTGCAGAAAAGGAAACCTACTTAATTTTACAGAAAAGAAAACTAATTACTTTTGCAGAGAGGAAATCCTAGTTACTTTTGCAGAAAGGAAATACCATTATACTTTCCACGAAAGTAAATTATAATCCTACTTGCATAAATTTAAACATTAACCTATATGCAGAGTGTAAACGATACATCAAAAGGAAACCTAGTCTATGTAATAGAAATAACAATGTTGGAAGTGGAAACCCTAGCTTAAGATGAATGAAACAAAACCTAATCATAAAATAATTCTTCAATCAATAAATTAAAGATAGATTTTGTCAATATATTTCATAAGGTGCCTCATAAAGTAATCATGAAAATCATCATTATGCTCTTCAAGTCACGAATTTGTCCACTAATCCAAACTGCAGAGGTGAATTGTAATCGAGAAGAGGAAAGGATTAAGAGGTATTTGGTATTAAACAATCACAAATTCAGAGCCTAGGGGTCATTATTCAAGCCAAAGAGACCAAAACCAAGATTTTGGAGAAAATTTCATGTGTTTTACACGTGCTACAAGGCTACTACAAGACTACTACAAGAGTGCTATAGGAGTAACACAACTGTTGCAGGACTGCTAATCCTTCAGATAACTTGTTGAATTCCCAAGAAAATAAAATTCAAATGAGAGAGGAATTTTTTTATATATATTAGGATGTCCTAGGACTCTAATCCAAGTGGAATCAATCAAAAATACCCCTGTTAACATGTGCTAAAAAATAGCAGAAAATTACTACTCTAAAAACTGGAAATTCAAGAATTAGTGAGCTAGTTAACCTATCAAATGCCTATCCTAATCAAGTGAAAATGCTATGGGGTAATTTTTTTTATTAAATTTAATTTTTGTATGACCCAATACAAGTGGAATCAGCTCAAATGAAGCTCATTAACATGTTCTAAAAAATATTAGAAAATTACTACTAGTTTTCTATAAGGGACTTCCGACATTCTATATTTGTGAACTAGTAAACCAATCCAAGTAGCTCAATTATGCAGATGGATTTTCAAAGATATTATAAGGATGAACCATGCTTTTAAATCTTTAAATAACCTGTAAAACAAATCACTTCTATAACTTCCATAAATTCTATATTTGTGAACTAGTAAACCAATCAAAGTAGCTCAATGATGAAGTTGCCTTTTCAAAGATATTGTAAGGATGAATCATTCTTTTTACTCTATAAATAACCTGTAAAAAAAATCACTTTGATCATTTAACCAATATGACCTACAAAAAAAGATACATGAATAGTAATTTCATAAATAAGAGATGCAAGTGAAAAGGACATTAAAAGAAAACAAAGAGATTGTAAAAGAGGGCTATGACGCTCTTCAAATGGCCAAGCCCAAGGATAATTAGAGTCATATGAATGAAACCAAGCTTTAGAAGCTAAAAATGGCACCAAACTTCATTATTTGAATCAATCCAAGTACATTCCTGCTAGAAATGAAAGTGGAGCGGCTAAATAACAAGTTTTCTCCACAAAAAGACTAAAAATGTGTGCCCATAGAGGAAAATTCGAAGTGGTACATATAAAAAGTGATGAGTAAGAATTCTACTTGAAAGAAGGTCGCTTTCCCTTCTAAAATCCCTCAAAAAGTCAATTGTTCCCAACACTAGGAATCTTCATCAAATGACCTAGAACACATTTCTAGATTTTCTCAATCAATGGAGCTTCAAATTTTGTCAATAATTTCATGATATTTTTTTCATTTATTATCCAATATTTTTCCATACTGTAGTAGATATAAATTTGCTATATTATCTCATTCATAATTTACTAAATATTGTCACAATACTCTGAAAAATAAATAATATTAGGCACATAATAAAGGATAAACCAAATTTGTAAGGACCCATTAATAATATGAATTAACTCTATGATGTGAAATTAAGGGGGTCAAATACATGTTTTAAGTGCCTATTCATAATCAAGTTGGCGTAATAAAATAGATAATTTTGGGGCCCATCATCTCCCTAGTACTGAAATTGTTTCTCACCCTTGAGAAACTTAGCCTTCTTTCTCTTCCTTGCCTTTGTCATGGTGTCCTTTGGTATCTTCTTGATGTCTTAGGCAGTTGTAGATGTGGTTTATTTTGAATAGAACTCAACCATGGATGGTATTTTTCTAGGTGACCACTCTGCTCCAGATACTAGTTTGATGGTCAGACTTTGTGTTGTTATCCCAAATCCTATACTTTCTTTGATTTTGCAATCTACATCCTTCTGTTAGTTATGCCCCTCTCTTTTTCTAATTCCAATAGGAGGAGTATTGCAAATTTCAAGAAAAATCCTTCCCGCTTCCAAAAATTTATAATAGAAGTCGAGGTTAGGCTATGGTTCAGGCTCTTGGAGTTCTCGAGGGCCTATTTCTACCACTTTTGATGTTGCTTCCTCCTTCTGCAGCGTTGTTTTTTGATCCTATAACACTTTTTCTAAAAAATTTCCTTCCTCTAGAAGCCCTATCTTTATCCTATATAAAATCTTTCCCTTCCACATCGACTTAGACATTTCCATCCTCCTCGTGGACACCTCATAGTTCTTTGCCACCGAAATCATGTTTTCAGGGTTAATGATGGACACTATGGGTACGAACGTTTGTGCAATATAGGCCTCTGAGGGGTGCTAGGGTTGGAAAAAGTCCTAAAAAATTATTCATCCACCCTCATACACCTCCCTCATCATTAAAAACACCATACTTTCCCTCAAATATCTCTCGTACCCACTCTTGTAGTAAAATAGGGCACTCCTATAGCAAAACAGAGTTTCCAGTAGCAACTTTGTTTCTCATGTAGCAAATGTGTTTCCCATATAGAAGGGTTTTTTGTGCTTTTATTTTATTAGATATGGTTGATCTAGTGGTTGGCCTTGTCATGGATGTCACAGGTTTTTTACCCTTGGCTTTTGGGGAGGTGACCTCCTCAATCTTCCCTTCCCCTGGCCCCAATTATTTTCTTGTTGGCTAGATGACACTTCAATTTTGATGGGGACTTGTCGAAGGAGGTTGAGGGTGATGAAAATGAGGCTAGATGAAAATGATACTAATGGTTATGGAATCAAGGTTGGTGGTGATGAAAACAAAGTTAGATGAAAACGAGCCTAGTGGGAGATAAAAATGAGGCTAGGTAAATATTGAGTTTGGGGAAGAATTTACCTGTGGATGATTGACGTTATTAACATCTGATACTTAGAAACAAAAAAGAGAAATTAAATAGCACTCATGAAGCCAAAATGATTCAATTACATACCTTTCCTACATGTGGAGATGCTTGATGGTGTTGATGTTTTGGATTGAATACTTGTTCTGTAGGTGTTGTTGGAGCCAAAGACTATGTTGTAGGTGTTGCATGGTGGCCTGATTCATCATTGGTTCATGTTGTCAAAGGTTGCTTGCTGATGTTCTCATCCTTTAATGATTGCATGGTATATCTGGACATGATCGAGCCTATTTTTGAGTGTCTTTTGATACATCAATTCTTTGTCTTCTTTGATTTCTGCTCGATGATGCAATTCCTTTGTTTATGTAGGTTCTTTGCAGATGTTGTTGCTTGTTGTGTGATAAAAAATTTGGTAAAAGTTGACAAAGGGTCCTTTAGTTGCTCAAAATCAAGGAAATGGCTCCCCATTACCTTCATGATGGTTGGTTCTTTAATCCGATGTTTCCAATTGTGTCCTGTAGGGTTTGTACTACCTACTACAAGACTATGTGGCTTTCTGTAGTAGTCACACAGACCCTTATAATATCACATTACTCTTTAGATAAAGCCTCCAATAGCACTGATAATTCATAAGTAATATGTTGAAAAGGGCCAGAGGCCTTTTTTGTGGTGGAAAGGATAGAAGAAGGGGTGAAAATGGGTTATTTTCATGGACATAGATGAAAATAAGAGTGGATAAGAGACAACGTGGTGTGAAAAATGAATCATGAGGCTATGGTGGACCTCTCCTCCTATTCCTGTATGAAAAACATAAGATCTTAACCCTTTTTCCATTATAATCACAATCCTGTAGCAATTCTGGAACACTCTTGTAGCAAAACGAATTTATCCATATCTCTCAATCGGTAGATTGGATTGACATGAAATTTTTCAAGCATGTTTTCATCATCATTATGCATCTCACCATTGAAATATTTGCCAACAGATGCACCAATATTGAGAAAATGAAAAATGGTTGTAGGTGATGGAGGACAATTTATCAAAAATCATGCACTAGAATTTGCTGAAATTTGTTGAACATGTTAAAAAAATCCTTATGAATATCCCAATGAAATATCTCGGTAAAAATATTCATAGTTTTTTAGATATGGTAAAAATAATTTTCTTCCCTATGTATTTTGGCAGTCCTGTAACAAAAGAGAACTTTCATGCAGCACTTCAGGACAATGAGGAAAATGAGTGGGAAAGGCTTGTCAATGATGGGAAATGTCATGGAAATGGATGAGGGTGAGGGATTGACATGGCCTTGGTCCCATTGGAGCAATTGGGTAAAGGGGGAGAAATCCTATGTTTGACTTTCTTTTACTGGGTCTTTGATCAACTTTTCTTATTTTGGTAGTAAATTATTCTTGTTTCTTGCAAAGGTTGGAGAGAACCTGCATTCAACATAGAGCGATACATGGAGAAAATCAAATTTTCCCTTTTCTTTTTTTTAAAAAATTTTTAAAATTTTTTTCTTATGCCTACTAGTTGTCTCAATGAGGTTTTCAACTAGTAGGTTGACCTAGGCACCTCAAAGGAGGTTTTCACCTAGGATGTTTTCCCTTTCTTTTCTTCCCAACCCGCTGACCACCTCAAGGAGGTTTTCAATCTATGAGCCAATCTGAGGCACCTCAAAATAGTTTTTCACTTGAGATTTTATTATTTTCCTCTTATTTTTTCTTTTTCCATTATTTATTTCTATCCTCCTCTACTTGGAAAAAAAAAAAATTAGGTATAGGAATACTTCCAATGGATCCATGAGCATATCAATATGAAAAATAAACTCATCTGTAGGCTTGAAATATATGACTTGAAATGTCCCTGAATGTGAGAGACCAACTTTTTTGATGATGTCAATAATTTTTTAAGAAGAGTGTCTCGTTGCAACTTAATGATTGTTTGGAACCATATTTCAATATAGTTATGATTCCCCTAGTCCACTTGCACATTTATATCCCTTTTTGTCTCCTCTTATACCATGAAATTCAAATATTTCTCTCTTTTTTTTTTTTTTTCTTGAACACATGGAGGATCTGATGGTAAACATGAGGGAACTTTCTCAATCTCTAATTCTGATGTTTGTTCTTCATCAAGTGTAGCTTATGATTCTTTGGTCTCCTTATTTGAGTATTTTTTTAATGAATGTTGTCCTTCAATGACATCAAGAGAATCTATTTTTTGCAATACTCTTCCTGAGTTGATATGAATACCATTTATATCAAGAGGAGTTGTTTGGAAGTGTTGTACTCAACATTGTAAGTGGGTTGAGTTACTAGATTGTTTGGGTTTGGAAATGGTTGTACAGGTAGTTAAGTGGGAGTGAATATTTGAGATGGTTGTGGTTGGGGTTTTGGTTGTGGTGGATGTGGATGGTGGGGATAACATGGAGTTGGGAATGGATTATATTGAAGAAAATATTAAGGATATTATGAATTTCTCTCATAATGTCCTTTCCAACCTTGATGACAAGATTGGTTTTTGGGTTGAGATGGGCAAGGTTGACAAGGAAAGGGTGTGTTCCAATTAATTTGAGATGGATGTGCATAACCTTGAAATTTTGAATTAGGTTCTTGCATCATATCAGGTTGACTAGGTTTCCATGTGTTGGGTGTGAGTTATATTATTTCCATGACTAGATCCATGCACGAGGAGTAAGAGGGGGTGGGGGGGTGGGGGTGGGTGGCTAGGCCCCCCTTTGCATGCACTAGGTGTAGCATGGAGGTCACAGGTGGGGCGCAACACTCCCTATTGAGGGTTTTATAGGGGGGCGATATCCCCCCTACACGGGGTCCGGTGTAGTGCCCCGAGAAATTCTTTTTTCGACCCTATATTATGTTGGTAGACCTACTTATGGTTTTGTGCATGTGTTTAGCACATGGTTTTGGGCATGATGGTTTTCTATCCATGGTATTTTGTATATATGTTCAAGGGAACTACGGTTATTTTCTAATCCATGGTTAATGGATTGGGGTTTATGAATGCTTCAACATGTATATATATGTGTTGTAACATTGAAAGGAATATAATGAAAAAACAAGCTGGTGGTCCCAATTTTGCGATTTAGGGGAAAATGTCTATGTATATTTGTTTTATGTTTTATGCTCTTGCTATTGTTTATTTCATGTTTTAAGAGTTCGTTTGAAGATAATTTTGTACAGGGTTAAAACCTACATTTGGTATCAGAGTTGTTTTGGCTTCAAGGGGATGTCTGTGCTGCCGAGGGGTCTTGCTCGGGCCTGTGGTAAACCCTGTTTAGTGGGAGATCTCCGAGTTTGATTCTTGCAGTGAAAGAAGATGGCAAGAAGTGGAAATATAGAGATCGATAAATTTAATGGTCTAAGTTTTGAGTTTTGGAAGCTCAAGATGAAGGATCTGTTGGTGGATAAAGATCAGTGGATCACGGTAGATCCAGGTACTAAATCAACGACAATTTCAGATGAAGACTAGGCGAAGTTGGATCAGAAAGAAAAGAGAAAAATATGGTTGTGTATCTCAGATTTGGTATTATTGAATGTACCTAGGGAAGCTACAATGAAGGCTTTGTGGGACAAGTTAGGGAATTTGCACCAATCTATGTCTCTAGTGAACAAATTGTTCCCATGGAAAAAGTTGTATAACCTGAGGATGAAGGATGGAGACTCGGTGAAAGAGCATCTGAACACCTTCAATAATGTGGTAAGTCAATTTTTATCTATTGATATTAAAATATCAGATGAAGAAAATTCCATTAGTTTGCTGTGTTCTCTACTAGATTCGTGGGATAGTCTGGTTGTTGCAATAGGTAGCAATACAACTACCTTGAAGTTTGATGAAAATGTCTCATCCTTACTGTCAGAGGAATGAGATAGAAAAATATGGAGGGCCATGAAGGAGATGTCTTGTCTATACGAGGACAGCCCCAGAAAAAAAATACAAATAGGTTCTCATGCAGGATATCTAAATCTAGAGGGAGATCTAAATCTATAGGAAAGCTTGTGAAGGTATGCAAGAAATGCAGAAAGTAAGGGCACTTTAAAAAGGACTGTAGATCTAAAGCTCATGATAAATGAAAGGGATTTTATGATGATCCTTCTACAGAGGCGAAAAACACCTCAGATGAAGGTGGGGATGTGTTCTTGGATTCTTCATAAAATACACCTGTAGATCATGAGACATGGTTGATTGACTCAATTGCATCCTTTCACTTAACTCCCCATAGGGTGTTGTTCTTCAAGTATCATAAGTATGATGGTGGTGATATATTCTTAGGGGATGATAAGAAGGCCAAAATCGTTGGATGCAGAAAAGTAAAGCTGGAGTTTCAAGGTGGAAGGATTATAACACTTCCTAGTGTTCTGCTTATTCCTGCATTGGCAAAAAATCTGATTATTGTAAGCAATATGGATGATGCAGGTGTAAAATGAGTGTTTGTGAAATATACCTACAATAAGAATCATGGAAAATTGGTATTGATGTGGGGAGTTCAGATTGGAACTCTATAAAAGCTTCTAGGTAGCACTATTATTAATGGGTGCAATGATTTTGTGGTTCGTGAAAGTGGAGCAGAAAGCCTAGTGGTCTCTCGAGAAAATACCATGCTTTCACATCAAAGGCTTAGACATATTGGAGAGAAGGGAATTCAAATACTGCATGGTAATGCTATGGTAAAAGGTATGTCTAATTTCTCTCTGGATTTCAGTTTCTGTGAAAATTGTGTATATGGGAAGCATAATCAGGTGAGTTTCCCTTCTGGTGCTAAGAGGGCAAACAAGATATTAGAGCTTGTGCAAAGTGATGTGTTTGGAATTGTGTCAATTCCATCATTGCGTAAGTCTGTGTACTATGTTTCATTTATATATGACTTCTTAATGAATACATGGATATATTTCCTAAGGAAAAATTCTAAAGTATTTGACAAATTTAAAGAATTTAAGGCTCTGGTAGAAAACTAGACATAGAAAAAGATAAAGGTGTTGAGGATAGATAATGGTGGAGATTTCTGCAAGAAGGAATTTTAAGAGTTATGTAAGAAGTGTGGTATAGCATGGTAGAGGACTACTCCATACACACTGTTAGGGTCCTATAATAATAGGGTTCATAAGATTTTGAATTGACTTTGATAATTCTTGTAAATATGTACATACCTTGCTTTCTGCAAGTTGTTTTCCCATATTTTGAAAAACGAAAAATAATAAAAAAATAAAAAAGAGGGTAAAAATTCCTAAAAGAAAAATCAAAAGACCTAGAAAAATATAAACCCGAAAAGAAAAGAGAAATAAAACCTGAAAGTGAGCAAGTCCAAATGCCACTACTTTTGCTTTGTACTGCAAAAAATAATGATTATGTGCAGAGTGTCAATAAATGCCATAATCCATGATCAGTTAAACAATTTAATCTTAACTCTTCATGATTTCAATTTCATGTTTTAGATAGTGAATAAAGATTTGTCAAACAGTTTAAACTTGAAAAATCAATAGATAGGTAGAGAATAATGAGGAGCTCAACAGTTTAATCTGAGCCCTTGGATGAAATAAGGTAGAATTAGATTAGTTTTATTCTTTGAAAGAAAATGTTTTAAGGTTGCAAGCCTAAATGCACCTACAAAATGAAGAAAAAATGTTAGAAATGGAAGTTGGGTAGGTAGAAAGCAGTGAAGCAATCATGTAAATAATACATCATCGGGAAAAATCGCTAATTTCCCCTCCGTCATGAGTATTCAGTATTCTAAGCTGTCAGTCAAACAGGCTCAGAGCATTTCTTTGACTTTTGTTGGGATTGGTCCCAAGGCTCTATGATTTGTTAGTTGAAAATACTGAGTTATTATGTTAAATCATCATTTATCATCATTTACCCTTCATTCATATATTAAAACCCATTTTTACTAAGTAAAAACACATTCTAGCTTAATAAAATTGTAACCATAGGATAATTAACTTTATCCCTTCATAAGCATTAATGAAAACCCACATAATCACATTTATCCTAAGTATTATTGAAAATAATATAAAGATGAGAAAATGCTTGATTATTATGTTATACTAGAGATAATGTGTATTTTGTTTCACATTACCCTTTCATCTTAACTTTTAACATATTTTATTAAATCCCTAAGAAATCCCTTTTCCTAGTTATTAATTCCATTATATCTATTAAACCCCAAAAAACCCACTATTATAAACTTTTGACCAAAGTATATTATCCCATGTGCATAAATGAAAAACCCAAAATAAAAAGCCCTTTGGTCTAAAAGATTATCCTTATTCAAATATCTTGCCCTATAGTTTTTAAACTATCAAAAATGGTTAAAAAACTATATAATATATTAAACACGTACTCATATTTGAAACATTTTACAAATGTTTTAAAATAAAACAATCCTAACCCACCATATATATATATATATATATCAATGGATAAGGCTTAAAAAACCTTGTTTAAAAAGCGCCTTTGCAATAAAGATTTATCCCGTCGCTATACATAAATAAACCCATATATATATATATATATATATATATATATATATATATATATATATATCTATATATATATATATATATATATATATATATATATATATATATATATATATATATATATATATATATATATATGTTTTAAACCTATACTCCTCGATTTTATTATAAAGGTTTAAATACATATTAAAACATTCTGCTCGCATAAACTAAAGCCCGGTCCCAACATTGCTTTACAAATGCACCTCCCGAACAAATCCCAGTCGTTCGCCCTTCAGATCTGACGGTTGAGCAGCGATATCGCGTAAACAACATGCCCAACCACTCCAATGAAAAACCCACGTGAAATAAGCAGTTTTCCGTTGACCCCTCCCTTCCACGTGGCCTCTTATAGTTGGATCACGTGAGTTTGGCTTAAAACTACTTACCACTTAAAAGCCACGCGATAAATCGTCGGTTTTATATTGCTTTGAAATTCCAAAACCACTTCTTGCCATGACGTGACCTGCATTTAATGTCAAAGGGTTAATACGATCAAATGTTTAATAAAACCTTTTTATATGCATTCTTCTACCTATCTTTGTGTTTAAACCATTGTTTTTCCTTCTCGGACTGTATAAACTTGAAGAAAGCCCCTGATAGCCATTTTCTGCCATTTTTTTGCCTAAAGCTTGCAAACCTTTGCCCAAGAGACTTGTAAAATATTGCAGAGGAGCTATATCGCTCCATATCAACCACTAAAGATATCAATTCAACCAAAAGATAGAATAAACCCTGTTAAAACCGATATGTGCTTCAAAACATGTATTTTTCCGAAATTTAAACCTGCAACTCAATTCAAAAACCCGTTAAAAGAAAAAGAATTAGTTCAAAATCAAGAAATTGATTAAATTAATTCACCCAAAAGTCCCAGAAACAGGAAAAACCCTGGAAAATTTTTCCCAAGAACCCTAGTTGTCTGCTGCGCACCATTTTCAAGGAAACTTATCATTTCTTCATAGATTATTGATCAATTTCAAGCTTTAAAAGGCCAGAAATCCTCTACAGGTGCCATATATCTTCTGAAAAACCTTTTTGATCAGATTTTTAGCCCAATTTGCAGTCAAAAGACTCAGAAAACCCCTGTTTTCTATTTTAGACCAGTTTTCAGCCTCAGAACTTCATTTGAGAGACCTAATTGAGCATAAAATCCAAAGAGACATTCTGTTTTGCTGAAATTTCCTAATCAAGCCCCTATTCTAGTAAAATTGCCTCTACAACTAGTTAAACTTGCAGAAGCCAATAACGATGCCTAAAAAACTCAGTGGAAACAAATCTGAAAGCTCCAAGACTCCTAAAGCTACTCCTGCCATGACTCCAAATACTACAATTATAGTTAACCCATTACAACCCCTAGTTGTTGATATTGAGCATATTCCCTTAGCTGATATTGACTACAAAATAGCTGATTCTATAGTTGAGTTCGATTTGTTAGATATCCACAACTGGTGTTTTGAAAAATCCCTAGATGATCAAGAAGATGTTCATATTTGGGAATCTAAATGGCCCAAATATGTGGTCCCCTTGACTCACCCTTGTCAAGAAATTATCAGATCGTGTCACCAATACTACATTCCAGAACAAAGAGCTATTGTGAATGAAAATAAAGAGGTCCTATTTACCATTACTGTAGAGTCTATAAACCAAATGTTGCAGCTTCAACTAGACCCTCAGGCAGTACCATTGTCTATTGAAGCACTCACTAAGTTATACATTAACTTAGAATTTCCTAAAAGGTTTATGATTTTCCAAACTTTCATGCCTCTACATGTTGAAATTCCAAAATTAAACCCTCCATATTCAACTACCAAGTTCCTTGAAGGTTCAAGGCATGTTATCTCCATGCTTTCCTTCATACTTGGGTATTTCACTGATGAGCATACTGATGAGTCTATCCTAGGATTTTTTTCCACCTTTTCTCCAGGGCAGCCACCTTCAGTTGTATTTGATTATGTTGGTTTAATAGCTGATAGCATCCACTATCAATTGACAAATTTACAGCTGGAAGGAGTATTTAGATATAATTCCTATCTTTTCCACTTGTTTCTGTTCTTTCAATCAGAGAGCTTTCCAATTTCACTTCAAAAGTTGGATATAGAAGGAAAACCTCTGTCAGTTGTCTTTTGGACATCTATACTTAGAAAAGAAGGCACATAAGTCAGTTATTCAGAGTTTTCAGAGTTGTTTGTACATCCATTAACCACCATCCTGACAAAAACAGAGCACCCTAGAATCAGTGAGGAAATGAAGAGAATTTTGCAACTATCAGAGAAAAGCAAAGTAGGTGATTGGTATTTATATAAGGAATTCACTAAAATCAGAGTTTTTGGTTCTAACTTATTGCCCTACAAGTTACCTAATCATCCATCTATGAGGATATTTTCCTTTAGTACATTAGGCATATCCTGAATTCAGATTCAATTAATTTTATAGCAACTAAGAAAAGGACCCAATTTAAACTCAAAAAACAAATTGGGCCTTTCATATGTAATCAAAGAGAAGCAAAAAAGGAAGCAACAAGTCAATTACTGGAATATAAATTATAAGAAAGCTTCCCATGGAATTATGATCCAAAAGGGATCTTAAGTAAACTAAGGGTAAAATGTAAATTGACACCCTTTATCCATGAGTCAAAGCCAGATATAAATAAATTTTCTAATCAAATTGAGTGGGTTGAAAATACTTTAACAGAGGCAGTAAACCAAAGGAATACTAGTCACCCTTTGGAAGTTTCCAAACAGCTAGAGACATCCACTAAAAGAATCAGATAAGAAGGAGGTTATACTGCAGAGACTATAGCAGAGACAAAGTTTAAAATCATTTACAACAAGAGGCCAAAACTGTGTACAATAGCTAAAGGCAAAGTGACAATAGATGTTGAAGAGATAGAGACCTTAAAAACCAACACTGCATAGACAGAGACCAATGTAGCCACTGTAATCATCAGTGAGCCAAATTAGAATCAAGAACAATTGAATAATGAATATGCATAGATAATGGAAAGGCAAAAAAGTATGGAGGCTTCTTGTTACACTAAAAACTGTCACCTTGACATTTTGCTAACTATATGAGCTCATTAACACTCATACATGCCTCCTCTGCGAGTCTTACAACCTTTACTCCTCATGTCAAGCCCTAAAACAGGAGGAAAAGCCCTAAAAACCTCTGAAAGAATGGGTAAGCATGTAACATGAAGCTTGCCTGCGTTCCTAGCTTGGGTACGTAGGTAATGCATGGCTTACCTACGTTCTAGAATGCAGTTTTCCTAAAGAATGCCTGCGTACCCCCTCCAAACTCAAAAAGGTGAGAAAGTAAAGTTAAAAAGTTGGTTTGAGGTCAATTCTAGAAGGTTCTAGATGATAATTTTTGGGGATGAGTACGCTTCGATAAGGTGCATGTATCCCTCACCTTAAGGAACTAATCCCTTGATGTGAGAAGTCTATCCCTTTGAAGGAGGATTCTATCCATTCAAAGGTGGAATCCTAACCTCCTCATCTACTCTATAAAAGGAGGCATTGGGTAGCCTCAAAAGTTAGATTTTGGAGATTGAGGATTAGAGTTCAAGCTTTATGTGTGATTGAGTTGAAGTGCTGTTGAGATTTAGTATTATTTCTGCTGAGCTTTTGAGAGGAAAGATCACATACCTCTTTGTGCTCCTGGAGGAAGAGTGCAAGACTTATCAAAGTAGAGGAGACTCCTGCTTCGGATCCCGGGAAGGCCTTTCAAACATCAAGGCTAAGGTTGTAAGGTTCTTCTATTATTTTAAGATTAATACAATCAAGTTTTGTTTTTCTCAATAAATTGTCGTTCGATTGTTTATTTCAATAAGTTGTCGTTTGATCGTTTATTTCATAGATTCCTTGATCACTATGATAGGTATGTTTTACGATTATTTGTTATACAGGTGCTATTTAATATTTTCTTGTTTGTGATTGTAGGTCAACGAAAGACGACACTTTCTTGCGACGAAAGAACTCTTGTTGCGACGGAAGGATTATTGTTGCAACGAAAGAAATCTTATTGCGATGGAAGGATTATTGATGTGACGGAAGCTCTACGACCGCAAATAAGCATTTGGATCTACGGTAGGATTGACACCTTTATAGAATTTATTTGTAAAACGAATATATTTAGAGAAAGACAAACTTAGTTGTTCTTTTGTTGCTAGATTGTCTTCTGACACTAGGGAGATCGATCTTGTCCGCAAGAGCAATTTATCCGGCCAACAAATTGGCGACTCCGCTGGGGAAAGAAATTGTTTTTTTTTGGTTCTCTTTTATTTTGATTTGAGGAAAAGTTTTTCTTGATTTTTGATTGATGGATATCTGCCTGGGTAGCTTAGGTTTTCTCTGTTTTTGAAAATTTTGAAATCTTTTAAATTTTTCTTGAACTTTTCTGGGGACTGCACTTTGTTCTTTTGCACAGTGCGGGCAGTTTCGCACTTTCCTTAAGTAAACAGTGCGGGACTGCACTTGTTACTTCTGGGAGCCTGCGGACCCTGTTAAAATTTTGGAAAAAATCTAGATTTATTTTTTTAGTTTAGTTTAGATTTGATTTAGGATTCTTAGCATCTACCCAGATCTGTATTTTTCTGTCAAAAATCTCTTGTTTCTGAATTTCTTTCAGCAGTTTTTCATCTCATCAATCTCCATTAAGTTAATTAGGTGTTTTGAGTCTCTTTTTTGAGAAATTATTAATTTGATTTCCTTTGGTCATTACTTGGACGTTTGTCTTAGTCTTTTCACAATTTTACATCTTTTTGCTTTTGTTTTGGCAAAAAAATTTCCCCCTCATTCGCCGGGCCGGGGGGGGGGGGGTAAATTGTGTATGAGTGTTAATCGCCTTTGAGTGTTTTTTGATCTTTGGAATTCTCACCTGATTTTCTTGACTTACACTTGATTGGTTCTTAGATTACATTAGAATCATCTTTTGTTTAAGAATTCTCTTGCATAGATCACATTTGCATAATTAGAATTTTCATTTTCAGAATATGAATGAAAAATGTGCATAAATTACATTTGCATACTTTCCATGTGAATTGTGCATAGATTACAACTGCATAGTTTACATTCTGAAAAATCGATCGTAGATTTAGATCAGATTATCTGATTTGAATTTAGATGTTTTTATGCTTGTTTTAAAAACACAAAAATAAAAATATGTTTTGGAATTGATTTGCATTAGTTTTTCTTAATGAAATTAGTGCATTAGAGAATTTGTTATATTTTCTCTTAGTGATAAATTTTTTGCATTGTTGGAAGTGAATGGAAACTCTTTCCTTACTTTAGTTAGGATTCATTGAATTGAAAATATTACATTATCATATTCGATTGCATTTAGTTTTGGTTCGGGTCATAACACCATCGGTTTCGTATCCATTTACCCTTTTGAGTAATAACAGCCTAAATAACACAACGCTTAATTAAAATTCATCTAGTAATTTTTACATTTTTAGGGCTCTTTCCACCAATCTAGCTCAGGATTAGTGCTTTGGAATAGGTTGTAGTTAACTTTCCAAAGCAACAAAAACAAACAAGTAGATAAATCCTGCAGTAGGAAATAAATCCAATTGTAATTGCTGCAATCTGGGACGCTTCTCTTAAAGGAGTTAATCACGAGATCATGTCTGAACCTTTGAAACAATCAATTATGTTTCATTGGGAAAGATATAATATTTTGCGTGCATTACAAACGATAAAAATCGGATTAACCATTGTCAAGGAGCCTGGGGTCACTTGTTGGTATACCTCAGATTATGTCGAGGAGTCTTCAAGGGGATTGAGCTTTGTTACTTTGCCCTTGTGCGTGGGATCTGATCGTAGACTGTTCCCCCAGTTGTATTTGTTACTGTTGGTAACCTTAGTGTCCATAAACTTAAGGTTATTTCCTAAGGTGACGGTGAAGGAAAGATCTCACTGTACTTGGAGCAGACGTCGACTAGACTCACTTGGACTCTCTGGGGGGTTCTCTTCACTCGAGATGGTTTTGTGAAGAAACTTGTGCCAGTCTGTTTCATTAAGCAGGTTTTCAGGGTAACTATTCCAACCGCCCTTTCTGTATTAAATTCTATGATGTTGGATTTCATCACCAACTAGTGTTTTTAGTACGGGAAGTTACTGTTTGTGTGTGGTTTGACTCCTATATTTGATAGCGCATGTTAATTTGTTTGTTTTTACTTTTAGAGACCATAGGTGTGAATTGTGAATTTTAATTTTTAGGTGTGAAATGTGAATTGTTAATTTTAGTTTTAAATTGTTAATAAAATTCACTGAAGTTGAATATAATGGAAACTATTCCGGAATTTACCAACCAAGGAATCCCTTTTAACGAGAATCCTAGTACTTTTCCTTGCTTTGGAAATGTCGGTCCTCCTAATATGGCTACACTGTCATTACCTGGATTTACAATAGGTTTACTGATATGGTTATTTTCAACTTCATTGGCCCCGAATAATCCAACTGTTCCACCTCAACCGGATGCTTCACCTCAACAAAGTTCACCATCTCAACATCACCAACCTTCTGTTGACCCTTTACCTTCTTTGCCTAATATTTCTTCCTCCATTTCTTCCTCTTCGCTTGGTAAAAGCCTTGAATCTAGTAACCAGGTGGCTAAGAAGAAGAAGAAAGGGAAGAAGAAGAAGAAGAAGAAGCAATATAAGAAATAAGTCAACCAACCAACCATGGCTGTAAGTGTTAGTTGTGTTTAGGAAACCTCCAACATGCATCGTAAACCCAAATACCCTTGCAGGCTTTGTAAGGGTGACCATTTCCTTATCAATTGTCCCGGTATTCCAAAGGTCTTGGAAGTATGGTCAGAAAAATCTCATCAAATTTCTGTGGATCCATCAACCAGTGATAGTCAGGTTCCTGGGAAAAAGGGTAAAGTTAGGTTTCCTTGTAAGTTATGCAAAGGGAGTCATCAAACTCACACTTTCTCTCACATGGATGAAGCCTCAAAATTGTTGGAAACCTTACTGTTCCACAACAAGAATTTCCAACTGGTTACCGTAAAATTTCTCCCAAACTACCGTCAACTGACGGAGTGATTGATCTAATTTCAAGTACAGTCGATCCCACTCTTCCATTGGAGAGTGAAACTCATATCACTCAGGTTGATGATCCATTAGTTGATTAAGTTGTCGATTTGATTTCACATTCAGTCGATCCCATTCTCCCTGTAGAGAGTGAACTTCATACTGCTTAGGTTCTTCTTGTTACATCAGATTCTTCTATGCTGGGGAGAATTTCACCTATTTCTACAGAACCCCCTCCAAGTACCGAGCTATTTTCCTTTGATTGGAATAGACTGACACAACCTCGTCTTCCTTTCTCTATCCCTTTCCAAATCATTGTGAAGTTTAGTGGTAGGGACATACACTGCACACAAGTAGATGAAGGTGCTTCTGTTAGTATTTTATCCTCAACTGTTTGGAAAGCTTTGGGTTCCCCTCAGCTTGTGCCTATTACGCAGAATCTGAAAGCTTTTAATAGAACCATTAGTGAACCTTTAGGGATCCTTCCTAATTTCTCTGTTACTTTGGAAGGTAAAACTGTCTATATTGATCTTATGGTAGTTCGAGGTCCCTTGGATTTCAATTTACTCCTTGGGCGAGACTATGTCTATGCAATGAAAGTTGTTGTATCGACACTCTTTCGCGTGATGTCTTTCCCTCACAATGGCAATATTGTGACTGTAGACCAGCTTTCATTCCCTAGTCTTGATTCGACTACCAATAATCCGAAATCCCTGAATGTTCCTCATACGCAAGTGGTATCTACCTCGCCACAGGTTAATAATGTGGCAACTGGTCCCATGTTTTCAGTTACCGATGTAAGTGAGCCTCTCACTGTAAGCTCGTCTTCTTTTGACTTAGATCTGGTAATTGACATGGATAAATCTATGGGATTATTTGAACACGATGTTCTTCTCCCTTTTGAGTCCCTTGACATGTGTTCCTTCCAGAGAACTATTCTTCCTTCTGATGAAGACCTCTTGGAAGCCATGATCAAGGTGTTTCCATTGATATGTGTTTCTTCCTATTGGAAGCCATGATCAAGTCACCGAGGATAGTTCCTTTTATTGTGTCAACCTCGTTAAAAAAATGAATCAGTGAGTCTGAGGATAGTTCCTTTTACTGTGTCAACCTCATTAAAAAATGAATCAGTGAGTGTGAGGATAGTTCCTTTCTTTTGTATCCCAGCATAAATAAAAAAAAGAAAAAATAAGATACGGTTAAGGGAAAACTGGTTCCTTTTCTTCCTTGTCAAGCTCGTTAAAAAAAACAATCCCAAGCTTATAGTGAGTTCTTTTGCTGTATCCTTTAATTAAATAATGGTCTGGTTTAATTAAAGTGGAGTTCTAAGCACTATTTGTGTCGACCTAATTTAAAAAATGAATCGATGAATTTCGAGCATAGTTCCTTTTAACATATCAGCATAATAAAAATGAATGGTGGTTTGACAGGAAAATTATACTACCATGTCGACC
This sequence comes from Pinus albicaulis, assembly GCA_034641835.2. Taxonomy (NCBI): domain Eukaryota; kingdom Viridiplantae; phylum Streptophyta; class Pinopsida; order Pinales; family Pinaceae; genus Pinus; species Pinus albicaulis. Next base: position 319,723,562 of record CM076582.1, read on the forward strand.
TGTTAAAAATATGGTCTGGTGGTGACAAACGATTTATTTTCCTGTGTCAACCTCATTAAAAAATGAATCAGTAGGTAGATTGTAGAGAGTAGATTGATATATTAGAAATAAGTAGTTTATGAGGATGGTTCCTATTACTGAGTCAACCTCGTTAAAAAATGAATCAGGTATGAGGATAGTTCTTTTCCTGTGTCAACCTCATTAAAAAATGAATCAGTTGGTTAGAGGATAGTTCCTATTACTGAGTCAACCTCGTTAAAAAATGAATTAGGTATGAGGAAAGTTCTTTTCCTGTGTCAACCTCATTAAAAAATGAATCAGTAGGTTATATAGGTAGATTGTAGAAAGTAGATATGAGGACAGTTTCTTTTATGGTGTCAACCTCGTTAAAAAAATGAAACATGTAGAAGAGGAAAGTTCCTTTTACTGTGTCAACCTCGTTAAAAAATGAAACACGTTTCCATGAGAATAGTTCTTTTCCTGTGTTAAGCTCGTTAAAAAATGAAACAAATCCTCCCCTAATTGAGTCGAGTCTTTGACTAGATCTCTTAAATGTTAAGTCGTATATTTAGGTTAGTTATTTCAGTTTTTGCATAATTTTCTTACAGTTTTAGGTTGGGTCTTTCACATGATCTCGTAAATGAACCTTCATTCCATCCAGCTATTAATTACCAGTAGTATTTTTAGTTGAATGAAATGAAGCTAGGGAGGCATGCGCTCTAGCAGTTACACTTAGGGGGCATCAAGCACATTTTTCTCTTTGTTTCAAGCTTGTGTAAAAATGAAACCATTCTCAAGCACAGTTTACTATGTTTCAAGCTTTTGTAAAAATGAAACCTATCTTGAGTCAATTTCGGTTATTTTCAAGACTCGTTAAACTCATGAAAATCCTGAGATTATTTTGCTATCTTTCATTCTCGTAAAAAACATGAAAATGCCGAGTTCTTTCCGTCTTTTCCTACTCAGAAATTAAATTTAAAGTCAACCATGAGTACATTTTTATCCCTTTTTCGAACTCGTTAAAACTTATGAAAAAGCGAAATCTGGAGTCCTCTTTTAAGCCCTTTTCAGACTCTCTAAACATGAAAACATTGCCGAGTACTTGATTATTCGAACTCGTTAAAGTAAATGAATAATCGTCCCTTCAATATAAGTTTACCCCTTTTCCAGACTGAAATGGACTATTTACGAAAAAGGTATACGTTGACTAATTACAGTCAATAGAGTTCTCTCCCGCATTATTTTATCCTTTTTCGGGCTCGAGAGACTAAATTTACAAAAAATTACACCCATGGATTTTTCTTAAGTTTTTTCTTCTGACTCCCTAAAATTGAAAAACACCGAGTTTCTCCTATACTGGAATCGTTAAAATTTAACAGTAAAGGACCTGTTCAATTTTTAAATAGGAACGAACCACTCCTTCTTAGGGTTCAAATCTTAAACTAAGCTGGACTTATCCGAAGGATGAGCCTATAAACAAGCAAATGTTATCCTCCTCAAGCTTGTCAAAAATAAAGAGGTACTTGCTAGAAATGCTGGGGAAAAAGAGAGAAAAACGAACCTGTTTGTTACATTTTGATTATTCAGAAAACCGTTAACCACTCTTGAACATGACATTTTTTGTTCACCTGGGTTGGGAAATCCTTTGCCTAACAGTTAATCAAACCATGTTGAAAGTCTTCAGCGAGTTTCTGGGTATTAGATTTGGGTCAATTGTCACCAAGCCATCTGCAGTGTCGTTATGTGTTCAAGAGGACAATTCAAACAAAACATTCATATGCGAAATATCTGTCATCCATTTGACCATCCCTGAGTCAGTCCTTGCCAATATATTTCTTAAAAACTTGATTTATGATTTCTTGTTGTGGGCTTGCCTACGACGGATCACTTTCTATCGACGACACCTCTTTATCTAGGAAGTTGATCCATAAATCGTCAGTACCTTGAAATCTACATGCCTCAATGGAAGGTTTCTCGCCTTCGACGACAGGTTGCATCATTGACCTTCGATCGAATGATTCTGTGACATGTTCGACTTCAGCTCATTCATTCACATTTCATGGATTGTACTGAGTACTTTGAGAGCCATTGACATTACTGGTGGTTACTCTCACACTTGGTAATAGTCCACATCATTAGATGGTAATCAAGTGGTTTCTACCATGTTCCAATTCAACACATTTAATCACATGGATAGAATCGTACTAGTTCGGGAAGCAGAAATCAAGACCCTGGATCTAGTTTCCACCATCCAGGCTGCGAGGAGTTTTATTATTATACAGTAGATTATTCATTACAGATGGCTGCGTCCATGCTGTGTCTACACTATTGATATAATATTAAAATCATTTCTGTATCAGAACAAGTTTAGTTAGTTTTTGATCTGAGTATGGGAATGCCTACCTCAGCGATGATATGATTAAATATATATATTTTGCATTGAATGTTTTTACAGGTTCTGACCGGGGTGTCCACAGGATGATCCTTGAAATGATAAAGTAATTCATTCTTCATATATGACAGACTTCATCTTCATCTATTTCAGACTTCGCACTTTAGGGGGCAATCTGTTACACTAAAAACTGTCACCTTGACATTCTGCTAACTGTATGAGCTCATTAACACTCATACATGCCTCCTCTTCAAGTCTTACAACCTTTACTCCTCATATCAAGCCCTAAAACAGGAGGAAAAGCCCTAAAAACTTCTGAAATAATGGGTACGCATGTAACATGAAGCTTGCCTACATTTCTGGCTTGGGTATGCAGGTAATGCATGGCTTACCTGCATTTTAGAACGCAGTTTTCCTTAAGAATTCCTGCGTACCCCATCCAAACTCAAAAAGGTGAGAAAGTAAAGTTAAAAAGTTGGTTTGAGGTCAATTCTAGAAGGTTCTAGATGAGAATTTTTGGGGATGAGTATGCTTTGATAAGGTGCATGTATCCCTCACCTTAAGGAACTAATCCCTTGATGTGAGGAGTCTATCCCTTTGAAGGAGGATTCTATCCCTTCAAAGGTGGAATCCTAACCTCCTCATCTACTCTATAAAAGGAGGCATTGGGTAGCCTGAAAAGTTAGATTTTGGAGATTGAGGATTAGAGTTCAAGCTTTATGTGTGATTGAGTTGAAGTGCTATTGAGATTTAGTATTCTTTCTGCTGAGCTTTTGAGAGGAAAGATCACATACCTCTTTGTGCTCCTGGAGGAAGAGTGCAAGACTTATCAAAGTAGAGGAGACTCCTGCTTTGGACCCTGAGAAGGCCTTTCAAACATCAAGGCTAAGGTTGTAAGGTTCCTCTGTTATTTTGAGATTAATACAATCAAGTTTTGTTTTTCTCAATAAATTGTCGTTCGATTGTTTATTTCAATAAATTGTCGTTTGATCGTTTATTTCATAGATTCCTTGATCACTATGATAGGTATGTTTTACGATTATTTGTTATACAGGTGCTATTTAATATTTTCTTGTTTGTGATTGCAGGTCAACGAAAGACAACACTTTCTTGCGACGAAAGAACTCTTGTTGCGAAGGAAGGATTATTGTTGCGATGAAAGAACTCTTATTGCGACAGAAGGATTATTGATGCGACGGAAGCTCTACGACCGCAAATAATCATTTGGATCTAAGGTAGGATTGACACCTTTATAGCATTTATTTGTAAAACGAATATATTTAGAGAAAGACAAACTTAATTGTTCGTTTGTTGCTATATTGTCTTCTGACACTAGGGAGATCGATCTTGTTCGCAAGAGCGATTTATCCGGCCAACACTTCTTCCTCACATTCAGCTAGGAGAAGGATCTAGATATTAAGGAAATAAACAAGAAAATCAAATTGAAGAATGAGGAAATCAAAACTGAAATATATTCTCAGTTCTTGAAGCAAAAGCCAGGTAACCAAAGCAGATTCCTATCAACATTTGATTATTCAACTCAAAAATTGATTATGTCAATTTCACAGCCCACTGTAACAGTGCCAAAGACAGTCGTTGATTATAAAAAGGTTGATATGGAAGTAGCCATAGATAGAATCCATGAGTTGGATCAGATTGAATTTCACAGGCAAACATCAGAGATGCTCTATTCCACAGTGACCACAAAAGCTATGAGTGCTCATAGGCTTCAGAAAACCATTTCTAATATGCATGAACAAATGAAGATGGATAAAGCTTCATTATAAGCAAAGGCTCTAAGGATAAAGGCCTTAGAAGAGTTAGTATTGCAAGAAGGATATGATCCTACAAACATCAAAGCAGCTGAAGCATTGGTTAAAAAGAAAAATGAGGACATAGCTGCCTTGAGGAGACAACTCAAGCTTCCTCAAGGTGAGCATCCTCAAACAAAGGAAGTTTTATAGGATCGGAAAGAGAAATATGAAATGATGAGTTTGATACTTCAACTCACAACTCAAATAAAAGAAATGGAAGTACAAATGGACCAAGTTGTCCAAGAAAAAGAGACATTTAAAGGACCAGTCATTCCAACAGTGATCCTAGTCATTACAGCAGCAGTGCCATCAACTTTAGGAGAAAATTTGGTACCCGAAGAGCCACTGGAAAATGCAATTCCAGTGACTTCTTCAATAACTTTATTAAATGAATCCTCTACAACAGTGTTGCCACCTACAGATGGAAGCAGTCGACTAGTAAAAGCAATAGAGTAGATGTCCTTGAAGACCAATGAAATCAATAGATTTACCAAGATAATTGAAAATCCTGAGAAAACAAGAAAATCGGTTGAGATAGATGCTAAAATACATGAGAAAAATGCCCACAGATTGAGTGAAGAGGTAAAGTTGTTGGAAATGTTGTCATTTATGGAAAAGGAGATGACAAAGGAGAAGCACCTGAAACATCGGCCAAGGAGAAGAGGAAGCAAAAAGAGAGGTAGCAGAGACAACAAAAAGATAAGTAAGGAGCAGCATCAGTCAAAGAAGTAGCAGAGGCAGCAGAGAGAACATAAGAAGAGGTAGCAAGGCAGTAAAGAGAGAAGCAGAGATAGAAAAGAAGCAGAGAGGTAGCAAGGCAGATAAGGAACTGAGGCAGCAGACAAAGCAGAGACAGTGAATAGAAGCAGAGGCAACGTAATGTACAAAAGATTTGAACTTGAGAAATGTAGTGCAAAGAAGGCAGCAGATGCAGAGATAGGCAAAGAATAGAGGTACAGAGGTCGAGCAGCAGAAGCAGCTAAGGCAGAGGCAAAAGCAGCGAATATAGAGGCAGAGCCGTTATCATGGAAATGGAGGCAGAAAAGATAGAGACAGACAATGGAGGCAGCAAAGAAGCAAACGAAGGAAGCAAAGGAGACAGGCAGAGGCAGAGGAAGCGAATATAAAGGAGACAAGCAGAGGCAGAGCGACAGAAGCAGTAGAGGCAGAGGCTGAGCCATTATTATTCTGAGAATCGCTACCCCAGCTGGAGAATGTATATAAAATTCCAAGAATCGCCCAAGCCGATGGATATATATACATATGTACCTTAATTCTGAGTAAATTCTGAAAATTTCTACCTCAGCCGGAGGATATATGTATATAATTCCGGGAATCATAACCCAAGTGACAATGTAATGCATAGTTAATATAAATTTCATTCTGGGAATCGTATACTCCAGCGGCAAAGTATTGCGCTTTATATTCAAAGGACCAAAACATATATATATGTATAGCCATATGTAGCGCGCGATCCAAAGAAACGAAGTAATATATGGTGGGACCTTTCCCAATTGCATTGGAGATTATAAGGGCAGCGGAACATGTTAATATAAGAGTTGCGATTGCGATTGGAAGTCCAGACCCGTCAATGGGTATATAAACTACAACTCATACATACCGTGAGTTCTGGTGAACAGTGATGATCGCAATCGGAGCAGGTATAGTCAATCACATTGGAAAGAAACAGACCGTCGGAGCATATATTAAAAGACTTGCGATTGCGATTGAAGCCCGGACCCGATGGCCTTATAAACTTTGATTAATAAGAATTTGAGTTCTAATCGCATCGACAAAGAATAGTGAACAATGATCAATCGCATCGGAGCAAGGCAGCTTGCGATTGCGATCAATTGCAATCGAAAATCATTGGAGGAATAGCATAGTGCATCGGAAAGCGTGGCAAGTGGGCCCGAAAGGGCATTAGTTATGTATTAAACATGATTCTTCAGTGTTAAAGTGGACATGGAAGTTTGTTTGTTAAAACATTGTATAACGATGCCGAGAATTGAAATTACGTTATATATATATATAAAAAGGTGCTGGTATATATATATATATATATAACGCGTTGTTGCGATTGTATTAAAAGATGCCATGTGGTCTGTGAACCCACAGGCCTCGGCTTAAGGTGGAGGGTGATTTGTAATATAAAACGATTGCGATGCATGTATGTTCTATCTGCGGAACTCCCACATCAACAAGACACTTGCTGCGTGTAAAGGGTTGGAATTTGCCCAGAATTACAGTCAGCAGTTACACATATATACAAAATGCACTGATATAAAAAGCTCAGTTACACGTATGCAGCAGTTACACCACAGCAGAGGACAGAAAATAAAATAGAGCTGAAAAGAGATAAAACATAGTCACAGAAAAGACAGACACAGTCAAAGAAAAGACAAACACGCAACGAGCCAAAAGACTAAATGAGTTGAGATGAAGTTTTCATTATATGTGAATGTAAATATTGTAATTGAATTTTTTATTGTTTGTGATGCATTGGAAAGTCTCCGGAGGAAAACAAAGCTCCCACTATAATATTAAAATAAGCACCTACAGTTATATTTTCTGAATGAGCGGATAAAAGAGATGAGAAGGCAGAAGGCAAAGAGACATGGCTGTCCATTTCGAATTCCCAGTAGAATACAAATAGCCATACAACCATGAATATTTTTTGTATAAAATAGGATAATATCCAAGGGGAGAATGTTGACGAAAATAGAATGAGAGAGGAAGAGAGTGTGCAGCAGAATTAAAGAGAGTTGAAGATAATAAGCAAGCTGCAAGAGGTCAGAGAGTGTGAATATAGAGAATGCAGAGTATGAAGAATTGAGGAGAAAAGACAAGAAGGAGGAGCTGAGTAGAGAAGAAGGAGGAGCTGAGCAGAGAAGAAGGAGGGGATGAGCAGAGATGATGCAGGTCTAATATGAGAATTGATGAACAACAGAGAAGATGCTACAGAACAGAGCTGATATCCAAGGTAAATCAGTAAGTGTTTTCTTTTGAAAGAGTAAGGAAGTTGGAGCTTCCCTATCAAGTTGTAGCTTGATAGAGGTCAGTAGTAGCTGACTGAGGTTGGAGCCTCCTGTAGGTTGGTGCCTGCAGAAAATAGATGGGAGTTGGTGCTTCCACATCAAGTTGTAGCTTGATAAAAGTCAGTTTTAGCTGACTGAGGTTGGAGCCTCCTGTAGGTTGGTGCCCGCAGAAAATTGATGGGAGTTGGAGTTTCCTTGCAAGTTGTAGCTTGCAGAATTGACGTTGGTGCCTCCTGTAGGTCGGTGCCTACAGAAAAACAGTGGTGAGAGGGAGTTGGAGCTTGCCTTTGCATGACAACAATAATAAGATGTGGTTTTATCCCTTTATGGGTTTCCACTTATATCTGGTGTCTCTGTGCATGATGTTTATGTGTTTATCTGGTTTATATCATCTGCTTAATACTTGCTGCTCTCATATTAAGTCTACTGTTACATTATATTAATTCTTGCTACTCACATTATAATATTACTCACATATTAAGTTGAACATGAAATGAAGGTGTAAACAAGTATTAAAGAAAAAGTTTTAAAAGTCCATGAATGTGTTAAACTGATTCACCCCCCCCTCTCAGTTTAACTAAGGGTTCAACAAAAGGAGCTCCAGAAAGAATTAACTCTCAAGGATCAAATATCATATATTAAAAATTACCTATCGAATAATATAATTGAAGCCATTCATGATGTTTAGCCTTTAATTCAAGTAATTTTTGATCAGAGAGAGTTACTATTGGCAGCTCAGACAAAGATCCAATAAAAACAAGAAGAATTGGCAGATAAACCAGAACAGGCTGTAAGATTAATAAATTTCCTCAACAGCAAGAACAAACAGCAACTTGAAGAATTGAAAATAAATGACAGGACAACCACAATCCTAGAAATTAGGAAAGTAACCACCAAAAGAAATTTGATGAGGTAGCTTGAAGAGAAATGTGAAGGAATGAACATTGTTGTCACTAGATTCATGGTTAAATTCACCAATTTGAGGCAAAAGGGACTTCCTGATATCATGATGGTCAAAGATAAGTTAATGCCTCAGAATGATTATGACAAAAATATAAGAAAACATGCTAAAGAGCAGGTGAACAAGCCAACAGGCCAAGGTATTCCCACAAGAAAAGTATTTCTAAAAAGTTTTGAAGATTTGTTTTATTTGCAGTATGTAATCAAACATTTGTTTGTCATCAAACCAAAATTTTCCAGGTACACTGAGGTTGATGAGAATTTTAGGAAACTCAAGAATATTAGAATTCCTAAAAATGAGGAGTGGCAAGCATTGACTAATTTTCTATGAAGAAGGAAAGGCAAAAAAATGAAGAAGAAAAAATCTGTTTGTTGATTTCACAGTCAAAACAGATTTTTACATCAAGAAGGAAGTTTTATTGAAGGTTAAAGAGTATCCGAAGTTAAAGAGTATTCGAAGTTAAAGAGTATCAGTAAAAAACAGCATCAGCGAGAAAGAGTATCAGTGAACGCAACTGGATTCTGAAAATATCTAAAAGTCCAGCAGAGAAGACATATAGGCAACCAACTTCTTCTTATCTTAAAACAGTTTCTATTTATTTTGAATAAAATAGGGCAGCTTGCTAATTTGTTGAGAAATCTGTCACTATTATTGTTGTAAGATATTTAATTTTCCTAAGTTAATTCCTAGAAATCATCTAGGATATTTTGTAAGACATTTTATATAAATACTTCACCCTTTGAAGTATTTTGTGTGGAAGAAAGTTGCTGGAGATTACTATAGATATTTTTTTGACTTGAAGGCTTTGGATTTCGATTTTGAGTAGCAGAGTGGATCACCTTTTTGGCATCATACTTCAGGATCCCTGTGATAAGCTATCTGGAGTGAAGTACTCTCTTAAAAATTATCATTGTTATCTTCTTTTGTTTCATGCATACATCTGCGTTTTAATTCTAAATCTGAATGTGTAACTAGGAGTATTACTACAAGACATCTTAATAGCACCCTGTTTTTAACTAGTTATCATTTCTTTGTTTTCTTCTGATTTCTGGTGCAGGGAACCCTTAATCTCTCCCTATCCCATTTGACCTCTATCTACTACTTCCCTTTTACGGATCAAAGGATCCTTAAGTGCCCTTTATCCCAATCATACCATCTCAAAAACCAATTTTCCTAAGATCTCCAAGGGTTATCTACCTTGACCTATAGAAATTTGACCTTTTAGGCCTTGATCATAGTTTTGTTAGCTTGACTTAGACTCCATAGCCCAATGGACAAGTATATTTCCCTCTATGTACTCTCCAAGTGAAATTTTCCCACCATATCCAACAAAACAAAACCAAATCTGCACTTTAATAACTAGCCTAATATTCAAAACTAAAACAATGTTAAACTTGAAAGAGAGAGCCCTCTCTGAACCCTAGGAAGGCTAGATCCTATATTTTGAAGTAGGTTTGTGGTTACCTCTAGTATTCTTTGACTAAAAACCAAAATCCCACAACTTAAGAATTTACTGGAGTGATAACATTACTGGCGACCATACTGGGGAAATAACCCGTCCTCAGCCATAAAATTAGTCTTAAAGGAATCATTTAAATTATCCTTTTACTTTAAGATTGCTTTGATAGGTTGTGGGTATTTAAAAATTGTAATTCTGGCTTCTAGGAAAGTCTATTATACCAGGTCTAACCAGGATCTTAAGCCTACTATCATAGTAGATGACCCAGATCGAATTGCTAAAAAGAAAAAACAAATAGAAAATTTAGAAGCTGGAATATCATTAGTAAGATTCAATTCATTACCTGAATTAGAAAGTCTGCAAAACATTGATTTTGATCTGAAATTTGAGCATTCCTTATTCAAAAGTAAATCTGAAAATGATTTAAAAAATGCTATTTTAAAACCTGCTTTTCTTTCATTTTTGAATGCAAAACATAAATCTATTGCAGTAAATTCTAGATCTAAGAAAGTTGAATATCAGACCAAAGTTGAAGAAATTAATGTTACTATTCTAAATGATATTGATGAAGCTATTGAATTAGCTCATTTATTGACTTATGCATACATACCTTCAGCTTCCCAATTACACACCACAATAATTCCAGCTAGAGATTCATCTCTTTATGCTATTACATCATTCATAAATTCTACTACCAACTGATCTACAAATCCATTTATCCCTAAACTACCGCTAAAACCCAGAGTATTATTTCCACCAATCACTTCATCCACTATATCCATTAGTTCACCTTTTGATTTCTTAAAAACATTATCCTCATTTCCTAGCACTTCAAGTACCATTTATAGTCCTTCCAGTATCATTTCCAGCACAGCTCCAAGCAGTTCAACCTTACCTCCTTGTCAAGCTAAGCTTCAAGCTATGGCTGCTAGATATGCCCCCCTTGTCCTACCACAACAACTTCATGATATGCCACAAGACTATAAAAAAAAAATACTATTGTTTGATGGTACTACTCACTATTCTGCTTAGCAACATATTACTAAAATGACAGACTTCTTTGAAATTTATGAAATTGATGATTCAGAGGTTCAAATGAGACTGTTTCCTCAAACTTTAATAGGCGCAGTTAAGAAGTGGTTTAAATATTTATCTACTGGGAGTGTAACTGATTTAGCTGTCTTTTTTACTTTGTTTTTAAATAAATGGGAAAAGAAAAAGAACCCCCTCCAAATTTTGTCTGAATTTAATAATTTAAAAAGAGCTCCAAATGATTCAGTTCAAGATTATTGCACCAGATATAATAGTGTCTACAATTTTATCCCTGCAAATCTGAAACCTACTCCTTATTCCATTCTGCTCAAATTACCTAATGGATTTGATACATATATGGCTTACCAATTAAGGGAAAGAGAAGAAGATACATTAGAAAAAATGCAAACTGATGCAGTAAGTGTAGAAGTGAACATTCTAGCCAGAAAAGCTAGACTTAGAAATGAAAGAAGAGTGACTATCAAAGAAGAAAATGAAAATTCAGATACAAAAATGGATGTTATAGCCAAAACTTTAGAAGGAGTGATTGATAGATTAGATAATATGGAGAGAAGACCTGAGTGGGATAACCAACAACAGATTAGAAATCCCAACTTTAGAAAAAATATAAATTCTGGAAAAGGAAAAGAAACATCCCCAGACCAAACTATTAGGCCACCTTTCCCAGAGAACTGTGCTGAAAGTTCTCAGAATAATAATGATGATGAGGAGGATAGTATTAATATAATGGGAATTAATGAAAATAATACTATTTTCCTAACTCAGGAAGATCAGGAATTGTTTGAACTTCAATAGCTTAAATTAGATTCTAGTGAATCCTTTGATTATAAGTGGGGTTATGACTATGCAATAAATGAAATACATAGCCAGGATAACCTTAGAAACAAGAAAAATAATGAGTCTTCTACTAAGAAAACTTCCCAAAATCAGAATCAGAAAACAGTAGAAGCTCCCAAAACAAATGTTCTGCAAAATCTCCCAAGGGAAAATAAGCAAAACTCAAATTCCTCCCAAAACATTTCTAGTCCTAAGAAGCATTAGGCCCTAAAATTGTTGACATTACTAATGAAGTTTTCAAGTTGAAAAATATTCTCAAAAATATACTGCTACTAAAGCTTCTAATTCTGTAAAAACAACAAATTTAGATCCTAAAAATCCTTCTGCTGATCCTAAAACAGTAGACCCAAAATCTGTTGCTTCAAAAGCCTCTGCTGAAAATTCTAAATCAGAAAGAACATCTACTGTTTCAAAAACAGTCCCTGGAAGTAAAGTTAGAAGTAGTAAAACACAAGAAACACAAACAGAGAATCCTAAAACAATTGAAAATGAAAAAACAACTGTAGAAAAGCAAGACAAACCAACACAAACTACATTTACCAAAGAAGAACTGATTCAAATCAGTAAAGCTCAACCTGAATTCAACATACAATCAGAAATTGCAAAACTCAAAATACCAATTCATTTAACTGAATTGGTAAATAATTACTTGTATAAATCAACCATAATTGAAACATTAAATATGAATGATGGAGAAGACTCCATAAATCTAAATGATGATTAGTCTGAGTTGATTTTTGGCCCAGATGTAAATGGAAAACATGTAGATGGTGCAGTTCCTCTATTTTATATCAATCTCACTATTCATGATCAAATTCTACATAACACAATGCTAGATTCAGGAGCTTCCCATAAATTAATGCTAAAAGCCATCATGGAAACTCTGAATCTAGAAATTACAAGGCCATACAAAGATTTGTTTTCTTTTGATTCAAGTAAGGTTAAATGCTTAGGTTTGATTAAGGATTTAAGTGTAACACTAGTTCAATTCCCTAGTAAGAGTATATTAATGGACATTTTAGTAGCTGATATCCCACCAAAATATGGTATGATTCTTTCTGGCTCATGGGGAGAAAAGTTGCAGGGATCTCTATAATTGGACATGTCTTATGCTACTATCTCGGTGTTTGGCCAACCTAAGAAGTTATATAGGGAAACATTAATGAAATACATGGTCAGTAGTGATGAAAGATCTATAAACTATCCAATTTACTCTACACCAATTGAACTTGATTCTTTCATCCTTTGTAACTCTGTAACAAATGAAATCCAAACTGAACTAGTAGATAAAAAGAGAGAACCAAACAATGATAACATTTTTCGTGAATCTCAATGGCATTTAAATTTTAGACTTTGATGGTTCAATGAATAAGTTAGGAGAAGGAGCAGGAGTCTGGATAAAAAATATGGAGACCAATCATTCTGAAGGTCATGCTTTCAGGATCAATTTCAAATGTACAAATAATATGGCCAAGTATGAAGCCCTTATCCTAGGAATCCAAATCATTAGAAACTTAGGAGGAAAAAGAATTTTAATCATGGGAGATTCAGATTTGATCATAAAACAAGTAAATGGAGTTTATTCTATTTACAATCCTAGAGTGAGCATATGTAGAGACACTGTCATAGATTTAACTAATGATTTATTAGAATGTAAGTTTGTTGTCATACCTAGAAAAAAAAATATACAAGCCCATTGTCTTGCAAATTTTGCTAGTACATGCAATTTACCATTTCAACCTAATCACAGATATACTACTGAAGTCAAACATAGGCTAATAATTCCAGATAATCTTAAGTATTGGCAGATTTTTTCTCAGGATGAACAAATTTACAAGTTTATGAACAATGAAGGAGAATTTCAGAATTGTATTATAGATACAGATTGTATAATAAATCATGATTTGGATTGTGAAATAGATTTAAATGACTTAGATGTAAATAAAATAAATTTTGATAAACCAAATAGATTTAGTCAAGATGACATAGATAGCTTAGAAAAAGTAGAAATTGAAGAAATTGTTGAAGATGAATAAGTTATAGTGAATCTTAAGGATAATTTTTTACCTAAAGGTTTAATTCCCTTAGAAGATATTTTTGACTCTAATGATGTAGCTAGAAAACCAAAAATGGAGCTAGTAAGATCTGACATAGAAGAATGTAACATTGGTACAAAATCAAAACCAAAGATAATCAAACTATCCAAAATTTTACCTAAAAAAGAAAATGATAAATATGTCGAGCTTTTAAAGGAATATCAAGAAGTGTTTTCTTGGAGTTATGAAGTTTTAAAATCTTATGATACAAACATAATCCAACATAAAATTCCAATAAAAGAAGATCAAAAGCTATTCAAACAAAAGTTGAGAAGGATTAACCCTGTGCTATTACCTTTGATTGAAAAAGAAGTTAAAAGAATGTATGATGCCCAAATCATTGCACCAATCAGATATTCTGATTGGGTTTCAAACCTAGTTCCTACAAGAAAGAAAACAGGAGAAATTAGATTGTGTGTAGACTTTAGAAATATTAACAAAGTATCCTTAAAGGATAATTAACCTTTACCTAATATAGACCACATATTACAAAGGGTAGTTGGTTCTTCAAGGATTTCATTGTTAGATGTTTTTTCAGGATACAACCAGATCCTAGTTCAAGAAAAAGACCAAGCTAAAACATCATTTACTACTCCTTGGGGCACTTTTAAGTATGTAAAAGTGCCCTTTGGACTAATGAATGTAGGAGCAAACTTTCAAAGGGCTATGGACATAGCCTTTGCAAAGGAAATACATTAGTTCTTAGTAATTTACTTAGATGGCATTATTGTGTTTTCCAAAACAGATAATGAATACTTGGATCATTTGAGACAAGTTTTTATTAAGTGTAGGAAATATGGCATCTCCTTAGATCCTACAAAAAGTCTTTTTGGATTAGAAGAAGGTAAGTTACTTGGACATATAATCTCAAAAGGAGGAATTAGGATAGATCCTACTAGGATAGAAGCCATTCTGGACATCAACCCACCAAGAAACATCAAAGAATTACAAGCTTTTTTAGGTAATAAATTTCTTTAAAGAAGATTCATATCTAATCTAGCTGAGATAATTAGAGAATTGAATAACATGCTCAAAAAATATTTAGTTCTTAGATGGACTGTTGAGGCTAAACAATCATTTGAATCTATCAAACAAGCCTTAACCAAAACTCCAGTCCTAATAAGTCCTGATTTTAAGAAAGATTTCATGATTTTTTCATTTTCTTTAGAACACACCATTGTTGTAGTTTTACTGCAGAAAAATGATCAAGGATTTGAAAAACCCATATATTTTTTCAGTAAAGCCCTTAGAAATTCCCCGTTGAAGTAAAACATTATCAAAAAACAAGCCTTAGCCTTGGTTAAGGCCACTAAAGACTTCAGAGTTTATATTCTCTACTCACACATTATTGCCTATGTCCCAAATTCTGTAGTTAAAGGCATTCTTACTCAGGATGGTCCTGATGGAAGAAGAGGTAAGTGGATTGCAACTATATTGGAATATGACATAGAGATAAAACCCACTAAGCCCATTAAAGGTCAAGGATTAGCCAGACTTATGGCTGAGTCCAATTGTAATGCCCTAGATATAAATTTTATTGCTCAAGTTGATGATCAGGAAGAGATGGCGACTCCATTGATTAGTGAAGAATTTTCACACTCACCTTGGTATACAGATATTATATTTATACTCCAAAACTTACAGGCTCCTCCTGGATTATCTAGAACCAAAGCTAGATTTTTGAAACTTAAAGCAGTAAGATTTTGTATCTTAGATAATGTACTTTTTCGGAGAGATCATAGTGGGATTTTACTAAAAATTTTTCTAATGGAAGAAGATGACAAAATACTTGAAGAATTTCATGTAGGTGAATGTGGAGGACATTTATACTGGAAAACCACTGCAGACAATATTTTGAGAGCTGGTTTTTACTAGCCTACCTTGTTTACAGATGTCAAAAAATATGTTACTTCATGTCATAAGTGCAAAATTTTTTAGGGTAAGAAGAAATTATTACCCCTCCCTTTAAAGCCTATTTCAACTGAAGTGACATTTCAACAATGGGGTTTAGACTTCAATGGTGAAATTCAACATTAGTGGATTTTGAGAGCCACTGATTATTTTACCAAGTGGATTGAAGCCATAGCTTCCAGAAAATCCACTGATACTGTTATTATTTCCTTTCTAGAAAACAACATCCTTTCAATATTTGGGTTCCCTCAAAAGATAATTACTGATAATGGATCAGCATTCAAATCCAAGAAAATGATTTAATTTTTCCACAAATACCATATACCCTAGGCCACTCTACTGCATATTACCCCCAAGGTAATGGTCTAGCTGAATCCTCAAACAAAAGCCTAGTAAATATCATCAAAAAATTACTTGAAGACAATAAAAAGACTTGGCATAAGAAGTTAGTCAATGCCTTATGGGTAGATAGACTTACTACTAAGAAATCCATTGGTACTTCACCTTACCAACTAGTTTATGGAATGGATGTTTTTTTTCCTTCCTCCCTAGGTGTATCAGTGATGAAAATGATCCAAGAATTACAGGTTGAAACTAATGACATCCAAATAAGGATAAATCAAACTATTCACTTGCAAAAAACAAGGGAAGAAGTTTATGTCAAATCTAAAGTCATTCAGGATAAGATCAAGAAAATATATGATAAAAATACTAAAGAGGATGATTTTTACATAGGAGATAAAGTGTTAAAATGGGATTCCAGAAGAGAAGACAAAGGAAAACATGGAAAATTTGATTTTCTATGGAAATGACCTTACATAATTTATGGATATAGAGGTAATAATGCTTTCTTTCTGAAAGAATTGGATGGAACAGATCTGCAAGAAGGACCAGTTAATGGTAGAATGTTGAAGCACTACTACTCACCTGAGTTAACCAATAGTTAGTTTTTATTCACTTTGATCATTGTACATATACATTGCAAAATTTAGATTGGATTGGATGTTTCCTTAGCAAAGTTGAAGCCCGAAGAGAAGGTCCTAAGCTTTGAGAAGTGAATATCATAAATATGAATAAGTTGCAGATATCATAAGACATTTACAGGGTCATCACTGTCAAATTTCGAAGGCTACTAGTCTTAGAGTTCTTGATATTTCACTAGGAAATGTCATCCCCATGTGGAGCCACTGTTAGGGTCCTATAACAATAGGGTTCATAAAATTTTGAATTGACTTTGATAAGTCTTGTAAATATGTACATATCTTGCTTTCTGCAAGTTGTTTTCCCATATTTTGAAAAATGAAAAATAATAAAAAAATAAAAAAGAGGGTAAAAAGTCCTAAAAGAAAAATCAAAGGACTTAGAAAAATATAAACCCCAAAAGAAAAGAGAAATAAAACCTAAAAGTGAGCAAGTCCAAATGCCACTACTTTACTTTTTACTACAAAAAATAATGATTATGTGCAAAGTGTCAATAAATGCCATAATCCATGATCAATTAAACAATTTAATCTTAACTCTTCATGCTTTCAATTTCATGTTTTAGATAGTGAATAAAGATTTGTCAAACAGTTTAAACTTGACAAATCAATATATAGGTAGAGAATAATGAGGAGCTCAACAGTTTAGTCTGAGCCCTCGGATGAAATAAGGTATATTTAGATTAGTTTTATGCTTTGAAAGAAATTTTTTTAAGGTTTCAAGCCTAAATGCACTTGCAAAATGAAGAAAAAATGTTAGAAATGGAAGTTGGGTATGTAGAAAGCAATGAAGTATTTAGTATTGTAAGCTGTCAGTCAAACAGGCTCAGAGCATTACTCTGACTTTTGTTGAGACCGGACCCAAGGCTCTATGACTGGTTAGTTGAAAATATTGAGTTCTTATGTTAAATCCTCATTTATCATCATTTACCCTTCATTCATATATTAAAACCCTTTTACTAAGTAAAAACACATTCTAGCTTAGTAAAATTGTAACCCTAGGATAATTAACTTTATCCCTTCTTAAGCATTCATAAAAACCCACAAAATCACATTTATCTTAAGTATTATTGAAAAGAATATAAAGATGAGCAAATGCTTGATTATTATGTTATACTAGAGATAATGTGTATTTTGTTTCACATTACCCTTTCATATTGACTTTTAACATATTTTATTAAATCCCTAAGAAATACCTTTTCCTAGTTATTAATTCCATTATATCTAATAAACCCAAAAAGCCCACTATTATAAACTTTTGACCAAAGTATATTATCCCATGTGCATAAATGAAAACCCAAAATAAAAGGCCATTTGGTCTAAAAGATTATCCTTATTCAAATATCCCGCCCTATAGTTTTTAAACTACCAAAAATGGTTAAAAAACTATATAATATATTAAACGCGCCCTAATATTTTAAACATTTTTCAAAATTTTTAAAATAAAATAGTCCTAACGCGCCATATATATATATGGATAAGGCTTAAAAAACCTTGTTTAAAAAGCGCCTTTGCAATAAATATTTATCCTGCTGCTATACATAAATAAACCCATATATATATATGTTTTAAACCTATACTCCTAGATTTTATTATAAAGGTTTAAATACATATTAAACCATTCCACTCGCATAAACTAAAGCCTGGTCCCACCATTTCTTTACAAATGCACCTCCCGAACAAATCCCAGTCGTTCGCTTCCAACCTTCAGATCCAACGGTTGAGGAGCGATATCGCGTAAACAACATGCCCGACCGCTCTAATGCAAAACCCACACGAAATAGGTAGTTTTCCACTGACCCCTCCCCTCCACATGGCCTCTTATGGTTGGATCGTATTAGTTTGGCTTAAAACTTCTTACCACTTAAAAGCCACACGATAAACCGTTGGTTTTCTACTCCTTTGAAATTCCAAAACCACTTCCCGCCGTGACACGACCTAAATTTAATGTCAAAGGGTTAATACAATCAAATGTTTAATAAAACTTTTGCATATATATTCCTCTACCTATCTTTGTGTTTAAACCATTTTTTTTCCTTTCCCAACTATATAAACCTGCAAAAAGCCCCTAATAGCCATTTTCTGCCATTTCTTCGCCTAAAGCTTGCAAACCTTTGCCCAAGAGACCTGTAAAAGACTACAGAGGAGCTATATCCCTCCATATCAACCACTGAAGATATCAATTCAACCAAAAGATAGAAGAAACCATTTTAAAACCGATATCTGCGTCAAAATAGGTATTTTTCCGAAATTTAAACCTGCAACCCAATTCAAAAACCTGTTAAAAGAAAAAGAATTAGTTCAAAATCAAGAAAGTAATTAAATTAACTTGCCCAAAAGTCCCAGAAACAGGCAAAACCCTAGCAAAATTTTCCCAGGAACCCTAGTTTTCTGCTGCGCACCATTTTCAAGGAAATTTATCATTTCTTCATAGATTATTGATCAATTTCAAGCTTTAAAAGGCCAGAAATACTTTGCAGGTGCCCTATATCTTCTGAAAAACATTTTTCATCAGATTTTTAGCCCAATTTGCAGTCAAAAGGCTCAGAAAAATCCTGTTTCTGTTTTAGACCAGTTTTCAATCTCAGAACTTCATTTGAGAGACCTAATTGAGCATAAAATCCAAAGCGACATTCTATTTTGTTGAAATTTCCTAATCAAGCCTCCGTTGTAGTAAAATTTCCTCTGAAAACAATTTAAAGTTGCAAAATCCAATAAAGATGCCTAAAAAACAGAGTGGAAACAAATCTAAAAGCTCCAAGACTCCTAAAGCTACTCCTGCCATGACTCCAAATACTGCAATTGTAGTTAACCCATTACAACCCCCAGTTGTTAATATTTAGCATATTCCCTTAGCTGATATTGACTACAAAATAGCTGATCCTATAGTTGAGTTCAATTTGTTAGATATCCACAACTGGTGCTTTGAAAAATCCCTATATGATCAAGAAGATGTTTATATTTGGGAATCCAATTTTTCCAAATATGTAGTCCCCCTGACTCACCCTTGTCAAGAAATTATCAGACTGTGTCACCAATACTACATTCTAGAACAAAGAGCTATTGTGAATGAGAATAAAGAGTACCTATTTACCATTATTGCAGAGTCTATAAACCAAATGTTGCAGCTTCAACCAAACCCTCAAGCAGTACCATTGTCTACTGAAGCACTCACTAAGTTATACATTAACTTAGAATTTCCTAAAAGGTTTATGATTTTCCAAACTTTCATGCCTCTGCATGTTGAAATTCCAAAATTAAATCCTCCATATTCAACTGCCAAGTTCCCTGAAGGTTCAAGGCATGTTATCTCCATGCTTTCCTTCATACTTGGGTATTTCACTGATGAGCATACTGATGAGTCTATCCTAGGATTTTTTTCCACCTTTTCTCCAGGGCAGCCACCTTCAGTTGTATTTGATTATGCTAGTTTTATAGCTAATAGCATCCACTATCAATTGAGAAATTAACAGTTGGAAGGAGTATTTAGATATACCTCCTATCTTTTCCACTTGTTTCTATTCTTTCAATCAGAGAGCTTTCCAATTTCACTTCAAAAGTTAGATATAGAAGGAAAACCTCTATCATTTGTCTTTTGGACATCTATACTTAGAAAAGAAGGCACATAATTCAGTTATTCAGATTTTTCATAGTTGTTTGTACATCCATTGACCACCATCCTGACAAAAACAGAGCAGCGTAGAATCAGTGAGGAAATGAAGAGAATGTTGCAGCTATCAGAGAAAAGCAACGTAGGTGATTGGTATTTATATAAGTAATTCACTGAAATCAGAGTTTTTTGTTCTAACTTATTTCCCTACAAGTTACCTAAGAATCCATCTGTGAGGATATTTGCCTTAGAGTACATTAGGCATATCCTGAATTCAGATTCAATTAATTTTATGGCAGCCAAGAAAAAGACCCAATTTAAACTCAAAAATCAAATTGGGCCTTTCATATGTAATCAAAGAGAAGCGGAAAAGGAAGTAGCAAGTCAATTACTAGAATACAAATTAGAAGAAAGCTTCCCATGGAATTATGATTCACAAGGTCTATTAAGTAAACTAAGGGTAAAATGTAATTTGACACCCTTTATCCATGAGTCAAAGCCAGATATAGAGAAATTTGATAATCAAATTGAGTGGTTTAAAAATACTTTAATAGAGGCAGTAAACCAAAGGAATACTAGTTACCATTTGGAAGTTGCCAAACAGGCAGAGACATCCACTAAAAGAATCAGAGAAGAAGGAGGTTATACTGCAGAGACTACAATGAAGAAAAAGTTTAAAATCATTTACAACAAGAGGCAAAAACTGGATACAACAGCTAAAGGCAAAGTAACAATAGATGTTGAAGAGACAGAGACCTTGAAAACCAACACTGCACAGACAGAGACCAATGTAGCCACTGTAATCATCAGTGAGCCAAATTAGAATCAAGAACAATTGAATAATGAAGATGCACAGATAATGGAAAGGAAGCAAAGTATGGAGGCTTCTTCCCCAGATTCAGATGAGGATAAGGATTTAGATATTAAGGAAAAATACAAGAAAATCAAATTAAAGTCTAAGGAAATCAAAATTGAAATATATTCTCAGTTTTTGAAGCAAAAGCCAAGTAACCAAAACAGATTCCTATCAGCATTTGATTATTCAACTCAAAAATTGATTATGTCAGTTTTACAGCCCACTGTACCAGTGCCATAGATAGTGGATGATTATAAAAAGGTTGATATGGAAATAGCCATAGATAAAATCCATGAGTTGGATCAGATTGAATTTCACAGGCAAACATCAGAGATTCTCTATTCCACAGTGACCATAAAAGCTATGAGTGCTCATAGGATTCAAAATACCATTTCTAATATGCAGGACCAAATGAAGATGGATAAAGCTTCATTATATGCAAAGGATCTAAGGATAAAGGCCTTAGAAGAGTTAATATTGCAAGTAGGATATGATCCTACAAACATCAAAGCAGCTGAAGCATTGGTTAAAAATAAAAATGAGAACATAGCTGCCTTGAGGAAACAACTCAAGCTTCCTCAAGGTGAGCATCCTAAAACAAAGGAATTTTTACAGGATCAAAAAGAGAAAGATGAAATGATTTGTTTGATACTTCAACTCACAACTCAAATCAAAGAAATGGAAGTACAAATGGACCAAGTTGTCCAAGAAAAAGAGATAGTTAAAGAACCAGTCATTCCAACAGTGATCCCAGTCATTACAGCAGCAGTGCCATTAACTTTAGGAGAAAATATGGCACCCAAAGAGCCACTATCCACTACAATTCCAGTGACTTATTCAACAACTTCAGTAAATGAATCCTCTACAACAGTGTTGCCACCTATAGATGGAAGCAGTCAACTAGTAAAAGCAATGGAGGAGATGTCCTTGAAGACCAATGAAATCAATAGATTGACCAAGATAATTTAAAATCTTGAGAAGACAAGCAAATCAGCTGAGATAGATGCTAAAATACATGAGAAAAATGCCCACAGATTGAGTGAAGAGGTAAAGAAGCTCGAGAAAGAATTAACTCTCAAGGATCAAATATCATATATTAAAAATTACCTATGGAATAATGTAAATGAAGCCATTCATGATGTTTGGCCTTCAATTCAGGTACTTTTTGAGAAGAGAGAGTTACTATTGGTAGCTCAGACAGAGATCCAAAATACACAAGAAGAATTGGTAGATAAACCAGAACAGTCTATAAGGTTAATAAATTTCCTCATCAGCAAGAATAGACAGCAACTTGAAGAATTGAAAATAAATGACAGGACAACCACAATCCTAGAAATTAGGAAAGTAACCACCAAAAGAAATTTTATGAGGCAACTTGAAGAGAAATGTGAAGGAATGAATACTGCTGTCACTAGATTCATGGTTAAATTCACCAATTTGAGGCAAAAGGGACTTCTTGATATCATGGTGATCAATGATAAGTTAATGCCTCAGAATGATTATGGAAAAAATATAAGAGAAAATGCGAAAGAGTAGGTGAACAAGCCAACAGGCCAAGGTATTCCCACAGGAAAATTATTGCTAAAAAGTTTTGAATATTTGTTTTATTTGCAGTATGAAATCAAACATTTGTTTGTCATCAAACCCACATTTTCTAAATAATAAAAATTGAGGCAAATAACGAGAGGAATGAGCGCTCTGGTAGGGTTTGTCATTCCCGTTCTTTGTAGAAACCCTAACGCACTCTGCAACCCGTTCAAGCCCTGACGGCGCTGTCCTTCTCACGCAGCGCAGCTCTTCTCACAAGTATGGCATCTCACACAGGGGGGGGGGGCAGTCGGCCTCCCCCTACAAATGAAGGAGGAAAAGAAGGAAGGCCAGATCTGCCTAAGGATAATTATGACAACAAGCAGGAGACCGAGGCGACTCAGAAGTCGACCTCTGGATCGCAAACTGAGACGCCGCAGGCCACTTCTACCACCTGCAAGCCCATCGCTCCAGAACGACCCAAAATTGACCTGCCCAGTCATTGCATCAATGCCATAATTCAGTACATGAGGGACCATGCCCTTATTGGAAAATTTATAGGGTTTTGGCCAACTGAAAAAGCCCTGCAGGGATGGATTGCATCCAAATGGAAGACAAAGGGACACGTTACTCTGCAACTGGGTCCGAAAGGCTTCTTCATAGCCATTTTCAATTGCATTGAGGAAAGAAACAAAGTAATGGATGAGGGCCCCTACTTTTTCAATTCGGCAGGGTTGTATCTCAGGAACTGGGTTGAAAGATTCAACCCAGAATAGGAAAACTTCAATTGGGCACCTATATGGATTCGTCTATACTCGTTGCCTCTTGAATATTGGGATGAGGAATCACTTCAGGAGATTGGAAAAGGGCTAGGAGAGTTCATAAAAATAGCAGAAGAAACTAAGCTACGAAGGTACACCTCCTATGCTCGAATATGTGTCTACATGCATCTGGACAACGCCCTAACTGACGCTGTAAGTATATTTCATGATGATTTTGAATGGATTCAACCGCTGGATTATGAACATGTACCTTTTCGCTGTAGAATGTGCCATGCTCATGGACATCTCTTCAGAGATTACCCTCTAACTGCTCAAACCAGAAGTACAGAAGCTGAAGGCAAAGTGGAAGCAGATGGGTTCACCAAAGTTCCCTCCAGAAGAAGACATAACAAGAAATCCTCTTCATCTGGGAAAAAACCTGGCTCTTCTGCCTCTGCCCCATCCACCAGCAATAGCTTTGACGTTCTTGCTCAATCTGACCCTCAGGGCGATTCCACCCCTGCCTCTCTCAGCCTTGCTGGGCCTTCTGCCACCCCCTCAAATCAACCCAATCCCGCATCCTCTGTGCCCGCTCATTCAGAGCCGCATTCTATCGATCCTTTAGATTCCAATCCCTCATCCAAGAAAAAGCAGGTGTGACATGGGACCCTAACCTTATGGATCTGGAAGGGCATTCTTCTAATCCCAATCAGGACAGTAATGATTCTCTGGACAATGTCCAGACAACTCAAATGGAAGAAGATTCTGAAGGCTTTGATCTAGGAGAACTGGATCCTATAGGCCTAGAAGATGCATGCAGAAGGAAAGAATTTGACAAGATCAACCCTCAGCAGATAGAATCACTAGATCTCTCTAAAGTTCAACAGAAAAAGAAGTTGGGTATTCAACCAGGCAATCGTTGGGATAGCTTGAAAGTGATGAAGGAAACCAAGAAGAGGGGACGAAAACCTGATTGGTAGCGTACCATCGCTCTTGGGGAGATACTGGTGGATTCAGGGCAATATCCCAAGCTAACTTGGTTTTTCAAACCACTAGCAAATATTTCCCCATGAAGTTAGTCTCTTGGAATGTTAGAGGTCTCAATGGCCCAGGGAAGTACAAAATGATTAAGAACATGATTCAGAAAGAGAAGCCCCAAATACTCTTTCTTCAGGAAACCAAGTGTAACAGTAAAATGCTGGACTCAATCCTATCAAAAGCATGGCCCAGCAGCAGATCGATTGTTGTGGACGCCTCTGGCTCCTCAGGAGGGCTTGCAGTAGCCTAGGATACTCAGTCTCTGTTGGTAAATGACTTTCATGCAACTCATAATCTCATCCAGGCCACCTTCCACCCTATTGGAACTAACATACATGGGCATCTGTCCAATGTCTATTTTCCTCAAGATCAGGCCAGTAAGATAGCGCTTTTAAACACCTTGGAGCATCTCAATTCAAATAGATCCCATCCCCTTTGGATCATTGGCGGAGATTTTAATATGATCACTCGAATGGATGAAAAATCTGGAGGCAGGTCTAGACTTGAACCGGAAAGCACCCACTTCAAAAATTTCATCAATAACAACTGGCTCATTGATATACCTTTCTGCAACGGAATGTTCACCTAGAACAATAGAAGAACGGGGGGGGCAGCAAATAGCTTCTAAATTAGATCGATTTCTCATGTCGGATAACGCCATACATGTGGGGGGTGATATCACCGGTTCAATACTCCCTCTTGCTGGCTCTGACCACTGGCCCATTATGCTCCAATGGCAAAACATAGGGTCACATCCCAAGAGGCCGTTTAGATTTGAAGCCTTCTGGCTTTCTCATCCTTCCTTTAAAGAAATGATACATGCTACTTGGAGAAGCTTTGTACCACCTAAAGGCTCCAAAATGTTCCAGTTTCAGCAGAAGCTTAAGTTTCTCAAAGGTCATATCAAAACTTGGAATCAGAATGTCTTTGGCAATATATTTGTGGAAAAACAGATCCTTGAGTAGAAGATGAAGGAAGTGCAACAAGAAATCATCACTAAGGGAAGATCTGAGTCACTCGCTTCCATGGAGCTCGACCTTCAAAGAAAGTTGGAGGACAGATACAAACAAGAGGAGATCCTCTGGAGGTAGAAATCTAGAATTCGTTGGCTGAAGGAAGGTGAAAGAAACACCAAATTCTTTCACAGCTCAACCATCCAACGAAGAATGCAAAATCGAATCGGCCACATCACCAATCAGCAAGGGGAGCGAATGGAGAAGCATGAAGACATGGAAAGAGAACTGGTGGATTATTTCAAGGGCATTCAACAAGAACTTCAGGTCAACAGACAGCCAGCTATTGACCAAATCAAGAAACTTATACCCAACTTGATTACAGTTGAGCATAATCACATGCTTCTTTGCCCTGTCTCTCCCCAAGAAGTGGATACAGCTATGGCGCAGTTCAAGGATGGCAAGGATCTGGGCCCGGATGGATTCACCACTAATTTCTTCCACCATTTTTGGGACCTCATTAAATATGAAGTTTGGCAACTTGTTGAGGAATCACAAACCATGCACTAGCTCTTGCCATCCCTCAATGCCACTTTCATTGTGCTGGTACCAAAAGAGAAGCAACCCAGCAAACCGGAAAAATTTAGACCTATTGCTCTTTGTAACGTTATTTACAATGTCATTTCCAAAGTCATTGCCAATAGGCTCAAGCCGCTTCTTCCGCTACTCATCTCGCCGAAGAAAACAGGATATGTGGAAGGGCGACAAATTCTGGATGGTATAATTCTAACTCATGAAATTACACACTCCTTAAAAGTCTGCAAGAAGCTAGGTATGCTCCTAAAAATCGATCTATCCAAATCTTTTGACAAACTGAATTGGAATTATATACAACAAATTTTAAGTGCTTTTGGTTTCGATCAAATGTGGATTCGTTGGATAATGAGCCTCATCTCTTCCTCTTCTCTCTCCATTCTTATCAATGGGATTCCTTCCCCCCTCATCCACCCATCCAGAGGAATCAGGCAGGGGGACCCCCTCTCTCCCTTTCTCTTTGTTCTCATGGCTGAGGGTCTTGGTAGAATTATTCACAATGAGGTTCGCAATCATCATTTGCGAGGTATTTCTCTTCATGGAGCCCCTGTCACTTCTCACCAGCAATTTGTGGATGAAAATATGCTATTTGGCCATCCTTCTGTCCAAGAAGCCCATTCTTTTAAAACTATTCTCAACCTTTTTTCTAAAGCCTCGAGATTAACTGTTAATGATTCTAAATCTCAGATTTTTTTCTTCAATACTCCCCCTCTTACCCAAGCCAATATTGCTCGCATTCTGGGATTCTCTGTTGCTTCTCTCCCTAACAAATACCTTGGTGCTCCTCTCATCGACTCCGCTATCAGGCATTCTTCCTGGAATTGTCTCCTCAAAAATCTGGAATCTCGGTTATCTTCTTGGACCTACAGAGCTCTTGATATGGTCAGCAGGCTCACTCTCATTAAAGCAGTGTTGCAATCTATGCCTCTTTACCTATTTTCTGTTCTTGCAGCTCCTAAGTGGGTTCTCAAATAGATTAAATCTCTTCAAAGCAACTTCCTTTGGGTTTCCTCTGGATAGAATCGAAAATGGGCTTTGGTAAATTGGAATACTGTATGCACTCCTAAAGATGCAGGCGGTCTTGGTCTGAGAAATCCCATGCACAGCAACGAGGTCATGGGAGCATGTGTTTGGTGGAAATGGATTTCAAATCCACACACTCCCTGGGCTAAACTTTGGACTGCAAAATATGCCAACAACAGATCCACAGCAGACTTAATAAGGTTGGCTCCCGAGCAATCAGGTTCGCTGGTTTGGAATGCAGCTAAGCAGCACCACGCGCTCATACAGCAACATAATTTTTGGGAAATTCACAATGGCAAATCGGCGCGGTTCTGGTCCGACTCTTGGCAACAAGAACCTAATCTTCTTGAAAATTACTCTTAACTCAATTTTGGAGATCACAAAGATGCTATAGAAGACAAGGTGTTCAATCATTGGATGGCCTCAGACCGTAATGGTTTCAGGCAATGGAAGCCCTCTCACCTCATAGCGCCACAAGCTCAAAGAAATGAGCTGGATGCTCTCAGCAAAGAGCTGCAGCGGAGGCAGATCAGAAGCTTGGAGGACCCTGACATTCTCAGGTGGGGCTATATAATGAAGGGAATGTTCACAAAGAAAGAAGCCTTTTCGCTGATGCACCCCTCCCCGCTCCCTCGAGACTCTCTCTGGCGGTTGATTTGTGTTAGTATGAATCCTTTGTCGAAGTGTACGAAAAAGGACCACTTTAGCTACGCATAACTAATAGCCCTAACAACAAAAGTGGCTGCCAATATCTTCAGATCTGCGATTAGTTAGACAAGAAAATAGCTGCAAAACACTAGATCTATGTATGGAAAGACATTAAGCAGTAAAAATAAGGGTTTGCTCCATATACCAATAGACAAGACAAGAACAATTTTTGAAAGAATTTTTGTATTAAATGGGGCACCTATGAGGAAAACCAGAAGGAGTATCCAATTCCCCTCAGTGGGATGGGTTCTTGGAAGTCCTCAGCACTTCAGATCTAAGATTCTTCTCTCTAGTTGATGTAGAAAACCCAATGCAAAGAGTAGAGCTCAATGGGAGCAAAATGGCGGAAAATGGTGACCAAGTGTATAGATCCAGAGTGATCTAATAGGCAACAAAAGGTGAAGAATGATGGGAAAAACCCTCCTATTTATAACAAAATATTGGGTCATTCTAGATTTTGGTGCATGATTAAAATAATGTTAACCAAATCTAGATCCACCTTTTATGGAATATTTTATTATATTTGTTGGAGGGAAAAGGTATTTGACTTGGGTCAAATCCCTTGATTTGTCAAAAATAAATAAATAAATGATTTATTTATCTTTTTAAGGAAGCGGTTAGAAGATAATCAAATAAATAATGATTTGTTTAATTATTTAAGGAAGTGGTTGAAAGATAATTAAATAAATAGTGATTTATTTAATTATTTGTGGGTGATTTGGTCATATTTAACAAGGAATATTATCTAAATAAGGTTTAAATAATTATTCCTAGAAAATAATAAGATAAATAAGGGTTTATCTAATTAATTTCTCTGATTTTGGGTTAAACATGACTGGGAATAATAATTAAATTATAGTTTAATTAATTATTCCATGAGGAAAATCAAACAAATATAGGTTTGTTTAATATTTCCTTTTGGGGTTTCCTGTTTTAACATAGTGAAGGCAATTTTACTTAGGGTAAAATTGGTCTTACATGGTGTACTTGGGTCCATCTAATGATAATAGGTTAGATGACCAAAAAATAGTGTAACAGATTGCCCCCCAGCGTGCGAGTGTCAGGAGCAAATCGTATGACCGAAGTACGTTGTAAGAACACAATCACTAGACAACAAAAGGGGTGTCAGAGAGAGAAATGTGAGGTAGATAGTGTGCTGAAGGACTAGACCCTGAGGAGACGAGACTCGCAGGTGCAACAAGTCTCTTTTTATGAGAGGTTACCTGTGCTGAAGGCGGCGGGGGAGGCATACCTATGCCCGCCGAGACAAAGTACAAAAGAATAGTGTGTCCAGTAAACAAGGGACCGAACCATAAAGTACAGCTGGCATAATCATGAGCCAGATAAAAAATACAATGAGGAATCCCACATACATGCTGTGCCTGGGATAACAGCCAAGACTTGTACAATAATATCTGAGTACATGAGATACAAATACAACCCAAATGCCCCCTGCAAATGGGGAAGGGCTCACAAAATCTGACTGATACATGCAAATCAAAGAGGCGCTGCAAGTGGCTATGGCCAACATCATCAAATATCTGGAGCTGCATCGAAGGCTGCAAAGAAGAGGTCATCCGGGCATGTGGGGGGCTACCTGTAGGGCCACCCCCTCATGAGGGTTGAAACATCTCACACACACCCGGGAATCATCAAGAGCTACTGTTGGATCACTAGACCATCAAGTATATGAATCTCGATCATGCTGAAGGAGTTGGAGAAACAATCAAGCCAAAGGGAAAGGAGATATCCCTTTGCCTGATCCTAGGCACCGAACCAGAGTGGAAGCTGGAACCAAGGTACACCGCCCTCTAGACCTGGCTTCTGGAATAAATGAGCTGATGTCGACAGAAGGAGGTCCACCATAGTTGAGGCAATGAGAGACGCTCAACCAAGGCACGAGAGAAAAGAGTAGAGCGATGGACAGACTGACACTAATGATGATAGTGAAATGGAAAGGACTGAGTAGCTAATGGACGACTTCCCTTGCTAGAGCATAAAGGGCATGAATGCCATGGCAGCGACTGACACAACATCATCAGGGATGGGGGACAGTGAAACTGAAGGTCATAATGTGCGACAAGAGAGAGACCAAGCAATGACGGATGGAGGGCTACAGTGGGGTACAAAGGGACTCAGTATAGACTCCATGGAGGGAATGATGACTCAACTTGGATGCTCTAAACAAGGGCGACTCGATGGTGCTGCCACACAGTAAAGGCCCCGATGGGGGACCGTGGAGACATGAGTATATGATGGGAACTCATGATGAAAATCGACATGAACAAGGACAAGTAAGGGGGCAAGATGGTGCCCCAAGTACAAGTGTCGTAAGTGAGGAAATTCGATTTTGAGGAGGGGTGAAGTGACCCTTCTTGGACAAAATGTGTCCTAGTGGAGTGTCAAAGCTCAAAAAACTAACAGATACCCATTTGAGGGCTCAGTGAGAGCTTTCCAACGGTGCAGACGGTTCATCAAACGGGGCTACGGTGTGGTCGCAGTAGTCGAAAGAAGAAACATGGGTTCTCTTTTAATAAGGCAGTTTTCCCTCCAAAATCACTCATTTGCTATTGTTACTGTGGTGAATGTAGAGAGGAGAGAAGGCCCTAAATCTTGCGGCGAACGTAGCGGACAAACCGACCGTTGGAATCGCGATCCGTCAGTTGCAGGTAAGAGGTCTAACTTTTCTCTTGCATTTTGATGGATTACATTGTCAGTTTAGGGCCCAGAAATCCAGGAACAGCCCCTCCTTCATCTCTACGGCTGGGTCGCACTTTTTGGGGCAAAAAGTGCGACCTAGGATGCAGGTATCAGGGCCAAAAGTGCGACCTGGTCCAAAAAAGAGCAGAAAACTGCGACCTGGGAGATCAGGGGGTTTTGGTGCTGTTTTATGGCTGGAAGTTGGGTTTTGGTGGTTGGTTATGGTTTTCCCGATCTGTATGCTGACAAAAATGATGTGTTTGTGCAGGTATGGTAGAGTTACGGGTCAACTATAGAGAGAGAGATCTGGGGACACTACGGACAGAGATCCAGGCGGATCAGGGCGTCCGCCGTTGATTGGCCAGATTTGGGGTTCTCAAGTTCTTGGAGAACCCTTTGATGAGAGCAGGGGAACCGTTACTGGCCCGGATTATCAGTTACTGGGATCCAGATCAGGAGATCTTTGTAGTGCAGGGGCACAGGATCGAGTTGACGGTCCAAGACGTGTACTTTCTGACTGGTCTCCCGCCACTTGGGATGGTGGGAAACACACAGCCAGTGTTGCCGCGGGGGCGGCATATCATGGAGTTTGTGGAACGCCATTGTCGACCGGGTCTCCAAGTTAAGGGGACTCGAATACCGATCCGGGATCTAGAGAGGCTAGAAACCCGTGCAGTGGCCGTAGCTGTGCTGCGAATCCTGGGCATCCAGGCGTTCCATCACATCACTAGGGGGCAGATGATGATAGTGGAAAGTGTGTTGGGAGGGACCTACTATGGGTGGGCCCAGATGTTGTTGGTGTCGCTAAAGCGACAGTTGTCACTATGCAGGCAGCAGGTGAACCATGACTGCTCATATGGGACTTTGTTGTGTGCCTTCTTCTTTGAGAAGATCCTGACCTTGAGGCCTCGTGTACAGCTTCCAGATGGGGGCCCGAGAGAGCCCAGGATGCACCGTTGGGGACGGCTACTGTGCAGAGGAGGAGGAGGGGCGGTCGGGCGAGTGTTTCGACCGGAGTTTTTTTCCCATTGGGATCAGATGCCTTTGTACATAGACGACTATCCCTATAGTGGGATGAGCTACTGTGGGGATCCGGATCTGCCACTTCCGCCTGGTCGAGTCTGGGGGCCCGATGGTAAGTGACAGATTGCTATTCTTGTGTGGGCATGTTAAAGTTTTTGAATAGTAATTGATGGTACTGATTCATGTACTTTTGGTATGCAGATATAGCACCGGTAAAACCGGCCGGATATATGGGACGACCGACAGCGTCTGGAGCTACAGGTCCAAGTGGGTCGAGAGCGGCGCAAAATGAGGATGCAGCCGCCCTTCTGGAGGACATCCGCCGTAGATGCGAAAGGTTGTTGACCGGAGTATCGGAGCGCGGGTGGTAGGACTTAGACGACTAGTTCATAGAGCCATGTGTTGGTCTACCCTTGGAGTGGCGAGGTGTCATGCGGCGCATGGCGATGGCCGGTCAGGCTATGCGTGATCTACATGCTGCAGGGGCAGAGCCATTGGCCCGAGAGCCTCCAGATAGTGATTAGGGGTGGGGCATGTGGTGCCCCCTATGATGTATGTAGGGGCAAGTGGTGCCCCCAATTTTGAGTTTTTTGTAACATGCTGTGGGCATGTCATATGTATCAGAGTAGATGGACCCTAAACACATGTTTTTTGTGACACATATTATGGATATGCATCGTTTTTTGATGGTTGTTAATGTTATTGTCTTGTATGGAATGTGTGTGATAAATGCCAATCTAGAACATGGTTTGCAATACTATCCACATAATGATTCTGTTCTCGAGGTACATGGTTGAAAGTTATGGTTTCAAATGCACGTATCAAGATTTTCACTCGTAAATAGCGTCTAAACAGCACAGGGTTATGCACACGATAAACACCATTTAGTTTCATTACAAGAAGTAAGGAATCCAAATGAACGTGCAGATGGAGGATGCGATGAAAGAGGGCATCGGCTAAGAGACCACGCACTGCATCATATTCGGCCTGATTGTTGGTGGCAGAACCAATGCATACCCCGTTAGAGAGAACAAGGGCATGCAAGGGGGTGAAGATGGCCCAACCTGCCGAGGCTAGATTCCTGGAGTAGCGACTTGCACCATCGGCATAACCGATAAAGGGTGTGGACGGGGGGTCCTGCAGAATGGTGTGACAAGACAACAAATGAGGGGAGGAAAGGTAATGACGGCAGCGTGAGTGGACAGAAGTCATCGGGCGGCAATCGCAGGAGGGAGTGCAAGGGGCAGGATGACCATGACTCATACAGGGTGGTATATGAGGGCTATCGGAAGCATGGTGAGGACTCGGGCTGCGGAGGTCAACAGAGACGTGGGTGGAGTGATCTCGTGTATGGGTAGGAAAAGGGTGGTCAAGGGACACTACAGGGGAGGATGCAGATGGGCTAGGCTCCGAGTGTCTGGCAGAGGAGGATAGGTAAAGAATGGTAACAGTAGACTCCGTCATCGGAACATCAGGGGGGGGAATGTCGATGGGAGAGGGGGGATCCTCAGGCTGGCCTGAAGCATACTGCGCGAGGATGGGAGAGGCGGATTGATTTTGTTCAACCTCATACTCGCGGATCACCTCTAAAGAGGCGTGGTAATGCGTTAGGTGAGGACAATGGTGGGAGTAATGGCCATGAACATCGCACAAAGCACAGGGTTTGTTGGTGCGGAGAGTCTTGGGGTTCTTGGTTACGAACGAAGAAGGAGTGGAGGCTTCAGGGACCGTAGACTCGGGGAATGCGACTTTTACCATGGGCTGAATACGGGGTAACTCAGGACAAGCATGGGTGGCATGACCGGTGACATCACATAATGCACAAGGCTTCGCGTGCGGAGGAGGAGCCGGGTCAGTCATGGTGGTCTTGTCTTTGGGTGCCCCCTTGCGGGCTTTGCCTTTCTTCCCGGGAGCCATCACAACAAGAGAAGGGTCCTGTGGAGGTGCTGGGGGCACAGTGGCAACGGAGGAAGCAAGGGGGACCGGTTGAACCGATGTCAAAGCCATGTAAGGTTTGGGGTGACCAGGAAGGGTGGCGGCTGGGGGATCAAGGTACCAGACCGGAATGCCCAAGGTCAAGTTAGGGAGAGAGAGGGTGGCCATGACTGGGACAGAATAAACTTCGGGAGGGGGAGCTAGGAAAGGGATCTGCCCAACAGGGAAATGACCAGGAGGGACGGCTTCGAGATAGTTGAGGCCAGGAGGAACCGATCCGGGAGGATAAAGAGGTTCAGGGATACCAGCTGTAGGGGGAGGGCCAGAAGGAGGAGGTTCGGCTGGCTGAGATGAATGGCTAGGAGCGGGTTGCGGAGGGCGAGGGGGAGGTTGCTGACTAGCCGAGGCAGACTGCTTATGGGCAGCCTGAGAGGATTGCATCATGCAAACATTCGAGGAGCTGGGATCAGTGATGGGAGGAGGAGGAAGGTTAGGGAAAGTTCCAAGCAGGGAGGAATCTTTGTAAACGCCGGGGCAGACACTGGTAAAGGAATCGACGGTTTGCTTGTTGGCTACAGAAGAGATGGTCGTCTCAGAGGAGGTCTGAGATTTTGGCTCATGATACGTCAACTGGTCAATGGTGATTATCTTTCCATTATGGGGGAAAGACATATTGCGAAAGACCGCGGATGGGACAGCAGACATAGCATAGGTGTAGCTTCGCCCCAATAGAATGTTGTAATCTAGCGGGGCGTCGATGAATTCGACGTCAACGCAAACAGTCTTACCGGCGAGGGTGATAGGAAAATTACGAAACAGGCCAATGGGCTGGGAGGCATGATCGTCCCACGCTCGAATGGTGATCGTGGAAGGGGCCAGCTCAGGAGAGCCAAGTTGCTTCCAAACCGAAGCAGACATCACGCATGTGGATGCCCCCTCATCAATTATACACTGGGACACGTTGGCGTTCCGAATTTTGACTGGGATTTGGAAGGCGACGGAAGGAGGAAGGGGAGGGTGGTCCGATTGAGTGGCATCGAAAACAATCATTTGGTCATCAGCAGGATCTACAGCACCGTCGACAGATAATAGAGCCTTCTTTTGGGAAGGGCACGACTGGAGGAGTTCCAGTGTGGAAATGGCAGCAGGAGACTGCGCCAGATCATCTACTATGCTATACGAATGAGCAGCTCGACCAGAAGCAGCATTTCGACGTAATGGTCCCTTAGGAATCTTGGTATGGACCTCAACTTTGGGTTGAGGGATATGTAAGGGACCACTGGATGTCGAAAGAGGCTCTTTAGAACCTGAAGAGGGAGGCTCGGGGGCAGACTGAGCAGGAGGCTTGGGGTACTGACGAGACCGAGTTTGAAGGTGAAGATCAATGGATGGGTTAGGATCGGAGTGCATCATAAGGATCTGGTAATCAGAGGAACCATAAATGGAAGGGGGGGCAGCTACCTGGCTGTCGGGCGGTTGGGTAGCCACGAGTCCTTGCTGAGGGAAAGGATCAGTAAACACCGCTGGCTGGGTAGTGGCCACATTAGGAGGAGCATGAGGGGAGGCGTGCTGTCCGCGCAATGTGGCTTGAGACTCCCACATCTGCCGCATCTGAGGTAAGAGGGGACAATCGTGGGTGTAATGGCCATAAACACTGCAACACGAACAAGGCTTACTTGTGCGAAGCGGCCTGTCCGGCTTGGGCTGAGTGCCCTGTTGCTGGTTGGCAGTGTTAGGGTCAACACCAGGATTGGGTCCATGGGTACCAGGGGCAAATTGGTTTGGATTTCCTCTCCGCCTTCTTTGAGAAGAAGGGGGATTAGTCACGCCCTTCTGTGCAAATACTTGCCCTGGAGGGGGCTGTAGGTGCTGGTGCTGGGTTTGAGGAGGCAAGGGAGGAGGAAACGCATATGCTGGAGGAGCTGGCGCACCAGGCTGTGGATAAGGGTAATGAGTAGGTTGGGCAACATTGAGGTAAGCAGGAGGTTGTGAAAAAGGAGGAGGCATGCCGTATCCTAGATACATGTGACTGGGAGGGGGAAGAGTGTTGGAGGAGCTGGCCCCTCCCTGAGGGAGACCATAGCCCATAGGAGGTTGAGCGTATGGATGGGAAAGGGCTCCAACGATACCGTCGGCGGAATGAGATGCCCCCGGGGCGTTAGCGCCACCGGGCCTGGGGAGGTCAGGAAGAACGGCATAAACATGTCCGTACTGAGCATAGATCGTGTCATATTTCAAGGCTATTTGGAGGGCGGTTTTCCTAGCTTGGAGGAAAGTGAGAGGGCTACATCTTTGCCGATGGGAGCCTGGAGGGTGCGAAGGAACCACCATGTAAACCCGATCTTCGAAGGGAGGGGCTCGACATAAGTCTGTTTTCTCCTTCACGCATCTCAACATGGGCGGAAAGGCGAAGCTGAAGAGGATTTCTTGAAGGAAGTCAAGAGCTCCGTGCCAGTATCGTATCGGAGAGGGAGCCGGAAGTACGACAAAAAGGCTTGGGCAAGAGTCTCAAAGGTGGTATGGGTAGAGGTGGCTTGTTCGACATACCATTTAGAAGCTTCGCTGGTAAGCGTGCGTTGGAACAAACGAAGACGGATGGAGTCATCGGTAATGGAATTAGAGGAACACCACATGTGGAAAGATCGGACATGATTGGTTGGATCTTCTCCATTAAGGCCCTCAAACTTAGGGATGTCGGAGGGGAGCTTGGTTGGCATAGCAGGCCAATTAGCATTGTGGTGAATGGGGTCATTGATCAACTGATGGAAATCGGGGAGGCTGAGGCCTGCAATGTACGGCAGCACGGGGGTGGCCGGGGTAGTTCCTGTGGCGGTTCCGCTAGTGGTAGGGCCGGCATTGGGGCCGGGAGAACCGCTAGCGTTAGGCCCTGGACCAGACATAGTGAAGGTGACAGGGGGAGAACCAGGAGGGTGACAGGGGGAGAACCAGGAGGAGAAGGAGGACCCGATGAATCAGGAGAGGAGTCGGAGTGCGGACTCGAAGGTGGACTGGCTCGACGACGGCGGGGCGGAGCAGGTCGATCGACCGGAAACTGAGGATGAAGGCCAAGAAGTCTCCGGGAAAGGCGCCTTGGGGGCGCAATGATGACGGGAAGAAGGAAACCGACAGGGGCAGAAGGGGACAGAATCAACTAAGGTCAAGGGCATAAAAGGTGCAGTGACGATTGATTTTAGAGTCTTTTCCAGGCGGTGGTAACCAGGCGCTTCTTCGCTTAGGGTCAGTGTGTGGCGTGCGTTAATTTTAATTTTTAAACCCTTTCTGTTTTGAGAGCAAGAAAAAAGTGTGCTGCGTAGCTGAAAATAAACCTACAGAGAACATAATATAATGCTGAAATAACAGAAAAATAACAGCTACTTGTGCATCTATCAAACCCAAGAAGGTGGGTCTCTCAAAACTAATCTGAAAAGAAAGGGAAAAATCTATGTAAAACACACGGAAAATGGGTCAATAGATCTAAGGTCAAAAGGGACAGGGATCTAAAGGATAAAGCTGCTGAAAAGAGGTGCAGATCACAGCCAAGAGACAGAGGCAAGGTGGCTGGAAAAAGGAAGGAAATCAGCAAAACTGAAGGGGGCAAGGCGGAGGCATTCAAAAAGGGTCCAAACAAAACGACAGGAGGTGATTTGAAAGGAAGAAAGGCTGATTTCGAAGGATCTGAAAGGGAGGTAACAGATCTGGAAAAAAGGAGGCTGAAGCTCTGAAAAACTGACGGCTGAAATAGCTAAAAATCTTCCACAAAAAGTGGAGGGTACTGAAGCCCTAGGGGGCTAGGTTCCCACTTATATGAGTAAAAATAGATCAGAACTTGGTCAAAGCGGGCTGAGACAGAGGCTGGAAAACCCTGACAGAAGCTGCAGCAGAACCCAGAAAAATTGCAGAAAAATCACTAAAAAAATGGCAGGTTGCAGTTTCTGACCTGATTTCAGTGCAGGTCGCAGGAAATAGGCTGAAAAGTGCGACTTGGAGGTCCAGGTCGCAGGTTTAGGGCCAAAAAGTGCGACCTCTCGTTCCGGTTGTCTCGGCAGCAGATTTTCAGAAAAGTTGCCGTCTCAGTTGCGGCTGGTGTCGCTTACCTGCACAATAGGGCCAGAAACACACGGAAGTTAGAAATTTTGATGTTTTAGGGTTTTATGTGAGAAAAAAAACATGAAAATAGGAAAAATAAACAGCTGAAAAGAAACCCTAGGGTCTGAAGTAGCTGGATATGCAGGAATATGAAAAACGACAGCGGTCGTAAATTAAAACCCGTGTGGAGTCGCCATTTGTTAGTATGAATCCTTTGTCGAAGTGTACGAAAAAGGACCACTTTAGCTACGCATAACTAATAGCCCTAACAACAAAAGTGGCTGCCAATATCTTCAGATTTGCGATTAGTTAGACAAGAAAATAGCTACAAAACACCATATCTATGTATGGAAAGACATTAAGCAGTAAAAATAAGGGTTTGCTCCATATACCAATAGACAAGACAAGAACAATTTTTGAAAGAATTTTTGTATTAAATGGGGCACCTGTGAAGAAAACCAGAAGGAGTATCCAATTCTCCTCAGTGGGATGGGTTCTTGGAAGTCCTCAGCACTTCAGATCTAAGATTCTTCTCTCTAGTTGATGTAGAAAACCCAATGCAAAGAGTAGAGCTCAAAGGGAGAAAAATGGCAGAAAATGGTGACCAAGTGTATAGATCCAGAGTGATCTAATAGGTAACAAAAGGTGAGGAATGGTAGGAAAAACCCTCCTATTTATAACAAAATATTGGGTCATTCTAGATCTTGGTGCATGGGTTAACCAGATCTAGATCCACTTTTTATGGAATATTTATTATATTTGTTGGAGGGAAAAGGTATTTGACTTGGGTCAAATCCCTTAATTTGTCAAAAATAAATAAATAAATGATTTATTTATCTTTTTAAGGAAGCGGTTAGACGATAATCAAATAAATAATGATTTATTTAATTATTTAAGGAGGTGGTTGAAAGAAAATTAAATAAATAGTGATTTATTTAATTATTTGTGGGTGATTTCGTCATATTTAACAAGGAATATCATCTAAATAAGGTTTAAATGATTATTCCTAGAAATAATAAGATAAATAAAGGTTTATCTAATTAATTTCTTTGATTTTGGGTTAAAAATGACTGGGAATAATAATTAAATTATGGTTTAATTAATTATTCCATGAGGAAAATCAAACAAATATGGGTTTGTTTAATATTTCCTTTTGGGGTTTCCTATTTTAACATAGTGAGAGCGGTTTTACGTAGGGTAAAACTGGTCTTACATGGTGTACTTGGGTCCATCTAATGATAATAAGTTAGATGACCAAAAAATGGTGTAACAATTTGGAACCCAAATACTTGGCCCAAGATCACTACCTTCCTCTGGCTCCTAAGCCATAGACGAATCCTCACTTGGGATAATCTGGTCAAACGGGGTTTCATAGGACCTTCTCAATGCCCTAACTGCATTCAAAGCACTGAAACTATCCAGCATCTCATGCTGCTCTGCCCTTTTGCCAACACCTTATGGGAAAAGTGTAGCTTTCGCTGCCAAAGGAACAAACCCACGGGAGACATCACTACCATTTTGCGTAACTGGCCCAAATGCCCTTATCAATCTTCTCTCCTCAACGCTCTCTGGCAGCTCCTTCCTGGCCTGCTCTTTTGGTCCCTGTGGAAAGAAAGAAACAAGCGAATTTTCAAAAATCAAGCTTCAACTCTAGACACCATATGGAGCTCCATTAACAACAATCTCCAGGAATCTCTGGCTCTCCATTCCTGGCAGGAAGATGATTATCCCAAACAACCCAAATAAATATCTGTTTGGCAAAATTGGAATCTCAAAATTGTGTTTACTCCAACGATCAGGAACAGAGTGGCCCCTGACACTCCTTTGCATTGGACTCCCCCCCCTCTTGGAGTTTTTAAATTAAATTTTGATGGAGCTTCCAGGGGAAATCCAGGACAAGCAGGTTTTGGTGGCATTTTTAGAAACTCAAAGGGAGAAATTTAGAACCTCTACTATGGTTCAATTGGATGGGATACTAATAACTCGGCTAAAATTGAAGGTCTCTGGCAAGGCCTCTGCCTCACTCTTCATTATAACCTTTTTCCTATCATCATTGAAGGGGATTCTCAAGTTCTCATCAACATGGTCAACCAGCTTCTATGGGGAGCCAATCCTGCAAAAGTGGCTCACAGTTGGCGATTGGCTGCTAGAATCGACAAGATTTGCAACTGGCTTCAAAGCAACAGGGCAGTCTCCTTCACCCATGTCAAACAAGAGGGCAACAAAGTTGCAGATCTCTTGGAAAATATTGGAACTGATAGCACCAGCACGCTCACTCATGGCCCCCTTTCCATCATCCATGAATGAGAAATGCTTCAGAATTGCACAATGCTAGTGCATAAAGACTGTTCCTTTCCGCATGCGGATGCTGAAGAGGCTTGATGGGACTTGGGCCCCTGCACTGCTCCCGAAGGAGCCCGCATGGGAAGCCCATATGGCTCCCTGTACCAGTATTAATGAAGCCATTAACTTGCCACCTCGGGAAGGTGATCACCCTCTTAATTGTTCCGCTATGCCATTTCATATGGCGGTTCTCCTAGCCTCGGCTCTCAATATGGCCTGCGCGCATGACTGTGGTTGCTGTGGGAGATCTCTGACTCCCCTCCATGGTGATTGCCCTCCTATCTTCGCAGATTCTAGCGTAAGAACCCAAACCGGTCACCGGTGCAGCCTTCTTGCATGTCTGGAGACTCTCCCTGGGCATCATTTCTCTCACAGCCCCCTTTGTAGTGTTAATCCTCCTCCCTGTGCTTCTGCAGATCTTTCTGGAGGTCCAGACATTCCTATCAGTGCTCAGTTGGCTCTCCTCTGTGGTATTCACTCTTCTCTCAAGGCTCCTGGGTTCTCTCCTTCTCATGTCACCTTCACCCTGCTCCCTTCTCCATGCCTCATCTCTGCCAGAGGATGCGAAGCCGGTGAGGAGTTAGTCGGGGCCATGCCTCTTTTAATCGCCCTACGCCCTCCTCCGTTTCAGGATCTTCCTCCGCCAGTGAAGATCCTGTCCAGCCTCATGCTCCGCGCAGGGGCAGAGGAAAAGGACGTGGGCGTACCCTGGATTCTGGTCATGCTGGCCCTTCTACCCATCCTTCTGCCTTTGTTCCTTCTAGCAGCGCGCACGCTGGGACATTCATTCGGCAGACCACCCAACATGCTAAGCTTCGTTTCGATTGCACTTCTATTCAGTCCATCATTTCTGCTCTTATCACTGTCACTCTCCGCGAAGAGATCCCTTATCCCGCTCCCGCCCGCTCAGATTCTCCCTCGATCCCTCATGCCCCTTGCTCCACTGGTAGAGAAGTCCTCCCTGCGACTTCCATTCTCCCTCCTCATTCTGCGCTATGTAAAGCAGATGAAGACTCCGACTTGAAGGACGTGAGTCAAGCTGGAATGGACGACAACAACAAAGATTATGAATATGCATGCAGGATCGTCGAGGAACCGATGTCTCCAGCACACGAAGGGTGACAAGCTCAATTTTCAAACTCTCCAGGTTTCTTTGTTTAATCATTGTTGGAGTTTTTTGCTTACTGGTTTCAAGACTCAGCCGGAATGGCTTATGGTTATTTTCAGTTTCTATATCTTTGTTACTTTGGTATGCATGAACAGGATCGGTTTCCCATTCTGGGCAATCCAGACTCTCTATGACCAGCTTGACTATCAAGCCCAATGGTCTGGCTCTCACAGCAGACGCTGAGGTAGTTTTGTACTAGTACTTTCTTATACATAATAGAATTAGTCTTACATAGAAAAAAAAAAAAACCCACATTTTCTAGGTACACTGAGGCTGATGAGAATTTTAGGAAACTCAAGAATATTAGAATTCATAAAAATGAGGAGTGGCGAGCATTGACTGATTTTCTATGAAGAAGGTAAAAAAATGAAGAAGAAAAAATATGTTTGCTGATTTCACAGTCAAAATAGATTTTTACAGCAAGAAGGCAGTTTTACTGAAGGTTAAAAAGTATCAGTAAAAAAGAGTATCAGCGAGAAAGAGTATCGGTGAAGGCAACTAGATTCTGAAAATATATAAAAGGCCAGCAGAGAAGACACATAAGCAACCAGCTGCTTCTTATCTTAAAACAGTTTCTATTTATTTTGAATAAAATAGGACAACTTGCTAATTTGTTGAGCAAGATGTCACTATTATTGTTGTAAGATATTTAATTTTCCTAAGTTAATTCCTAGAACTCATCTAGGATATTTTGTAAGAGATTTTATATAAATACTTCACTCTTTGAAGTATTTTGTGTGGAAGAAAATTGCTGGAGATTACTATAGATATTTTGTTGACTTGAAGGCTTTGGATTTTGATTTTGAGTAGCAGACTGGATCACCTTTTTGCCATCATACTTCAGGATCCCTGTGATAAGCTATTTGGAGTGAAGTACTCTCTTAAAACTTTTCATTGTTATCTTCTTTTGTTTCATGCATACATCTGTGTTTTAATTGTAAATCTGAATGTATAACTAGGAGTATTACTACAGGACGTGTTAATAGCACCACGTTTTTAAGTATTTATCAGTTCTTTGTTTTCTTCTAATTTCTGGTGTAGGGAACCCTTAATTTCTCCCTCTCCTGTTTGACCTCTATCTACTACTTCCATTTTCCGGATCAAAGGATCCTTAAGTGCCCTTTATCCCGATCATACCATCTCAAAAACCAATTTTCCCAAGATCTCCAAGGGTTATCTACCTTGCCCTGCAGACATTTGACCTTTTAGGCCTTGATACCAGTTCTTTTAGCTTGAATTAGACTCCATAGCCCAATGGACAAGTATATTTCCCTCTATCTACTCTCTAAGTGAAAATTTCCCACCAAATCCAACAAAACAAAACCAAATCTGCACTTTAATAACTAGCCTAATATTCAAAACTAAAACAAAGTTAAACTTGAAAGAGAGAGCCCTCTCTGAACCCTAGGAAGGCTAGATCCTAGAGTTTGAAGTAGGTTTGTGGTTACCTCTAGTATTCTTTGACTAAAAACCAAAATACCACAACTTAAGAATTTAGTGGAGTGATAACACACACCTCAGTAAAATGGAGTTTCATAAAGAATGAACAAGACATTGATGGAAAAGGAAAGAAGCATGTTCAGTGGTACCAGGTTAGGACAAGAGTTTTGGGAAGAGGCAGTGGAGATTGCATGCTACCTAGTTAACATATCACCTTCATCATTGTTGGAGGATAAGACTCCACATGAGGTATGGATTGGTAAGAAACCCTCTCTTTCACATCTGAGGGTATTTGGATGTGATGCATATGTACATGTTCCAAAGGAGAAAAGAACCAAGTTGGATAGTAAATCTGAAAGGTGCATCTTTATTGGGTATAAGGATGGTTTAAAAGGTTATAAGCTTTGGAACCCGGAAACAAGGAAGGTTGTGTATAGCCAAGATGTGGTGTTTATAGAGGTGAAATATGTTGTTAAACATGAAGTCCTACCAAAGGAACCTGAGAAGATAGAGTTTGAGCTAAAGGAGGAAGAATTAGACTCTACAATAGAACAAGATTCAGAAGAGGAAGAGCCACAAACTCCAACTGTGAGAACATTAGTTTGAGAATGAAGGCAGCTAGAAAGGTATAGTCTATCTACTTTCTTCTCAAAATTTTCTTCATATATCACTAATGATGATCCCAGAACTATTAGGGAGGTAGTGAATTCAGAGGATGGAAATATCTAGAAGGAAGCCATGGTTGATGAAATGGCATCCTTGCACATGAATGACGCATAGGATCTAGTGGAATTTCAGGTTGGAAGGAAAACAATTTGAAGCAAATGGGTGTTTAAGAAGAATATGAATGTAGAAGGAAAGGTGGAGAAATACAAAGCTCGGTTGGTAGAAAAAGTTTATTCCCAGGTGTCAGGAATTGGTTTTGGTGATATTTTTTGTCCTGTTGCCAAGGTAAATTCTATTAGATTACTTTTATCTGTTGTTGCATTTGATTTTGAGGTAAAACAGATGGATGTGAAGAAAACATTTCTTCACGAGGATCTAGAAGAGGATATCTACATGAAGCCTTTGTGGTGAAGGGTAAGAAATAACTGGTATGCAGGTTAAAAAAGTCTCAGTATGGGTTGAAATAATGATCAAGGATGTGGTATTAGAAATTCGATACTTATATACACGGACTTGGCTTCACCAGAAGTAAAAAGGATCAATACATGTATTTTAAATTAATTGGTGATTGTGTTATTTATTTGGTCTTATATGTGGATGATATGTTGCTGGTTGGAAATGACAAAGAAATTATCAAGGATTTGAAGACCTAATTATTCTCCAAATTCGACATGAA
Source organism: Pinus albicaulis (assembly GCA_034641835.2). NCBI lineage: Eukaryota > Viridiplantae > Streptophyta > Pinopsida > Pinales > Pinaceae > Pinus > Pinus albicaulis. Next base: position 319,767,210 of record CM076582.1, read on the forward strand.
CGAGCTTGGTGCTACAAACTATATTTTGAGCATGGAAATTAAACAATATCAAGCAAAGAGGAATCTCTGGTTAAACTAGAGAAAGTATGTTGAGACAATATTGCAGAGGTTCAGTATGTAGGATAGTAAACCAATTAAGGTTGCTATTCTTATAGGTGTAAAATTATATGTTGAAGAGTGTCCCAAGACACAACAAGAAGAAGAGGACATGTTTGATGTTCCGTATGAAAGTGTAGTGGGTAGCTTGATGTATGCAATGGTATGTACTAGACCATACATTGCACATGCAGTGAGAGTATTGAGCAGGTTTATGTCAAAACTAGGGAAGGAGCATTGGAAAAAAATGAAGTGGGTTTTCATATATTTTCATGGCACTAGTGATTATGGTCTATGCTACTAAGGAAGACCATGATTGGACAAATTTTTGGGCATTCGTGGATTTGTTGATGTAGACTGGGTTGTAGATATTTATCAAAGAAGATCTACAAGCAAGTATGTCTTTATCCTATTTGGAGGTGCAATCAGTTGGATGAGTAAAATACAACCTGTAGTTTCTCTTTCAACTACATAGGTAGAATACATGGCAACCACCCATGCAAGAAAGGAAGCAATTTGGTTGCAGAGATAGTGTTCAAGTATGGGGTTCGTGCAACAAGCTATAAGGATAGATTATGATAGCCAAATTTCAATTTTCTTAGCTAAGAAACCTTCTTATCATTTAAAGACAAAGCACATTGATGTTCAAGTATCACGTTGTGAGAGATATAGCTGAGGAAAAAAAGGTGATGCTGGTAAAGGTGGACACTTTGAATAATGCTACAGATGCATTGATGAAGTCTATGAGCACTGAGAAGTTCTCTTGGTGTGGATAAAAAATGGGTGTTGCAGGGTTGGACTAATCACTAATCTCTCCTGTGGAAAGAAAACCACAAGTGGGAGAATTTTGGGTATATGTTATATTATTTCAATGTCTATCTCCATGTGTAGGAGGTAAGAGGGGGTGCTAGATACCCCTTATATTGCGTTAGGCGCAGTAGGGGGATCACAGGAGGGGTGCAACCCCGCTATCGGGGGGGTTTGCAAGGGGGAGGTAGCCCCCATGCACAGGGTTCGAGGAAACACCCCAGTAATTTTTTTTTTTGGACCCTATAATATGTGGGTGAGCCTACCTATGGTTTTGTGCACAGGTTTAGCACATGGTCTTGGGCATGATGGTTTTCTGTCCATGGTATTTTGTAGATCTAGTTAAGGGAACTACGACTATGTTCTAATCCAAGTTTAATGGATTGGGGTTTATGAATGCTTCGACATATATATATATATATGTTGTAACATTGAAAGGAACATAATGAAAAATCAAGCTGGTAGTATTGGTTTTGTAATCCAGGGGAAATATTTGTGTATATTTATTTTATGTTTTATGCTCTCACTATTGTTTACTTTATGTTTTAAGAGTTCGTTTGCAGATAATTTTGTACATGGTTAAAACCTACACCATGGTATTCTTAGAGCTACATAACATAGATGTTGTGGTGATTGACTTGTTGCATTGTCCTCTTCATAAAATTCCTTCAACCTCGGTAATGATGGGAAGCATTTCGTAGCATGTGATTCTACATGGAAAACAAAAATACCAACATCTTAGTTTTTCTCATTTTTCATTCCTAATATTTCTACTTGTTCACTTAGATTGCTAAGAATTTATGTTTTAAAGTTATCTGGAAAATTTCCAAGTTTAGCTTGACTTACTGATCTTGATGTTGATTTACATACTCTTTCCCTTCCTCTTGATATGCGCTTGCATGTTTCACAAATTTATTCAAATGATAATTCGTATACATCACCTCTCCTCATGAGATCAATGAGATCAATCCACTCATCCCTAATTGTTCTAAGTAAGAGGGTTTTTAGTGTGTCAAATCCTAAATTATGCAATTTTTCCCTCTTGTAAATATACATAAATCTATCTATTAGATCATCAAGGCTCTCATCTTTTTTTCGAGTCATTCTAAATATTTCTTCTTTGAGATCATGATATTTACATTTTTCTAGAAATATATTTTGCATATAATTCCATGATATTATTGAATTAGCCACTAAACTCATGAACCATTTAAGAGCTCCATCCTTAAATGTTTCCAAGAACAATCTCAATTTTTGAGTGTTTAGTTAGTAACCATAGGATCTATAAAGGATTTAAAATTCAAAGTGAAATGCATCTGGATCCTCTAACCTAATACCATGGAAGTTGGGAAGGAAAGATGGAGGGAATTTCTTCATATGGACATTGTTATTAGTATCTTGAATGAGAAATCCAAGAGGATCTTCCTCATTGCCATCATCTTTATCCATTTCTCCTACCTTACCTGTTACCTCCTCTTTTTATACATACAAAAGTGGATGGTGATTTGGCTCTTACTGCACCACGTGATCAAGTGGGGGGTGTGGTATTGAAGAATTTTTTTTTATGATTTATTTGATTGAAAACAAATGCAGTGCAATTTTCTATTTTTGAAATGAAAGATGTCTAATGATTTTTTTTTTTTTTTTGAAAAAATGGATCACCTAGGGAAGAAAACAATGCATAATTTGACACCTCCATAAAAACGGTGCAAAAAAGTGATGAGCCCCAGTATTACAACAAGAATGTTGCAACTCCTAAGGCTATCAACTAAAATTATAAACCCTGGATTCATAAGAACTTAAGAGGTGTCAACACTATATGTGCAACATACAATGTGTCCTTCTTTCATTGATTTGATGCAATGGCATAAAAACTTAAGACGCTACAACATTGCATGTGCAGTAGGTGGTGTACTTCTACCTAAGTTGTTGCAAGAGACTATAGTACCTATGTTTGTAGATAGAAAAAACACAACTAATCCTAATTGCAGAAAAGGAAACCTACTTACTTTTGCAGAAAGAAAATATCATTAATTTTGTAAAGAGGAAATCCTAGTTAATTTTGCAGAAAGGAAAGGATATTATACCTTACACGAATGTAAATTCTAATCCTACTTGCAAAAATGTAAACATCAACCTATCTGCAAAGTGCAAATGGCACATAAAAAGGAAACCTAGTCTATGTAATAGAAATAACAATGGTTGAAGTGGAAACCTTAACTTAAGATGCATGAAAAAAAACCTAATCATAAAATAATTGTTCAATCACTTCATTCAAGATAGATTTTGTCAATATAGTTCACAATGTGCCTCATAAATTAATCATGAAAATCATCATTATGCTCTTCAAGCCATGAATCTGTCAACTAATCCAAATTGCATAGGTGAATTGTAATGGAGAAGAGGCAAGGCTTAAGAGTTATTTGGTCTCACTCAATCACAGATTCAGAGCCTAGTGGTCATGATTCAAGCCTAAGAGTCATTTTTTTTTTGGAGAAAATATGAACAAGTTTACACATGCTATAGGGCTGCTACGGGAATTCTACAGGAGGAACATGATTGCTACAAGATTGTTACTCCTCGAGATAAATTTCTGAATTCCCAAGAAAATAAAATTAAAATTGTATAATAAAAATTTATTTATAAATTATGATTTCCTAGGACTCCATTCCAAGTGGAATCACTCAAAAATACCCCTATTAACATGTGCCAAAAAATAGCAGAAAATTACTACTATAAAAACTGGAAATTCAAGAATTAGAGAGCTAGTTAACCTATAAAATGCCTAACCTAATCAAGTGAAAATTTTATGGGGTAAATTTTTTAATTATCTTGAATGTTTTTATGACCCTATCCAAGTGTAATCAACTCAAATTAATCTCATTAAAAAGTTCTAAAAAATATAATAAAGTTACTACTATTTTGCTACAAGGGACTTTCAGAAATTATAGATTTGTGAACTAGTAAAACAATCCAAATAACTCAATGATGAAGATGAATTTTAAAGGTTTTTATAAGGATTAATAATACTTGGGAATCTATAAATAACCTTGAAAACAATTCACTTTGATCATTTAACCAATATGAACTACAACAAAAGAAGCATGAATAGTAATTGTAGAAATAAGAGATGCAAGTGAAAAAGTCATTCAAAGAAAACAAAGATATTGTACATGAGGCTCTGAGGCTCCTGGGATGGCCAAGCCCAAGGATACTCAGATTAATATGAAGGAAACCAAGATTTATAAACTAAAAATTGCACCAAACTTCATTATTTTAATCAATCCAATTACGTCCTTGGTAGAAATGAAAGTGGAGCTACAAAATAACAAGTTTTCTCCACAAGAAGACTAAAAATACACGCCCCTAGAGGAAAATTCGAATTGGTACTTATAAAAAGTGATGAGAAAGCATTGTCCTTGAAAGAAGGCGGGTTTACCCTCCAAATTCCCTCCAAAACTGGATCTGGTTCCCAACACTAGGAATCGTCATTAAATTACAGGTAACACATTACTAGATTTTCTCAATCATTGGAGATTCAAAATTTGTGAATAAATTCATGATATTTTGTTCATTTATTATCCAATATTGGTCTGTATTGTAGTAGGGATAAATTCCCTATATTATATCATTCATAATTTACTTAATATTCTCTTAATATTCTGCAAAAATACATAATATTAGGCACATAATAAGCACTGAAAAACCAAAGTCCTAAGGAACCATTAATACTACGAATTAACTCTATGATGTACAAGTAAGGGAGTTAAATTCATATTTTAAGTGCCTATAAATAATAAAATGGGCCTAATAAAACAGACAATTCTTGGGGCGATCCGTTACCCACTCATGCCATAAATCATTTTTTAAGCTTTAATTTGCATTATTGCTTCATTTTTCTTTTAGAATAGGTTTTTAGGTATTCTGCAGGTAGATTGACAACTAGGTTTTTTTGGAAGTTTGAGTTTGAATTAAAAAAATTTTGAACATATTTGTAGGGAGAAAAAGAAGCATGTCTATGATGCCTATGTCACATTTTGTTAAACTAGTCTGACCTTTTTAATATAAACATAATTATTACAGTGAAAAAACAATTATGTACCAACTCTCCATTTCTTCAAATATAATTTATCTTATTTTTTTTTAGCCAAAATACTTTCATTAATTATTCAAAAAGATACAACATATAATTATGAGGCCCTCTTCTCCCCCAGCTTCACTACGACTAGATTTTTTAGCTAGGAGAGAAGTGAAAAAGTAGAGACGATATCATGATTTTTTACATGAACCCCAAAGGAAGAAGATCCATATAGCCAAAAACACTTGCAAAACCAAAAAACAACCAAAAAATAACATTTCAAGGGAGAGGATCTGGTGCAGGAACATCACTAGTGTGACATGAGGGCCATGGCCTTCATGAACATGGAAATCAAGATGGGAAATTCACTCCTCTATCTCATCGAGTTGCTCACTCGTTCGATGTTGACTATGAAATACATATGCTAGGTGGTCCAAAATCCTCCCCTGACTATATTGGACATCATTCATGTAAGAAATAGTCTCATTTTTGTCCTCATACCTCTACTAGAAAATAACATCAAGGCTAGCTAAGATATCATGCAGTTGCTCGACTATCGAGGCTAGTGTAGGTGGATGCTCGACTATGTCTCGGTGACTGGGAATAGATGTGGGAAACTTCACTCTCCATGTTTTCTCCCTTGACCAAATCCTCTTTCATCACCTTCGCCTAGTCGACCCGCTCCCTAGGTTGGCCATGAAGTTCTAGACCTCGTCTAGCACACCCCTACTGGCATATCATAGCGACCAAGTTATCCAAACATCAAGTCGTCAGAGAGGAACATATATACAATGCACTCTTTCAATACTAGTTATTCCATCCCTCATGGGGGAACACACCCACCCAATAAGTACAAAGACCATAGGCACTTCCAACACGCCAATTTTGAATGAGATTAACATGATCTCTCGAGGTAGGTCCCTTTGCATATCCTTGAAAATGGGAGGGCCAACCAATTATTCCTCCACAAAACCCAAAAATGAAGCCTTGTCATAGAGTTTCACCTTCCCAAGAAATTAAACAAACTGAAATGGCTAAACACTGATGAAAATAATAAAAAAAAATTAATTAAAACAAAAGGGAGATCGCCTGCTTAACAAATTTCCTTCATTGATGCAAAATCTATGCCCAAGACAGTGCTTTGTCACTTGAAATCCTATTGTAGAAGCTTCATTCGATGTTCCAGGCACACATTGCATGCACCCCAAAATCCAAAACCCTGGATCCCACACCACCCTAACTGTCACTTGAGCATGCCTCGTGATCAGGTGCTCAGTGGAAAAGATAAAAAATTAAAGTGCTCATAATTTATTGGAAATTGAACAACATCGAAGAGCTCGTCACCAGGAATCCGGCGCAATTTGTTTTGTCAAAAACAGAGTCTGGATGAAGAATATAGAGCATGTTTTTTATTTTCTTAAAATAGCTAAAAAAATTGCAGATCAATGACATGTTGATGCCATGGCATCCCAAAGATCATGCAGGGAATATTCCTCAGTTTTTTCCCAATTGCACTGTGACAAGTGTTACAACAGGATTCACTAGTTTGGTTTGAAGGATAAATTTTTTATGAATGACTCCTAAGGTTGAATTCAAATTTTTTATATATGGATGGATAGCCCAACTAGAGGCTAACACATGGTGCAGCCAGAGGCCACCACATGCCCCCTCTGGTGGACCATATACAATGTATGGAATTTGAATTTCATTATATGCTATGGTCGAATATTATTTGCAATGTTTGAATAAGCATTTATATGGTGGGCACATTCATTTTTATTGCAAAGTTGGCATTTTATGCAAAGTCCGAAGTTATATTATGTATTGGGCATATATTTTTAAACCAATGTTCATATGGTATGGCCATGTGTATTATAACCCAAAGTCTGAATCGGATTTATGGTTAAGGTATGTTGGCATCATATATGCAAATTCCAAAGGTGTTGTGTGAAAAAAACTATTCAATGGTGGAAGGGAGGAGGTTGAGGCTCGACCCCACGACCTCCCCTACATGAATGGAGCGACTAACCAATATCCCAAAACATTAGTACTTAACAATCTATACCTTTGAGTTATATTTATTGTCATACGACTACCTCGACGGGGGTTTGGAGGGGGCTAGCCCCACGGGCTAGTCCCCTCCCATGCAACTATTCCACCATAACCAATGGCGTAAAGTTCTATTAAGAGCGAATATTAACGTGTTAATATGGGGTTTAATTCCCTAATCGCCATTGTTATGCGTTAAGAATTTATTTAATCCAGGATTAGTATTAAGCACGCTTTATGGGCTAATATCAGCTTATCAGCCCTTAACTACTGCAATTAATATTGATTAACTCAAATTTAACTTGGTGGAATTTTAGGGGTGCCTCCAAAACCAGAAGATTCTCCAACTTTGGCAGATTTAACTGGAGTCTTCTCCAGATTTGGAGGAGATTTCCTAGGAAAATTGAATGAAGCATATCTGGAGCAATTTTCGACCAATTTTGGCCCAAGAAGAGTCATTCCTAGTAGATTGGCATGATTTGAATCCATTGGTATAGGCTGCAGAGGTAGTGCAACACTTCTAAAGGTTTTTTTGTCACTTTGAAGAAGAAGGAAGCTGAGGGCTAAAAGGAGGGAAAGCCATGCCTAGATCAGCTGAAGACCAAATTGAGAGCAAGAAGAGTAATTTCTGATAGATTTGGTGATTTTGGACTCATTGAAGCATGTTTCAGGAGTTTTAGGTGAATGTAAATAGTATTTTTTTCACTTTTGAGATAATACAGAAGCCCAAGCCATGGAAGCTTGACCAAGGAGATGTAGCCCAGGAGGGGTGAACTCCTTCATCAAAACTATGTGTTGATCGATAAAATGTGATGGTTTGATGTTCCTGTTTTTTTTTGTTGTTCAACATATTTATTTCATGCTTTATGATCTTTAATTCACTCATAAAACTAGGCTAATTTACCTCTTTGACACACATAAACAATAAGGAAATCTATGTACATCAAGTATAAGATCAACAATTTTTTTTAAATATGAAGATGAAATTAGCACAAAAAAACTAACATTCATACTCATATCACCTCGCCCTACTAACATAACACCCACAACTAGATTCCTTCAATACAAAGCTACCCAGATTAGAGGGCATGCATAGGTGAAAATATTGTGCACACTCTGCCTTAGTGAAATCACTTACACAACTGCCCATGCCAAGAAACCAAATGTTTTCTGAATTGTCTTGCTATAAAGGAAGCTCCCTCCTTCTCGAGGCTCTAGATCAAACAATGCCACTTTTCTTGGTTGTCTCCTCAGCTTAAAGCATGTGTCATGTCTCTTGGTTTCGCCCATCGGGAGCTAGGCTTCGTACTTCCCATTCACCCACTGCCTTAGGGGTACAATTTTTCTTATATTATAAAAAAATTTTAAAAATGAAGAAATAATAAAAATAAAGAAGAGAAAGAAGGCTAAAATTTAAAGACTAGTAAAGCATGAGATATCATATAATTCATTATGCAGTCTCATATTAGCAACAAGGAGATTAAGTTTAGAAGGGTTTGTAAGGGATTTTGGTTGTAAAATAATTTACCCTTTTGGTATGTTGTGTAATATATATATATATATATATATATATATACACACACACACACACACACAGAGTAGTAAATTGTGTTTTTGAATCATTGATAGAATATTATAAGTTACATTTCATGTAGCAAGTTATATATAGTTTATTATTAATCGTTTAAAAATAATTATTTTATTTTTTTATTAATTCTTTAAAATTTAAAAATAATAACATTAAATTGGTGTAAAAAAAACATACTAATGAAGAGAAAAGAATCCTAAACTTCATTATTTTTTCATAGGATTGTTAGTGTTGGTATTTTCCAACACTCTTTTTTCTAATGAGCCAATTGTTATGAGCTATAAGCCCATGTAGGACTTCTTATATGCCTAATTGTCATAGCTATATTTAGCTAACATTGGATATCTTCAAGTATTATTTAGAGAGGGATTTGTGTAATTGATGTAAGGCATAACATATGATATTATTTCATGGTATCAAATTAGGAGTTCCCTTTTCTGCTGACTTTATTTTCTTAGATATTCATTTTTTTCATCTTAATTGGGTCTCTCATAGTTTTTAATTACACAGACACACATATAAGTTATTTAAAACTCAGTTCTCTTGGATTTTATGCAGCATTCCAGAGTTTCAAATAGATGATGCAATGAGCATGGATCTATACCATGTTGATATGTACTATTGAAGTTTTAGATCATGATTTTCTCACTACCATGATTGTGATCATATTCCAACTATTGATATTGTTGAGAGTTTTAATTAGAGAATTAAACCTCTTAATATTTAATTGTTAATCTGGGCTCGTAAACACAAACTTCACTGCACTTCTTGATTTAGTTTGTAGGTCAGAGCTTTAATGTTTCCTTTATAATGATCAACTAAGTAATAAAACACACAAATTTTTGTGAATAAATAACTTTCGAAAAGGGAATCAAGCCATTTCACTAAAATAATCAAATTTAAATTTAGAACTTAAGATCTCTATTGAATCAATCTCTTTAAAGGAAAATGCACTTAAGTGAAACCCTAATTTTTATTGCAAATGAAATTTTCACTTTTAAGTAAAGAATTGCAAACTTAATCTATTTAACCACAACTCAATATAAACAAACTTGAAACTAAAATATCAAAATTAATCCTTGCATTAAACCCTAAAACTGCACTTGAAATTGAATACCCTAAAATGGTAGGAGCTCCATATACACAAACTTCAATTCTTCTTTCAACAATAAACAAAAAAGAGAATGTTGGCTAAGAACTGATCTAAATGCCCTGCCTCTAAGGAATTGTGCACACACCCACTCAAATGAAATTAACAACTCAACTCTACTCTCTAAAGAATTATGAACTGACTCAATCAAATGAAATTAACAACTCGTATCTTTAACACTCAGCAAACACTTTAACTCTCTTCAACACTCTTGAAAGCAATCTTAAATCCATTTTCAAAACTAAAAAGAAATCACTAAACCCTAACTCTGTTTTTGGAAATAAAAGGAAAGGTAGAATGAAGAAATGTTATTTAATCACACACAGAAATGAAATAAGAATAAGTTAATTGAAAGACAATACTGCTAGTCAAACTCAACTTACATCACAACTTGATGTGGACCTATCTGCTTCACTCTTCAAGTAATCTATGAGATTCAAATGAAACTGGAACCTCTCTCTTTCAAGGGAAATGAATCACACTCTGTTATCTACCAATGAAAATGCCCAAACTTCGAAATTAATAAAATTAACCATCAAACACAACACTGTGATATCGATATATTCAAAAAGTAAACTACAGGAAACAATCCTTTGTAAAAAAAAAACTATTCTCACCCAATTTAAAACTGGAAATGCTGACACGCTCTTACTGCAATTGAACTCACTCACAACTAACAAGCTTAACTTAAAATGTATTTCAATACTCTGAAAACAAAATTCACCCTTTCACACTATCTTCATTCATAATCACACTCATTGCCTTACTGAATTTAGAATCACTCTCAAAATAAACAATACTTAAATTGAAATGCTATGATTATTTTGCACATACATATAAAAATATTCTCAGTCTTTGAAAGGAACTCAAAATAAAAACAACATCTCTGTCACTCGGTCTTTCCAAAAGCTATTGGACAGTGAGCATACCGAATCAATTCCTATTCACGTCTTAGTTGAATGTCACCTATAGGTAGAAAGAAATAAATCTATGAGAGAATGTGCATACCATTCAAGGTCAGGGCCTCTTGATCCAAAGAAGATATTTTTGAGAGTATTAACTCTATGAATAAATAGAAATATAATTTTGGAATTTCATGCACACAGTTCTGCGTCCATTAATTCACTGTGATTGTGTTTGAAGGGAACTGGGGATTTTTATTATGTTTAATTTAACATGCATACCCGTTCAGTTCTTCCAATATATAAATCGTGTTGTTATATGGAGATTTAAATTCAAATTCATGTTAATTCAATCCACAATGGTATCTTGCAACTTTATTAAAATGAATAGGGACCAGCAACGATTTCTATGAAATAAGCAATCAGAATATTCACACAACTCACAACAGGATAAGCAAATTGACACCAGATCACAGCAGAACACAATCAAATAAAGGGAAATCGAACTTGTAATGAGAAATTCAAAGATACAAATGATTAACTAGAATTGCAAATGTAAAAATTAAATAAAAAATTATAATAATCACACAACAAACTAAATTCTACCTTTAATGAATAAAATTTCCCAGGTTGTGGTGGGCCCTTGCCAAACCTGGGATTAAAAACCTACAGAATTAAAATAACACTTAACAAATTAACTCAAGCATGTGTTTATTCTTCAATCTATAGCTCCAATTAACACTTGCTCCAAATCATGGTAGAAAACGGTCTTTTATTAAACAAAGTTCACAACTTGACAACAAAATAGCTCAGATATTACTTAACTTCATGACCCCCTAAACTTCTTTGGATGCAGGCTTTTATAACATAGCCTCAGAATTACAAATAGGAAAGAGATATGTCTAGATGAAATCAGAGAGATACTATGCTAACTTATTTTGTACAAATTGGATTGCAATGTCCATTAAAAGATGGATGCTTAACAACACTCCATACATAGCCATGGAGATAAGACAAAATTTATTCTGGACGCTGAAGGTTGGATTATCGATCCTCAAGTTTGAACAACATCATTCATTATCAATTGAAAAATTTTCAAATTGAGGGAGTATTCTGATATACCTTGTTGGTGTCACCAAGGTAAGAGCATTGACCAAAAATCCAAAACAGGGTTGTTTGGGAGATTTTGACAAATCTGGAAATTTCGAATTTTACATAAATTAGCCTCAAATAACCCTGAATATCTCCCAAATCATAATGTACTTTGAAAAAATCTTTTATATGTAGTAAATATGCTACACGGGGACCAAAGCCCATGTCCCAAAATTTCTTAATTTTTCTTCAGCTGCACGAAAATCAAGGTGGAAGTTGGTTGTTTAGAATTTATTTCAAATTTGGACAAATTGGCTAATGTCCTTATAGAGGCCCATATGAGTGATATGGGTGGAATCCAAGTTATGGAGAGGCATTATAATATCATTTTTGATAATAACCTCTCCCGGTTTCTCTACAAGCACGCCGAAAGTGTCAAAACCCTAAATTAGGCATTCCCATACTTAAGTGGCTTGTGGAGGATTTCAGCAATGGAACCCTGTGATAAATGTACATAGAAACACTTTCATCAATAAAACATGGCACAATAATCTTTAATCATATAGAATTGAAGAAAACTAATGATAATCAGGCGGCAAGTGATGGAATTAGGGTATGGAATGGGCTAAAAACCTAGGGTTTTAGGGTATAAACAATTACATTTCATGATGAAAACATGGGCATATATGAGGCCCAACAGATATCATCTACTATCTTTTTTCAGTTGATACATGGATTGTCATGTGCTGTTTAGGATCTTCATTTTTGGCCCTTTTTTTGCAAAAGTCTATTTTTCCTAGATGAGTTGTCATATTTGATTTCCCAAACAAGTGAAAACTTCAAGAATTTCTAATGCACTATAACTACACTTCCTCCCATGGACTATTGGGTTTCACTGTTGTTGGCTCATCATTGAACTTTAACAAACAATGGATCCTCTTACAATTGGTTTTAAGCAATTTGCTTGTACAATGACTCATGGTAACTGTCTTGATAGAAACTAGTGGTAGATATAATTTTTAGCATTATCTCTATGAATGACCAAGACGACCTTGAAATTCATTGTAAATAAGTGCACATCCTTATTTCACACCCATATTGGAAGAAATTTAGGTTACTTATAAGTCAAATTCTCATTCCTTATTCATGGAATTATCTCTTGTGAGCACGACAAGTTCCAACCTTACATACTCATGTTTGGGACTGAGCAGTGTTGTGGTGATCCATGACTACAACCAATGATATTAAATTTCCATCCTAGTTGGTTTAGGTCTAAGAAAATCAAGACCTGTGGTAGAGGCTTATAAGCACATATTTTTGTTCCTATGTGTGTTCAAACTTGCATTGTTTGGAATTGTTTTGGTGCTTAAATATTAAGTGTTTTATTGCTTCTCAATATTATATCCTTTCTCGGACCTTAGAAAAATAATGATTTTTTGATATTTTATTTTGTTAGTAGCACTATCTTACCTCTTCAATCATAAATTCCTTTCCTACTACAGGTCATAGCGATATTATGTAACAATGAACCTGGGAGTGGAAATCTACATTTTAAAGGTTTTAAAGTTACTTGAAAAGGTCAGATGCTTATAAATATTGATAGATGTGTGTTGGATAATTTAATATCACCGTGTATTTTAATTTACTCGCGAATATAGATATTTTAGGAGGAAAAAATTACATCGATACATATGTTGTTTTTGCACCGGATATTGTAGGTTTCAACCATGTACAATGAATTGTTGCAAATATATTCTTAATAAAATTGAAAATATGCAATAAAAAATAAACACACAAATAGAAAAAGTTTACCTTGGAAACCCAAACCGAGAAAACTAGAAATATTTTTCAATATATATATTTTTGTTTATTATAATATTACAATACAATATACATATATCCCTGCATCCATAAACCACCAATCTATTTACCATGGATTATAATACAACCATAGTTCCTTAACCAAAACTAGAAAACCATGGGGTAAACCACCATGTGCCACAAAACCACTAAAGGTGAAAATCATGTGTTGAAAATTGCCAAAAACAAATTCAAAGAACTGCCAAAAAAAATGGGGAACTACACCCATCACAACATACAACGCATGGAGATATTCATGCAAATAATGTAACATGTACCCAACATTCTCCCAATTGTTGTTTACTTTGAACACAATGGGTCATAAGAGTACATTATCAATAATTCAAGGCAATAATGCCCATTGTTTCTCTATACTAAGAGAACTTCTTAATGCTCAAATATTTTGTTGATGAATATGCAACATTCTTCAAAGTGTCCACCTTCACAAGAAACACCTTCTTTTCTTTAATAATATCTCAGACAAAGTGATACTTAAATTCAATATTCTTTGGCTTAAAATGATATCTAAGGTTCTTTCTTAAGAAGATTGCACTCTAACTATCATAATCTATCTTTGCAGCTCGTTGTATCAACCCAATACCAAAACAAAATATCTGTAACCATGCTACTTATTTGCTTACATGAGTGGCTGACATTTATTTAGATTCTATAGTTGAAAGTGCCACTAAAAATTGTCTCATTCTCATCTAATTGATTAATCTTCCAAATAGGTTAAACACATACCCACTTATAGAGCTTCTACAATCCAAAGTTCTAGCCTAGTCTGCAACAACAAAGCCATGTGTTCCAAAATGTGTCCAATCTTGGTCTTCCTTGATAGCATAATCCATAACTAGTAGTGCCACACAAATACTTGAATCCCCTTCTTATTTTTTTTCAATGATCCTTCCCTAGTTTTGACATATATTTGCCTAATAGTATCACTACATATATAATGTCTAGTCCAATACAAACCATTGCATATGCCAAACTTTGAACTATACTAACATATGGAACACGGGACATGTCCTATTCCTCTTCTTGTGCCTTGGGACATTGTTCTACACATAATTTACAACAACAGAAATAGAAACCTTTACCAATTTAGATTCCTACATATTGAACCCCTGCAATTTCCTCTAATTTAACCAAGGTTTATTTTTTTCCTAATCTCTTTTAATATCCATGTCCAAAATGAAAATTTTAGCACCAAGATCCTTCATTTGAAATTTAGAGGACAATTGATTCTTTACTTCCTGGATGATTTCCCTGTCATTTCTTATAAACAACATATCATCCACATACAACACCAAATAAATAAGACAATTTCCAACAAATTTGAAATACACATGGTGATCCACTTTACTCCTTGTGAAGCCAATTCCCAATATTTAAGTATCAATTTTTTGATACCACTTCCTTGGTGATTACTTTAACCCCTATAGGTACTTTTTAAGATTGGTTACCAGTTCTTTCTTTCTTTTAATTAAAAAAATACTTTTAGCTACTTCATGTAGATTTATATTCAATATCCCCATGTAGGAATGTTATCTTCACATCTGTCTATTCTACTTCAACATAAAAATAAATAACAATATATCAAATACATCCAATAGAAGTTAACTTGGAAACAAGAGAAAATATCTCACCAAATTCAATTCCCTCTACTTGGAAATAACCTTTTGCTACTATCCTAGTTTTGTATTTCTCCATTTTTCCTTTTGTGTTCAAATTCTTATTAAATACTCATCTTATCCTAATGGGATTTCTTCAAGCCTGGAAATCCACTAGATCCCAAGAATAATTTTTATCTAGGGCTACTAGTTCTTCAAACATGGAATTTTTCTATAGTTTTACATCCATTGTATCCATAATATGTCGAGGATCATGATTAATAGGAAAGTGGAGTATACCTTTCTGGTTTCCTTCGTTCTTGAACTAATCTCCTCAATATCGAACTATGTGGTTCTTATTAGTCTATTTTTTTTTTTTGTAGAGTATGATTCATCATCCTTTAATTCAAAGTCTAACTTTTTAAGGTTTTTGTTCCTTGATAGAATTCATATTTGACAACATCTTTTATTTCTCTAATTACCACATCTCTAATATACAAAACCTTCTTAATTTTTAGGTTCCAAAGCTTATAACCTTTCAAACCATGTTTATATACAATAAAGATACACTTTTTAGCTTTCTTATATAGCTCACTCATTTTTCTCCTTTGGAACATGAACATAAATATCATAGCCAAATATATTAAGATGTTTAAGAGAGGGTTTCATACCATTCCATACCTCATGTGGCATATTTTCATCTAACATTGATGGGGATGATCTATTTACCAAGTAGCATGAAGTTTCCATTGCCTCCTCAAAGAATTCCTACCTTAACCTGACACCATTGAAAATTCTCCTTGATTTCTACATCAACATCATGTTCATCCTTTCTATAACTACATTCTACTGAGGTGTGTATGGATTAGTACTCTTCCTTGCTATAAATTACTTCTTAAATAATTCTTAAAATTCATTCCTTCAAAATTATCCACCATTATTTATCCTCATCACTGTAGTTTTATTCTCTATATTATTTTCCACAAGATATTTAAAATATTTGAATTTTTAAAAGACTATATTTCTTCCTAAGTAAAAATAAATGTATTCCTCGAGAAGTACATATATCTACATAGTTATGTAACCAAAACAAGTCCAAACACATCACTATGCACCAATATTCCCTCTAACCTCATAGAACCAAAAGAGAATATTACTTCGTTTTACTTCCCATATAAGAAATTTTTATAGAAATAAAAATCCAAAGAGAAATTAGATGTACCTTCTACCATATAATTACCATGTAGTACTTGAAGGCCATTTTCTCCGATATGTCTCGGTCTTCGATGCCACAACATAGTCTTTTCCCTAGATGTTGTAGGATTTTTTCCTTCTTCCACTCCTATCTCAGTAAAAACGAAGTTGTTGCACCCATCATTAACAAAACTTCCCAATAGCTTATAGTGAGTTCCAATCCAAAATCCCCTTAGTAATACAATTTATCCTAAAACCATTTTCAAGTATCCCTTTCAAACATTGTTTTTAGAATTGCATCTCTCATATTTATCATAAACTAAAATAATATTCAATCATGGTATGTGTAGAACACGAGTTTTCTAATCCTTCCACCCATTAGCTTCAATTTGACTTTTCCTCATCATATGATTCTATCTATTGAGTCATCTCCTAAGAAAACATCACCAACATCATATCTTTCATACTGGAAAAACCACTCCCTATGAGGAATCATATGAAAGGATGTACCTGACTCCACTTTATATTCTTCATTATCTATATGTGTACTTGAATAAGAAAAATTCACATCCCCTCCTTCATCTATGGAAAATTTTGCTTTTGTAGAAAGTGTATCATCAAATCCATTCCCTTTCTCAGCGATTTTGGATTTGTAGTATTTCTTTTAATTCCATTCTTTTCTAGATCTCCAACATACCTTTGTGATTTTTCATATTGATTTATATCTTCCTCTAGATTTAGATCTCCCACTTGAGGAATTTTTATTTCTATTTTGAAATTGTACTCTTACAAATAAGGTTTCTATGTTTTGACTCTATATTTTACTATCTCATCTCCTATGGTAATAAAGATGAGACTATACCATTGAAACATAAAGTACTTTCATTACCACCCATGGAAACAAGTAAACCCTCCCATGAGTCTGTTGGCCACCTATAAAATTTGTTCTATCAAAAGGTGGCCAAAACATTGTTTAGCCTTCAAGGAACAGTTTCATTGCAAAAAGTGTATCTCTTGAAGCCTCTGGAAGACATCATATCCTTGTTTCGATCTTCATTGCTGTTCCCATTTCAAGCTCAGAAAATTCTGCTGAATTCCATGAGAAAGACTGTTGCAAAATCCCCCTTTTTCCCCTTCCTGCACTCAGAAACTAACCTTCATTTTTACTCTCTTGTTCCCCATCAAGATCCCTCATTTTCATAATTTTTCCATCTCCCCCTCATCAAAATCCCTTTCATAAGGTTTTAAGATCCTTTTTTGCCTTATTGAAACCCCCAAAACCCTTCGAAAACCATTGAAAATCTATGAAAAAACCCATTTTCATATTATTAAGGGTTTAAGCCCCCTTGGGCTAGGTATCTAACCATTTTCTTCCATATGCCCTGGTGCTGGAACCAAGGGCTGAGCCATTTGGGTGCCTAACCTTATTTTATATTATCCTGCCTGAAAATATTAAAAACCTTATGATTTTTCCGAAACTTTGGGTTTTTTAATTATATTCTGAATTTTTGTCGGTTCAAAGCCTAAACCGATCTCCACCATCGATCTGATCTGTAGATCGATGGTGCGAATTCTGTCACCTCGGTGGTCCCTGCCATCCACTAACCAATTCGCAAAACCGCACGGTATTCATTGCACCGCCTTTGGGGCAAAGGTGGTTTTTTCCTGATCGACAGAGATTCCATATGCTGGCCGACATGTGTCCCGTGTATTATTTGAAAACCGCCCCCCCCATTTCGCATTATAGTTGGCAATAAACCCGACGCGATATTGACGTGCACCGTCTGATCTGAGGCGGCTCATCGGACAGTGGTCGCTCGCTGGAGATGCACACGCAATAACTTAGGGTACGGTGCAGCGGAAACAGCATCTCTGTCGTCGATTTGATCTGTAGATCGATGGCCCAAATTTCATCGCCCAATCCCTCCACGTTATTTTTCACCACTGCCTCCCATCGTTGATCTCTACACGATCGATGGTTCTGATTTAAAATTTTCTTCCGCCGTCTCTTTGATTTTTCTCGATTAATCTTGACCATTGGATGATGCCATCCAATGGCCGCACTCTCTCCATGTGCCTTCCGAAGCAGTCAGCCTATATATGCAGGATTTTTTAATAGCTTTTCGTATTTTTGCAGTGTTTTAATTGATTTTTTCTACCATGCTGAAGAAAAACTCACAGTTCGAGGGTGACGATCCTCCCGCCTGCGATTCACCTCAAAATCACTTGCAGGGTTTTAAATTCTCATTTTATCAATGAATTCATGAGGCATTGATGCCATTCGACCCCTGTATAGCCCTGCACACCAGAAAACACAGTTAATTGAGCACCGATCAAAGAATATCAGTGTCGAAGACAGAACATACCAGAAACAGGAGATTGAAGACCTAAAACACAGTTCTCAAGTAAATTAAAGGTGTTTTAGGGAAAGACGAAGACATTTGTCGAGCTGAGAAACCATCCACCGCCATAGGCAGAGGCCAATTGAACCCTTTCCAGCTCCTAAAAGACACCTGCAGCCTCACAGAAATCAATGAAGGTTCAGTCATTACCAGAACAATAGGTTTTTACCTAAGGAAAGCTGAACAATTAATACAAATCAAAGAATCTTATCTCTAATTGTCGGCAGAACTATTTTAAAGATTAAGAACAGTTCAGAAGCACATCTTTCGATCATTATGCCTCGAAATGCGGGAACAGATGTTATGGAGCAGAGATAGAAATGATTACATAATTAATGATATTTGATCCTTGGGAAATCGTCCCACTTCCTCATTTCTCTATAAATACCTCTGTAGAACATAAGAAAATGTTGGTCTCTGGACATCTGAATGCATGTAATGGTTTTCTGAAGCTACTGATGCACTGTGTGCAATTTGAAGATAAATAAGCTGATATGAGAAGTTTGAAGTTGTAGAGACCCTCTGGGCTTGCTGATTGTAACTGGTTTGAACATCAAATACAAGCTGCTGATTTATGGGATCCTGATTTGTGTCAATGGTGATGTGTTTCTCACTGTCAATTGTTATTTTCTTTAAGTTTTCACTCTGTTCATTTTCTCTGATAAGGAACATCAAACATAGAGCTAGGACTTACTCTCAGTAGTACCCTACTCTTATTGAAAGCTTTATTTTCTATGTGTTTCTCTTGTTAATACTGAGTATATTAAAGCAGGTTGGTTTCAAAGCACTTGCCTGATCTAGATTGCTCATTATGATGATCATCAGTGTTTTCCTTTAGAATATGATGAAAGCAGATTGGTTTCAAAGTACTCACCTGATCTTAAGCTGTTCTAACTGTTTTTGAATGTTTTTTGACTGAAAGTACTTCAAAACAGGCTAGTTTAAAAGCACTTACCTGATCTCAGAATGCTTTTATATTTTGTTTCTCTAAACTCAAAGTACTTCAATGCAGGTTAGTTTAAAATTACTTACCTGATCACAAAATTGTTTTATGTTTTGTCTCTCTAAGCACATGTTAAAAGCAAGATAGTTTAAAATCACTTACTTGATCTTAGACTGTGCACTGTTCTTCATTTTGTTTTGTTCTCCACTTCTTATCTGTTTCACTCCATAAATCACCTTAAGAGATCCTTTGACATAAGTGACTTGCCCCATGGATCCTTCTTGAACCTTGTTGTCCAATTAAAATCCTCCTATGACTCCATAGCCCAATGGGTTAAAACTATCTTTGCCTTTTTCTATCAGCCAAATCATTCCTTCACTTGCAGACATCTTCACCCTTCACTTTGAATTGCCTTCACCTTCATCATGTCTTTGCCCAACCAAAACAAAACAAACAAAACTCATGCTCTTCATAACTATCCTAATACCACATTTTAGGTTTTAAAGATCATATCTTTAAACTCATTTATAGAGAGATCCCTCTCTAGATTTAGGAGGGCTAGATCCTTGAATCCCAAAGCGGTTTGATGTTACCCCTGTAGTTGGAATTTTTCCAACCTTGCTAATTACAGGGACCTAACATAATGGCGAATCCACTGGGGAATTTTTGAGTTCATAGTTGCTTGGCCAACTTTTATGGACTCTTTATTTTTCCATACAACCACAGAAACTCAGAAAATAACCTAAAAAATATTTTAGGTTGGTATTCAATAAACATAGTAGTGGACTGTTAAACCTTTTACCTCCAAAAGAGCTAAAAAATTCCACTTGGCGACTCCACAATCCTTAACAGACCTTAAGAATCCACTGGGAAGAACCCTATCATTGTAATATCATTAAAACTTAGTTAGAGGACTGTAGGATTAAAATTTGTATAAACAGATTAGTTGACCTTTTAAAGATTGTTATATCTGGCTAAACTATTTTTGTTTAAGTTGGGTCTGAAAAACACAACATACTAGCTCCTAGAAAGATTCACACTAGAGCCTATCCTGACCCTGGTCCACCTAAGATAATTGATAACCCAGAAAGTATCCTTAGGAGGTCTCCTAGGATAAAACTCTCAACTATTTTCAGATCACCCTTGAGAGCTAATTCAGTCCCTGAAAATCTTTCAGCTCTACCACAATCACAAGCTGACTTAGTAAATCCATTTAGAACTAGGTCTCTTAGTGACTTAGGTCAGTCAGATTCTGAGTCTTCACTTTCATCTCCTAAAACAAGTGAACATCCTGGTAGCAGAGAAACAACACCTCCTGATTCACATTTTCTTCACAACTCAGGTGTCTCTCATCCAAGATCAGCTCAGCAATATATTCCTAGTCCATCCATTTTTGTTCATCCTACATCCACTGTTCAAACCATCCCACTTCAACCCACTTTCCTTCCTGTGAATCCACCCCCACCACATATCATGGCAACATGGTATGCTCCCTTAGTTCTTCCTGTACCATTAGTCAATCTTCCACAGGACTATCAGTCTAAAATTCCATTGTATGATGCTATCAATGTTACAACTGCATCACAACATGTGGATAAGATGAATGACTACTTTGAAAAAAATGAAATTGATAATGATTCTGTCAAGATTAGATTATTTGCTTAGAGCTTAGGGGGAGAAGCAAGAAAATGGTTTAAAGGTTTAACCCCCCACAATATTAATGATATCCAAGCCTTCCATCAAACATTCTTAAACAAATGGGAAGTAAAGAAAAACCCTCTCCAAGTCCTTTCTGACTACAAGAACCTCCATAGAGACGCTGGGGAAAGTGTGCAAGATTATTGCACTAGATTCAATAGTGTGTATAATTCACTTTCCCCAGAACTAAAACCTCCACAGGGCTCAGCTTTAAACAAGTTTCCTGAAGGGTTTGACCCCGAGATGGACTGTCAGCTGAGAGAGAGAGATTTTGCAACTCTTGAAGATATGCAAAAAGGCGCTCTTTCTGTGGAAGTCAACTTGATGGAGAAGAGAGCAAGAATGAAAATTGAAAAGAGAGTGTCCTTTAGAGAGGAAAATTCACCTTATACTTCCAACTCAAAGATGGAAAAAATGATGGAGGAGATGATGAAGAAAATGAGCATCCTTGAGAGAGCACAAGCAAGTCAAAACCAAACTGCTCCTCAAAACAAAAACCAGAACCAAAATCAGAATTTTAGAAGGAACCAACCTCCAAACAGACCTAGGGAAGATGATCAACTGATCACTCCTCCTTTTCATCAAAACTATATAAGTGAGGTTGAGGAAATAGATGAGATAATAGAGGAAGATGATATCAACATGCTGGGAGTAGATAATGATGACTTTGAGATTCATTATGATAGAAAACAAGGTCTTTATACCCCTTATGATGACAACAGAGATGATGATGAAAGTTATTTTCAAGACATGGAAAATGTCATCATAGAGTCCCAAAACAAATACGACCTTAGAAGAAAAACCAAACAATAAACTCTCAACACCAAAACCTCTGACAAATCTTCACAAAAAAACACTACAACCAAGCCTAAAATTGTCAAACAAAAGGATAAAATAGTGACTGTAAATTCTGATAAAAGTAGAGAGAAGGGCAGTCAAAACAATGAAAAATAGAGTGCAGACATTAGTAGTACTACCACTTTAGTTAGTACTCCTGTTAAGACCATTTTGTCAAATACTAATAGAACAAATCAACAAGCTGATGTTGCTGATAGACTGGCAGCTAGTAAGGCTGAGATAAGTCCTTCGAAGAGCCAAATTCCTTTCAGCCTTGAGTAGGAAATTTCAAAAATCAGAATCTCTGTCCCCCTGACTGAGTTAGATGCCCAGAGTGTATATAAGACCCAAATTTTGAAGGCTTTAAATATTGAGGACAATAATGATACAGTCAATCTTAATGATGACCAGCCAGAGCTCATTTTTGGTCCTAAGATTGAAGGTATATATCAAGAGGAACCTGTTCCCCCATTTTATGTGAGTTTAAATGTTCATGAAAAGATCCTACATAATGCTATGCATGACTCTGGAGCCTCTCACAACCTTATGCCAAAGGTGATAATGGAAAGGTTAGGACTAGAAATAATTAGACCTTATAAGGATTTATATTATTTTGATTCCAACAGATTTAAGTGTCTGGGTCTAATCAAAGACCTTTGTGTGAGTTTGACCCAAATCCCAGCCAAGTGCATGGTGATGGATGTTGTGGTGGCTGATGTGCCTCCTAAGTATGGCATGTTGCTGTCAAGATCATGGGGTGCCAAGCTTCAAGGTACCATACAGATGGATGGAACATATGCCACTATTCCTATCTTTAGCTAGCTTAGAAGACTATACAAAGAGTCACACATGAAGATCATGGTCAGTAGCTCAGAAAAGCCTGAAAATTCTCCCATTTACTCTGTCCATACTGACTTGGATTTGTTTATCTTTTACAATAATCAATCCACTAAGCAGTCAAAGCCAAAACACAGTAACTCAGTTAACCAGTTAGAGGCCCCTAATCTAGAAATGATGGCAGTTCTAGATATGGAAGAAAATGAGAGAAACTGTTGAACAGTGCACTGAAACAACAGATCAGAGTGAACAAAGCCAAGATGGTAAACAACAGACTACCCCTCGAGCTCAACTCCACGAAAATCTTGAGGAATCAAAACAAATACAACTAAGTGCCGAGATTTCACAACAACCCTTGAGCACGTTGGTTGAAGGAGACAATAACCAAGACGAAACCGAAAATAGTCCTCTGTGGAGTATGTATTTTGATGGGTCATGCACTAAGAACAATGCTGGTGCAGGTGTCTGGATTACCAACACTGAAAACAACCACAAAGAAAGCATTTCTTGCAAATTAAACTTTCAGTGTTCCAATAACATAGCATAATATGAATCCCTTCTCTTAGGCTTACATCTATTAAAAAAGTTAGGAGCCACAAGAATTAATGTGTATGGAGATTCAAAACTAGTCATTAAGCAATTCAATGGGGAATATAACGCAAATCATCCCAGACTTAGAGCTTACCGAAATGATGTCATGGACCTTTTGAAAACTTTCGAGGATTCCAAATTGATTTTCGTTCCAAGAAAAAGAAATATTGCCGCCCACAATTTAGCCTTTGCAGCTAGAACATGCTTAACACCAATTGAAACCAAAGACTGTGAAACTCAAATTAAGTTTAGACTAGATGTGCCAGATAATGAAAAATATTGGCAGGTCTTTGAGGGCGACAAGCAGATAGAGGATTTCCTTCTTGGCAGGAACAATTTTGAGTTATCTGATTCACTTTCTAAATATGATGAAAATTGCCTCAACAATGAGTCCCCTGAAGGAGATAAACTATCCGGTTCCGTAAAAATTAACATGTTAACAAAAAACTTGGAACTCATACTGAAGAGTACGAGGACACAGAAAATGAATACATTGAGATATCGTCGTCAAAGGACAAGAACATACCTTGGGGGTTAACACCATTAGAAGACCTATTTGATTTTAACGACGTAGCAAAGAAACCCACTGTAGAATACACAGAGTCTGATGTCGAGGAATGCAACATAGGCATCAAAGATCAGCCTAAAATGATTAAATTAGCTGGCTCCTTGTCAACAGACATGAAAAACAAATTCATTGAATTATTTAAAGAGTTTGTTGATGTGTTTTCCTGGAGCTATGAAGACTTAAAAGCCTATGATACACAAATCATCCAGCACAAGATCCCATTGAAAGAAAACCAAAAACCCTTTAGGCAAAAACTGCGTCGAATTAATCCGATACAACTGCCTCTAGTAGAATAGGAAATCAAGAAAATGTATGAGGCATGAATCATAGTGCCTGTGAGGTTTTCAGATTGGGTTTCTAACCTTGTAGCTGTGAGAAAAAAGACAGGAGAAATCAGATTGTGCATTGATTTCAGAAACCTTAACAGAGCCTCCCTAAAATACAATTACCCTCTACCCAAAATGGAACACATCCTACAAAGGGTAGTTGGTTCAAAGAGGGTTTCTCTATTAGATGGTTTTTCAGGGTATAACCAAGTTTTAGTACTCCCAAAAGACCAACTCAAGACAACTTTCACCACTCCTTGGGGCACTTTCATGTATGTGAAAATGTCTTTTGGGTTAATGAATGCTGGGGCCACTTTCCAAAGGGCCATGGACATTGCATTTTCATAGGAGATAGGGAACTTCATTGTAATTTAACTTGATAACATAACAGTTTATTCCAAATCTGATGAAGAGCACCTGAAACATCTAAGAAAGGTCCTTGAAAAATGCAGAAGGTTTGGAATATATTTAAGTCCAAAAAAGACAGTGTTTGGCCTACAAGAAGGTAAACTCCTTGGCCATATCATATCATAAGAAGGGATTAAAATAGATCCAAAGAGAGTTGACGGAATACTAAAGATTAGCCAACCAAGGAACATAAAAGATTTATAGTCCTTTATTGGAAAAATTAACTTCTTGAGGAGGTTTATTCCCAACTTAGCAGAGCTCCTTAGAAACATGACTAATATGCTCAAGAAAGAAGTAGGATTTAAATGGACTGTAGAAGCCAAAAGATCCTTCGAATTGGTAAAACATGCACCCACTCGGGCACCTGTCCTGATCAGCCCTGAATTTTCCAAGGATTTTATTATTTTTTCCTTTGCCTCAGAGCATATTGTGGCTGCTGTCCTGTTACAGAAAAACCCAGAGGGACAGGAACAACCTATTTCTTTTTTCAGTAAGGCTTTAAGGGATGCACCCTTCAAATATAACATAATGGAAAAACAGGCCTATGCTTTGGTAAAGGCCTTAAAGGACTTTAGGGTGTATATTCTACATTCTCACATCATTGCTTATGTGCCTAACATAGTGGTAAAATACATCTTGTCACAAGACCCAGATGGAAAGAGGGGAAAATGGATTGCAGAAATACTAGAGTATGATTTGGAAATCAAACCCACCAAACTCATTAAAGGTCAGGGCTTAGCTCAATTAATGGCTGAATCTAACCTACAAGGCCTTGACATCAACATGGTAGATGCCTTGGATGAACAGGAAGAATTACCTACTCCCACTGTGGAAGAACCGTTTCAAAGCTCACCTTGGTACACTGATATCTTGTATGTACATACAAATCTTAATGCTCTTCCTGATTTATCAAAAAAAAAGGCAAGGTTTTTAAAGTTGAAAGCTAGGAATTATTGCATTTTGAATGAATGTTTATATTGGAAAAATACTAATGGTTTATTTCTTAAATGTTTTCCTGAAGTTGATGCACAGAGGATAAAGCATGAATTCCATGAAGGAGAATGTGGAGGTCATCTCTACTAGAAAACCATAGCTAATAAAATCCTTAGAGCTGGCTATTACTGGCCCACCCTCTTTCAAGATGTCCATAAAATGATAGTTGCCTATCACAAATGCCAAATTTTTGAAGGCAAACGAAAACTCCTCCCTTTACCATTACAACCTATCACTGTTGAAGCTCCTTTTCAACAATGGGGCCTAGATTTCATAGGAGAAATCCATCCTGCTTCATCTGCCCAACACAAATGGATTCTCAGAACCACTGACTACTTCACCAAATGGATAGAGGCCATACCTTCTAGGAATGCCACAGATTATGTCATTATAAAATTTCTTGAAGCTCATATCCTGTCTAGATTTGGCTGTCCTAGGAAGATTAGTACTGATAATGTTGCTGCTTTTGGTTCCAAAAAGATGATTGATTTTTGTCACAAGTATCAGATTATACTTGGTCATTCTACTGCTTATTACCCTCAAGGTAATGGGTTAGCTGAATCATCAAATAAAATTTTGGTGACCATCATCAAGAAGCTACTTGAAGAGAATAAAAAATCATGGCATAACAAGTTGGTGCATGCTTCGTGGGCAGATAGGTTGACCACAAAGAAGTCCATTGGAATGTCCCCTTACCATCTTGTTTATGGAGCAGATGCAGTGTTTCCTACCAACCTAGGTGTACCAGTCATATAATTAGTCCAAGAAATACAATCAGAAGAGGACATCATGATAAGGAGGATTAATCAGACAATACATCTCCAGCAGATAAGGGAAGAGGTTTACAATAGAGCTCAGAAGGTGCAAGAGAATATAAAGAAGTTGTTTGACAAAAGAACAAAAGCTTGTGACTTCAACATTGGAGACAAGGTACTCAAGTGGGACTCCAAAAGAGAGGATAAGGGTAAACATGGAAAATTTGACTGTTTGTGGCAAGGTCCTTACATTATTCAGTCCACCATTGGTCCAAATACCTTTTTTCTGCAAGAGTTAGATGGCACAGATCTGTTTGGGGGTCCTGTCAATGGCAGGGTTCTTAAGCATTACTACTACTGATTTCAATTTTGAATCTTTCATTTCCATTGCAAATACCACTGCTTTGTTCAATATCACAAAGGAAAAAATACAAGAATAATAAAAAATAGAAGAAAAGAGGGCAGATTGCAAAAAAATAAAAATAAAATAAAAAAAATAAACAAATCTGAAAGTGTGCAAGCTCAAATGCCACTCCTGAAAAACACACTCCTAGTTAGTCAAACAACCTAATCTTGACTAATTAGTTTTAAATTTACTGCTGATAGGATAGTGAATTTGATTTTCCAAACTGTTTAAACTTGGCTTATCAGTAGATAGATTAGGTTAGAAATTAAAGGTTCAAACTTGCTCAAAACCTGAACCTAAGTTTCCAAGAAAGAATTGACTCCAAAATATGTTTTATTCTGAGTAAAAAAAGATGTAAATCTGGTTCTAATCAGCTCAAAATATTAACCAGAGAGAAATAAAGAATAGCTCAATCAAGAGGCAATCAGAGTTGTAGAAAGGTGAAGGAAGTGCATGAACTTTCAGATCTTAAGCCTTCCATTTTTTATTTTAATTTTTCTGCAAAATAAATGTCTATGTGCAGCTTGTTTTTATGCCATGGATCACAGCAAGTCAAACAGTTTAATCTTGACTTGACTGTTTTTAAATTTTTGTTGTAGAATTTAGAGAATAAAATTTGTTGGACAGTTTAATCCCAACAGATAGTAGATTAGGTAGAGAATTATATGGAATCAACTGTTTAATCTGAGTCCATGGAGAAATAAGGAGTAGAAATAGATTAGATTTCCTGTTTTCAAAAAAAAAAAAAAATGTTGTAAAAGAGTTTGCCAATCCAAGTGCACTCTAAATGAAGAAAAAATTTTAGATCAGTAGGATTGGGTAGGTAGAAAGCTTGTTGATGAAGATCCATTGTTTTCCATGGTTGCTAATATGTTTTTAAGAAAAATAAGAGCATCCAAGAAAAGAAGGCAACCCAATGGATAAGACACTGATCAGCCCCCCAGAGAATGCAAGTCTGAAGTTCTTGATGCCTTCAGGAAGGCACCATCCCCAAGTGGAGCCACTGTTGGCCACCTATAAAAAAATTTCTAACAAAAGGTGGCCAAAACATTGTTTAGCCTTCAAGGAATAGTTTCATTGCAGAAAGTGTATCTCTTGAAGCCTCTGGAAGACATCATATCCTTGTTTCAATCTTCATTGTTGTTCCCATTTCAAGCTCAGAAAATTCAAATGAATTCCATGAGAAAGACTGCTGCAAAATCCCCTTTTTTTCCATTCCTGCACTCAAAAACTAACCTTCATTTTTACTCTCTTGTTCCCCATCAAGATCCCTCATTCTCATAATTTTTCCATCTCCCCTTCATCAAAATCCCTTTCATAAGGTTTTAAGATCCTTTTTGGCCTTATCGAAACCCCCAAAACCCTTCGAAAACCATTGAAAATCTATGAAAAAACCCATTTTCTTATTATTAAGGGTTTAAGCCCCCTTGGGCTAGGTATCTAACCATTTCCTTCCATACGCCCTGGTGCTGGAACCAGGCGCTGAGCCATTTGAGCGCCTAACCTTATTTTATATTATCCCACCCAAAAATATTAAAAACCTTATGATTTTTTCGAAACTTTGGGTTTTTTAATTATTTTCTGAATTTTCGTCGATTCAAAGCCTCAGCCGATCTCCGTCGTCGATCTGATCTATAGATCGACGGTGCGAAGTCTATCACCCCGGTGGTCACTTCCATCCACTAACCAATTCGCAAAACCACGTAGTATTCATCGCACCGCCTTTGGGGCAAAGGTGGTTTTTCCCAATCGACAGTGATTCCATACGCTGGCCGACGCGTTGCCCGTGCACTATTTGAAAACCAACCCCCCCCCCCCATCGTGCATTATAGTTCGGCAATAAACCCCGCGCAATATTGACGTGCACCATCCGATCTGAGGCCGCTCATCGGACGGTGGTCGCTCGCCGGAGATGCATACGTGATAACTCAGGGTACGGCGCAGCGGAAACAGCATCTCCACCGTCGATCTGATCTGCAGATCGACGGCCCAAATTTCATCGCCTGATCCCTCCATGTTATTTTTCACCTCCGCCTCCCACCGTCAATCTCTGCACGATCAACGGTTCTGATTTAAAATTTTCTTCCGCCGTCTCTTTGACTTTTCTCGATCAATCTCGACCATTGGATGATGCCATCCAACGGCTGCGCTCTCTCCATGTGCCTTCTGAAGCAGTCAACCTATATATGCAAGATTTTTTAATAGTTCTTCATATTTTTGCAGGGTTTTAATTTATTTTTTCCGCCATGCAGAAGAAAAACTCACAGGTCGAGGGTGACGATCCTCCCGCCTGTGATTCACCACAAAATCACTTGCAGGGTTTTAAATTCGCATTTTCTCAATGAATTCATGAGGCATTGATGCCATTCGACCCCTGTACAGCTCTGCACACTAGAAAACACAGTTAATCGAGCACTGATCAAAGAGTATCAGTGTCAAAGATAGAACATACTAGAAACAGGAGATTGAAGACCTAAAACACAGTTCTCAAGTAAATTAAAGGTGTTTTAGGGAAAGACGAAGACATCTGTCGAGCTGAGAAACCCTCCACTGCCATAAGAAGAGGCCAATTGAACCCTTTCCAACTCTTAAAAGACACCTGCAGCCTCATAGAAATCAATGAAGGTTCAGTCATTACCAGAACAATAGGTGTTTACCTAAAGACAACTGAAAAATTAATACAAATCAAAGAATCTTATCTCCAATTGTCGGCAGAACTATTTTAAAGATTAAGAACAGTTCAGAAGCACATCTTTCGATCATTATGCCTCAAAAGGCAGGAACATATGTTATGGAGCAGAGTTAGAAATGATTACATAATTAATGATATTTGATCCTTGGGAAATCGTCCCACTTCCTCATTTCTCTATAAATACCTTTGTAGAACATAAGCAGATGTTGGTCTCTGGACATCTGAATGCATGTAATGGTTTTCTGAAGCTACTAATGCACCGTGTGCAATTTGAAGATAAATAAGCTGATATGAGAAGTTTGAAGTTGTAGAGACCCTCTGGGCTTGCTGATTGTAACTGGTTTGAACATCAAATACAAGCTGCTGATTTATGGGATCCTGATTTGTGTCAATGGTGATGTGTTTCTCACTGTCAATTGTTATTTTCTTTAAGTTTTCACTCTGTTCATTTTCTCTGATAAGGAACAGCAAACATAGAGCTAGGACTTACTCTCAGTAGTACCCTACTCTTACTGAAAGCTTTATTTTCTATGTGTTTCTCTTGTTAATACTGCGTATATTAAAGAAGGTTGGTTTCAAAGCACTTGCCTGATCTAGATTGCTCATTATGATGATCATCAGTGTTTTCCTTTAGAATATGCTGAAAGTAGATTGGTTTCAAAGTACTCACCTGATCTTAAGCTGTTCTAACTGTTTTTGAATGTTTTTTCACTGAAATTACTTCAAAGTAGGCTAGTTTAAAAGCACTTACCTAATCTCAAAATGCTTTTATATTTTGTTTCTCTCAAATTACTTCAATGCAGGTTAATTTAAAAGTACTTACCTGGTCATAGAATTCTTTTATGTTTTGTCCCTCTAAGCACATGTTAAAAGCAAGATAGTTTAAAAGCACTTACTTGATCTTAGACTGTGCACTATTCTTCATTTTGTTTTGTTCTCCACTTCTTATCTGTTTCACTCCATAAATCACCTTAAGAGATCATTTGACATAAGTGACTTGCCCCATGGATCCTTCTTGAACCTTGCTGTCCAATTAAAATCCTCCTATGACTCCATAGCGCAACGGGTTAAAACTATCTTTGCCTTTTTCTATCAGCCAAATCATTCCTTCACTTGCAGACATCTTCACCCTTCACTTTGAATTGCCTTCACCTTCATCATGTCTTTGCCCAACCAAAACAAAACAAACAAAACTCATGCTCTTCATAACTAGCCTAATACCACATTTCAGGTTTTAAAGATCATATCTTTAAACTCATTTATAGAGAGATCCCTCTCTGGATTCAGGAGGGCTAGATCCTTGAATCCCAAAGCGGTTTGATGTTACCCCTGTAGTTGGAATTTTGCCAACCTTGCTAATTACAGGGACCTAACAGAGTCTAGTAAAGAACATAAAAAACTGATACACTTATATTGATATTAAATAATGATATGAATAGATAAAAGATAACTTACCATACTATTCAAGGTGTTTATTTGCTATGTTCCTAAATATTCATCCTTCTTCTTAAGGTTATCTAATTTTTTCCATAGGAATAATTTTTTCACTAGGACTTAGACTAATACAATGTCCCTAATGTGCTCCATAATTCCTTGATTGTGGCTTCTCATAAAACATTCAATAATGCTAAATATCATATACATGATCATATTTTTCGATTTTCCTTCCAATATAGCATGCTCCAGTCTTCTTCCAACACCCCTATTGGTGCAATACTCAGATCCACAACAATCCACTAATATTTCTCTACTAATATATATTTATTTTTTAGCTTACAGAACTCAAAACTCTGACCATTTAATTTCTTGATCTATATAATTGAACTATGTTCCATCTCCTTTCACCACAAGAATTAATTCCATAGAATCCCATTGTAAAAAGGTCTATCACAAGGCTGAGTAAGAACCCTTAGCCCCAAAAGTGTACTCGCAAAGCCAAGACTACTTTGATACTAATTATAGGTTTTAACACTATATAATTAATTTCTACAAACAAATTTTTAATAAAACAGAAAAGAGGAAATGGAAAACACACACATTAACATAGATATTTTACCATGGAAACACAAGCTAGGAAAACCAGAAAGGATTTTCTATATATTATTCATTACATTATTACAATACTATATATATATCCCACTGCATCCATAAACCACTAATATATTTACTTTGGATTAGAATACAAGCATAGTTCCTTAACAAAAACTACAAATTCATAGGTTAAAAAAACTCTATGCACCACAAAACCACTAAAGGTGAAAACTATGTGCTGAAAACCACCAAAATGAATGAAAAAAATTTCGCAAAACATATTTTTAGAGGGAACTTCCCCTGAACCCCCAAGCAAGGGGGGATGTCGCCCCCCTTATAACGCCCCATGTTGTGCCCAACATAACGTACAACACATGGAGGTAATTTATGCAAAGAATGTAACTCATACCCAACAAAAATCATCCAATTCACTATAAGGTCGGAAGAAATCCATGAGAAATTAATTGGTTAGATAAATTTTTTTGATGTAGTGTAGTTTCATGGAGCTCATCTTGTGTGTTGTGGTATGGCTAATGATGAGCCCCAGTATTGTAACAAGAATGCTACAACTCCTGAGGCTATCGACTTAAATTATAAACTCGAGGTTCGTACAAACTTAAGAGGTGTCGATACAATATGTGCAACATGAAATTTGTCCTCCTTTCATTTATCTTATGTAATTAAGTGAATAACATGAAATCCAAGCCTAAACTAATTGAATAAATGGAAATTTTACTCTATTTGCAGAAAGGAAACTAATTAATTTTACAGAGAGGAAATCCTAGCTACTTTTGCAGAAAGGAAAGGCTATTTTACTTTTCATGAATGTAAATGTTAATCCTATTTGTAGAAATGTAAGCATTAACCTATTTGCAGAGTGTAAATGGTACATCAAAATAAAGCCTAGTCTATACAATAGAAATAACAATGTTGGAAATGGAAACCATAGCTTAATATGTATGAAAAAAATGAAAACATTCTCCAAAAATTGCATACAAGATATATTTTTTCAATAGAGTTCACAAGGTGCTTCATAAAGTAACCATGAAAATCATCATTATGATCTTCAGGCCATGAATTTTTCGACTAATCCAAAATGCAGAGGTGTGTTGTGATGGAGAAGAGGTAAGGCTTAAGAGGTATTTTGGCCTTACACAATCATGGATTTAGAGCCTAGGGGTCATTATTCAAGCCTAAGTGAGAAAAACCAAGCTTTTGGAGTACAGGAGGTGCTACAGGAGGCCATGTTTTGCTACATGAGCGAGATAGCTTGGAGAATGGCCAAGTAAATAAAATTAAAATGAGATGAGAATTTTTTTTTTTTTATTAAATAGGATGACTTAGGACTCCATTCCAATTGGAATAACTCCAAAATACCTTTGTTAACACATGCTAAAAAAGACAAAAAATTACTACTCTAAAAATTGGAAATTCAAGAACTAGTGAGCTAGTTAACCTACCAAATGCCTAACCTAATAAAGTGAAAATGATATGGGGTAAAAATATTTATTAACTTTAATTTTCTTATGACCCAATACAAGTGGAATAAACTCAAATTAAGCTCATTAACATGTCCTAAAAAATAGCAGAAAATTGCTACTATTTTGCTACAAGGGATTTCCATAAATTCTGGATTTGTGAACTAGTAAACCAATCGAAGTAGCTAAATGAAGAATATGAATTTTAAAATTTGTACTAAGGCTGCATCATGCTTGTAAATGCATAAATAGCCTGAAAAAAACTCATTTCAATCATTTAACCAAAGTAACCTACAACAAAAGAGGCATGAATAGTAAATGCAAAAATAAGAGATGCAAGTGAAAAAGACATTCAAAGGAAATCAATAAATTTTAAAAGAGGGTTCTGAGGCTCCTAGGATGGCCAATGCAAAGGAAAATTAGAGATATATGAAGGAAACCAAGCTTTAGAATATAAAAATGGCACCAAACTTCATTATTTTAATCAATCCAAGTACATCCCTGCTAGAAATGAAAGTGGAGCTGCTAAATAACAAATTTTTTCCACGAGAAGACTAATAAATACATGCCCCAAGAGGAAAATTCGAATTGGTAATTATAAAAAGTGATGATGAAGAATTCTCCTTGAAAGTAGGTGGTTTTCCCCTCCAAAATCCCTCAAAAATTGGATCTGGTTCGCAACACTAGGAATCTTCATTAAATGACAGGGAACACATTCCTAGATTTTGTTAATGAGTGGAGCTCCAGAATTTGTCAATTATTTCATGATATTTTGTTCCTTTATTATCCAATATTTGTCCATCCTGTAGTAGGGAGAAATTCCCTATATCATCTCATTCATAATTTACTCAATATTCTCTCAATATTCTACAAAAAAAGTAGTATTAGGCATATAATAACAATTATCTCTAAACCTTCCTAAGAACATATTAAAGCTAAAAAAAACATTATTAAGTGTAGAAGGAGATATTTAATATATCCTTTAATGTGCCTGGGAAATTTTATATAGGCATTAATTTCTTTCTAATTTGGAGGCCCATCATACCCCCTACTGAAACTATTGCTCATCCTCTAAGAAAACTATCCATCTTCTTTCCATGTTGTTATTCATGCAATACTCTTCCTTAGCTCATTATTATTTGGGGAAAATGGCATATGATTTGGATGGTTTCCTGCATTGGATGGCCTTCATGAAAAAAATTTCCATGGTGGAAAGTTGTGCCTCCTTTTCCTATAGTTTCCCTCTCATTGTCTTGTTTTCTAACTATAGTTGTTGATGCCTTGGAGGTTGTTGTTTCCTTGGAAACTGTTGTTAAAAGTGAATTTGTTGTTACCTTGGAGGTTGTTATTTCCTTGGAAACTTTTGTTACCTTGAAGGTAGTTGCTTCCTTGGAAAATGTTGTTAAAATTGAAGTTCTTGTTACCTTGGAGGTTGTTGTTTCCTTGGAAACTGTTCCTTACCTTGGAGGTTTTTGTTTCCTTAGAAACTGCTATTTTTTGTAAGATTGTTGTTTGCTTGGAAACTAACTTTTTTTTTAAGGTTGTTGTTTCCTTGGAAGCTACTATTTGTTTGAAGGTTGTCGCTTCCTTGGAAACTGCTATTAAAATCGAATCTATTGCTACCTTGGAGGTTGTTGTTTCCTTGGAAATTGTTGTTACCTTGAAGGTTGTTGCTTGTTTAGAAACTGCTGGTACTCATCCTATAGAAATTTTATTCTTCTTGTAGTAGCTATTCTTTGCATTCCAAGAGGTGGTGGGTTCACCTTTTTATTATTTTTTTTCTTTTATTGTTTTTTTTTCATTTTTTTCTTTTTCTCATTGCAAGAAAAATAAACTCATAGTGATTTTGTTAACTGAGTTGGCCCTCATTTACCCCTTCGCACTCCTTGTCCTCCATCATGACTAAATGATTACAAATCACTTTCTGAAGTCCTCTTCACTTTTTTCTTGTTCCTCTTCCACATGTGCAGGTGTCTTGGTGGAAAAGTGAAGTTAACTGCTAGATAAAGGAAATTTTGATCTGCTACTAATTCTGGCTATAAAAAAACCATTTCCCTTCATACGATTACAATTTTTCTAAAGATAAAATAAGTTCGTAAGAAAGGTTTAGAGGATTTCATACATGAGCCTTACCATTGATGTCTTTTTGCAGGTGATATTGAGGTTGTTAATATCATTATTGAAGCTTCCTTTGGTGGTCTTGAAGATGATGTGTTGATTTCTTTGGTTGCATGGAAAATCTAGACATGGTTGAGGCTACTTTTGAGTGCCTTATGATATGCCATTGCCTTGTATCGCTTGCTTCCTACAATATAATAAATTTACACTTCAATGATGCAAGTCCTTTGTCTTTCATATAGGTGTTGTTGTTGGCTGGGTGATCAAATACACTTTGGAGTGGTGTATGCATGCTTCTTTTTCTCTAATGATGATGTTGAAGCACCCTACAGGAGGTCCTATATGTGCTTATGTTCTTGTTTTTGATGGTGCATTCTTCTATGAAATCAAGACTATGCTTTTTCCATGCTGGTGGTGATCTTATAGCACCATACAAGGTGTCCTTTAGGTGCATAAAACCTTCATTCCATGTAACCTCAGATATATGTTTTTCCATGTTCTAGAAGTGATCCTGTAGGAGCCTATAGGATATGCTATAGGTGCACAAAACTTATTTCCACAAAGTATCAAGAGGATGATGTTTTGAAAAAATGGAGTATCAATTGCTACAAGCTTGTTTGGAACCTTTTTTATTTGTTTTTTTATTAGAATAATGGAAGGAGAACCTTATTCTTTGGGATTTATGAGTTAAGTCATGATGAAAAAAAAGAAGAGAAATGATGACGCGCATGACAAAAAAAATTGACATTTTCCACTAACTGGTGGCTTCCTATTGTGGTCCTGTAGGGTATGTGCAGACTGCTACAAAATTGTGTGTCTTCATGTAACAATCACACATACCCTTCTAATATCATATTGTCCTTTAGATAAAGCCTCCAATAACAATGATAATTCATGATAAATCTAAGGTCAAGGATTAGAAGCCTCAGTTGTGGTGGAAATGATGGAAGAAGGGGTGAAATGGGTATTTTTGATGGACATAGATGAAAATGAGAGTGGATAAAAGGTCAAGTGATGTGTAAAATGAATTATGAGGCTTATGGAGGACCCCTCCTCTTGTTCCTAGATGAAAAACATAAGATCTAAACCCTTTTTCCACGTCGATCACAATCTTGTAGCAAATCTAAACACTCTTATAGCAATTCTGGAACACTCTTGTAGCAGAATTGTTTTATCCATATCTCTCAAATGGTATATTGGATTGACCTGAATTATTTTTAGCATGTTTCCATCATCCTTATGGACCTCCCCATAAAAATATTTTCCAATTTATGCACGAATCTCAATAAAAATAAAAAATATTTATAGGTGATGGAGACCAATTTATTGAAAATTGTGCATTGGAGTTTGATAAAATTCCTTGACCTTGTTACCATAATCTATATTTATATCCCCATGAAACATCTCAGCCAATAGATGCACGGTTTTCGAGATATGGTAAAAATAATTTTATGTCCTGTATATTTTGGCTTCTTGAAGCAAAAGATAGCCTTCCTGCAAATTTTAGGACAGCGAGAGAAATGAATGGGAAAGGCTTGGAAATGATGGGTGGATGTTGGAAATGGATGAGGGTGATATATTGACATGGCCTTGGTCTTGTTAGAGAATTTGGACCAATTGGAGAGCACCTACTTTCAGCAGAGAGAGATACATGGAGAAAAAAATATTTTTCCTTTTTCCTTTTTCTTTTTTTTCTCTTTTTCATAGGCCTACTAGATGCCTCAATGAGATTTTCAACTAGTAGGTCTACCTAGGTGCCTCAAAGGAGGGTTTCACCTAGGATTTTTTCTTTTTCTCATTTTTTCTCTTTTTTTCAACACATTGACTGCCTCATGGAGGTTTTCAATCAATGAGCCAATATCAGGTGCCTCAAATGAGGTTTTTAGCTAAGATTTTATTTTTCTTATTTTTTCTCTTTTTTCAAATTTTTATTTCTTTTTTCTATCATACTCTACTTGGAAAAATGAAATTTCTTTGAAGTATAGGAATAATTCCAATGAGGACATGTGCACATCAAGATGATAGATAAACTCATATGTAGGCTTGAAATATATGCTTTGACATTTACCTAAATGTGAGAGACCAACTGCTTTTTCTTTGATGATATTAGGACTTGTTGAAGAAGAGAGTGATGCTCCATCTTGTTGATTTTTTGGAACCAAACCTCAATATAGATATGATGCCCTTGGTTAGCTTGTTGAATTACATCATCTTGTATGTCACCTTCTTTCATGAAATTCAGATCTTATTCTTTTTGTTTATTACTCTTTTGAACACATGGAGGATCTGATGGTAAACATGATAGAACTTTCTCAATCTTTGATTTTGATGTCTGCTCTCCATCAAGTGCAACCTATGATTCTTTGGTCTCCTCATTTGAATATTCTTTTTTTGAATGTTGACTTTTAATGGCATCAAGAGAATATCTTTTTTACAATACACTTCCTGATCTAAGGTGAATACCATTCCATTCAAGAGTAGTTGTTTGGAAGTATTTCACCTCAACATTGTAAGTGTGTTGAGTTAGTAGATGGTTTGGATTTGAAAAGTTGTAAATGTAGTTGAGTGGGAGAGGATATTTAAGATGGATGTGGTTGGGGTTGTTGTTATGGTGGAGGTCGATGGTATACACAAGATTCAGTTGGGTATGGAGGATATTGAGGAAAATATTGTTGATTTCTCCCATAATGTCCTTTCCAACCTTGTTTCCCAGATTTATTTTGGGGTTGAGATGGCCAATGTTGCCAAGGAAAGGGCGTGTTCCAATTTCTTTGAGATGGATGTACATAACCTTGAAATTATGAATTAGGCTTTCACCATATCAAGTTGACCAGGTTGTGATGGTTTTCTTGGAGCTACATAACATAACTACTTTGGTGATTGACTTGCTCCATTGTCCTCTTGGTAAAATTCCTTCAAGCTTGGTAATGATGGGAAATATTTAGTAGAATGTGATTCTGCATGGATAACACAAATATCAACATCTTCCTTTTTCTCATTTTTCATTCTTAACATTTCTACTTGTTCACTTATATTGCTAAGAATTTATGTTTTAAAGTCATTAAGAAAAATTCCAAGTTTAGCTTGACTTAACGATCTTGATGTTGATTTACTTACTCTTGCAATTCCTCTTGATATGCGCTTGCATGTTTCAAAAATTTATTCAAATTATAATTGGTATACATCACCTCTACTCATGAGATCAAGGAGATCAATCCACTCACCCCTAATTGTTCTAAGTAAGAGGGTTTTTAGTGTGTCAAATCTGAAATGATGTAATTTTTCCCTCTTAACATTATACATAAATATCTCTTTTATATCTTCAAGGATATCATCTTATTTTTTAGCCATTCTAAATATTTATTCTTTAATATCATGATATTTATATTTTTCTAGAAATATATTTTGCGTAACATTCCATGATCTTATTGAATTAGTCCCTAAAATAATGAACCATTTAAGAGCTCTATCCTTTAATGTTGCTAGAAAAATATCTATTTTTGAGTGTTTAGCAAGTAACCATGAGATCTACAAAGGATTTCAAATTCAAAGAGAAAGGTTTCTAGATCCTGTGACCTCATATCATGGAATTTGAGAAGGAAAGATGGAGGTATTTTCTTCATATGAACATTGATATCAATATCTTGAATGAGAAATTCAAGAGGATATTCTTCATTCTTATCGTCTCCACCCATTTTTTCTACCTTCTTTTCCACCTCTTATTCTTCTACCTACAAAAGCAGATGGTGATGTGGTTCTTACTGCACCATGAGATCAAATGGGGGTTTTGGTGTTGGAGAATTTTTTTTTGAATAAGAGTGCTAATGCAATGCAATTTTTCTGTCTTTGAAATGAGATATGCCTAATGTTTTTTTTTTCTTGTAGAAAGTAAAGAAATGAATAAACTATGGAAGAAAAAAATGCATACTTTGACACCTCCCCAACAGTGGCGCTGAAAATTGATGAGCCCCGGTATTGCAACAATAATGTTGCAACTCCCGAGGCTATTGACTTAAATTATCCTTTTGGTGTTTGTAAAAACTTAAGAGGTGTCAACACTATATGTGCAACATATAATGTGTCCTTGTAGTATATCTAGGGGGGATAATGTGGTGTACTCTTAGGGTGGATCATATGGGGTACAGAGGAAGCATGGAGGAAGGTACCCAAGGAAATAATGTAATGTAAGGATAATAAATACATGGGCCATAATTAATAAATAAAGTGGTTAACCCACATTATGCAAGGGACCACAAGTAGTTAGGAAATAATGTGATAAGTCCATGGTATTAGATGTATGACCAATGGTAATTACCCATGGTATTATATGTATGAAGCCTGTATAGAGGCTAGAGAATCTCCATTGAGGATGTCAAGGATTATTGTATTGATAAGCATATCGGTTGTGGAGTGATCTCCTTCCTTAAGGAGTAGTTGTATGGTGATAACTTACCTCAAGGGTTTTTTGATGATATCAATAAAGAATTATTTCTATTCTTGGATCGATCTTGTTATTTCGTGGGAATATTTCTCATATTTGTTATATTTGCAGGTCAAGTCTATTTGAATATATCTAACCTGAAAATATATAAATAGGGTCAATAACTTCAAGAACAGAGTATAAAAGCTTCAGATCTTTATTAATAAGAAAATCCTTGAGGTAGGGAAACACCATACAACTATTCCTTAAGGAAGGAGATCACTCCACAAGCAATATTCTTTTCAATAAAATAATCCTTACTTTATTGTTGTCTTTTTATTCACTGACTTGATAGTATTTCATCAATTGTGTTTGATTAGCATAGATGGTGACAGTTTTCAGACTTTTTCACGATTATTGTTGTATCATGTTTTAATTAGATTTTACAATGATAAAAAAATAAGGGGCAAAGTTCTGTTATGTAATTTGTTTTCCTCCAAATTGAATTCATGAGGGAGTGTTGGAACATCAATTTTCTATGGTGTTTGCAATTTGGGGTTACCCAACCTTCTTTACAAGTTATTCATACAATATTTTTGGACCTTTTAAGGTCTAGAAGCCTCATTGTTCATTTGAAAATTGATGGTGGTTGTTTATATTTGAATTCTTTGTTTCGGTTCTTTACCGATGCTAAAAATTCTAAGGCATTTATGAGGTCATTTTCAATGTTTGGACTTCTTATGCCTTTGCAACATATTCTACCTTAGAGTTCAACCAAGTTCACCAAGGTTTCTTGGCTCTCATCTTTAAATTTTTGGTACTTCCTGATTGAAGTGAGTTTCTATTCTTTCCATTCAATGAATTCATGTGGGATCTACAATTTTAGCTTCCATGTTTTGAGCGCTAGCATCTTTCTCTATTTTGAAAAGAATTTTTTTCATACGAGTTTTTCTCCTTTTCTCCATTTATGAGGGTTTATACTTGGGTACCTTCTGAAATATTGTTGCAAGGACCCAATTTTTCCTCATATGTATTCCCTATATTTTTCTTAAAAAGTGTTAATATTGGTATTTTCCAACACTTATTTTTCCAATGAAATAATTATTATAAGATGCATGCTCACATAGAATTTATTATCCAACCAAATTTCATGGTCATTTTTATTTAAAATTTCATCTTTATTATTATTATTATATATAAAAAATTTATCCATTTTTTATAATGAATAAACTTCTATATATTAACAATATTTTTACCATTATAAAATAAAATATTTATTTTTTAATAAAATAAATTATTTTATAATTAAAATACATGTAACATTATATTAATATATTATTACGATAAAAACTTAAAAAAAAAAAATTATGATAATTACTTTAAAAAAATTACTGTACATAAAAATCATCATCACTATTAAATAAAAAAAAAGGGTTGCATTGCAGCAAGTCCCTGCCTTGAGTGTTGGAATTTTCAGAATTCCAAAAATAATAAAACTGCCTTCTTTAACACAGAGAAATATTCAGAATTTCTTCCACAGTGACAGAGTTTCACATAAAAAAATTTCTATTAAAAAAAATTGCTATTACAGATTCTTCCTCAAAAGAGGGATTACAAAATAATTTTGACTGCTGCAAACACAGTTCAACAATTATCACTCTGTCATTTACAAATGACACTCTGTCTCACTAAAACATTCACTGCTGGAATACTCTGTTTTTCAAAACACTCTGCTGTGTTTTTCAAACAATACACTGTTGTGCATTCACTTCTCTGTCTTTTACAAAATACGCTGCTGTGTATCAAAAACATAACATTAACAGAACGACTCTGTCTCTACATATTACAAAACAGAAATATCCCAAAAGATCTCAGGTTGAATTAATGCCATTAACTGACATACAACCACTAAATTCACCGCTTCAGAAATATTTATGGCTCATTACTTTTGTCAGCACCGCTTACAATTCGCATTGATGGCGCTGCTGATCTTGATGGCACCCAGATTTTTCTTCTCCCGCATTGTTGTGCTATGTAATTAAAATTACATTTCTTTTGTTTTCTTCAGCGCTGCTGTAATTACATTTCTGGGTAATAAAACATTCACTGTGTAATAAAAAAAACATTTACTGTGTATTTGAAATACAACAACACTCTCATATTAACTTTACGGGCCTTTTTAATATATGTCTCATATATTAAAAATAAATAACATTAAAACATTTAACACTGTTTTTAAAAACATATACGCTGGGCAAAGAAATTAAACCCAAATATTTTATGAACGCATATGTATGTGGGCCCCTTTGTTGTTGACGTAAGCAATTCCAGGGGCGTCCACAACTCCAGCCACAGACCTTTATCAACCCCCGCGGGATTGTATGGTGTGGGCACTGGTGTGGGCCCGGCTGCCTATGACATTAGCCGTTCCGATGGGGTATACTCCTCCACCGGCTATGCCTCATCGACCCCAGCGGAATTACTTTGCCGCCTGCATACCTGCGCTGTCATTTTTGGACAGTTGGAAATTAATTCCAACACTCCCCCTTAATTTCAACTGCTGGGTTTTCTTGCATACCCAAGCATTTCCTGAAATATTCAAAGCTTTTCTGTTGTAGTGGCTTTGTGAGGATATCTGCAAACTGATCCTCCGTTCTGCAATGCTGCAAAACAATCTCGCCATTGCTTACCAATTCCCGTATGAAATGAAACTTGGTGTCAATGTGCTTTGTCCTCTTATGAAAAACAGAATTTTTAGACAATGCAATAGCTGAGCTATTGTCACAAAAGATCACTGTCCCTTTTACTTGTTCTTGACATAAGCTTCTCAACATTTTTCTCATCCAAACTGCTTGACACGCTGCTGCTGTAGCTGCCACATATTCTGCTTCTGCTGTAGACAACGCTACAACGGGCTGTTTCTTAGAAGCCCATGAAATGGCTCCTGAACCCATATGAAAAACATAACCGGAAGTGCTTTTCCGATCATCTACACTTCCAGCCCAATCACTGTCAGTGTATCCAACTAATTCTGAATTTTCTGAAGTAGTATAAAAAATACCAAACCTTTTAGTACCTTTGACATACCTCAAAATTCTTTTTGCTACTTGCCAATGTGCATCCTTTGGCTTTTCCACAAATCTGGAAATCAAACTAACAGCATGCATTATGTCCGGCCTAGTTACAATCAAATACATGAGGCTGCCAACTATGCTCTTGTACAAACTAGGATCAAAATCCTTGTTGCTGTCCTCTCTGCTAAGTTTTAATCCCATCACTGTGGGAGTGATTGGTGCTTTGCATTCCTGCATGTTAAATCTTTCAAGTACCTCATTAACATACTTTTCCTGTGAGATAAAAATCCCACTTTCATCTTGTTCTACTTCTGTTCCCAAGAAGTATCTCAACAAACCCATGTCAGTCATTTCAAATTCTTCTTTCATGACTATTTTAAAATTTTCAATAAGGCAATCATCATTACCTATGAAAATAACATCATCAACATATAAAACTACAATCAATATTTTTCCATCTTTTTCTTTGATGCAGAGGGTGGGTTCCCCCTCACACTTTTCAAATCCATTTTCTAGTAGATATGAATCTATCCTACTGTACCACGCTCTTGGTGCTTGCTTCAACCCACAAAGAACTTTCTTCAACTTACACACTTTGTGCTCTTGGCCTTTTCATATCCGAGAGGTTTTTCAATGTAAACCTCTTCCATTAACACTCCATTTAGTAATGCTGACTTCACGTCCATTTGGTAAACTTTCCACTGGTTTTGTGCTGCTATGGACAGCATTGCTTTCACGGTTTCCATTCTAGCAACTGGTGCGAAAGGGTTTGGATAATCTATCCCATGCTTCTGTTTATAACCTTTGACCACAAGTTTTGCCTTGTGTCTATCTATTTTGCCTTCAGCATTACTCTTGGTCTTGTAGACCCATCTAACACCAATGACATATTTACCTTTTGGGAGTTCAACCAAATCCCAAGTTTTGTTCCTCTCTATGGCATTTATTTTCTCATCCATAGCTTCTATCCATTTCTCATTCTTGATAGCTTCTTCGAAATGAACAGGATCATCAACATGACAATATAAAGCAAACAAAGAATTGAGACCTTCATTAGCTATATCTTGTTCATAAATTTCTTTCAAACTTCTAAATTTCTTACCTCTTTTAGTAGGTGTATAAGTGCTTGAAGAAGCACTTGAATTTCCTCCTTGTGGTGTGCTTGGAGAAGCACTGTCATTTCTCCTCAAGGGTGTACTCTACTGCTCTTTTGTTGGTGTTGCTATTTGGGGATGTATTTCAGCCAACTCATCATCATTTTCATCATGAGATAAACAGTGTTTGACATTCACTATTTTCTCTATGCTTCCATCCCAAGCTTGCTCTTCAATGAACTGAACGTCCCTGCTCACAATAAACTTCTTGGTGGATGGGTTATTCAACCTATAGGCCTTGGATTCCTCACTTGTATCCAATGAAAATACCATTTCTCCCCTTCTTGTCCAACTTCTTTCTTAGGGCCATTGAGAATGTGTGCATAAGCTACACATCCAAAAACCTTCATGTGTGTGACACTTTGCTTTGCGC
This sequence comes from Pinus albicaulis, assembly GCA_034641835.2. NCBI lineage: Eukaryota > Viridiplantae > Streptophyta > Pinopsida > Pinales > Pinaceae > Pinus > Pinus albicaulis. The sequence goes on from CM076582.1 coordinate 319,811,743, forward strand.
CACTCCATGCCTCTTGCTCCTTTGTGTTCTGTTTGCTTTTGTAGGGCACTGTTCCAAAATATCTGTTGCACAATGTACGGCTTGACCCAATAATCATTAGGCAAATGCTTTTCCTTTAACATACTCCTTGCCATGTCCATTATGGTTCTATTCTTCCTTTTGGCTACTCCATTTTGCTGCAGAGTATATCTTGTTGTAAACTGCTTATGAATACCATTTTCTCTAAAAAAACGTAGAAAATATTTAGAGATATACTCACTTCCTCTATCATTCCCTAGGACTTTGATGTGCAGCCCACTCTGGTTCTCAACAACTGCTTTGAAATTGCAAATTTTTTCAAACACTTCACTTTTGTTTTTCAAAAAATAAACCCAAGTTTTTCTTGTAAAATCATCTATAAATGTTAACACATAGTGGCTGCTTGCAAGTGATGGAGTTTGCATCGGTCCACATAAATTTGAGTGGACAATCTCTAAGGGTGCTTTCGCCCTTATGCTTTTCCCAAAAGGAAAAATTTCTCTGTGTTATTTCCCCAAGATACAACCTTCACAAAGCCTATCCGGTTTCTCTATCAATGGTAAACCACTTACCATTCCTTTTCTGTTCAACATATTAAGACCTCCAAAGTTGAGATTTCCAAATCTCAAGTGCCATAACCAATTATCATCTTTTGGTTCACTTTGGAAAGTCTCTTGTGCCACTGCTGCTATCTTTTCTTCATTCTTCAAGTCTGCTCTCATTCTGAGAGGGAACATTCTGTTCTTTGTCATCTTTACTTCAGCAATACACTGTTTGCTGGGTGGTTTATCCATGATGGTACAAACATCATCCCAAAAGAAAACATTATACTCCTTATAGACAAGCTGTCCAATACTTAAGAGGTTACACTTCATTCCTGGAACATAATAAACATCTGCTATCAATTTCCTTGCACCTTTCCTTGTTAAGACATTTACATCTCCTTTTCCCATAACAGAAACTTTGCTATTAGTTCCTAGTGTGACTTGTGACTGTACACTCTCATCCAATATAGAAAACATTGCTAAGTTTCCTGTCATATGGTTACTGCAACCGGAGTCTAGAAACCATAAATCCTCACTCTTTTCTTCAGCCATATTACAAGCGAAAAACAAATTATTTTGGCTGATATTTTCCTTAGTGAAATTTGCACTAGTTCTACTTCCCATATCATTTTTCTTCTTTCTACATTCATTAGCATAATGACCATATTTTTTACAATAGTAACATTGGACATTGGATTTATCGTACCTCTGTCCTTGAGAATTCTGCTGACCACTTTGTTGGCTGCTGCCTTGTTCGTGGCTGTGATTTTGACTGTTGCACCTTCCATGTGAATGTGAAGGGTTGTTCCTTCCACCTCTGTTTTGGCTTCTGCTTCTTCCTCTTTTGTTTCCTCTACCTTTCCCTCTTCCTATTCCGAAAGACATCTGGGTCTTAAAGGCATGCTCCAGAGATGAGTTTTCACTCCTACCCAATCTCTGTTCATGGGTCATCAGTGATGCATGTAGTTCATCCACTGAAAAATTTGTGAGATCCCTTGTCTCTTATGGTGGTGAAAATCACATCGAATCTTGAGGGTAAACTTCTCAAGGTTTTCCACAATCTCTTGCGTGTCAAGAGTCTCTCCATATTTGATTTGTGTGACCATTCCAATCACATGAGTGAAGAATGAGTCAATGTTATCTGACTCTTTCATGCGGAAGTCTCAAAGTCTCTCCTCGGCATACCCAGTTTTGATGTCTTCACTCTCTCCATACCTTGATAGAAATTTGTCTTGAGAGTTTCCCATGGCTAAGCTTGATTTCTTGAGCTGCTTTTGTTGCTATCCTTGGAAACACACTCTCATGCACTGCTTGATACAAGAAGAAAAGAGCCTTGGCATCTTTCTTTTTATTGTTCTTCAACTGTTCTCTTTCTGCTTGAGTTAAAACAAAAAACTCTGCTTCATTTGCTGGCTCTTCAAAGCCATCCTCAACTAATTCCCATAATTCTTGTGAGGTAAATAAAGCCCTCATAGTTATTGACCAGTAGTCATAATTTTTTCCATTGAATTGTGGGAGATGTATATTTCCCAAACTCATACCTGTGCTGGAGCCAGCCATTCTACACTCTTAACTTTGCTTCAAAAAAACTTGACTGTGTGTTTAAAACTAATCAACTATACTGCAACAGTAACACAAAACTATATAGAGAAATACCTTGAATTCTTCTTGTCTGAACCTTCACACTGCTGGAGAAGCTGCTGCAACTAAGAACTCCTTTCCTTCAGCTTATTTGACCTTCAAATAGCCTAGATTGGCTCTGATACCATGTTGGAATTTTCAGAATTCCAAAAATAATAAAACTGCCTTCTTTAACACAGAGAAATATTCAGAATTTCTTCCATAGTGACAGAGTTTCACATAAAAAAATTTCTATTAAAAAAAATTGCTATTACAGATTCTTCCTCAAAAGAGGGATTACAAAATAATTTTGACTGCTGCAAACACAGTTCAACAATTATCACTCTGTCATTTACAAATGACACTCTGTCTCACTAAAACATTCACTGCTGGAATACTCTGTTTTTCAAAACACTCTGCTGTGTTTTTCAAACAATACACTGTTGTGCATTCACTTCTCTGTCTTTTACAAAATACGTTGTTGTGTATCAAAAACATAACATTAACAGAACAACTCTGTCTCTACATATTACAAAACAGAAATATCCCAAAAGATCTCAGGTTGAATTAATGCCATTAACTGACATACAACCACTAAATTCACCGCTTCAGAAATCTTTATGGCTCATTACTTCTGTCAGCACCGCTTACAATTCGCATTGATGGCACTGCTGATCTTGATGGCACCCAGATTTTTCTTCTCCCGCACTGTTGTGCTATGTAATTAAAATTACATTTCTTTTGTTTTCTTCAGCGATGCTGTAATTACATTTCTGGGTAATAAAACATTCACTGTGGAATAAAAAAAACATTTACTGTGTATTTGAAATACAACAGCACTCTCATATTAACTTTACGGGCCTTTTTAATATATGTCTCATATATTAAAAATAAATAACATTAAAACATTTAACACTGTTTTTAAAAACATATACGCTGGGCAAAGAAATTAAACCCAAATATTTTATGAACGCATATGTATGTGGGCCCCTTTGCTGTTGACGTAAGCAATTCCGGGGGCGTCCACAACTCCAGCCATAGACCTTTATCAACCCCCGCGGGATTGTATGGTGTGGGCACTGGTGTGGGCCCGGCTGCCTATGACATCAGCCGTTCCGATGGGGTATACTCCTCCACCGGCTATGCCTCATCGACCCCAGCGGAATTACCTTGCCGCCTGCATACCTGCGCTGTCATTTTTGGACAGTTGGAAATTAATTCCAACATTGAGGAGGGGAGCTTCAATAAAATGATTAGCATCTTAAAAAACAAGTGAGATTTTGCAATATCCACCCGCAGTTCCAGACGCAACAGAGATAGTTCCAGATGTGGAAGTTCCGTATGAGATTTTAGATACGGATTGTTTTTCTTTGCATCCCCTGACTTGTTTTTGTCCTATCATTTCTTTCAACTTGTAAAATTTGACATTGTATTCCTGGAAATATAACATTAAAGTAAATAAAGATTAAAACTATGCGCTTCATAATATCCTGCGTAATAAAGTCTTGCAGTTTTATTGCAGGAAGCCGCATGAAAAACATTGCTCAGAACACCAACAATAAATATAAGCTGATTTCTTAACAAATTCATAAATCTATAAATTGATGTTAAAATGAAGTCTTGCGGTTTTATTGCAGGAAGCTACATGAAAAACATTGTTCAGAACACCAACAATAAATATAAGCTGATTTCTTAACAAATTCATAAATCTGTAAATTGATGTTAAAATCGGATTGATATTTACCTTCACCGGGAAACAAACAAGCCTTGGTCCTCTGGATTAAGTTAACAACTATCAGCCATTAACTATGCCAAAAAGTTCTAAACCACCCTAACCTGAAGAGAAGACTAGACATTCAAGAAGCTTGCCTTATTACATAATAGAAATTACATTAGATAATATAAGGTGTAGACAAACTATGGGGTGGTTCATATTCTCTGGGAAACTGAATGTTCCAGTGATCCCCCACACAGACACACATATATATAGGACATCCAATCAATTGACAATTTTTTTTATGTATGTAAATATGGTGGTGGTTCATATTCTCTAGGAAGTTGAATGTTCCAATTATCATATATATGTGCGTTTGTTGTGTAATAAAAAAGTGTTGAAATGTTTAATGTATATTTCCTCTACCTCTTTGAGTTGTGGCTGCAATTTCTTATTCTGTAACATGGTCTCAGACCCACATCGACCTAACTCCCTCTCCAGAAGGATCCATGGCTATAAGAATTTCGCAAGCTTAATCCTCATAGATTAGAGAGTTAGAGTGACGTGTAGACATTAAGATTTAATTTTCTGCTAGTGCTTGTGGCTTTTATCGAAAGTGTTCGGAAAGGATGAGTTTGCAGCTATGTTGAAGCAATTAAATTTCATTTTTTGTTGCCATGTGATTTTTCTTTACTGTAAGGGGAAAGTGATCATTTTCATAGTTGCATTTGTTCTTCCTAAGTATTATTATTCTTCCATTAATACTTATTCTTCCATTTGTTTGGTTGACCAAAATTTCTGTAATCCATGGTTGAATTGGAAGCTATTGCGCAAAATCTTTGGATCGACTTCAAAGAAAACCATTGTTAAATTATTTTTACTCTTTGTTGGTCATGAAGAGTGGTCTTGGGTCTATGGTAATAGCAGGCCTTGTAGAGCAGTGAATTACCATTTGGAAATTGACAACAGCTTGGTTTAAACATTTATAGTTTTTCATTTCTAGATTATAAACTACATTCTTCCTTAGGAAATATATAAATATATTTATATATTTCTTTAAATAAGCCTCTAAAAGAAAAATATATATATGTGCTCTGCTTGTACTTCGTGCTTGTGATAGTGTCTGTGCTTGCAAAATTGGTTGGGGCCAAGTATAAGTCCTGAATGTCTTTAGCAGATTAGATATCCAACTTGAGTAGTTGAATGTTGTTAAGCAGACATTGCTCCATTCAGAAGGTTCAGATTTGCCACATGATCTCTAACTATATGTCTCTCTTGTTTTTCTACATCGTTTTAAATATGAGATTCATACCTTAACATGACGTCATAGTTAAATGCTTTTTGTTTAAAATTAACAACATTTTTGGTTTTCAGAATAATATCAGTGTACACCTAAATTAAATCACAATGAGAGATAATTTGAACTGAAAATTTCAAGCTTCACCTGAAAAACCTGCAGAAAGAAAGCAAAAATAAAATAAAAAATCAATGATAGTAATATTGATCATAAAAAATTAAATAATTGAAAAATTTTATACAGTAATATTAATAATAAAATATTAAATAATTGAAAAAATAAATAAATAATTGCCCCCACTTGCATACGACGATTTTACATTTTATATAGTGTAATATTCCTACTTCAGCAAGCAGCTAAGGGGAATATTAAAATTTTGATTTTGCACTTAGTAGTTGGATAAATGGGTAAGGAGGCCATGCTTAATAAAAACATGAATAAAACCCATTATAATGTGAAAGGGGACCATTACAGTAGCTGGATTTTACACTTATGGGTGTGAACAAGGGAAAATGGATGAGGACATAGTCAAGTTTGACTAAATCAACATGCATGCATGTAGAAGAGGAGATCATCAATAAAACCTATTCAGTGTGAACAAGGATCAGAATAGACAAACATTTGTGAGATGGATTAACTGCACTTGAGTCTGAAAAGGGATGAGGCAGATTGACTGGGTCAACAGGACCAAATCACAGCACTATCCAGATGCATTGAACCTCCTTGTTGATCAACGCAGTTTTAGATGGAGGATCTTCATGTGAAAGGAGCTAGATTTTTGAAGGTGGTTTATGGTTTCTCAAGCTCTCATCTTATAAAAGGAAGGGGAAGGCTCAAGAGAAGGTTTTCCATGATATTTTATTTTGATGTCTGTTTAGACAATTCGAGTTTTCTTGGTTGTTTAGCAGAGACTTGTGAAGATTTCTTGTTTAGGGATTCTCTCTCCTTCCATTGAGTAGCTTTTGGAGGGCATCGTACTTCTCTTCCACTATCAGGCATATGGCCAAGATCCATCTCTCTTAGACAACGTAAATCCTATTGGAGTTTACTTGTTTCAGTGAGCTGCAGCAAGTGGAGACTAGATCTATTCATATCTAGATTATACTAGTGCCTCTTCTCAGTGAGTGAGTCTTTTATCCTCCTGGAAGAGTGTATTAGAACTTTGGGCTGATATTCAGATCTTGGCATGTGGAAAATATATTCTCTATCTCTTCCCACACATTTATTTGCAGGGAATGCGTTATTCTATTTAGTGTTGCAGTAGCAGGGTTTATCCCCTTGCTTTTGAGCTTGTTCCTTGGAGGAAGGGCCAACCCTTCTCCTTAAAAGCATTGTACATCATTATTATTCTCTCTCATGTATTATTCAGCTTTTTTTTATAAAGCTACAGTGCACTACATTTTCCAGATCCATATTCTACATATCTGTCATTCTCACACTTGTACTCCCATGAAACCCTTGCCGGGTTATGTATAAAATGTGTAAAGGAGATTGATACCCCATTTTTATTCATGATATGATATAACACACTCCATATTGGATGTTTCCATAATATTTTATCATAAAATCTCTAAAAAAGACATTGTGAAGGCTTCAAAAAATTCTACATTAGCTAAGCCATGGGGTTTGGGCCTTTTTAAGCCATATCGGGGTGGGGAGATCTGTTTAACATAGCTAGAGTGCTTTGTTTCTAATAAAATTTGATATATGAGTCGCCTATAACATATTATAAGGGATATAACCATCATTTTCCTCTGTTTTTACGCAGATCTCTGAAATTAACCTTTTTGGGGCTTAAAATGCTGCTTTTCCCCAACTTTTGGATCCTAGAATGAAGTAGAAGTTGTTTTTGTGACATTAAATGATGCTAATGTGTTTCTTGACAAATTTCATGAGTGAATAGAGTGATTTTTCTCCAGCATTATGTTTATATATTGCTGCAGTCCCATTATTGGGCATTTTCCGACCATTCTAGGTGTGAGAGGCTAGTTTATCTCACCTAGTTTGCTTGGTTCCTGATTTCCTCTTGTATTTGGATCTTAGATTATTATATCGAAGAGATACAAGGGCTAATCTTGTTTTCTATAGCATACATTCCTGAAAAATTCGTTTTTCAGGCATGCCTTGCTAGCAATCCCAATTTGGGGATATTACATATAGTCATAAAAAAAGCAAAAGAGTATTGTTTAAGAAAATAATTAGTGGGTAATATAAAGGTTAAGCCTATCACCTGAGCTACGCATTTTTCAGGCGTGAAAATCCCCCTAACGCCAACTGCTAACACAAGAAGTATAGCTTCTTTGTCCATCCTCATTTGACCGGGGAAGTATTGTTAGTTGTCCGGGCCATTACCAATAACAAATATAGCTATAGAAGTGTTCTATCTTTATTTTATCCTTGTCATGTGAAGACAGGGCACAGATGGCTAGATCTTCAGATAAATGGCAGAACTGTGAGGAAAATTTGATCTTTGGGCACAAGCTTAGCAAGCATTACTATATCGTAAGTGAAAAAGGAGGGCCTTCTCAGTTAAAGGTTCCAGGTTCAAGGCATAAGGCCACCCTTCTTTATTTATCAATAAAGGTTTCCGTAAATGATAATGAATGGAAAGGAGGGTGACTTCAATGCCCCAACTCTAGCCACTTGCTGATATAGGTTCGGTGCTGGTAGGAGACCGCATCTTAAGCCTTGTGAGAAATGTTCCGAGGAGGTGCACCAAACGCTTTGCAGATGTTGGTTAGTAAACATTTCATTAACAACACAAGCAATCATAGCATTATATATGTTATTATACAACAATAGTAAGCTAAACAATTTATAAACACTGTAAAATGGTACTTGGGGCGCTGGAGGCCTTATGTTGCAGCCAGTTAGTGAACCCATGCTTTCCATCATTTGAAGCCTAATCTTGGCTTTGTCAATTACTGCGCTAAAACATCTGTTTCAGTGCCTAGCAGTTTCTAGCCAATGCCTGGAATTATTGTATAAGGTAAACACTTTCACATTCACTGCAATCTTCTCCCCGTTAATAGCCCTGTGTGCTCGCTGAAATTTTGAGGGGATTTATGTATAAAAATCTTGTCTTTTTGAACCTTTTTTTTTAAATAATTTTGTAGAGAAGGTCAACCAAAATCAAACTGCCAGTGGCCTCTTGGATTGGGAGACTCTTCAGCTGGATGGGCGTTTTTCCACACCAGACATCAATTCCTTTTGCCATGCTTTTAGGTTTCAAAACCCCACCCACTTTCTTCGCTAGGTTTTTGTATGTCAGAGCAAGCCAGAAACAGTGAAGCAGGTAATCTTTTGGTACATCTTACTAATTGACATAGAGATTACTGAGTTTAAGTATGGAAGTAAAATTATATGGGAAAGAATTATTACCCAATACTCACAATCCTGAGATTAGGTAAATTAAAAGAATGACAGGAAATCCACATTATTGTTTTCAATAGATTCGGTCTTCAATTTACAGGTGTCGACTTTCATAACTTGAAGAAGAAAAACCATTATTACATAGAAATTACATAAACCTGAGAATTTCTTGAATGAATTAAAATAATGACAGGAAATCCACATTATTGTTTTCAATAGATTCAGTTTTCAATCTACAGGTGTCGACTTTCATAACTTGAAGAAGAAAAACCATTATTATATAGAAATTATATAAACTTGAGCATTTATTGAATGAATTTCCATTGAAGAGTGCATCTTACCTGTAAGAAAAAAATAATCCATGGGTTGAATGAATTGCGATGGGTTGAATGAATTTCCATTGCGTTGTTCGCCTTCTTACATCGCTTGGTTCCTTCAGTATTAGTGTCGATAGCGAGCAATAGCCAGTCCAGGGAGAGCTCTTAGCCCTTCAATCCAATGCTGTAAATGGAAGTAAGGTAGGCAATAAAGATAGTTAATCTTCTGCTCCATCCCTTTTTCCCAGACTTGTTATGCAAACTCAGCTATCTAAGGAAATGGGTTAAAGTGGTGGAATGTTGCTAGACAAGTGGAGTTGCAAGAGTACTTTGCAACTACATGCACAAATGTATTAAACATGTATCAATTATTTTGCAAACTAACCCTCGCATCACTTATTTTGCAAACCAACCCTCGCGATCAAAAAAATATACTTTTAGAAATTTATCATTTTATGTTTAAGAATTAATGTCAACATTACTTCCAAGGATCTTAAAATCAACATATCATTTGGAATTTAACCTATGTCCGATAACATTTTGCCTCAATAGAAGGCCAATAAGACCTCAAAATTTCCTATTCGCTGAAATAACAATAGGACAAATCTCATATGTTAATGAAAAAGGCGAGCGAAGATATAAAATTAGAAACATTGGTTTAAATGAAATTATAAATTTCGGTTATGAGGCATGGACTAATAAAAAGTTCGCTGGCCAATTACAATAGTCCCTGCAGCCCCGAAGGTGGCAGGGACAAATAAAGATATTCACTATCATTATCCCATAAAATGCCACTTTTAAGTAAAGATATTCACTATCATCATCACAAAAATATTGTATCACATAGATCCATCCATTGGATGCCATGAAAGAAGGGGTGTTTGGGCTTCATATTTAGGTTTTCCTATACATAAGTTGACAATGTAAAATCATGTTTAGGTTTGTTTCCTATATATTAATTAATTTTATTGTAAAGAGAGGACACATAGGTTTGTTATATATTAGTTTTATTGTATTTTATATTTTAATTTTATTGTAAAGAGAAGTTATAAGGGGGTTGTGTCAAATTGTAATGTAAAATTTTGAATTTATCTAAAGAAAACATTCATATAAATTTTGATATTAATTTTTATAAAATATTGGTATTGAAAGATGATATATATAATGTTTTTTTTATCTACCTTTTATGTATTATGAAAAATTTATATTATTTTATATAATTATATTGAGGATAAATAAAAAATGCAGTTCGAATAATATAGTTGGATTATTAAATATTTTGTAGATAAAAAATACTTTAATAATTTGTATTGTTCATTAATATTAATTGTATTTTTACATTACTAATGTCATGTTTTATGTGTTGTAGGTGATGGAATTCCAAGGGAGGAATACTTTTGGGTTGTCGTGTTACATATTGGGTGCAAAAACTCTTTAAACCAACTAAACAATGCGTCATTTGTGTTCCATGAAATCTAAAGATTCTTTATCTATTCCCACAAAGATATCTTTAATGTTCCACTCCATAGTTTGTAGTGTGTAACTAATTTCATCACACATAAAACAATTAGGGATGGTGGAAGAAAAAATAAGCATTATCTATGCTCCTCTCAACTCTAGATAAAATTATTTGTGATTGAAATATTTCAATTTTATAAATAATTTATATATTCATTTTTTCATCACTAATTATTATATCAACATCTAACATATTTCAAACCTTCATGTTACAAGTACAAGTAATCATGTTAAGAATATTTATCTAATAACTTCACCCATAAACCAAATATCTAATGGAAGAGTTTGAATAGCCACAATTTAAAAAATAATTAACATTAATATCAAAATAAGAATTGTGTTTTCATAAGCATGATAGCTTATGGTGATGAAGGATTGTAGATCTAAGTAGTGAAGGAATTTTCCTTTGACAAGGTGTGTACTAGTTCTCTTTTTATATTTTTCTCGTTCATTTTGAAATCATTACATAAATTGCTTTCTTATGGATGACACTAATGTCTATTCGGCCATTGAAATATTAGAACATGACACAAGTGTTTATAAATAAATTTTAATTCTTTCACCTTTTCAATCATGTATAACTCGATAGTAAATAAAGTTTTTTCTTAAACTCTTATAATTCCAAAATGTATTTTATTTTACAAACACACATGGTACAATCCAAATGGACAACCAAAATACAACCAAAATACATTATGAATATTTTGTCTCAAATAAATCAAAAAACTTAAATAGATTATTTTTAATTCTTGTGTTAGCCCAAAGGTCACACTGAGAAGGGGGGTGAATCAATGTGAGGTCAATTTTACAATTTCACGATCTTTCTTAATTATAAATCCATATAGCAATGAACCATAAACATGATATCATCAACTACAATAGTGCATCATCATATAAGAAACATAACAAGAAGCCATCAACAAGTCAAGAAACCATCACTTAAAAATGAGACACAATTTTTTAGGTGGAAACTCATATTGGAGAAAACCACCAATATTCTTCTTATTTATCTTCAATTCATTTACATCAATTTGTAGGCTTCAACCTGCTAGAGAAAATTACCACCAAAAATTGCAAGTTTCCATTTGAAGTAGGCTACAACCTGATTGAAGCACAAAACTTCAAAGATGAAATAAAATTCTCACTGTAGGCTACAACCTGATTGAGGCTTCAACCTCAAGAATGAGTAGTATCCAACCCGCTCTAGGCTCCAAATTTCTCTAGGTTCCGACCAAATTGAGGCTTCAACCTTAATGGGGCATCCACATCCTTCTTCAACTTCCATGTGGGCCTCTATTTCATATCATTTTCAAAGTAGATCATCTATCATCATATATAATTGAATCTTATATCAAAATGATGGTTATAAATTGCATCCAAAAACTCTTCAATTACATTACCACACAACTTACAATTTTGTACTACTACACAACTTATAACCATTGAAATGTAAAACAACCTACAACCATTATATTTCCATACAACCTGGAACCATTTTATTGTTATACAACCTGCACCCAAAAGTTTATATCAACTATTAGGCATCAATATTTTTTACCTGCTGTTGATGACTAGTTTCCTTAGCTGAGTTTTCTAGAAGCTAATCTCAATATGTTAATTTGTCATCTAGAAAACACCCCAAACAAATTTTTGTCCTCCTGCCCCTCCCTGTCAGTCTATGATGAGAACAATCTACAGTTTTCAAGACCTATCTCGCTTCAATAAAGTCTCCCTGTCTATAGCTGTCATACCTGTAATTATCTGCTATCATTTTCCCTTGTTTCTCATGCCATTCACTATCCAAAGGTTGAAAAAGTGTCTCCTACTCTATCCCTGATCATCTATCATATGGCAACCTGATCATGCCTAAGAAAACACTCAGAATCTGTGACTATTGTCTCTAAGTTAGATAGTGGTGCTTAAGGATTTTTTCCTTGGTTAAGATATCCTAGGCCAAAAAGCCTCTATCTAGTACCAGTCAACCATGAATTATTTCCTATTCTGCAAAACAAGCCTTAGTCTATCCATAGGTTGCACACCACTAAGAGGTCGCTTTGTCTCATTTCAGAAGAATTTCAACAAAGATTCAAACTTCAAGAGGAGAAGGTTTTTCACTATCTGGAGAGATATGCTTAAGTCAGGCAAAATCTCCATGAAACACCAAAGGAGCTTTCCAAGGTTCAAAAGCATATGTTTTTACATCTCTGCAAGGGTGTAATTGAATGATGATCAGTGTGCACATAAGAGCAAAAAGAAAAATTCATACAGGTCTCTCATGCTGAAGGGGTTTGCCATCATGAAGCAAGTAAGGCACAGTGAGTAAAGAGAAACTAATATATATGGTTTTAAATCCAAAGTCTACCTGGAGAACAGAGATCATTCTTCAAGTCACACGAATACAAAAGAATGAGTGATTTTGATCAGCAGTGCTCCATAATCTCCTCCAAAAATAGTGCTGCATAATATTTCCAAAGGGCATCATCATGTAGGGCATAAGAAGACAGCTGCTTCTTATGTTATTTTGAACCTGAGATGTGAAAATTGGTCAAAGGCAATTTCAATATACCTCTGAACCCACAGTCAAGGGAAAAATTATCTCAATGATGTCTAGCAGTGAACACTCTCCATATACAAATCACATTGTTTCTGGTCTAGTGCTCACAGTGATATTTTACAAAAAGGATATACATCTCAGACAAGGCCTCATAAAGCAAGAGGACATTAGGTTCAAGTGATTTTATCAATGATAAATGTAAAATTTCACTTTGTTTCCTATTGGTATTCTTCAAGCAAACATACAAAGCAAGGTACAGTGATTGTAATAGATGAAGATCCTGTGTTTAAAATAACCTCCTTCAATGCTAAGTAGAGGGTTAGAAACATAATGATGATAACCTCCTTTAATGATAAGTAGAGGGTTAGAAACACTTGATGGAACCTCCTTCATCTAAAAGCAGAGGTTCAAACATGTTTTTGAGAAACTTCAGTGGTTGCTTGGCGCTTTTTCCTCCAAAATATTAACAGAAGATGCATAGCAAGGTTTAAAATTGTGTTTGAGAAAGTTTTCTATTGGAAAGACAAGTTGAGGAATAGTGGTGACTCAAAGGAAAGATGATAAGTTAAAGGCCTTTTTTATATCGCAAGCAAAGGGTGACATGATGGTGTTAAAAGGCCTTTGTTTTTCTGTTTATGAAAGCCTCCTTCAAAGTATAATCTGAGGGTGGAGTTTTTTACTAAGAGCGGCCTCATCTAAATGGCCAATGAGGTAGACCAAGCTTGGTTTAAAAATGACTTCTGCAGACTAATATAAAGAGACATTCACACAGAGGGTTCATGTTGAATTATTTTTTTTTTATGGTTTATCAAAAGTACTCCCTCCAAGTGATGAATAAAGGGAAAGCGCCAAGAGTTATTTTTTCACCTCATTTAAAAGACAGTGGGCACATTGTTAAGATAGGTGAACTGTCATTGTTTGAAGGCCTCCTTCATCATAAGCTAAGGGCCCAACCAATATTTTACATCAACATAAGTGGTCACATTTGCAAGGATTTTCTTCAGGACAAATAGAAGGTGTATACACAGTCAAGGGAAAGTGGTAGTCCAAAGTGCTTAACAGGAAGCCCTCCTCATTTACCAATTATGTAATTCACTCTTAAAAAGCTTCACAATTATTTTGAGACAAGGACACTTACCATAAGAAAAGTCACATGGTAAAGAGGACAGTTGGTTTGAGAGACTTCAACAATGGCCTCCTTCACAAAAAGCAGAGGGTCAGCTCCCCAAATAATTACATTATAAATCAGCTCATTCAAAGGGTTAAAAAGGGTGATGAAACCATGATTCACATTCAGTCAAAGGGTGCCCCCATCAAATGATAAGAGACAGAGTCTTAGTGGACACAAGCAGTTTACATTATGAAATGTTTTCAATCAGAGGATAAGTTCTAGTTTCAAATTTGAAAGACCACCTTCAGAAAGAAAATATGGCACAGTGTCTGATAAAGGTAAATTTTTATGATTTAGAGGCCTCCTTCATCACACCTACAGAAAAAACACATGGTTATAAAGACCCTCATCACTTCATAAAACAGTGAATTTGCATTATGGTTTTGAGAGACTGCATTAGTGGTTTTAAAAGGGCGACCTCCTTGGTAAAAAATGGAAGGTCAAATCATGTGTTTGGTGATCTCCTTCATGAACAAGTAGAAGATCAGTTTTCCAAGTTTCAACTCTATGTTTAAGAAAGGTAGTCTATTAGGGATAGACTTAAGATATACAATGTTGAAAGGGTTCTTCCTAGATTTTGCAAAGTAAATCTAGCAACAGACACTGTTGGTTTTTTAGCCTCTTTCCTCATAAAAGAGCGCCCAGAAGAGTATTATGAAGAGAACCTCATCACTTCATAAATAGTAAATTTGCACAGTGGTTTTAAGAGGTTGCAGTAGTGATTTTTATGGTGACTTCCCTTGTAGACAAACATAATCAAATCATAGTTTGATAGCCTCTTTTGTGACAAAAAAGGGGTTAAAAACAAACATCAAGGTTAAATAGGTTTTAAGGATAAATTTGCAGTGACTTTAGAGCTGAAACATCAGCCCTTTTCAAAGTTTTCTTTCAACAATCAAAAGAATAAAACTATTTTCAAAAACAAAATCAATAGAGTCATTTTGTTTTAAAAACAAATGATAAGGCAAGCTAAAGGGTGAATTCATCTTGTTTTTCAAAAATAGATAAAGGAGGGGAGGATTTTATAAGCCCCCATCAAGTATAATACTCGAGCAAACAAAACTTTCATTGTTGTGCGAAGCAAAGTCATTGAGGAGAAAACCATTTCAAGCGATCATTTACAACCTTTGGAAGGTGTGGCGCGCCTGTATCTTTGTGCGGTGCACCTGTATCTTTGCGCAGTGCACCTGTAAGCGCTTACAGAAAGGTTTTAAACATGCCACGACGCGCTTGTGTGGTTGTGCGGCGCACCTGTGCTCGGTGCTTGACACCCATCTGAACATAGCGCGTTTGCTCGTTCAGGCCTGCCCAGCCCAGCGCCTGCCCTAAACATAGCGCCCTTGCATTTTTTTTTGCCTCCATCCAAGTGCCCAAGCCGTGAACAAAGTTCCTTCCACCTGCCTTGTCTCCTCTCCCTTGCCATTTTTCTTCTCTTGCCATTACAATTTTCATACTCACCTTATGCATGCCCATATTTTCCTCACCCAGGCCAGTGCTGAATGGCCCACCGCCCGAGCCAGTGCTGAGCGTGGTCTTGCCTACTCGGGTCGCTACTAAATCTCTTTCCTCTTGCCTCTGCAAGTTTCCTTCTTCACACCAATATCTCTCTCTTCCCATATCCAACTTTGCACGCCATTTATACCTTGCCTGGGCCACCTCTACACACCCATTTTTACACCACCCGGGCCAGTGCTGAACGGCCCATCGCCTAGGCAACTGTCAACCAAGAGTGTGGCAACTTTCCAAAGTTTTCAAAGGTGCCAAGATCAGATTTTAAACAAGAAATTCATCTCCAACAATAGCAGGAACATTATTTAAAGGTATTTATGTCTCTAGGCCAAAATTTTGTTTGAGTTAATGGAAAATTTGATATCAAAGTTGAAAGGAAAAAAGTGAATAAGGGAAAGGGGCTTATTGATAGTTTGAAAGAGGTTTGAGTAGTTAAGGGAAAAGAAACAATTTTCTCTCAAAACCTGTCTTGTTTTCTAGCCTAGGAAAAAACAATGATTTCAAGAGCGCCCTTTTTTTCTTTAAATAACCACAGAGAAACAGTGATAAAGGAGTAAAGGCTTATTGGCAGTTTTAAAGGGAGATTTGTTAAAGAAAAACACAGTTTTCTCTTAGGACTGTCATGATTATAAAGAGAAAAAGAGCACAATTTTCTCTCAAAACATATCTTTTTTGATAGCCTAGGAAAGAACAGAGATTTAAAAGGAAGGACAATAATTTTCAAAAGAGGAAACATAGCTATTTCCAGGCATACTCTGTTTATCTAAAAATCACAGAGAAGCAGTGATAAAGGAGGAAATATTTGTTGTCAGTTTGAAAGAGTTTTCTTGCTGTGAGTAATTAAAGATAAACATAGTCTTCAAAAGGAGGAAAGAGTTTTTGTGTCAAAAACAAAAGGGGACTTGTCTTCAAAAACCACAAATAGATCTTATTAAAGGCCTCTTTGCTAAAGACACAGTGCTGGAGAAGTAAATTTGTTTTCATTTAACAAATACTTGTTTGCAACCTAAAGAGAAAATCAGTGCTCAAAGAAGGGGTCTATTTCTCAGTACATTTCAAGGTCTTATTTTGGTAAGTTAGTGACAGGTATTAGAAAGCGAAAATGCCTCCAAATAAGGACAACAGTAGTGGATATCACAATAGGTTTGAGCCTTTGACAACTCAAGAAGTAAATTAATCCCCTTCAATTCTTTTTAACTTCCATGAGGTGGGCTGCCTTGATTTTTTCGAAAAGGTCCAGGAGGTCACCAGTTACCCTCCCTTAACACAATTGTTCACCCTAAGGTTGCAAGGAAAGCATGTCCATCTAGAGGGTCTAGACTTCAAACTCACTCCTAGGGCTGTCTCCAAAGCAACCAAGATCCCCTATATAGGAGAAAAGTGGTTCAAACAAGCATACTTAGATCTGAATCACTACAAACCCTTTCTAAAACCAGACCATCAGGATGCTTGCCAAGCTATTTTCCCTTTTTCTCACTTATTGAGCAGATATGCCCCCCTCATGAAAGTCATCATGAAGTATTTCACATGTGAATGGATGTTTTCCCGAATTTATTCCTATCACATCAGGCTTCTCATGCATTTCACAAGAACTCAGTTGTTGAACCTACCTTTCTTCCTATGCAAAAGCATAGACAAGATGTCCTCCCTTGTTCAAAAGAGACCTCCTGCTCAACAAAAATATAGTCTCTTCCATCATTCTCTCATCAAAATCATCATCCTCCACCAGCTTGAAAAGAAAGGAGTTTCTTGGGACTTTTTCATCTCCCATCCAGATTTTACTATGGCCTCTTCATCTCATGGCCCATCTCATGCGCCTCCCTCACCACCCACTCACCATGTCTCTCCCTCTTCCAGTAAATCTACTCCTAAAAGGCAAAAGTCCCCTATGATTGAGAGTGAAAAGGAGAAGTCTAAGAAAAGCAGTGATGAGGAAGGGAAAACTGACAAGAAACAAAGTAGTGATGATGAAGGACAAAGTGAAAAGTCTAAAAATGATGGTGAGCATGAAAAAAATGATAGTGAGCATAGCAGTCATGAAGAGGAACATGGTGGCAAAAACACAATAGTAAGCATGAGGGTGATGAGGGACAAAATAGTGAAGGTAAAGAACTCAACAGTCATGAAGAAACTAGTGACAGAGATGAACAATACAGTCCTCAAGAAAGCAAACAAAGTGGTAGCCAAGACAGTGATGATGAGGGTCATAACAATCCTCAAAAAGAAACTAATGATGAGAAACATGACAGCCCTCAAGAAAGCAATGATGATGGCAAAAAAACACCAAACAGTGAGCATTCCAAAGGGGGCAGCATGGAGAAAAAAGATCAAAACAGTCCTAAGGGCAACCAAGACCAAATCAAGGACCATGAAGCAAGTAATGATGAATCTAAAGAAGGAAGTGAAAACAGGGAGAATGAAGAGAATTATCCAAAGCATGTGCTAGCTGCCTCTCCTAGGCAAGGGGCCATGACTCTTCCTCCAAAAGTGGTGAAGCCTAGAAACAATAGATCTGCAAAGAAGAAGATCACTCCAATAGTGACTAGCAATGTCACAAGAGCACTAAGAAGTAGAGGAAAATTTCCTAAGAAGAGTATTGTCGAATTGCTAAAGAGGAAAAGGACCAAGAAGTCTACCTAAGGCAAGGGTAAAGAAAAAGAGGAATAGTAGGAGATTAGTCATGAAAAGGAAAGGGAGTTTGACATCATACAGATAGACAATGATGTTGGGGATGATGAAGCTAGAATTCTTGAGGCTCTTTTGCAAAATAGAGAAGCCCAAATTCATGACTTAGAAGTTGATCTAGAAAGGTCAAAGGACCTCATACATGTTCTACAGATGCAAAACAAACAAATGAGTGGTCAAATGTCAGTTTATGAGGCCCGGGCTTTCAAATACCAAAGGGAAGTTTACAAAGCACAAGTCAAGCTTGAAGAGGTTATGGGCGAATTTGATGATACTGAAGAAGAAGAGAAGCCAATAAGAAAAAGGCCTAAGACTATGGGCCTTAGAAAAGCTTTGGAGAAAAAAAAGTAAGAAGAGACAACCCTTGTTCGATCTTATCCTCTAACTCAATTGCTCGCCCAAGAAATAGAAAATGATAAAGAATCATGGCTTGAAAGAGCCAACAAGAATTTGGAGGATAAATTAGAGAAAGCTAACAGAGACTTGAGTCTACAAAGGAAGATGACCGAGCACTACAAGAAGTTGAACCAATTTTCCCGAAGAAAGCTCAAACTTACTCAAGAAAGGTTTAAAGCTGCCCGAAAGAGGCGCTCGGTAGAAAAAGTGGAGAAAGGCATATCTAGGCTTGAAATCTTGGCGTCGTCTTCCTTACATGCTTCTAAGAACCCATAAGGGGCTTGCTCGCCAAAATTGAGCAAATTTTGACATGATTTTGTTTTTTGTGTTTTTTGGCCCTAATTGCACATTTTTCAGGGCACTGCCATGGGTGCTAGAGAATCCTCAGCTCATGAAAGTCATTTTTTTGGATGGAATAAATTTGGGGGCAGATACTCACAAATTTTCAGATCCAAAGGAGGTGTTTTGGTCCCCCAAAGAGGCAAAAATCAGTCAAAATTCACCTTTCTGCCTCACATATCAGCAGATGAGACCCCCTGGGTTTTTTCACTCAGTCCACCTTTTGACATACTTCCAGGGATTAGTTTGGGAAAAATCAAGTAGTTCCAGAAACTAGAAATTTAGGGCTTTCGAATGAGCCATCACGGGCCTCGTTTCAACATCGGGAGGTCCCTCAAAAGTTGTCTACAAGACGAGAAATTTTCTGCTGCTACGTTCTTGTAGCATTTTGGCAAAAAAGGCAGATTTCTGAAGATGCTCATCCAAATGTGCGTTAAGCCTTTTTCAGCACTTGTCAGTCATGTAAAGTCAATTTTATTTCCTTTTTAGCATTTTATAGATATTTTTGAAGATATTTTGTGCCTTGGGCTTTGCAAAGCCTCAAGGACAAAATCAGAGATTTGTAATAGGCCAATGGCCTTCTGGATGCTCTTGGATAGTTTCTTTCTCTTTGGCCTATATATTCCAAGAGATTTCATTGTAACAAGAGGCTGAACTTGATGTTATAGAGAAATATATGGTATTACAAGCTTTGAAGAAATACTTTGTCTCATGAAGTGGATGATTTCTTGTTTGTCTTGGATGGTGGAAGAGAATTGTTTGTAGGATTCCATGGCTTGGTGAATGGTATAGTGTTCCTTATCTGTTATGTTTCCTTAGTTTATCATACATTTTTTCATGCTTCTTGATTTTTGTAGGTCAGTAAAGAATAGATTTGAGACATGCCCATGGAGGCACCTCAAGTTTCCTGATTCATTACAGCTTCTATGTTTTTCTTCTTTCTTAGTTATGTCAAAGAATTCTTAATTGCTCTTTGATACCCTAAGAACTTGTTATCAATTTCATTAATGGTTATTATGTATGCTATTTAGTATGATTCACGGTATGCCATGCTTACTCATAGCTATCCAAAACCCCATCACTGAAACCTTTCTCTGAATATTTGATTGTCCTAGTTAAACCAAAGAGGTCTTGTTTCGATCTTTCCCTTTGCCCATGCTCTGCAATGTTAGTTCAAAGTTCCCGATAGCTCAAATTATGATGTTTAGGGGTTCCCTCTTCATAGATTGAGTTTTTTGTTTGACTTATTTGTTTTCCCAAAAGTCTGAAGGTGATTTTCCCAAAGTTAAAGGGTATTATACTTCTATGTATCTCCTGAATGTTTATTTTATGCATCTATCAGTTTGAGTTTCATTTATAGTGATTAATGGTTAGCCCTACCACATAGATGTTTGCTGTAAAACTATTTGTGCTTAAAAATTCTTTGTCTTTCACAAACTTAGTGTCCATCCCATTTCACTCCACCTAAAGAATCCATTTTACCTCGACCAAATCGGCCCTGCAATATACCTTGTCCACCCTTTGAGGCAGTCTCGACCTTATCGATCCCATAGCCCAGTTGATCTGACAAAATTTTGATCTAGTTATCCTTTGATCAGTTCTCCCTCAAAAAACCTAAAACAAACCAAAACATACTTAACAACTAGCCTAAAATCAGATACATAGAAATCAAACAAGTTTACATCCTTTGCACAAATAGACAGAGCCCTCTTTGAGTCCAGGAAGGTTAGGTCCTTGGGCTCCAAAGTTGGTTTGATGTTACCCTGTCATTTGGCTTGCCAATCTACCAAATCATGGGACCCTAACATCAACCACTCGTAATGGTTGTCATATTTCTTCCCATATTCCACTTCAACCAGATCTTTAATCTGGTAATTCAAACCCCTTTATAGAACCTATTTCCTCCTTGTATCCAAAACAACTTCAACATGATCATAGACCTTAAAATAAAATATAAGAGATTATGCTCATCAAATATGTTAAACAACACAAGAATGTAAAAAACATATAAGATAGATCATTGAATGCATATTATTAACAAGATGTACATATTAATAAAATCTTATGACCCTTGTTTTTCATATTCCATGTGGTCTCTTGGACTCCACTGACTATTTATATTCCACATAATAACCCTTAACGGATTAAGTGTCTAACATTCCACCCTTAATCCGAGGGGGTATATGTCCAAGAAGAAAGTTGAAATACAAAAAATGTAAAAAATGCATGGCAACAATTGGTTATATGTGCTCCCTAAAATGATGGTATAAGGTTGGAGAACTCAAGGTATCAAACAGTGGTGGTTTAAGGTTGACCTCAACACTAGAATGCTTGGTACAATTCCTGGAAGACTTCCAAATATGGATAGAAGTTGAAGTATTTTACTAGTGGAAGTGCTCCCTAATGTTCTAAAAATGGATACAATTTAGATATCAACCTTGTTGGAACGGGGCTCCATAAAGCTACGAATTTTGTATATTTATGTATTAATTAGTCTAACGTAGGGGTTTTGGGGGAGGTCAAAGCCACAAACGCATTGTAATGGGTCAAAGGGTAGACCTAGAGTCCGAAAACCCAGGTTTGCGAACCACGGGATAGCGTAGCCTAAGTTGATTTAAATAGATGATTAGTTTGAAGTCTAGAGGTAGGCATAAATTGGACTCATGCTATGTCCAAATTGTTAGATCTGCTCTGGATTGTTTTGGGTAAGGACTCCTGTTGGTTGTGTGCACGGAGATTCCGAGTCCTATTGCGTGCAGACCCTGCTGGCTGTGTGCGCAGGTTTTGTTTTGGGTTGTAACTCAGTTTGAATGTTAACATATGCAGACATAGCTGAAGTATCTCTATTTTATCTAGATCTATAGTGTATTGTTGATGCGAGTCCTTGGAATCTGTTTGGTACTGTGAATACATCTATCTGTTTATGCTACGAATATCTCTCTGTTACGATGTCAGTGATATATTATAGATGCGTTTATGATATTGTGTGTTGTTAATTTCCAGTACGCACGTGGATATGAAAGTACTGACTAGATCTGTGCAGGGTAATAACTCTGTTGTGATTAGCCGTAAAATATACTGTTAACGAACCTGAAAATAGATATTTTGTGTGTGATTCCGAGGGGTTGTGAACAACGATCTGCCTTGATTACCCACTCTCTCCCAGGTTACGGAAACCTGGTTCCAACACCCTCCCATACTGCTTCGGGTGAGATTTTGGCCTGCACAAGTAGGTCACCACCAAAAGGGCCAGTAGTATAGGGGTTTTTTGGCAAACCTTAACATCCGAACCTGGGTCAAGACCCCTTAAGCCAAAAACTGGTTCTGTTGCCGGGACTGGGAGAATTTTGAGAGAGAGATCAGGTAATGCCACGAGGTCATTGGAGACTTGAGAAGGTGGAAATTGAAGAGTGTTTCGAAAGACAGATTCAGGAATTTGCTGTGAAAGAGAATCATAGCGCAAAGCTAATAGCTGAGAAGTGGAGAAATAAGTACATTTTTACTGAGGTATATGGAATTTTCTTTGTAACCTTTGCACACGAGTTGCAGGAGTGGCTAGCTAGGCTCGTAGATTTCCAGACGTGTTGGAAGGACGAACGGGTCACACAGTGGACTCCAGAGTTGATCCAGTAGTTGGAAAGAACTGAAAATACCATCACTCGTATGGTAGACCAGTCAGTGGATAGCATGCTGGGAGGATTTGTGATAGAGTTCATAGTTGATCAGTTCATATCCTATTCTGAAGAAGAGCAGAGGTTCTTCAAAGGGTTTCGAGGTAAGTTCTTAAAAACATTGCCATTGCCGATTAAAATATTATTCTGCGAAAAGGGTATTCTGTGCAGCCACACAGAGTGAATGAGCTCTGACCAGAGTGAGGGTAAAACTCAAAGTGGTAAGTACTAAAGAGTCAATCAAGAAGGGGACAGATCCATTTACAGTCCGTTAAGAGAACCGGCTACACATGTGGGAAATAGCCCTCCTACGACACCACCTTCAAGTCTGCATAAGGGCAAGAACTCCCCCAGACCTCCACTATCACAACCTCCACTTGAAAAAGATATAGCCATGCACATGAAGCTACCCACCTTCAAGGGTGTAGGAGACAAAGATATGGACCGATTCTGGTTTGTCGTAGAGTCGGTATGGACTATGCAAAATATGGCCAACGATGCTGTAAAAAGGGCACAACTATCCCTCACCTTCGAAGGAAGAGCCCTGGACTAGTATATGGGATACATAGTTCAGCATGTAAATGTGACCATTCAAGAGGTCAAGGATGCCCTAAAACAACAGCTTCGGAAGCCTAAGTCTTATTCTCAGATAGTGAATGACCTAAAATATTTCAAACAAGGGCCCTCTAAGTCTATATGAGAGGCTGACCAACAACTAAAGAAGGTGATTAGAGAGGGGGAATTTTTGTATGATGACAGAGAGCACAAGGAATGGCTCATCGCTATCTTACTACCTCCCCTGCACAGGCCTATCGGCCAACAAGCCATTGACTCGCAAGATAAAGCCTTGGAGATTTCTATGAAGTTGGAAGCGACATCGAGAGATGATGCTCAGTTGGGTGTACAACAGATCCAAGGGAAATTGTAGGCAATGCACCTCGAAATCCAGAAATTGCGTAAGGAGTGGGGGAAAGAGGCTAGCCCAGACATATGGTGCATAAGATGTAGGGTGTCTGGACACACCAAGGATCAGTACCCTCTACTGGAAAATTATATGCAGGCTGGTGGGCCCAGCCCATTACGTCTTAGGGAAGGTGCAGGACCGAGTAGTCCAACCTTATGGTGCATCGACTGTCACATAGCAGGACTACATGATACCAACCACTGCCCCCGTCTGGACACTTATGTTTCAGAATTGAATAAAAAATGATGTCGATTTTTCTCATATGTGGGGCATGACAAATAGAACTGTCAGACATACGACCTAATGATGGATCGAGGAAACCTATATAGGATGTAGGCTGAACCCTTGTCACCTCTATCTCCTTCAAGAAGAGGGGGATCCTCATCCAAGGGCAGAGGAGGGGGGAGGGGTGGAGGCGTAGGTTGGGGAAGGGGACAACTAATCTGTTATAACTATGGAGAAGTAGGAAACTTTGCGAGGGACTACCCGAACGCTGCAAGGAAATCTTGCAGATATTGTAGACAGCTGGACCATGTGATTGAAGACTATCCAATTTTGATAGAAAAAATGCAGGAAAAGCAGTAGATACCTATGCAAAATGTGCAAAGGGTTAAAGCAGAACCACGAGAGGAAGGACCAAGCATCAATGTTATAACATGCAATGGCATGGCTACTGGGGGAGCTGAGGAGAAAGCTGCGACTGACCCTCTTATCCAAAAAGCGGCTGTCAAACAAGAAGGTTTGGACCTGTAGAAAGAAAGGGAAACCTTTATCGTAGCTCACGAAGACTTTACTAAGGATGAGGCACCTACTTCTCAGGCTTCCGAAAACCTAAGAGTGGATGACGAGGTAAAACCATTTTTGCAAGCATGTATGAAGCTGCTGTGCAACCAAAAGGTAGTAGAAAATCTCCAAGCACTAATAGATAGCTATGCAAAAAAAACTAAACTTGTCACAGAAGTTAAGGATGTGAACAAACTTTACAAACATAAGAAACGCATTGGTCGAGAAATGCGGCTTACTGTGCAGATTAGCGACTATGAGATGGATCAGGTCATATTGGACCTAGGGTCGGATGCGAATGTCTTGCCTAAGCATACGTGGAAGTGGATGGGAGAACTGAAGCTCAAATGATCCACTATACAGCTGCACATGGCTAACTAGCAGAAGATCATACCATTGGGAAGGCTATCGAAAATTATGGTATACATTGTAGGAGTTAAGATACACACTGACTTTGAAGTAATCTAGATTGTGGATGATGTGGATCCTTACACTGTGCTTCTAGGGCTGGATTGGGCTATAGATATGGGAGGTATTATCAACCTAAAGAAAATAAGCATGGTCTTTGAGAATGAAGGTACTCGGGTGATAGTCCTACTAGATCCTGCGAAAGGAGAGTGGTATACAAAAACAGTGTGTGAAGAAGAGGATGTGGATCACATTTATAAACTGACCGCTCGGGACGAAGATTGGATCAATCCTACAGCTGAGGGTGTGCCCTACTGGGAAAAAGATAGCGAATGTTTTTCTGACTCTGATGGAGAGGTAGAGAATTGGCATAATAGGTCACATGATGTCTCTGTGCCGCGTTGTCTTAGGATCACAAAGAACTTTCGGTGTATTTCCTCTGAGGTAAGAGACTTTCCCTACTTTGATGGTTTGGGTAGCATTAAGGAGTTCTTTCCCTACTTTACCTTATGCGAGGTGGCGGGACATGCATAAGGGGCCATTCCAGGATTGGGAAGAATGTCACGACATGATGATCTTATGGTTCGAACCTCTAGCTCACCTGCGCGTAAAGACTTTCCTGAGGCCAGGGGACCCGAGCGGGCACTTGTCCACGTGGATGACAAAATGAGGAGACCAAAATATAGAAGAATGGGTCCATCTATTCATTCATGCCTTGGGGCCAATCTCGATCGCATGATATCTCGATGCAGAGTTACACCAGTGTACCCTCCATTGGGACACCTTGAAGGATGAGTTTGTAGGGACATTCAGGTTGATAGGAGGAACAGAGACACTCGATGAAGCTCTGCAGGAAATTAATGCCTTAGTATTTGATGAATCCCGCCCATGGGTAGCACAATGGACTCCAACGTGGGAAACGTCGATGCAGTACATAGTCAACCGTCGCAATCTGGAGATAGAGGAATGTGATGAGGACCCAAGCAATATTTCTATCCCAGAGTCGGAGGGGGAGCGCGTAGTCACTGGAACTCTGCTGGAGACCATTGATGTCACTAAATTTTCGGAGCTCAAGGGGATCACAAGGGACCTAGGCATCATGTGTATCACTTTAAAACTAGATGCGCACTCGGTAAAGCAACGCCCTTATCGGTTGAACCCCAAGTATAAACGAAAGGTCAAGGAAGAAATTGACAAAATTCTTGCCGCTGGTATCATCGAACCAGTCAAACAGTCAGACTGGGTAAGTTCGATGGTGGTTCAGGAGAAGAAGACTAAGGGGGAGATACAGATCTATGTTGAATTATGCAAATGAAATGATGCTTGCGTACATGATCCCTTTCCTATGCCATTCTTACATGAAATTATTGATAGTGTAGGGGGTCAAGAGGCATATTCATTCACTGATGGATTCTTAGGTTATCATCAGATTAGGATCGGACCTAAATATCACAACAAAACTACATTCACTACTAAATGGGGTTCATTTCAGTACACCGTTCTGCCATTTGGACTCAAGAATGCCCTTGCCATCTTTTCGTGGGTGGTAGTTGCAGTATTTAAGGAATTTATCCACAATTTCTTAGAGGTATATTTTGATTATTGGAATGTATTTGGGTTAGTAAAGAGTCATGTCTCGAACCTGTGCATGATGTTGGATGCCTGCATAAATCACCAAATCTCCCTAAATATCAAGAAGTGCATATTTTGCGTACCATTTGGGATCTTATTGGGTCACATAGTTTGTCGACAAGGGCTGATGGTTGATCTTGCCAAGGTGACGGTTATCATCAACTTGGAAGTTCCTACAACTGAGAAGTAGCTGCACTCAATCCTTCGACACATAGGCTACTACAGGAATTTTATTTAAGGGTATCCACTAATCACAACACCTATGGAAAAATTGCTGAAAAAGGAGGTATCATTCTATTGGGACGACGAATGTCAGAAAAGCTTTGAGTTACTCACGGAGAATATGGTCTCTACGCCTATCCTCATATTTCATGACTGGGCGAAGGTGTTTCATGTCCATGTAGATGCTTGAAGAATCACCCTAGGAGCTATCGTGACGTAGCTAGGGGAGGGGGACATTGACCATCCAGTAGCGTTTGCCAGTATAAAGCTCTCTAGTGTAGAGCATAACTACTCCACTACTGAGCGCGAAGGGTTATCCATGGTGTACGCCCTACATAAATACCGGCATTACTTATTGGGTGGGAATTTTAAGATGTTCACCGATCACTCAACTTTGAAGTATCTAGTGAATAAGCTTGTGTTGGGGGGGAAAATATGCCGATGGCTTCTGCTGTTTCAAGAATATGCTTTGAGATCATCGTAAAGCTGAGAAAGTTGAATGCTGGGCCAGATAACCTATCCCATATAGAAAATGGCGAAGAAACGACCAACCTAGAGGAAGGACTGCCGGATGCGCAGCTGTTCGCCATTAAGGTAGTAGATGCGCACTTCGCTTACATCATTCACTTCTTGACTATGGGAACAACACCTGTAGAATATTCGGTACAACAGAAGAAAGACTTGGTCACCCATGCAACATATTTTACCATTATTGCAGGTCACCTGTATAAGTTGGGAGCTGACAAAGTGCTGTGAAGATATGTCTTGGAGCATGAGCAGCACGCCATCTTAGAGGACACTCATGGGGGCGTAGCAGGAGGTCACTACGTAGGAAAGGCAACAACACAGAAGCTCCTAAGGGTTGGGTTATGGTGGCCTACGCTGCATAATGACTCCCACGATTATTGCAAAGCCCTCGATACATGCCAGAAGATGGGAAGGCCCTCGCACAGGGACAAAATGCACCTTCAACCGTAGATGGCCCTACAAGCATTTGAAAAATGGGCCATAAACTTCGTCGGGCCCATCAACCCACCAAGAAAGAAGACAGGTGTGCGCTGCATCATCACTGCGACTGATTATGTGACTCAATGGGATGAAGCGCAAGATATGAAGGATTACACCACAAATACTGCTACACACTTCATCTTTGAACATATTCTGACTAGGTTTGGCTACCTGAAGATATTGATGAGTGATAGAGGTATGCATTTTGTTAATGAAACGATAGAGGCTTTGACGGAAGAGCTTTGGATCCACCACATGTACCCCATATCATCCATAGGCAAATGGAGCAGTAGAATATTTCAATAAAATCTTGGAGCAAGCATTGAATAAAGTTTGCAATGCTGATCGTAGTGACTGGGACATGCGCGTCCCATCAGTCCTTTAGGCCTATCACACCACGTGTAAGAAGCTCACAGGGAAAACACCATTTCGGATGGTTTATGGGAAGGAGGCCATCATGCCCATGGAATATATTATTCCTAGCTTGCGCATTGCAGCCTTTACAAACATGGCGGAGCCTGATATCATGGAAGAGTGCTTAGTGCAACTCATCACCTTGGAAGAAGATCGATTCATTGCTAACTTCCATCAATAAGTTCAGAAAACCCGAGAAAAAGCATGGCACGACAAACATATTTGGTAAAAGACATTTTCAGAAGGAGAATTGGTTCTGCTCTACGATAGCCAGTTCAAAAAGTACTCGTGGAAGTTCCGTCAGCACTGGTTAGACCCCTATATAGTAAAGGAAATCACTGATGGGGGAGCTGTCTGGTTAGCCATGCTATGGGGTGATATGATATCAGGTTATTTCAATGGCATCCGACTAAATCCATACTGCATCAAATGACTATATGGATGGAGTAGCTGGGACACGTACAGTAGGTGTAGGGTCGGTGCAAGGGTGCATAGTGTCATGCGTAGGGGAGGATCTCACTATGATGGGGGATTGCAAAATGGGTAAAGTTAACCGTTGAAGCTAGACAGGCACTTGGGGAACCGTGCATCCCACTTGGGAGAGCGGGTTACAAACAATTAATATGGTGATTTATGAGGACTGAGTACCATTCCCACAAATGAAGGGTGATAAAGGTGCTATGAGTTGGCTTCCCCTCATAATGGCTATAAATTGGGGACTGTTCAGACCGCGGGGTTTATGACTTGGCCTAGCTTCTCAAATCTTGACTACTATGATATCTTTCATCTTCGAGTTGTACACATGACTTCTAAAGCTGCACCATCTGATGGTAGCTCCATCGAATTTTTATTCCAAGCTAGGATTCCTGGTGCTAACCCCGTTGGCCCCTCGCCTGAGACAACCTCTGAGGAGGAAGAATCTGATGAAGTCTGCGAATTAACCCCCATAGCAGATGAAGTCGCTTCCACCTCAGCCATGCAGAAGGGCAAAGGGAAGGTTAAGAAATCATGGTGGGTAGGCGGAAAACCTCACAATTCCCCTCAAACTTGGCAGTCCCCCATGAAAATTCCGAAGAAGAAATCGCCGGTGGCCCCTCCGAACCCCTCCCCTCCAAATCCCATGGTCCTCTCAGCATAAGGTCTACAAATGACCCCGTTGACATGGTTGCCCCCATATGTTCATCCACACAGATTAGTAGCATGCATGCCCAACGTAGATGTTGTTCACTCGTGTCTTCGGACATCGTTGGTCCTTGAGGATGTGCCTCAGCTGGGGGATATGGTTGGCCACCTCCCCCACATCACGTTTGACGATCATGATTTGGGTAACCTGGATGCTTTCCCTATGATAGCTCCATACCTATATTTGCAACACGTCATTGAAGATGGTGTACCCAAGGTGGAGCCACTGGTTTGGGCTAGGATCCTAAATTTACTACGTCTTCCTCACTTCGGCTGCTACAATATTACTAGCCTGATTGTGCACCAATTTCTGGCACTAGTTCATGACCGCTGTTAGGGTCCCATTACTGCATTACTAGCCACTACAAATAGTCAGCCCTGCTAGCTCCCTGGTGCCGCCCTTACAATGGAACCCACCGACCTCTACTACCAGGTCCAGGGAGGTCTAGTCACCCTTGATGTTAGTCGGCTACCCAATTATCAGTTGTGTGAGCTACTTACAGCCCCCATTAGTGAATTACAACACCGAGAACTCCATGCATAGCAACACCTCAGCACAGCCGAGCAGGATGTTGTGACCCACGCTGTTGAAGCTGCCCAGATCTAGGCTGTGCATGTTGCCTTCCTTGCGCAACAGGCTACCTTGGAACAACTACTTGATCAACTATGCGACGATATGCCTAGGGTCATTCCTACATCTGCTGAGCCCTAGACCAAGGTTGAGGGTCTGGTAACCGCTCTGAAGGCATCCAGGGCTGAGGTATCCACTTTCAGGGCCGAGTTCAAACTTTAGATTGCGTTGTTGTAGGCCAGGCTCTAGCCTGGGAGCCCCCCAGAGGAACGTGCCCAGCGGGCTACACTAATTGCAGAGGCCACTGCTACTATCTCGGCTCAAGTCAGTCAGGGTGTCGCTCTACTAGAGAAAGCTATGGAAATTTGGTCTGAGGTACAACACAGCCCTCTCCTCCGTGAGATTGATCAGGAATTAACCCAGAAGGAGCAGGACTTCAAATGAATGGAAGCAATAATGTCTACCCTTGTCCCCACTCAGCGCTTTGCACGACTCCAAACTAAGCCATACGATTCGTAGCGACATTGTTGCACTCCAACGCAAAAAGCAGATCCTGAGTGACCATTTGACACCCTAGTCGAAGGATGCCCTCAAACTCTCAAAATACATAGATGGGGTGGTTCAATGGTTGAGCTAGGTTCTTGAAAGAATCACCACTACTTCAGAAGATCATCCATTGCAAAAAATGGTGGAAATTGCGTAGACAACCATTGAGCAGAACCTTCAAGTACTGCCACCACTTATTGTTGCCTTGGAGCAGCTCAAAGAACAAATAAATATTCCACCCAAGCTGTGCCTCGAGATGAGTCATAAGATTGTGTTGGGGGGATGTTGGAATGGGGCTCCCTAAAGCTACGAATTTTGTATATTTTTATATTAATTAGTCTAACGTAGGGGTTGTTGAGCTCCAAAGATGTTCTTTCTTCCACCACATTCCACTCCATTTCCTTTGTCCATTATTAATCACAGGCTCAAATGATCAATAGAATTAGTTAAAATTTCTTTAAGAATGAATATCATGACTAACTTGCTATCTTTTTATGATTTTGTCATTGTAGTACTTTTTGAACTAGATCTAGCTACAGAATGTAGACATTCTGTAGCTAGTTGCCGATTCTGCAGCTGTCTTCATGTCTACGCAGGTTCCAGGTGTCATCTTGGAGAAAAACACATATGGGTGTATTCCACATCATTCCCTCATCATTTGTTTCTCTCCATGAAGTTTGAATGGAATTTTGTAGGCGGTTATGCACGTGGGAACTCAAACTAGGAGACAGACTCCTAATAGGACAAGGACAGTCCAGATGTCCTTAATTCTATTACGTGACCACCATCAGAGTCCTAGTTTGGTTTTTATTTGGAAAGACAATTATCCCTAGGTTATCTCAGAACAGTTATGTAAATTTGTTACAAATATGGCTCGGGAAACCGAGGGACAAGGTTAGATTTTGTATTTGACTGCTAGATTTCAGAAGTACGAAAATACTCTGTTTTGAAGTAATTTCTCTCTAATGCAAGAAGTATCACTTTATTGAAAGCACTGAGTCAATCTTGAAGTATGTTTTGCGTGCTACTCTGGTGGTAGAGGGCCCCTGCCTCCTGAGCATCCTTGTTTATACGGTTTAGATAAGTATTTTAGTCTCGTTTTTCATTTCTAGCTTAAGCACGTTTTTGAAGTTTATGTTTCATGCTTGTTTACATTGATCATCACAGCTAGACTTACTCTTATAAACTCTTCCAAAATATCATCACGATGAATAAGGCATAGCTGTGGTGTTGTAGGTTTTAGTTGCATTTCCTTTCGAATTTTATGATTTATGCTTGTTTACACTAAGTGTCACAGCCGGTCTTACTCCTACAAACTCTTCCAAAACATCATTAACAATGAATAAGAAACAATTGTGGTATCTTAGATTTTAATTGTATTTGCTTTCAAATCTTATGTTTATGTTCAATTGCATTGAATAATACAACCATAATTGTTTTTACAAACTCTTCCAAAATATCATTCACATTGAAAAAGATGGGCTGTAGAATTCCAATAGACTAGCTGTATGTTAGTTTAGTCATAACACTCCGGAGGATGATTTCATTTAGTTCAGCTCTGTCACTACATTTCAAGTTTGATAATGGCATTTTAATTTAACTCTGTTCACTGTACTTCAAGTAGATTAGTAGCATTCTAGTTTAGTCTTAGCTCACTGTATTAGCATTCCAGTTTAGTTGTTAACCATTGCATTTTACATTGTATTAGTTGTTAAATTTAGATACCACGGTCTTCATTATTTACAAAAACTTCTTTTGTTCCAACCTCATATTAATACATAATCATCTGGACAGAAGCTAGTATCAGTCTAAGGCCTGGAGTATTTTGCAACCTTTTTACCATTTCACAAATAAGCCTTTTCTCAAGAACTATTCTAAAAAGAAACCTATAACTTTTGAGTGAGGCCTAGTGGTGCTAAATTGAGTTGCAGAACAGAATTAGAAGTTAGTTTAGAGTAAAATCTTATTGTGCTACAAATGTTCTTTTCCAAATATGTTCCAATGAACATTTAATCATGGATGAGATGTTGTAACATTGTAAGATGATTGCTTATTTAGGAGAACTTCATTCACACTTAACTTGTCCATTTCTCAAGCTCTTCCAACACATCTTTAATGAATGAATTGGATAAGTTCAAGCTCATGTTGTGATTTATTTCCTTGCAATGAAGTCATTATCAAGCTTTGCATTTGTTTTTTGCTAGCCATAGTTTAGGCTTTGTTCTGTTTTAGTATTTGCATTTGTTATTTTCCATCCATAGTTTAGGCCTTGTTCTACTTTAATATAACCAATAGCTTCTTTTCACCAGCATTTAGTTCTTTCCCTTTTCAAACATAAAACCATAAAACCAAAAACATCAGAAAACACTAAACACAACATAGTGAGAAACAAATACCTAGGCACATATAGTGCACCACACTTCAGCAGTTTACCAACCCTGGTTGACAATTAATGAACTCAATTTAGGAGACTAGGTTGAGCACAAACATTTTGGCACCGTTGCCGAGGAAGTGTAACTAGGTAACCTTGTTTCTTAACTCCCAAAACAACTGATAAGAATGACAGAGAGAGACTCAAGGGTAGATTCATAAAGAAACAGAAGCGAGAAGTGGGGGACCTAGGAGCTCCACTTGTTTCCTGAAGACCTAGAGCCATCAAGACCTAGAGCCGGCACACCTCCAACTCACAGCACACCTCCAACTCGGACCCACATTCCATCCTTTACTGATCCTATACTTCTAGAAGACTTAAGATCAGATATTTCATTAGAAAGACCTTCCACTTCATCCACTGAACCTGTCTTAGAAGAAGATTCAAGGACCCCTGCTAGAGACACAAACTTTTCCACTTCCACGGAAGAATCAACTATGGCAGAAGAAGGGGGAGGAGGATTTTTTAATGGAGAACACACACTATTTGGAGGTAGAGGTAGAGGTAGAGGAGAAAGAGGTAGAGGTGCAGATGGAGGAAGAGGTAGAATAGGAAGCTCTTTTGGGTTCCCTATAATTGATGAAGAAACCAATACAACCATGAAAAACATTTCACCCTCTGTCCTTCCAAACTTCTATGGACTTAAAACTGAAGATCCTGAAACCTTCCTATTTGAATTTGAAGTTCTATGTAGAACTTATGACTACTTACAAGATGCTCAAAAACTTAAACTATTTCCTTCAACATTGAAAGGAGCAGCATTGAAGTGGTTTATGAGTTTGATCAACAGTTCTATTAGGACATGGGAAGATATGAAACAAGCATTTCTAGAAAGGTATTTGTATTATTTTATGCCAGTCAATCATAAGGAGGAAGTGTTCAAGATGATACAAAAAGAGGATGAAAACATGAAATATTTGTTGGAGAGATTTCATTACAATATCAAAAGAGCAAAAATGGAGAACTTAGATCAAGACACCTTAAAAGCTCTCTTGTTGAAGACAATTAGGGATGAATGGTTGGATATCCTTAACATGATGGGAAAAGGGGATATATCTCAGCTCACATTACCTGAAATATCTTAGTTATGTATCAACCTTTCAAGAGGGAAATCTAAAACTGTGAAAGGACCAAGAGACCCTTCTCTTGCAAGGGCAAGTAAGTCTGCTTCTGGAACAGTAAGTAGGGCAGAGATAGGGCATATGCTTGATGAATTCAAATCTGACATCTTAGGGAGTCTTAGTGAACAAATAGACACCCTTAAGTTACAAAACAAGAAAAAAGCTGAATCTGATGCTTTAGCAATCTTTTGTCCCAAATGTAGAAAGAAGCATGCCTTGAGAGAATGTCCTTTGGATGAAAAATTTGTAGAGACCTGTGTAATTTGTTCAGAAAAACATGAGACCAAGAGTTTTCCTTCACTTCCTGGTCTTAAAGCTGTATTTCAAGAAGATACTCCTACAAGTTCCACAGAATCTCTTAATTTTGTCTCTAGAAGGCCTTGGCAAGGACCTCAAACACAAGGATTTCATGATCAAATGTATAATCAACCCCCACCAAACTGGAATTCTTGGCAGCAACCTTGGCCCCATTTTCAAAATCAATCTCAAGCTTGGGCACAAGGAGCACAAAATCCCTATGGAAGATACTCCCAGTACTATCAATATCCACCATCCTATCCACCATACCCACATTTTTCCCCTCAAAATCCTCAAAATCCACAACATCAAAATCAATCACTCCCCTTACCACTTCCTCAGAAATCAAATCAGTTACCTGCTCAACCCATACCAAACCCCAACAACAAAAATCCTCAGAACACATACATGATAGAGGGCCAACAGTTTCCAACTTATTTCATTACTCCTCTAGACCTTAGTGATGTTCAACTTAGGTCTGGAAGAATACTTGAAAAGAGGAAACCTTCTGTGATCATACAAGAACAAGATAACTCTGAGGAAGATTCTCTACGAGAAAATAAAAGTCTTTAAGAAGACACATCTTTTCAAGACCCAAACATTGAAAAATCAAAACAAAAAGAACCAATAATTTCAACTCCTGTATTAGAGCAGCCATCAACATCCACTCCTACACCTCCCTTTCCAGAAATATTACAAATTGATAGACGTGTAGAAAAACAAATTATGGTGCCTAATTATGATTTCCTAGATGAGCTAAGAAATGTCTGTATTAAGATTCCATTATTACAAGCTATCAAGGAAATTCCAATTTTAGCGAAGACAATAAAGGAGTTGAGCATGAAGAAAACAAGAAAAAGAATAAGAGAGACAAAGAAAATTCAACTGGCAGGAAAAATAGCAGATATCATGATGGGTAAGATTGCTATTCCAAAGTATCTAGACCCAAGAAATCCAGTTGTTAAAATTCACATCAATGGAATTGAGATCCAAAACACACTCATTGATTTAGGAGCAGTAATCAATATCATGAGTAGACAAATCATGGATAAACTGAAACTTCCTAATCTTCTCTTTACACCCACATTATTACAATTAGCAGACAAATCTGTGATCAAACCTGATGGGGTAATAGAAGACATTCCAGTGTCCCTAGATTCTTGGGAGTACCCTGTGGATTTCATGATCCTAACTCCTAAGAATAATCTAGGAGGGCATCCAATTATATTAGGAAGACCTTGGTTAGCTACAACTGATGCTTTCATTAGTTGTAGATCCGGTGATATATACATCTTTGATGGTAGTTCAACTAAGAAATTCACTTTGTATCCTCCAGCAAGGACAATTACAGATTTAGATGATACTCAATGGATAGAGGATGAAGAAGACTTACAACCTCTCTTCACAATTTTAGAAATTAGTGAAGATAGTCAAATTCTGAATACTTTAGAAAAATTTGAATCATCTTCGGAACATAAACATGAACAATTTCAAGAAGAATACAACATTGAGTTTTTTTCATCAAGGCAGATGTCTCTCTATTCCATGGCTAAATTTGGCAGCTCTACAATTGAGATATTTCCAGGCAAAACTTTAAACATAAACAAGAACCTAGAAAAATCTCAACAAGAAGAGCTAGTCAAAATTTTACAGAGACATTCTTCTCATATGCATGGGAGTACACTGATATGAAAGGGATAAGCCCCAAGACTTTCACTCATCACATCTACATAGAGCAAAATTGTAAACCAATCAGACAACCTCAAAGAATGATGAATCCAAATCTTAGGGAGATTGTTAAAGAAGAATTGTAGAAATTGTTGAATGTCAACTTTATCTATCCTATTTCAGATAGTTAGTGGGTTTCTCCTTTGGTAATTGTGCCAAAGAAAAATTGTAAATGGAGGGTATGTATTGACTACCGAGAATTAAACAAAGCTACTCTTAAAGATCGTTTTCCCCTACCTTTCATAGATCAGGTGTTAGATACCTTAGCTGGCAAAAAGTACTTCTCATTTCTAGATGGATTTAGTGGTTATAATCAAATTCAAGTAGCACTTGAGGATCAAGACAAAACCACATTTACCTGTCCTTGGGGTACCTATGCTTACCGAGTATTGCCATTTGGATTATGCAATGCACCTGCAACATTTCAAAGGGCAGTATTAGGAATTTTTTCAGATCTAATACATGATTATGTAGAGGTATATATGGATGATTTCACAATTTATGGAAACACATTTGAAGAAGCCTTAGTAAACTTGGAAAAAGTATTAAAGAGATGTAAAGAAGAAAATCTTTCACTTAGTCATGAGAAGTGTTTTATGATGTTTACTGAAGGAATTTTTTTAGGACATCACATTTTAGGGGATGGGATTAGAGTTGATGAGTCAAAAGTTGAAGTCATCTCTAACTTATCTATTCCAAGTTGTCAAAAAGATGTTAGGAGTTTTCTTGGATTTACAGGGTATTATCGAATATTTATAGAAAACTTCACCAAGATAGCATCTCCACTCTTCAAATTACTTACCAAAGACTGTGATTTCAAATGGAATTTTGATTGCCAGTTAGCCTTTGAGACCCTGAAAACAAAAATTTCTGAAGCACCTATTTTAAGGGGACCTAACTGGAAGTTACCTTTTCATATTTCAACAGATGCCTCAGATACAGCTCTAGGAGCAGTATT
This sequence comes from Pinus albicaulis, assembly GCA_034641835.2. Lineage (NCBI taxonomy): Eukaryota > Viridiplantae > Streptophyta > Pinopsida > Pinales > Pinaceae > Pinus > Pinus albicaulis. The sequence continues at coordinate 319,848,734 of CM076582.1, forward strand.
GGGACAAAAGACCTGATTCCTTATGCCATCTACTATACCAGTAAAAATTTGACTCCTGCAGAGTTAAAATATATTGTAACTGAAAAAGAGTTTTTAGTTGTTGTTCATGCCATAAACAAATTCAGACACTATATAACAGGCTATGAAACTTTTGTTCACACATATCACTCTGCAATTAGATATTTAATGAACAAATCAATTACTAATGGCAGAGTCATACGGTGGTTATTGCTTTTACAAGAATTCAACATTACCATTCTATCAAGGCCTGGAAAACAAAACACAGTAGCTGATTTCCTATCTAGACTCCAAAACATCAAAGATGACACTCCAGTTGAAGATCAATTTCCTGATGAATATCTTTTTGCAATTTCTACCCAAACTCCTTGGTTTGCTGACATTGCTAATTATCTAGTTTCAGGAAAATTTCCTTCAATAATGAATGCAAGAGATAAAAGAAAAATCATTTATGACAGTGCAAAATATTCATCGGTTACTAATGAGTTGTACAAGACAGGTCTAGATTTTATCATTAGGAGATGTGTTCGGGAAGATGAGATGCCTGAGATTCTCAAAGCATGTCATGATGAACCTTGTGGCAGACACTTTGCTGATAAGAGGACAGCCTATAAGATCCTTCATTTAGGATATTATTGGCCATCCTTGTTTAAAGATGTTAAAGAGTATGTCAAAAGGTGTGACAGTTGCCAAATGGTAGGAAAACCTTCTCCTTCAGGTGAGATGCCATTACAACCTCAGGTACATATTGAACCTTTTGAAAAATGGGCTTTGGATTTTGTAGGACCTATTAGTCCTCCATCAAGACAAAAGAGATATATATTAGTTTGCATTGATTATGTTACCAAATGGGTAGAGGCCAAGCCATTACTTTTTGCTACTGAAGCATCTGTAGTTAATTTTATTTTTGAGGATATTTTTACTCGTTTTGGTGTCCCAAGGGAAATTGTTATAGATCAAGGAGCTCAATTCACATCAAGTCTAGTGGAACAAATGATGGAGAGGTACAAAATCAGACACAGAAAATCTACTCCCTATCATCCACAAGAAAATGGTCAAGTGGAATCTACTAATAAGGTTATTGAAGGGATCCTAACAAAGACTATCCATTTACATAGAAGAGATTGGGTAGATAGGCTTCCTGAAGCCTTGTGGGCCTATAGAACTACATGGAGAAGCACAACAGGCCATACTCCTTATGAACTTGTTTATGGAAAGCAAGTTTTGTTTCCCATAGAGTTCCAAATTCAAACTTTCAAAATGGCAGTTCAGCTAGGACTTGATCTATCAGAGGCACAAAAGCACAGATTGGAGCAGATTAATGAATTGGATGAGATCAGACAAGATGCAGTTCAGAAAACAAGTCTAGTCCAATAGCAAAGGACTAGATGGCATGACAAGTACATCAAGGAAAATAAGTTCAAGGAAGGTGACTGGGCTCTCTTGTTTGATTCAAAGTTCAAGGATTTTCAAGGTAAATTCCAAACACATTGGCTTGGGCCATATGAAATCATAAGAATTTTTGACAATGGAGCAATAAAAATCAGGACAATAGATGAAGAGAAGGTCACTTTTCTTGTGAATGGTCATAGATTGAAGCTGTATCATAAGCCACTCTCAAGAGAAGAATTTGTGAAGAAATTCCAGGAAAGCAGTGATATGAAGTTAATGAAGAAGAATTTTTCTTCTTCATCAACTTAAGTGAATTTTCTGAAGTCATATATTGAAAAAAAAAAAATAATAATAAAAAAATAAAAAAATAAATAAATAAATAAATTTTAAACATGAAAACCAATCACTGATTGGCATGTTTATACAGAAAAGGTGGAGTGAAAATTAGAATCTTTCTGACACTCTAGCTTTTCAAATCTATTCTTTCTGCAAGTAGTTATTACAAAATCATAAGTGCAGATCCATTTCACTTATGTTCCATCTCATTTTCCATTTCATTCATTCATCCATACTCCATTTCATTCATTCATCCACACTTCATTCACTTCACTCCATGGTCCACCTCATTTTCATTCCAGATTTTTAAAGTTTGATGTTTTTCTGCAATTGAATAATACATATCATGAATTGCAGGCCACTTCTCATACTTCACTCCATTTCATAAGATGTGATCCATTCCACTCCATTACTCACTTCATTCATATTCCATTACACCATATTTTACTATCCATCTTCACTCATTCCATACAACATTCCATTCATGCTCCAAACCATTCCATTTCATGTTTCAAGTCTTCTACAGGTACATTCTGCAGCCAGTTAGAAATTTTGCAGCCAGACAGACATTATGTAGCCAGAGATCCTGAAGGCACTGTCTAGTAATCACCTGATCTGCAATAAAATGATCCTGCATATCCATGAAAACAAGAAAAATCAAGAAGGCTATGAAGACTCAAAAATTAATGATTTTCAGGAGAGAACAAAGCATATGAAGAACACAAAAAAAATCAGAGGAAAGGCAAAGGTAAAAGTTCTAATTATAATGAAATATCATGAAAGATTTTAGTATAGTTAAGTTATGAATAGTTCAGAAAGTTGTTTTAATTAATTTTGTTGATCATGCCTAACAAACCTCCCGTAAAAAAATTGGATAAAACTCCTTCTATTCCACCATTTCAAATCCCATATTCGATCATCATTTAATCTAAATGGTTAAATTGCTGAAGTGATTGGATTAGTCACGTCACTAGGCCAAAGCATTTAATGATGATTTCGAATTCATTACAAAATATCTCCACGGTCTTTTCTGCAGTGATATCTTTCAACTCATATAAATCATCCTCACCTCATTATATTCATTTCGAAATCACTCCATATCATTCTTTCCCGTAGCCAACTCTTAACCATTTCAGTCTGTAAAACAGAGGAAACATCTGTGGGGAAAAAACATCTTTGTAACATCCGTTGTCACCGTGAACAGAGGAGAAAAAATTTGAAGGTTGGAAAGCGGAGTTATGGGTCTTATAGTGAGGACTGAACCGGTTGGCACTAAGTACTTGGAAGGTTATCCTCAAGTCAGAGAAATGTTACAACAAGCAGGGTGGTTGCAATTCTTTGAAAAATTCAGTGGGTTTCACAAAGAGGTGACCAAAATGTTTGCAAGATCCTTCAAAGGAGCTGAGGTCGAGATAAGAGATATTAAATTCACCATTACAGAAGCTTCCATTGCAGAAGCAACCAAATTGCCCAGACAAGGAGAAAGGTGGTTCAAGAATAGAGAATTTCATAACGAAGCATGGAAGCAGATACTCAAGTCACCAGGTATGGATGTTACCATTTTTAAAAAGGGTATCCCTAGCTCTGCACTAAAGAACAAATGGAGGAACATGTTTCTTATCTTGCAGAAATTCATTACTTGTGAAGGAAGATATGGTACTTTCTATGTCTATCATATTCGATTGATAATGCATTTCCTAGAAGAAGAACTTAATTTGTCCTTTTTCTTGCTTCAAAGTTTAAAGAAAATGGCCTCAAGTGTTCAAAAGATAATTCAATTTCTGGAAACAACCTTATACCACCATGGCTTAGTCAAAATTTTGATTGAACATCATTTGAGCAAAATGGGAGATAATTGGGAAGAGTTCTTAGTGAAAAATCACTTTGAGGAACCCAAGGAACCTCCACCTGAAGACAAACCTACAAAAAGAAGCAGAAGATGGAAAACCTCCAAAACTGAAACTGGTAAAACAATACAAGAAAGCAGTGAAGAAATGATTTCTGAGAAATTGACTCAGATTAAGAAGCAGCTTAAGAAAGAGAGGATAATAAGAAAATTTGCCAAAGAGAAAGGAGAAGGGCCATCTCAATCGAGAAGGAGCCACAGACTTAGAGGGATACTAAAGAAAAAAAAGGTTAAACAAACTGGAGTCGTAAACATAGAGGACAAAGAAACACCTACTAAGGAGGATTTTGATGAAGAAGTTCCAGAAATTGACCCAACATAGCAAGAAATTTACAACTATGTTGAAACATTAGAGAGGAGAGCTTCAGAATTTAGAGACAGAACCCCTAGCCCACCAAAGTCTGAAATTGATATGCTAAGAAGAGATAGGTATGAGTTAGAAGTACTTAACAGGCATATCAAGAATGAGAATGAAATTCTGAGAGAGCAGGTTAAACTGAAAACTTATATGAATTCAACTCTGTCACTACAAATGCAAAAGTTGTATAAGGCCAGTGAAAATTTGAAGAAGAGAAATAAAAAGTTAACCAGGGCACTCACAAATTTGAGATTCAAGTTAGTCATAAGAAAGCCTAGAAGGCCTTTGAATGCCAGGAAAAGCAGAAGAAGAGGGTTGGATGTCCTTGCAGAGGTCTCAGAGTTCATGGAATAGTTGCATGAGGACATGCAAGAATCTAGCAGTGGGGGTATGTTGAGCTCCAAAGATGTTCTTTCTTCCACCACATTCCACTCCATTTCCTTTGTCCATTATTAATCACAGGCTCAAATGATCAGTAGAATTGGTTAGAATTGCTTTAAGAATATATATCATGACTAACTTGCTATGTTTTTATGATTTTTTCATTGTAGTACTTTTTGAACTAGATCTAGCTACAGAATGCAGACATTCTGTAGCTAGTTGCCGATTCTGCAGCTGTCTTCATGTCTACGCAGGTTCCAGGTGTCATCTTGGAGAAAAACACATATGGGCGTATTCCACATCATTCCCTCATCATTTTTTTCTCTCCACGAAGTTTGAACGGAATTCTGTAGGCGGTTATGCACGTGGGAACTCAAACTAGGAGATAGACTCCTAATAGGACAAGGACAGTCCAGATGTCCTTAATTCTATTATGTGACCACCATCAGAGTCCTAGTTTGGTTTTTATTTGGAAAGAAAATTATCCCTAGTTTATCTCAAAACAGTTATGTAAATTTGTTACAAATATGGCTCGGGAAACCGAGGGACAAGGTTAGATTTTGTATTTGACTGCTAGATTTCAGAAGTACGAAAACACTCTGTTTTGAAGTAATTTCTCTCTAATGCAAGAAGTATCACTTTATTGAAAGCACTAAGTCAATCTTGAAGTATATTTTGCGTGCTACTCCGGTGGTAGAGGGCCCTTGCCTCCTGAGCAGCCTTGTTTATACGGTTTAGATAAGTATTTTAGTCTCGTTTTTCATTTCTATCTTAAGCACGTTTCTGAAGTTTATGTTTCATGCTTGTTTACATTGATCATCACAGCTAGACTTACTCTTATAAACTCTTCCAAAATATCATCACGATGAATAAGGCATAGCTGTGGTGTTGTAGGTTTTAGTTGCATTTCCTTTCGAATTTTATGATTTATGCTTGTTTACACTAAGTGTCACAGTCAGTCTTACTCCTACAAACTCTTCCAAAATATCATTAACAATGAATAAGAAACAACTGTGGTATCTTAGATTTTAATTGTATTTGCTTTCAAATCTTATGTTTATGTTCAATTGCATTGAATAATACAGCCAGAATTGTTTTTACAAACTCTTCCAAAATATCATTCACATTGAAGAAGATGGGCTATAGAATTCCAATAGACTAGCTCCATGTTAGTTTAGTCATAACACTACGGAGGATGATTTCATTTAGTTCAGCTCTGTCACTAAATTTCAAGTTTGATAATGGCATTTTAATTTAACTCTGTTCACTGTACTTCAAGTAGATTAGTAGCATTCTAGTTTAGTCTTATCTCACTGTATTAACATTCCAGTTTAGTTGTTATCCATTGCATTTTAAATTGTATTAGTTGTTAAATTTAGATACCACGGTCTTCATTATTTACAAAAACTTCTTTTGTTCTAACCTCATATTAATACATAATCATCTGGACAGAAGCTAGTATCAGTCTAAGGCCTAGAGTATTTTGCAGCCTTTTTACCATTTCACAAATAAGCCTTTTCTCAAGGACTATTCTAAAAAGAAACCTATAACTTTTGAGTGAGGCCTAGTGGTGCTAAATTGAGTTGCAGAACAGAATTAGAAGTTAGTTTAGAGTAAAATCTTATTGTGCTACAAATGTTCTTTTCCAAATATGTTCTAATGAACCTTTAATCATGGATGAGATGTTGTAACATTGTAAGATAATTGCTTATTTAGGAGAACTTCATTCACACTTAACTTGTCCATTTCTCAAGCTCTTCCAACACATCTTTAATGAATGAATTGGATAAGTTAAAGCTCATGTTGTGATTTATTTTCTTACAATGAAGTCATTATCAAGCTTTGCATTTGTTGTTTGCCAGCCATAGTTTAGGCTTTGTTCTGTTTTAGTATTTGCATTTGTTATTTGCCATCCATAGTTTAGGCTTTGTTCTGCTTTAATATAACTAGTAGCTTCTTTTCACCAGCATTTAGTTCTTTCCCTTTTCAAACATAAAACCATAAAACCAAAAACATCATAAAACACTAAACACAACGTAGTGAGAAACAAATACCTAGGCACATATAGTGCACCACACTTCAGCAGTTTACCAACCCTGGTTGACAATTAATGAACTCAATTTAGGAACACTAGGTTGAGCATAAACAGGGGTTTTGGGGGAGGTCAAAGCCTCGAATGCATTGTAATGGGTCAAAGGGTAGACCTAGAGTCTGCAAACCATGGTTTTCAGATCATAGGATAGCGTAGGCTAAGTTGATATAAATAGATGATTAGTTTGAACTCTAGAGGTAAGCATAAATTGGATTGATGCTATGTGCGAATTGTTAGATCTCTTCTGGGTTCTTTTGGGTAAGGACTCCTGCTGGCTGTGTGCGTGGAGATCCCCATTCCTACTACGTGTGGACCCTGCTAGCTATGTTTTGGGTTGTAACTAGGTTTGAATGTTAATATATGCGGACATAGCTAAAGTATCTCTATATTATCTAGATCTGTAGTGTACTGTTGATGCGAATCCTTGGAATCTGTTTGGTAATACGAATACATCTATCTGTTTATGTTACGAATATCTCTGTGTTATGATATATGTGATATATTATAGATGCATTTATGATATTGTGTACTATTAATTGCCAGTACTCACGTGAATGTGAAAGTACTGACTAGATTTGTGCAGGGTAATAATTTTGTTGTGATTAGCCGTAAATTATACTATTAACGAACCTGCGAATAGACCTATTTTGTGCAAGTCCAAGAGGTTGTGAACACCGATCTGCCTTGATTACCCACTCTCTCCCAGGGTGTAGAAACCTGGTTCCATCACCCTCTCATACTGATTCGGGTGAGACTTTGGCCTGCACAAGTAGGTCACTGCTGAAAGGGCCAGTAGTATAGGGGTTTGTTGGCAAACCTTAACCTCCAAACTTGGGTCAAGACCCCTTAAGCCAAAAAACCTAAAACTCTTTATATAATTCCTAGAAAAATTCCAAATCTGGTTAGAATTTGAAATCTTTTACTAATGGAAGTTTTCCCTAATGTTCTGAAAATGGATTCCATTGAAGTCTAAACCTAGAACACTTGATTTAGTTCTTGGAAGCACATAAATTTGGCTCTAGGCTCTGGAAGCAGGCTCAAGTTGTGTCTCAGGATCGATTGATGTATCTTTGAAGCTTTTAGATGACTATCAATTCTCCCCTGTCAAATACAAGGTGAGAAGATGAAGAAATCTCAACTGCAAGATGTGACAATTTTCAAGAACAAATTTTATGCTATAACTGAAATATCTTCTTGGTTGTTGAATCCCATTGCCAAGAAGTGATCTGTCCAAGGTGAATCTTCGTTCTTGAAAAATGCTTATTTCTAAAGCATTTTTTTAAAATATGAGTATCTTTATGAAAATTATCACACAAGTGAAGATCAAAATAATGATATTTCATGTGGCCAACTCGATTACAGTGTTGGAATTTGATAATTTGTGGTTTTTGTGGAAGAGAAGCAGTAGGTGAAATTCAGTTGCTTTGAATAAAACCAACACTTTGAGACTAAATGGGCTTATAATAGTCTAGAATATGAAAGGACACATCCATTTCATATATAAGAATAGTTTTTTTCCTGTTGTTGACAACTTATTCCTAAGGTTTGATGATAGGCCTTAGAAGTGCAAGCTGAACCTTTGCATCTTGAAGAAAATATTCTTCTTGATGTAAGTCGACCTCAACCTCACTAATTTGATCACTTTTTTGCAAATGATGGGATTATGTCTCAAACTCAAACATATAATTCTTCTGAACAAAATTGAGTTCAGAATGATGACCCCTCTATTGTAAATCATCTTATTGTAATTGAGATTTAAGCTACAAAAAATAAATCTTGGCTTTTTCATTTTTGCTAATAGTTTTGAATGTAAGTGAGGATGGATTTGTTGATTATTATTGTACCATCAACAATATAATGTATCATAGTATTCATTAAATATAATAAATTATTAATTCAAACCATTTTTCAATCTCAAGAATAGAAGGCTTCAACTATAAATGCACCACTATTTACATACAAGAAATGCAAAGCATTATGCAATTCCAGTGTCTCTAAATTCCACCAAATAAATTCACCTTAGATTTTTCTTGATTTTCGTTAAACAACTTTTAAAAATGTTTGGATTTTTACTAATGAACTTTGACTTCCTTTCCTAAGGCAAGGGATACAATATCAAATCTCAACCCAGCTCATTGAACATAGAAATATTTATCATCAAAGTCTCCACACGAATTAAATATAGTTCGGACTAGGAATAATTGATGTCAAAATCAAAGGCATTTTATAAAAATAGGGATAGTTTATGACCAAAAGTAAAGTCGTTAATATTTTACATGTGTTCCACCACTTGAAATAATTCTATTCCATGTCTGAAGATGTCCCTGCTTAACTAACATACATATATATAGCCAAACACAAAAAAAACTTATGTTGTTGAAGTTCATGAACTCATTGTTCTAATGCTTGCTCTAGTGGCTAGAAAATGCCAACTATGAGGTTGACAGGAGGAAAAATGGCTCAAGAATCGACCGTCTAAGACCAAACCAGACTCATGGAGCTACTACTTGGATTATCATAGAATAAGAGGAACAAGCAAGGATCTAGGTCATTTATGAGACACTAATAATAAAACTATTAGCCAACCTTAAAAAAAATGATTTAAGAGCATGAAACTTCTAATTATCTAGCCAAAATTGAAATGGAGATATAATGAGGTTGGCTAGGAGTGTGAGTACCTCGATAATTGGAGTTGGAAGCCAATTGGGATGCATATTCATGTGTTTCTACAATTCAAATTTGATACCTTTTGATGTAGCGGGGATTAATAATATGTGCGACAAACTATTGTTGTCTTTTGTTAGGGGATTCATAGATACAATGGATTCCCTAATGTACCAACTTAGGACCTCACGTAAGTCCTCACCACTATCATCATATTCTTCTTCAATTACCAGACGAAAAAGGAAGAGGAGTATCTTCTATGAGCTCTTGGACATGGTGGAGAGGAGGAGGTACAAGAAAATCATGACTCCATTGAGAACACCAATTTTTAACTTAACAATAGTCTTTTCGTATCCATATAGACCACTACGTTTCAATTAAAGCTCACATTCAAAATAATCAATTGATTCTTCTTGTTCACTTGGTTAATTAATTGGTTGAAGGTGTGGAATACATGAGGTTTGTCTTAGAATGAGGTGAGCATTCCAATGATTAATTTTCAGAACCAAAACCTACAACTTTCAGACAGAGCGTTATGTGTACAAAAAAATTTCTAATGGGATATTCCTCATGGATATGACCAATACTAAAACCAAGAAAATGTGTAAGGATGTGTATTTAGGCATGCAAAATTTGACTAGTTATAAGTGGGAAAACACTGGCTATTAACACAACGATGGATTTTTAGTGCACAATGAACTGCCATACATTACAAAAACTAGAATAGGGATGTTGTAGATTAGATATGGTAGAAGAAAGTATAGCATCAGGTGTGCAGGTCTGAGTATAGGTTGAGACATGGATGGAGTAAAGGGAATACACATATTTGACGAGCTAGTGATCTGATGAGCCAACGGTCCAGTCGCATCAGGAGATGTAATGTTTGTATGGTGTAGCTCTTTAACGATGTCTTAAGAGATGGTAGGAACACGTGTATGATAGTGATGGAAGGATTGCATATGAATTTCTCGCAGATATATTATGGGCCAGAGATGGCATGAAAGGTTTCTATAGAAAGACCACAAAAATAGTGGCTCAAATTTGAGCAGGGCCAAAATTCACTCGCTCTGATAAAAAGTTAAACAACACAAGAATGTAAATAACATATAATATAAATAACTTAATGCATATTATTAATAATATGTACATATTAATATAGTCTTATGACACTTTTTTTTCATATTCCAAGTGTTCTCTTGGACTCCAATGATTGTTCATATTCCACAACATAACCGTTAGTGAATTAGGTGTCCAAAAAAATAAGCATAAAAAACAGATGACATACTTTTGGTTACATCCGCCTTTAGTTCATGATCATCCAAATTATTTTAGAATCAAATTTGGACCAACATTGACTCTAAAAAGTCAAAATAACTAAATAAAACTTTAAATAAAGTTAATTATTCTACATAAACACCTTTTCCAAGCACCCTGTCAGATTTCAGTGCCGACCACCAAATATTGTAAACTATGTGACAAAATAGTAGTATATATAAAAAAAATATCATACCTACCAATCAGCAAAGATCAAACCTACAACCTTTTCTATACAATCCTCATCATTTACTAGTTATTCTATTCATTATGGCTTGTTAAGCCATCCAACTACCTTGCTTTTATTTTTAGTGTTTCATCTCTACCAGAGCTAGGGACCTGGACCATCCCCATGGGCTTGTCCTCTTTCCAAGTTAAACTGGTCAAATTTGATGTGTCACCAATCACCTCCTACCAACAAGTCACATCCATGGCCACGTAATAGTTTGAATTTCCAATCAAAAGGAGGCATTATTTGTGTGGATTTGTTCAAAGGCCATATCTATCTAAACGATACTACTTCTATCAATTTCGACATTATACTTTGGGTATTATGAATAGTTTCAAAGGTAGTCATGCCATAACCATAACATGTATATGGTCGATCCATAGCCATCTGATGAGTTCTTAGAATTGAACCAAATCACAACAAAAGGATAACCAAATTCCATTGCAAGAAATTGGAACCATAACCTTGACGATGAATAAAAACTTTGTTCGAAACTAGAAAAAAACCTTTTCACAAACATTTTTAATTATATTCAAAGACTTCATTGGATGTTCACACTTGGAGTTCGAATAATGTTCTTAGGAGCTAAGTATGGTTCATATATATATATATATATATATATATATATATATATATATATATTTGAATGTGGTCCTAGGAATTATGGGGTCGACCCTAAGCACTCATGAAACTTGTCTTCGTAACCATCTGACCAATGAAATGTGACCCAATTATTGTTAATGCTTATTCCATGGTTCGATGTTTCCATGCCATATAACCAAGGTTGATAAATGTTCGAAGCTCCATGTCCATGTGACTATTCTCATACGATAAGGACCCAAGTGTCACTTGTATTTTCCTTTATGATACCATAATGATGTCATCGTGTCATGCGGCAGCCAGAGGAGCCCAAGGGTGCCAATGTCACCCTGTTTTAGACTTTTCACCAACTAAAATGTGTCAAATCACCTTCTCACATGGAAACCTCTAGTGGCACCACATCATCATGTTGACATCAATTGCCTGAGATGTCATATTGACTATGCTAATGAACCACGTGTCACCCATCAATAGGTCCATGTCATCATTCAAAAAAAAAAAAGGCCACGTGTCAACATATAATTGGTCTAATATGGGGGATTAAACTTAATTCAACTTCACCTTCATCTAGTCATTGATTTGTTGGAGGTGTCAGTGATATTCCTAAAACATACATGTCATTTAACGCCATTAAAGAATGCACATATTTTTGTGCTTGAGTTCGTTGATATGATTTTTCAATGGTGGATCAGCTCTAAGCTTACACAATGGTTAGCATATTAAATATTTAGGTCTTTTCCCTAAAGTTTGTTCCTTTAATTTATTACTAAAAATTGAACTGGCCATAACTTCTCATCTAGAAGGAGTTTTTATGAGAAAAATATATCGTTGAAATGTATTGATGAGGCATATGAAACCATTCAATTTATGGTATCATTTGGATTTCATAACTACATTAAAAAATCAAACAACTTCCAACACTCATATCTTCATGTGATAATACCTTGTGAAAGATCAGACCATCATATCACTTCATAAAGAGGTGGTATTTTTGTTTTTTTCTCATACATATCCTTTGACATCAATGGTATCTCGTTGTCATTAATGACAACACTAAGTGCAAAAATATCCAAATTTTTCATTGATGGAAACATCCCTAGGCATTGATGGTCATTTGATGTCAAACAAATCAAGAAATATCACATGCAAGTGTAATGTTTGTATTTTCCCCCTTCTCAAGTGTAAGTACAATATTTGTAATCTCTTGTTGTTCAAATTTATTTCTATATCAATGTTAATGTCAATATCAATGTGTGCAATCTCTCCCCCATTGACATCAATGGAAAAGGGTCATGGATATTTGTAGAAAAATTTCCATGTTGATGATCCTGTATGAGTGTATGTTCCTAGAAACTCCTGTAGACTTAACTAAATTATGCTTCCTTCATACTGATATAATGTCTCCCATCCAAGTGTTGTGTATGTGTTAAATTCTTGACACAATTAGTCACACGCGTGGGGGGGTCACATAGGGGGCAATAGCCCCCCCTATACATTGCATCAGGCGCAGCAGGGGTGGGAGGAGGCGACAGCCCCATGGGAACAAATTTTTGGACCCTATTTTTCAGTGGGCAAACCCGCCCATGGTTTTGTGCATGGGTTTGCACATGGTTTTGGGCATGATGGTTTTCAGCCCTTGGTTAATGGATTGGGGTTTATGAATGCTTCAACATGTATATATATATGTGTTGTTACACTAAAAGGAATATAGTGAAAAATCAAGCTGGTAGTCTCGATTTAGGATCTAGGGGAAAATATTTGTGTATATTTGTTTTATGTTTTATGCTCTCACTATTGTTTATTTATATTTTTAAGATTCATTTGAAGATAAATTCTATACAGGGTTAAAGACTACATTTGGTATAAGATTTGTTTCAGCTTGAAGGGGATGCCCTTGCTACTAAGGGGTTTTTTTTTCGGGCCTATGGTAGACCTTGTTCAGTGGGAGATGTGCAGGATTGATTCTTGCAGTGAAAGAAGATGGTGAGCAGTAGAAAGATAGAGATAAAGAAATTTAATGGTCAGAGTTTTGAGTTGTGGAAGCTCAAGATGGAGGATCTACTGGTGGATAAAAATCAGTGGATCACAGTAGCTCTGGGTACTAAACCAACGAAAATTTCAGATGAATACTGGAAGAAGTTGGATTGGAAGGCAAAGAGCACAATGCGGTTTTGTATCTTAGATTCGGTATTGTTGAATGTATTGGGGGAATCTACGGCAAAGACTTTGTGGGAAAAGCTAGGGACTTTGCACCAATCTAAGTCTCTGGTGAATAAATTGTTCCTGCGGAGAAATTTTTATACCCTGAGGATGAAGGATGGAGACTCAGTGACAGAGCATCTAAATGCCTTCAATACTGTGGTAAGTCAGTTGTCATCTATTGATGTTAAAATCTCAGATGAAGATAATTGGATCAGTTTTTTGTGTTCTCTACCAGATTCGTGGGATATTCTAGTTATTGCAATACGTAGCAATGCAACTACCTTGAATTTTGATGAAATTGTGTCAGCCTTGCTATTGGAGGAAATGAGAAGAAGAAATATAGAGGACCGAAATGGATATGCCTTATCTGTACGAGGAAGATCCCAAAAACATAAACAAAAATAAGGTTTTGAGTGGGCGATCTAAATCTAAAGGGAGATCTAAATCTCCATTAAATTTTGTTAACGTGTGCTGGAAATCTGAAAAGGAAAGGAATTACAAAAAGGATTGCAGATCTAAAGCCCCTGAAAAAGGAAAGGGATCTTATGATGCTCCTTCTGCAGAGGCAAAAGCCACCTCAGATGAAGGTGGGGATGTGTATTTGGATTCTTCTTCAAATACACATGTAGATCATGAGGCATGGTTGATTGAATCAGGTGCATCCTTTCACTTCACTCCCCATAGGGAGTGGTTCTGCGAGTATGATAAATATGATGGTGGTTATGTCTTCTTAGGGGATGATAGGAAGGCCAGAATCGTCGGACATGGAAAATTCAGGCTGAAGCTGCAAGGGTGAAGGATTATAACACTTCCTCGTGTTCTGCATATTCATGCATTAGCAAGAAATATGATTTCTGTAAGCAATATGGATGATGCATCTGAAAAAACAGTGTTCGAGAAAGATACTTGCAAGATGGTTCAGGATAACATGTATTAATGCAGGGAGTTTGAACTGGAACTCTGTGCAAGCTTCAGGGTAGCACTGTTATTGAAGGGTGCAATAGTTTTGTGGTTCTTGAAAGTGAAGCGGAAAGCCTAGTGGTCTCTGGAGAAAAGACCATGCTATGTCATCAAAGGCTTGGACATATTGGAGAGAAGGGCCTTCAGATACTGCATGGAAATGGTATGGTAGAAGGTATGTCTAATTTCTCTTTGGGTTTCGATTTCTATGAAAATTGTGTATATGGGAAGCAGAATCAGGTGAGTTTTCCTTCTGGTGCTAAGAGGGTGAACAAGATATTAGATCTTTTTCACAATGATGTGTTTGGACCCGTGTCGGTTCCATCACTGGGTAACTATTTGTACTATGTTTCATTCATAGATGAATTCTCAAGGAATACATGGATATATTTATTGAGGAAGAAATTTGAAGTCTTTGACAAATTTAAATAATTTAAGGCTTTGGTGGGGAACCAGATAGAGAAGAAAATAAAGGTGCTAAGGACAAATAATGGTGGAGAGTTCTGCAAGAAGGAATTTGAAGGGTTTTGTAAGAAGTGTGGTATATCATGACAAAATACTACTCCATACACACCTTAGCAAAATCAAATTGCAGAAAGAATGAACAAAATGTTGATGGAAAAGGGAAGAAGCATGCTCAGTGGTACTGGGTTAGGACAGGAATTCTGGGCAGAGGTAGTGGAGACTGCATGTTACCTAGTTAAGGGATCACCTTCATCAACATTGGAGGATAAGACTCCACATGAGGTATGGAATGGTAAGAAATCGTCTCTTTCACATCTGAGGATATTTGGATGTGATGCATATGTACATGTTCCAAAGGAGAAAAGGACCAAGTTGGATAATAAATGTGAAAGGTGCATCTTTCTTGGGTATAAGGATGGTTTAAAAGGTTACAAGATTTGGAACCTAGAAACAAGGAAGGTAGTGTACAGTCGAGATGTGGCATTTAGAGAGGTAAAATATGTTTTTAAGCATGAATTCCTATCGAAGGAACCTAATAAGATAGATTTTGTGCTAATGGAGGATGAATTAGAGTCTACAACAGAAGAAGATTCAGAAGAGCAAGAGCCACAAACTCCAACTGTGAGAAGATCAGTTTGTGAAAGAAGGCAGCCAGAAAGGTATAGTCCATCTGCTTTCAGTTCAATTTTTTCTTTAACAATCACTAATGATGACCCCGGAACTGTTAGGGAGGCAATGGATTCAAAGAATGGAAAAATATGGAAGGAGGTCATGGTTGATGAAACAACATCCTTGCACAAAAATGAGCCATGGGATCTGGTGGAGTTATCGGCTGGAAGGAAGCCCATTGGGAGAAAGTGGGTGTTTAAGAAAAATATGAATGTAGAAGGCAAGGTGGAGAAATTCAAAGCTCGGTTGGTAGAAAATGTTATTCCCAGGTGTCGGGAATTGATTTTGGTGATATTTTCTATTACATTAGTTTTATTTTTTGTTGCCGCATTTGATTTTGAGGTAGAGCAGATGGATGTGAAGACAACATTTCTTCACGAGGATCTAGAGGAGGGAATATACATGAAGCAACCCGAAGGCTTTATGGTGAAGGGTAAGAAATAACTTGTATGCAGGTTAAAAACGTCTCGGTATGGGTTAAAAAAGTCACCAAGGATGTGGTATCAGAAATTTGATACCTATATATGGGGACTTGGCTTCACCAGAAGAAAAGAGGATCATTGTGTTTATTTTAAATTAATTGGTGACCATGTTATTTATTTGGTCTTGTATGTGGATGATATGTTGCTGATTGGAAATGACTAAGAAATTATCCAATATTTTAAGACCCAATTGTTCTCCAAATTCGACATGAATGATCTTGGTGTTGCAAACAATATTTTGGGCATGGAAATTAAGAGATATCAGGAAAAGAGGAAGCTTTGGTTAAACAAGAGGAATTATGTCGAGAAAATATTGTAGAGGTTCAATATGCAGGATAGTAAATTGGTGAAGGTTCCTATTCCCGTAGGTGTAAAGCTAACTGTTGAATAGTGTCCCAAGACACAAGAAGAAGAGGAGGATATGTCACGTGTTCCATATGCAAGTGCAGTGGGTAGCCTAATGTATGCAATGGTCTGTACTAGACCAGACATTGCACATGCAGTGGGAGTATTGAGTAGGTTTATGTCAAAACCCTGGAAGGAGCATTGGACAACAGTGAAGCGGGTTTTTAAATATTTGCATGGCACTAGTGATTATGGTTTGTGCTACCAGGGAAGACTAGGATTGGACAGATTTTTGGACCTCCATGGTTTTGTTGATGTAGAATGGGCTGGAGATTTGGACCAAAGAATATCTACAAGTGGGTACGTGTTTAGCCTATTTGGAGGTGCATTCAGTTGGATGAGTAAAAGACAGTCTATAGTGGCTCTTTCAACTACAAAGGAAGAATACATGGTAGCCACTCATGCAAGAAAGGAAGCAATTTGGTTGCATAGATTGTGTTCAAGTATGGGGTTGGTGCAGCAAGTTATAAAGATAAACTGTGATAGCCAAAGTGCAATTTTCTTGGCTAAGAACCCTGCTTATCATTCAAAGGCAAAGTACGTTGATGTTCAATATCACTTTGTGAGAGATATGGTTGAGGATAAAAGGGTGTTGCTGGTAAAGGTGGACACTTTAAATAATGTTATAAATGCATTGAATAAGTATGTGAGCACTCAGAAATTCTCTTGGTGTAGAGAAACAATGGGTGTTGCAGAGCTAGACTAATGACTAAGCTCTCCTGTAGCCCCCTGCGGAAATAAAACAACAAGTGGGAGAATGTTGGGTATTTGTTATATTCTTTCCACGATTAGTCGCACAAGCGGGGGGGGGGGGGGGGCATGGGCAAAGGGGGGGCGACAACCCCCCCTGTAAGTTGTGGCTGGTGCAGCAGGGGGTGAGGTAGCCCCCCCTATTTGGGGTTTAGCGCAGTGCCCTGGGAAAACAAAATTTGGACCCTATTTTTCAGTGGGTAGACCGGCCCATGGTTTTGTGAATGGGTTTGCACATGGTTTTGGGGCATGATGGTTTTCGGCCCCTGGTATTTTGTAGATCCGGTCAAGGGAACTACGATTTTGTTCTAATACAAGGTTAATGGATTGGGATTTATGAATGCTTCGGCATGTATATATATATATAAATGTGTGTGTGTGTGTGTGTGTGTGTGTGTGTGTGTGTGTTGTAACACTAAAAGGAATATAATGAAAAATAAATTTGGTAGTCCTGATTTGGGATCCAGGGGAAAATCTCTGTGTATATCTATTTTATGTTTTATGCTCTCGCTATTGTTTATTTTCTATTTTTAACATTTGTTTCTAGATAATTTTTGTACAGGATTAAAACCTACACTAAGACCATGCTTCTTCTGCTACTCATGACTATTCCTACACTTCCCCCAAGACAATGCTTCTATTGTTGTTGGACTTCCCCTGAAATTATGCATATATTGTTGTTCATGCTATACCTATGCTCCCCCTAACATTATGCATTTTATTTTAACTAATTATACATTTGATATATCATCATCCACATACTACCCTCATATATGTGTTTTTTTCTTCACGTTTTTATTTGAAAAATAGTGATATTGAAGAAGCTTTCTCCAAAGGAAGAGATCTAATGGATCATACCTAATAAAGGTAATATTTGACATCTTCTCCATCTACCAACATTGATAGGAGGTTCTTCTTTGTTGTACCATCTAGAGTTGAGTCTGCAATCTTGTGTTATATGACCTTTTTTGTGACAAATGTGGCATTCAACATCAGACTTCAACCCTTGCAGAAATGGATGAGTAATTCTTATAACTTGGTCCATATGTCTCCATATAGGTACTTGATAATATCCTTTATATATGACCATATCATAGATTCTACAATCCTACATTTATGTATAAACTTTTTGCATGAGAAACAATAACTAGAGAACTTATTTTCATAGTTGAGCATAGAAGTAGATTTTTATCTTCTGAAGATAATTTTTTGAGGAGACACATGTCCTTGTTTTTAAACCCTTACATGGGCCATACTCATTTTTTGATTTCAAACACATGTTCCATTGTTTCATACGGGTGTTTTTTTATTAGCCATATTCATAGTCTTTCCTGCATTATGTATGCTTGTGGATCATTTCTCTTCATTCAGATTCCTCGCACTGCCTTGAGTATCATTGACGTGAACATTCTTGGACCAATGTACTATTTTCTTTGGATATTCAAGTGATTTTTTATTGGATGCTATGAATGTTTAATCAATATTCTTGGAATGACTTTCTCTTTATGAGCTTGGGGTACCATTTTTCGTAGACGTCACTCCTTCTTGATAGCCAAAACCCATCTTGATAAGTAGAGACCTCTAAATGTGGAGAATATGATACAGAGATTTAGTCTCTTTGTTGGATTTGAATTAAGTTTCTCTATTTTTTCTCTTAAGAGGAAAACTTCTTCTTCTAGTCTTTCATATATTTGTCCCTTCTCATTTAGTTTTTTAGACAAAAAATCATTTACCCTTTTGGATTCTTCTAGTTCAACTTTGAGAGAAACAATAGTGTCTTCATTTAGAATCTTGTCTTGAAGTTGTTGCATCAATTGATTGTATATTTTATTCAAAATATTTATTTCCTTTAGTGCACTTTTAATTTCTCCTTCAAGACCCACTTCTGCTTTGGGTTCTTTAGCCTCAGTAATGAATAACATTTCATTCATTTCTTCATTAGACACACTTTGATTGCTTTCACTGTCACTTTGTTCCTTTGAGTAAAATTTCCTTTTCTTTCATGTTTACTTCTTCTTTTGTTACTTGGGTTTGAATATTGACTCATCATCACTTCCATTCATCTTAGCATAAGGAAATTTAGATGCACAATGCCCAATTCTTCCACATTCAAAACATTTGAAAGGAAGCTTACCTTTTAACTTACTAGTTCTTGTCTTGAGCTCTGGAACAAACTTGGCTTCATCATAATTAGAGTTTATTTGAAGAAAGTGAGAGACAATATTATGTTCTTTTATCTCTTCATCATGGCTTCTCTTGGTATTTGATTCATTAAGTATGTATATATTATTATTGATCATGATAACTTTGGCTTCCAATTTTCCTGTATTTTGTTTTCAAATTTCATGCCATTTGGATTTAAAATATGACATCAAAACCTTGATCACATATCTAACTGACAGTCAAGAGATTATGCTTCAGTAATCTGTAAAATAAATCTTATGCTTTATTTCTTCCATCATGAATGATAATTATGCATTTTCCAATTATTTTGGAAGATTCATTGTTTCCAAAGTTTACTTTACCTCCATCTATCTCCTTGATGTTGATGAACTTACTTTGATCTCCTAGCATGTGTCTTTAAAAAACACTATCAACATACCACTTATCATTTTTCTTTTGGGCATATAATATAAGACACAAATTCTCTTCCTTCTCTATCTTAGGTGGGTACTTTTCTTTGCAATAATGGTATGGAAGATGACTACAAGTAACTACCTTATAGCCAAATGAATGACATAGAAAACAATAACCATAAAAGAATCTATGGTGCCTGGATTTTTTCCTTTGAGCCTCTTCCTGAATTTTCTTGGTTGACTACTTTTTTACCTTTGTCTCTTTCTTGAGATGGAAAATTATGTCATTTTTCACCTTTAACCTCATTTTTGTTTCTCCCAATTGTTTCTTGACTTCATCAGCCTACTTCATTAATATTTCATTCTCTCCGTTAACCTCCTTTAGCTCAAATTCTAGAAGCATAACAGATATCACATCTCAGTCCATATTAATTTGATCCATCTTCCAGTAGTTAATTTTTCTTGAAGATGACCTATTCTAATACCACTTGTTGGTGCAAAAGTCACATTGAGAGTGGGAGGGGTGAATCAGTGTGAGCTCAACTTTAAAATTTCATAATATTTCTTAATTATACATCCAGATAACAAGGAACCATAAACATTAGTACATCAAAGACAAAAATGATGTAGAAAATTGAATAACTGATATATTATTCATTGGGATTCTCCTGATCACACACTATTTTAGCTTCATGCATAATACATAATCTCTTCTACCATTGATCATTACATGCGGAAATAAAATCAATTGCATGCACACATTAAAACCATAAACAATCACACATATGAACACGGTATTTAATGGGAAAGCTTAAAGCTGAAAACCCCAACTATCTGTATATTATATGTCATGGAGATCATGTAACAATCATAGTACAAAGCTCCTCACAAGCTCTCAGCACAACCTCGAATTGCTACACACTATCAAGCTAGATCTAGCAAAACACATGCTCCAATATTTTTCCACTTGATAGCCAGCCTCTATTGCGTAATCAATGCTATGGGATGGCTCATTAAATAACATAAATCACCTAGCTTGTAATGCACAATCCTCATGGGCTTCTCCAATTATTTGTGTGTTGCAAATAGCAACAATATAGTCACAACTGATAGTTAACCTGCTCTTTCACCTATTTCTCCATTGGTCTCCACTGAAACTGTCCATGCACTGAAGTTAACTGATGCATTCTTTAGTTGATTAATGAGCTTATAATTAGTGAATTAATTAATAATAAATTCACACCACTCTCACCAACTGTATCAATCAGTTAAACTAGATACAAATAGCTCAACTATGTTTAGATTAGTTAAACTGAATACAACTCCACTAACTTCCTCAATCAACTCCACCAAACTCTGTCACATGAGTTCTAACTGAATTATCCATGCAATAACTCCACATAACCCTTAGGTATAGTGTAATTCCTTATGTCAGCTCTTGTGCCACATCTGTGCACTTAACTGAAGTGATCCAAGAGAATAAGATAATGTTTATAGTCCAAATATTATTAAGAGCTAATAATATTCGACATATATATTTTTAGACTGGAAATATAAAAATAGATTCCACCCAATATCCACAAAATTGAAGACCATCTATTTTTTAGCTTGACCAACCATCCTGAAATAGCATCCTGCTGACTCATAGAATATGATCCATATGTCTAAAAATAGACATAGTCTAAAAATAGACTTTGTAAAAAATACCTTGCGGGCCCACTTAGTGAAGGTGACTTCTTTCCACTAAGCTCATCATCTTGTTGCAATATCAACACTCCCTCTCAACAAGATAAGGATTATCGCAACCCTCTCCACCTTACTCGTGGTGTCGAATTTGCTCCTGGTGAGCGCCTTCGTCGAATATCGGCATCACGATCCTCTAGTGGGAATGTGTAAAGTAACATGATCTTCCGCTGCACACAATCTCTGATATGATGATACCGGATGTCAATGTGTTTAGATCTATCATGAAATACTGATTAACCGAGAGTTTGATGCAACTCTGATTATCACAATAAATCACAGTAGGCTCTAAGTGTGAACCGAACAACCCGACCAGGATCTTCCTCATCCATATAGCCTTGCATGCAGCCAAACTTGCTGCCATATACTCGGCCTCTGTTGAACTGAGTGCCACGGATCTCTACTTCCTTCTATACCAAGAAACTGCTATCGACCCGATACTGAAAATCCCTCCAGATGTGCTCTTTATGTCCGTTGGGCTCCCTACCCAATCTGCATCCGTGAAGCCACATAGCCTCACCTCATTCAACTGTCTGTACCATAATCCATATCCTGATGTGCCTATGAGATATCTCAATACATGCTTCACTGCCTTCCAAAAGAGCTTGGTAGGCTTAACCATAGCTTGTGAAAGTTGCTTAACAACATAGCATATGTCGGGTCGTGTATTGACCAGATACATGAGTGACCCCACCAACTGTCGATAAAAAGTGGCACCCACTACCTCCGCCGAAGTAGCATCCTCCTTCCTCCATGCACCAGGAAGAGGAGTATCAATAGGCTTGCAGCCATGCATGTTGAACTTCTCCAATATCTCCCAGGAATACTTACCCTTAGAAACAAACAGTCCACCACTCAAATTTCCAATCCCAGGAAATAATGAAGGTGGCCAAAGTCCTTCATCTCAAACTCCTTTGCAAGATCAACCTTGCATGACTGTATCAACAGTTCATCACCTGTCAAAATCAAATCATCTACATAAAGTACAATGATCAGCAAATTACCCTGCACCACAATATGGTATAGGTTAGGATCCGCCTCACTCTTGGAGAATCCAAGTCCGGTGAAATAACTGTCTATCCATGTGTACCAAGCAGGAGGTTCTTTTCTAAGCATGTGTACCAAGTGATCCAAGAGAATAAGATAATGTTTATAGTCCAAATATTATTAAGAGCTAATAATATTCGACATATCTATTTTTAGACTGGAAATCTAAAAATAGATTCCACCCAGTATGTCTAAAAATAGAAGTCCATCTATTTTTCCAACTTGACCAACCATCCACAAATAGCATCCTGCAACTCATAGAATATGATCGACATGTCTAAAAATAGACATAGTCTAAAAATAGACTTGCACCAAAAATAGCCTGCGGGCCCACTTAGTGAAGGCGACTTCTTTCCACTAAGCTCATCATCTTGTTGCAATCTCAACACTCCCTCTCAACAAGATAAGGATTATCTAACCCTCTTCTCTTGTGGTGGCAGAATTTGCTCTGAGGCTGAAGACTTCTTCATCAAGATATCGTCTTTGATCTCATTTGAATATGAAAGTAACATGATCTTCCGTTGCACACAATCTCTGATATGATGATACCGGATGTCAATGTGTTTAGATCTATCATGAAATACTGGATTAACCGAGAGTTTGATGCAACTCTGATTATCACAACATATCACAGTAGAATCTAAGTGTGAACCAAACAACCCGACCAGGATCTTCCTCATCCATATAGCCTCGCATGCGGCCAAACTCGCTGCCATATACTCGGCCTCTGCTAAACTGAGTGCCATGGATCTCTGCTTCCTACTGTACCAAGAAACTGCTGTTGACCTGATATTGAAAATCCCTCCAGATGTGCTCTTTCTTTCCGTTGGGCTCCCTACCCAATCTGCATCCGTGAAGCCACACAGCTTCACCTCATCCGACTGTCTGTACCATAATCCATATCCCGATGTGCCTATGAGATATCTCAATACATGCTTTCCTGCCTTACAAAAGAGCTTGGTAGGCTTAACCATAGCTTGTGAAAGTTGGTTAACAGCATAGCATATGTCGGGTCGTGTATTGACTAGATACATAAGTGACCCCACCAACGTCGATAAAAAGTGGCACCCACTACCTCACTAAGAAATGCTTGCCCATCCTCATTCCTCCATCCACCGGGGAAGAGGTATCAATAGGCTTGCGGCCATGCATGTTGAACTTCTCGATATCTCCGGGGAATATACTTACCTGAAAACTAAACGGTCCCGCAACTAGCATTTCGCCCAATTCAATCGAGGAAATAATGAAGGAGGCCCAATTCCTTCATCTCAAACTCTTTTGCAAGATTAGCCTTGCATGAGAGTATCAACTGTTCATCACCGGTCAGTATCAAATCATCTACATAAGTACAATGATCAGCAACTTACCACACTACAATCTGGTACAGTTGGGATTAGCCTACTCTGGAAAATCCAGTGGGTGCAAATATTTGTGTCATTGTGCTACAAAAGCATAAGGTGCTTGTCTAAGCATGTGTACCAAGTGATCCAAGAGAATAAGATAATGTTTATAGTCCAAATATTATTAAGAGCTAATAATATTCGACATATCTATTTCGAATGCTGGAAATCTAAAAATAGATTCCGCCCAATATGTCTAAAAATAGAAGTCCATCTATTTTTTCCAACTTGACCAACCATCCACAAATAGCATCCTGCAACTCATAGAATATGATCGACATGTCTAAAAATAGAATTGCGCCAAAAATAACCTGCAGGCCCACTTAGTGAAGGCGACTTCTTTCCACTAAGCTCATCATCTTGTTGCAATCTCAACACTCCATCTCAACAAGATAGGGATTATCTTCCACCCCGATCCTACCCCTGTGGTATTCAAATTTTCTCCTGGTGAGCGCCTTCATCAACATATCAGCATCCTGATCCTTCGTGGGAATGTATGAAAGTAACATGATCTTCCGCTGCACAAAATATCTAATATGATGATACCGGATGTCAATGTGTTTAGATTTATCATGAAATACTGGATTAACCGAGAGTTTGATGCAACTCGAAGTTATCACAATAATCAAATTTTGAGCTCTAGGTACAGCACCGAAAAACCCGACCGGGATCTTCGTCATCCATATGGTCTCACATCGATAAACTTGCTGTGGAGCGTGCAACCTATATTGGCCAATTTATGGATCTAACCCTTCTATACCAAGAAGCGCCTAGGCTACCGTCTTCGTCCTCAGGATATACCACTCCCTTTTCACTTCATTGGGCTCCTGCCAATCACATAGTGACCCATAGCTTCACCTCATCCGACTGTCTGTACCATAATCCATATCTCGATGTGCCTCTGAGATATCTCAATACATGCTTGTCTGCCTTCCAAAAGAGCTTGGTAGGCTTAACCATAGCTTGTGAAAGTTGGTTAACAACATAGCATATGTCGGGTTGTGTATTGACCAGATACATAACTGACCCCACCAATTGTCGATAAACAGTGGCATCCACTACCTCTGCCGAAGTAGCATCCTCCTTCCTCCATCCACCAGGAAGAGGAGTATCAACAAGCTTGCATCCATGCATGTTGAACTTCTCCAGTATCTCCGGGGCATACTTGCCTTGAGAAACAAACAGTCCATCACTGCGCTGCTAAATTTCCAATCCCAGGAAATAATGAAGGAGGCCCAAGTCCTTCATCTCAAACTCCTTTGCAAGATCAGCCTTGCATGAGTGTATCCTTCGGTTCATCACTGTCAAATCAAATCATCTACATAAAGTACAATGATCAGCAAATTACCCTGCACCACAATCTGGTATAGGTTAGGATCCGCCTCACTCTTGGAGAATCCAAGTCCAGTGAAATAACTGTCTATCCATGTGTACCAAGCATGAGGTGCTTGTTTCAACCCATACAGTGCTCTCTTGAGCTTGCACACATGCGACTCACTACTCAAGATCTCAAAACCTTCGGGCTGCTCTATGTACACCTCCTCCTCAATGACTCCATTGAGGAACGCAGTCTTCACATCCATCCGATGAATGTGCCACCCCATCTGCGCTGAGAGATCAAGAATCATCCGTATGGAATAACTCCTTGCGATAGGTGCAAAGGTCTCCTCATAATCGATCCCCTCAATCTGTGAAAAGCCTCGGGCAACAAATATTGCCTTGTACTTCTCCACACTCTCGTTAGCTACCTGCTTCACTTTGTCGATCCATCTTGAACCCACCATTGATTTCCCCTCCAGCCTCGGGACAATCTCCCATGCACTGTTTCTGACAATCGAATCACACTCTTCCACCATGGCATCTACCCATGCGGGGTCCTCCATAGCTTCCTCAAAAGAGGATGGCTCTGTCACGATACACTTGCTCATAAGAGCCATGTATCCAGTATACCGGTCAGGTGACTGTCTCTGTCTGCGCTGTGATGTAGGTGCTCCTACAACCTTCTCTGCATCTTGAGCCAGTCGCTCAGCTTCTGTAGTGTGCTTCCACCTCTGATGGTTGGCGCTGCTTGAGTGGTCTCTTCCACTCCATGAACCTCTTCATGTGGCTGATCCACATCCTAAGACTCATCCTTAGGAACTAATAGCTCCTCATCTGCATGCAAGTGTGGCTCCCTCTCAAGCGAACACTTCATGGCTTTCTCCTCATGAAATTTGATATCCCGTCGCATAACAGTCTTGCGACTGTCTAGAAAATACACACGATAGTTGTGGGGCGTATCAGTGTACCCAAAAAATATCCCAACCTCTGTAGTCGGCTCTAGATTCTTCCTGGCATCCTTCGTCACATGAATGTAAACAGGTGAACCAAAAATCCTCAAATGGGAAATATTAGGCCTCTTACTAGAAAACGCCTCCTCGGGTGTACTCATGCCAAGTATCCTGTGAGGACAACGGTTCTGCACATATACTGCAGTATTGCATGCCTCCGCCCATAAGTGAATGGGTAGGCCCTGATCATGCAACATCGCCCATGCAGCACCCACGATCGTTCTGTTCTTCCACTCAACAACCCCGTTCTGTTGTGGGTTATGAGGTGCTATGAGCTCTCTTCGAATTCCTTCTGCGCTGCAAAAGTCCTTGAATTCACCAGAGATGAATTCACCACCATTTTCGCTCCTAAGATCCTTCACTTGCTTCCCCGATTCTTTCTCAACCAGTGCCTTGAACTCACAGAACTTTGAGTATGTCTCGCTCTTCTTCTGCATGAAGAAGATCCAGCACTTACGAGAAAAATCATCAACAAATATCACATAATAACTGTGCTTTTCTTTCGAAGCTACTGAGAAAGGTCCACACACATCTGTGTGAATTCTCTCAAGGATCGTCATGGCGTGACTACCCTTCTCGTGAAAGGTGGCTTTCACAAATTTTCCCAAGGTACACCCCTTGCACTGATCTGACTGCGTAAGAGTGGCTTTAGGAAGCCCAGTAGAAATCTGCTACAGTATCTTCAAAGATCCATGGTGAAGGTGGCCCAATCTCTGGTGCCACAACTCGCCATCATCCCGGCTCATCACTCCTTCTGCCTTGCCTACCATTGCTGCACAACCATCTACCTGCAATTGATAAAGGTTCTTAACTCGAACCCCTATCCTCCGAGTCTCACCAGTTGCCTTATTGTGCAGGAAAGCCTTTCCCTCGCTAAAGACAACATCATATCCCTTGTCTTCTAACATCGCCACAGAGATAATATTCTTCTTCAATCCTGGAACATGCATCACTTCCTTCAATACGAAGGGTTTACTAGAGTCCCTCTCAAAGGAAATGGTACCGATACCGGTCGCACTGTATCTACCATCATCACCCATCTCGATGTACACTCCAAGATATTTCTTATCCAAATCAGTAAACAAATATCAATCTCCTGTCGTGTGAAAAGACGCACCACTATTAAGAAACCACGCTGAACCCATCACACTTGAGACCAAGCATGCAATCAGTGAAAAATCCAGCTCAAACTATGAGGCTAAGGCCTCTCCAGCTGCAGTCCCAACAGCCTACTTATTTTTCTTCTTCTGTGGACAATTAGTGGCGTAATGTCCGTGTTGGTGACAGTGAAAGCACTTCACCTTGGACATGTCCTGCTTCTTGTCTTTTGCACCAGATTGAGAAGCTTTCTTGCTCTTCCCCTTATTTGCTTTGGAAGCCAAAGTGAAATTCTCTTCATCAGAGTTCTTTGATGAAGATCCGTCCCTGGTACTCCGCCTTATCTCCTCTTGCATAAGATCCGACCAAAGCCGCTCCCATCCTGGCAATTTCTCCCGAACATTGACAGAGTCTTGATAGGAATGCCAACTCTTCGGAAGCCTAAGGAGAGCCAAGCTCACCAAGTCCTCATCATCAACAGTAACCCCCACACTTCCCAGCTCATCCCTGCATTGGATAAACTTCGTGAGGTACTTGGGCATACTGTCGCCTTTCTCCATTTTTATGTTTCTGAGTTTATCCTTGAGCGCCAACTTCCTCTGGTCGCTCTTGGTTTGAAATAAATCTGTCAAAGCTTTCCACATCAAGAATGGAGAAGCCTTACCATGAAGGCTGGACACTATGTGATCCTTCACACCTTCCAATAGAATCCTTCAACACTTTGTTGTCTTCTTTTGCCATGCGTCAAGTACGGCAGCATCACTACAAGTAGGCTTTGGAATTTCTGCATCTATGAACTCCTTCAACCCATTGTCATCCAGCACCACCTCCATCCTGTCCTTCCATGCAATATAATTTGAGATGCCCTCAAGGGCATACTCCAATCCCAATCCGTTGAAAGACATCTCAACTTCGACACCAAGAAAACACTGCTGCAAATTCAAATTCCACCAGCACAAAACTCAACCGCTTCAATGTTTTGCAATTGCTCCAATGATCAATATTGCTCCGATACCATGTAAAAATTGAATAAATAATATATTATTCACCGATATTCTCCTGATCACACACTATTTTAGCTTCATGCATAATACATAATCTCTTCTACCATTGATCATTACATGCGGGAATAAAATCAATTGCATGCACACATTAAAACCATAAAAAATCACACATATGAACACAATATTTAATGGGAAAGCTTAAAGCTGAAAACCCAAAATATCTGTATATTATATGTCATGGAGATCATGTAACAATCATAGTACAAATCTCCTCACAAGCTCTCAGAACAACCTCGAATTGCTACACACTATCAAGCTAGATCTAGCAAAACACATGCTCCAATCTTTTGCCACTTGATAGCTAGCCTCTATTGCATAATCAATGCTATGGGATGGCTCATTAAATAACATAAACCACCTGGCTTGTACTGTGCAATCCTCATGGGCTTCTCCAATTATTTGTGTGTTGCAAATAGCAACAGTATAGTCACAACTGATAGTTAACCTGCTCTTTCACCTATTTCTGCACTGGTCTCCACTGAAAATTTCCATGCACTGAAGTTAACTGATGCATTATTTAGTTGATTAATGAGTTTATAATTAGTGAATTAATTAATAATTAATTCACACCACTCTCACTAATTGTATCAATCAGTTAAACTAGATACAAATATCTCAACTATGTTTAGATTAGTTAAATTGAATACAACTCCACTAACTTCCTCAATCAACTCCACCAAACTCTGTCACATGAGTTCTAACTGAATTATCCATGCAATAGCTCCACATAACCCTCTGGTATAGCATAATTCCTTCTGTCAGCTCCTGTGCCACATCTGTGCACTGAACTGAAGTGCTCCATGAGAATAAGATAAGGTTTATAGTCCAAATATTATTAAGAGCTAATAATATTCGACATATCTATTTTTAGACTGGCAATCTAAAAATAGATTTTTCCCAGTATGTCTAAAAATAGAAGTCCATCTATTTTTTCTGACTTGACCAACCATCCACAAATAGCATCCTGCAACTCATAGAACATGATCCATATGTCTAAAAATAAATTTTTCGCCAAAAATACCCTGCGGGCCCACTTAGTGAAGGTGACTTCTTTCCACTAAGCTCATCATCTTGTTGCAATCTCAACACTCCCTCTCAACAAGATAAGGATTATCTGCAACCCCTATCCTGCCTCTGTGGTATTCGAATTTTCTCCTGGTGAGCGCCTTCGTCAAGATATCAACATCCTGATCCTCCGTGGGAATGTATGAAAGTAACATGATCTTCCACTACACACAATCTCCGATATGATGATACCAGATGTCAATGTGTTTAGATCTATCATGAAATACTGATTAACCAAGAGTTTGATGCAACTCTGATTATCACAATAAATCACAATAGGCTCTAAGTGTGAACCGAACAACCCGACCAGGATCTTCCTCATCCATATAGCCTCGCATGCAGCCAAAATTGCTGCCATATACTCAGCCTCTGCTGAACTGAGTGCCACGGATCTCTGCTTCCTTCTGTACGAAGAAACTGTTGTCGACTCGATACTGAAAATCCCTCCAGATGTGCTCTTTCTGTCCATTGGGATCCCTGCCCAATCTGCATCCGTGAAGGCACATAGCCTCACCTCATCTGACTATCTGTACCATAATCCATATCCCGATGTGCCTCTGAGATATCTCAATACATGCTTCACCGCCTTCCAAAAGAGCTTGGTAGGCTTAACCATAGCTTGTGAAAGCTGGTTAATATCATAGCATATGTCGGGTCGTGTATTGACCAGATACATGAGCGAACCCACCAACCGTCGATAAACAATGGCACCCACTACCTCCGCCGAAGTAGCATCCTCCTTCCTCCATCCACTAGGAAGAGGAGTATCAACAGGCTTGCGGCCATGAATATGAAACTTCTCCAGTATCTCCCGGGCATACTCACCCTGAGAAAAAAATATTCCACCACTGCGCTGCCAAATTTCCAATCCCAGGAAATAATGAAGGAGGCCCAAGTCCTTCATCTCAAAATCCTTTGAAAGATCAGCCTTGCATGAGTGTATCAACAGTTCATCACCTGTCAAAATCAAATCATCTACATAAAGTACAATGATCAGCAAATTAGCCTCCACCACAATCTGGTATAAGTTAGGATCCGCCTCACTCTTGGAGAATCCAAGTCTGGTGAAATAACTGTCTATCCATGTGTACTAAGCACGAGGTGCTTGTTTCAACCCATACAACGCTCTCTTGAGCCTGCACACATGCGACTCACTGCTGAAGATCTCGAAAACTTCGGGCTACTCTATGTACACCTCCTCCTCAATGACTCCATTTAGGAACGCAGTCTTCACATCCATCTGGTGAATGTGCCACCCCATCTGTGCTGAGAGAGAAAGAATCATCCGTATGGAATAATACCTTGCGACAGGTGCAAAGGTCTCCTCATAATCGATCCCCTCAATATGTGAAATGCCTCGGGCAACAAATATTGCCTTGTACTTCTCCACACTCCCGTCAGCTACCTGCTTCACTTTGTAGATCCATCTCTAACCCACCACTGATTTCCCTTCCGGCCTTGGGACAATATCCCATGCACTGTTTCTGATAATCGAATCATACTCTTCCACCATGGCATCTACCCATGCGGGGTCCTCCACAGCTTCCTCGAAAGAGGATGGCTCTGTCACAATACACTTGCTCATAAGAGCCATGTATCCAGTATACCGGTCAGGTGATTGTCTCTATCTATGTTGTGATGTAGGTGCTCCTACAACCTTCTCTGCATCTTGAGCCAGTCGCTCTACTTCTGTAGTGCGCTTCTGCCCTTTGATGGTTGGCACTGCTTGAGTGGTCTCTTCCACTCCATGAACCTCTTCATGTGGCTGATCCACATCCTAAGACTCATCCTTAGAAACTAATAGCTCCTCATCTGCATGCAAGTGTGGCTCCCTATCAAGCGAACACTTCATGGCTTTCTCCTCATGAAATTTGATATCCCGTCGCACAACAGTCTTGCGACTGTCTGGAAAATACATACGATAGTTGTGGGGCATATCAATGTACCCCAAAAATATCCCAACTTCTGCAGTCGGCTCCAGCTTATTCCTGGCATCCTTCGTCACATGAATGTAAACAGGTGAACCAAAAATCCTCAAATGGGAAATATCAGGCCTCTTACCAGAAAACGCCTCCTCGGGTGTACTCATGCCAAGTATCTTGTCAGGACAACGGTTCTGCACATATACTGCAGTATTGCATGCCTCCACCCACAAGTGAATGGGTAGGCCCTGATCATGCAACATCGCCCATGCAACACCCACGATCATTCTGTTCTTCCGCTCAGCGACCCCATTCTGTTGTGGGTTATGAGGCGCTATGAGCTCTCTTCGAATTCCTTCTGCGCTGCAAAAGTCCTTGAATTCGCCAGAGATGAATTCACCACCATTGTCGCTCCTAAGAGCCTTCACCTGCTTCCCCGATTCTTTCTCAACCAGTGCCTTAAACTCATAGAACTTTGAGTATGTCTCGCTCTTCTTCTGCATGAAGAAGATCCAGCACTTACGAGAAAAATCATCAACAAATATCACATAGTACCTATGCTTTGCTGTCGAAGCTACTGAGAAAGGTCCACACACGTCTGTGTGAATTCTCTCAAGGATCATCGTGGCACAACTATCCTTCTCGTGAAAGGTGGCTTTCACAAATTTTCCCAAGGTGCATCCCTTGCACTGATCTAACTGCGTAAGAGTGCCCTTAGGAAGCCCAGTAGAAATCTGCTACAGGATCTTCAAAACTCCATGGTGAAGGTGGCCCAATCTCCTGTGCCACAGTTCGCCCTCATCATCCTGGCTCACCACTTCTCCTGCCTTGCATGCCATTGCTGCGCAGCCATCTACCTACAACTGATAAAGGTTCTTGGTTCGAACCCCTATCTTTTGGGTCTCTCCAGTAGTCTTACTGCGCAGGAAGGCTTTTCCTTCACTGAAGACCACATCATACCCCTTATCCTCCAACATCGCCACAGAGATCAAGTTCTTCTTCAATCCAGGTACATGCATGCCATCCTTCAATACAAAGGGCTTACCATAATCCCTCTAAAAGGATATGGTACCGATACGAGTCGCACTGTATCTACCATCATCGCCCATCTACGTGTGCACTCAAGATCTTTCTCTACTTCAGTCCCGATGGTAAATCTCGATCTTGTCATGTGAAAAGACGCACCCTTTGTCAAGAAACCACACTGAACCCATCACACTTGAGACCAAGCATGCGATCAGCTAAAAATACAGCTCAAACTACGAGGCTAAGGCCTCTCCAGCTGCAGTCCCAACAACCTGCTTATTTTTCTTCTTCTGTGGACAACTAGTGGCGTAATGTCTGTGTTGGTGACAGTGAAAGCACTTCACCTTGGACATGTCCTGCTTCTTGCCTTTTGCACCAGATTTAGAAGCTTTCTTGTTCTTCCCCTTATTTTCTTTGGAAGCCAAAGAACAATTCTCTTCATCAGAGTTCTTTGATGAAGATCCGTCCCTGGTACTCTGCCTTATCTCCTCTTGCACAAGATCCGACCAAAGTCGCTCCCATCCTGGAAATTTCTCCCGACCATTGACAGAGTCCTGATAGGAATGCCAACTCTTTAGAAACCCAAGGAGAGCCAAGCTCACCAAGTCCTCGTCATCAATAGTAACCCCCACACTTCCCAGCTCATCCCTGCATTGGATGAACTTCGTGAGGTACTTGGGCATATTGTCGCCTTTCTCCATTTTTATGTTTCTGAGTTTATCCTTGAGCGCCAACTTCCTCTGGTCGCTCTTGCTTTGAAATAAATCTGTCAAAGATTTCCACATCAAGAATGGAGAAACCTTACCATGAAAGCTGGACACTATGTGATCCTTCACACCTTCCAATAGAATCCTTCGACACTTTGCTGTCTTCTTTTGCCATGCGTCAAGTACGGCAACATCACTAGAAGTAGGCTTTGGAATTTCTGCATCTATGAACTCCTTCAACCCATTTTAATCTAGCACCGCCTCCATCCTGTCCTTCCATAAAATATAATTCGAGCTGCCCTCAAGGGAATACTCCAATCGCAATCCGTTGAAAGACATCTCAACTTCGACACCAAGAAAACATTGCTGCAAATTCGAATTCCACCAGCACAAAACTCAACCGCTTCAATGTTTTGCAATTGCTCCAATGATCAATATTGCTCTAATACCATGTAGAAAATTGAATAAGCGATATATTATTCTGAGATTCTCCACGATCACCTGCTTGTATTAGCTTCATGCATAATACATAATCTCTTCTACCATTGATCATTACATGCGGAAATAAAATCAATTGCATGCACACATTAAAACCATAAACAATCACACATATGAACCATATTAAATGGGAAAGCTTAAAGCTGAAAACCCCAACTATCTGTATATTATATGTCATGGATATCATGTAACAATCATTGTACAAATCTCCTCACAAGCTCTCAGCACAACCTCGAATTGCTACACACTATCAAGCTAGATCTAGCAAAACACATGCTCCAACCCTTGCCACTTGATAGCCAGCCTCTATTACGTAATCAATGCTATGGGATGGCTCATTAAATAACATAAACCACCTGGCTTGTACTGCGCAATCCTCATGGGCTTCTCCAATTATCTGTGTGTTGAAAATAGCAACTGTATAGTCACAACTGATAGTTAACCTGCTCTTTCTGCCTATTTACTTGGTCTCCCTTTGAAATTTTCCATGCCTTTGAAGTTAGCGGTCGCTATTTAGTTGATTAATGAGTTTATAATTAATGAATTAATTAATAATTAATTCACACCACTCTCACTAATTGTATCAATCAGTTAAACTAGATACAAATAGCTCAACTATGTTTAGATTAGTTAAACTTAATACAACTCCACTAACTTCCTCAATCAACTCCACCAAACTCTGTCACATGAGTTCTAACTAAAGTATCCATGCAATAGCTCCACATAACCCTCAGGTATAGTGTAATTCCTTCTGTCAGCTCCTGTTCCACATCTGTGCAGTTAACTGAAGTGCTCCATGAGAATGAGATAATGTTTATAGTCCAAATATTATTAAGAGCTAATAATATTCGAGATATCTATTTTTAGACTGGCAATCTAAAAATAGATTTTGCCCAGTATGTCTAAAAATAGAAGTCCATCTATTTTTTCCGACTTGACCAACCATCCACAAATACCATCCTGCAACTCATAGAACATGATCCATATGTCTAAAAATAGACATAGTCTAAAAATAAACTTTGCGCCAAAAATACCCTGCGGGCCCACTTAGTGAAGGCGACTTCTTTCCACTAAGCTCATCATCTTGTTGCAATCTCAACAAATGAGCCATCATATAAGAAACATAACAAGAATCCATTAATAGATCAAGAAACCATCACATAACAAGGGGACACAAATTTTTAGGTGGAAACCCATGTTAGAGAAAACCACCAATATTATTCATCTTTATGTTCAATTCATTTACATAAATTTGCAGAAACTAGCATGTTGGAGGAAACTACCCCCAAAAATTGCAAGTTACCACTTGCGGTAAGCTCCAACCTTGAGAATGAGTAGGCTCCAACTTGCTTTATGCACCAACCAAATTGAGGCTCCAATATCAAGAATGAGTAGGCTCTGACCTTATTGAGGCTCCAACCTCAATATAGGCACCCACATCCTTCTTCAACTTCCTTGTGGACCTATATTTCATCTCATTTTCAAACTAGAACAATTGTCATCATATATCATTGAATTTGTTGACAAAAATATTGTTATAAACTACAATGACAACCTCTACAATTACACTTCCACACAACCTACAATTATTTCACCTGCCATAGAACCATTAAGTTTCAACCATTGCACTTCCACACAACTTGCAACCATGACACTGCCACATAAAGTCGAACCATTGTATTGTTATACAACTTACACTTTAAATGTCACATCAATCACCATGTTGATTTTCATACCACTTGCCATATTTTGCTTCAATTTGGTCATTCAAACCCCTTTTGGGAACATGTTTTCTTCTTGTATCCAAAACACCTTCAACATGCTCATATACCTTTAAATAAAATACAAGATATTTTGGTCATCAAATAAGCATAAAAAATACATAAAATACCTATGGTTACATTTGTCTTTGGTTCCTAATTGTCCAACCTCTTTCAGAATCAAATTTGGACCAATATTGACTTCAGATACTAAAAATAACTAAATAAAACTTACATAAAGCTAAGTATTCTTAAAAAACACCTTTTCCAGGGGCCCTGCTAGATTTCAGTGTTGGCCACTGGATACTGCAAACTATGTGACAAAATGACAATATATAAAAAATAAAAAGTATATGACCTATCAATCAACAAAGATCGAACCTACAACCTCTACTACATAATATTCGTCGTTTATCAAATTTTTTATATGTTGTGGCTTGTTAAGCCATCCATCTACATTCCTTTTATTTTGAGTGTTGCATCCCTAATGGGGTCGAGGGTGCGGACCATCTCCATAGACTTGTCCTCCTGCCAAGTTAAACTAGTCAAATTTGATGTGTCACCAATCACCTCCTACCAACGACCCACAATGATGGTCATGCAATAGTTTGAATCACCAATAAAAATTAGGCATTTGTTACATGTCTTCATTTGAATGGCGACTCTATCTGAACCATAATACTTCTGCCAATTTAGACATTAGACTCTGGGTGTTATAAATAGTCTCAAACGTAGCCATGCAATGACCATAATAGGTTTACGGCTAAATGATATCCATCCAAAGAGATATCAAAATCAAATCGAATCACAAAAAAAAGGATAAACAACTTTCACTACAAGAAAACAGAACCATAACCTTAGTGACGAATGAAAACTCTGCTAAAAACTAGAACAAAACCTTTTCACAAACAATTTGAATTCTATTCGAAAAGCATGTTGGATGCCCACACTTGGAGTTCAAATAATGTCTTTAGGAGCAGAGTATGGGTCTTCGATATATTTTGTTGGTGGCCCCAGGCCTTATGGGGCCGACCCTAAGTTCTCATGAAAATTTTCTTCATAATTGGTCGAGCAATGGAATGTGACCCAAGTCTTGTTAATTTTTGTGCCATGGTTTCATGTGGCCATGCCATATGGCCAAGGTTGATAAATGTCTAGAGCTCCATGTTCATGTGACCGTGCCCATACAGCTGACACCCAAGGGTCATTGGCCATTTTCTTAGATAACTTTATCATGAAATCATCAAGCCATGTAGCAACACAAGAGGGGTGCCATGTGTCACCCTGTTTTATACTTTTCACCAACCGAAGTGTGCCAAATCACCTTGCCACATGGAAGCCTCTAATGGCACCACGTCATCAAATTGACATCAACTGGTTGAGGTTTCATGTTGACTATGCTAATCAACAACGTGCCACTCATCAATAGGTCAACATCATCATTCAACAAAATGCTACCATGTGTCGACATTTGGTTGGTCCAATAGGGGAAATTAAACTTCATGCAACTTCACCTTCATCTAGTCGTTCATCTATTGGAGGTGTTTTTTATTGTTATGAAACATGCACACCATTTAATGACATTAAATAGTGACATCTTTGCGTGCATGAGGCTGTTAATTTTCTTTGTCAACAATGGATCCGCTCAAAGCTTGCACACTAGTTAACATATTAAATATTTTGGTCTTTGCCATAAAGTTTGTTCCTTTAATTTAATACTGGAATTTTAACTGGTTATAACTTCTCATCCAAGAGGAGTTTTTCTAAGTAGGATATATCGTTGGAAAGGTATCGGCGAGACCTACAGAACCATGCAATTTTTGGGATCATTTAGACATCATAACTACATCAAAAACTGAAATAACTCAAAAACTCATATCTTCATATGATGAGACCTTATAAAACATCCAGTTGTCATATCACTTCATAAAGAAATGGTATTACTACTATTGTGCCATACATCCCCTTTTACATCAATAACATCTTGTTTTCATCACTAAAAACATTAAGTACGATATATTGTAAATACAAATATACTCTTATACAATAAATTAAAATTAAAAGATCATAATATTATAAGTTTCATCTATTTTATAATTTAATTTACATAATAACATTATATCTACTTTTATTTAATTATAACTAATCCTAACATATTTTCCGTAAATTAATATAATATATATTTATAATATGTTATTAAATATTTATATTCCTCCACAATATTTCAAATAAAACCTTAACCAAACCTAAAGTATTTAACCATTTCCTCATCTATATCTAAAACTTAGGAACCCTAATTCCAATGTTAATTATATAGTATAACAACACTTAACGAAACCTAAATATTCAACTATTTCCTCATCCATGTCTAGAGCTTGCAAACCTTAATTCCAATATTAATTATATGATATAAAAACTTCATAAACCCTAATTCCAATATTAATCATATCATATAAAAATTCTATAAAATTATGATTTTTTCCCATTCTCGATGAATACATTCCTCAATAAATTCTTCAAACTCTTTAATGTGATCGTATATGATAATTATTCTTCAAACTCTTTAATGTGATATGTATTTTTCCTTTAAAAGGGAAAAATATTACTCTACTTTTTCGCTGGAAAAGAGCGTTGCCTTGTCTTCGTGGAGTAACAAAAAACAAAATATTATTCGCAAGGGACCCTTATTTTTTTCTTCTTGCTTTAAATTTCGTGTGGGAATATGATTTTATGAAAAAGATACTATTTGATTCTTATTAAAATATAATATTTGATGTCTTTAGGTTTGACTTAAAATATATTATTCCATGTATTAGGGTTCTAGTTAAAATATATTATTCGATGTGTTTGGGTTCCACTAAGCTTCGTTGACTTTATTAAGTTACTTTTATATATATATATACCACTATGAAACGTTTTGTAGAGTATATTAAAAAAGGTCAATCAACAACGGGTATGATAATTAAAAATTAATTAATTAATTTTATTTATATATATGATATTGGGAATAAAAGTATAGGAAATTTTGGAGTATTTCTTATATTTTTTTGGATGTTTTTTTAATTTGGAATGAAAGGAATATTTGTGATTGATTAATTGGCTAAATGATTGGCCCTCATTACATGCAAGGTATTTCTCTAAGGGAATCAAAGAAAGTAGAAACCATGATTTTCAACAACTAACAAAAATATTAAAAGCTTTCACGTCTTGCTCTGAACTAATCAAATTAATTGTTGAAAAAAAAAAAAACAAACCAAAAGATGAACTAAATTAGTTGGTTCGAAACACATCGAAAACGTTTTGTCTCATGTGATTATCACCGAAAGATATTTGGAAAATAACTATGGATCACAGAAGCCAAAATTCAAAAAACCATATATATTTTTATCACTCAGGGAAGACCCTGACTACAGGGAAAAACCATAAAGTAACCTCAAAACCTCTTTTTAGGTTGAATTTGACCCTTCAACCCAGAGGGGGATCTCTCCATAAAACTAAAATAATCTATGGTCACTGTAGTAGAAGGTTTTCTGTAATTGAGTTCAGGTGGCCATATTGTGGTTTGGGTATGAAACGGTTGGCTGATCTTCGAAACCCAGATTGGGCATGGAGTCAAACTATCAACTAAATGGGATTACAGTCTCATGGGAAAATGACACAAAGCATGTGAGCAACATGGACTTTGATTGTTTGAAAGATTTAGACAAAACGGATACTGGGAAAGCATAATTTATAAAAGAATTAGAGCAACAAGTATTAATGATTGATAATTTAAGAGAGGAGCATCACTGAAATCTAGTCTCATAGACTAACATTGTCAGACATGAAAGAGAACAATTAAATGACAAAGAAAATAATAACAGAGAAATGAAACTCATGAATTTTATACTAATTGCTCATTGAATACTGTAAACACATCTAAGATTTCTCAAATATATTTAAACTATGAGTTTTTGTTCAATCAAAATCCAACCCTTTCTAATTATTCATAAACTTTCTTTATAGATTTTTACACAACAAATTTACAAGATAATAGAAGCCTCATAATTAAAATACTTGAGATATAAAAAATATCTTTAATTTCATGTACTGAAAAGATAGACTTTAGAAAATATCTAACAAATCCTAGAAAAACTAGAGGTAAATCTGCTTAAATATAGGCATAAATAAAGTGATCTGATCAACTGCTTAGCTTGAAAATAGAACAGGTCCCTCTGATGTTGATCTCCTTTGTTTCCACAAAACAGGTCCCTCTGTAAATGATCTTTGTTGTTCTTTAATTTTATTGGGAAAAATGATTGACAAGCAGCTTGTCTATATTACTGGTCTTTTGTTATGAGTTGTAACTGACAATTTGGAGGTTCGTATTTTTCGAATATTTATTGACAACAGATATGTCAGCATCTATATTTCGTTTATGGAAAAATAGCTGACATGAATGCTGTCAATTTTTCCTGTATGTGTTCTTATCTGACCCGCTTTTATATTTAAAAATCGCTGACAGATACACTGTCAAGCTTTTCAAAACTTGTTGACAAGTGCATTTTCAACTCTCCTAATTTTCATGGCACATACAAAACTGGCAGGGGCCCAACTGTCAACTGCAAAAACTAATTTTTTGATTTTAAAAAAGTGGACAAAATTGTTTTGATACCCTGACATATTAGTTGAGGGTATTTGCAGCTTCAAGTAACACATCCAACTTGTTTAATCTTTGTTTCAGTTTCTTCCTAGTCTCCATGGGATTTTCTTTGGTATCATGTTCATCTTTTTTATTGTGAGGGCTTGTAGACTTTTTCTTGAATATTTTTTTTTAATAATAAATTCCTTCAAAGGCACATCTTTTATGTGAATGACTTGGTCAACTAACTACGGATTGTTTTTGGGCTTGAAATTATACCGTAGCTTATTGGTTGGCCTAGTGCACCTATTACCCTATTTAGGAATTTCAGGTGCAGGTTACTCTTTGATTGGCTTCTTTCCCTTTAAATCTTTAGTCATGGTTGTGTCTGTAGGGGTGGTTTCTGAGGGAAAAACTGAAAAAATAGTGGAATCGATGTCAGCCTTTGGGCTTTTCAACGATGGAGGCTCTGACTTATGGGACCATGCAGTGTTCCTTTGATATACCTTGGGGGTTTTGGGGGAAACTGAGGTAGATGGGGCTTCTCAGTTTTAAAACAAAATAGGAGTCAAAACAGGAGTTTGAGCTTGAGGTTTCTTTATCCTCCCAATGGTTTGACGTATGCCTCGTTTCCTTCTGGCAGGTTGAGGCTGGAACCCTCCCCAAAAGAGAAAATTATCCCAGATTCTATTAAGCTTTACCAACTGAATTTCTATTAATAGTTTAACTAGTGCCTTGTGATAAACAAAATGTGCAGAGGGATTAGTTCTAACCTTGTATCTAGCAACCATGTTCTTGAGGCTATCCAACAAGTAAAAATAGGGATTAATCCTAATCTCCCCATCCATATGTGCTAGGAAATAGAAATGGTATAGATCTATCCTATTATAATGACCATCACAAGCAAAATATATTTTCCAAAGCCATAAGGGAGCATACCATTTATCTTGTAGCGAGTCCATTTGAACCTCAGATTTCTAGTTCCTTGCTCTGTGCTCCTATTTGAAAAATGATGGGGCGTCTACGTCGGGCATGATATGGTTGTAAAACACTCTATCTCCATCCATGGGCAATGTTGTGGCTTCATCTTTGGTGTGCTCTGGAACCTCGAATTCTGACCCACCGACCTTTACATGGCTCCCATTGAACCCTGTTGCAAATTCTTGGGCTACCAAATCATGATAGTCGAAGCATCGTAGAAAAACATACTCCACCCTACTTGCTGGAGAAAATATAGGAGATCAGAGTAAACATTCAACAGCTCTGGCTCTTTTGGTTCAGTCCGGTCTAACATTCGTCCCTTCCCCATTCTGTTGGCACTCTCTGTGGGACTTACTGCTAAGTTGCTGCAATAAAATTGTTTTAAACACCAAGTGGAACTGGAACCATTTACCAATACAACTGTATTGATATGGTGAACCCGCATGAGTCTCAAATTAAAACTGAACACCACCCTTTACCACGCTTGTAAATCATGAACCATAATTACATGCAATTGATTACAAAGTACCCTTTAATTATTAAATCAGGTAAGCACGATTAAATTTGTACTTTAACATTTCAATCATAATGGAGGCACCTACGCTTAAAATATCGACGCTGACGTGGTCAACACAGTCAGTACTTAAAGTATTTCTAAAAAACTTTTAATCGCTCACAATTGGCCCATCGGAGAAATGAAAATATTGATATCCTCGTTGTCAGTGATATTCACTTTTCAACCATATCGGGTCACGAAATACTGCTAAGAGTGTTAACCTATTTATTACTACCTTAAATGATGACAACGCAACTGTCAACATTTTACCAAAAAAAAAAAAAAAAAAATTGGTGATAACATATATTATGAAAATACATATAAATTATAAATAATTTTTAATAAAATGAAATATTTTTAATAATGTATTATAATAAATATATATGTTTTGTAATTATGATTTACTGAAATAAAATATAATTTTTTTATTATTACTGTGAATATTAATATAACTTTTGGATTTTTTTTAGTTGTGATAAATTTTGATTTTGATTTTATTATTATTATCCATTATTGTTTTTTAATTATTTTTTTTGTCGATCAATGTTTTCTAATTTATTTTTTATTATCAATTATCATTGTCTGTTAATTTATTTTTCATCAATCGTTTTTTTCTAATTTATTTTTATATAAATTCATTGTTAGTTAATTTTATATTATAAAAATATATATAATATTATTAAATTTTAAATATATATTAATTTTAGGTTAATAAAAAAATTAAATATAATTTTTTTTTTTAAATTGAAAATGATCGTCGCAAGTTTTGTGAGGGTGAGTGGATTCTAGGAATTTTATTAGGTAAGATTATGAAAGTTAAAAACTCGCAAAGTTGATGTTATTCAAGCTACATGCAATTCTAGATGTTTTTGACAATTAAAATGTTTTTAAGTTGTGGTTTCTTACACTACATGTTAAATAAAAAAATGAAAAATTTTACATTTGAATTCTCTAAAAACATTATAGAAAACAAAAACTTAATAATGAACATAAATCCCAATTATGCATTAGTTTAGCCGGACTCCACTCATAAAAAAACTTGATGGGTCAACAAACTTTCAAGCTTGGAAGGAAATAATAGATTTGATACTTGTAGAGAATGAAGTCATAGGCCATGTTCAAGGTAAAGTTGCAGAACCAAAGAAAGATAAATCTCAATAATGGACCAAGTACATGAAAGGATAATTGAGGGCTCAAAGGTTATTCAATAAATACATTAAGGATCATCTCATTCCTTTTGTTACAGATTTGGGCACATCTAAAGCTATATATGAAAAGTTGGTGAAATTGCATTTGGTAAGCACTACAAGTCAGAGGATATATCTAAGGAATAAGCTTTACAAGACAAGGTTATCAAAAGATGAAGACTTGACCTCATATATCTTGAAGGTATCACAATTAATGGATCAATTACAAGGGCCTGGAGAAGTAACTGATTATTAATTGATGGTTTCTTACACTACATGTTAAATAAAAAAAATTGAGAAATTTTACATTTGAATTCTCCAAAAACATTATAGAAAATAATAAATTATTAATGAAAAAAAATCCCAAATATACTTTAGTTTATCCAAACTCCACCCATAAATTAGATTCACTTGATATCATCTAAATTCTACAAACTTGAAAATTTAGAAAGTTTTAGTTCAATCATGGTTAATATATTTAATTTGTTAATAGAATTTAGATGGAAAATTAGTTAGAATTTGTTTTCCTTTATTTGAACTTTTCACATCATAAAAACTTTGATCCTTAAGAGAGAGCATATGAATTTGAAGCAATAAAACAAGTGATTTTGTACCTA
This sequence comes from Pinus albicaulis, assembly GCA_034641835.2. Taxonomy (NCBI): domain Eukaryota; kingdom Viridiplantae; phylum Streptophyta; class Pinopsida; order Pinales; family Pinaceae; genus Pinus; species Pinus albicaulis. The sequence goes on from CM076582.1 coordinate 319,892,155, forward strand.
ATATTTATTGATTTATGGTAGCATCGGATGTGCTCTAGCCTTGTAATTTTGTATACAGTCTAAGGCACATGTATGCCATAATACCCATAAAGGATTTTGGACAATTCCACTTGGAGATGGTTTAATTAAAATAATTAGCCGTCTTTTAATGTTTTCCTAAGTCTAAACTTAGGGAAACTGATTAATTAAAGGGTATTAATTAAACTAAGTGTGAATCTCTTAGATAAAGTCATGGATCACCTCCAAGTTAATATTAGCCCTTGATTATGTTTTAATCTTGGTCGTTGAAGGGTCAACGGAAGAACATAAGAAGGAGGGTGAGGGGCCTATGGAAAACACATTAAGCACATTGAGCATTTGGCATTTTCGAGCTTGTGAGAGAGACACAAATTTTTGATCAAGATCAAATCACTAGGGTAGGGTTTGCTAAGAGATTTTGATTCAGTGATCAGTTCCAGAGAGGGGCAGATGCAGTAAATAGTCAGGAGGACCAGGAGTACATTTCAGAGAGAGAGGCAGTAATGACACAGTAGAGGCAGCGCAGTCATCTAGAGAGGTGATGCAGTTCCTGAAGGGAATCACGCAGAAGTGATGCAATGCCTTCTAGATTCAATCCGAAGATAGCTGGAAGCTAGGGTTTCTAATCTAGGAGGGCTAAAAATGAGTTCCATATCATCTTGATCGTTGTAGAGGAGGAGGTGATGCATTTCGTCATATTTCTAACGTAGGATTACATAGTTGCAGCGTAGGCATCATGCAGAGGTAGAGAGGGGCTTCACTAGCACGGTTCCGGATTAGTCGAGGACTTGCAGAGTGAGGTATATCTCACATTTCTTCTGTTGCCAAGATTTTCTCTGAAGGGTGACCCGGATGTTGGCACCCTAGTTGTACTCAATATTCTGTTGCTTAATAATGCAAAACCCTCAGATTTGCTACACCGGTTTTCCCGAGTTGGGTTTTTCCGAGGACTTAGTCCAAAAATAACTGTGTCAAATGTGGATGTTTTTCATTGTATTTTGTTCAGTTTGTTTCAACACTTAGATTTATTCCACAACATTATTTTTGTAGACTGCTTCAGTAATTACTTTGATATTTCACTATAATGAAATAATTATGAAAAATAATAGGAGAATTAATTCAGACGTTGCAGTAGGAATCCATATTTAGGATTTTTCACATGGTATCAGAGCTTATTTAAGTTGAAATACATAGTAGCTGCACAACAGTGAGTGCTGGTGCATAAGTTCCAGAAAATTTCTGAAAAAAATAGTTGGGAATTTCTTGACCTCAGAGAGATCTCTCACTCAAAGAGACTCAATTTTTCCCATGCAACAACAGAAGTATTGGCTTACTCCTCAAGGAGTGTGTAAGTCTAGTTGAGTAGAGGGTCAGAGGGATAAATCAACATTTGAGGAGATGACCAACAATGGATTGTGCGACCAAGATAGGTTGGAGGGTGCCTCCAAATATGTTATTTGGAAGTCAAGGATTCAGTTTCTCCTTAACGAGCATGATCCAAAGGCCCTCATTGATAGCGCAGTTGCAGAACTGCTCGATGCAGCACATCTAAGAGTCTTCAAGAAGAACATTGCAAGAGCCAAATGATTGATCCTAGATGGCGTAAAGGATCACATCGTACCCCACATAACAACAAAGAAAACTACTAGAGAAATGTGGGTAGGGATGGAAAATCTATATAAAGGATCTTCCGAGCAGCGGAAGATGTATCTGGAGGAGAAGATGCGTAACACCAGGTTGAAGAAGGGAGAGTGTTTTGACTCCTTCCTATCTCAAATTCAAGATAATCGAGATTAGTTGTCAGTAGTGGGGCCAACTCCTAGAGACTCAAAGCTGGTAAGGCTCACTCTGAACTCTATATTATAAGACTATCAGGTCTTTTTACACAGCACTATGGGCAGAGAAAAACTCCCAAGATGGGAAGCGATGTGGGCAGCCTTTCAGCAAGAAGATATGAGGAGAAATATTCTCAAAATCCATATTGAGGATGGCAACAACGGTTCGAAAGTCAAGAAGGAGGAGGAAGGTAACACAACCCTTGCATCAAAGGGGCAACAGAGGAAGAAGAAGAAAGATCTGTCCAATATCAAGTGCTTTAGGTGTGGGGAAATGGGAAATTATGCCACACAATGTCCTCTTAAGAAAATGGACAAGGAGGAGAAGCAATATCCTCAAGTTGGAGCTGCCAAGATTAAGGTAGAAGCTAATTGTGCTATGTTAGCTCATATTCTGAAAGGAGGGAAGTGGGCTGACTTGGAGTTGTAGATCCAGAATCTATAAATGGCAGGATCCTTAAGTGTTTCCAAACTCTTGGATCACATGTGAGCTGCGACAGCCTTAAGATAGTAGCAGGATGGATAGTTGCAGCAGAATATGAAGAGACATTACAGTGGCTAGTAGTACTAGAGCCTGATCAATGGAGAAAGGGAGCAGCAACAACAACAATTGATGAGCAGCAACACAGTGCACAGTGGTGCAGTGCAGAGCAACAACAATGCAACATTTTTCAGTGGGCTAGTGTAGAAGTTAGCAGCAGTCAGTCTTATTATTCAGATGCAGTTTTACTTGTCCAATTTCAAATATTTTTCTGTTGCAATTAGCAACATTGCAGCAATGCAGCATCAACAGTAGTTGAGAAGGAGCAACAAAAACGCAGTGCACAAGTGGTGTAGCATAGTGCAGAGTAGTGCTCACGCAGTGCAACAACATGGTTGTAGAATTTAGAGGGAGTTGCAATACATTGGCAGTTTGTAGCAGCATGCAGAGTCAGCAGTAGTACAGATGCATCATTTGTGCAGTGTTGGTGAGAAACGTCAACATCACAATAGCAGATATTCCACAAGTCAGAGCAACACATTGAGTTTTCTTTCTAGAGAACTTTCCTCGCTAAGAGGGAGTGCTGATTTATGGTAGCATCAGACATGCTCTAGCCTTGTAATTTTTTATACAGGCTACTTAAGACACATGCATTCCATAATACCCATAAAATATTTGGAAAATTCCACTTAGAGATGGTTTAATTAAATAATTAATCATTTTTTAATGTTTTCCTAAGTCTAAACTTAGGGAAACTAATTAATTAAAGGGTATTAATTAAACTAAGTGTGAATCTTCTAGATAAAGTCATGGATCACCTTCAAGTTAATCTTAGCCCTTGATTATGTTTTAATCTTGGTCATTGAAGGGTCAATAGAAGAATATAAGAAGGAGGGTGAGGGGCCTATGGAAAACACTTTGAGCACATTGAGCATTTTGCATTTTTGAGCTTGTGAGAGAGACAACTTTTTGATCAAGATTGAATCATTAGGGCAAGGTTTTCTATGTGATTTTGATTCAGTGATCAATTCCAGAGAGGGGTAGATGCAGTAACTGGCCAGGAGGACTAGGAGTACATTTCAGAGAGAGAGGCAGTAGTGATGCAGTAGAGGTAGCGCCGTCATCTGGATGGGTGACGCAGTTCCTGAAGGGAATCACGCAGAAGTGATGCGGTGCCTTCTAGATTTAGTCCGAAGATAGCTGGAAGATAGGGTTTCTGAGCCAGGACGGCCAAAATTTAGTTCCATATCAGCTTGATCATTGTAGAGGGGGAGTTGATGCAGTTCCTCAGCATTCCCACACATGCTTACGTAGTTGCAGCATAGGCATCACACAGAGGCAGAGAGAGGCTTCACCAGCACTGTTCTGGATCAATCGGGGACTTGCAGAGTGAGGTATATCACACATTTCTTTTGTTGCCAAGATTTTCTTTGAAGGGTGAGCTGAATATTGGCACCCTAGTTGTACTCAAGATTTTGCTGATTAATAATACAAAATGCTTAGATCTGCTGCACCGGTTTTCCCATGTTGTGTTTTTCCAGGGACTTAGTCCAAAAATAACTATGTCAAATGTGGATGTTTTTCATTTTATTTTGTTCAGTTTGTTTCAACACTTATATTTATTCTGCAACATTATTTGTGTAGACTGCTTCAGTAATTACTTCGATATTTCACTGTATTGAGATAATTATTAAAAATAATAGGAGAAGTAATTCAGATTTGTTGCAGTAGGAATCTAGATTTAGGATTTTTCACAATATCCAAATCATCAATATTTGATGTTTTAATTTTTATATAGAGAGTGTGTTACCAATATTTTATGTGTTTATGTGTGTGTTATTTTTTATGGTGTTTCTTTGAAATTTGACTCTTATTTAATATATTAAATAAGAATATAATTTATATGGAGGAAATCATTTAAAAGGAAAAATATTAAACATATAAATCTTATAAGAAGAGAATAATAGATCTTGAATGGGGTGTCAAGCATGTTTCACACACATGAATCCTTTCTTAACTAGTCATATTATCATATCCCTCCTCTTGATGAATAGACAAGTGGCCCAGGCAACAGGGTTTTTGTAGCATGCAAAAGATATGCCAAGATTAACGTACTTCCCTGAACCATTATGGATATTTAAGTGTTAATTCAATATTCCTCTATGATCCATATTGGATCATTATATTTTTTTCATCCATATTGATGATTTTAGAGTGGAAGATGAAAATGAATAAACTCATAAGTCCATTTTACCTCTGGGACCCAGTTTGGAAAATTTAGGCCTGAAAACTTCCCAGAGAATTTTAAGTCATTGAAAAGGAATTTTTTAAGGCTAAAAATTTTCCACCTTAGATTTGCACCATTTTTTATTATTTTACACACAAATACCTTTCCAAAAATGCAATAATCGCCTCAATCGGAGTCTGTATGCAAACGCCATGCCACTGGGAAGTTGACCTTCATGTTTTTGCCTCCATAATTTGATAGGCTTCCGCATTAGCCCCAATTATTCATGGTAAAGGGGCTAACCACATAATAATGATGAATATAAATCTAGAAGAGTCAATTTTGTAACTCCAATTAAAATTTAAAGGATTCAAACGTAACCATTAGTAGGCTATTGAGTTGTGTTATAATCAGGCTACTAGGAGGAAAAGGGGTTCCATTATTTTCGAGTGTCTTTTTGTTCCAGAGATGAATAGAGTAGCCAAGAGGGATAGGGAGAGAGGAAAAAGAGATAATTTTTTCATTTTAGTAGCCCATGGGCCACGAGCCATACCTCTTTTTCTTTGTAGCCATTTTCTATATAGAGAAAGGGAGCAGAGTGGCCTCACCTACCAGCTAGTTTTTTCTCTCGAAAGAGTTTCCTAGGATATACCTTGTGTCAATAATGGTTTGTGGGTTTTTATTTTATTCTTATCTATTTTATGCATAGTTATAATTTTCATGTATATTCAATAAATAGTAATTTATATATTCGAATATATAAAGAGAAATAAAACATCATAGTGTAGATTTCATATTTCTAAGAATAATTTATCAGGGTTGTTGTGACAACCTATCTAATCGAATATCCATGGACGTTTACATATCATATTGGTATGAGAGTGGGTTTCATTGGGTGTATTGTGGAAATTTGCAAAGGATCTAGATTAGTGAAGCCAAAAGTTGTATCCAAGATCCACCTGATCTCACACTATTTAACTTTATGCAAGATACTGAATCTATTCCACTTGTTAATCTTTTGCGTAAAATTTAATTGCACACACATGTGAAGCATAAAAAAAAATATTCAATCGCACATAACACAATTTTTAACCGAGAAATCCTGAAGCTGAAAACCCCAACTATATATTATGTAACATGGAGATCATATGACAATCTCATACAAGCATACAAAGCTTATCACAAGCCCTCAGTACATTGCAATTGTCATACACTAATCAGGCCTAATCTTGCAAATCCATGCACTGATATTTGCCACCTGCTAGCCTGCCTCCACTGCGCAATCTCTGCTGAAGAATAGCTCTGAATGAATTCGAATTACTCCATCCTTGACTGTGAAATCCTCATTGGCATCTCCACTGAGTGTGTGATGCAATCAATGCATCACTATAGTCACAACATATAGTCTATCTTGCCCTTTCACCTATCTCTCCACTGGTATCCACTGAAACTCCCATGCATTGTAGTTAACTGCTGTATTTTTCAGTTGATTAATGAGTTATTATTTGTGAATTAATTAACTAATTAATTCACTCCACTCTCACTAGTGTATCAATCAGTTAGACTAGATACAACTAGCTCAATTGAGTCTAACTGAGTTAAACTGAATACAACTCCATAACTACTTCTTCCAATTGTGTCATAACTCTGCCACTTGAGTTCTAACTGAGTCCTCCATGCATTAGCTCCAGTAAACCCTCAGGAATAGCGTAATTCCTTCTGTCAGCTGTTGTGCCACATCTGTGCACTGAACTGAAGTGCTCCAAGAGAATAAGTTGTTGTTTAAAGTCTGATTATTATTAAGAGCTAATAATAATCGACATGCATCTATTTTTAGATTGACGATCTATAAATAGACTTCGCCCAATATTCTAAAATAGAATTTCATCTATTTTTCCAACTTGATCAACCATCCACAAATAGCATCCTGCAACTTCTGAAATATGATCGACATGTCTAAAAATAGACTTGCGCCAAAAAATAGCCTGCGGGCCCACTTAGTGAAGGCGACTCTTTTCACTAAGCTCATCATCTTGTTGAATCTCAACACTCCCTCTCAACAAGATAGGGATTATCCTTCACCCCGATCCTACCTCTATGGTATTTGAATTTTCTCCTACTGAGCGCCTTTGTCAGAATATCTGCATCCTAATCTTCCATAGGAATGTACTGAAGCAAAATGATCTTCCGTTGCACACAATATCTGATATGATGATACTTGATATCAATATGTTTAGATCTATCATGAAACACGGGATTAACCGAGAGTTTAATGCAACTCTGATTATCACAATGAATCACCGTGGGATCTAAATGTGAACCGAACAAACCAACCAGGATCTTCCTCATCCAGATAGCCTCACATGCAGCTAAACTTGTTGCCATGTATTCCGCTTCCAACGAGGCTTGAGTGCTAAGTCTTTGTTTCTGTGTATACAAAGCGTGTAGAAATTATATAACTAACGCATTATACATCCGATATTCTCCTGATCACACACTATTTTACTTCATGCACAATACAAAATCTCTTCTACCATTAATCATCACTTGTGGAAATTAAATCAATTGCATGCACACATTAAAACCACAAAAATTCACACATGAACACAGTGATTTATGGGAAAGATTAAAGCTGAAAGCCCCAAACTATCTGTATAATAGATGTCATAGATATCATGTAACAATAATCATACAAAGCTTCTCACAAGCTCTCAATACAATCTCCAACTGCTACACACTAATCAGGTCCGATCTAGCAAATCCCATGCATCGATCTCTGCCACGTGCTAGCCTGCCTCTACTACACAATCACTGCAGAATAATGGCTCTGAATGAACTCGAATTGGTCCAGCCTTGCTCAAGAAATCCTCATTGACATCTCCAATCACTGGGTGTTGCAAATCATGCAACACTATAGTCACAACTGATAGTCAACCTGCTCTTTCACCTACCTCTCCACTGGTCTCCACTGACACTGTCCATGCACTGTAGTTAACTGATGTATTCTTCAATTGATTAATGAGTTAATATTTAGTGAATTAATTAATAATTAATTCACACCACTCTCACTAGTGTATCAATCAGTTAGACTAGATACAACTAGCTCAACTATGTTTAACTCAGTTAAACTGAACACAACTCCACCAACTACCTCGATAACTCCACCAAACTCTGTCACATGAGTTCTAACTGAAGTCTCCATGCAATAGCTCCACTTAACCCTCAGGAATAGCGTAATTCCTTCTGTCAGCTCTTGTGCCACATCTATGGACTTAACTGAAGTGCTCCAAGAGAATAAGATAATGTTTATAGTCCAAATATTATTAAGAGCTAATAATATTTGACATATCTATTTTTAGACTGGAAATCTAAAAATAGATTCCACCCAGTATGTCTAAAAATAGAAGTCCATCTATTTTTTAGCATCCACAAATAGCATCCTGAAACTCATAGAACATGATCCATATGTCTAAAATAGACATAGTCTAAAAATAGACTTTACGCTAAAAATATGCAATGGGCCCAATATCTAATTGAATATTTTCACTAAGCTCAACATCTTGTTGCAATCTCAACAAACTATTGTAGATCCGATACTAAAAATCCATCCCGATGTGCTCTTTCTATTTGTTGGGTTTCTTGCCCAATTTGCATCCGTGAAGCCATGAAACTTCATCTCATCCATCTGTTTGTACCATAAACCATACTCAGATGTGTCCCTGAGATATCTCAGGACATGCTTTCTTGCCTTCCAAAAGAGCTTGGTATGACAACACGCCAGCTTTTGAAAGGTGGTTCATGGAAGCATATGTCCGGTCTTGTATTGACTAAATACATGAGCGAACCCACCAACTGTCGATAAACAGTGGCATCCACTACCTCTGCAGATGTAGCATCCTCTTTCTTCCAATTTCCTAGAAGAGGAGTGTCGATAGGCTTGTAGCCTTGCATGCAAAACTTCTCCAGTATCTCTCGGGCATACTTGCCTTGAGACACAAACAGTTCACCTTCCCGCTGCCATATTTCCAATCCAAGGAAATAATGAAGGAGGTCCAAATCCTTCATCTCAAACTCCTTTGCAATATCTACCTTGCATGAGTGTATCAACTACTCATCACTTGTTAGTATTAAATCATCAACATAAAGTACAATGATTAAAAGATTACCCTCCACCACAATCTAGTATAGGTTTGCATCTGCCTCACTCTTGGTGAAGCCAAGTCCAGTGAAATAGTTGTCGATCCGAGTGTACCAAGCACGGGGTGCTTGCTTCAGCCCATACAATGCTCTTTTGAGTCTACACACATGTGACTCACTGCTGAAGATCTCAAATCCTTCAGGTTGCTCAATGTACATCTCTTCCTCAATGATCCCATTAAGGAACACAGTCTTCACATCCATCTGATGAATGTGCCAACCCATCTGTGCTGAGAGAGAAAGGATGGTTGGTATGGAATAATACCATGCAATAGGTGCAAAGGTTTCTTCATAGTCAATCCCCTCAATCTGTGAGAAGCCCTTGGCAGAAAATCTTGCCTTATACTTCTCGACACTCCCATCAACAACTTGCTTTACCTTGTAGATCCATCTTGATCCTACAACATATTTTCCCACCGGCCTTGGAACGATCTCCCAAGCACTGTTTCTGACAATAGAGTCATACTCCTCCACCATGGCATCTACCCATGTGGGCTCCTGCACTGCTTCTTCAAAAGAAGATAGCTCTGTCACAATACACTTTCTCATAAGAGCCATGTATCCAGTATATCGGTCAGGTGACTGTCTTTGTCTGCACTGTGATTTAGGGACTCCTACATTTTGTGCCACATCCACCTTTAGCCTCTCAGCTTCTGTGGTATGCTTTCTGCCTTGTCTGATGTTTGGTTCTGCATGAGTGGACTCCTCCACTCCATGAATCTCCTCCTATGTCTGATCCACATCCAGAGGCTCATCTTTGGGAAAAATAAGTTCCTCCTTTGCATGCAAGTGTAGCTCCCTCTCAAGAGACAACTTCATGGCTTTCATCTCATTGAATTTTATATCCCATCGCACAATAGTCATCTGACTATCTGGAAAATACACACGATAGTTATGGGGTGTTTCTGTGTACCCCACAAATATCCCAACTTTTGTAGTCAGCTCCAGCTTCTTCCTAAAGTCCTTCATCACATGAATATAAACAGGTGAGCCAAAAATATTCAAATGAGAAATATCAAGCTTCTTACCAGTAAAATCTTCTTCGGGTGTACTCATGCCAAGTAATCTATGAGGACAACGGTTTTTCACATAAACCGCAGTGTTGCATGCTTCCTCCCACAAGTGCATCGATAGGACCTGGTCATGCAGCATCGCTCGTGCAACACCCACGATCGTTCTGTTCTTTCTCTCCGCGACCCCATTCTGCTATGGGTTATGAGGTGCTATGAGTTCTCTTCGAATTCCTTCTTTGCTACAAAATTCTTTGAATTCACCTAAGATGTATCCCCCACCATTATCGCTCCATAGAGCTTTCACTTGCTTCCCCGACTCCTTCTCCACCAATGCCTTGAACTCACAGAACTTTGAGAACGTTTCACTCTTCTTCTGCATGAAGAAGATCCAACATCTATGAGAATAATCATCAACAAATATCACATAATACCTGTGTTTTTCTATTGAAGCAACCGAGAATGGTCCACACACGTCTGTGTGAATTCTCTCCAGGATCACCGAAGCACGGTTCTCCTTCTCATGAAATGTGGTCTTTACAAACTTACCCATTGTACATCCTTTGCACTGGTCTGACTGTGCAAGAGTACCCTTGGGAATTCTAGTAGAAATTTGCTACAAAATCTTCAAAGCGTCATGGTTAAGATGGCCCAATATCCTGTGCCATAATTCACCCTCATCCTGGCTCACCACTTCTTCTGCTTTTCCCACCATTGCAGCACAGCCATCTACCTCCAGCTTGTAGAGATTCTTAATTCGAACCCCTATCTTCTTGGTTTGACCCATTATTTTATGTCGAAGGAAGGATTTTCCCTCACTGAAAACAACATCATAACCCTTGTCTTCCAGCATTGCAAATGAGACCAATTTCTTGTTCAGACATGTAACATGCATAACATTCTTCAACAAGAATGGGTTACCGGACTCCCTCTCAAAGGTAATGGTCCCAATTCCAGTCGCACTGTACCGACCATCGTCGCCCATCTCTATATGCATATGGAGGTCCTACTCCTCCAAGTCAAGATACCACATCTATCCCATGCAGCTTGAAACCAAGCATGCGATCAAGGAAAAATATAGCTCAAATTTTGAGGCTAAGGCCTCTCCAGCTGCAAATCCAACAACCTGCTTATTCTTCTTATTCTGTGGAAAGTTAGTGGCGAAATTTCCATGCTCGTGACAGTGAAAACACTTCACTTTGGAAAAATCCTGCTTCTTGCCTTTAGCACCAGATTTTGAAAGATTTTTCCTCCCCTTCCCGTTCCTTTCTTTGGAAGCCAAAGAAAAATTCTCTTCATCTCCATTCTTCGATGAAGATCCATCCTTGGTACCCCACCTTATCTCCTCCTGCACAAGATCCGACCAAAGTCGCTCCCATCCCGACAATTTCTCCCGTCCATTGACAGAGTCTTCGTAGCTATGCTGACTCTTTGGAAGCCCAAGGAGAGCCAAGCTCACCAAGTCTTCGTCATCAACAGTAACCCCCACACTTCCTAGTTCATCCTTGTAGTGGACAAACTTCGTGAGGTATTTTTGAATACTGTTGCCTTTCTCCATTTTCATTTTTTTGAGCTTGTTTTTAAGTGCCAACTTCCTCTGGTCACTTCTGCTTTGGAACAAGTCTGTCAAAGACTTCCACATTAAGAATGGAGTGACTTTCCCATGAAGGCTGGACACAATATGGTCCTTCACACCTTCCAATAGAATCCTTCTCGTCTTTGATGTCTTCTTTTGCCATGCATCAAGTAATGCAACATCTCTAGATCCCGACTTAGGAACATCACTATCGATGAAATGTTGGGAAACCAGCTCCAAAAATAGAAGAAAAGAGATATCAACACCTTATAAATAAGCCACTTTGAGGGGGAAACCTCCAATACATTACATTAATGAACAATTCTTGGATGATAAAAATTACAAAACCTCCTTTCTATATATAGGAGTCCATGGGGCCATAATGTAATCCTAGTGGGGCCACAATGTAATCCTAGCCGACCTAACAATAATAATTTAAGGGCACAATAATAACAATATGGGGGTTACAGGGGTACAATAATAACAATAAGGGGGTTACACTAACAACAATAAGGGACTATACTAGTAATATAGGGACCTAACATACCCCTCTCCTTCAAAAAAGTGTTGTCCTCAACACTTGAGTAGCTCTGGGTGCTTCTGTATAAAATTCTCATCCTCCCATGTAGAATCTTCAGTGGGTAAGTTCTTCCACTTGATGAGATACTCTGAAATTGATCGATTCCGTAGTTGTCGATTTCTTTTTTCCATGACTGCTTCAGGTTCCAATATGATTTTCCCTTCCCCATCAAGTTCTGGCAATACTGTTTGAACTGGAAGATTTTCACCTATAACCTTCTTTAAGCATAAAACATGGAAAACTGGATGTACTCGCGAAGAAGCAGGAAGCTCCAATTTGTATGCCATAGTACCAATCTTTTGCAACACCTTGTAAGGACCATAGTACTTTGGCGATAATTTATTATCTTTCTTAAACTTGTGAGAGACATTTCATTATTTTACATACATGTTGCCGTAAAAATGCCTAGTCTCCTACATCAAAACTTATCTGTTGTGATGTTAGTGGGTATTCATTTCATTTGATTTTGTACTGAGATGGGTTATCCTTTAAGGGTTGGAGAACTTCTTGATGCTGATGTGATCTTTCCGCTGCAGAATGTTCCTACTTAGCCTTAGCTAAGAGGAGACATTCAATTTTGATTTAATTTATGCTTTATGAATAAATGAATAAAGGAGGACATGTAAAAATCCTAAAAATTCTGAATAAATCAATGCCCATGTGAACAAAAACAAATCCGGGCTATGTAAATAATCACTTGTAGGTGTGAAAGAGGTTTGAGCCAAAGATTGGGTCCACCTTGACCAAATCAACTGTGCTGTCTAGGTTCATTACATCTCCAAAGGGACTGCACAGTTCTAGAAGGGAGCCTCTAATGTGAAGAGGGCTAACTCATCAAAGTGGTTTATGGTTTGCAAGAGCTTTCTCAAATTATAAAAGAAGGAAGAGAGCAACATGAAGAGGTTGTTGATAGATCATATTTTTGAAGTATTTGTTTGCGTAGACAAATACCATTCTCTGTTGCTTAGGTTAGGATTGTGATTGGAATTCCTGTTTAGGGGTTTCATCTCTTCACTTGAGGATCACTGGAGGAGTTCTTTGCTGGTAATTACTGTTGTCTTAAGGACCAAGCTTCATTTTCATGAGCAACGCTGTCCCATTGAGGGTTTTGCAGCTGCTATCATTTGCAGCAAGTGGTGTTCTAGATCTACTTTGATCTAGCTTTTGTTGAGAGGATTTTTTTTTTGGAGTGTGTTTTTCAGCCTCCAAAGAGATATTCTATCCATATTTTGTATCTGATCTGCAATTTCATTTAGTTTATTCAGTCTCCTTCACCCTCAGCGCAATTTCTGCTCAATACTGCGTTATTTTTGTAAGAGGGTTTCTTGTTTCGGTTTGCTATCAGATCTCTTGGTGTTAGGCTTGAATTCCCTTGGTGATCCGTGGATTGGGTTGTTGATCCATGTCTCCATAGATCTGATATTTTCAGTAATAAAGTTATATTCAGAAATTTCTGGGTTTTCTGTAGCACTGCAATTTGTAATTCAGATCTACAACTTATTATGTAATATTTTGATGTAATTCCAAATGGATCTTGTTCTTAAAGTCATATAGTTTCCAGATATGTACTATATCTTATGTTTTATCCATACATATGTTAGATATCTGAAATTTAATGTACAACAGCTGAACCATCTGAAAAAATAACGCTGTTTATGTATTTCTGCAGTTTATTTCTAGTTGCAACTCTAATTTCTGAAGGGATTTTGCCCTAGTTCTTTTTGTAATCTGCTGTAGAGGCAATAAGCTCAAATATAGATATTATTTACTGTTATAACTCTGAAATATCATATCATAATATCCTCTCGAGTTTATTAAAGCATTACAGTCTGATCTTGGGTTTTCATGTTGCAATAACCCCTTCTCTTTGGTTGATTTCTAGCTAGTATTGATTGTTGTAGGAGAATCTGTTTAATGCACTTAAACTGATTTTTTCTGATGAAATTCCATTTATAAGTCACATATAGCATAAATCAGGGGATCCCAGCCCTAATATGCATTATTATTTCTCATATTTCCTTATACAACGTTTTTCTTGAAGACCTTGTTGAGATTCCTAAAAAGGGGTTATTCCAAGTTCAATGAGTCTACAATTGGCTAGGTACCTGGATCTACCTTCTTTGAGATAAGTGGCAAAGGCCTGGTAAATTCCTCTATAGTCCATCTCTAAAATAGAATCTTTGAAATCACAGAAAGGATCATTACTGCATACTTCCAGGACACTTGAATTTCTTAAGATGATGTGAGGAGATGGATGGGGTGGATAGAAATATCCATAAAGTGCCATAAATGGGGTCATTTTTGCTGCAGTATGGAAGGAAGTGTTATACCACCATTCAGCGAGAGGTAACCACTTGACCCATTGTGTTTGTTTATCATATACAAAACAACGAAGATATCCTTCAAACATTTATTTACTATCTCAGTTTGACCATCAGATTGAGGATGATAATATGAGCTATGACCTAATTGAGTACCCAAACAAGAAAATAACTCCGTCCAAAAATTTCCAGTAAAAATGGGATCTCTGTCGCTCACAATAACCCTTGGGCTTCCATGTAGCTTTTGAATTCTATCCATAAATGTAGTAGCAACTGTACTTGCTTTAAATGGATGAGATAATGTACAAAAGTGTGCATACTTGGTAAGTCTATCAAGTACCACCATGATGACACTCTTTCCTTCGGACTTAGGTAAACCTGTGATAAAATCCATTGAAATCTCCTCCCAACGTTGACTTGGAATGGATAAAGGTTGTAGAAGTCTCGGGGTCTTAATTGTTTCCACTTTATTCTGCTGGCAAACCAAACATTCCGCCACAAAATTTTGAATATTAGATTTAAGGCTATCCCAAAAAAATTCTTTCTTCACCCTGTGGTAAGTTTTTAAAAATCCTGAGTGTCCTCCTAAAGGAGAAGTGTGCAATTCCAAAAGAATCTTTTGTTTTAGTTGAGAATTCTTACAAATATATAAGCGATCTTTGTACCATAAGGAATCATTTTTCCAACTAAATGTATCAGATGTACTAGGATCTTGCTGCAACTTTTGAATGAGTGTCCATACATCTTTGTCCTTCTTCCATTCATCTCTTGCTTTGGTTATCCAATTTGGTTGGATAATAGAAATGGCACAAAGCAATGCTTCTACCTCTTCATTCTTTCTTGAGAGTGCATCTGCAACAACATTAAGCTTTCCTTTTTTGTAGATTATTTCAAAGTCATAACCCAACATCTTTGTGACCCATTTTTGCTGCTCTTCTAAAGATACTCTTTGTTCCAAAAAGTGTTTAAGACTATCATGATCAGTTTTTACCTTGAAGTGTCTTCCCATTAGGTAAGTTCGCCATTTCTTTAGTGCATGCAGTATTGCTAACATTTCCTTCTCATAAATAGGTTTCTATAAATACTTTCCCTTGATTGGACGACTTTCAAAAGCAATGGGTCTTCCTTCCTGCATTAAAACAGCACCAATTCCATTTCCTGAGGCATCACATTCCACAATAAAGGTTTTTGTGAAGTCTTGCGTAGCTAAGACCGGTGTTAGGCACATTGCCTCTTTAAGATGTTCAAAGGCCTTAGTTGCTTCAGGATTCCATGAAAATGCATCTTTCTTCAATAATGTTGTTAGAGGTGCTGCTATTCTCCCATAATTATTAAAAAACTTGCGATAATACCCTGTTAAGCCAAGAAATCCTCGCTACTGCTTTATGGTTGTGGAGACTTTCCATTCCTTAATGTGTTTAATTTTGTTAGGGTCTACCTTAACACCCTCGTGAGATACAATATGACCCAAATATTCCACCTCTTGTACTCCAAAGAAACATTTGGATGTTTTTGCATATAATTTTTTCTCCTACAATAGTTTGAGCACCCTGTCAACAACTTCAACATGATCCCTCCAATACCTGCTGTTGATTAGTATATCATCAAAAAATACTAGCACAAATTTTCTAAGGAAGGGTTTGAAAATGGAATTCATCAACCCTTGAAATGTAGAAGGTGCATTGGTAAGGCCAAAAGGCATGACCAAAAATTCATAATGACCCTCATGGGTTCGAAATGCTATTTTTGGAATATCTTCAGTCTTCATTCTAATTTGATGATATCCTGAACGAAGATCCAACTTGGTAAAATAAATTGCTCCATGTAATTCATCCAATAATTCATCAATCACAGGAATGGGAAATTTGTCTTTAATGGTGAGCTGATTGAGCTCCCTCTAATCTGGACACATTCGCTATGATCCATCCTTCTTGTGTACCAATAATACAGGAGCAGAGAAAGAAATTTGACTAGGTTGAATTATACCCGCCTCTAACATTTCTGCAATCATGCGTTCAATTTCGCTCTTTTGGAAGTAAGGATATCTATAAGGCCGGATGTTTGGAGGAACACTTCCTGGAATCAAATGAATAGCATGATCATGATCACGAATAGGTGGGAGTCCTTTGGGAGTTTCGAACACCTTGGAATGATTGTCCAAGACTTGTTGGAGATCTGCAGAAATAGATGATTTTGATGTCGGAACTTCTAGTGAGCATAATTGTGCAATTAAGCCTCGTTGTTCTTTATTTAGAAGCTTTGTCATGACATTAGAGCTTATTATCCTTCCCGGCTTCCCTTCAATACCCCATAATTCGACTTCCTTTCCTTCTGAAAAAAATTTCAAGAAGAGTTCTTGAAAATTAAAAGCTACCGTCCCCAAAGATTGTAACCATTGTACTCCTAGTACAACATCAGCACCTCCCATATGAATGGAAAGCATTGGACTAGTCAATACATATTCCCCCATGGTTAGCTTGATATTATGGCATTTTCCAGAGCAATTTATAGTTCCTCCATTTGCAATCATCACTTGACATTCTAGTGCTGGGTATAGGAAACAATTTAATTCCTTGGCTACCTTACAATGAATAAAATTATGGGTGCTACCTGAATCAATCAACACTATTACCTTTTTCTTCTTGATATGTCCTTCTATCTTGAGAGTTTGAGGAGTGGTGATTCCTGCCAGTGCATTACACGATATGGTCGGATTCATTTCTTCCTCTTCTAGGGCTGGTTCCTGGTGTATATCCTCTTCTTGTTCATTTTCTTCTTCCTCTTCACAATCTATGTAAAATAATTTCTTCTCGACACACTTATGACCTTTAGTGTATTTGCTATCACAACTGTAGCAAAGCCCTTTTGCTCTTTTTTCTTCCAATTGTTGTGGTGTCAACCTTGTAGGTTGTGGAAATCTAGGAGTAGCAACACTTCCCTCTTTATAGAAGTGAGTGGTAGGCTTCATTGTCGCCATAATTTTACATTCAATTTTTCTTGCCAACCTGAATGCCTTCTCCAATGAATCAGGTTCCAAAACGTGAACTTCATGTTGGATGTTATCCTTTAAAGTGCCTATGAAGAGATCAATCTTGTGTTCCTCTGGAATATCAGTTACCCTTATATTCAATTTTTGGAAGTCCTCAATGTGCTGCCACACTAAACCCTTTTGTTTGAGATTTATCAATTGGCTAAAGAAGGTGTTGCTCTTTGTATCCTCATAATGTGCTATCATTTCCTCCGTAAAAATTGACCAAGTGACAATTTTTTTACGGGAGCAAAGCCATCGATACCATACAAATGTGTTTTGTTCTAAATGTAAAGTTGCAATGCGTACCTTTTGTGTGTTTTGCATGTTATGGAGATCAAAATATTGCTCCATCTGTAGTATCCATGTTACAGGATCCTTTCCATCAAACTTCCTCATATCCATTTTTGGAATATAGTGATTCTTCTAACATTAAGGTTTGTAAATCAGTGTTTCTTCTTTTTCTCTGTGAGTTTCCTCTACACTGTCTTTTCACCATTAGGCTTGTTTCTTGTATCAACTTTTTTAAAACCTTCCATGTTAGCTTTTAGATCATTCTTCATTTTTTCCATGTTGTCTTTCACTTTTTCATGATAATACTTCCATATGTCATCCAGCTCTTAGATTCCATACCATCTATCTTAGATTCCATGCCTTTCTTCAAAACATCCATTTCATTTTTTGTTTCTCTTTGCGAAAGGAGTAGTTACATTGCTCTTGTAATTTTGATAGATCATGTTGCAATTCTTCATCTTCATGAGTCATAGTAGAGCCTTCTGAAGGCTTAATGGGTGTTTAATTATTTTTATGGGGCATTTTTTTAACCCAATACTGATATATATTCTACAATATTCCCTTAGAATCAATTCAAATTGATTCTTCAAACAAGACTTATGCAATTTTTAAAAAAAATACACACCTTTTTCTTGCTTTTGAGGAGCTCGATATTGAAATTAGATTATCTTTGTGATTGCAGGTATTCAATATCTAAATTTGGGCACTGAGGTAGCCTTCTGAATTATCTTTTTAATGCCACAGGTCTGACTTTATTTGGATTCTCCAAGGAAAAGTTATGTCCAATCTCCCACAATGACCTAATTATGGATTGGTTCAGTAGAGAAAACTTGTATGACTTTCCACGTGTCACTTTTTCATCTTTTAGCTCTGCAATTGATAGAAAATAAACTACAGTCTGTGTAATTGTGACCAATTTTTACGGCACTCTAATCTGATGCTCAGAGAGAGAGTTATGAATATTTTCCCACGATCACCTCTTTGAGATGAAATTCAGGAGCCTGAAAAAGCACTACCTTCCACAGATCATATCTCCAAAAATATTGCGAACCAAGATCTAAAATTTTTTGAAGATTTTCCTCAGGATTTCAGCTTCATGACCTAAAAATTTTGGATTCTGAACCTTCATAGAAAAAACATTATAGTGCAAATTCCACGATGACCTGTTTATATTAAATTGAGGAGTCAGCAAAAAGACCT
Source organism: Pinus albicaulis (assembly GCA_034641835.2). Taxonomy (NCBI): domain Eukaryota; kingdom Viridiplantae; phylum Streptophyta; class Pinopsida; order Pinales; family Pinaceae; genus Pinus; species Pinus albicaulis. The sequence goes on from CM076582.1 coordinate 319,910,922, forward strand.
AATTTCCACAGATCATATCTCCGAAAATATTGTGAACCAAGCTCTGAAAATGTTTGACGATGTTCCTCAAGATTTCGGATTCACACCCTAAAAATTTCAGCTTCTAAAACTTCGTAGAAAAAAAGTTATAGTGAAAATTCCACGGTGAACTGTTTGGAGCATCGAAACCCTAGAATCCAAACCTCTGATACCAAATGTTGGGAAACCAGCTCCAAAAATAGAATAAAAGAGATATCAACGCCTTATAAATAAGCCACTTCTAGGGGGTAACCTCCAATACATTACATTAATGAACAATTCTTGGATGATACAAATTACAAAACCTCCTTTCTATATATAGGAGTCCATGGGGCCATAATGTAATCCTAGCCGACCTAACAATAATAATTTAAGGGCACAATAATAACAATATGGGGGTTACAGGGGTACAATAATAACAATAAGGGGGTTACACAAACAATAATAAGGGACTATACTAGTAATATAGGTACCTAACATGAACTCCTTCAGCCCATTATCCTCCAGCACTGGCTCCATCCTGTCCTTCCAGGATATGTAATTCAAGCTCCCATCAAGGGCATACTCCAATCTCAACCTGTTGAAATAAATTTCAATGTATACTTGATTTCTGCACCAATAATATTCTGTAGCAAACTCAAATTTTCCACCAGCACAAACTCACTTCACAATTGAAATCTTCAATAAAAAATGCTCTAGTACCATGTAGAAATTATATGCACTAAGCATGCATATGTCCAAGATCCACCTGATCTCAGAATATTAACTTTATATAATATACTGAATCTATTCCACTTGTTAATATTTTGCGGAAAATTTAATTGCACACACATGTGAAGCATAAACAAAAATATTCAATCGCACATAACACAATTTTTAACCAGGAAAGCCTGAAGCTAAAAACCCCAACTATTTATTATGTAACATGGAGATCATATGACAATATCATACAAGCATACAAAGCTTATCATAAGCCCTCAATATAGTACAATATTCATACACTAATCAGGCCTAATCTTGCAAATCCATGCACCGATCTTTGCCACCTGCTAGCCTGCCTCCATTGCGCAATCTCTACTAAGGAATAGCTCTGAATGAATTCAAATTACTCCATCCTTGACTGCGCAATCCTCATTGGCATCTCCACTGAGTGTGTGATGCAATAAATGCATCACTATAGTCACAAAAGATAGTCCATCTTTCCCTTTCACCTATCTTTGCACTGGTCTCCACTGAAACTGCTATGCATTGTAGTTAACTGTTGTACTATTTAGTTGATTAATGAGTTATTATTTGTGAATTAATTAACTAATTAATTCACTCCACTCTCACTAGTGTATCAATCAATTAGACTATATACAACTAGCTCAACTAAGTCTAATTGAGTTAAACTAAATACAACTCCATAACTACTTCTTCCAAGTGTGTCATAACTCTGCCACTTGAGTTCTAACCGAGTCCTCCATGCATTAGCTCCAGTAAACTCTTAGGAATAGCGTAATTCCTTCTGTCAGCTACTGTGCCACATCTGTGCATTGAACTGAAGTGCTCCAAGAGAATAAGTTGTTGTTTAGAGTTTGACTATTATTAAGAGCTAATAATAATCGACATGCATCTATTTTTAGATCAGCGCTCTATAAACAGAATTCGCCCAATATTCTAAAAATATAATTTCATCTATTTTTTCCAACTTGATCAACCATCCAAAAATAGCATCCTGCAACTTTTGAAATATGATCATCATGTCTAAAAATAGACATAGTCTAAAAATAGACTTGCGCCAAAAATAGCCTGCGGGCCCACTTAGTGAAGGCGACTCTTTTCACTAAGCTCATCATCTTGTTGAATCTCAAAGAAAGTCATAAAGCCCTAGTAATGGTTGATGAATCAATGGATAATCAACGTAATCCTATAGAGGAGAGGTTTTCACAGCTTGAAGCACAAGTTGCAGATACAAGTCATGTTGTAGTGGCTAAAGTAACCCCCCAAATTTTCAACATTCCAAAATTTGGAGGCCGTCTATCTTGAAACCCTCAAAAGATGCATTAAAATGATTATTCTAAGCCTATATGTCCTTAATATTATTCTAAGTCTTCTTTGACTTAAATTCTGCCAAAATAGCCTTGTCACAATATTTTGTGATTAGTTGCATCACATGCTTGCATTGTAAATATTTGATTTGGTCAAAATTGAAGAACCATTTATCACAATTTGTTATTGATTGCACATTGCATTTAGGTATCAAAAATGAGTGAATCCTCCCACAAACAAACCTCTGATACTACAAACTAATTTGAGATGTTGCAACTAGAAACTCAATCCGCAATAACTGTAATCCACCGCACCAACTTACCCTTAGTCACAGTTTTTTTTGTGATAGCCCTAACTTACCCACACATGTGGTCAATATTATATAAAGGGCCTCCTCCTCCCAAATCATTATTCATCTTTATTTTTTCTCTAAGCTCCCAAATACTCGGTGCAAGAAAACCTCTATCCATCATAATATACCTCTACAAGCTGCAACTACAACTAGTGTTAGGACCCATGTTAGTACCACACTCTTATAAAGTAATATACTGTTGTGATTTTATGTCTTTTCATTCTCTGTCATTTGAGTTACCTTATTGTTTCACCTTCCCGAAAATTCATCTCTCTCAAGCTACTAACTATATAAATATTATTAGCCTTTAAACTTAGCCATAAACCATCTCACCCTGCAAGCTCTTTTAATGAAATAACACCCTTGAGCCTTCCATTTCCTCATGGGAAACCAAAGTCTCAAGACTTATAATTTGGCCTCACCTTTCCTTACCGCATCGGTGTAGTCCAAGACTACTTCCTATCTTCTCATTCACCTAATATTTATGTTGTTGACATACCATTTTTCGTATTGCATCACATTTTGCGTCTACGAGTTATGATTCTAGTAATTGCGCTTATCATAGGTCACTATCGTAGGTCACCTCATCTCCTCTCTGATATTTCGATCTGCGACTAGAACCCATCTGCGATCTATGACTGTAACCCATCTGCATTTGTATTTGAGATATGCAACTAATCCCTTACTATATGTTTTCTCAATATGCGACTAAGCTAATCACAATTTATATTTCAAACTCTTGACTACCCTTATCACAATTTTTTTTATAAAACTACAACTAAATATAATCAAACTCTAACCTCACAACTTGTGACTTATCTTTAAAAATTAATTTATGTTGTGGTTTTCCTAACATTTCCAGTTTCAATGAACATATTTGAAATACTAGGTACCATTGATCTTGATTATTTCAGTATTCCAACATATATCCTTGAAATGGCTTCAACAACCAGAAAGAGGTATGGAAAAGAGATACTAGAAATTAGTATTGAGGGAGTTCTGTAAATTGCCCTCAACAAGGTTCCTACATATATAGAAATTTCTTGTTATATATAGAAAGCAATGAAGATAACCTGGGAAGAAATATATCACTTTTTTACCAAAAAGGAGTTGGCACCGTCAAGTGTACACCATTGTTGAGAATTCATGGTTCCACAAGGTTGCAACACATATGTTTGTTTTTCCATGTGCAGAGACAATTAAGTGGATCATCTAGCACATAGACGAAAATGACACAACAGTCAGGAATGATCATGGTGAACCAATTACATCTTACATCACATTCATTATAATTGAGTATTACAGGTTTCTCAAACATAATGAAATCCTTCATAAAAATTGGTTTTCTAGCTTCACCAAACCAACCAAGGATATCCTAAAATATTTGTGGTAATATCCAAGTAAGCTTCGACATAAATATTACGACAAATACAAAACCAAGTTACTTAGAAAGGTATACCAAATTATATCATCCATGTGTTGTAGAATGTGTGAAAAATAGTATGGAGGGAATTTTGAGGAAATTTGGGTTCCCATTACCTACGAATGTGCCATGGATGGGACAATTTTAAATTGGGAAGATATATTTGCTTCATCTATTCAAGAAAATTAAAATGGAGAAGAACACCTTAAAAGAGAGAAATCAAAATTTTACATCACATCGTACCTTCTAGATGCCTTATGTGCCAGATGCGAGTTTGAGGGGTTGGAATGGAGGTGTAGCTTCAATCAAGACATTCCACTTGCACATATATATTATATAAACTTACAAGAAATAAGGTATAGAGAGATGTATGATCAAATTACTAAACACTTCATTTCAAAACATATCAGAAAATTTTCAATACACAGCCTCCCTATATTCCAAATAGGGCCGGGACATCCTTGTAGGATATTGTAGATTGGTTTACTCCTAGAGATGATACATACATCAAGGTATTTGGTGCTTACAAGCCCCCGCATCAATTACCTACATTTTTTACTAAAAAAGTGGTACTACAAAAAGTGGCATATCATATTACTACAAAGTTGACAAACTCATTGGTGAAATACAAGAAATCACCATGGCCTATGTTTCCTTTGTATATAAGAGCATACTGTATTAAAAATTTCAAGGATTTAGAATTAGAAGCCCAAGATTTATAATAATTTTTTTTTGGTGAGCCGAGCTATCATAGGTATGATCCGCAAGGAATTTCCAACAGGCATTGCAAAGAAATTAATTATAGTTGGATGTATGGTTCACTTGTTGATGAATATGAGGATAAAGTGAATAGCTTTTTAATTGTTACCAAAGGCTTGGAAGCATATTAAGGGATTGGTACCTCACAACCTTTATATATCCCTAAACATTCAGATGGAGACTCATAAGAGATCATGAATTTAGAGGACATAAGAGATTATCTAAAGAGAAAACAAGAGCAGGATTCCAGGAGGGAAATATTGAAGAAATAAAGGGTTGAACAAGAAGCAAAGAAACAAGCTAAATAGGAGCCTAGGAAAAAAAAAATTTGAGGAGGAAATAAAAAAAAAGCAAGTAGAAGAAGAAGCGAGGAAAAGGAAATAGGAAGAAGAGGTGAAGAAAAAAGAAGAAGAAGAAATACAGAATAAAGAAGAACTAAAGAAGAAAAGACAACAAGAAACAAATAAGGAGACAAAGGAAGAAGCTAGAAAAAAAAAATAGGAAGAAGAGAAAAAAAGTGGGAAGAGGAAATAAAAATAAAAGAAGAATAAGAAGTAAATAAGGGAGATGAAGAGTTGGACAAGCAACTCGAGGAGGAATTAATTACTAAATAAATAGATGAAAAAGAAGAAGAAGAGACTAGGTCGAATAATTTACAGATAAAAAAAATTATAACCTTTATGGATGTTCAATCTCCCACACCTACTATTGGAGGACACCTTCCAATTTATTAAATGGGTGTTACCTTTGAAGATAAAGAGTGAGTACTATATCTCTCACTGTAATATCCCAAAATAGGGATTTTCTACAACAATAAGAATATCTTAAGGTATTCCAAAGTTGGAGAGTAGAAAGTAATAAACTCATATAGTGTATAAAACACATAGCCATCATATAACAATCACAACAGCAAACTATGTCTTCATACAATGTCACTAAGTGGGGAAAAGCAGTAATGTTGGCCCCAAAAACATTATTTTCTGAAGATGGAGATATAACAGTGGAAAATAACGGTTGTGTCCCTTAGAATATGTAATATATGACTTTCATGCAAAATAGTTTCAGAAACAAATGCCTTTAGCCTAGTTAAGCAGGCCTCCCATGCTCAAAACAACTTAAAATTGATAAAACCCTAAGACTGCAACACACAGAAATTGCTGCATAAGAGACTGCACAGTTTAATGGAGATCAAACTTAGAAAATAGAAATAAAAATCAGATCTTCTATTATATTACTCAATGAGGCATAAAAACAGAAATCTAGTCTCTTTTATACAGATCCAAGAAGACCCAACAAGGGTTTCTTGACAGAAATGATATACAAGGAAGAACTGTTGTATATCTGTGGCTAAATCACGATGTGTAGCTAAATATATGTATAAAAATCACTTAGCATGCAAATAAATGGCTGTATATTCTTCCTCTAGCTCTCCGGAGAAAACGCTGATCCTTCTCTTAGGAAACTAGCTCACAAAAATGGGGTTTTGACCCCTCCCACTGCACACCTTAAGAAATAACACAATTTACTGAAGGGACTGTGTTTTTTCTGAAGGAAAATGCTTGGTACAGCACTAGGTAGTGGAAAATACAACTGTGAAATATCCTCTTAGATTTCTTAGACAAGATCTCTAAGAAAGAGTAGGGAATCCCCACCCGGGAAAACCCTTGCACTAAGCAGTGCAGCAAAATTAGCTAAACAACCAAAGTATGTAGGAAGTCTAAATAGACCACATAAAATATAATCTTCAATCTAACCCCCCTTTGCTTGCTATCTCTTCCATTATATAGTTGATGAGCTCCCTCACCAAGGGTCCCACCCCATTAGGAGGTTGCTTCCATGCAAAGGCTCCTCCACCAAAATCAAGCTGTCTTCATTAGTGAGGGTCATCCCTTTATATCACAGTTTGATTTAGTCAAATGTGACTGGATCAATCTTGATGGGATCATCCTTGACTGAGTCTTCATGCCTTGTCTCCTTTCACACTCAAGATGTCTTCAATATGACTAGCTAGGTTGCTCTTCATTCACATTGAGTTGTCTTTATTTAGGATCCACTCTTTGAGAATAAATTCTGTTGACTTGGTCAAACTTGACCTTGTCCACATAGTTTAGACCTTGTTCACACATGTGGATGCTTGATCTGGTTATTTCATGATCCATTTTCACACTGGAATGGATTTTTATTTCTGCTTAAGCAACTAATGAGCCCCCCTTGCTCATTTATTCATTCAACTTGATTTTAAAAGAAAAATTAATATTCCTATTAGCTGCATGCTAATTTAGGAATATTATAGTCTCCCCCTCCCAAATGTTGCTTGTCCTCAAGCAACTGCAAGGGTGCTGCAAAATCTCTCCTCCTCCTCTTGTGGCCTCCTCATCCAACAGTCTCCACCATTGTTTCAGTTTTGCTGTAATAATTCTATCTCCCAATGGTTCCTCCCAAGTGTGCAAGTTCGCCTTTGGTGGATAAACCAAATGGATCTCATCATGAAAGAAAGGAAGGTATATATGGAAACCTTCTTGCTAATCCGTGGCCTTCTCAAGATAGAAGTGATGGTCATCATGGGGAATTACACCATCAATGAAGGGCTTCCACCCCCATGCTATCAGCCAAATGAAATGAACTACCTTCCAGCTTGGTAATTCATAGTAAAGCTCCTCCCAATAGCTCATGAGAGGCATGTCCCAAGTGCTCCACCCAATCATATGGTCCACATCATGAGGAAATAGATGATATACTATAATGGCCATATAGTTTCCCATGCTCCTTTTAGAACATGCAGTGCAACCAAAGTGGGAAATTTATTTCCCCAAGGACACATTCCACCAATGTGTCTTTCTTCCAATCATGTCCCCAAAAGTAAGAACATTTCCAGCATATGGAATCATGATTAGAATCATGCTAGCTGCCATATATAATAAAGGAGAAGGAAGATGATTTCTCATGTGCAACCAACGGAGTTTTACTCTTAGCTGCCATGGAATAGAAGATGACAAGTGCCTTCCCCAACACTTGTTTGCTGATCCTTCCTTCTTGAATGCTTGGAGAAGGTGTGTAATAGTAGGTGAGAAGGGTTCACACCATGAATAGTGCTTCATCTTTCCAAGATCCTTCAAGTAATGACCAACATCTCCATAGTTCATGGCCTTGAGTGGCCTATGAAGCTCATCATAAATAGTGCTCCTTCTTGGAGCAAAGCCCTACAAGTGAATGTTACAAAAATACAAGCATATAGGAAATACATCATAATATTATGAAATGCAACTCCTTCCATACACTTGTTTTTCATTAGTGAGGTAACTCATGGATGAGTTCCCTCTCACATTCAATGAGTAAGGAGGTGTGAATGATAAATCTTCCCAAGAGCTATGTTCCTCCTCTTTGACATGCTTGATGTCAAAATCACATGCTGGAGTATTATAAACTTCCTTTTGCTGTTGATATTTCTCAAGACAAGATTGAAGCAGATGGAAATCAACCTCCCCTTGGAAAGACTTTGTCTTCCAATACTTCCTTAATTTGGGCCATGCATGCAAGAGTGTTAACATCCTCTTATCATGTTCAGAAACCTCTTCTGTAAATGAAAATACCATGGGCTGCCCAAAAGATATGGAGTTGTTATGTGTCCTCATGTTCATACCATCATAGATTTTAGATTTCTCTTTTCTTAGTGCAAATAACTGAGTGTTGGGTTTGTGTTATATTCTTTCCACGACTAATCACACGCAAGGTGCAACGTCGGGGGGGTCATAGGGGGGGCGGTAGCCCCCGTGTTGGGGTCCGGAGCAACACCCTAGAAAATTTTTTTGGTCCTTATTTTCCAGTGGGCAGACCCGCCCATGGTTTTGTGCATGTTTGGGGCATGATGGTTATCGGCCCCTGGTATTTTGTAGATTTGGTCAAGGGAACTACGGTTATGTTCTAATCCAGGGTTAACGGATTGGGGTTTATGTATGCTTCGGCATGTATATATATGTGTGGAATATAATGAAAATCAATCTAGTCGTCCTGATTTGGGATCCAGGGGAAAATATTTGTGTATATCTGTTTTATGTTTTATGCTCTCGCTATTATTTATTTTCTATTTTTAAGATTCGTTTGCAGCTAATTTCTGTACATGGTTAAAACCTACATTTGGTATCAGAGCAGTTTCGACTTCAAGGGGACGCCTTTGCTGCTGAGAGGTTTTTTGCTCGGGCCTGAGGTAGACCCTGTTCAGTGGGAGATCTGCGAGATCGATTCTTGCGGTGAAAGAAGATGGTGAGCGGCGGGAAGATAGAGATCGAGAAATTTAATGTTCAGAGTTTTGAGTTATGGAAGCTCAAGATGGAGGATCTACTGGTGGATAAAGATCAGTGGATCGCGGTAGATCTGGGTACTAAACCAACGACAATGTCAGATGAAGACTGGAAGAAACTGGATCGGAAGGCAAAGAGCACAATACAGTTGTGTGTCTTAGATTCAATATTGTTGAATGTATCTGGGGAAGCTATGGCAAAGACCTTGTGGGACAAGCTAGGGACTTTGTACCAATATAATTCTCTGGTGAGTAAATTGTTCCTGCGGAAAAAGTTGTATAACTTGAGGATGAAGGATGGAGACTCGATGACAGAGCATCTAAACGCCTTCAATACTGTGGTAAGTCAGCTGCCATCTGTTGATATTAAAATCTCAGATGAAGATAAGTGCATAAGTTTGTTGTGTTCTCTACCAGACTCGTGGGATAGTCTGGTTATTGCAATAGGTAGCAATACAACTACCTTGAATTTTGATGACATTGTCTCAGCCTTGTTGTCAGAGGAAATGAGAAGGAGAAATATGGAGGGTTAGAATGGAGATGCCTTATTTTTACAAGGAAGTTCCTAGAACAAAAATAAGAATAAGATTTCGAGTGGGAGATCTAAATCTAGAGGGAGATTTAAATCTCCTAGAAAGTTTTTAAAGGTGTGCTAGAAATGCGAAAAGGAAGGGAACTACAAAAAGGAATTCAGATCTAAAGCTCCTGAGAAAGGAAAGGGATATTATGATGCTCCTTTTGTAGAGGAAAAAACCACCTCGGATGAAGGTGGGGATGTGTATTTGGCTTCTTCTTCCAATACACATGTAGATCATGAGTCGTGGTTGATTGACTCAGGTGCATCCTTTCACTTCACTCCCCATAGGGAGTGGTTCTACGAGTATGAGAAATATGATGGTGGTGCTGTCTTCTTAGGTGATTATAGGAAGGCCAAAATCGTCAGACATGGAAAAGTCAAGCTGAAGCTGCAAGGTGGAAGGATTAGAACACTTCCTGGTGTTCTACACATTCTTGCATTGGCCAAAAATCTGATTTCTGTAAGCAAGATGAATGATGCAGGTGTAAAAACAATGTTCGAGAAAGATGCCTGTAATATGGTTCAAGGAGCACTTGTATTAATGCGGGGAGCTCGGATTGGAACTCCGTACAAGCTTCAGGGTCGCACTGTTATTTCTGGGTGCAATAGTTCCGTGGTTCCCGAAAGTGAAGCGGAAAGCCTAGCAGTCTCTGGAGAAAAGACCATGCTATGGCATCAAAGGCTTGGACATATTGGAGAGAAGGGCCTTCGGATACTGCATGGAAATGGTATGGCAGAAGGTATGTCTAATAGCTCTCTGGATTTCGATTTCTGTGAACATTGTGTATATGGGAAGCAGAATCGGGTGATTTTTTCTTCTGGTGCTAAGAGGGTGAACAAGATATTAGAGCTTGTGCACAGTGATGTGTTTGGACTTGTGTCGGTTCCATCACTGGGTAAGTCTATGTACTATGTTTCATTCATAGATGACTTCTCAAGGAATACATGGATATATTTCTTGAGGAAGAAATCTGAAGTCTTTGACATATTTAAATAATTTAAGGCTCTGGTGGAAAACCAAACAGAGAAGAAGATAAAGGTGCTGAGGACAAATAATGGTAGGGAGTTCTACAAGAAGGAATTTGAAGAGTTCTTTAAGAAGTATGGTATAGCACGGCAGAAGACTACTCCATACACACCCCAAAAAAATGGAGTTGCAGAAAGAATGAACAGAACGCTGATGGAAAAAGCAAGAAGCATGCTCAGTGGTACTAGTTTAGGACAAGAATTCTGGGCAGAGGCAGTGGAGATTTCATGTTACTTAGTTAACAGATCACCTTCATTAGCGTTGGAGGATAAGACTCCACATGAGGTATGGACTGGTAAGAAACCCTCTCTTTCACATCTGAGGGTATTTGGATGTGATGCATATGTACATGTTCCAAAGGAGAAAAGGAGAAAATTGGATAATAAATCTGAAAGGTGCATCTTTATTGGGTATAAGGATGGTTTAAAGGGTTACAAGATTTGAAACCCGAAAACAAGGAAGGTTGTGTATAGTCGAGATGCGGTGTTTAGAGAGGTGAAAGATATTGTTAAACATGAATTCCTACCAAAGGAATCTAAGAAGATAGAGTTTGAGCTAAAGGAGGATGAATTAGACTTTACAACAGAAGAATACTCAAAAGAGGAAGAGCCACAAACTCCAGCTGTGAGAAGATCAGTTTGGGAAAGGAGACAACCAGAAAGGTATAATCCATCTGCTTTCTGTTCAAATTTTTCTTTAACTATAACTGATGATGATCCCAGAACTGTCAGGGAGGCAGTAGATTAAGAGGATGGAAAACTCTGGAAGGAGGCCATGATTGATGAAATGGCATCCTTGCATAAAAATGAGGCATGGGATCTGGTGGAGTTTCCGGCTGGAAGAAAGCCCATCAAGAGCAAATGGGTGTTTAAGAAGAAGATGAATGTAGAAGGCAAGGTGGAGAAATAAAAAGCTCGGTTGGTAGCAAAAGGTTAGTCCCAGGTGTCGGGAATTGATTTTGGTGATATTTTTTCTCCTGTTTCCAAAGTTACTTCTATTAGATTACTTTTATCTGTTGCTGTTGCATTTGATTTTGAGGTAGAATAGATGGATGTGAAGACAAAATTTCTTCACGGGGATCTGGAAGAGGAGATATACATGAAACAACCTGAAGGCTTTATTGTGAAGGGGAAGAAAGAGCTGGTATGCAGGTTAAAGAAGTCTCTGTATGGGCTAAAACAGTCACCAAGGATGTGGTATAAAAAATTTGATACCTATATACGGGTACTTGGCTTCACCAGAAGCAAGGAGGATCACTGTGTTTATTTTAAATTAATTGGTGATCGTGTTATTCATTTGGTCTTGTATGTGGATGATATGTTTTTGATTGGAAATGAAAAAGAAATTATCCAAGATTTGAAGACCCAGCTATTCTCCAAATTAGACATGAAGGATATTGGTGCTACAAGCTATATTTTGGGCATGGAAATTAAGAGAGATCGGGCAAAGAGGAAGCTCTGGTTAAACCAGAGGAAGTATGTTGAGACTGTATTGCAGAGGTTCAATATGTAGGATAGTAAACCGGTGAATTTTTCGATTCCTATAGGTACAAAGTTGTCTATTGAACAATGTCCCAAGACACAAGAAGAAGAGGAGGATATGTATCGTGTTCCATATGCAAGTGCAATGGGTAGCCTGATGTATGCAATGGTCTATACTAGACCAGACATTGCACATGCAGTGGGAGTATTGAGTAGGTTTATGTCAAGCCCAGGGAAGGAGCATTGGACAACAGTGAAGTGAGTTTTCAGATATTTGCGTGGCACTAGTGATTATGGCTTGTGCTACCAGGGAAGACCATGATTGGAAAGAGTGTTGGAAATTTGTGGCTTTGTTGATGGAGACTGGGCTAGAGATCTGGACCAAATAAGATCTACAAGTGGGTATGTGTTTAGCCTATTTGGAGGTGCAGTCAGTTGGATGAGTAAAAGACAGTCTGTAGTGGTTCTTTCAACTACAGAGGCAGAATACATGGCAACCAATCATGCAAGCAATGAAGCATTTTGGTTTCAGAGATTGTGTTCAAGTATGGGTTTGGTGCAACAAGCTATAAGGACAGACTGTGATAGCCAAAGTGAAATTTTCTTGGCTAAGAACCCTGCTTATCATTAAAAGACAAAGCACATTGATGTTCAATACCAGTTTGTGAGATATATGGTTGAAGCTAAAAGCGTGTTGCTGGTAAAGGTGGACACTTTGAATAATGTTGCAGATGCATTGAAAAAGTCTGTGAGCACTCAGAAGTTCTCTTGCTGTAGAGAAACAATGGGTGTTGCAAAGCTTGGCTAATGACTAAGATCTCTTATGGCCCCCTGTGGAAAGAAAACAACAACTGGGAGAATGTTGGGTTTGTGTTATATTATTTCCATGACTAATCATGCATGGGGGGGTTATAGGGGGGGCGATAGCCCCCCCTGTCAGGGTTGGGGGCAACGCCCTAGAATTTTTTTTTGGTCCTTATTTTCTGGTGGGCAGGCCTGCCCATGGTTTTGTGCATGGGTTTGCACATGGTTTTGGGGCATGATGGTTTTCGGCCCCAAGTATTTTGTAGATCTGGTCAAGGGAACTATGGTTATGTTCTAATCCAGGGTTAATGGATTGGGGTTTATGTATGCTTCAGGCTGAGTCAACATGTATATATATGTGTTGTAACATTAAAAGGAATATAATGAAAAATCAAGCTGGTCATCCCGATTTGGGATGCAGGGGAAAATATCTGTGTATATATGTTTTATGTTTTATGCTCTCACTATTGTTTATTTTCTATTTTTAAGATTCTTTTGCAGCTAATTTCTGTACAGGGTTAAAACCTACACTGAATGGGGGATTGCAATGTATGTTTCAAAAAATTGCTTACCTCTCTTCTGAATTCATGAGAGATTATCTATGTTGTGCTAGCTCCTCCCAAGGCTCCTTCCTTAGCTATGTATGAAAATGATGCCCATAGTTGAGAGAACACTTTAGCTTTCCTCCAATCAAGAGGTCTTCCTGGTGGAATGCCTCCTTGCGAAGAGGCATCAAGGCATAATGTAGGATGTGGATGTAGGTGGAAATATTTGTCCTTATCTTTATTACATAGGTCCTATTGCCTTCTTTGTTCTTTCAAATTTTGAAACATAGAAGGGTATATGCTCTTCATCTTGTGATGCCCTTCCTCCTCTTCTTCTCCTTCCTTCCTTAAGATCTCATTATTTGTTAATGATGGTACATGCTGCTCATGTGTTGTGCCAAGATCTCTATGTGTGAGACCTTTCGGAACTCCTTGCAAGAGTGCAAGAGCTCCTCTTCTTGGAGCAATTTCTCCATCCTCCTCTTCATGAGGTGCTTAAGGTTCTCTTGTTATGACTGCATTATCCTCTCCTTCCTTCCCTTCCTCTTCTTCAATAGTTGAAGTTGCCTCGTCTTCAATAAGAGACCTTAGATCTTGGTATTCTTTTGAAGAAGTAATCTTCATGTCTTCTGTTTGAGAAGAAAGCCTTCCATCCAAATGAGATCTTGCCCTTGGAAAAGTATCAAACAAGCTCACCTCCTCTTCAATGGTTTTTAGAAATGGAGTTGGATTTATAGACCCTCCCAACTCATGCAAAAGCTTTGTTTGATATGGTTTGATAGTTTCAATAGAATATGTTTCACATGAAGTTTCATCAAACCTCTCTACTAATATTTTAGTGAATCTTGCATAAGTAGATGTATTTGCATTATTTAAGGAAAATGATTCAAACAACCACCAAGCATAGGCTTTACCCTCAAAATGCAGCGCTGCTACTTTGATGGCTTCAATTTCTAAAATTTGATGTTGTTGCACAAAGTTGTCTAGCTCCTCCACCCAAACTTTAGCTGGAAATTTAGGTGATCCATCAAAAGTGGATAGGAAGAATCTATCTACACCATGCTGATTTCTCCTTGTGCGTTTTTTCTCCTTGATCTTGCAAAACCATTGGAAGTTCAAGTTATCTTTGAACTCCTTAGATTGAGCTTCATATTCCCACAAATACTCTCCAAAAGTCTCTTTCTTTAGCACATCTCCTTTCTTCCTCTTCATGAAGAAGTTGTTGATAGATATGATGATATGGTTGAGTGCTCATATCCATAAGATGAGGATTTAGAACCTTCCTCTCGTATATATCTTGTTGAGGGATCTTCATGTTTTTCCCTCCTCATTTCTTTGATGCCCTTGCTTCTGACCTGAAAATTTGGAAAGAGAAGTTTTGAGAACCTCTTTTCTCTAGACATCAAAGATTTTTTTCTATCTTTCTTGCTGATCTTCTCCTCCCCATTAGAAGACTACATAACGAAGAACACGGGCTGAGCCAAGAAAGGAGCTATGATACCACTGTAATATCCCAAAATAGGGATTTTCTACAACAATAAGAATACACTAAGGTATTAAAAATTTGGAGAGCATCAAGTAATAAAATCATATAGTGTATTAAAACACATATCCATCATATAAAAATGACAGCAGCAAACTATGTCTTCATACAATGTCACTAATCGAGAAAAACAGTAATGTTGGCCCCAAAAATGTTATTTTATAAATTTGGAGTTATAAAAATGGAAAATAATAGTCGTTTCCCTTAGAATATGTAAGATATTACTTGCATGCAAAATATTTTCAGAAACAAATGCCTTTAGCCTAGTTAAACATGCCTCCCATGCTCAAAACAACTTAAAATTGATAAAACCCCAAGACTGCAACACACAGAAATTGTTGCATAAGAAACTGCACAGTTTAATGGAGATCAAACTTAGAAAATAGAGATACAGATCAGATATTCTATTACATTACTCAATGAGGCATAAAAGCATCTATCTAGCCTCTTTTATATATATCCAAGAAGACCCAGCAAGGGTTTCTTGATAGAAATGATATACAAGGAAGAACTGCTACAGATTTGTGGCTGAATCATGATGTGTAGCTGAAGCCCTATATAAAAATGGATTAACATGCAAAGAAATGGTTGTATATTATTCCTCTAGCTCTCCAGAGAAAATGCTGATCCTTCTCTTGGGAAACTAGCTCACAAAAATGGGTTTTTGACCCCTCCCACTACACACCTTAAAAAATAACGCAGTTTTCTGAAGGGACTACATTTTTGCTGAAGGTTAATTCTTGTTCCAGCACCAAGTAGTGGAAAATTCAGCTCTGAAATCTCCTCTTAGATTTCTTAGACAAGATCTCCAAGAAAGAGTAGGGAATCCCCACTTGGGAAAACCCTTGCACTAAGCAATGCAACAAACTTAGCTAAATAGCCAAAGTATGCAGGAAGTCTAAACATACCACATAAAATATAATCTCCAATATAACACCCCTTTTCTTGCTATCTCTTCCATTATATAGTTGATGAGCTCCCTCACCAAGGGTCTCGCCCCATTAGGAGGTTGCTTCCATGTAAAGGCTCCTCCACAAAAATCATGCTGTCTTCATTAGTGAGGATCATCCCTTTACAGTGCAGTTTGATTTATTCAAGCTTGACTGGATCAATCTTGATGGGATCATCCTTTACTGAATCTTCATGCCTTGTCTCCTTTCACACTCAAGGTGTCTTCATTTTGACTAGCTAGATTGCTCTTCATTCACATTGAGCTGTCTTTATTTAGGATCCACTCTTTGAGAATAAATTCTATTGACTTGGTCAAACTTGACCTTTTCCACATAGTTTAAACCTTGTTCACACATGTGGATGCTTGATCTGGTTATTTCATGATCCCTTTTCACACTGGGATGGATTTTTATTCCTGCTTAAGCAACTAATGAGCCCCCCTTGCTCATTTATTCATCTAACTTGATTTTAAAAGAAAAATTAATATTCCTATTAGATGCATGATAAATTAGGAATATTACACTCACACTTTAGATTCGATCAATTCAAAATAAATATATATCAACATAGGCAGAATCACTTATTAAGAGATCCGAAGAAGCCCACATCAATTACCACAAAAAAAGGCCATAGTGATAGACACTACAGTAAATCAAATTTTCATAAATTATGTAGGATCAACATTATCTTCTGTATCTGCAAAGGATGTAGAACATTTGGTAGATGAAGTAAGGGAGTTAAAAGAGAATTTCACAAGGTTCCGATATGAAAATGAAAGGTTTCATGTTGAGAAGCACACTCTGTCAAATGCAAGTTCCCTAGAAAAGAAAATTTAATTTTGGAGGAAACCAAACTAGTAGAAAATTTTATTAAGTGGTTTAATGAAGGAATGATCATATGTGATAAAACATTATCTCCACTATCAGAATTGCAAGTGGACTTTAAAGGTAGTGGATCACTAATAGAGTGGGCCTTCTTAGCCATAGATTACATCTTTGAATGGATAAAAGCATATACCAAAAAGGCTTCCAAGGAAAGGTATAATGAGCTCTGATAGGGACAAAGAAAGAATCAAAATTTCAATGCAATCACATGAAATTTTTTTCAGATATATGACTAGAAAATTAAATGTGTATCAAACACTTCACAATGACTTTAAGGCCCTCTTTGAGGAACACAAAATACCTACCATTGGTATAATAAGATTGATAAGAACTGAAGAGGAAATTTGGCATGAGGTTTGGGAGAGGTTAGATGCAATAAATCAAGTGGTTGATCAAGACAACTTGGAACCTAAAATAGAGGAAATTACACAACATATTGTAGGAATAAAAAAATTGCACACTAAACTCTTTTTGCTCTCAAATAAGTTATAGTTAAATATGATGATTTTTTTGTTGGATGTTATAGAATGTCAGATGATATTTGGAAGTGAATTGTCAAATAATGTCAAATCCATCACTTCCTAATAAAAATATTGGTACACATACTTGACACAAGAGTTGCACGTTGAGGCCCCTGAAATGTATATCATGAGTTTAGTTCCATGCAGGAACCTTGTAGTTGGAAATTCATTGTAATTTGTATATAAATTTATTTTTGAAGTTAAAGATATAATAGAATTTAGAAATAAAATTCATTTAGAAATGAAAATTCCTATAGATGGTGAAGAGTCACGAGGGAAGTTTAAAGGTCACAAGAGGTGAAGATTCACCTCATTTTGTATATATATACCCTCATGGCTAGTTTGAAAACACCTTTAGTTTTGGAATCCATTTGAGAACCTTGTTTGGGAAATCTTATACATCCTTTTGAGAAATCAAGCTATAGCTTAGCACTTCCACTATTTTATTTCATGGATGTTTCATGTAATGGTGCATTGGACATTTCAACATAATCTTGAGAATCTCATTGAGCCAAGGAAAAAAATTGATGCATGTATTTTTGGGCATTGTGGGGCTTATCTCTTTGTAATTTGATGCCATGTGTTTGTATTTACATGTGTTAAGGTTAATGAAATATTTCGTTAGTTTATAACACATATCATATTTGAAGTTGTATGTTTCTTATGATTTCATCGTTGTTGTTGGTTCAGAAATAATTCACAATCAATAAAAAAATCATTTCCTTTATTCATGTATCTCAATTGAAGTATGATTACATCCTTCCTTTAAAGATTCATGTCATTTTCTTTTGTTGTGGTTATGTTTTTCGTATCTTACTTGCATAGTATTTCATAGAGCTATTCCAACTAGTTGTTATCATAAGTTATTTCGGTTTTATCATGCATCATTCATTCTATCTAAAACAAAATTCAAAAAAGAATGGTGGCAGTTGGGTCCACATACCGGATGGGACTCTATCCCAAGAAATGTAAGGTCTAATTGGGATTTTGCATTGAGGATATCCCATTTCTGTTGGCAAATTTTTTTTTTCTCATCCACATATTTGGGCTATAATGAGGGTTGCCATTGCATGGCTGGAAGATTCCCACATTCTCTTCCTGAACCATTTGAGTAAGCTAGTAATATATTAGGTTCCCTGCCACCAAACATTCCATTGTGGTAATGTCCTAAAATTGAAGAATCCCCTCCACATGGTCCCAGGAGGGTATATGAAGTAATTCATGATCAGTTAAGAGCTCTCAAAAATTTCACCCATGAATATGATAGAAACTTGGGAATCCTTCCACTCACACCTATTTTTCCCCAAAAACATTAAACTAGGGCTCAAATAACCTGTAGGGAGTGTTATTTGGTATTGTGAAAGATTTGGTTAAATTTTCTTTGGATGACTTGGCATAATTTGTAGAAATAAATTCTAATGAAGGAAACAACCGACCATCAGCTCTCAAAAATGTGGAAGGTGAAAATATGGAAGTATTTGTAAATGGTGAGAACTTGGAAGCATTGGCGAACAATGAGAATCTTGAAAACGAGAACGAATATTAGAACTCTGATAACGACGAAGGAAATATGAATAAAAATATGGCTGGAAACCAACAAATGGCATGGATGGCGCAAGGGGTATTAAATATTGTGGGTGTTTTTCACTCCTTGACCCACCATCTAGAGACATTTCTGACAAATTTTTATCCAACTAAGCCTACTATTGCAGAAGATCATATTAAAAACTTCTACTTATCATTAAGATTGTTGGATGTGAAGTATAAGGATGTATATTATAGGTTATTCCCTTATATACTTGAAAATAAAGCCGCACCCTAGTACCATAGTATTCTAGAAATATTGATTACCAATTGGGAAGATTTCAAGAAGGATTTCTTGGAGAAATTCGCTGACACGACGATGTCAACAATGTTGTTAAAAGAGCTAAGTGTGTTGAATATGGGAAACAAGGAAAAGGTAAAGGAATTAAATAAACACTTTACTGATATTTTGAATAATTTTCCTAATGATTTATCGGCCCATGAATAGATAATGTATGATTATTATACTACATCCCCACCATCTAACATTGTTATGTTTCTAAAAAAGGATAAAAAATCTACATTAGTAGACAATTTCATTGAAGATTTAGCGGTTGAGAAAGATATGGTGGCCATTAGAGTACACAATATGCAAGATGATTCAAAGGCCAGTGGTAAGAATTCCAATCATCAATGTGTAAGTCCTCTGAAAAAAAATATTGATCTTGGGAGTGTAGTCAAATCACCAAATAAGTTGAGAAATGAACTATCATATTTGAAGAGGAGTACAAGTGAAAGATCCTGAAGCAATAAACCCTTCAAGTTATTATGTAAGAATAACAACAATCCTCCATCCAAGTTTGCTCAAAGCTTGAATGACAATCTAAATGTAGAAGATTTGGGAATGGACAATTATTGCTATTATCATCAAGAAAGCCATTTTGAAAGGACTTGCATGCAATGGGGAAATGAAATGGCCCTAGTAATTAATAAGATTCCTGATGATGAAGAAACTGAGGACCAGTATGAGAAACCAAATTAAGGAGAAAAGGATACCCCAACAAAAGATGATACCAATATTGGGTTTTTCATGTTAATGTTGCAAGCAGTCAGAAGAAATGAGACTTAGAAAGTTGGAGAGGTTTCAATTGGATAATATCAACATACCAAACCTCCTAAGTATCACAATTTGAGGAGAAAAGGACCCATGGTTGAGTCTAGTTTTCATAATAAGGAAAATATATTTTTTAGAAGAATACTCCCTCCAAATACTACTAATCAGAATCTAACCTCTTAGCCTATGAGTGGCCAAAATTCTAAAGGTTCCTCGAGAACTACCAAAGGAAATTCGGCCAAGACACCCAAAGCATCCAATAAGCCCTCTTAGGAAACCAATTTGACTCATTCAACTAAATATAAGATTGTATGGGGAAACATGTACTATAGTATAGTAAATGATATGAAGAAACAACGAGAAAATACAACACTCTTTGACTTATCTTAGTTACCCAAGAAAATTGAGTTGATTATACAGGATTTATCACTAACAACCTCAACGAGTAAAATTAGTTCTACTTCTTAGGTGTTGTCTGCTACTCAACCCCAGACCACGACAAGTAATGCAATTATTGTAAATGAAAAAAATGTGGGAGTTAATTCAAAATCACAACTTCCCCCATTTTTGTTGACTTTTGATATTTTCAACTATATTGTTCATAATTTCTTAGTAGATTCTACTGCATAAACTAACATAATTCCTTTATATTTTTGCAAAAATGTTAATGCTAATCCATAGAATATTTATGTGAATATCATTGAACTGGATAGATATAAAGTGTAGGTATTTTGTGAACTTAAAGATCTATTGATTCATTTATCCTCTAATTCATGGGTGCATTAGTTCATTGATATTGTAGTTGTGGACATCCTTGAGGCTTATGGACTTATGTTGAGTATAGATTTCTCGTGAAAAAGTCAAGGTTATTTCACCTCAGATTGGTCTCATTTGTGTCTCCCCTACAAGGGAAAGAAAAATAAAATAAGGGTTAACATTGAGCCACATATGAAACACATTGTCACTGATTTTGAGGGTCATAACATACCAATTAGTGTTGCTCAAGAAATATTGGGAAATTATTTTCTAGAATCAAATATTGGTTTTTATCAAGAAAAACCATCCCAAGTTTTACTGGATACACAGTTATAACTCCTTCCTTGTAATCAGTATGGTGCAAATGAAGTTGTTATTATATATGTAAATAATATTAGCTTAGTCAATAATTCTATAAATACTAATGTTTGGACTCTCTACTACGATGGATCAAAAAATCAAGATGGAGCTAGAGTAGGTTGCGTCCTCATAGAACCAAAGAATAATAAGATCCTAATATCATGTCGCTTATAATTACAATTATTACAATCAACACCATTGAATATAAAGCATTTATTTTCAGTCTGATGAAAGCCATATACTTGAAAGCAAAGTGCTTAAAAGTTACTAGTGTGTCTGAAATCATCACAAGACATGTAAAAAACATAATTTATTGTCTTTTGCCTCATCTTAAAAGCTATTATAAAGAGGTATGGAATTTTATTTATCTTTTAAAGCTTTCAATATCATATTAGTGCCTAGGATCAATAACACTATTGTGGACACCTTACCAAATGCAACAACTATATTAACCCCTCTCAAAGATTGTTTTTTTTATATAAAATAGTTTATAAACCCACAATTCCAGAGAATGTAACTAATTTCCACGTTTTTAATGATTATCAACATATTCTATACTTTCTCACCAGCACGTACATTTTCATGGATGTGGCTGTAGATGAACATGAACATAATAAATCTATGGCAGAAAGAGCCAACATGCATGAGGGGAATCTTATTCCCAAAGTTTATGTATCTTTAGAAAATGTATATGATCTACAGAGTCGATTCCAGGGACCAACCAACACAAAGATCCAAATTTAAACCTTATTGCATGATAAAATTAACTTGGGAACTGTTGTCACTGCTACAACACCCTCCAAAATTTCATTACATTTAAATTTTGGAGTGTACTTCACCGTTGCATCTAGTGTCACCTTGGTCGCTGAGTGTCATTTCAAGTCATACTATATGTTTCAAGTGTTTTTGATCATCCTTATGTGTCGTCTAATTGATTAGAACATATTTAGTGTATTTAATGGTCTTAACACCTTTGTTGTTGTAAAATGACACTTTTTGGTTGTAGTCGCGCACACTTTGTTTTTTGTACTTGAGGAATGTATGTAAAGTGGCATTTTGATTTCTATTGATCATTTTTCAAGATTATCTAAGTTTTTTTTATGAGTTGGTATGTGTCGCACATGATTTATGACTAAAATCATTATGTTTGCCCCTTGTTCTATCTTCCAGACTAAGAAAAATTTTATTTGTAAAGTGAACCCATTATGGAAAGGAGCACATGAGCACACTCTTAAGCCTTGATCAAGAATTCTTCGTTGTTTGGAAGTGTTCATTATACCCTCTAAGAGTGTATAACGCACCCCTAAAGCATATTTCCCCTTCCTTGTTTTGAATTGCACCCTTGAAGAACCAATTATTCGTTTTAGCACACTCCTTCGACTCGAATAAGTGCTCCCTCCTTGAGCGCATGAGTTCACCCTGAATGCCCAAAGCTTTACCCCTTCTACATTTAGCAATGTTCCCTGCATCCTCCTTTAACCTTTTGAGCACATGAGCACACTATGAAGCCCTAAAGCATCATCATTAGTCCTTAATTCAACACTATGCCTTGCGTTGTCCTTTTCCTTCTTGATTGCATGAGTGCACTCCAAAGCCCATAAGCCTCTCCCTTAAGCCTTAAATCTGCACCATATACCCTCCTTGTCTCCCTTTAGTGCACAGTGCACTTTGGAAGTGCAAAGCCTCATCCTTCATATTTCAGACATGTGCCCTACGCCCTCTCTTGAGTGCATGAGAACATCTTGAAGCCTTGAAGCTTCTTTTGTTCATCCCTTCAGCCTTTCTAAGTGTTCCCTTGTGCCAAAAATATCTCATAACTCCTCTTCAGTGCATTATAAAGGCATGAACAAAAAAAATTCATGAAACATATTAGAATAAGATATTCTAAGACTGATGGTTGTTGTTCATGTGTGATTGCAATTATAGGTATTTTAGAAACAACATGGTGAGTAGGAATGAAGAATGTCGAGCAAAGAAGGTAGCCAAAAGAAGCATTAAAAAACAAATAACACATTGAAGTCTTTATGATTGAAGCACCTTGAACACTTAATAATATCGATGACCTTTTAGAGGGTGAATACATAAACCATCAGAAGTTTCATGCAAGAGAAAATACATGAATGGTAGCCATGTAACCTACTGAAGAAATTCCATGTCAATAGTCACTACAGTTCCCAGTCATTAATTATAGTGACATCTCATGTCCTCATCACTTGATGATGTGGAAATTATGATGTATTGATGTAATCATTGTAAATACAAATAAGTGGAAGTCTAAGAGTCATTTATGGACAAAAGAGCCATAGAACTCCAAAAGACATGTACTAACAAGAGTCATATGTAAGTCCAAGAGTCATTTGGAAGTCCAAAGGTTCTAGAAGTCCAAAATTCATTAGAAGTTAGAAAACAAATAGTCATGTGGATAAGAAAGGTCACACCTCAAGTTATAAAAGGATCCTAATTACTCATGCAAAGAAATTTTAAACTTGGCTTCTCCCACAAAGCATTAGATAGATATAATTAGTAATTTTGGGGAGCAAGTAGTGGCTCTAACACTCCACTATTGGAGCTAGTGATGTTCATTGTACTTATGTATCTTGGAAATGTTTCTTGATACTTGAATCCTCTTGGCCAACACATTTTCATGCATGGAATGTATATTTTTTAAGACTAAAGCTTTGAATGTTTATGATTCATGTTCACTTTCACATGTGCTGAAGTAAACTATTTATGTGAATTTGGTGCTTAACTTGTTGGAAATGTGTTGTAATCATTGTAAAAATCGTCCCATCTATGTGAAATATTTCACATGATGTTAGAAAAATATTTCTTATCAGTGTGTGTGCCTCCATCATATTAGTAATATTATTTCTCTTTTAGAGGCACTTTGTTTCCCCTCTACGGTGAAAGAACCTCGATACGTATACAATTGAACATTCATAAGTCACACTCTCTTTCTCATTCAAAAGCACATGTGAGCTTCTCTCTTGTGCTAACTTCTTAAGACGAGGAATAAATTTAAGTAAATGGTAGTCTGCCCATATTCTGAATGGGGCCCCTAAACCAAACAATGTGAGGTCTAATTGGTACCTGATATCAAGGAGATCTCCTATATATTGGAGGTATATAGCACTGTCAACAAGAACATAGAAATATCCAAAGTTTTTCAACTTTGGTACCTGTTGTACCTTATAAGAAAGAAGATTATTTATTCAACCATTAGGGGAATTTTGAGGTCTAAAATGGGCCTCATAAGAAAAATGTACAACCAAAATGAACTTTATAAGAACCAATAGGAGTCAAGATGATGATGTCAACAATGATGGATTATTCACCATTTTTTAAGTAAAAGGTTAAAAAGATTAAAAAATAATAAAATAATAAAACTACTTTTTCAACTCGTACTCGTTGGATGAAAAATTTAATTCCTCATCCAAGGAGTACCCATGTTAAATTCTTTCTATGGACCCTGCTACATGAAAAATGAGAAATACATGAAAAAACGTGATTTCAATCACGCTTTTCACGTATTTCTCATTTTTCGTGTAGTAGGGTCCATCAAAATTATGCAACATGGGTACTCCTTGGATGATGAATTAAAATTTTCATCCAACGAGTACTCTCGATCGAAATTTGAGTAAAACATTTGGGAGATAAATTGAAAATACGAGTTGAAAAGTAGTTTTTTCTTTTTTCCCTCTAAATTTGATGATGTCATCAAATCTTATTTTATTATTTCCACTATTATTTATAATTTCCTTAGGAGGCCCATTTTAGACCTCAAAATTCCCCTAATTTATTCATGCGGTATCAAGATGTTTTTAAATTGACCTTAAAACATATTACATGAGAATTATATAGCATGTAATTCCTATACAGGAAGGGGTAAAAAAATTCTAGAAAAATATATGAAACGTACATCCAACTATGGAAACCTTGATATAAAAAGAATTAAATAAATTTTTGGAGGCAAGAATTATTTTTAAAGTCAGACACTCCACTTGGATCTCTAACCCAGTTCACATGAGAAAAAATTAATTGAGAATTCGCTTGTGTGTGGATTTTGAAATCTAAATTATGCTTCATATAAGGAAAATTATGATGCACCTTCATTGGAGCATATATTGTGAATCATCTCTAGTGATAAGATGTTTTCACTACTTGATGGATTCTATAGCTACAATCAAGTCATAGTGGCTGAGCAAGATAGACTCAAAATGATGTTCAAAACAAAGTGGGGAGCATTTGCATTTAGGACGATGCTCTTTGGACTCATAAATTTGTGTGCCAATTTTCATAGAGATATGGAAATTAATTTTATAGGATTGATAGGTCAGAGTGTGGTTGTTTATCTTGATGACGTCACAATGTTTTTCAAAATAATATCAAACCATTTGCGTCATCTTAGATAATTTTTTGAGCATTGTAGAAAATATGGAATATCACTCAGCCCAGAAAAGAGAATTTTTGATGTGTCTAAAGGTATACTCCTGGTACATATCATATCCAAGAGCAGTATAACTATTGATCTGGAGCACATAAAATAAATCATGCAATTCCCATTTCATAATAGTAAGAAGTGATGTAGTCCTTCATGTGAAAAAACATTTCCATCCAAATTGTAAATCCTTAACATGATATGATTAAAAAACATGTCATTTTAAAATGGAATCAGAAAGAAAAATAAGCCTTTGCTAAGATAAAATAAGTCATCATTGAGGCTCCTCTTTTCAGCTCAAATTTTAACAAAGAGTTTGTAATGTCCCAAATGGGAAAAATTAGGCACAGTAGGGAATATATTAAGATATTCCTCTAAGGGATCATAGTAGTGAGGAAAAAACACCAAAAAATTCTAAACCAGGGATAGACTAGTAGGGCATTTACTGGTTATATCACCTCTAAGGAGAGGGTGAATACCAGAGGCGTCCTGGTCCGTTATAGACTTTGTCTATAGAACACTGATGAAACACAACAAGAGTTGGAATGACACAATCATCTTGGATTTTACTGCCCTTGGGGCCTTTATATCTTCATATCTAAATAATGGTCCAAAAGAGAAGCAAAAACCAAACAAGAGAGAAGCGGGAAATTCCACTACTAGGAAAAACTGCAAGAGGCTCAGGGAAAACGTTGTATAAGAAAAATGGTGCAAGAATAATGATACTAAAGGCTGGTTTCCCTTATTATAGGCTGTTTGGGACCTCCATGCAAAGTTTTAGAAAAATAAAATAGGTTTAAGGACCTTAAACAGATCTCCCACGAAGATGACTAGCTAAAAATCAGCTAAAGAGAAGAGCTGATGGAGTGAAGAAGAACCCACTTTAGAATTGTGAAGTTCCTCCTGGAAGTCACTAGAAATCAGCCATAAGAAATATATAAAATTATATCAGAATAATATCATACTTTTAATGAAGTTATCAAGGATTACAATGAATTATATGAAGAAATAAGAAAGAAATCTTCAAATCTAGGAGCTGCAATATATGTAAAAGTTGCAGAAATAACTGGACAACATCCTAGAAAGTGTGCCTCAGCAGTAAGACATGAAATATCATATCTAAAGCAGATATATGGCTGAAACATCAGATCCATACTAGATCTGGAAACTACACAGCCTTCTTTACAAGATCCCCTTAAGGGTTTTACAAAATAATGCACTAGGAAGTGTAGATCTAACGTTTTATACACAGAACTGCAGAAAGCTTCAGTAATTTCTGAATATGACTTTATTAATAAAATACATCAGATCTGAACATAAGCTATCAGCAAGCTAATTCATTAATCTTCAAGGTGAGAGGCAAGCCTCAATCACCAGAAACAAGTACAATAGCAGATCTAGACAATAGTGAAGCAATACATGAGAAATAATGCAGTTATCCAAGGAGAATATGCAGTAGCTAGGGATTAATGATAAAATATGTAAAATATACAGATCTGAAATGGAAATATGATAGAGATCCTCTTCCGGGTGGTCACAAGACACTCTCCCTGAGAGAAATCCCTCAAAACTACTAGATCCTTGCAGATCTAGAATTTCCACTTTCTACACTTGCTGCAGAAGCAAAAACCTCAATGAGCCAATGTTGTCAATACAAGAATAGCTTGGCCTTCAACCTGATAGTGGTCCAATATAGGTCACTTCCCTCCAAGAACTACTCAAAGAAGGATAGAGGATTCCTAAGCAAGAGATCTTCTCTTTCTCTTGCTAAACAACAAAGAGAAATGGAGTTGCCTTAGCAAGCTCTCAAAATGAAATATGATCAACAACCTCCTCATGAGCCTTCATCCTCATTTTATAGCATTGGAGTCTCTTGAAAAACCCTAACCCACTTTCATCCTTTGGTCCTTTTCACATTTGGAAACCCCTTCTAGAACTGCACAATCCATTAAGGAGGTTCAATGAACCTAGACAGCGCTGTTGACTTGGTCAAACAAGATATCCTTTGGTGGTCTTGGCCTTTTTCCACCTACAATATTTTATTATGATGGCCTAAATATGTCTCCTTCCACATAGGCACTGATTTATTCTTGATTTGCAAGAGGATTAGACATCCTCCCTTGCAATTTATTCATTAATCATGAGATACAAAATGATTAAGGAAAAATTAATGTTCCAAATTAGCTGAAGCTAATTTTGGGACATTACAGAGTTTATTCTCTATACATTCACTTCATATTTATCATCTTCAGTTGTTCTTACAAAAAAATACAATCGAGATAATGAATGACCCATTTCATTTATGAGCACTAGAATATAAAGGTTTGAATTGAATTAGCTGGACAAGGACAAGAAGGATTATGTAGTTTATAAAGTAGTCAAACACTTCAGTTTGTAGATCCTAAAATTTCATGCTAAGGTGATAATTCCCCATCTTGATGTAAGGTCCTTATTACGGTACATAAAAAATTAGGGGCAAAGAGAAACTAGATGATGATCCTACAGGAGTGTGACCTTGAATTCAAGCCTACTTACACAATCAAATGTCATGGTTTATGAAATCTTCTTGTTGAAGCTTCAAACTTGCAGGAAGAAGAAATATTAGATTAGGAATAGGAGGTGGAATTGTATAATAACGATCGTGTACACGCACCCGATGTGCCATCATCACGAAACACAAAAGTAATGAAATAATTGGAGTAAGGGACTTTTATGTCACACCTAATAGAAAAATGTAATAGGTCCCTTATATTGAATTATGCATCTTATCAGTTGGTCCGCAAAGTTTTATTTTAGAAACATCACAACAAAACTTTTCTTTGGTGTCTCGAATCCTTATAATCTGAGAAGGTATTAAAGGAAATTCATGATGGTCCAATCGGAGGACACTTTGATGGAAAAACCACAACACACAAGATCATATGAGTATGATATATTGGTCATAATTATTTAAATATGCTCATGCATACATGTGAAAATGTACAATCTGTTAGAAGTGTGCTGGGAGAGAAAGAAGATCAACAACCCAATTACAGTTGATCGTGGTAGAAGAAGGGCCTTTCAACAATGGGGACTAGATTTTATTGGTGAGATTAATCCTCACTCATCAAAGAAACAAAAATACATCCTCATTACAATATACTATCTTACAAGATGGTTCAAAGCCATTCCACTAAAAAAAATGAGTGATCAAGTGGTGATACAATTCCTTGAACAAAATATTATCACCAGGTTCAATGTTCCAACTTCACTTGTTTTATTTAATGCTACATATTTTTCCTATTTGAGATTATATGAGTTTACCCTGGAAAATGGAATTGTGCTTAAACACTCTACTAATTATTATTCCCAAGGTAATGGATTGGTTGAATCTAGTAGAAAAAATAAGATTCACATTATAAAGAAAAATGTGTTGACCTAGCAGAGAAATTGTCACAATGCCCTACTTAACACTCTTTGTGCTAATAGAGTCATGCCTAAGCCTTCACTTGGAACTTCATCATACTTCCTTGTTTATGGGAAGGAAGATATATTTCCTCCAAACCTTTATTTACTCATGCTTCACCCTTATCAAGAATCTAGTGGTAAGCCTTATCTCATCATGCAAAAGAATATTGACACCATATTGAAGCTAGAAGAGGTAAGAGAGAAAGCCCGTGATAGTTTTTCCCCTCTCCATAAATATATTAATTGATGGTTTGATACTAAATCTGCAAACGATAAGGAATTGAGTTTGGGTGACCTTGTTCTAAAATAGGATAAAGCCCATGAAGACAAGGGAAAACATACCAAGTTCCAACCCATGTGGCTCGGTCCATACCAGATTCATGAGAACTTAGCCTTCACACTTAAAAGTTACAAACCCTAAATAGGAATATTGATTCCCTTTTCATAAATGCTCAAGATATAAATATTTAATTTCATTAGCAACTCTTTGGGTTGTTATTCTCAACTGTGCATATTGATTTCATGTTGTTTTTATTTTATTTTATCACATTTCATAATTAGATGCTTTTACTTTTTAATTCCACTAAAATACCTTGTACATAAATAAAATACCTTGTATATAAAAAAATCCCCTTGACCTAATAGTGACATGTTGAATGTTTTAAAAAACACTATAGTAGTTTCCCAACGATTGGCTAGCATTATGTATCCCTCTACTATCTTAGTATTGAATACATTAATGAATCAATGACATCTAAATGGAATATACAACTTAGATCATGTGGAGAACTCTAGTCAGTTGCAATACCCTGCATCCTTTGTAGGGTCTTTGTCACTGAAATTGGTTTTGAAATGTTGAATTATGGGTCAGCCAAATTGTTAGAGAAGGGGAAGGAAAAAAATAAAAAATGAGAAACCATATTTTATAAAATGTTAAAGTCTCTAAAACAAAAGGAAAAACCTCTTTGGAGGTAAAATAAGTTGGGATCTCTCATCCACCCTCATACAATGAACACCAAAATAGTGCAAATCGAATAAAAATAAAAAATGATAATAAAGGGTAAAGGCTTGAGAAATGATTCTTGCACATAGAGGTGATGCAAGAAACTTCGTCGAGGCTATGGAGAGTCGCTGGAAGTGAAGAAATTATTTTTATTTCTTGAGTGACTACATTGGGGCTATGGACACTCGCTCTAAGTGGAGCAAAACTAGAGACTTGTATAAATAATAAAATAATTTTAAGCTCATATATATACTATCCATATCCCATATACATAGTGATTTCTAGGGGAAACCAACTGGGAAAAACCCCTCAAGCCTCTTTGCATTAATAAGTTGAATAGAGAAACTATTACACTTTCTTTCTCTAGCTCTGAGCATAACTTGCAAAAGAATAATTATTCTCTCTATTGAATGAGAAATTGTAGCCAACACTTAGCGAATTATTTGATCCTCCAGCCTCTTGTTTACTTGCGCAAATAGAAGAAAATGCTCACAATAGGGGAGTCCCTATTTCCTTCTTTTATTTCCAAGGAATTGATCTCCCGACTGCACACAACAAATGTACACTCAACTAGTATACAACTCATGTTACATTTGCCTTGTCTCCTCCACTCTAGTTGAATAATTTGAATTCCATTCAGGCATTAGCTATTTTGGGTTTATTTATCAATTAATTGACATATATATAAGTTCAATTTTTTTCTCACTGCTCAACTGACCTTCAACTGACTCTATCAATTGTTAGAGGCTAGTTAACTAAATACAACTGAAAATAGATGAACTAGATTTCTAACATTTAGAAATCAAACATGGATGAGTAAAATACAAGCCCAATAACTCGAATTTACTGAGCTAAATAAATGAAAAGATCCATGTCATGCTATTTAACTGCATCCAAGTTGTCCTCCTGATGTGGAAATTCGATTTACTCAATTTGGCAAGGCTAAAGTTAAATTGAGCCTTTATTGCTACATTTTTTTAACAGTCCCTCTTAGCAAGAATGGGATTTTTCACCACCCCTATCCTACACAGATGGAATTCAAATTTACCTCTTGTAAATGCCTTTTCCTCGATGTCACAACTTGCTCCTTAGTTGGAATGTACTATAGCATTGCAATTCTTCTCTACACACAGTCCCACAAATGATTATATTGGATATCAATGTGCTTCGACCTTTCATGACATACTAAATTCTCAAAGAGCTTAATGAAAATTTTATTATCATGCTATATCATTGTTGAATCCATCTCTTGAATGAAAAGAAACACACATATTTTCCTCATTTATATGGCCTCACATGTTTTTGGACTTAAAACCATGTATTCAACCTCTACTAAGTTGAGTGCCACAAACCTCTGCTTCCTGTTGTTGGAAATACTGAAAGGGGGGGGGGGTGGTGAATCAATATTCTTTTCAATTAGAGCATTAGATAATCTTCAATTATTATCAGTGTTTGTACAATGATAGCAGAAAACAGGAGGAACACAAATTCACACAGTTTTTAAGGTGGAAACCCACTTCGGGAAAAAAACCACCTAATTCTTTTCTAATAATTCTTTAATATTCAACTCCAATTGAAAATAAAGCTCCAACTTCCTAGAATCTAGAAAAGCATTCTTCTCCAGCTCCCACTGGATGGACACTCCAATTCCTGATATTCTTCAGTAGTCAACTGAACGGATACCCCAACACCCAATGAGCTACAACTCACCCTAGCACCACCCTACCACCCTATAGAAGAATAAAATAAGAATGGACTCCCGTACCAGAGAAAATGGTCCACTTTACAATGAAATAGAATGATGTAGAAGAAGAATATATACTAGACCATAAACCCAACATTGAAACAACCACCTAATGATGATCCTAGACCTCCCAACACTTCCTCTTCAACCCTTGGCAGATATACACTAGTACAATTTTTACAATAATGTATTTACAATGACTTAGTACAATGATACCTTTACAATGATTGTATGCAGTGTTGCCCACTTGAAGACTTCATTGGATGAACGTATTGCTGTTGTTATGCACCTTGGTTGATGATCTTTTCATGCTACCCTTTACTGCACCTTTCTTTGCTTTGCTACCCTAGAAATCCTGGTCCTTTGCAACCCTTGACAACACCTGATATAACTTTTTCTTTGCCTTCTAGGAGCTCAATATTGAATCTGGTGTATCTATGTTATTTCAGATCCTCAATATCTGATTTTTGGTCCTGTAGTAGTCCTCTGAGTTGTACTTCCAAAGCCACAGGTCTGACAAAATTTGGATTCTTCAAGAGAGAGTTATACCTAATCTCTCACAATTCCCTAATTATAGACTGTTTCAGTATAGCACACTTGTACGGTGTGGCACATGTCACCGTTTCTTCATTTGTATATGAAATTGATAGAGATAAAACTACAGACTATGCACTATCTACCACTTCTTATGAAATTTTAATCTGATACTCAGAGAGAGAGTCATGATGATTTTACCAAGGTCACTTCTTTGAGATGAATTTCAGGAGCCTGCAAAAACCCTAATTTCCACAGATCATATCTCCAAAAATGTTGTGCACGTTTATCTGAAATTTTTACAGTAGCTTCCTTAGGATTTTGGCTTCACCTCATAAAAATTTCAGCTTTTGAACCTTCGTATAAAAAATGTTAGAGCGAAAATTCCACGAAGACTTGTTTCAGATGGCGAAATCCCTTTCCTAAGGAGGAAATGAAGATCACAATTTATATAAATGCTTAGGTTGAGAGGGGTTTCAACAAGTGAATATGGGAGGGATTTTAGGAGCTTAAAAAAATATTAATTATGACTTTTCAATGACCCATGCTCCAACCCCATGGGGTTTTAGCCCACTAAGTGGGGGTACAAACTTCAAACATGAATATCTTTCAAACTGTGAAGAATTACATGGCGTGCCATATATCAATGGAAACATCTCGACAAGTAGAAACCATCAAGAGAATTATTGACCCAGAATATATTGATTTGGTAGGTAAAAATTCCCATGCAATATTTGGTTAGCTCCCGGTGCTGCTTGGGTTGACATCAATGACAACCGCTGATCAACAATATCCCCCTTTGGCATTGATGGCAACACAAGTACTCCCCCTGCAATCATGACACCTCTTCCTACAACATTCTCTCCCCCTTTGACATCAATGGCAAAGGGTAACTCCCCCTGAAACACAACCATCCTGTGGACCTATACACAATTCCACTCCCCCTCACACACAACCATCCTGCAGACCTGTAATCTACTTCCACTGCCCCTTTATATTATGAAAAATGAAAATCTAATGAGAACTTGGGAGAATCTCAAGTTTCTGGCAAAGATATTCCAATGCTGGCAAATATTTAATATGTGATTCTTTTGGTGTTGCTTGGAATCTTTCTACTGTCCAACTGCTTGCATAACATTTGGTCAGGAGGTTGTTACATATAGAAGACTACTAATCATAGATCTGTACAACCTTTGATCCACATCCTTAGATGAGTCATCTATGATCAATTTGCAACCTGTTACCATTGGAGTAAGGATGGGTTTGCAATATTCCATTTTAAATTTCTTGAGCATTTCCTTGATGTACTTGGCTTGAAATATAAATATTCCTTTCTCTTGCTGAGATATTTGAAGCCTTAAGAAGTATGTCAGCTCACCAAGTAAAGACATCTCGAAATCACTTTGCACCTTTGTAGCAAACTTCTTACTTAGTCGATCATCATTTCTACCAATTATTGTATCATCCTCTTTAGTTATTAGACATGCTTTAGTTGCTTCATCCAAAACATATATGTCGTTTGGAGCTCGAATTGTTGTAGCCACAATTTCACCAAACACGCCTTTCCTGATTTCACATTTTGTGGAGTTGAATAGCATTGTGTGTCCTTGATCACACATTTGTCCAACACTGAGAAAATTGTGATTCATGTTTTCAACCAATAGAACATTCTTGGCTAGAGCATATTTGCTTTCGAAAGTGACAGTACCTAATCCTATAACATTTGAAGATCCATCATTTCCAAAGGACACGATTCCATCCTTCTTCTCTTTCAGAGATACAAATTTATTTCTATCTCTAGTCATATGCGTTGAGCAACTGCTATCAACATACCACACATCTTTGTTATTTTGAGCCTTGAAAGCGAGAGCGTCATTATCATTCTTCTTCTTCTTCCATGTTCGTTCATTCTGTGGCTTCGAAGATTATTCTGGAGGATTTTCAAGTCTGCAGTCTTTGGCTATGTTTCCAAAGTTTCAAAATTTGTAACATTCAATATTATTTCTTAAATATTCAAATATATTGATGTTTCGTTGAGCCCTGGGAGGTTCATATTTGAAATATCTCTTGGAATTGTATTCGTTCCTAGGGTACGTGCGACATTCTACAACTTTATGACCAAATTTTCCACATGAATAACATTAGTCATAAAAAATATGTTGGTACCTGAATGGAAATTTTCATCGAGGAATTGTCTTCCAAGGATGTTCTTGCAAATCTTGTCCAATGAAATCTACATGCATGTCAGATCTCATAGGTTCATTGTATTTTGTTGTAGAAGGTCCTGCTTCTTCTTCTTTATAACCAATGCCAATTTTGTCATTGTAAGATTGTTGATTGTTGATGATTTCTTCCAATGCCCTTGAGCTGTTGGCATAGTTTTGGATAACTTTTCCTTTCTTCACTTCCTCACACAGTGAGACTACTTCGACTTCTAATTCTTCCCTTTCTTGGTTGCTTTCTTCCAACTTCTTTTGAAGTGACTCTTCAATGCATTTGTGTTCTTCAACTTCAATTTTGAGACCTTGAACTTGTTCTTCAAGAGTATTGGAATGGATATTCTCCGCCTTGAGATATTTTATAAGCTTGATTGCTTCCTCATAAAATTATTCTATGGTCCATCCTTCTTCTTCGTTGTTTGATACCTCTTGTTTATTGTGCTTGGCCATAAACAATACTCTCTCATTGGCTTCTTCTTCATTGTCATTGTCTTCATCGGATGATGAGATATCTTCTTTAGAGAGAAAGTTCCTTTTGGATCCTTGCTTGTTGAATTTCTTAAAGCCTTTCTTTCCTTTTGAGTTGCCATTACTTATGTTTGGACATTTTTCTGCAAAATTCCCAACCTCATTACAGCTGAAACATATCAATGGAAGTTTACCTTTGAATTTTCCCTTACCAATTTTTAGTTTTCTCGTGAAGTAAGCATATTCTTCATCATCTCCCTTTTCTTCACACTTGCAGGTGCATGTCTTTTCAATTGAAGGTTGTTTATCCTTATTGGTTTTCTTAGATGCAACGAACACAGTTTCTAGATGCGAAGTACCCTCTTCTTCATCAAGTTTCATTTCATATGCTATGAGAAGTCCATGTAATTCCTCTTTGCGGAGTTTTTCCAGATTTTCACTGTATTCTAAGACTGATACCTTTGGGTTGAATCTCCTTGGTAACGTTCTAAGAATCTTCCGTATAATAGTCTTCTCATCAACTGGCTCTCCCAATCCTTCCAGAGTATTGGTTATTTCATCAACGTATTGGAAGTATGCAACAATGTTGCAATCTTCTTTCATTCTGAGTTGTTCAAATTTTTCTCTATAGATTTGAAGCTTTGCTTCTTTGACATTTGAGTCACCTGCATATATATTCTCAAGCTTGTCCCATACATTTTTGGCAGTTTTAAAACCAAAAAAATTATGATAAGAAGATTCAGTAAGTCCACTGATAATAATATTCTTTGCTTTTGCATCATTTACCAAATTCTTCTTACCTTGTTCATCTGTGGTTGATGTAAATCCATTTTGAACAGTGCCCCATACTTCGTAACCTTGTTCCAAGAGATAGACCTCCATTCTTCCTTTCCAGAGTGCATAATTATTTTCATTGAATAGAGGTACACCATTCTTGGTATGCTCCATGACCTCCTTCCAATGTTAAACTGCTATTGAAGGAACCAAGCTTTGATACCAATTGTTGGAAATACTGAGAGAGGGGATGAATCAGTATTCCTTTCAATTAGAGTATTAGTTAATCTTCAATTATTATCAGTGTTTGTACAATGATAGCAGCAAACAAGAGGGAAAAAAATGCACACAGTTTTTAAGGTGGAAACCCACTCCAGGACAAAAACCACCTAATGCTTTTCTAATAATTCTTTAATATTCAACTCCAATTGAAAATAAAGCTCCAAATTCCTAGAATCTAGAAAAACATTCTTCTCCAGCTCCCACTGGATGGACGCTCCAATGCCCGAGATTCTTCAGTAGTCAATTGAACATATGCCCCAACACCCAATGAGCTACAACTCACCCTAGCACCACCTTACCACCCTATAGAAGAATAAAATAATAATGGACTCCCGTACCAGGGAAAATGGTCCGCTTTACAATGATATAGAATGATGTAGAAGAATAATATATGCTAGAACATAACCCCAACTTTGACACAACCACCTAATGATGATCCTAGACCTCCCAACATTGCCTCTTCAATCGTTGGCAGATAGACACTAGTACAATTTTTACAATAATGTATTTACAATGACTTAGTACAATGATACCTTTACAATGATTGTATGCAGTGCTGCCCACTTGAAGACTTCATAGGATGAACTCATTACTTCTGTTATGCACCTTGGTTGATGCTCTTTTCATGCTACCCTCTGCTGCACCTTTCTTTGCTTTGCTGCCCTAGAAATTTTGGTCCTTTGCAACCCTTGACAACAGATGATCTAGATTTTTCTTTGCCTTCTAGGAGCTTGATATTGAATCTAGCGTATCTCTGTTATTTCAGATCCTCAATATCTGATTTTCGGTCCTATAGTATTCCTCTGAGTTTTCTTTCCAATGCCACAGGTCTGACCCAATTTGGATTCTGCAAGAGAGATTTATACCCAATCTCTCACAATGCCCTAATTATAGACTGTTTCAGCAGAGCACAATTGTACGGCATGGAATGTGTCATTTTTTTCTTCATTTGGCTCTAAAATTGATAGATAAAAAACTATAGACTGTGCACTATCTTCCACATTTTATAGAATTTCAATCTGATACTCAGTGAGATATTTATGACGATTTTACCAAGGTCACTTCTTGGAGATGAATTTCAGGAGCCTCCAAAAACCCTGACTTCCATAGATCATATCTCCAAAATATTGTGCACCTTGATCTGGAATTTTTACAGAAACTTCCTCAAGATTTTGGCTTCGTCTCATAAAAGTTTCAGCTTCTGAACCTTCGTAGAAAAAGAGTTAGAGTGAAAATTCTACGATGACCTGTTTCAGATGGTGAAATCCCTTTCCTAAGGAGGAAATGAAGATCACAATTTATATAAATGCTTAGGTTGAGAGGGGCTTCAACAAGTGAACGTGGGAGGGATTTTAGGAGCTTAAAAAATATTAATTATGAATTTTCAATGACCCATGCCCCAGCCCCATGGGGTTTTATCCTGCTAACTGGGGGTACAAACTTCAAACATGAATATCTCTCAAATTGTGAAGAATTACATGGCGTGCCATATATCAACAGAAACATCTTGAAAAGTAGAAACCATAAAAAGAATTATTGACCTAGAATATATTAAACTGGTAGTTCAAAATTCCCATGAAATATTGTGTTAGCCCCTGGTGTTGCTTGGGTTGACATCAATGACAACTACTGAATAACACCTATTGTACCAAGAAATAACTGTGAACCTAACACTAAAGCTAGATCCTGAAATACTTTTTCTATGTGATGGACTCCCTACGTAATCTGTGTCACTGAAGGCTTGAAGCTTTACTCCCTTTGTCCTCCTGTACCATAATCCACACTCGGTAGTACCTCCAAGGTACCGTAACACATGGTTTCTTTCCTTCCAATATAATTTGGTAGGCCTCACCATAGCTTGACTAAGCTGGCTTACTGCATAGAACATGTTGATTCTTGTTTTTACAAGATACATCAAAGACCCCATTAGTTTTATTTAAATGGTATCATCAACCTCTTCATATGAAGTGACATTATCCTTCCTCTAGTTTGTAGCTAGAGGTGTGTCCATAGGCTTACAATTCTCCATGTGAAATTTCTGAAGTATTTTAGAGGCATACTTCCCATGAGACACAAACAATTCACCATCACCCTTCCATACTTCCATCCCAAGGAATTAATGAATTAAGTACATGTATTTCATCTCAAATTCCCTTGCAATATCCTCTTTTCAAGAGTGGATCAATTGCTCATCACCTGTTAATATTAAATCATCAACATACAAAACAAGAATAAGTAACTTACCGTCTACCACAATGTGATAGATGTTCACATATGCTTCACTTGTGTTGAAGCCTAATACACAAATATAATTTTCTATCTGAGTGTGCCATGATTGGGGTGCCTTTTTGAGACCATAAAATGACCTCCTAAGTCTACACACATGTGACTCTCGATCATATGTCTCAA
Organism: Pinus albicaulis; assembly: GCA_034641835.2. Classification (NCBI taxonomy): domain Eukaryota; kingdom Viridiplantae; phylum Streptophyta; class Pinopsida; order Pinales; family Pinaceae; genus Pinus; species Pinus albicaulis. The sequence continues at coordinate 319,949,207 of CM076582.1, forward strand.
ATACTTTTGGTTTCTCTATGCACTATGAAGCAGTCCTAGGAGGCAAGAACTGCACACTACACAGTGCTACGCAACAAGCTCACAACTAGAGAACTAAGACTACATATTGTGCAGATCAGGGAAGGCTGGGTGAAGCTAGGTTGGTGGGTTGGGGAGTTTTTTTCTTCTGAAAATGGCTAAGTGCAGAATCAATGAGATCAATGATGAAAACTTCAACTGTGATCACACACTTAGAATATTTTGATGACCCAATCAACATAGATCATCCAATACATACAAAAAAATATTTTCTCTTTGTGCGATAGCTTTATGAATATTTATGACAAGTGTGACACCAAAGATACACTTTATGATGACCGTGATGACACTAGTGTGAAAAATGTTCAAAACTTTGGAAATGAGTGTGTCGGGTACTTACAAGGTTAAAACAACTCATTTGCACAAAGGTGACCCCTTGGAATCACTAGAACAGGCTCATACATAGAATGAGACATCCACCATTCCAAAAGATGACACTTTTCCCAACTTGCAAAAGGAAACACAACACTGTTAGAAAACAAATGAAATGAGTTTCAAAGTTTGCAACAACGATGAATAAGACCAAGGAAGGGTTTGAAATTTGGTATAGGCAAAAATTTTCAAGGGTGATGTAGAAGCTACAACACTTGGTGACACACTGGTAGAATGTGCATCTCCTATGTCTCGGCTAACTTATTTTTTGCAGAGCCTTTGTTCATCAGGGTGTATTGATTAATCATGTAGATTAATTTAGTCCCACTTACCCCATGAATAGAAATAGTCCCCATCATGCCCTCTCGGTTTAAATCAACAAACATTTAGTGCTATCATAATGTTTAAAGTTGGGAAGGGTAGTTAAGCTCAAGAGTTTAATATTTTCAGAGTATAATATTTCACCTTTGGTGTTGCTTCGTTGCCATCAGGCCTGGATAGTACCCCGATAGATTCACTACAAGAATACAAACATTGCTCTGTTTCCACAAGCCTGAAAAGTAACCCGATGGAGTTTCTTAGTTCATCTCTCTCCACAGGAAGACTTTCTCTTATTTCTCATTTATTTACTTATTTTAAAGAGAAACATGCATTGGAACTTATTCATTTTGGGCGAAAGAGGGATCCCGACTTATTGAGAGCAAGAGAGGTTGTTCCTTTAGAGAAGCATATAAAGACCTCTGATTTAGTTTTTATCATTTAATTTTTCCCTATCCTTTTATACTGATTGGATAAGCATGAAAACACTAAAACATAAATAACCGAATATAGGAACAAGGTTTTTCAAATGCACACGAGTTCATAGTTTGACTAAAACTCTCCTTATGGATGAATCATATTTTCCATCATAACTTCATTGGCCAAAAAACATAACCAACACAAGGAAGATGGACCAAAGGCTAACCAAATGTTTAATTGTTACAAGACTCCCTTATACTTCAACCACCCACATTCTCAGAAACCAAGACATGGATAAGGTAAACAGTTATTCACATAATGAAGCAAGAAAGAAAGAAAGAAAAAAAAACCAAAGAAAAATATGTACATAGTGTAGGGAAAAGCCCCTGGTACATCATTGAAAATAGTGTTTTAAATCATTGCCATTAACAGGGAGAGAGTTAATATTCTCATCAAGTGATTGAAGACGATAGGTGTTTTGGCCAAGCTTCTCGTGCACTTGAATGGTCTAATCCACAAGGATTAAAAATTAGTGTGTTTTCCTTTTTCCTCGTGGGCTTTGTCCCACTTCAAGACTAGGTCACCCACATTAAAATTGCTCTTCCCTGCAGACTTCCAACACCACTTCTTCTCAAATAATATGGTCTTCTTAATGATGTGGATCAGGTTCTTATATGTGGATTCAACAAGACCATTCCCTTGAGAGTAGTAATTAGCAGAATGCTTCAATAAAATTACATTTTCCAATGCAAATTCATAGAGTTTTAATGATGAGAAATATGTTGCGTTGTCAAAAAAAAGTGAAGTAGGAATGTCGAAGTTGGAAATCGTATTCTGCTGCAGAAATTTGATGACTTCATGATCATTCACTTTTTTGAGTGGAACTACTTCTTTCCACCGCATGAAGTAGTCTGTGGTAGTGAGAATTTAGTGGTGTTGCTATGATAAATGTGTAAATATTTCTCTAATAATATCCAAGCCCTAGTATTAAAATATCTCTTCCACTACGATAGGATACAATGGGGCGACTGAATTCTTGTTTCTGCCAGCACACCTTCAACAGACCAGACATTTTCACGCATAAGCATGAGAATCCTTCAATAGTGTAGGCCAATAAAAATTGTCCGTCATGATTTTATGCGTAGTTTTGTTTCTCGCGAATTGTCCCCTAACTGGTCCTTCGTGGAGATCATACAATACCTTCTCTGAGTCATGTGCTTCAAAAAATGTGAGCAATACTTCGTGATGGTTTGTTTTGAAAAGCACTCAATGCACCAATTGGTAGGATAATTCTTTTAGCCTTATTTCCCTCTTAGGCTGTGCAGAAAAATGGGAGGGCATGGTGTCATGCTCAAGGTATTGGTGCGCATTCACGTACCAAGTGTTTGTGCTAGTAGTGGGGGTGGCTCACTCGATGTTGTACATTTCAATTTCTTGCTCCCACCTTAAAGTATTTTATTTTTCCTTTGCATCCATTGCTTCTGTTGCTAGTCGAAAAATACCATGGCCCTTGATTGTTTGCATTGGCTTGATTTATAAATCATATTCTTGCAAATCAGTCATCGAGTTTCCTCTCCTTTCACTCAATTCTTGTTGAACAAGTAGTCATCTGACTACTGAGTGCAAAACAAATGCAATACAATGACTCTTTAATATATAGGGCTGAAATTTCTTCATCACCTTGTATACCGCATATACTTATTTATCCATGATGGGGTACTTAAGCTCAGGTCATTATATACTTGTGATCATGAAAGAAATAGGTCACTCATTGTTCATATCATCCTTCTATCTGACTACAATGGCAAGAGATGTGTCAAAAGAAAACGTGTAGAGAAAAAAATCCTTATTGAAATATGGGTTGTACAATGTGGGTGATTCTGCAATAGCTTGTTTAATATGGGAAAACAGATCATTTTCCCTTTTATCCCATTTGTAGATAGCTTCCTTCTTCACCATATCCTGTATTTGTTTTACAATCTGAGCATAGTTGGAGATGAACTTGTCGAGGAAATTTATTTTCCCTAGAAACAACTACATTGCCTTCTTTTTACTTGGAAGGGAATGTGCATGATTGTTTTGACCCTGTCTGAGTTTAGCTTAATCCCACTTTTCACAATGATGTGGCCCAAGAGATTACCCTCAGGCATTGAAAATATACTTTTCTTGGGAGTGAGGTATATCCTGTACTTGTGACATCGCTCAAAATTTTTCTATAAGTGGCGTATGTGATATAACCTATTTTTTGAAAACATTATTACATCATCGAGATAGACCACTACACACTGCCCAATCAATCCACGGAATGTGATGTCCATAGTGCATTGAAATGTTGCACCAATGCTAATCAACCTGAATGAAATTCTATTAAATGTGAACATACCCCACTTTGTTCAGAAGGTGGTTTTAAGTATGTCAGGCTCTGAGACCAGATTCTAGTTATATCCTGAATAACCATCTAGCAAATAAAACATTTTAGACCTCAATATTGTTCGCAATATTTTTTCCATGGATAGCACGGGGTAGTTAACATTGTCCGAGGCATGATTGAGATTTCAGAAATCAACGCATAGATGGATATCCCCAGACTTATTTCTTACTGGGACCAAATCTAACACTTAGGTGGAGTGTTGAACATTGCATATGATGCGAGCATCCAAAATCTTCCTTAACTCTTTCTGAATAAGAGGCTCAAGCGTCAGATGTACTTTTCCCAACTTCTTATGAAAATAATTGGCCCCTTATTTTATCGGTATCACATGTTGGATGACTCACCTGTTACAAGTTTTAAGCTCATCGTATGTCCACACAAACACATCTCGGTATTACTTGAATAAGAAGATAAAGGCTTGCTACTCTTGTGGTGTACAACACGTACCAAGATTGACATACTTTGGATCCTTTTTTGTTCCCAATGCTGTAAACTTTGAAACGAGAACTATAAACTCAAAACGAGAACTCTAGCAAAAAAACTCCAAAAAAAACATGAAAAACGACCTAAAAATGAAAAATGTTAATGCTGGAATACAGGAATGTTGGAAAAACTTAAAATTTTGACAATTTTTCAACCATGTCATTATGGAAAATATTTTGACTAAAAAAACTTAAAAATGAACACCTGAATGAAAGAGTCGGTATTCTAGGAGTAGTTTATTTTTTAAATGATAAAAATGTGATGACTTTAAAATCTTAGCCTAACACATTGCAACAAAAAATTAAAAGGAAACCATAAAATTGACACACAATATAGGAAGACTTGACCCATTGAAATGAAAACTTAAATATCAACCATGAAATTGACACATTGTGCAGGGGAACTCGATCTTTTACAACGAAAAATTTAAAATCAACAATCAAAATGACACACAATAAGATCGGGTTTCTAGCTAAGGATCAACACAGAGCCTATAGGAAAAAATTAAATAATAATAATAATATATATATATATATATATATATATATATATATATATATATATAAAAGAAAACAAAAATTAAAACATTGAAAAATAAAAAAATAAAAACACAAAAAGTTTAAAAAATAATAATAAGTAAATAAAGTTCACGGGGTCTTGAATGGACATTGATTGGGTGGGTTGTTAACGCACTCCTTGATGTGAAGTCACCAATTCAATTCCTCTCCCTGATCAGGGTGATGTATTTGGACATGATGATGAAGATGTAGTCCTACTCAGCTTACAAAAAAAGTAATATTAAGTAAATAAAAATATATACTAAAACAAAACAAATTAAAAACACATGAAAAAAAAACAAAAAAATATATTGAGAAAAAACAAAAACAAAAAGAAAGACACAAAAAAAATAAGAAGTAGATAATAATATATATAAAAACATTAAAAAAATTAAAAATTATGGCAAAAAAATAAAAATATAAAAATATATATGAAAATGACAAAAAGAAAAACAAGTCAAACATAAAAAAATTAAAAAAATTAAAATTAACTTAAAAAATAAAAAAGAAAGAACGAAAAAACTATAGAAAAGTAAATAAAAATACAAAAAAATATTTCAAAATACACATAAAAAAAGAAGAAGAAGATTAGCGAAAAAAAGGAAATTGAACAATTAAAAATAATTTAAAAAAAAACATAAATTAAAAAACGAAAAACTGAAATTTAAATTAAAAACATAAAGAAATTATAATAAAAATTAAAAGCATAAAAAAAAAATCATAATTTAAAACTAAATTAAAAATAATAATAAAAAAAAAATTTAAAAACAAAACAAAATAAAGTAAAAATTTTAAAAAATTGAAAAACCATATCTAAAAATAAAACATTAATAAAAAAAATTAGGTTGCCCAGCTTAGGGGTTGAGTGGCCCTGGGTTAGGAGACTGTGGGAGCTGCGCGCATTTGATAACTGCCCAACCCGATGACCGAGCAGCCATGGGAGCATTGCCGATTCTAAGAATCGTCCTGCCAGCCTAGGGCTACTTAGCCGTTGGGCTGGGCAGCCATGGGAGATTGTGCGTGCAGCTCCCACGACCACCTAGCCTAGTGGCTGAGCCACCACGGGGGCAAGGCCAATTCTGAGAATTTTCCTGCCAGCCTAGGGCTACTCGGTCACTGGTTTGGGCTGCCGTGAGAGACTGCGCGCACAACTCCCACTATTGCCCAACCTGGCGGTCGAGCAGCCAAGGGGGCAACGCCAATTCTCAGAATCGACCTTGCCCCTACAACCACTCGACTGCCCAGCCTACGGCCACTCGGCTGCTGGGCTGCACGACCTAAATTTTTTATTTTTTTTTATTTTTATTAATGTTTTTATTTTTTTAATTTTATTTTTAATTATAGTTTTTCAAAATTTTAATTTTTTGTTTAATTTTGTTCTGTTTTAATTTTTTTTTGTTTTTTTTTTTATAATTTATAATTTGATTTTAAACTATGATTTTTTTTACTAATTTGTTTATGTTTTTAATTTAAATTTAATATTTTTTTTTTTTAATTATCTAAAATTGTTTTACTTTTGTCTTTTGTTTTGTTAATCTTATATATTTTTTTAATTGTGTGTTTTGAAATATGTTTTTGTATTTTTATTTACTTTTTTATGGTTTTTATTTATTTTTTAATTTATTTATTTTTTTTAATTTTTTAAACTAAATTTTGTTTATTTTTACATTTTAATTTTTTTATATACAATTTTATATAGATATTTTTTAAAATATTTTTAATGTTGTTGTTTTTTATTTTATTTTTCAAAAAAAAAAAAATCATTATAAAAAAAAAAGCATTGCAAAGAAAAAAAACATGTGTTTGAAAAACCCTTAAAAAACTAATATCCTAAGATGAAAAGCACTAAGAGACATAAGGCAACTTGAAAATTTGTTAAATAATCAACATGTAAAAAAACATTGTGTATACCTAGGACACAAGAACATTTAAAAAAATAAATTTTGATGTTTTTCAAGATATGCATGAAAATCATCAACATTTGTAAAAATATATTGACACTTAATACAATTTAAAATGTAAAGTGTAAAAAATAAGCCCTCTAAAAAAAGGGGTTGATGTTGCATCAACACTTCTTAAAATCAACGTGAAAATCATTAACATTTAAAAAAAAAATTATACTTGATACATTAGAAAATTTAAAGTGTCAAAAATATGCTCCCAAAAAATAGAATGTATTCTAGATGAGCACTTTTCGAAATCGGATTAATTTTTTGCTACCTTAAAAGAATGGGTACTCGTTTCAGTTCCTATTTCAAAGTTTACATTATTTCCCACGTTAACCTGCTCGTGCGACATCATGGAACTATGGGTTTTAGCATTAATTGGTCCCCAAAAGCGATTCTGCAGGTCATACATATAGTCCAAATATACCACACCCTTTGGTATGAGATTTCCTTTACTCGTGTTGGATGCATCCTGTAGTGCCTTTTCATGCTCATCCTCATCAATCCCTGCATCCTTGAACACATTATAGTTCACCCTGAAGTACAATATCTACTGGTCATCATTAAAAACCCATAAATTAGTGCTATTATCGGGGACAGATGGTTTGTAAAGAATTTATATATAAAAGTCATCCCTCATTGGTGACAACCTAACAGTAGCATTTGCTAATGCATCCGCAATTGTGTTACACATTCTTGGAACAAAATAATATCAAAATCTTGGAAATGCGAAAGTAGATGACATACCTCTTGTTGATAACTCTTTAGATGAGGTGAAACGCAATGTATTATATCGTGTACCTGTCGTACCACAATTTCTGAATCACCTACTGCTTTTAGGGATGCAACATTGAGGTCGATGGCTCTTTGCAAGCCCAAGACGAGTGCCTCATATTATACGGTGTTTTTTTTACATTCAAATTCCAAGCAGCTTGAGATCAAGTATTTTCTCTGCAACGGGTCTATTAAAATGAAATTGGCTCCAGAGCCGTCCTGTGTTTTAGAACCATCAAAGTACAAAGTCATCATATCATATGTACAATGGGTAGGAATTACACTATTACTATTACTACTACTACTACTACTAATTGTACAAAGATAATTTCCACCAATTGGACTAAGAAGGAGCTCCAACTGTGTTTCTACTAGGACTGGGGATGGTTGTGCAAGATAACACCCTAGTTGAGTTTCCAGGAAGCAATTTCCAAAAATGAGTTTTGCGAAAGCCATTAGTTCATTGTGTCTGTTCAAGGGAGTAACATTATGCTTCATGTATCTTTCATATTTCACTCGAATATGGTTCTTTATGCCCTTATACAGAGGCCATGTGTGTGACTTGTCCATAGAAAAGTATCCTTGTAACTTACTTAACCAACCTCTACTTAAAAATACTCCATATGCTTCTGGTATGTCCAAAATCATTATTTATATACATTTTTGGACTCACTCATCGGATGATAAATAGATAATTATGTCTTTGATTTCACCAACTATGTGGATAAGAGTCCTATCCAGTTGAATAATCTGTGCATATATTTTATTCCATTTTTCATTGATTCTATTTGCTATAGATAATGGAATTACATTTACTGATGTACCATAATCAACTAAGAAATTGTGTACATTAAAATTGAAAGTTTTAAATGTTAGAAAGAATGGAGTGCAAAGCGTATTTGATTCTAATGTTAAAGAATTAAAAATTGACTCAAGGGAACCATAAGACGTACCTGATCCCTTGTCTGAAGGGGAATCGTTACCTATAGAGGAAATCCCAGCTGCTCGTAAGAGAATGTCCCACTAGCTCGTGATATTTGTTAACTTAAACATTGAAATGTTTACATGAACGTTCTTCATGTCATAAACTATGTTATATTCCATAGAGGGAAGAATGGCAGAAATTTCTAGGGAAGTGACTTGTTTTCTGACTTCCAGAGTGACGGTTTTGTCCTTACATCTTCCGGAAGTACTTTTCGTTAAGATTTCTTTCCCAGACTTGCTCTGAGTGTCCTATACTGAGATGAAGGGCAGACTAATTTTCCTTAACAAGCCTTCTTTGAATATCTGTTTCGTCAACTGTATTGTAGTGGTCCGCCCTTGGGTTTTTAAATTGTATCTGTTGGTTTTATTCTGGGCCAGAGGGTCACTTGGAGGTTGTTTTTTGGTTGTGCTCTTTTTGGTTGTGAGTATGCAATTGAACATGTTTACTACATGCCCAACACCTGGAGTTTCATTGGGTGCAACAACTTCTTCCTTCTCTTCTTCAGGCTCTGTCTTCTCATCAACAAGCACCTCATCGCAAAAATGCGTAGCAAGAACTCTCATGGTGTCATTACATTGTGGCCATTTTTTCTCGGAATGATAGGATTGATGATATGAAAAATATGTATCCATACCCAATTTTTTGTAATTAAACAAGACGTTCGAGCTTTGCGTAGAATTTTTTGGTTGGTTACTGCTGCTACTTGAGTTCGCAATCCTTTTGAGAAAGTTTAATATGGGATTCTTGCTACTCACGGTGATATCACTTGAATTTTTTTTGAGCTTTTCCATCCCATTTGAAAAATTATTGACAAGACGAGTCAAGATTTCAATATCAAACGGTCCTTTCTCTTTGGCCTTGCTCATGAAGGCATGAGACCTTTTACCTGTGTCTTTGGAATCTTTTGTTTTTCCATCATATGTGATGTCTCCAATTTCATGAAACTCTTTCTAAACCATGATAGCCTCTTCATAATTTTCCCTTAATGTTTGTTTCACAGTTCTCTTCACAAACTGCACAATGCTTGTAGGCAAGGCGGAAGTGTAATAATATATTGTGATGGAGTCATGAGGTTTCATGTTTTCTTGAAATTTTTCAGGAATTGGTTGAACCTTTGATTGAAGTGGTTCACTTGATAATTTTTCTCCATCTTCAGATTACCGAAATATTTCAATAACATGCCGGGGGTATTATCATCAACAAATTTTTCGAGGAATATTTTCTTAAACCCCCTCCAATTGTAGATGGAGTTTGTAGGAAAGTTTTTATACCATTCATCTACTCTACCGTCCAAGGTACATGGGAAAAATATACATGAAACATCATCGTGACATACCTCAAGTGTTTGCGGACGTAGGTAAGAGTTTTCCATATGGTCCTCAACCTTCACTATTTTATCAAGGTCATACTTCATTCAGAGCTTCTCTGAATTCTTTGGCATCTTGTGTAAAACACTCGGAAGTGAAAGTGGGCCCTGTGTCATCCAATACAGATCTTTGTCCTCCCTGTATTCTTCTTCGCTCTCCTCCTCTTCTTTTTCAGATTATGATGGCTCTTCTTATTCTTCGTCCTCACTGCCTAAACCACAGTAATTTTTGTCTAAGAGTACAACGTTATCTCCATCATCATTGTGAAAAAGTGGAGGATATTCTATGTTATCCACAGATTTGCTAATTATTCAAGGGTGGAAAGAACCAAATATTCAGGAGTAGAAATCACTATCATGGTTGGGGTGGTTTTTTTCTTATTCATAGAATATGGAAGAGTGAGTACTCCCACAATCAATCCAATTTTTTTTTCAAATTGACAAGTTATAGGACATATGGCCCTAATCTGATCGTATGGGATATCATAAGTCTATTCAGGCTCAGGCTGAGATGAGTCACCAATGTCAGAAACACGAGTAGGAGAGGTGAAATTAATGTTTTTTCCTTGGCTAGAAGATGATATGTTGGGGTAGGTGGTGTTATCATCCATAAAACATTGGCTACCCTCCTTCTAGCGCTAGAAATGTTGACGATGCTGGAATCGCCAACATTCATGGGATATCCCCAATATGAAGTCCCAATTAGACCTCACACAATTTGGTGTAGGAGTACCATCCGGAATAAAGGCTCGGTTTCCATATTCTTAGAGATATTCCTTGGATCTGACTATCATCAAGAGAGAGGGGTGCATATGTACTTTCGAAAAGCAAGGCGGGTGTGCCGGGAGAATGTCCAATTGAAAGTGTGTCAAGGTTCTTCTACTATGGGGGTAGAAAGAGAAGTGAGACTATAATATATAGGTAATAGTACCACAAAATAAGAGACACACATGAACCAAAGGATTCGCCTAACATCCAATGGAATAGTCCATAAGGGATGTAACCATCATTACAACCAACAATTGAGAATGACTTTCCTAATATCCTGCAGAATAGTTCACAAGGATGGGACAACAATAAAAACCGTTACAACACATTCTCAATTAGATAAGTACTAAAATAACCGAAATATTTCAACTACCTTAGCACATGTGAAATAAAACATGAAGTAAAAAAATATGCAGAATATTATTACAAACATTCATAATCCATGCATGGAGAACGTGGTGGCCTTGAAAGGCTTATGTTATTAAGTAAAAGTTCCAAGACACATATGTACAATGAACATCACTAGATCCAATAGTGGAGCATTGGATCCACTCCTTTCTCCATAAGAGAACTAGATCATCTCTCTAATGCTTTGCTGGTGGAGCCGCTTAGGTGACAATTACTTTGCTCATACAATGAGGGAATATATATAACCAAGGGTGACTCTTTGAATACCCTCATGACTCTTTTACTTCATATGAATTTTCAACTTACATGACTCTTTACATTCCATGTGTGTCCTTTGTACTTCCACTATATAATATATTTTGAATAAAATATACATGTTCCACGCTAGTGATGTCGCATATGACCACTCATGACATGACATGACATGCCATTGTTGACATGGACTACTTGATGACATGGAAATGTCAAGCCAGTGATGTTGTTGAGAGTTGAGTGTCTTCGTGAAGGATTTTTCCTTTTAACCTATGCGTGCCTTGGTGATAAGGAGTCTTCAATGATATCAAGTCTTGGATAATGGTCAAAAATTAGTGTCCCTTATCTTTCTCTAGATCGATTAGCTTGCAAGTCTAGCTGCAAGAGTGTCTCTGAGAATGTTTCCCTCCTTCCTCACCTTATTCATCATCTTTCCATGACATGATAGAGTAATTGTTCTTGCACTTCACTTATGACAAGACGACATCAATCCGAAAACCCCTAGCCTAAGATGATGCATTCTGATCCATAAACTGAGCCCAAAACAAGTGAAAAGCTGGGAAGGGAGGCTCAATGATTGTGTAGTTGTGTATTTTACGTAGGAAAGGGTAATCCTTGAGCCTTGAGACTACACATTGCACAGTTCAGGATGGTATGAGGGACAAGACTATAGAGTTTCCATATTTAGTGAGACAGGCTAAAGGGATGGGAACTAGGAGAATTTACTATGAAATTTTGAGAGTCAAGGAAGGTCGGGCTACTATGTAGTTCAAGGGCTCAAGGAATGAGCTTGAGGCTTGTGGTTGTGAACTGTGCATTTCAAGTCGAGTTGGGGGACATGATTGCGCAATTCTGGAGGTCAAGGTTGAGGCTTGCTCCCAAAAATTACACAATGTAGTAGTCCTGGGAGGAAGGAACTGCACACTGTGTAGTGCCAAGAAAAAAGGTCATAACTAGAGGACTGAGACTGCACATTGCGCAACTTAGGCAAGGACAAGTGAAGCTAGTTTTGTGGGTTGAGAAGTTTTTTCCAAAAATGGCTAAGTGCGGCATTAGTGAGATTGGTGATGAAATTTTGACTGTGATCACACACTTAGAATGCTTTGACAACCCTATAAAAATAGATCATCCAAGACATACAAACAAATAATTTACCTCTTTATGACAAATTTATGACTGGTTATGACAAGTGCGACACCAAAGGTACACTTTACGATGACCGCAAAGACACTTTTGTGACAGTGTTTTAAAACTTTGGAAATGAGTGTGATAAGTACTTACAAGGTTAGAACAACTCATTTGCACAAATGTGACCTCTTGGAACCACTAGAATCGGATCACACATATAATGTAACAACCAACAAGCTAAAATACGACACTTTTCCCAACTTGTGAAAGGGAACCCAACGCTCTCAGAAAACAAATGAAATGCATTTCAAAGTTTGCAACAACAATGAACAAGACCAAGGAGGGTGATGTAGCAGCTACCAAAACTTAGTAATTATGTGGATTTTTGGTGTAACCTACAAAAACTCCCAACTCTATTGTTGGCTCAAGTTTCCTTCTCGAATCCTTGGAGACATTACAATAAACTTAAGCTTCAATATTTTTTAAATGAGACACATTAAGCTTTCTCCTAAATAAAGCTTCCTCCGATGTGATCATACCAAGTATTATATGAGAAATCTAATTCTACAAGTAAATTGTTGAGATACATGCTTCTTCCCATATATGCAATGGAAACCCATGATCATGTAGCATAGCTCTTGCAGCTCCAACTATGCTCTTGTTCTTCCTTTCAGCTACCCCATTCTTTTTTGGGTTATGGGCTACTACTAGTTCTCTTCGAATACCTTCTTTGGCACAAAAATACTTGAAGGAACTTGAAACAAATTACCCTCATTGTAACCCCTGAGAGCCTTCACCTTCTTCCCAGTCTCCTCAAATAGTGCCTTAAATTCTACAAATTTGGAAAACACTTCATCCTTTTTCCTCATGAAAAAAATCCAACATTTTCTAGAGAAATCATCAATGTAAATTACATAGTACTTATTTTTTGTTTTGGCGGTTGTAGATATGGGTCCACAAACATCAAAGTGATCTCACCCCAAGATCACATCTTCTTTTATATCTCGACCATTTAAGATGGATTTGACATATTTCCCCAATGTCCAACCATTCCAGACATCTTGCTGGTCAAGGGAGTCTTTAGGGAGACTGATGGTAATTTGTTGCATAATTGGTAAGGCACTATGGTGTAGATGACCCAATCTCTTGTGCCATATTTCTCCAACATATCAAATTTGTATATTTTCATCCTTGCTGATCAATGCAATGTAACCTCCCACCTTAATTTTGTATAGGTTCTTCACTTGAATTCCAATCTACTTCACTTTCCTAGTAGTTATGTGTCTCATAAATTGTTTTCCTTTACCGAAAATAACATCATAGCCTATATCCTCCAATACTTCTACAAATATTGAGTTCTTCTTCAACCTAGGTAAAAAAATAACATATTTGAGGCAAAGAGGAGAGGTTTTCTCCCTCTCAAAGATGATTGTACCAATTCCTATACCATTGTACCTCCCGTCTGATCCGGATCTTGGGGGGAGGCCCCCAAGATCTAAAAAATTGAAATGGATCTAACAAGATCTTCAAAAGTAGAATGAAAAAAAAGAGAGAGAACACACAACAAATAAAAACACCAATAATATTGCTTTATTAAAACATAGAATAAATGTAGAAGCTACATTGTGGTGGACAATTTGTCCTTTTACAAGATGTGACTTGTTACTTATAACATTTTTTAGTTACAATACCACAAGTAAATTCCATGGATGGGTAAATACCATGGGTGGATGCCATTTACAATACCATGGTTAAATTGCATGTGTGGATGAATACCATGGGTGAATGAATATCATGGATATATGTGACATACAATACCATGGGAAGATAAATACCATGGGTGGATGAATACCATGGGTGTAGGTGATCAGGAGTTCATAAATTTCACTCAAAATTAAAAGTTACATCATTGGTTTGAAACTAGTATGGTTGCGTAGATGTCATTTTCCTGATTTCGGTGCCGCAAACGGTTCGAAAAACCAATGTCGTATGAGGGAGATATCACATTCTGATCAAAATCCCAAACAAGTAAAATTTGCAATAGGGTTGACTGAAATGCCCAGTCAGTAGGGTGGATGTACAGTCAGCAAAAAAGGAATATTCCAAAGAATATTCCTTTTCTCTAGACCAATCAATGGATGACAAGTGGCGCCAATTGGCTGGTTGAATGGTTGTACGTTTTGGTTTTTGGGCCAATCAAAGGGTGACACGTGGCCAGTCCTAAGGCTGCCACGTGTCCCCTTAGTGGAGTATTAAAATTATTGTGGAGGTCACACGAGTCAAACCCTGGACCTCCGATAGAGCACACATCCGCCACACTGCCCGCGCTATATGTTGAATCTTAAATATTATGGGATTCAACTTATTGTTATGGTGTATTGCAATATAATGTGGGGGTTGGGGACCGCTGGTGGTCCCAACCCACCAGCAGTCCCCGCGATCATGGTCACATAACATAACAAAACGTAACAAAAAAATTTAGAACCAAAAGCTCGCAAACTCCACAACATTAATGTTATATATATCACATGCCACGATTTACTGCTAACTACACACGACTATATAATGGTTAACCTAACACCACTTCAAACCGAAGTTCCGAATAAATTCAACAGTGGTTTCCACCTGGAGTTCCACCGACAGCATGATTTATAACCCATGGTTTGGGTTGGCATGTGGCCACCCAACTACTAACCATCAAATGTAGTGGTTAAGACTTGCAGAGGTTTGGAGGTGCATTTTTTATGGAAGAATTTTCCAAATTGACTTCAGTTAAGTGGAGTCCTCCACTTTTAGTGGAGTTTTTCTAGTGTAACTGGGATAATGAGTGGGAGACTCAATTTTCGCCCATTCAGGGGGAATGAAGAGTCATTATTAACTAATTAAAGCATTCTGGAGCCATTTGTGTAGAGAAAAAAATAATTAGAGGCCTGTAACTACATGTATTTGAAAAATTTTGAGCATAATGAGAGATGGACATGCCATTAGGAGCTAGACCAGCAGATGTATCCCAGGAGGGGTGAACTTATTCATCATGCATGCTGTGTAAATGTTATGTGGTGACTTATTTCTCTGCTTTACATTGTTTTTCAGTGTTATTTGTGCTTATTTCATGTTTCTAATTCACTAAAATCATCTACAATTCATTGTTAAAATCCTCAATCCTTAAGAAAAATAATGAGACAAGTATGCACATGTTTATAAACTGAAAAGTCACTTAGAACAACAAAACTAATATATTCCTTTTAGATCAAATTGGTATCAGAGCTAGAGTTTATTCTCTGGTGTTTTTTTGTGAAAATATTTGTTTAACTATTTGCAAGTTTTTAGATGCTTACTAGGCTCAAGCTCAAAAGAGGAGAAGGAAAATTGGTGGGAGCAGAAGGGTCTCAAGAAGAGCCAAAGAAAAGGAGATAAATATTTCCACAATCTCCACCACGTAGTTTACCTCCTAAGGAAGCAAAAGCTACATTAAGTATGTCTCATAGATAAGGATAAATCCATGAAGAAGTTGATCCCAAAGAGGAAGAAAGAGTGTTCAGGAAAGCATTCTTTGACATGATTGAGATGGTTAGAATCCTTTATCAAGAAAGGAATGAGAGACTAGAAGGAGGAGGATCGAAACATCACAAGGAAGGATAGGGATCTTCTAGAGGTCACAATGATGAAGATAAGTCAAAGAAGGGAAATGGAGGAAATGGAGGCAATGGAGAGACATCATCCTCACTCTCATCATCATAATCCTCTACTTCTACTTTAGTACATCAGCCACACAAGTCAAAGAACACTGTTAAAAGTCATTTTTTAAAACTTGATGTTAAGTTTTAATTTCCAATGTTTAATGGTGAAGTCAATCCAGAAAAGCTTGATAATTGGATTAGGAAATTGGAGGTCTATTTGTGAATCCAGAACCTTCAAGATGATGATACTAAAATCCAATTAGTTTCGTTGAGAATGGAAGGTGCAACACTTGTTTGGTGGGAAGCCAAGACAAAGGAGGAGATCAAGAAACATGGTAAGATTATTCTATCATGGTTAGATTTCATTACTGTAATAAAATAACAATTTTATCCATTAACTCATATGCAGAAAGCCATAATGAACTGGAAAAAATTTAGGCAACTGAAGGGACAGAATGTGCAAGAATACACCCAAGATTTTAGAAGAGCTCTCTTATTAGGGGTAGATTTTCAGAGCCAAGATACTTTGTTCAAGTACATAGGAGGCTTACATAGCTACCTAAAACATACTATTCTCATGTTTAACCCCACAAGTCTAGATGAAGTATGTGTTCAGGGAAGAACATATCTGAAGAGGGTAGAAAGAAACCTTTTAAGGGTAAAAACAAAGAGAAAACCTCAAAAGGTAAAATAAAAAGGAATGCATCTGTTAAGAAAGAGGGAGAAAAATTGGTTTGTAAACATTGTTCAAAAGAAGGCCATGATGAAATTCATTGTTGGAAATAACATCTTGAAATGAGACCCGAGAAATACAATAACAAAGGGAAGTAGAAAACTGCAAATACAACTTAACATGATTTAGGAGATGATTCGGGTGATGAATCTAAGATTACAACTATGGAATTGAAGAACATGAAGGGAAAAGAAATTGAAACTAAACCCAGTACTGGTACTTCAAACTGTCACATGCACGCTCCAAATGAAGAAGAAAGAATTGAACTGTTTCATGTGAGGGTCATATCCAAACATACCAAGATTGACACATTGTTTGATAGTGGGTCACAAGAAAACTTAATCTCTGAAGAATTGGTAAAGAAACTTAAACTTGAGACCATACCACATCCAAAACCACATCCTTTAGGTTGGATTTGTAAGGATGCAAATTTACAGGTTTCAAAGAAGTGTATATTGCAGTTTGAAATCACTGCACATTTTGTTGACACAGTTGAATTAGATGTGGCTCCGCTTGACATAACAGGTATTGTGTTGGGGATTCCTTACTTGTATGATAGGAAAACGATCTTCCATCGCCATGATAAAAAATACCATTTATTAAAATATGGAAATGAGTACATTGTTAGAGCACATCGCATGAAGACAAACATTGCTATGTTAAATGCTGGATAAGTAAAGAGGCTGGTAAATTCAAGTAACAAATTTGTTCTTCTAATGATTAAGCCTAAAGCTGATGTTAATCATGAATAATTTGAGGGATGTGATCCTAAGTTGAAATCATATTTATAAGATGTAGCTGATGCATTTCATGAGATGTTTCAAGAGCCAAAAGGATTGCCTCCAAAAAGAGAGATTCAACATGAGATTTAGTTGCAACAAGATTGTCCTCTTCCAAACAACGGTATGTATCGTATGTAGATAATGGAGAATACTGAAATAAAGAGGAAAATAAAAGAGATGTTGGAAAAGGGAATCATAAGGCCAAGCACCTCGCCATGCGGTTCACCCATAGTCTTGATACCAAAGAAATATGGGACTTGGCGCATGGGTGTAGACTTCAGAGATTTGAACAAGATTATGGTAAAGAATTGCTACTCAATCCCAAGGATAGATGATTTTCTTGATCAACTAAAAGAAGCAATTTTTTTCACTAAGTTAGATTTACAAAGTGGATATCATCAAGTAAGAATTGCAGAAAGTGATATATGGAAAACTGCATTCAAAACCAAACAAGGACTCTTTGAGTGGTTATTTATGACATTTGGTTTGTGTAATGCACCGGAAACTTTCATGCGTGTTATGGATAGTGTTTTGCGTCCATTCCTATATGAATTTATGATTGTTTACTTAGAGGAAATATTTATTTTCAGAAAAACAAGAGACGAACATGTCTTGCATGTGAATAGAGTACTTGATATTTTGAAGAAAGAGAAATTGTTTCTTAAGATGTCAAAGTATGAGTTTGGAAAGACTTATTTGGTTTATTTGGGACATATTGTAGTAGGAGGAGAGTTGAGAACTGATCCTTCTAAAGTGGAAGCCATTGTGAATTGGCCCACACCCAAAACAGTAACCGAGGTAAGAATTTTCTTAGGTGTAGCTCAATATTGGAGAAAATTTATTGCTAACTTTTCTTCCATCGCAACTCCTATGCATGCAGTGATAAGTCTGAATAAAGGCTTCCAATGGGGAGGAAAACAACAAAAATCTTTCAAAGATTTAAAATACAAGATCAGCTCATCTCCATTCCTTGCATTACCAAGTTTGAGACAGCCATTCGAGATTCAAACTGATGCTAGTGATTATGCCATGGGCATAGTACTTTTGCAGCATGATAAGCCTATCGATTTTCATTTTGAAACATTTAATGGTGCTATGAAAAATTATCCTACATATGAAAAATAACTATATGCTTTGGTACAAAGTGTCAAGATGTGGAAACACTACTTGATGGGTAAAGAGATTATTGTGCATACCGATCACCAACCATTACAGTACTTGCAGTCGCAAACAAAATTTCAGCAATCAAGACATTTTAGGTGGATGGGATTTCTTCAATAGCTTCACTTGGTTATAAGGTACAAGAAAGGTATTTTAAATAAATTCGTTGATATGCTTTCAAGACCAATCATTAGTGCATCTAATTTACTAAAAAATGATTCTATTGTAAATGAGATTTACATAGAACGATATGCACATGATGTTGATTTTCAAGATGTGTATGCTAGTTTGAGTGAAGGGAATCAAGTTGAAGAAAAATATTATCATATGCATAACAATTTTATTTTTCATTTGGGCAAGCTTTGTCTACCACAAGGAGAGAGGCTAAGTGTCACGAGAGAAGCTCATTCATCTCTTATTGCTGGACACTTTGGGGTAAACAAAATAGTGGCACATCTACAAAGGTATTTCTATTGGCCTTGCATGATAGATAGTGGGTCGCGTTTTATAAGAGGTTGTTCTTTGTGTGAAACAAGTAAGCCTATTAATAGGAAGCTTGGGTGGTACACGCCACTACTGATACCATAAAGGCCATGGGAGAGTGTATCCATGGACTTTGTTGGAGGTCTACCTATGTCAAGAAAACAACATGATTATCTTTATGTAGTTGTGGATAGATTTGGTAAAATATGTATACTTATGCCATGTAAGAAAACCATTACTGCTGAACAAACTACTGAACTTTATTTTCAACATGTTTGGGTTCATTTTGGATTTCCCACTTCTATTGTTAGTGACAGGGATTCCAGAATCATTGGGAATTTTTTGTCCAATATATGGAAGATGTTGGACACAAAGTTGAAAAAGAGTACTACTTTTCATCCTTAAACTAATGGAAAAAAAAAGGTGGTGAACAAAACATATGTTGAGATGATATTGCAGCAAACATCCTAAGTTGTGGGATGAACAACTACATTACATTCCACATACTTACAATCAGGCAAAATGCTCTTCAACTCAAACATCACCTTTTGATGTATGCTTTGGGTATTTTCCAAAATCGCCATTAGACTTCATCTTTGGAAAGGATGTTGCAATTTATGGTCATATTGATATTGACAAGGCTTGAAAGTTCATTGAGAAAATTCAGATTATACATTAACAAGTTCGAGAAAAGCTTGAGAAAGTCAAAACAAATACAAAGAGAGGCATGATGAACATAGAGTTGATCACAAGTTTCAATAGGGAGATGAGGTATGGTTTCAAATTAGCAAATAAAGGATGCAAGGGGAAGGAAAAAATATCAAACCCATTCGCTATGGTCCATTCAAGATCATAAAGCAAGTTGGTAATAATGCATTTCAAC
The DNA here is from genome assembly GCA_034641835.2 of Pinus albicaulis. Taxonomy (NCBI): domain Eukaryota; kingdom Viridiplantae; phylum Streptophyta; class Pinopsida; order Pinales; family Pinaceae; genus Pinus; species Pinus albicaulis. The sequence goes on from CM076582.1 coordinate 319,969,215, forward strand.
TTGACTTGCCTTCATATATGCAAATGTATTCAATTGTTAATGTTGAAAAATTACGTTTGTATGGGCCACCTTTGATCGATGATCAAGGAAGTGATGTTCAACTACCTTATATTGAATATTTCTCGCCAAAACTTCTGGATGAGCTCAAAGAAGATATAATTCTTGACAGGAGGACAAGAGCATCCAAGAGGGGAAGTGTTGACTACCTTCGAGTTGGGCTCAAAGGCACTAAACCAAGCAAGGAAAAGTGGATGGAGATTGGAAAGGTAAGGGATCTATACCCTCATCTACTAAATACGTAATCAAGTCTTTTGGGGTCCAAAAGCTTCCCAATGGGGAGGAGTAATCAGCAGTTCATAAATTTTTCTCAAAATTCAAAATTACAGGATTGGGTTAAAACTAAGATGGTTGCGTATATCTTGTCTTCCTGATTCTGGAGCTGTGAATGGTTCGAAAAACTGATGTCGTATGAGGGAGATATTGCATTCTGATTGAAGTCCCAATAGGTAAAATTTACGACATGGTTGACTGAGATGCCCAGTTAGCAAGGTGGATGTACAGTCAGCAAAAAAAGAATATTTCAAAGAATATTCTTTTTCTCCAAACCAATCAATGGATGACAATTGGCACCATTTGGTTGGTTGAATGGCTGTACATTTTGGTTTTTGGGCCAATTAGGGGGTGACATGTGACCAGCCTTGAGGCCACCACGTGTCCCCTTAGTGGTGTATTAAAATTATTGTGGAGGCAACAGGAGTCAAACCCTAGAAATCTGGCAAAGCATGCACCCGCCACACCGCCCACACTATATGTTGAATCTTAACCATTATACGATTTGACTTATTGTTATGGTGTATTGAAATATAGTGTGGGGGTTGGGGACCGCCAGTATTCCCCACGATCGTTTTGACATAACATAAAAAAACGTAACAAAAAACATTAAAAATGATAGCTCCAAAACTCTGCAACATTAATTTTATATATATCACATGCCACGGTTTACTGCTAACTCCGTGCGGTTATATAACGGTTAGCCTAACACCCCTTCAAACTGAAGTTTCGAACGAATTCAATTGTGGTTTCAGCCTGGAGTTCCGCTGACAGCGCGGTTTATAGCCCATGGTTTGGGTTGGCATGTGGCCACCCAACCACTAACCATCAAATTTGGTGGTTAAGACTGGCAAAGGTTTGGAGGCGTGTTTTTTATGGTGGAATTTTCCAAGTTGACTCCAGTTAAGTGGAGTCCTCCACTTTTAGTGGAGTTTTTCTAGGTGTAACTAGGAAAATGAGTAGGAGACTCAATTTTCGCCCATTCCGAAGGAATGAAGAGTCATTCTTGACTAATTGGAGAATTCTGGAGCCATTGGTGTGGAGAAAACAACCATTAGAGGCATGTAACTACATGCATTTGCAAAATTTTGAGCATAATGAAAGATGGACATGCCATTGGGAGTTGGACCAGTAGATATAGCCCAGGAGGGGTGAACTGCTTCATCATGCATGTTGTGTAAATGTTATGTGGTGACTTATTTCTCTATTTTACACTACTTTTTAGTGCTATTTGTGCTTATTTCATGCTTCTAATTCACTAAAATCATCTACAATTCATGGTTAAAATCCTCAATCCTTAAGAAAACTAATGAGTCAAGTATGCACATGTTTGTAAACTGAAAATACTCTTAGCACAACAAAACTAATACAGTCCTTTCAGATCCTTAGGCCACTTTCCATTCAAATCATCTTCATCTCCCATTTCGATATGCATCTAGAGATCCTTCTCCTCCAGGCTACTGAAAAACTCCGTGGACCTTGTCATATGGAACAAGGTACCAAAATCAAGGTACCACACACTCCCCATAAAAATGTTGGTCATGCATGCTATCAAGGTGAATTCTAATCCAAATAGTGAATATAGTGCTTCACCTCCTACTCCTCTTGAAGGCTTCTTTTTAGACTTCTTGTGTGGACATTTTGTTGCATAGTGCCCATATTCATGGCAATGGAAGAATTTTATCTTGCTCAAGTCTTTATTCTTACCATTATTTTGGCTAGATTCAGGTTTTATATGGATCTTATTCCCTTTTACCTTCTTCCCCTTCCCAACCAAGGAAAAATATTATTCATCCTCTGCTCTGGATGATGATCCATATCTAGTATTTCTCTTGAACACTTTTCAACAAAATCAAACCACAACCTTTCCCAATTTGGTAAATTTTCGCTTCCATTCATAGAGTCCTAGTAGTTGTGCTAGGATTTTGGAAGGCCTAGAAGAGCTAGGCTCACCAGGTCATATTATGCAACATTCACCCCAAACCATCCAAGCTCATCTCGAACTTGTGTGAATTTGGAGAGATATTGTGGAACAATATCATTTTTCTCCATCCTAATGTTTTGAATTTTGTCTTCAATGACCAATTTTATATGGTCACTTCTGTTTTTGAATATATTAGTCATTTTTTTCACATAACATATGGTTTTTATTTTCCATGGATATTTGATACCACATGGTCTATCACACCTTCCAGAAGAATTCTTATAGCCTTTGCAACATCCTTCTTCCATTGGGCTATTTGTTGTACATCAGACTCTTGGGGTTTTGCAATATAAATTTTAACATATTATAACACACAATTATCATCAACCATTGCTTCCATTTTATCCTTCCATTATATTAAAATTGAGCTACCCTCTACGGAACACTCCAATCTCATTCTGTTGAAATGCATTCTATGGAATCTGAAGAAAAAATGTTGCACTGAAGATGAAAATTCAAAATTCCTTAGGGACAAGTTTGAAATATTGGTTCTAATTTGATTTTAGGGCTCTAATACCATGTATAAATTTGATATAAATTGCAACTTATCAATATTTTGAACTAAAAACAAGAGACACAATTCTACTCTACTAATCTGCAGAATATAAATTACAATTTAGAACAACATTCATCGACATGTAACAAGAAAAAAAATAAGTAAAAAATATTTTCTCTGGGAACCCAACTGGAAAAACACCTCAAGCCTCTTTTCATTACTCAATTGAATAAAGATACTATTACAATTTCTTGCTCCAGCTCTGAGCACAACCCACAAAAGAATAATTTTTATCTCTGCTAAATGAGAAAATCTAGCCAACACTTAGCCAATTATCTACTCCTCCAACCTCTTATTTCTTTGCAAAAATCTGAGCAAATTTGAGCTCCTAAAGAACAGTTATGTCCCTATTTCACTGTGCAATTCCAAAGGAATTGATCTCCTGAATGCATGAAACAACTGTACACTCAACTAGTATACAAATCATGTTACACAGACCTTGTCTCCTCTACTCAAGGTGACAAATTAGAATTCCATGCATGCATTAGTTATTTTGGGTTGATTGATCAGTTAACTGAGAGATATTTGAGTTATATTGTTTTCCCACTCCTCAAATTACCTTCAACTAACTCTATCAATAGTTAGAGGTCAGTTAATTGAATACAACTGAAAATAATTGAACCATAATGCTAAAATTCATCAATCACACATGCATGAATGAACTCCAAGCCAACTAACTCAAAATTACTGAGCTAAATAAGTGACATGATCCATGTCACACAATTTAATTTCCTCCAAGTTGTCTTGCTAATGTGGAAATTGATTTACTCGATTTAACTAAGGCTAAAGTCAAATTGAGCCTTTCTTGCTACATTTGTCTTTAACAAAACATTTTAGCCCCCTTATCTTCAAACCCTCAAAAGATGCATTAGAATGGTTATTCTAAGCCAATATTTCCTTAATATTCTTCTAATTATTCTTTCAGTTCAATTCTTCCCAAATATCCTTGTCACAAAAATTTGTGATTAGCTACATCACATACTTTCAGTATCTATGTGTGTGTGATTCAGTTAAACAAAATTGAAGAACCCTTTATCAGAATCTGTTACCTCTCATACATAATGTTTATAGATCACAACAAGGTTTTATCTTCTCTCTAACATTACGATATGGGCCTGAGTGATTCCTCCCACAAACAAATCTATGATACTACAAACTAATTTGTGATGATGGGACTAGCAAATCAATCTATGATAACTGACCGAGCGCACCAGACCGACTTACACTTAGTCACAAATTTTTTCATGACTTGGCCACATGTGTGGTTGATATTATATAAAGGGAATCCTCCCCCAAACTCATTATTCACCATTTTTTTCACTCCAAGCTCTATAATACTCAACATAATAAAGCCTTTATCCGCTATGATCTACCTCTGCAAGCTACGACTATGACTTGTGCTAGGACCCAAGTTAGTATGACACTCTTATCAACTAATCTATGATTTTTATTTATTTTTATTTTAATTCTCTATGATTTGATTTACCTCATCATTTCTCCTTCTGACCACTTGATCTTCCTCAAGCCACTAACTATATAAATATTATTATCCTTTACACTTAGTCATAAGCCATCTCACCCTACAAACTCTTTTAACGAAAAAACACCCTTGAGCCTTCCCTTTCCCCATGAGCACCCAAATTCTCAAGACTTAAAACAAGGCCTCACCCTACCTTACCACATCAATAAAGTCCAAGGAAGTATCCTAGCCCCTCATTCACCTAATATTTCCATTTTCGACAGATCATTTCTTCTATTGCCCGCATTTTGTGTCTCTGAGTTATGATTGCAATGATTACCGCTTATCGTAGGTAATTATCGTATGTCACAATTAAAACCCATCTCCTCTCTAATATTGTGATCTGCGACAAGAACCTATCACCAATCTATCCTTGTGATCTGCAACTTGAACCCATATACCTCCAGTATTTGGGATATGTGACTAATTCCCTTGCTTCTTTTTTCTTGGATTAGCAAAGAAACCAATAACAAACAATATTTAAATCCCACAACTACCCTTATCACAATTTGATTTCTCAATCTATGAACAAATCCAATCACACTCAAACCTCAAAACTTACGACTTAGCTTTAAACAATATTTTATCTTGTCTTTTCCTAACATTTTCAGTTTCCATGAACATATTTGAAATGTCAGGTACCATTGATCTCAATTGTTTCATTATTTCATCATCTACTAGTTAAATGAACCTAGAAACCATAAAGAGGTCCAGAAAGGAGATACCAAAAAAAATATTGAGGGAGTTGTGGAAAGTCCCCTCAACAAAGTACCTATATTCAAACACTACCTGCTATATAAAAAAAATGTGAAGACAACCTAGGTATAAATATATGAATTATTTTCTAGAAATTAGGTGCGATGGGATGAATAAGACCATCAAATGCACATCAATGTTAAGAATTCATGGTTCCACAAGTTCATAGCACATGCGAATTGTTTTCCATGTGTGGAGAAAATTGAGTGGATCATCGCTACAAGGAAAATACCCTCTAGTGGAGGTTATAATAGAGGTTTTTAGTGTAAAAAAAATGGCGAAAATTGTAAAAAAAAAAATTACTACAACATCCATTTTCGATAACGGAGGTTTTGGTAGAGCTTCTAGCAGAATTTCAACACAACTAAAAAAATTGTGCAACAAGAGGTTCTTACGGATGTTTTTCTCATCGGTAAGGTAATCAGGTGTCAATGCATTAGTGCGTTGTACCGTGAATGCAGTGGTACTGTAAACCTACCAAGCATGGGAATGAAAAATAAATTTTTGACTTCCTGTGGAATTTAGCAACGACCCAGTGCATGTTAAAGGAACACAACATCGATGCATGCAATGCCTATTGGACCGTCTGGGTGGTAGTCATTGATAAAGCGCATCAAGTGTTCTAATTGGCATTGGTATTTGTGCGGTGCCCATAGTACGTAGAAATACACCGATGCATAGTATCACACAAACGCACCAGTGCGCAGTATCACACAAAGACACTGGGCGTTCTAATTGGTATTGATATTTGTGCGGTGCCCATAGGTCGTATAAACACACTGGTGTGCAGTATCACCAAAACGCACTGGTGCTCAGTATCACACAAATGCACTGATATTTCTAATTGGTATTGGAATTTTTGTAGTGCCCATAGGTTGTAGAAATGCACCAGTGCGTAGTAGCATACAAACACACCGAGGCACAATAACTAACACGCGCCAGTGTTCATTTTTTATTTTTTAGAAACATCGATCTATGACAATGCAATTATTGTGATTTTTAAAAATTCATTATTCATCAAAAGATGACACATCTTATAACAATGTTCATATCAATAAAATTTTTATTAGTACATATGAATGTGACGTTTGGATTAATTTGTTATATCATATCATCAAATTTCACATCTCTTCAATATAATATTTAATCATCCATATATTTAATCAGTGGTGTAACATTTCACAACAACAATGGGGAACGTAATAAAATAAATTAAAACATATTTTATTATATATATATGAATAAGACACCCTTTGTCATACAAAAAGGGACAATTATTGGTATCCCTATGTCTTTCAATTGGGACACTATGTCCATTACATTAAACAAAATGTTTGATTTCAGAAACAAATATTTCAAAAAATACAATGCCTTGCTTTGATATCCAAACATATTGATCATCATTCTTTGCTTTAACTATTGTCACTGCCCGAGCTACTTCCATGACTTGGGTTATTTTGAGGAATGTTTTGTTCATGGTGTTAATTTTTTTCTTCTTCTTCGACTTCCATATACAACCATAAAAATAAAATGTAATGAGTGTATATACATTGGTGAGAATAATGAAAAGTGCAATATAAAATAATATACATCAATGTAAATTGAAAAGAAATGGCGTAACATAGCAAGAATTGACTCATGAACTATACACATTCTTTCAAAACCAAATTCCATGCCATGTTTCAACATTTCATTTGTTGGTGCAAGTCCATACTTTGTTTCCTGCAAGTTTTATACCCCATAATAAATCATGTATTTAATATAAAAGATTTTTTTGTTCTATTAATTATAGACGAATCTAAGTAAAACAAGATCGATAGATGCTTACAAATTCCACAATTAATTTATGGTATGCCAACATATACTCATAGCCCATATTTAACCCAATGTCAACCAATTCATCTTATGGTTCTTCTTTGTATGTTAGCACCTGTTTGAAGACATTCAATGATGATTGTTGTAAAACAAATCAAAATATACAAAAATGAAATCTAGTTAAGTTGTTATATGGAAGTAACAATTACTCACAAACTTAGATGCCAACCTTTTTCTTCCTTGTCATCCTTTTTTATATGTTGAATGTGTTCCATTTTCTATTCTTTTCTACAACAAAATACTTGAAAATTAATTTTTAATGCTAAATTGTTTATTTATTGTACCTAATCATAAAATTTAGTGATTACATATTACATTTGAAGCACGTTGTTGTTGAGATGGTTCCTTCTGCGATGCAATTATGTGCATTTCTTTGACCATATCCTTGTACACCTTTTTGGATATTCCTACTGGCATATTTCTGATATCAGCTTGTTCATCTTTTGAGATTTTCATAATCTTCCTAAAAATGTAACATGACAATAAACTATTTAATTTTTATATTGATATATGAAAATTAAATATAACATTAAAAGTGATATTTATAAATGATTGATTTCTAGTAATATATACATATAATTCTAGAAAAACATTTAAAGGAATATTACTTTTCTAGTCCTTTTTTTTATTGTACGTTTTTGCTATTAAAAGTCTGACATGTCTCACTGACGAATTATCTGGAAAGTCGTCCTATAGTTTAGATAAAATTTGGTTCTTGGAATCATTGGATTGATTTTTGTATTGTAAGTGGAAATAACTTCTATACATTCATTCCACTTAATCCCTCAAATTTTTGTTAAAGTTTTCGCCCCTTTCGTTAACCTCCAACACCACTCCAGATGAGCTAAGGAGAAATTCATTTTCGTTTGCATGTTCTATTTTTTTTTCTTTTCTTAGAACAACATTCCTTTTCTGAGTTTCTGGTACCTGTAGAACATTAAACATATGTGAATTAATAGATTGTTTGAAACATGTTATCTAATATTTTTAAGTATATTATTAATGAAAATTAAAAAAAGAAACTCATATTGGATCAATAGTTTTTTTTCATTCACCTGATTCATCCTTTTGCAATTTTTCCATGAATATTTTACGCTCTTCTGGTCCTATATCAGAAATATTCTTATCGAGCTTCATCATTTTGTGGCTCTACATGATACACAATAAACAATAGATATTAGTTAAACTTACATATAGTTCAAAAATAATAGTTTTTGTAGAGAATTTACAAAGAACTTGCCTTTTTTTATTTTCTCGATGTGTTATCAGTATTTTTGTTACTTGATTTCTTGGAAACCATTTATTTATCAATATAAAACTTGTACCATACCATTCATTAATATATTTTATAAATAAATCACAAAATTTTTAGGTAAAAAAAAAGCAAGAAAATGGTGCATATTTTAAGAAGTACGCACCGACGTCGGTGCGGTGTGTTCTTATAAATGCACCGCCAAAATAGTAGAAACATTGTATGGTGATCTCTATCAAAAAGGAGAACTGATGTGTCATATGTTAACCAACGCACCGATTAACACAAACAAATTAATAAAAACCCTTTAGTGTTAGTTTTTTTAGAATATGATGTCGTGGAGGGGGTGGTGCGGCATGTTATTACAAACGCACCAAGAAAACAGGGGACCGTCGTATGGTGCTCTCTGTCAACATGGAGACCTGGTGCGTTATATGTTAACCAGTGTGCCGATTAACGCATAAAACAAAAAATTGGTTTTATAAAACAATACGTTTGCGGTGCGTTATAATGAAATATCGCAATGGTGCACTAATTTACATAGGGCACACAGATTAAAAAACATATGTTTTTAAATTTCTTTTATCAAACAGTACGTGTGTTGTGCGCTATGATAAAATAGCGCACCTTTGCACTATTTTACATAGGGTGCACTGATTAATTTTTTTTATCTTTTTTTAAATTCATGCAAGGGCCGACATGGATTGGGATCTGACTATGCAAGTGGTCTCATGGGTTAGATGTCATAGGGCTATATATATAGAAATACAAACCCTGTAAATTTAAAATGAAAATCCCTAATTCTAAAGTCATAGAAATAGGAAGAAGCAAGGGCATAAACAAAAAGAATCAATGGTTTAACACAAGAATGGATTTTTTTATTTATATATTTTTTTTTTCTGAAAATGAACAGTAAATTTAAATTTCTTACTTACTACGTAAAAAATACTACAGAAAATATAAAAAAACAATAAAATTTAGTCACCAGATGGTTTGAAATTCTATGCTACAGGGTTTGTATCACCAGAGGTTTGGAATTTTGATTGTCTGATTAGTTTTTCTCGAAAGTATTTTGCTGCTCCACAATGATCTCATGCTCTTTTTCTCCAGGTATGTATCTTGCAAATCTCTCCCTAAAAAATTTACAAAACTAATGAAGTAATGAAAATTTTTTACTATTTAAAGAATTGTTTTATGAAATTAGTTTTTTGAAAATATTTTACTGCCCATTTTTCAATTTACCATTTTTCTTTCACTTTAAAAAAAAAGTTGCACTTTTTTTTATTTGCGGCTATTCAACACCAGTGCATCAATTAATAACATTGCACCGGTGCGCAGTAACTAAAATGCACCAGTGTTGCTATCTATACATTAGCACCAATAACAATAAGTCCATTTTTAAGGCACCAAAATTAGTTTTAGGTGTGTACACCAAAATTTATTGTTGATTTTGCTCAAATGCAGGGAGAAAATATCATAATTGTATCGAGTGGACAATTCTTCAAAATCCAGCTCGTTCCATAATATTTCTCAAAGTCCATCACAAAGTTTCCCTATCCATATCAAGACGTAATATTTACTTCATATTTTATTTATCTCATTATATAATTGATATTATTTATTTTATCCATGTCAATCAGCTTAATAAAATTAATGCATACAAATTTGCAGGTTCATGCAGATTTAGAATTAAGTTCATATGCACAAAATATTCAAACAGCTCCAAAACGCTGGAAGCTCTTATCGGGAGTAGCATACCACAAGGCGCATTTGGTAGATGAAAATGGACGGCCACTTCACCCTGCCAATTGTAGCATTGCATCTTCTATATTAATCCCAGGACAATGATGGTGATAATAACTATTTGGAATATTAATGTAATTATTTCAACATCAAATTGATTAATCATGCATTGTCGACGTTCTTACTAATTGATATCATAGATTTTGTACTAATCATGTTAAAATATATTTTTTCAAATTATTAGGATTCCAGTGATGATGAGAAACCTACCAACAATCTTCCATTTCACCCCACGACAATGTAAAATTGAGAGAAGGCTAAATTAAGACAAAAAATCAGAGAGGAACGATAGCAAGAATGGTTGAATCAACCACCTATTTAATTCCCACTAAATCCAGATTCACCAATTAGGAATGACTAAAACAATAGTAGTTCTTCACAAGCAAGCAATGGAGGCAATCAAATAGAGGTTGGTATGGATGATTACTTAAGGGATATGACTACCATGGATACAATGTTGTTAGATGCATTCCAGAATGATTATTAGCTAAGGGATGATGCTCATATTGTTGATACCTTTTTCGAAAGCCTTAAATTTGCTTCCATCACCCCTCTCTTTGGACTGGAGGTCAGTCAAATTCTACCCAGTTTGGGACAACGATGTTACTTTACAACTTGAAAGCAAAGTTTCGATTGTCGAATGCATGTTTCTCAAAAATTTTGAGGTATGTTACCATAAAGTCCTCCCTTATATTTTTTGAAATATAATCACACAACGAACATTACAAATGGTTAATTTTATGAATGTTATTAATTATATCAGCATTAATGTACATTTAATATTTTCCATGATCACCAACTACATGTTATTCAAAGATAAGGTTCTTCCAAGTGAAAATTTCTTGCCCGGTAGTTGGGAAGAGGAAAATAAACTGTTGAAATGTTAGGTTTTGAGTACATATAATATCATATCATGCATTTCAAAATTATTGTATTCTATATAGAGGAGAATATGCAGGCAAAGGGATATGTCCAAAATGTGGGCATGACAGGTAATAAATAAAAGAGGAAGGGTAAATCACGTGGTCCTCCTTTTAAGATATTAAGGCACATGCCTATTATCCCAAGGATTCAAAGGATTTTTTGTTGTAAAGAATTAGCTATGTTGTAGGGATGTCGTGCCTCACACAAAAGTGGGTTAGGAGTTATGCGAATCCCAATAGATTCAATAGCCATGAAGCATATAGAGGATACATGGCCCGAAAAATTCAAGGATGAAGTATGAAGTCTATGACTCAGTATAGCAATGGATGACATCAGCCCATATTCCCCCTTGAACACCAACTATTTTGTTTGGCATGTAGTAGTGATAAATAAAAATATCCCCCCATGGTTGTCCGTGAAGAATGAACATCTTATGTTGGCTCTCATAGTCCCTAGTAGAAGACAAGTGAAGAATATGGATGTATACTTACAACCACTGGAAGATGAAGTGAAGGAATTATAGGATGGGATAAATATATACGATGTATCAAGACCCATCACAACAAAGAGGAGTTTTACGTTGTATGGCATGTGTGCTTACATGGCAGATGATTATCCAGGCTTAGGAGTTTTCTTTGATAAATTACATGTTTATTGATTTGTTTATATAAGTAACAATATTCTTTCACATATTAGTTATTTAATTTATTGTAATTGTTCTAATATTCATGATATTATTTAACATGCCAGGCATATATATTTTATACAATAATATCGCAGGAATTGGAAAAAAAGGGTATTTTGGATGTAAATTTTGTGGACATTCTCTGAAAGCTAGATGGTCCAATGACCTATAAAATCCAGTGTATCACTGCTCCAGGGTATTCCTCCCAAATGAACAACCTTATAGAAGAGCAACATCTAATTTCAATGGTAAATGAGAGAGAACCCAAAGGCCTCCAATAATGACACTAGCTGAATGGCTTAGATCATATGAGAGAGAGAAGGAGAAAGAGTTCATAGAAATTTTTAATTCAAATGGGGAGCCTATGTTCGATGATCCATAATTCCTCGACACCTATGTTGAGAAATTTCCCTTTGGGATGAAAATGAAATATATCTTTTATAACCTACCATATTGGAAGCATCTTAAGATTACCCAATTATTATATCCTATGCATATATTTAAAAATGTTTCGTCTTCTTTATGGATGCACATATCATCGAAACAAAGTGACACATTGGCTGTTAGGAAAGATATTATTACTTAAAAATCTAAAAGGAAACATTGGCCAAGATGATTAGAAAGTACAAGATCAAAGGCAAGCACTAGTCCCTCAAATTCATGGTATTTCAAGGAAGGTGATGTCCCATGGATTTTTAAAAAATATGATCTTTCTTTGGAAAAGGAATTTATAATGGGTGTGAGGGTGCCATCTTCATACAGGTCTTCACTACGACGTTGCTTCACCATGGATGACCATTTTTGGGGGTTGAAATCGCATGACTCTATGAATATTATAAGAGTACATATAATGTCGAAAGCATTATTCTATTATTTTTTATATTAATAAATTTTATCCCATGCAGGGATCATAAAACATAACTAATTTTGTATATTATTGCATGTTTTTATAACTTTGCAGTGTCATTATCCTTTTTTCATGTGTGTTTGTGTGAAACATGAATTCCCCCAAGACTTGGGACATTCCATATCTAAATTATCTACATTTTTACATTGGATCACATCAAAGGAGATTCATGTGGCTAGCATTCCACGATGGTGTCAAGAGATAATTGAGATTGTTTGTATGTTTGAGAAGGAACTGCCAATGAGTTTCATGGACATGCAGGTTCATCTTCTAATCCACCTAGTAGATGAGGCTAAATTAGTTGGGGTGGTTTCTTGTCGTTGGATGCTCTTCTTAGAGATGTACATGAAGAATATTGAAAGGTTTTGTTCGACAAAGGGAAAAACCCGAGGGGTACATATCGTATGAGTCTTTCTATTATTCCAGTGAGTACATCAAGTAGATCGAAAACATACCCCAAGTAGATCGAAAACATACCAGGTGTGGTGATTTGGGACGATGAAATGGATGAAGAAAAAATATAAGGGGAGATGCTCCAAACAAATGGAAAAAGGCACTTGATAAAGAGTAAGCGACTTATAATTTTTCAAAATTAAACAAAGTAAATATTCATGTTGTACTTTTATATAATGTATATGTTGATCTCATATGTACTATATGTCGGCTTGATTTCATCAGCGAATGCAGAATTTGAGGGCATCAATAAATTATTTCTTTACAATTCCGAAGTGACATAACCGTGGGTTGCATTAATGTACGAACAAAAGAGGATTAAATGGGATAGTGATAGGAAATAATTAGGACGGTTGAATGGTATAAGTGTGCCTTATCCTGATCATTTAAAAGAAAATATGCCAAAAATATGCCCAACAGTTGGGTTGCTGACCAAGTCAGAGAGAAATACAGTGCAACCGGTCGTTGCCTGTGTGCTAAAGAGGATGTGATAAACGTATGGATTGGGTGCACCCACTCGATAATAATCTATTTATGTACATTTTAAACTTAATAATGCACCTTTGAAATTTAGTTACATATATATTTCATATTTTAACTTTTGGGCTATTTTAAGACACATGACACTATGATTTTTTAAACTTTTTTATAGGTGCATTTGTTCCCATCTATGTGGGCATATGGACACCATTTTCGCATAGAAAATGCCGATGATGGACACATGACACAAGACTATGGAATGGAAGTTGAGTTCGAGCAATCTAGTCGATCTAGCCACCATGATAAAAACCTAGTACGAAGGACATTAGGTTACATTAGAAAGACACAAGAGATCATCGAAGTGGATTTATCTTCTTTCCAATGTGTTATTTTTATGCGCAAGTGGTGGGACACATTTGAACAAAATAATGTAAAGGAGGATCACTATAGTAGTCTGATATGTATCAACTCTAGAAAGATGTGGGATGAAGCTAAGGAGCCCTATGTTTTCCCTAAACACTGCAACCATGTGTTTTTTTACCGAGATGTGTTGGATAGGGATTGGTGGCTCGTATTGAGACATGACCCTAGATCAAAACATATTTTTGAGAAAAATAGTGTTACCATTCCAAGCGAGCTGGAAGATAACGAGGGTGATCATGAGAATTGAGAGTGATATGTTACATGTGTTCTTTCATCATTTATACTTTTTAAGATGGGTTTTTATAAAGAAGAGGACTCAATTACCTTGTTAATAAGACTCTTTTTTTCAAAACATTATAATATGTATTTTGAAATAATTGGTAACTTGCATTGTGTTAATGTTAAAATCATTTCACTTGATAATTTCCAATTATGTTGATCTCGAAAACAATGGCGTACTGTATAAATTTATTTTGTTTTGGTATGTAGGATCATAATAAAATAATGATAATTCTAAAGTACATGAATTTATTTGCATTATTTTCTAAACTTTATTATGTTACAAAAATTCATATTATTCTAGATTTATTATTTTACAATTATTTATATTCACACAAATTTACAATTATGGTAATTTAACAATATTTACGATATACATTTTACTTATGGTAGTTATGGTTCAAATTTGACAATTGCTTTACGGTTTTACAAATTTAAAAATTTAAAAATTTTAATAACATTGAATGATGACAATACATACAACTACAATTATAGTTTTACAATTTCACAATACAGTTATAATTACAATTAGAATTAGAATTAGAATTATAATTTTACAATTTCACATACAATTGCAATTAAAATTACAATTACAATTACAATTACAATTTTAGAATTTTACATACAATTACAATTTTACATATATAAAATTACAATTACAATCATTTCACAATAAATTAAATATTAAAATTAAAATTAAAATTTTAGAAATATTTTACATATACATACAATTAAAATTAAAATTTCAATTACAATCACGACAAAATATTTAATAAATATCATGATTTAACATTAAAAATAAACATCACGATCATGATAACCATCGTACAAACATCATATTTGACTAAAAAACACATTCAAATTCGCTAACATCATCTAATCATCGTGATCATGATCATCTAACAAAACACAAGCATTGTATAACATCATCACACCACAAACATCAAATATACATATCATGTCAAATAACTACTATCACATACACATCTATCTGCAAGATGCACATTAAATGAACATATCTAACATGAAATAATAATATACACATCATGATGAACACCAACATGTAAATTAAGTACATCTGCAACATGAACATAAAATACATGGACCAGATATATATATATATATATATATATATATATATATATATATATATATATATTCAAAAATATAAAATTGTAATATAATTGCATATAAATGTCAAATATCAACTGGTGGTACATCAATAGTATTACTAGTCGAGGCCTGCTCAGTCGATGATGAAGCCTCGACATGCTTAGATAGATTCCCATCATCACATTCTTGCACATGATCATGATTGTTGGGTGTTGCAGGGTGCTCATCTCTAGTGCGAGGTGTTGGAGGAGGTGGAGTACTAGCTAAACGATGATCACTCCCCTAATCATGATCATTATATTATGCATTTCTTGACTGTCGACATACTGCATCTCCACCATGCCTATGTCGAACAACCCTCCTCGCCCACACCAGTAATCTGGTAGCTCCAATGATATACCGCATCAGGGTCAACATATCATGGGGGATGCCTCTCCATATCATTGTCAGCCTATCATCAGCCTGTATCTCTTTGATAGTGACCAGCCTAACTCCTTCCTCCACTATGATTCAGCAGAGTTAGTCACCCAAATCCATCCTAAATCGAGTGTCAGGCCTATGCCTCACACCCACCAGTACCTGTGCATGATCATGAGGACCAGGTCTATCACCGGCCTGATCCTCCGCATCTTCCATCTCCTCTTTAGCAAGATTTAAACATGGATCATTTGGTGGTGGTGGCATCTCATCATCAAAAAATGACCCAATATCTACAAAATATATATAGGTAAACAACAATAATTATAAAATTTAATAAAACAAGTTAAAGAACGTGTTAGAATAAATTTAAGTAAAACACTAATATTTCCTCTCTCATCTAGTGGCTCATCATCTATGAAGAGGATGTTGGCACACCCTCACCAATCCAAACCAACATACAGACATGGCACCAGAACAAAGGCATGATCATCAACACTGGATAGCAACTCAAGTGCATCATGAGATATGTTGGAAGAAACGCCGGACTCACCCCTCTTGGGCATCATCTAGCCCCACATCTCCATCTATATGTGCAACATCGACCTACGAGGTTGTTGAAAAAAAGTACGCCTAGCCTTTGGAAACGTCTAAAAAAATAAACAAAATAAATCTAAATAAAACAGGAAGTTCACCCTCCCTTGCGCCCGAGAACGACATCTATCTAATGTTGTAACAAACTGCTACAAAAAAATTGTAGACCACCTCACAAGTCATGGCGCCTATAATAAAGAATCAACATAAAATAAAAGCGGACAAATAATGTGTTTCCCATCACTGGTATGGCATGCAATGGTCGATAGCAGTAGTGAGAGGCACCTCACCTCCTATGCACCAAATGAAGCAATATGTAATTGACCACCAGAGACCTGAAAATATGTAGGAGAAAGTATATTAGCGCTAATGTATCTTTGGGAGTACACCAATTGAATCCCTATTTCATAGCCGATCGGGACCTCTGGGACCAAGGGAAAATCCCACCTTCTCCTAGATAGGCCAGTAATAAAATATATGTCCTCCTTAGTGGGCACGTACCACTGGTTAGGACCAACGCGGAAAGTCTGTCGGTGGGCATTCCACCTGAAGAGGAGTTGTCGCAAAAACCCATTATGGCCCTTCAGGAATGTAACCTCCTCATAGAACTTGAGGAGGCCTATCTACCTTAGGAGAAATTGGGTGGCTGTCATAATAGGGTGAGGGTACATAAGTCTCTCCCTCTCTCGTACCTCCCACAGGTGAACCACGTTATACTGGTCTGCCATATGTTCTTGATGTTCCCTCGCTTCTCTGCTTTGACGTCGCTACATGATTCACATATTAAACACATTTTTTTTATTAAATGAGACATATATATATATATATATATATATATATATATATATATATATATATATATATATATATATATATATATATATATATATATCTATATATCTATATCTATATCTATATCTATATCTATATCTATATCTATATATATCTATATCTATATATATATATATATATATTTTATTTTTATTTTTATTTTTTTATTTTTTGAAAAAAGAAACAGTCGGTGCGCCAAAAAAAACAGTCATGCACCGGTACTGGTGCGTCTATTTTTATCACGCACCATCCTCAATGCGCATGGAAATTTGTAGCGCACCTCAAACATGAAGTGTACTTTCTTTTGTGGTGCGTTGACGAAAATATCCACTGTGGGGTGGATAGTTAGGTCAATGCACCGCCCAACATCAATTCATGGTCAACATTGTGGTCCTGTAAAAGACTGCATCATTCACTATATACTAGTTTCGGGAGGACGGTGCACTATCCAAACTATTCGCCCCGGGGTGGATAGTTTTTTCAACACACCGCCCTCTTAACATCGACACATGGTCAATGGTGCGGTCTTTAAAATTACAACACCATTGACTATGAAACAATGTCGGAAGGGCGGTGCGCTGACCAAACTATGCGCCCCAGGGTGGAAAATTTAGTCAGTGCACTACCCTCCTGATAGTGGCATATAGTTAACGGTGTGGTTTACAAGACCGCACCATTCAGTAAGTACTAGTGTCCAGAGGGCGGTGCAGTGACTGAACTATCTGCCCCAGGGCGGATAGTTTAGTCAACACATTTCCCTCTCGACAATGGTACATAGTCAATGGTGCGGTCATTTAAATGACTGCACCACCATATAGGTTTTTTTTGTAGAAATGGTGCGCCATTTTCGCTACCGCACCAGATCCGATGTGGTGTCCATTAGAACTATTCGTGGTGAAGCTGCGAATGATGTGAGTAAAATGGCTCGAGTGCACTACGCAGGAATTTTTTTTTTTTAAATGGTAAATTTTAAGTTTTTTGAAAAATCTAATCCACTAAAAAGTTTAGTTATTGAGAAACAAGTAAAATAACTTTACATTTTGGCGTCAAGGAGGCATATTTGTTGAAGAATTTGCAAAACTATATTTTCCCACTGTTTTCAAAAATTCGAAATCCAGAACATGAGCAATGGATGGCAGAAATGTATGCAATGGGATCACCGATGGTAGGGCACCTCACATAATGGAAATTCACACCAGTGTTTGAGAGATCTGGAGCACTGAAGAAGTGAAAAAGTGGATTTTTTAGCTGATATTTTTTTTTTATTTAACCATGTTTCAGTGCACAGGTTTTTGAGGTGCACCGGGTGGTTTATGCGTAGCGCATCGGGCCTGTTTGTGTTTGAGTGCGGGTTTTTAAGATGCATCGGGCATTTTTCTGAGTAGCGCACCGGTGCGCTACAGTAATGAGATGCATTAGGTAGGTTTGTTTGGAGAGAACGGTGTCTCGGTGTGCCAATTTTTAGTACGCACTGGTGCTTTGTGAGTTAAACGCATTGGTGCAGTTTATGATTAGAAACACACAGGAAAAAAAACATCTACAAAAACTTAGACCTGCCAACCTAGAGACCTCTGCTACAAACGTATATCTGGGCTATTTTTGTAAGGGATTCCTCAAAAACATTTGCTAGAGGGGCTTTTCCTTGTATTGCATCCAACACATAGATGAAAATGACAAAATAGTGAGGAATGATCTTGGTGAATGAGTAGCATCTTGCACTGCATCTAATATAACTGAGTATTATAGGTTTCCCAAACATAACGCAATCCTTAATACAAAATGGTTTACTAGCTTCACCAAGCCAACTAAGGATATCCTAAAATCTTGGTGGCTGGAGCCAAGTAAGTTCATGCATAATGATGAAACAATTTACAATACCAAGTCAATCAGAAAGGTATACCAAATGTTAGAATCCATGTGTTGTAGAATGAATGGAAGAACAGATGCATATCATTTTTTATGAAAGCTAAGATCCATGATCTATGCATGTGTCACGGATGGCACCATTTTCAACTGGGCATCTATCTTGGATTCATTTATTTAATCAAATATTAAAAATGGAAAAGAACACCTTTGAAAGAGAGAAAACATAATTTTACATGGAATTTAACTTGTTGGATGCCTTATGTGCCAAATGTGATTTCAGGGGCCTGGGATGGAGGTAGAGTTTCAATAAGGAAATTCTACCTATAAATATCTATTATAGAAACTTATGGGACATAGGTTATAGAGGGATGTATGACCGAACTACTGAACACTTCATATAAATAATATATCAAAAAAAAATTGACACAAATCCTCCATGTATGTCAGATAAGTCCAGAACATCCTTTCAAGATATGGTGGATTGGTTTACTCTTGGAGATGCTACATACATCAAGTTAATTGGTGCTTACAATCCCTTTCATTAATTACCTAAATTTTTCACTGATAAAATGACACTACAAGAAGTGGCATATCGACTTACTATAGGGTTAAAGAGCTCATTGGTGAAATATAGAAAGATCCATGGCCTACGTTTCCTTTTTTTATATCGAGGTATATTTTATTAAACATTTCAAGATGCAAAAGCAGAAGCCCAATATTTATAACAGTTCAGGTTTGCTGAGCTAAGTTATCATAGGTATGATCCAAAAGGCATTTCCACCAAGCATTGAAAAGAAATAAATTATAGATGGGTGTATTCTTCACTTATTAATGAAGATGAGGAGAAAATGAAGAACTTTTTCAATGTTACCAAAGCCTTAGAAGCATATCAATGGATTGATACTTCCCAACCTTTAGATAACCCTGAACATATAGATGGAAACTCGCAGGAGAGCATGAATTTAGAGATGAGAAGAGCTACTCTAAAGATAAAAATTAGTGGGATGTATAATGGGAAGCTAAGAAACAACCTAAAGAGGAGGTTGAGAGAAATCAAGTCGAGGAGGAAATAATAAAGAATAAATCCGAAAAAATGAGTAAAATGAAAGAGCAAGAGGAGATGAAGAAAATGAATAAGAATAAAGACAAAATCAAGAAGCACTAATGAATAAAATAAAAGAAGTAGGGAAGAAGAAGAAAGAGGAAAAAAACAGAAAGAAAAGAGAAGAAGAAGAGAAGAAGAAGCAAGAAGGTGAAATGAAAATAAAAGAAGAAGAATAATCAAAGTAGAGAGATGAATATTTGGCCAAGTAGCTCAAAGATGAATAAATTTCCAAAGAAATATTTGAAAAAGAAGAAGAAAGGACCAGGTCGTCTAACTTCCAAATAGAATAAAGTATACCCTCTATGGATGTCAAACCTCTTACACTTCTTACTGAAGGACACACTCTAATTAATGAAATAGGTGTTACCTTGGAAGAAGAAGAAGGAGTATTGTATCTCTCACATATAATATTCGGTCAACTAATATCTCTCTCTCTCTCTCTCTCTCTCTCTATATATATATATATATATCAAGAGAGGAAAAATCACTTAGCGAGAGATCCGAAGAATCCCACATCAATTACCATAGAAAATGTTAAAGTGATAGACACTATAGTAATTCTAGTTGCCATATCTTTTGCAGGGTATGTATTATTTTCCTCCACTACAAAGAATGTAGAACATTTGGTATATGAAGTAAGGGATTTAAGAGAGAATTTTGTAAGGGTCCAGTAGAAAAATGGAAGGTTGTGTGTCGAGAACCACACTCTATCAAACACAATTTCTTGAAAAGAAAATTCTAGGGAAGTAATATTGGAGGAAATCAAATTAGTAGAAGAAGTTATCATGAGGGTTTATGAAGGAATGACCATCCTTCATACAACAATATATCCACTGTTTGAATTGCAAGGGGATCTGAAAGGAAGAGGAGTAATGATAAAGCAGGTCTTCTCAACCACAGATTACAACTTTGAATTCATAAAATAATATTTGTATGCACTAGGACGACTTCAGAAGGAAAGATAAAGTGAGCATAGGTGGGGAAAAAGAAAGAATAACAAGGTTAGTGCAATGACATGAAAGTTGACTAGAGATACGACTAGAATATTAAACATATATAAAAAAAAATTGAGGCCCTCGTTGAGGAATAAAAAATATCCTCCATTGGTGCAATAAGAGTGATTAGAATTGAAGAGGAAATTTGACATGAGGTCTGGGAGAGGTTAGATGCAATGAAGCAAGTGGTTGCTCAAGACAACTTGGAACCTACAAAAGAGGAAATTCCAAATCGTATTGTAAGATATAGTGTACATGAGTATTATGTGGAATCTATGACTACGGACAAAAGTATATTCCCTATACTTGATGGACTAGTATATAACAATAGAAAGCAATTAAGCTAATGTTTTCCTTGAACTAAATAGATCATGGGATGAATCCTACCTGGAATCTATAGTATGATTCACTCCTCTCTTGGCTTGTATGATCCAATCCTAACTCTAATCTCTATAATTAGAACTTTCACAATAAAAAAACACAAGCCAACTATCTATGACATATATTTAGCATCATCTAATCACTTTTTTAAATGGAAAAACATGGAATTGAAATACATGAAATCATAACATCAGATATAGGAAAAAAAATAAATATTTGTATTAATTGAAATGAATATATTTATAACAAAATATAGTATTTGATTGATCCATATTTATGTATGAATGTAAAATAATACACATATAACCATAAATACAAATATGAAGCGGAAATAACACTTCATTTCATTAATATCAAAGAACTGAAATTTTCTTACAAACAAAATGGAAATAAACTAGCTAGGGCACTGATAGCTTACCTCTGAGAAGAGATGTGGTGGCTACAGGCCTCTAAACTATGTTACAATGAGGCTTGAGGGCCTATTTATTATTGAGAATCAATGGAAAGCCCTAAAAATTCAAAAACCTAACCCTAGGAGATGAAGCGCCAAAACTATGGGCCTCGTTTAGGTAAATTGGTACATCAACTTCCCGTGGACGTAACTTTGGCATATGATCTTCTTTTAATGCACACCATACCCCGTTAGAAAGATATATTTGGGGACTACAAATTTTTATGTGAGAAAAATTGTTCCATGGACCCATGTTGCTCCCGGTTTTCCCAAAAACGTTGTTTAAGGCCTCAAAATGACTCTAGAAGTTCAAGACCCGAAAAACTTCTAAAAATAGTAAACTGTGCTATAATTAAGGAAACTGAAAAACTGAGAGAGACAATGGTGGGGCCCCAAGTGGAATAGGTGGGAGGCCACCAATTTCCACCTAGATCAATCCTCCCCCCTTAGGAAGCAATGGTCCCCATTGCGTTGACTTCCTCCATGAGATGAGGAGACTTCTGTTGAACTTGGTCCCTAGTGAACCACTTTCCTTAGTGCAGGAGTTAGCCGGCTTTGACAACCCAATACAATTCAATATTCTGCTGGCAAGTGTTCTTGAATTGCATGTCCATGATATAATATTTGGTGGCCTATTCCATGCAGTCTGGGTTTAACTCTGTTGGTGTGAGTTGCTCTGCAATGTCGGAGGTGTCTAGTAGAGGTGGGAAGTAGGGCCGAAGGTGGTCCACATTGAATACTGGGTGCAGACAAAGGAATAGTGGAATACTGAGCTTGAAGGCATTATTCTCTATAGCCTTAGTGATGGTATACGACCCATATTAGAGTGGGATAAACTTGCGGTGGGGTCGAGTGAGGCGCTCCTTCTGAAAATGTAGCCACACTTTCTCGTCCACCTGGAAGTTGTGTGGCACCCGATGTTGATCATGTCGTTTCTTGTACTTAGCATTGGCTTTGTCCAATATGTCATGAACTTGTTGGTGAATGTGCTAAATTCACTCGATGAAGCTATTCACTTTGTCAGCTTTAGACTGGACATGAGTTGAATCGCCCTGAGAAGTCACAAATGGCATGGCTATGTCAATGGGACAACGTGGCTGGAATCCCAAGCCCACCTGAAAGGGGCTATGGTCAGTTGAGTTGTGGAGAGCCCGGTTATAACTATGTTGTACATAGGGGAGGCTCTCATCCCATGTGCATGGATTATTTGAATTGTACACATGCAGAATGTGTACAATCATCTTGTTGACGACCTTTGTCTGGCCATCAGTTTGGGGATGGAAAGTTGTGGACATGGTGAGCTTGGTGTCCAGCATTGACCAGAGGCTGGACTAAAATGTGCTGAGGAACATGTTATCCTGATTCGAGATGATAGACTGTGGGATATGAAAGTGCACCCACACCCATTCAAAGAGGAGTTTAACAGTGGCTTCTGCTGTGATATTCTCCTTTCAGACCGCCATAATGACCATCTTCGAGAATTTTTTTCCGACCACGAAAACACAGTTGTTTCCATGCTTAGTAAAAGGAATCCTTGACATGTAATCCATGGAGATGGATTGCCCAGGTCTACTAGGGGTAGGTAGCGGGGTATAGAGGCCTTTCTTCTTGATGCTTGGTTTGGAAATGGCGCAAACAATGGAGGATCTGATGTACTTCCCGACATCTTGTCGAAGGTTTGGCCAATAGAAATACTTCCACAATACTGCCACTGTTTTCTCGACCCCAAAATGTCCAACTACTTGAATGTAGTGTGCTTCCCAAACCATCTAGGCACGCTCTCTTGAAGCGACACAAAGGTGTCTAAGTTTACATAGTAGTGCAGTTTGGAGATGAAAATTTGGAACTTGCGTACCCTCCAAGAGTGTCTTGTATGCATGGCTAAATTCTAGATCGCTCTTATAGAGAAGTGGCCAATCAGAGTTCTCATGCCCACAAGAGTCAAGAAAGGTGGTTAGCACCACGATCGGTGTTCGGCTAAGCTAGTCTACAACATTATTGTTGCTACCCTTCTTTTACTTGATGTTCAAATGAAACTGTTGCAGATATGTGGACCACTTATGACGGTGATCGTTCTGAAACTTCCGTTGTGTTTGTATGAACTGTAGGGGTTAGTGGTCAGTGTTGATGATTGTTTCCATCCCCAAAATGTAATGCTTCCATTGTCGACAAGTCTGCACAATGGAATACATTTCTTTGTCATAAGTGGGATACTTGTGGACTATGTCAGACAATGTCTTAATGTGATATGCCACTAGATGCCCCTGTTGAATAAGAATTTCCCTAATAGCATAGTCGGAGGCATTTGTCTCGGTCACAAATGGTTGTTGCAAGTCTAATAATGTGAGCAACAGAGGCGATGTTTCAATTCTACAAAAGACTTCTATTGAGATTCCGACCAAAATAATTTTTCTTTCGCTCCTCTCTTGGTGACTTGACTCAAGGACCAAGTGATATGAGAGTGGTTCGGCTGGCCAATATCGAATGACGTGGATCTTGGTTGGATTCACATGCACCCCCCTTTCATCAATAATGTATCCCAGATATTGAACCTGGGTCATGCCAAAAGTGCACTTCTCCAAATTGGCGCACAAATTGTGTTGGGGTAGTGTTTGGAGGACATGTCCTATGTGGTGGAGGTGCTCTTCCCAAGTCTGGCTGAAGATCATAATGTCATCCAAGTACGCCACTACAAATTATTTGGTGAATGGCTGAAATATGTCATCCATCAACCTCATGAAGGTTGCGGGAGAATTCCTCAACCCGAAAGGCATGACCAACCATTCTAAAAGGCCCTCCTTGTATTTGAAGGTAGTCTTTGACACTTTAGAGGGTTCGATTGGTACTTGGTGATACCCAAAATTCAAGTCGATCTTGCTAAAATATTTCACCCGTTTGAGTTGGTCCATAAGGATATCAATCTGTGGGATCGACTTATTATTCCGGATAGTGATCTTATTCAGTGCCTGATAGTCAATATAGAGTCTCCAAGTCCCATCATTCTTCTATACCAACACAATCAGGCTCCCTTAGGATTATGAACTCGGATGGATGTGACCTTTCTGTAGCAGCTCCTGAATTTGCCTCTTGATTTCATCATTATCTAGAACAGAACGTTGACAGATTGGTCCATTGGGGAGCGACGAACCTAGGGTAAGATCAATGGTGTGCTTGACCTGATAGTGCAGAGGCACCCCTGTGGGTGAGGTGAATATGTCCCCATAATCCTCCACGACCATGTCCATTTTTTGTTGTCGTGCGGAGGAGCCTTGTTTGGAGGTCGTCGCCACAGTCTTCTTCTTTCCCTTAGGGCAAGTCATGAGGAAAAAAAATTTCCTGATTTTGGAAATGAGCTTACTACATTGTTTTGCAGTAACAAAAGAGATAGCGGCAGGTGGTGGTACCTTTAGTATCTTGTACAACTTATTTCCCAAAGTAACAATAAAAGCATGAGGTCAAGACTCATACACAGCATGTCACTTCCACAAGTATGGTTGGCCTAATAATACATCAAAAACATCAAGATTAATGTCACATAATACCTCATACGTGAAGGGCTTGATGTTGTAGGGAAGGCAGCACCATTGGCTGATGCAGAGATCTTGTCCTTGGTGAAGCCACCTGATGGTGTATGGTTGTGGGTGTGTTGTGGTCAGCAAGCCCAAATGCTTAATGAACTTTGCTGAAATGAGGTTATTTTTGCTCCCGATGTCGACAATGAATTGTAGCAGGGAACCCTTTACCCACATCTGGGAATGGAAGAGATGCTCCTCCTCCTCTGGATCTTCCGATTCATCATTATAGATATTCGCAGTGGTGAAAATGGCATTGGGTTTCGCAACAATAATATGCTTCCCTTTGTCATTCCCCTTTTTGGGTTTTGATTTAGAGTCAGAGAATGCATCTGATTCAGTAGCCCTCATCTCGTCCACCATCAATTGCTTGGCCTGACACTCACTTCTGTTGTGAGTGGAGCTATTATGGAACTCGTACCACTTTCCCATGTCCTTATTTGGCTTCGCGGTGTTGCTCTTTGCTTGAGGCTTTGGTAGATTGTCTTGGGTCACCATGCGTTGGATTTGTCCTTTTTTCTGCAGTTTAGGGGCACCTTTCCCTTGCTTTTGATTTGCAGATCCAAAGTCTCACTTCTTCTGTTTTAATTTCTGCTCAATCTTGGCAGCATACTGGTATGCCATACCAAGCGAGGAGATTTCAAGGAACTCTATTTCCTCCTAAATGTATCTGTGCAGACAACTTTGATACTTTAGCACCAAATGTTTCTCCGCATATTTGATACCCAACTTTGTGCGCAGGGTATGGAACATATTCGTCAGCTCATGCACATCTTGATCCCTTTGTTGCCCCAGTCTGGTCCATTTTTTCCTCATAGCTCCCCATAGGATAATATTGTTCCTTGATGGTGTCTCATAAATAATTCCAAGTGGGTAAGACCGAGAACAAAGAGGGTTTCATCTTGTCCTTTTTCTGACGGTAGGTTTCCCACCTGTCCTTGACATGGGGGGTAGCTTTGAGGAATGCAAAAATAATCTTCTCCCTATTGGAAAAGTCATGAATTGAGAAATATCCTTCTAATAGATTCAACCATCTATCTAGGACATCTCCATCTATTTGGCCCTCAAATATGGGAATGTCAAATTTTACTTGTACCTTAAAGGGAGTCGTGCCTCTAGAGTGGCTGCTGGATGCAAATGCATCGCTAGTGGGTAGTCGTTGAAGGATCTAGGCAAAGTTATCCATCATCACGTTCCTTTATTATTCGAGGACCTCCTCGAGCAATATTTTGATATTATCTCCTACTCCCTCATTTTTTTTTTTGTTCCCCATTGGCAACAGTTGAGGTTTTTGAGGCTAATATTGCAAAGGTTCAACCATATCGAGCCCTAACTCCTTATACCCCGACCTCGTTGGGGACATGCAAAGAAGGATCGAGAAAAAGCAGACCGCTTTGATACCAGTAATATGGATTTATGAAGGAAATAAATAGAATACACGTATAACCATAAATACAAATATGCAACGGAAATAAGACTTCATTTCATTAATATCAAACAACTGAAATTTTCATACAAACAGAATGGAAATAAACTTGCTAGGGCACTGGTAGCTTATCTCTGAGAAGGGATGTAGTTGCTACAAGCCTCTAAAATGTGTTACAATGAGGCTTGAGGGCCTCTTTATTATTGAGAAATAAGGGAAAACCCTAAACATCCAAAAACCTAACCCTAGGAGATGAAGCGCCAAAACTATGGGCCCCGTTTGGGTAAATTGATACATCAACTTCCTGGGGAAGTAACTTTGGCATGCGATCTCTGATTAACGCACACCATACCTCGTTAGAAATATCTATCCAAGGACTACAACTTTTGATGTGAGCAACATCTGTCCATGGACCCATGTTCACACAATTTTCCCAAAAAATGTTGTTTAGGGCCTCAAAACGGCTCCAGAAGTTTAGGACCCAAAAAAATTCTAAAAATAGTAAACTGTGCTATAATTAAGGAAACTAAAAAAATGAAAGAGACAATGGTGTGTCCCCAAGTGGAATATGTGGGTGGATACCAATATCCACTTGGATCATTGACACCTGGATCATTGATCTTGTAGAAGAGCTCCTCCAAGTTGACTTGCCCTTCCTTATCACAAAGTGTACCTCTATGTCACCCTAATGCATGGAATAATGATTCTCATAGAAATAACATGAGGATATAATCTATCTCTAAAATGCAACCCATAGCTTGTGGATGACATAAATGATATAGAATAGTATTGTATGTTAATAGTTATTATCCATTTACAAATCTAGGCTTGAAATCCACTTTTGATGGGCAGATGAGATCACAGGATGAGTGATGAAATATCCAAGGTAGGATAGGATAGGATAATATTCGAGACTTTCATCCATGGTAAATAGCTATAACAACTCCTAGAAGCTTCGGGATTATTTTTATTTTTCCCAAATTTCTAGAATAAGTGCATCCCAACAAGGGGCAACCTGCTAGTGATAAACGTAGCTATAGAGAGGACCAACCTACTAGTGAACACTGGTATATAAAGGGAAAGGGTATGTTGAACCTAAAAATCACTGAAATGAAGTATTTAAAGGTAGAAATTCAGGGTTTTGATAGAGTGATTCTTATGGATTTGTGTAGGGATGATGAAAAATTGTTCAATGATGTGAATGATCCTATTTGAAGCCCTATTGACCAGATGTGACAAAATGGAATATAGCATATTTCCCCCTATATCACAAATTAATAAATAATGGTTGATGACTGAAGTGATTTAATTTGTGAAAAGTTTGGATCAAGAACAACCGGTTGAGATCACCATTTGTTACAATACATTTACATCTTGATATCTTTCTTGAGGGAGGCATACCCATGCTCAACACATAAGCTTACATTACATGTACAATGATCAAAAGACATGTCCACTAAATACAAAATATGGACCCATGATTGGATGACTGTATGTATGATCATAACCATCATACTTTTTGATATTCTATTAGTCATGAAATCATGGCTCAAATGGATAAAAATAGGTTCGTGGTCTTCTATATCATAGATATAACTATTCATTATACAATTCCAACCATGTGAATTAATGAGTTGGAGTTGAAAAAAATAGACACCATATGATTATCGACCAATGATGTAAGCCATTAACAGTCGTGAGAGAAACCATCGATGATGTTAATGGATCTCAAGGTACTGAAGTACAATCTGTATGGTGTGAATAAATGAGTTGAAGTTGAACACCACACATAATATTTTGTTCTAAGGTCATTGATGTAAACCTATTGCCAAAGTGAGGAAACATGCCCTTAAGGTATGCAAGTACCAAGGTACCAAAGGGATGTTTCTAAGTCAACTTCCTGGATAATCAGTTGATGTTGACAGGAGCAACCCGTCGTAGGAGGGTCTTAATTGTTGGGAATTATATTGAGAGGGGGGAGTGGGGGTGAATCAGTATTTGCAATAATCACAATCTTTTACTTTTCTCTTTACTGATTTCTATATGTGACTTTGATTAGCCCAAGTAGTGAATGTACGTGGCTATCCAAACAGAAACTAGTGTACGCTTAGATAACTTTACTATTTAGATGAATATTTAGAAAAAATATTTAACCCAGATCATCCATGATGCATCAAATAGATAAGCATTAAATATGTGCAGTAATAATAGAATAAATAATCACACATGAGCACCAAGATTTAAAGTGGAAACCCAATTCGGGAGAAAACCACCATTGTTGTCATATTTGTCTTCAATATTTATTATATAGAAAACTGCTTACAATATTGTACTCATGTAGGCTCATATCAGTAGGCAGCCATATACCTGTAGAAGGCTGAAGCCTTCTCTCAATCTCCAGCTGCTACTGGAAGGGAGCTCCAACCCCCTGATCTTGTTTACCAGCCACTACTGGAAGGGAGATACAACCCTTTGATCAGAACACTAGCTTCTACTGGCAAGAAGCTTCTACTTCCTCTCTGAAGGCTTCAACCCTCAGACCCACTACAGAGCACGTTTTATAAATTTTCACACTGGATCCAATAGCTTCAACACAACTCAACATAAAAATCAACACCAATAGACTTAACCCAAACTTCAAATAGAACAGTGAGATCAATGTAACCAAAACATAGTAATAAACCCATATTTCAGAATCAACATGCAAAATCAATTTCAACCCCGATCATTCATTATCTTAAATGCATACACCACTTCACATTACTAAACCTGCATATATACGCACTTTCCTGCACACCAACCTGCGTATAGATCTTTGAATACTGAATTTCCAAAATTTGATCAGTCTCAGAAACATATCTGAGGATTTCAGTCATATATCTTTTCAGATTTGTAGAACCCTTATTCAGTCAACATCATTAATCATATTTAATCATTCATTGATTAGATTTGTACATATTCAACTTAGCATCACATACATTATTAAAACAACCTATATCTACATGAAGACTTCATTGACAGAAAACAGAAATATAACAGCAGTAAACAGATAACCTCTTCATCAAGCTTCAGAAAACCATGACTTCAATACA
This sequence comes from Pinus albicaulis, assembly GCA_034641835.2. Classification (NCBI taxonomy): domain Eukaryota; kingdom Viridiplantae; phylum Streptophyta; class Pinopsida; order Pinales; family Pinaceae; genus Pinus; species Pinus albicaulis. The sequence goes on from CM076582.1 coordinate 319,999,284, forward strand.
CGTTTTAGTTGAAACAAACCGTGTGTATACGCGCTTTCACCATGGTGAACCAGTGTTACACCATTTTTTGGTCATCTAACCTACTATCATTAGATGGACCCAAGTACACCATGTAAGACCAATTTTACCCTAAGTAAAATTGCTTTCACTATGTCAAATAACTTAATAAACCACATTTATTAGGTTGTTTATGGTCTAAACAGGAAACTCCAAAAGGAAATATTAAAAAAATCTATATTTGTTTGATTTTCCTCATGGAATAATTAATTAAACAATAATTTTATTATTATTCCTCATCATGTTTAACCCAAAACAAAGAAATTAATTAGATAAACCTTTATTTATCTTATTATTTTCTAGGAATAATTATTTAAATCTTATTTAGATAATATTCCTTGTTAAATATGACCAAATCATCCACAAATAATTAAATAAATCATTATTTATTTGATTATCCTTCAATCACTTCCTTAAAATGATAAATAAATCATTTATTTATTTATTATTGAGAAATAAAGGGATTTGACCCAAGTCAAATACCTTTTCCCTCAACAAATATAATAAAATATTCCATAAAAGGTGGATCTAGATTTGGTTAACATTATTTTAATCATGCACCAAGATCTAGAATGACCCAATATTTTGTTATAAATAGGAGGGTTTTTCTTACCATTCTTCACCTTTTGTTGCCTATTAGATCACTCTGGATCTAAACTCTTGGTCTGACTTTGAGCCATTATCATTGTCACATTTTCCATTATTTGCTGTGTGAGCTCCCTTTGAGTTCTATCTTTGTCTGGGTTTTCTACACCAACGGGAGAGAGAAATGCTAGATCTGAAGTGTTGAGGACTTCCAAGAACCCATCCCATTGAGGAGAATTGGAAACATCTTCTTGTTTTCCTCCCAGGTGCCCTTAATACAAAAAAATCTTTCAAAAATTGTTCTTGTCTTGTCTATTGGATATATGGAGCAAAACCTTCTTTTTACTGCTTAATGTCTTTCTATGCATAGATCTGGTTTTTGCAGCTCTTGTCTTGATCAACTAACTGCAGATCTGAAGATATTGGCAGCCATATTTGATGTTAGGGCTATTAGTTATGCGTAGCTAAAGTGGTATTTTTTTGTACACTTCGACAAAGGATTCATACTAACAATTGGCGACTCCACACGGGTTTTCAATTACGACCGCTGTCGTTTTTCATATTCCTGCATATCCAGCTACTTCAGACCCTAGGGTTTCTTTTCAGCTTTTTTTTTTTCCTATTTTCATGTTGTTTTTCACCTATAAAACCCTAAAACATTAAAATTTCTAACTTCCGCGTGTTTCTGGTCCTATTGCGCAGGTGACAGACATCAGCCGCAACTGAGATGACAAATTTTCTAGAAATCTGCCGCCGGGACACCCGGAGCTTCAGGTCGCACTTTTCAGCCCATAAACTACGACCTGGACCTCCAGGCCGCACTTTTCAGCCCATTTTCTGCGACCTGCACAGAAAATAGGTCAGAACCTGCGACCTGCCAATTTTTCTGCTGTTTTTCTGCAATTTTTCTGGGTTTTTCTTAAGCTTCTGTTAGGGTTTTCCAGCCTCTATGTCAGCCCATTTCGACCTATTTCTGATCTATTCTACTCATCTAAGTGGGAACATAGCCCCCTAGGGCTTCATTACCCTCCACTTTTGGTGGAAGAGTTTTTATTTGTTTCAGGTCTGTTTTTTCAAAGTTTCAGCCCCCCTTTTTCCAGATCTGATACCTCCTTTTCAGACCTCTTCTAATCAGCTCTTCTCCCTTTCAAATCACCTCCTGAAGATTTGTTTGGATCTACTTTTAGGGCCTCCTCCTTGCCCCTTCTGCTTTTTGCTGATTTCCTCCCTTTTTCCAGCCACCTTGCCTCTGCCTCTTGGCTGTGATCTGCACCTCTTTTCAGCAGCTTTATCCTTTAGATCCCTGTCCCTTTTGACCCTAGATCTATTGGCCTCTTTTTAGTGCGTTTTGACTAGATTTTTTCCCTCTCTTAGATTAGTTTTGAGAGGCCCGCCTTCTTGGGTTAGATCGATGCCCTAGTAGCTGTTAATTTTCTGTTATTTCAGCATTATATACTGTTTTTGCAGCATTATTTTCAGTTACGCAGCACACTTTTTCTCTTGCTCTCAAAATGAAAAGGGTTTAAAAATTAAAATTAACGCATGCCACACACTCACCCTAAGCGAAGAAGAGCCTGGTTTACACCGCCAGGCAAAGACTTTAAAATCAATTGACCCTGCACCTTTTTTCCCTTGTTTCGACATTGTAATCACTTGATTCTACACCTCCTTGCCTTTGACAGTCGTTCTTCTTCCCCTCGTGCCGTGTTTGTGTTGTCACCATTGCGCCCCCAAGGCGCGCCTCTCGAAGACTTCTTGGCCTTCACCCTCAGTTTCCGGTCGATCGACCTACTCCGTCCCGCCATCGTCGAGCCAGTCCTCCTCCGAGTCCGCACTCCGACTCCTCTTCTGATTCATTGGGTTCTCCTTTTCCTTCTGGTTCTCCCCCTATCACCTTCACTATGTCTGGTCTCGGGCCTAACGCTGGCGGTAATCCCGGCCCTAATGCCGGGATTCCTACTAGCGGAACCACCACAGGAACTACCTCGGCTGCACCTTTGCTCCCGTACATCGCAGGCCTCAGCCTCCCCGATTTCAATCAGTTGATCAATGACCCTATCCGCCACAATGTTGGTTGGCCTGCTATGCCAACCAAGCTCCCCTCCGACATCCCTAAGTTCGAAGGCCTTTCTGGAGAAGATCCAACCAACCATGTCCGATCTTTCCACATGTGGTGTTCCTCCAATTCCATTACCGATGATTCCATCCGTCTTCGGTTGTTCCAACGCACGCTTACCAACGAAGCTTCTAAATGGTATGTTGACCAAGCCACCTCTTCCCATACCACCTTTGCGACCATTGCCCAAGCCTTTTTATCTTATTTCCAGCTCCCTCTCCGATACGATACTGGTACGGAGCTTTTGACCTCTTTTAAGAAAACCTCTTCGACCCGCCTTTCCACTCATGTCCAGGAATGGCGATGAAGACGAAGCTTATGTCGAGCTCCCCCCTTTGAAGATCGATTTTATATGGACTGGTTCCTTCGCACTCTCTTAGCTCCCATTGGCAAAGATGTCGCCTCCCATTTCCCTCAAACCGAAGAAGCCGCCCTCCAAATATCCTTGAAATATGACCTGATCTATGCTCAGTCTGGTTATGTTTATACCGTCCTTCCTGACCTCCCCAGGCCCGGAGGCGCAAACGCCCCGGGGGCATCTCATTTCGCCGATGGTATCGTTGGAGCCCTTTCTCATCCATATGCTCAACCTCCTATGGGCTATGGTCTCCCTCCGGGAGGGGCCAACACCTCTAGCACTTTTCCCCCTCCAGGTAGCATGTATCCAGGATACGGAATGCCTCATCCTTTCGCCCAACCTCCTGCTTACCTCAATGTTTCCCAACCTAACCATTATCCTTATCCGTAGCCTGGTGCGCCAGCTCCTCCAGCATATGCGCTTCCGCCTCCCTTGCCTCCTCCAACCCCGCAACAGCTCCTACAGCCCCCTCCAGGGCAAGTATTTGCACAGCAGGGCGTGACTAATCCCCCTTCTTCTCAAAGAAGGCAGAGAGGCAATTCAAACCAATCTGCCCCTGGTACTCGTGGACCCAATCCTCAAGGTATTGACCCTAACATTGCTAACCAGCAACAGGGCACTCAGCCCAAGCCGGACAGGCCTCTTCGCACAAATAAGCCTTGTTTGTGTTGCGGTGTTTATGGTCATTACACCCACGATTGTCCCCTCTTACCCAAAATGCGGCAGATGTGGGAGTCTCAAGCCACGTTGCGCGGACAACATGCCTCCCCTCATGCTCCTCCTAATGTGGCCACTACTCAGCAGGTGTGTTCTTGATCCTTTCCCTCGGCGGGGTCCGTGGCTGCCAGCCACGACGGACAAGTATGTCCCACATTCCCGCTGCACCGGCTTTTCAGGTGCAGTCCTCATGATGAACCTGCGAGTCCGCCCCATATAAATGCAGACCTTCACCTTCAAAATCGGTCCCGCCAGTACCCCCAGCCTCCTGCTCAGTCTGCCTCCGAGCCTCCCTCTTCAGGTTCTACAGGGCCTCTTTCGACACCGAATGGCCCCTTACATATCCCTCAACCCAAAGTTGAGGTTCATACCAAGACTCCTAAGGGACCATTACGTCGAAACGCTGCTTCCGGTCGAGCTGCTCATTCGTATAGCATAGTAGATGATTTGGTGCAATCTCCTGCCGCCATTTCCACACTGGGTTACCCTTCCCAAAGAGAGGCTCCTTTATCCGCAGTGGCTGACTGTAGATCTAGATGACCAAACTGACCAAATGATTGTTTTCAACGCCCATCAATCAGACCATCCTCCTCTTCCTGCTTCCGTCGCCTTCCAAATCCCAGTCAAAATCCGGAACGCCAACGTTTCTCGATGTATAATTGATGAGGGGGCATCCACCTGTGTGATGTCTGCTTCGGTTTGGAAGCAACTCGGATCTCTTGAGATGGCCCCTTCCATGATCACCCTTTGAGCGTGGGACGGCCACGCCTCCCAGCCCATTGGCCTTTTTCGTAATTATCCTATCACCCTTGCCGGTAAGACCGTTTGCATTGACGTCGAAGTCATTGACGCCCCTCTAGACTACAACATTCTATTGGGGCGAAGCTACACCTATGCCATGTCTGCTGTCCCATCCATGGTTTTTCGCAAGATGTCTTTTCCTCACAATGGAAAGATAGTCACCATTGACCAGCTGACTTACCATGAGCCATCGTCTCAGACCTCCTCAGAGACGACCATCTCTTCTGTAGCTAATAAGCAAACCGTCGATTCCTTGACCAGTGTCTCCCCAGGCATCTACAAATATTCCTCCCTGCTTGGAACTTTTCATGGTCTCCCTCCTCTTCCTCTCTCTGATCCCAGCTTATCGAATGTTTGCATGATGCAATCGTCTCGGGCTGCCCTTAAGAAACCCGCCTCAGCTAGTCAACAACCTCAGACGCAACCTCGCCCACCGCAACCTGCTCTTAGCCCTTCATCTCCGCCAGCCGGACCTTCTCCTTCTGGCCCTTCTCCTACAGCTGGTATCCCTAAACCCCTTTATCCCCATGGATCGGTTCCCCCAGGCCTTAACCATCTCGGAGCCGTCCCTCCTGGTAATTATCCCACTGGTCAGATACCTTTCTTGGCTCCCCCTCCCGGAGTATATACGGTCCCCGTCATGGCCACCCTCTCTCTCCCTAACCTGACCCTGGGCATACCCGTCTGGTACCTTGACCCTCCAGCCGCTACCCCACTCGGTCAACCCAAACCCTACCTTGCTTTGACACCGGTTCAACCGGTCCCCCTCGCTTCCTCTGTTACCACCAGGCCCCCCGCACCCCCCCAGGAACCTGCCCCTGTGGTGACAGCCCCACGAAAGAAAGGCAAAGCTCGTAAGGGGGCAACCAATCAGGACCAAGCCGCCCCGACAAACCATACCCCTCCTCGACCGCCAAAGCACGCTATCCAGTGCGCTTTGTGCGATATTGTCGGTCATGCCACCCATACATGTCCTAAATTGCCGCACCTCAAGATCCTGGTCAACGAGACGTTTCCCGACTCTGATATCCCTGAAGTCTACGTCACTATCCTAGATTCTATCCCGAAACTAAAAACCTTGCGCACAAATCACCCTTGTGCTTTGTGCGATTTCCATGGGCATTACACCCACCTATGTCCCCGCCTTGACGAGTATCGTTCCTCCTTAGACACGTACCGCCAATTCAAGGCTATGCATGACAAGATACCTTCTCACTTGTCTGCGAGTTCTACTTCGATAGGACCAAAGGATATTCCTACTCCCATTCACATTCCTCCTCCCACTATCGAACCAACAGAGCCTTCGATCACCATTTTTTACCTATCGTAATCCTTGAGAGATAATTCACCTAACCTTTGACCTGCAGACACTCTCGGTTCCCCCTCAGTCGACCTTAGATCTGTTGACGTTGTACATGTGAGCCCTTCTCCACAAGATGACCAGTCATACATCACTGCATCATCGGGTGATCCTCCTTCCTCCAGTCTTCCCATCTTCCAGTCCGATGAAGACATTATGGAAGCCATGACCAACCCTGACTTTCCGTGGGATGATATGCACCATCGCGCATACTTCCTCCCACAGCAGTCCCATGACCAATATGCTGTGGAAACCAAAGACTTCATTCCCAATGCAGTCGATTGGTTCAAAAATCCCATCCCTGCACTAGATGCTTTCGAAGAAGGAAACATGGCCAACATCTCTCCGACCATTAAAATTGACATTTCGGTCAAACCAGGAATCGAAGAATATATCACCTTGGGCGCCCAATTCACCCCGGAAGAAATCGAAGCTTACACTAAGCTTTTCAAAGAATTCCGCGATATTTTTGCCTAGTCCTACTTCGAAATGCCTGGGCTCGATCCCACCATCGTCGAGCATCATATCGACACGTGGCCCGATGCCAACCCAGTCCGACAAAAGTTGAGACCCATTAATCCTTCCAGACGTGATGCTATCAAAGCCGAAATAGATAAGCTCAAGCAGGCTGGTTTCATTTATCCTATTGAATACACCACTTGGGTGTCCAACCCGGTTCTCGTCCTCAAGAAACAAGGCACCATCCATGTTTGCACGGACTTTCGCGACTTGAAAAAGGCTTGTCCCAAAGACAACTTCCCCACACCATTTATTGACCAAATCATTGATGAGTGTGCGGGTTATGAGATTCTATCCTTTATGGATGGTTTCTTCGGATACAACCAAATCGTTATCCGTCCTGCTGACCAACTTAAAACTGCATTCATCAGTCCATGGGGAACTTTTGCTTACCGATTCATGCCATTCAGCCTTAAAAACACCGGCGCCACGTTTCAATGGGCCATGTCTTATTGTTTCCATGACTTAGCTCATATTATCCTTGCTTATTTATACGACCTCACTGCACGTTCTAAGCATCGGGCGCAGCACCTCCACGATATGCGTACCGTCTTTCTCCGATGTCGCAAGTATAATATCCACCTTAACCCGTTGAAATACGTCTTTTGCGTTCCCGCCGACCGTCTCTTAGGCTTCATAGTGTCTAAGGATGGTATCACTCTTGACCCTTTGAAAGTTCAAATCCATTCTTGAACTTCCCATTCCACGTACCCTACGCCAGCTCCAAAGTCTCCAAGGCAAAGCTAATTTTCTTCGTCGGTTCGTCCCTGACTATGCCACCACCACACATGGGTTCCTTAGACTCCTCTAATCCAATATCCCATTTGTTTGGGATACCTATGCTCATGGGTCTTTCGATGCCCTCAAGCAGGCTCTCACATCCGCTCCCTTGATCCGCCCTCCCGACTTTGATTGGGACTTCATCCTGTACATCTCCGCTTCCACCTATTCGGTCGCTGGAGTCCTTATCCAGGAATATGACAATGGTATCGAGCATGTGATCTACTACGTCAGTAAGAACCTAGTAGGGCCTCCTGTTTCCTACTCACATGAAGAAAAACTAGCGCTGGTTGTTGTGTTCTGAGTCCAAAAACTTCGTCATTACATCCTCATGCGTTCCACCAAGGTTGTGACTAATTCCAACCCCATGGCTTTCCTATTGAGTCGCTGCATCCTCACTGGGAAGTACGCCCGTTGGTTCGTCATCCTTCAAGAATTCGACCTCAAATTTGTCACACCAAAAAGTAAGAAAGGTTTAGCCCTTGCTGAACTCATTTCTGAATTACCTATCGGAACACAAGATCCTCTAGTTAATGATGATTTCCCTGATGAGCACTTATTCTCCATTACTTCGGACGATCCTTGGTACGGAAATATCCTCACTTACTTGCGAACCCAAAATTTCGCTCTTCACCTTGATCGTGACGCTCGAAGACGTATCCGACACCAGGCTCCTCGCTACCTTCTTATCGGTGACGACCTCTATCATCGCGGTATAGATATTTTCCTTCGTCGTTGTCTCACGCACACTGAAGCTGAAAAAGTCCTCAATGCCTGCCATAGCGGCGCTTGTGGTGGCCACCTCTCCGGTCTTGCTACTGCCCAAAAATTCATGCACGCTGGGTATTTCTGGCCTTCCCTCTTCAGTGATTGCATTGAAGCAGTCAAACACTGTTCCAATTGCCAACATTTCGCCCATAAGGCGCGAGCTCCCCCAGCTCCCCTCCATCCGGTCATCTCAACTGGTCCCTTTTGTAAATGGGCCATTGAATTTATGGAGTGTCACCCGCCATCCGCTGGAAACCATAAATATATCATCGTGGCGGTCGACTATTTCACAAAATGGGTCGAGGCTATGCCAACATTTAACAACACCGCAGCTACCGCAGCCCTCTTTTTCTTTAACCATGTTATCGCTCGATTCGAGGTTCCGAAACATCTGGTCTCTGACCACGACCACCATTTTGAAGATGAGATATGGTGTGAGCTATCCTCACTGTTGGGTTTTGAGCACCAATATTCCTCGTCCTATTACCCCCAAGGTAATGGCCAAGTTGAAGCAGTCAACAAAATCCTCAAGACTATGCTTCAACGAATGGTGAATAAGCACAAAACCAACTGGCATCTTATGCTCTTCCCTACTTTGTGGGCCTATCGAACTTCTGTTAAAACTTCCACTGGGTTTACTCCTTTCCACCTCGTTTTTGGAGAGGAGGCAGTCTTACCGATCGAGTGTGAAATCCCTTCCCTTCATCTGGCCGTTGAACTTCTCCCTGATACCCAACCTCTTTAACAATGACTTATCATGCTTGAGCGTGCCTCCGAAGACAGTCGTGTTGCATTGCAAACCATTGAAGTGGCTAAGAAACGCACCAAAGCTCAGTATGACCGAAAAGTCCACCCTCGTACTTTTCACGAAGGCGACCTTGTTCTAGTATATGACCAAGCCCATGATGTCCTTGGTCACGAGAAGTTCGACTCATTATGGCTAGGCCCTTACATCATCAGTAAGGATCTTTGTAAGGGGGCATACCTCTTAGAGGACTTCGAAGGCAATCCCCTTCCTAATCCTCGCAATGCACTCTATCTTAAGAAATATTACCCTTAGCATTTCCCTTCCGAAATGCATGTTTTGTTTTCTTTTAGATAGCCGGCATCTTTTTCGTTTTCGTACTTTGACACTTCACCAGGACACATTTTGTCCCCGAAGGGTCACTCCACCTCCTCCTTAAAATCGCATTTCTTCACTTACATCACTTGTACTTGGGGCACCACTTTGCCTCCTTACTTGTCTTTGTTCGTGTCGATTTTCGTCGTGAGTTACCATCTTGTACTCATGTTTTCATGGTCCCCCATTGGACCTCTACTGTGTGGCAGCACCATCGAGTCGCCCTTGTTTAGAGCATCCAAGTGGAGTCATCATCGCATTCATGGAGTCTATCCCGAGTCCCTTTGTACCTCGCTATAGTCCTCCATCCCTCATTGCTTGGTTTCTCTCTTGTGTCGCACATTATGGCCTTCAGTCCCACTGTCCCTTATCCCTGATGATATTGTGTCAGTTGTTGCCATGTCATTCATGCCCTTTATGCTCTAGCAAGGGAAGTCGTCCATTCGCTACTCAGTCCCCTCCATTCCACCATCATCATTGGTATTAGTCTGTCCGTCGCTCTACTATTTTCTCTCGTGCCTTAGTTGGGGATCTCTCATTACCTCACCTATGGCGGGCCTCCTTCTGTCGACATCAGCTCCTTCATTCCAGAAGACAGGTCTAGAGGGCGGTGTACCTTGGTTCCAGCTTCCATTCTTGTTCGGTGCCTCGGATCCAGCAAAGGGATCTCTCATTTCCCTTTGACTTGATTGTTTCTCCACTCCGACTCGCTTCGGCCTTGATCGGGGTCTGCATGCCAGTGGATTCGATGATATAGCAGCTCTTGGTGATTCTCGGGTGTGTGTGAGATGTCTCAGCCCTCATGAGGGGGTGGCCCTGTAGGTAGCCCCCCACATGCCCGGATGACCTCTTCATTGCAGCCCTCGATGCAGCTCCATATATTTGATGATGTTGGCCTTAGCCGCTTGCAACGCCTCTTTGATTTGCATGTATCAGTCAGATTTTGTGAGCCCTTCCCCTCTTATAGGGGGCATTTGGGTTGTATTTGTATCTCATGTACTCAGATATTATTGTATAAGTCCTGGCTGTTATCCCAGGCACAGCATGTATGTGGGATTCCTCATTGTATTCTTATCTGGCTCATGTTTATGCCGGTTGTACTTTATGGTTCGGTCCCTTGTTTACTGGACACACTATTCTTTTGTACTTTGTCTCAGCGGGCATAGGTATGCCTCCCCCGCCGCCTTTAGCACAGGTACCCTCTCATAAAAAGAGACTTGTTGCACCTGTAAGTCTCGTCTCCTCAGGGTCTAGTTCTTCAACACATTAGTCTACCTTACATCTCTCTCTCCGACTTCCCTTTTGATGTCTGGTGATTGAGTTCTTACAACGTACTTCGGTCATACGATTTGCTCCTAACACTCGCACGCTGGGGGGCAATCTGTTACACCATTTTTTGGTCATCTAACCTACTATCATTAGATGGACCCAAGTACACCATGTAAGACCAATTTTACCCTAAGTAAAATTACTTTCACTATGTCAAATAACTTAATAAACCACATTTATTAGGTTGTTTATGGTCTAAACAGGAAACCCCAAAAGGAAATATTAAACAAATCTATATTTGTTTGATTTTCCTCATGGAATAATTAATTAAACACTAATTTAATTATTATTCCTCATCATGTTTAACCCAAAACAAAGAAATTAATTAGATAAATCTCTATTTATCTTATTATTTTCTAGGAATAATTATTTAAATCTTATTTAAATAATATTCCTTGTTAAATATGACTAAATCACCCATAAATAATTAAATAAATCGTTATTTATTTGATTATCTTTCAACCACTTCCTTAAAATGATAAATAAATCATTTATTTATTTATTATTCACAAATAAAGGGATTTGACCCAAGTCAAATACTTTTTCCCTCCAACAAATATAATAAAATATTCCATAAAAGGTGGATCTAGATTTGGTTAACATTATTTTAATCATGCACCAAGATCTAGAATGACCCAATATTTTGTTATAAATAGGAGGGTTTTTCCTACCATTCTTCACCTTTTGTTGCCTATTAGATCACTCTGGATCTAAAACTCTTGGTCTGACTTTGAGCCATTATCATTGTCACATTTTCCATTATTTGTTGTGTGAGCTCCCTTTGAGTTCTATCTTTGTCTGGGTTTTCTACACCAACAGGAGAGAGAAATGCTAGATCTGAAGTGCTGAGGACTTCCAAGAACCCATCCCATTGAGGAGAATTTGAAACATCTTCTTGTTTTCCTCCCAGGTGCCCTTAATACAAAAAATTCTTTCAAAAATTGTTCTTGTCTTGTCTATTGGATATATGGAGAAAACCCTTCTTTTTACTGCTTAATGTCTTTCTATGCATAGATCTGGTTTTTTGCAGCTCTTTTCTTGATCAACTAACTGTAGATCTGAAGATATTGGCAGCCACATTTGATGTTACGGCTATTAGTTATGCGTAGATAAAGTGGTCTTTTTTCGTACACGTCGACAAAGGATTCATACTAACAACCAACATATAGATATATAAATATTATTTCTGCAGAAAGTTTCAGATCTATAGACTTACCCAAATTTCTTCACTTCCCTTAAATGAACATGTGCCAGGTTACAGAGCCAAACATTTCATCAAAAGATCATGCAAGTACATAGTCATTTCAGGTCTAGAGATCCTGATCCATCATTATATCCATGGGTGCATCATAATTTCAAATCTACAAATAAACAAAACCAATTTCATGTAGATATAATTCAAAGAGAAGTATTCAGTTCAAACCCTTACACTTTCACACCCTTGCACTATGATCTTCTTCTCCTTATATAGGTTTAACCTTTATCAATACCATGAGCCAAAACCACACAAGTGTCAATGGTATTCTTGGATAGAATCAAATATAAGACACATCGCTCAATATTGTGGGCTAAAATCATGGTCATGCCCCCTGGTATCATAATTTTTGGAGCGCAAAAGGCATACACGACTTGGGTCGTTCTTGTCTGCATGTATACGTGACTTGGCCTACACGAACTCGCGTATATAACCTTCAATTATGAATATTAATAATATTATATTGTACTTTATACATTTCTTCTGCCAGACCTTCTATAAAATCATTGTGCTTCTCTAGAAGTCATATTCTTCATCTTTTGCAAGAGATTTTCCATTAAGGACAACATATGCAACCATAAGAATCATATTTCCAACAATCTCCCCCTTTGGACTTGATGGAAACCATGATGGAGTTTGATCACCACACCCTTTAGATACATAAGATACATAAACAATATTCAAACAACAAATACTCTCCCCATTTGACATCATGGACAAAGGGTGGACAAATCCCCCCCCTGAGCACATGTGGAGTCTTCAGATTTTTCAATAAAATACATGACTTTTTAACTCAACAGAGTATGACCTTTTCTATCACCAAGGACACAAAATTACATCAAGGATCCTACCGAGTGGATTTACATATTGACTCATCTACCCAACCAAGTGGGCTTAAAAATTTGAACATGACAACCTTTACATCAGAGGTCTCAATATGGTCTTTATATAAAATGACTTGTTCTAACCAAAACCAAAGAATCTCAAACAGGATATCATAACAGAAACCAACATAGTGCCAATGAAGCAATCTTTTCATCAAGGAAAATGCTCCCCCTAAACCTGTGCATCCTGAACACCTTCAACAATAAATTCATCAAAGCATCTTCATCAAGGATATAAAAGTAAAAGAAAGGAACTGTATGATGAATACCAAAACAACATAGTTTACCGATCAACACCACAACCTGTTCTCAAAGATGACCTATAGATTTTTTGTCCAAAAAAACCATATGTAGCTTTATGCATAGAAACTACGTGACTCGCCTTCATGAAACTAGCGTACTGAATTCAATCTTCTGAAATTAAGCAAATTTGATAAGTGAGGCAAAGACAACTCCCAACTTCTGTCTGAGATATTCAAATGCTTCCCTGGGAAGAGGTTTAGTAAATATATCAACAACTTGTTCTTTGAAGGGAACATACTCCAATTTAACCTTTTTCTCAAGCACTTGTTCGTGTAAGAAGTGATACATGATAAGAATGTGCTTGATATTGGAATGCATAATAGGATTTTTCGAGATACTGATGGCACTTGTATTATCACAGAAGATGGATATGGGAGGAGAAATTTTAATTTTAATATCTTGTAATGTCTGCATCATCCAAAGAAATTGTGTGCAGCATGATGTGACGTCCACATATTATGCTTTTGATGTAGATAAAGAAATGGAACTTTGTTTCTTGTTTAACCAAGATACTAATCGGGGCTCCATATAGAATGCACCATCACTAGTGCTTTTTTGTTCATCAATATTTCCATCCCAATATGCATATGTGTACGCATGAAGAGTGAGATCAACATTATTTGGATACCATAGAACAAATTATTGAGTCCATTGTATATATTTGAATATTCCTTTTACAGCCTGAAGGTGTGACTCTTTTGGATTAGCTTGGAATCGTCTAACAATCCCAACTACATGCATAATATCTGGTCTAGTCCTGGTCAGATAAAGTAGACTTCAAATCATAGATCTATATTCCAGTTCATGTAACATGGGAGAATCATCATGAGAACTGAGGTTACATCCAGTTACCATTGGAGGGCTTACAAGTTTGCAGTCTTCCATCCCATACTTTAGGATTTTCTTGAGATATTTTTCTTGTGATAGAAATATGGCATTTGTTGCTTGTTTCACTTGTGAGCCAAGAAAATATGTTAGCTCCAAAAGTAATGACATTTAAAATTATTGTTGCATAACAAAAGAAAATGTATAACTCATGAACTCTTCATTACTCCTGAAAATGATGTCATCAACATACACAACAACAATTAATGATTTATCATTATCAATTTTTGTGTATAATTTACAGTCAGCAGATCCTTTTGTGAAACATTGTTGTTGAAGATATTTTTCAAGACGATAGTACTATGCCTGAGGAGCCTGTTTTAGACCATATAGATCCTTTTCAAGTTTGCAAACAAGTTTTTAATCATTTCCCATAATTAATCTTTCTGGTTGTTCTATATAAACTTCTTCTTCTAGATCCCCATTAAGGAAAGCAGATTTTACATCCATTTGATAAACTTTGAATTGTTAAAAACTTGAAAAAACAAGAAACATTCTTATGGCTTCAATTATGGCTACAGGTGAAAATGTTTCTTCAAATTCTATACCTTCTTGTTTAGCATACCATTTACAAACAAGTCTAGCTTTGTTTCTAATAACATCTCCATTTTCATTTAACTTGTTTTTGAATATCCATTTTGTTCCAATAAAATTTTTAGCATGAGGTCTTGGAACCAATTCCCAAGTATGATTCTTTTCAATCTGATCAAGTTCTTCATTCATGGATTTAATCCAACATTCATCTTTACTATCTTTATTTACATTTTGTGGTTCAATAGTGGATAAGAATTCTAGGTAGCTAGGGGATCCTACAAGACTTCTTGTTTGGACACCTGATCCCTTTTCTCCCAATATTTGAGATTCTGGATGGTTCTTTTGAACATACCTGGATGGAGATTTTTCTGATATATCTTCTTCTGGTTCTTCATTAGGTTCTCCTTCTATGTTGTTATTTGATGAGGAAAAATATACATCATCATCATCTTCATTTGTTGTTTTTATTTCCCTTTAGGGAGTTGTGAGAGACTCATCAATTACAACATCAATAGATTTAACAACATTATGAAGTGGTTTATTGTAAAATTTATATGATTTATTCCTAGAAGAGTAACCAAGAAATATTCCTTCATCCTCTCTAAGTTCAACATTACCAAGTTTTTCATCATTATTCTTGATAAAACATCTTCTTCCAAAAATACTAAAGTGCTTCATAGTGGGAAGATTACCATACTAGATCTCATAAGGATTTTTATCACTGTTCACACGAACATGAGCCTTGTTGAGAATATATACTATAATATGCGTTGTTTCCCCCCAAAAGGTATCGAGAGTTCCAGATTCATCAAGCATAGCACGAACCAGCTTCTGAACTGTTATAGTCATTCTTTCTACCACACCATTTTGTTGTGGAGTTTCAGCTACTGAAAACTGCCTTTTTATGCCATATTGTTTGTTGGAAATACTAAGAGGGGGGTTGAATCAGTATTCCTTTCAATTAGAATTATTATTAATCTTTCAGAGCATTATTTAATCTTCAATTATTATCAGTGTTTGTACAATGATAGCAGTAAACAAAAGGAACACAAATTCACATAGTTTTTAAGGTGGAAACCCTCTCCGGGACAAAAACCACATGAATTCTTTTCTAATAATTCTTTAATATTCAACTCCAATTGAAAATAAAGCTCCAACTCCGTAGAATCTAGAAAAGAATTATTCTCCAGCTCCCACTGGATGGACGCTCCAACGCCTGATATTCTTCAGTAGTAAACTGAACGGATTCCCCAACACCCAATGAGCTACAATTCACCCTAGCATCACCATACCACCCTGAATTTTTCATAGGCTTGAACCTATTGGTGACTTCATGCACCAACCTAGCACCACCCTACCACTCTATAGAAGAATAAAACAAGAATGGAATCCTGTACCAGGGAAAATGATCCACTTTACAATGATATAGAATGATGTAGAAGAAGAAGAAAAACTATACCATAACCCAAACTATGACACACCCACCTAATGATGATCCTAAACCTCCCAACACTACACCCTCAACTCTTGGTAGATAGACACTTGTACAATTTTGACAATGATGCATTTATAATGACTTGGTACAAAGATACCTTTACAATGACTGTATGCAATGCTGCCCACTTGAAGACTTCATGTGGTGAACTTATTGTTAATGTTATTCACCTTGATTACTGCTCTTGTCATGCTACCCTCTGTTTCACCTTGCTTTGCTTTGCTGCCCTAGAGATTCTGGTCCTTTGCAGCCCTTGACAACACATGATCTAGCTTTTTCTTGTCTTCTAGGAGCTCAATATTGAATCTGGTGTATCTATATTATTTCAGATCCCAAATTTTTTATTTTAGGCTCTCTATTAGTTCTATGAGTCTTCTTTCCAATACCATAGGTCTGACCTAATTTTGATTCTTCAAGGGATAGTTATGCCCAATCTCTCATAATTCCATAATTATGGACTGGTTCAGTATAGAGAACTTGTATGGCATTCCACGTGTCACTGTTTCATCATTCGTCTCTGAAATTTATAGAGAGAAAAATAAATTCCATGCACTGTCTGCCAATTTTTACATAATTCCAATATTATACTCAAAGAGAGAGTTATGACGATTTTCACAAGGTCACTTCTTTGAGATGAAGTTCAGGAGCCTGTAAAAACACTGACTACCACAGATAATATGTCTGAAAATATTACGCACCTTGATCTGAAATTTTTATAAGAGCTTCCTCAAGATTTCAGCTTCACCTCATAACAATTTCAGCTTCTGAATAAAAAAATTTATACCACAAATTCCACGATGACTTGTTTCAGGTAGAGAAATCCTTGCACGACGAGGATATGAGGATCAAAATTTATATAAATGCTTAGGTTGAGAGGGTCTTCAACAAGCGAACGTGGGAGGGATTTTAGGAGCTTAAAAATTATTAATAATTGACTTTTCAATGACCCATGCCACAACCCCATGGGTTTTTATCCCACTAACTCGGGTTACAAACTTCAAACATGAATATCTCTCAAACCATGAAGAATGACATAGTGTGCCATATATCAACGGAAACATCTCGACGAGTATAAACCACCAATAATATTCTTGACCCAGAATATAGTAATTTGGTAGGTCAAAATTACCATGCAAGATCAAGGTAACCCTTGGTGCTGCTTGGGTTGACATCAATGACCACCACTGATCAACAATCTCCCCCTTTGACATTGATGGCAACACAAGTACTCCCCCTACGATCATGACACCTCTTCCTACAACATTATCCCCCTTTGAAATCAATGACAAAGGGTAACTCCCCCTGAAACACAACCATCTTGCGACCCTGTACACACTTCAACTCCCCCTTTATATTCTGAATAAGGAAAATCTAATGAGAACTTGGGAGAATCCCAAGCTTCTAGTGAAGCTATTCAAATGCTTCACGAGTACTCTTACGATCATCAACACTTCCTACCCAATATGCATCTGTAAAGGCTTGAATAATGATATTGCTACCCTTGGGATACCACAAGCCATATTCTAATGTTCCCTTTAGATATCGAAGAATTCTTTTGATGACAATAATATGTGATTCTTTTGGTGCTTCTTGGAATCTTGATACTTGTACAACTGCTTGCATAACATATTACCGGGAGGCTATTACATATAGAAGACTAACAATCATATATCTGTAGAACCTCTGATCCACATCCTTAGATGAGTCATCTATTCTCAATTTGCAACCAGTTACCATCGGAGTAAGGATGGGTTTGAAATCTTCCATTTTGAATTTATTGAGCATTTCCTTGATGTACTTGGCTTTACATATAACTATTCCTTTCTCTTGTTGAGATATTTGAAGCCCTAAGAAGTATGTCAACTCACCAAGTAAAGACATATCTAACTCACTTTGCATATTTTTAGCAAATTTCTTACTTATTCGATCATCATTACTACCAAATATTATATCATCCTCTTTAGCTAGAAGACATGCTTTAGTTGCTTCATCTAGAACATATATGTCATTTTGAGCTCGCCTTGTTGTAGCCACAATTTCACCATACATGCCTTTCCTGATTTCACATTTTGTGGAGTTGAATAGTATTATGTGTCCTTGATCACACATTTGTCCAACACTAAGCAAATTGTGATTCGTGTTTTCAACCAATAGAACATTCTTGGCTAGAGCATATTTTCTTCCGAGAGTGACGGCACCTGATCCTAAAACATTTAAAGATCCATCATTTCCAAAGGACATGGTTCCATCCTTCTTCTCTTTCAGATATACAAATTTCTTTCTATCTCTAGTCATATGTGTTGAGCAACCGATATCAACATAGCACACATCTTTGTTGTTTTGAGCCTTGAGAGCGAGAGCACAATTATAAGTCTTGTTCTTCTTCCATGTCCGTTCGTTCAATGGCTTTGAAGATTCTTCTAGAGGATTTACAAGTCTATAGTCTCTGGCTATGTGTCCAAAGTTTTGACATTTGTAACATTCAATATTATCTATTAAATGTTCAAATGTATTGATGTTTTGTTGAGCCCTCAGAGGTTCATATTTGACAGATCTCCTGGAACTGTATTGTTTCCTAGGGTACGTGCGACATTCTACAACTTTATGACCAAATTTTCCACATGAATAAAAATATCCATAAAAAATATGTTGTTACCTAGATGGAAATCTTCATCGAGGAATTTTCTTCCAATGTTGTTCTTGTGAATCTTGTCCAATGAAGTCTACACGCATGTCAGATCTCATAGGTTCATTGTATTTTGATGTAGAAGGTTTCGCTTCTTCTTCTTTTTAATTGAGGCCAATTCTATCGTTATAATATCATTGATTGTTGTTGAGTTCTTCCAATTCCCTTGAGTTGTTGGCATAGTTTTCAACATTTTTTCCCTTATTCACTTCCTTATGTAGCGATACTACTTCGGCTTCTAATGCTTCCCTTTCTTGATTGCTTTCAGCTTCCAACTTCCTTTGAATTGACTCTTCAATACATTTGTGTTCTTCAACTTCAATTTTGAGACCTTGAACTTGTTCTTCAAGAGTATTGGAACAAATGTTCTCAACCTTGAGCTTTTTTATAAGCTTGATTTCCTCCTTAGAAAATTATTCTATGGTCAACCCTTCTTCTTCATTGTTTGAGACCTCTTGTTTAATGTGCTTGGCCATAAACAATACTCTCTCATTGGCTTCTTCTTCATTGTCATTCTCTTCATCAGATGATGAGATATCTTCTTTAGAGAGAAAGTTCCATTTGGATCCTTGCTTGTTGAATTTCTTAAAGCCTTTCTTTCCTTTTGAGTTTCCATCACTTCTGTTCGGACATTTTTCTGTGAAATTCCCAGCCTCACCACAACCAAAACATATCAATGGAATTTTACCTTTGAATTTTCCCTTACCAATTTTTAGTTTTCTCGTAAAGTAAGCATCTTCTTCATCTGAAAGACCTTCTTCATCATCTCCCTTCTCTTCACACTTTCAGGTGCATGTCTTTTCAATTGAAGGTTGTTTTTCCTTATTGGTTTTCTTAGATGCAATGAACATAGTTTCTAGATGCAAAGTACCCTCTTCTTCATCATGTCTCATTTCATATGCTATGAGAAATACATGTGATTCCTCTTTGTTGAGTTTGTCCAGGATTGCGCTATATTCTAAGACTAATACCTTTGGGTTGAATCTCCCTGGTAACATTCTAATAATATTTCATATAATATTCTTCTCATAAATTGACTCTCCCAATCCTTCTAGAGTGTTGGTTATTTCATCAACATATTGGAAGTATGTTGCAATGTTTCCATCTTCTTTCATTCTGAGTTGCTCAAATTTTTCTCTATAGATTTGAAGCTTTTCTTCTTTGAAATTTGAGTCACCTGCATATATATTCTCAAGCTTGTCCCATACATTTTTGGCAGTTTTACAACCCAACACCTTATGATAAGCAGATTCAATAAGTCTACTGATAATAATATTCATTTCTTTTGCATAATTTTCCAAATTCTTCTTACCTTGTTCATCCGTGGTTGGTGTAAAGCCATTTTGAACAGTGTCCCATACTTCGTAACCTTGCGCCAAGAGATAGACCTCCATTCTTCCGTTCCAGAGTGCATAATTATTTTCATTGAACAAAGGTACACCATTCTTGGTATGCCCCATGACCTCCTTCCAGTTGTTAAACTGATATTGAAGGAACCAAGCTATGATACCAATTGTTTGAAATACTAAGAGGGGGGGTGAATCATTATTCCTTACAATTAGTATTATTATTAATATTTCAGAGCATTAGTTAATTTTTAATTATTATTAGTGTTTGTACAATGATAGTAGTAAACAAAAGGAACACAAATGCACAAATTTTTTAAGGTGGAAACCCTCTCCAGGACAAAAACCACCTGAATTATTTTCTAATAATTCTTTAATATTCAACTCCAATTGAAAATAAAGCTCCAACTTCTTAGAATCTAGAAAAGAATTCTTCTCCAGCTCCCACTGGATGGACACTCCAATGCCCAAGATTCTTCAGTACTCAACTGAATGGATGTCCCAACACCCTAGGAGCTGCAACTCACCCTAGCACCACCTTACCACCCTGAATTTTTCACGGGCTGGAACCTAATGGTGACTTCATGCACCAGCCTAGAACCACCCTACGACCTTATATAATAATAAAACAAGAATGGACTCTCGTACCAGGGAAAATGATCCACTTTACAATGATATAAAATGATGTAGAAGAAGAAGACACACTAGATCATAACCACAACTATGACACACCCACCTAATGATGATCCTATACCTCCTAACATTTCCTCTTCAACTCTTGGAAAATAGACACTTGTATAATTTTTACAATAATGCATTTACAATGACTTAGTACAATGATACCTTTACAATGACTATATGCAGTGTTTCCCACTTGAAGACATCATGTGGTGAAATTATTGTTGTTGTTCTTCACCTTTATTTCTTATCTTTTCATGCTACCCTCTACTACACCTTGCTTTTATTTTCTGCCCTAGAAAGTGTGGTCCTTTGCAGCCCTTGACAACACACGATCTAGCTGTTTCTTGCCTTCTAGGAGCTCGATATTGAATCTGGTGCATCTATGTTATTTCATATCCCCAATATGTGATTTTCGGCCCTATAGTATTCCACTGATTATTATTTCCAATGCCACAAGTCTGACCTAATTTGGATTTTTCAAGGGAGAGTTATGCCCAATCTCTCACAATGCCCTAATTATGGACTGGTTCAGTAGAGCAAACTTGTACGGCATACCATGTGTCACTGTTTCTTCATTTGGCTCTGAAATTGATATAGAGAAAACTAAATTTTGTGCATTATCCATCACTTTTTACAGAATTCTAATCTGATACTCAGAGAGAGAGAGAGTTATGATGATTTTCCCAAGGTCACTTCTTTGAGATGAAGTTTAGGAGCCTGTAAAAACACTAACTTCCACAAATCATATCTCCGAAAATATTGTGTACCTTGATTTGAAATTTTTACAGGATCTTCCTGAGGATTTTTGATTCACCTCATAAAAATTTCAGCTTCTGAACCTTCGTAGAAGACAAGTTATAGTGCAAATTGCATGACGACCTATTTTTGGTAGAGAAATCCTTGCATGAGGAGGATATGAGGATCACAATTTATATAAATGCTTAGGTTGAGAGGGTCTTCAACAAGTGAACGTGGGAGGGATTTTAGGAGCTTAAAAATGATTAATAATTGAATTTTCAATGACCCATGCCACAAACCCATGGGGTTTTAGCCCACTATTTGGGGTTAGAAACTTCAAACATGAATATCTCTCAAACCGTGAAGAATTACATGGTGCGCCATATATCAACTGAAACATATCGACAAGTAGAAACCATCAATAATATTATTGAACTATAATATACTAATTTGGTAGGTCAAATTTACAATGAAATATCAAGGTAGCCCCTGGTGCTGCTTGGGTTGACATCAATGACAACCACTAATCAACATTGTTCATAGAAATTAAAGAATTCATCTAATATGTATTCTCCTCCTCGGTCAGATCTACGACATTTGATTTTTAGATGTAATTCATTTTCAACCAAATATTTTAAGATATTAAACTTTTCAAAAGCTTCATCTTTATGTTTCAATAAACTGATCCAACACATTATAGAAAAGTCATCACTAAATAGAATATAGTATTGTTCTCCATGAGGAGAATTTTTCCTTATGGGACCACATAGATCAGTATGTATAAGTTCAATAGGCTTACTTGCTAATACTTATTTGGCATTAAATTGCACCCTGGTTTTCTTACTGAATTGGCATGACTTGCGTATGGTACTTTCAGGTGGAGTGATGTTGGGTAGATCACGAACAGCTTTGAGTCTGCTAAATTTTCTTATTTGAGAGAAGCTCAAATGTCCCTATCTTTTGTGCCATAACCAATTTTCTGCATATTTACCTAAATAGCATTTCTATTGGCCACCTTTCATTATATACAGATTCTTGGTGTTTTGGTTCCTTTTATTACGGTTTTTCCTGTGTCAAGTTTACGAACTACACATTCTTTTGAACTAAAAACAACTTCATTTCCTTGATCACATATTTGACTCACACTCAACAAGTTATGCTTTAATCCATCCACATACATAACATTATTAGCTTTCACCTTTTATTTTAGAAAAACATAACCTTTACCCCTAATGATAGCAGGAGAGTCATTTCCAAAAGGAACATTATTCTCCTTCTCTAATGCGTTGTATGAAAGGAGTTTATTTTTATCATTTGTCATGTGTTTTGAGCATCTTCTATCAATGTAGCATTTATTTTCTTCCCCTTCTGAAAATAAATCTATGCCACAACTTTCAACGTATGAGTCCTTATTTCTCCATACCTTGGAGTTTGAGAGTATATGCTCTTTTGGCTGAAGTTTTCTCCTGCATTCAAATTCTTCATGTCAAAACTTATTGCAATAAGAAAATTAAATTTCATCTTGAAGATAATAAAAGTTGTTATAATTATTCTTCTTTATTCCAGACTCATTTATTTGCCTTCTTTCTTCTCTGGTCATGATGGTTTTGTATGCAACTCATTGAGCAGATTTTTATGACATGAGAAACATTAAAGAAGAAATTTATGTGATCATGTAACCTTCTATTGATGTTTACCTTCTTATTGATATTTCTATTATTGTTCATCCTTGAATTTAAGTGGTCATGATTTACCTTTATATTCTCTTTTTTCTTTTTCTGAGTGATGAAATTTTTCTGGTTGGCTTTAGCTGCATTTAGATAGCTTGGTGCTGAAAACTGAGAAGATTCTCTGATATATCCAAGACATGTCTTTACAAGAGGAGAGTGTTGTACCTTGATAATTTCATCTAAGGTTTCAAATCCTTTAGAAAATCTAATATTTAAAGTTTTTACTTTCTCAAATTCCTTTCTTAGACTTACTATTTCACATTATAATTTCTCATTGTGCTTCTCATTTTCTAGAAATTGATTATTTAAAGTATCTATGGTTATTTTGTTTCCTTCCAAACATATTTTGAGTTGATTGATTTCTTAAATAAAATCATTTTCTTCTAAGGCATCCATAAAAGTATCTTTATCCTCACTAGAATATTTTTCAAATGCCATGAGTAGTCTAATATCTTGATCAGACTATCCTTCTTCACTATTTGATAGACCATCACTATTTTCATGAGTATAATTGATTTTCTATTGATGAAACATTTCTTATTACCTTTTGCTAATTCCTTTCCTTTTTCATAATTATATTTATGGGGACATTTAGCAGCATAATGACCAAATCTTCAACAAGAAAAACATTTGAAAGGAAGCTTACCTCTGAACTTTCCAGTGCCAAGTTGTAGTTTCTTTACACAATTTATCTCATCTTGTTTTGAAACATACCCTGATCCTTCATGTTATTCTATTTCCTTGCCTTTTGTAGCAGCTCTAAAAACAACTTATTTGACTTCAGATGGACCTCCTTTCCTCATTTCACACGCAGTCAGAATTCCATGAAGTTGAAAAATAGTAAGAGTTTGTAGATCCTGCTTCTCTTCAATAACAGGCACTTTTGACTCGAATTTAGGAGTTAGAGATCTTAAATTTTTTTATAATAGAGTGGTGTCAGTTATAGTTTCACCCATATTTCTCATACTATTTACAATCTCATCTAAATGTAAAAAGAAACTGGCAATTCTTTCATCATTATGAATTCTGAGTTTTTCATATTAAATTGTAAGATTTTGTAGTTTAACGCTTTTTACCTTGGCATCACCTTCATAGCTCAAAATTATTTTGTCCCATATCTCCTTTGTTTTATTTAACTGCATAAATTTGGTAAATTTTGATTAAGTTAGACTCCCTAATAAAGAATTGACAGCCTTTGCATTGGTTTCATAGTTTTTTCTTGCTCCTGGATCTATTGGAACTGAGGCTAAATATTGGTAACCGCCTTCAACTATAACCCATACATCTGCTCAAAGAGACTGAATATGGGACCTTTTCTTGGTCTTCCAAAAGATTAAATTGTTTCCATTGAAGAGTGGAGGTATAATAGATGCTATCCAATCTTGATTGCTCATATTATATGATCTTCCTTCTAGAGATTAAGCTTCTACAGAAGGACTTGCTCTGATACCAATTGTTGGGAAAAATATTGAGAGGTGGGGGAGTGAATCATTATTTGCAATAATCACAATATTTTACTTTTTTCTTTACTGATTTCTATACACAACTTTGATTATTCCAAATAGCATATGTATGCGCCTATCCAAACCAAAACTAGTGTATGCTTATATAACTTTACTATTTAGATGAATATTAAGAAAAAATATTTAACCCAAATCATCAGTTATGAATCAGATAGATAAGCAGTAAATATGTGAAGTAATAAGAGAACAAATCATCACACAAGAGCATTACACATGAAAACCAAGATTTAAGGTGGAAACCCAATTCGAGAGAAAACCACCGTTGTTGTCGTCTCTATCTTCTAAATTTTTATATATAAAATTTCTTACAATATTGTACTGATGCATACTCATATCAGTACTCAAGCATCTACCTTCAGAAGGCTGCAACCTTCTCTCATTCTCCAGTTGTTACTGGAAGGGAGATCCAACCCCCTGATCTCATTTACCAGCCACTACTATAAGGGAGCTACAACCCCCTGATCAATACACCAACTTATACTAGCAGGAAGCTTCTACTTCCTCTCTGAAGGCTTCAACCCTCAGACCCATTGCAGACCATGTTTCATAAATTTTCACACTGGCTCCAACAGCTTCAACACAAATCAACATAAAAATCAACACCAATATACTTAACCTAAAATTCAAATAGAACAGTGAGATTAATGTAACCAAATCACGCTAATAAACCCAAATTTCAAAACCAACATGCAGAATCAATTTCAACCTTGATCATTCATTATCTTAAATGCATACGCCACTTCACTTTACTGAACCTATGTATATACACGCTTTCTTGACACCAACCTACGTATAGATCTATGGATACTGAATTTCCAGAATTTTATCAGTCTCAGAAACATATCTGATGCTTTCAGTCATATATCTTTTCAGATTTGCATAACCCTTATTTAGTTAGCATCATTAATCACATTTAATCATTCATTGATCATATTTGTACATATTCAACTTAGGATCACTTACAATATTCAAACAACCTAGATCTACATGAAGACTTCATTGACAAACAATAGAAATATAACAACAGTAAATAGATAACCTCTCCATCAAGCTTCAGAAAACCCTGAATTCAATACACGCTTTAGTTGAAACAAACTTGTGTGTATATGTGCTTTCACCGTGACGAACCAACTTATAGATCTAGAAATACTAAGTCTGCAGAAAGTTTCAGATCTATAGACTTACCCAAATTTCTTCACTTCTCTTTAGAAAACATGCGCCAGGTTACAAATCCAAAATTTTAATCAAAATATCATGCAAGTACATAGTCATTTCAGGTCTAGAGATCTTGTTCCATCATTGTATCCATGGGTGCATCATAATTTCAGATCTACAAATAAACGAAACCCATTCATGCAGATATACTTGAAAGATAATTATTCAGTTCAAACCCTTACACTTGCACACCCTTGCACTATGATCTTCTTCTCCTTATATAGGTTTAACCTTTATCAATACCATGAGCCAAAAACACACAAGTGCCGATGGTATTCTTGGATGGAATCAAATAGATGACACTGCACTCAATATTGTGGGCTAAAACCATGGTAATGCCCCATGGTATCATAATTTTTGGAGCACAAAAGGCATACACAACTTGGGTTGTTGTTTTTTGTGTGTGTACGTGACTTTTCCTTCATGAACTTGCATATAGAACCTTCAATTATGAATAGTAACCATCTTCTGTTGGACTTTATACATTTCTTCTGCCATACCTTTTGTAAAACTAGTGTGCTTCTCCAGAAGTCATATTCTTCATATTTTGTGAGATTTTCCATCAAGGAAAACATATGCAACCATAATAATCATATTTCCAACATTAATGTATCCCCCATAAGTGACACGAAATGGGTATCATGATTTGAGAAAAAAATTATGTTCATACATAACTCAATCAGGAATGACAAACATGGAATGACTTCTCTTGAATAGATTGGCGACATTGAATGGAGTTGGCAACATTGACCCAAAACCGAAAATGGAGGCTTTGAAATAGTATGATGAACCAAAAGAAAAGAATATTTCCCCACCAAACAACCCTGGAGATGAAGTGGAAGAGTTTCATGTTCAATATTGACTCATCACAATTAACAAATGGAGTAGCCCGTTTTCACAATTTCCCCAACCATATTGGTGAGTACCTCTTTATTTTTTAAGAAGTTTGAGGAGGATAACATATGCTTGATCTGTAGGTTCATCCTTCAAATGAATCCCTCTGATTATGTTTAACTAACCCTTAGAAGGAGTGGTTAGGTCTCGTCATGTTTGAAGATTCCATCATTGTTTGATGTTTTTATGAGTCCAACAAAGGTAAAACACGACATATTTTTCATGTTGACAAAGTTCAAAAAGGAGGTGAACAAGAAAACTTCAAAGGTTAATTTTCATAGATAGTCCCTTGAGTCCGAAAAGGAAGAAAACAATAACCAAGAGAACCTATTAGCCATGATCGACTAAGGTATTCCCTTTTTGTAAATAGTATATCTTAGTCCTGTAAAGGGTTAAACTTATACTGAGTAGATTTATTTCTATTTACTTTAATGAGTTCGAAAAGACAGGTAATTGGAAATATTTTCATATTTTGGGTCTGAAAATAGCTAAAAGAGGACTCCAGGGGTTCCTTTTTATTGAGTTTCAGAGCCCAAAAAAGTTATTAAAGTATTTTCTCTAGTCAGAATGATCTATTCAAAACATGACAAAATATGTCAAACAAATTTCGACCTACTCATAACATCACAAAATGATTAAAAATACCCATTTAGTGATAAAATTAAATCATAACTAGTTCAAAACATTAAATATGAATAATATAATGGAAGATATGACCCTAAATAATAAAAATGACAATTCATTTTTACCATTTCACATTTGCCTTCTGATTTTAGAGTTTTGAATACCTTTTTCCCTTTATTTTCTGCTACTGATTGTGATCAATCTAGTAGAAAATTTCTAGCGCCATCACTTCTAGGTAGGAGCTGAAACCTTTCTCTTTAGTTTCATCATCTAATTTTGTGATTTGATGCATTTTTTTTTGGGGGTTTTTAGGTCCCTAGGGCATAAATATTCCACCCCTGGACAAACAAACCCTCCTGAAGTCGAAAGGAGTATTGATTATGGTCAAAATACACTACAGGGATAGTTGTAATGCATTGTCTCTGTTGGAAATACTGAGAGGGGGGGGTGAATTAGTATTTCCAACAAATGGAATCAAATAAAAAACTATAGACTGTGCAATATCTACCACTTTTTACAGAATTCTAATCAGATACTCATAGAGAGAGTTATGACGATTTTACCAAGGTCACTTCTTTGAGATGAATTTCAGGAGCCTCCAAAAACCCTAACTTCCACAGATCATATCTCCAAAAATGTTGCGCACCTTGATCTGAAATTTTTACTGCATCTTCCTTAGGATTTCGGCTTCGTCTCATAAAAAATTCAGCTTCTGAACCTTCGTAGGAAAAAAGTTAGAGAAAAAATTTCACGATTATCTGTTTCAGATGGCCGAATCCCTTGCATAAGGAGGAAATGAGGATCACAATTTATATAAATGCTTAGGTTGAGAGGGGCTTAAACAAGTGAACATGGGAGGGATTTTAGGAGCTTAAAAAATATTAATTACGACTTTTCAATGACCCATGCCCCAACCCCATGGGGTTTTAGCCCACTAACTGGGGTACAAACTTCAAACATGAATATCTCTCAAACCGTGAAGAATTACAAGGCGTGCCATATATCAACGGAAACATATCGACAAGTAGAAACCATCAAAAGAATTATTGATCTAGAATATATTAATTTTTTAGGTAAAAATTCCCATGCAATATTGGGTTAGCCCTTGGTGCTGCTTGGGTTGACATCAATGACAACCGCTGATCAACAGTCTCTCCTTGAAGGGGTGTGTTGGTCACAATTATCAAGTTTGATATTCTAGTTCCATTAAACATTTGTCAAGCATTTTTCATGGAATGAATCCTAATGAGTCTCATTTTGATGTTTTATGACTTCATTGGAACAAAATGGACTTAATATGGAGGGAAAGAGGACATGAAGAATAGGATATGAATTGAGGAAATGATCTTGCTACCATCCATGCACTAAAAAATTGTGGGTTACTGAAATTATTATGGCTTCTTGGTATGAGGAAAAAAATGGAGCTTCTATAATATCTTGTACATTCATGGGATGTTCAAGCTGATACATTCTTACTAGGAGCACATATTCTTAAGAATAAGGTAGAGGACATATACGTTATGACTGGTTTATCTATGATAGGTTCCACCGTCCCCTTTCTAGGTGGGAGAAGGGGTGGGGAAATAGTCAAGGACTATATCATAGCTTATTTTAGACCTCAAGCTCAGCCAATTAGGGATGGGAAAATAAACATAAAATATTTGATATGATTTCCTTTAAGAATGATCATGTTCATCATTACCAGATTGGCTAGAAACTCTACACTTCACGTGGCCAATAGTTCATACATGCAGTATGCTATAGAGGGTATAAAGAGAACAATTTTCAACTGGAGTGAGGGAGTGTTGGTCAACATGAAAGAGAAGCTGACTAAAGAAAAATATGGAAGATTAAATTTTTTTGTATATGGTTCGATCTTAATCTCATTTTCCTTAGAGTGGATTCCATTGCTATAGCCTCATCATATCACACTCGAGCCCATTAATATGAGAGTTCCACTAATGAGGAGGTGGATAGATCTTATGTCTTGACATGCAGGTCTATCGGTGACCAGTTTCTCACCAACCTTCTTCGTATGGCTACGTAAACAGTTCATTATGATAGAATATTATCCATACGCAGGGATATATTTTTGTGGTGACCCTGAGCTCGTGCTTCCTAAGGGTGAGCAATGGGGTGTTATGGGTAAGATATTTCATACATTTTTATTTTAGGTTTTACAATTTTTTGTTTTTTTGATGTATCTGAGAGTAGAATTTTGATTCCTTCATGTAGATATTGGGCTCGTTCAACCTATAGGTGCTTCATATCTCCAACGTGTGAGAGATCCACAACAGGAAGTAGCACCATTATAGTTTTTTTCAATAGGGCAAGATGTACTACAATATCTCATTGTAGCCAATACCTTAACAGAGGTGGAGCAACACATGGAAGAATTGAAACATGGGATAGATGATACCACGGTCGACCAACTTTCTACGTGACTTGATAAAGACATTGTTGGAGTTCCAATCTCTATTGGTTGGCTACTGCACAAGATAGATCATGCAGTTGCATGTTATCATGAGCACTATGATTAGTCTATTAGGAAGATTATAGTCATATTTTCATGTAGTTTTTGATATTATGGGGCATATGGCCATATGTGTCTCGGGCACAAATATTTTAAAACCAAACTCATATATATATAATTATATTCAGTGTATATTATGTTTCTATTATCACTTTCATTGGATGTGATGTGTATTGAAATTTATTTAAATATGTTGCAAATGTATATATAAAACATGATTAGCCAGTGCATATGTCAATGTATTTATATTTCTAGAAATATGATGATATTGGATGAAATAAAAGTGTCTTTATAGAAGGCAAACCCTTAAGAAAATGTGTAGTATGGATGTACTTATAACCGAATAGACATTAGTCAATTGTAGTACTATAAGGTGTGAGTCAAGTTTGATGACTAAATGATGGATACCATGTGAAATAGCATCAGACAATAGCTCGACCACTACGCTATACTTAGTGATGTTGTTGGTAAAGCGACCGATAAAAATCCCTTGTAGACTCACTAACTCGCCATTTGGAACCAAAACTAGCCCACACTGGGGAGGATAGGTTCTGAGTACTACAACAAGCACCACCGACATAACCAACATATGGCTCAATGGATGCCTACATCTACAAACCAAACTTAAATGGGATCAACAAAAACCATAGGAAACTCCGAAGATACACACTACAAACACACTCAACACACCTATATACAGTATGTACACGGTGTATTGCACAAAAAAACAAGAATAATATTTCTTAAGGTAAAACCCATTTCTAGGTTGCGCCAGTGGAACTCCAACAAAATGGACTAGCTCATAGGCCCCTTTAGCAAGAACATGTTTGAAATAAATGGACTTAGCCACATGGGTTGTAACTTTCCTATTTCTAATTTCTCAGACTATTGGTTGTATATAAGGATAAGGTATCCTTCCGAGAAGACACGAGGCCTAACAATTTTGTCATATTTTGGCTTGACATGTTTCTTATAGGCTTCATTATCCATGGAAACATCTTGTTGAGTCTCATCTAAGTGCATCAGATGTAAGAAGTGTTTGTCTTCTATGGAAGTGGGAGGAAGAAGTTCTACATCTAGTTTCAATGATAGTATCTCACATTCAATTGGATGGATTTCTTCCAGACCATAAACCAATTGGAAAGGTGTAAATATGGTAGTCATCTTAATAGATATTTCGATATTCCCACAAGGAAACATAAATAATCAAATGCAAATCCAATCGATGGACACCTATCATATGTTAAAGCATTTTTTGAGAAATTTATTAATAGCCTCAACTTTCCAATTAGCCTAGGGGTTGTTAGAGTCCTGTAATTTACAGTATCACAAGGTGACTGAATATTTCTTACTTGCAAACTTTCATATTGTACGTAAATTTCAATACTCAAATCATTGCCAAAGAATAGAAAAAATAAATAAATAAGAGGAAGGAAAAGATGGTGTAAAAAAGGAAAAGAAAATCCGACAAAAAATGAATAGCTCTAAAAGTGTTACAAATCAAAATGCCACTGTTTTTTAGAAAGGTTTGTTCAATCATACAGTTTAAGCATGATTGTACAATTTTGAATTTTTGTTGATAGGTTAGAAAATGATGATTTACCAAACTATTTAATCTTGGCATATCAGTAGATAGGTAGAGAATGAGATTGGCTCAATAGTTTAAATTGAGTCAATGGCTGAAATAAGGATAGATGTTTGGTTAGAAATTTAAAAGAAAAATGATTTAAGGGTTTGCTAGTCCAAATGCACCCTGCAAAAAGAAGCTAAAAATGTTAGATGAGTAGTTTGGGTAGGTAGAGAGGTTAAGGAGAGAGAATGAAAGGAAAATTTGAAGTTTATTCTACAATATATAGCATCAAAATTTAATTTTCCCTATGGTTGAAGAAGAAATTCTAAAGAAAGGAGTGTTTATGCTCAAAGTGTTGGAACAGGGTTATGTTCTAAAGTTTTGGAATTAAATACCAATTTACCTTAAACTTTATCCAAAGCCCCGAAAATACCAATTTTCCCTTATCTCTACCCCACACATATTTTCTTTATCATAATTTCATACATTACACCTCTCACCATATACATTTCTCGACCCCACCATCACATGACGCATCACATCCACCTTTAAACATCCTGCAACTTCCCACCATCTTCGCTCACTGCTACACATCTAATGGTCCACATTACCTTTCGCCCCCCCCCCCTCCTCACCCTCTGAACTTTAAGAACAGAGGGGTGGGTCCGAAATGGGCAGTAATCAATACCGTCAAACCTGCAACATGTAACTCCCAGAGTTATTCACACCCCACCCTTCCCTTAGTGCTTACTGCCAAGACCCCCCTCCGAAATCAGTTTCCACTACAAAAAAAACCACTATGCCCATCGACTGTTAGACTAGCCGTTGCCTTGTGCCTTTGTGCCATGTCCCCGCCTACCGATCCACCCCCCCCCCCCCCTCGTCCTATCACATCCACTCTCGCTAAATTCCCATTGTGCATTCAATTGGTTGGGTCATTGTCCAATAGGCCCATGCCAAATAAATGGTTGCAAAATCATCCATTATAACGTGAATTCAAGACCGAAAGTAATTTTTAACTTGCTCATTCTATCCAGAATTGCAGGTTCCGAATTCACAGAGAATTTTCAGCAAAATATCAACAAATACAACCTTCGAATTATCAACAGAACTCACATCATTTCGCAGATTCAATCACAGTCCCTGTCCATATTTTCCCCTTCCCATATTCAATCTCCAGCTATTTCCCCTCTGATTCCCTCTTATTTATTCCCATTCTTTCTTATACAGTGAAGGATACCAATTAAAGTCAATCATAGAAGACAAAAATGCCTCCAAAGCTAGATCAACAACCATTCAATCCAATGGTTTACCCATAAGCAGACCTAGATCACTTGGATTTAGCATACCGATACTTTAATATCCATGAGATAGAGTCAGACTTCGATTTTTTCTATGTCTACTACTGGCTCGATGACAAATTCCTCGATGAAGTAGAAACATTGACCTGTGGGATACTAGATTACCTTGCTACATCTTCCCCAAGACCCAATGCTTCCCTGAGTTCATCTGAAAGTTCCAAGCATCTTATGAAATTAATTAGAGAACCATGGTCACACCAACGAGAGATTCACCATCAATTCCCAATCCATCCAACAGATAATGCAGGCCCCCACTCTTGAACAAACAGTTCCTTTCTCTTATGAAGCCCTTAGGGAATTTTATGAGAAGCTTGAATTTGCTAGCAGAGCCAAAAATTTGCAAATTTCAATGGCCACTGATGCCCCAATGCCTACAATAAACCCTCCATACCCTTATTCTATTTTCCCTAACAGGACCCAACATATAGTCACTTTCTTGTCATATCTGCTAGGGTACCACATAGAAAAATGAGTTAATGAGGCTATGATAGGATTTTTATCCATCCTTTCATTAGATTCCAAGCCTTAAGTCATGTTCAACAATGCCCAGTTTCTTGCTGATACTATTCATGACCAGTTCCTGAAGTTTCAGATAGAAGAAGTTTTCAAATACACCTCTGTATTGGTGTATATGTTTGTTTATTTCCAGTCTAGAAGGTTTCAATTTCAGATGACCAAGATCAATGAAGATGTTGAGCCTCAATCAGTCATCTTTTGGACCACCCTATTGTTGAAAGATCAGAATAATTATACATACAAATATTTTGTGGATTTATTTTTGCATCCAACCATCAGCACACTCAGCAATGCAGCAGACCTAAGGGTAAATGATGAAATAAGGAAAACCATGAAATTGAAAGATCAAGTAAAGACATCAAATTGGTACTTGTACCAAAATTACACAGAATTTGAGTCTATGGGTGTGTGTTGGCCCCCTAAAAATTTCCAGAGTTACTCTCCATGAGGGTCTTTGCACTCGATATATAAGGAAAGTGATACATGCAGACGAGCTTCACTTTGTTTTTGCAAAGAAGAAGTCCTAGTTCAAAATCAAGGAACAAATTGGGCCTTTCATCTGGAACAATAGAGTAGCAGGGGAGGAGGAACATAAGATACTGAAGGGAATGGGTTTCAAACACAGTTTCAATTGGTCTTATGACCCTGTAGGGATCATCTATAAGAAAAGG
The DNA here is from genome assembly GCA_034641835.2 of Pinus albicaulis. Taxonomy (NCBI): domain Eukaryota; kingdom Viridiplantae; phylum Streptophyta; class Pinopsida; order Pinales; family Pinaceae; genus Pinus; species Pinus albicaulis. The sequence continues at coordinate 320,033,238 of CM076582.1, forward strand.
GTGGAAAACAGGTCCACACCCTATGTCCACATACACAGGTCTTCAATTGAGCAATATGAAAATCAAGCAGAATGGGTGACCAACACCCTGCAAGAAGATGAAGAGCAGGTGATTTCCACCTCAGGCATCCAAACCCAAATGCCACAATAAAGGAAGAGAAATAAGACAAGTGGAAAGAGCAAGAGAAATATATAGGGAGAAAGAGGCCAAGAGAGGATCAGTCACCTTTGGTGAATGATACCTCTAACAAAGAATTCAAACTGAAATATAGTAAGAGGGCCATGATTCACATGGATATTGATCAAGGAGGTGAATCAGATCAATAAACAATGACTCACATTATAGACACCCCTAGGTCATCTCTAGTAGGTGTTCAAACAATGGCCTCCCCTATATCTTCAACCACAGTGTCTATTCAACAACAGGGCTTGCAAACATCTACTTCCATACCTACCATAGAAGGCCAAGAAAAATAAATTTATGACACATTTCGGGAGATAAAGTTGAGGAATGAGGTGTTGAAGAATAACACCTACAACCAATTCTGGAAGCGGACCTCAAGTTCACAAAGAAAGTTATTGTATACCTTTGATACTGAAAAGGGGAGGATGCAGATGGCATTTCTAGAAGCCCTTGTACCGCAGCCTTAAGGATAAGGAGATTATAAGAAGGCATCATTTGAGTTCAGTACAAAATACATCCACCCTATTGATCAAATGGAGCTATATAAGTAGACCAGAGAGATGTTAGCCTCCACCTTGACAAGTATTGCCATAGCTTGTCAAAACTTCAGGTATCTTTATCCAATGCCCATTCACAGCTCAAGATGGAGAAAATACCTGTTATGGCCAGAGAATCAAGGATCAAATATTTAGAAGATTTGATAGTGAAGCTTTTATATGACCCTACTAATGTTCAAGTTGTGGAGGAGATTTTGAAGAAAAATAATGTAGACATAGCAGTCCTTAGGAAACAACTCAAGATGTCAGCATAAGAAGACCCCTTGGCTAAAGGTATTGGGGAAAATGAGTCACAGAAGGCTAAGTTAATGAATTCAATCATGGAACAGTCTACCCAAATCAAGAAAATGGAGATCGAGATGGAAAAGCTACTGAAGGAGAAAGAAGAAGCAGCTCGAGTGGCACTCATCCCATTGGAAGATGTACCCATTTCATCAATTTCATTGGCTATTCCAGCAAATACTAGGGCATCCATTGGGATAGATCAACTGTCCAAGGCCATGGAAACTATGACCCGGTAGTCACAAGAGATCAATAAATTGGATGCACAGATAGGCATCTTGAGAGATCAAAAACCAAGATCAGAAACTGCCCATGAGATAGCCAAAAATCAGATTGAAAGGTTGGAGAAGTCAGAGAAGGAATTTTCAACCAGTAGCATTCTAGGCCAAATGAAGCTGATCATTTGGGGCAATATCATAGAGTCAATGGATGAAATATGGCACTCCATCCACATCATTTTTGAATAAAAAGAGTTTACTAATAAGTGCATGGTGGCTATTGAAAAAGAAAATCAGGAATTGGGAAATATGCCAATCACAGCCCCCAAAATCATAAAATTCCTAAACTCCAAAACCAGTTATTATCTTGAAGAGATAGATGTGTAGGACAAAAAAGAGACCATATTAGAGGTGAAAAGGGTCCTCACAAATAGGAATTTTGTGAGACATCTCGAGGAAAAACGTCACAAACTGGACATGGCAATCAATAGATTCTTAAATAGAATTGAGCCCTTGAGGGAAAAAGGGTTGCCTTCACTATATGTGATTAATAACAAGCTAGTCCAGAAAGGATATTATATGACCAAGCTCAGGTAGACAGCCAAAGACACTACCAAATTATCCCACATCAAAGGAAACGTGACTGGGAGAGTTTCCATGGACCTCTTAAGCAATGACATCTTCATCCAACATGAACTAAAGCATGTTTTCCTCGCCAAACCTACTTTTAGAAAATACACAAAGGTGGATGAAGTGTATTGACAGTTCATAGGGACAAGAATTATAGGTAAGAAGGAGTGGGCGACATTATGCATGTACCAATATTGAAATGGCATGGTGAACAAATCAGAACAACCACCGATCGACAAAAAGTGCTAGCACAACATCATATTTAATGATCCAACAAAGGAGGTCCAAAATTAAAGTCAAATGTCAAAGCCATTTATCTGTGCCTCTTCGTGACCACCTCAGACACTTTCAGCTTACTTGTGGATTCATGAAGGTCTGCCGAAGTTAATTCCACAAGCGTTGTTTTGTCAGATATATTGTGTCCCGAACTTGTATGGCCACACTTGTCTATTTTTTTCTTAATTGTAATTAATGAAAAGTTACCAAGGTAGATAGGGAAACCAATGTAGTTTTTAGTAAATACTACATGCATTGGTAGTATCAAGGGTTGGACCCTGTTTGACCCTCCATTGTAAGAACCTATTGTATTGGAGCGTTGTAATTTTGAATCTAGGCATCAATAATAAAAGACCGTCTTATGGGATACTTGAGCTTTGTTAAATGGTGATGTGCTACTTCTCTATGTTAAATGTTTCCATTTTTTTCCTTGTTTTGCATCTATTTATCTAATTGTAAAACAGAAATTTTATATTAAGATTTGTTGTTGGAGCACCTTAATTATGTCTATGTTTACATTTTGAATGTTTTCTTCTGAAGTCTGGTTAAAGAATCATTAGCTTCTCTTTAATCATTACTGAACATTACTATATCCTCCACATCATAATTCAAATTGCCTTAAAGATCCAATTAGCACAATTAGCTTGCCCTATGATTCTCTTGAAAAATTGATGCAACATACCAGCCATTTTGACTCCATAGCTCAATGGAATAGTTTCTGTAGACCCTCTCATCCAATCAACAAAATCAATTAAAACAACCAATTCTCACCATCATTGTAACTACCCTAAAATCAACATTCATAACGTTAAAGATAAAATTAAATGACAAAATAAAGAGAGCCCTCTCTGAGTCTAGGAAGGCTAGGTCTTGGATTCCAAAGAATTTTGATGTTGTCCTTTATAGTTTATTCTTGCCAATATTATAAATTAAAGGGTCGCAACAGGGGTAGTAGGGAGTGGAACCTTCATGGGAGAGCCCCAACTTCGTAGTTATTTTTGACATCATGTGATTTCGAAAATATTTCCCATGGTCGGTAACTATGGCTTGCAGAACACCAAACCGTGTGATGACATGATTAAAGGAAAAATATGCAGTTGTTTCGCCATTATTGTTAAATGTAAGCATCGCCTCAACCCATTTAGTAAACTAATCTACCGCTATGATAATATAGCCATGACCCCGGCCGAGTGAGGGTTACATGTCATGAAACCAATCACCATTTCTCAAAAGGACCTACAGCGATAAAATTATTCAAAGGATCGGGAGAATAATGGGTCTTATGATCATAAATATGGAATTTATCATACTTTTGGACAATGAGAATGCAATCACAAAATTTTTTGGGCCAAAATTAACCTGCACGTAGGATATTTTTTGCGGTGGAATAGCTAGAAAGATGACCGACACATGCCCCTGAGTGGAATTCATTGAGGAATTTCTCATCCTCCCCATGAGTGAGGCACCTTTAGAAAACCATATCAATACCACGATGATAAAGGGTGTCAATGATGATGATGATGATGTAATTCTTGGCTTGGTATCGAATACGTCATTGTTCGGAGCGAGAGGTATCAAACTGGAAAGCTTGGGTCTGGAGATATATAATATTGTCTCCATACCATGCATCAAATTATGAGATCATAAAAAATGACTCTTCTAGAATGGAATTTTTAGACGTCGATTCATAATCAGAAGCATAAAGGTCACATATTATCTCAACAAAAACTAAGGATTTCTTGGACTTGGATTTGATCAATTCCAAATCAAACTCCTGTAGGATAAAAATCCATTTGGATTATTTCCCCCATCAATTGATGTGACAAAATATATGTCATAGGTTTTCAATATGAAACAACTGTAGTTTTTTGGAGCAATATATAATGGCAGAGTATTTGGACGACTTGAACGACTGCCAAAGCTAGCTTTTCCACATGGGTGTACTTAATTTTGGTATCATTAGGATTTTGACTCAAACAATATATCATATGTTCAGTCCCTACATCATCTTCCTGGACCAATAACAGTTCTATGGTAGTAACTGCATCCATGAGATACATGAAATAATTGTGCTGGTAATCAAGGGGATATAATAGATATGCTTGAAATAGTACATCTTCAATGCATTGAACACATGTTGATAAGCATTATCCTAATGGAAGGGAGTTATTTTCTTAAGCAGACGAGTGAATTCTTTAGTCAAATCATCTTAATTAGGGACAAACCTCTGCATAAAGTTAGTCTTCCCTCGGAGTCATTAAATATGAATGAGAGAAGAAGGTGCTGGAAAATCGATTATTATGTAAAGTTTCAAGGGATCGATACAAATTCCATGTTTTGAAATGAAAAAACCAAGAATTAGACCAGAACTAATGCAGAACACACATTTGTGAGGATAAATTTGATACTATAATTTCTACATCGTAAGAAAATGGCCCTAAGATGCATCGGGTGACCAGATCAATGTTTAGAGTGAGCAGGAAGATCATCCAAATAAGGTTGCATGACATGTTTGATGTGATGGAAAGTGTAGTCCATCACCCTTTGAAACGTATCCACAACATTATTTAAGCCAAAAGGGAGCTTACAATAAGAAAATGTACCCTAGTGATAGATGAATGCCGAGAGAATGTTGATTTTATTATAGCTGGAGAAACCATCCATAAATTAATATATCTCATAGCCGACACAATCGTCAATAATATGGTCTAAGAATAGGGTCGGGTAATTTTCCCTTGGATAAGTGCAATTTATATCTTGATATTCGATGCATACACAGATTTTCCCCTATTTCTTCATGACAGAAACAATATTTGACACCCAATCGCTCAGAAGAACTGGGTAGATGAAACTAGCATGTAAAAGTTTTTAAACTTCCACTTTAATCACGACAACCTTCTTGGGATGGACCGGACGAAGGTGTTTCCGGACTAGTTTAGCATCAGGATAAATTTTAATTACATGCACCACTATATTTGGATCAATACCTAGAATTTCCTCATAAGACTAAGCGAAGACATCTCGAAACTTTGAGAATAGGGCTTTATAGATCCTAATATCACCTAGAGAGTAAGACACACTGATGTGTATATTCTCGAAAATACTCACTTTAAATGAGATATCGAGAGGTATCGTCTCTTCGATATTTGAGAGGTTATTTTCTGAATTGATTTCATGAATGGAAATGGAACTTGTAGAAAACTTGATGATATTACATATATACAGGTCATTGATATTATCCTCAATGGAATATGGTAAGGAGGAATGATGTTGATGATCATCCCACGGTGCATCGTCTAGCATCATGATCTCCATGATCCTCTCACTGGTAGGGAATGTGTGAGAGAAAATATTAGAGGACATGTCATAATCCAATGAAAAATCGACCCAATGAATCAAAGGGAAGAGATTAGAACAAGTCGCATAAGCCGAGTAGATGGCTTCATAATCAAGCTTGATGGGGCTAAGCGACATTTTGTCACCAAAACTATTGATGTTATTTTCATTTGGTATGACCCAAGGATTAGTTGAATTATTAGAATATGATATCATTCATATAGGAAACTGAAGGAAAGCTATCGGGAAGCGAAGGAGGAGAAAGTAAAAATTTTCCCATGAGAGAGGAATCCTTAAGCAGTCTAACCATTAAATGTTGGTAAGGGTGTAGAGTTTCCCCTACTATAGGGACACTTCCTGTAACTTGAGAACTAGAGGAAAAAAAGGTGATTTGATATATGTCTATGATCCCACCTTTATTTGGAAAGGCGATCATTCAAAAATAAGTCAAAACGAAAATAGCCATGGCATAAACCCACGTGTGACATAATAGAATATTATAGTCAAGGGGTCCACCAATAAATTTTACTTTTATGGATATCGATTTACCTCCTAATTATACTTGCAAGGAGTTCAAAATAGCACAAGGTTTATACATTCATCCATCAAAACCCTTCAAGGTGTTTTGTGACTGACTTAATTGAGGAGAACCAATCGCCTTCCGGCAGGAAAAAGACATGATACCAATTGAGGCTCCCTTGTCTACAATTCAAAGATTGATGTTCTTACCATGGATGATAAACTGCATCATAAAATCCAATTAAGTCAGAAGTCAAGGTGAATAGTTCTCATGATTGAAAACAAATAGGTTGGAATATGAAGTATCAATGCATATGATAACAGAAAGAAAAGCCTTCTTCTAGGTCGAACAATTTTTCAACACCTCGAGAGTGGCATAACTAATGGAGACTGAGCTAGGTCCTCAAATAGATTATAATTTTAGGCAGCTCTTGCATGAGGGTTGAAAGCAGATTTATGGATAATGCCATTTGGAGGCTTAATTGTTAATTATGTAGGAATCATAGGTGGAGTAGGATCCGATGGAGATTATTTCAAATTAGTAAGTTGATCAGTAGCCTAACTGTTCGAGGGATTCACATTACCATAGTATTTTCTTTGGGTGGCCACCATAATATCAGATTTAGGCTTTGCGGAGGAAAGCATTAAAACTGAGTACGAGGAAGTAGGGTCTTGAGCAACCATGTGAGTCTCCTGATTGGGAAACAGGCCAATCGAAACAATGGGTGAAGTAGAATATTTTAGGAATTGGTTCACTTCCACCCGATGAATACAGTCAGGAGTGAAGTGCTCCTTGTTACTGATCAAACGTGGATAGTGAGGGTTTCATTTATCATTAGAGGAATGAATGGTTTGTTTATCCTATGAAGGATAATTTGTCTTCTTCTTGCATTTACCTTTATTCTTACTTCTTGGTTCCTGTTCAGTTTTTCCTTTATTAGAATTAATGACATTTATCTCAAAAGTAGAAGCCGCAGGAGGATTGGATGGAGGGTTTTGGGCAGTTGTTGGAGCAGTACTATATTTTTTACTCTTAAATTGAGCTAGAAGAACCAATCACGCCATCACCAACATGTGATTCTTTACCAGGAAGATGAGGAACAATGTTTTAGGGTCTTGAAGCATTTGGTATTTTCTCATAAAGCCAAGTCAAATCCCCTTTTCTCAAACCAACTTCTTGCATTGCATCTGGAAGAAATTGAAGATCTTCCTTTTTGTAAGCAATGATAATGTTATACCTAATCACCAAGTAGAAAAGAAAAAATTTAGTAAATTATTATAAACACAAAAAATTTAAAAATAAAATAGTGAAATTCATTCTTATATAATAAAACTTACCTGAGCCTGAAAATAAATCCAAAGCCAAATCTCGTTAATTTTAACATAAATATAAGAGATAGTAAATCAATGACTGTGGTTTTTGATATATGGTAACTATATCTCCTTCTGCTGCTTTATATTCATATGTTAGTTTTTTTACAACAGCATCATAGAACAGGTACTTGGTTATGATTCTTTCCATCTACTTGATTGAAAAGAATAGGCTTATAGCTATCATCATTTGTTAAACTTTCAACATGAATGAAGTCACAATCACTTATAATTAGCTAATTTCCGCTACAAATAAGATTTTTATTTTTCCTGTAACATGAAATAGTAAAATTTCAATTAATTTGTACATAAATGATTTTTTTAACATTAATCAAACATACAATTTCAATGTCTTACCATGTAAGCTGAATCCTTGACTTTGATTTTACCTTGAAGCTTGATAATAAAAACCCCAATTGTGTGTCTTAATGTAATGTCACAAATCTCCAAAATGGTGATGTTGTGACTTCTATAAATTTCGCAACCACTTTACTAAATTCTTGATAAGTATACGGGTCACTATCATTTTCAATGTTTGGGATATTGAAACCATGAGGAGTATCTACAATAACTAGGGAATAATCCATTTTAGGTATGAGTTTTGTAATGTATTCACAATCACCTGATATTATTTGATATTGGAGAGTGTGGAGCCCATTCCAAATGAAATTATTAAGACTGGGATCAAGTTCAACATCACTAAGACGTTGTTTTCTAATCCTTTCCATTTTAATTTTTTCAATAAAGGTTCTCAAACTATCTAGTGCTCCATATGGATCCTTCTTCATCTTTAATGAAATAAAATAAAAATATGTATGAGTTATAAAATAAAAATAGTATACATATGAATATAAATGAATGTATGAATGAACATACCTTTTTAAATGCAAGATAAAAACCTTTTAGCACTGATGTAGAACTTGAATCTGGGTATTTGCGTACAATATCATCCCAACTATCTTCAATCAACAATTTAACCATTTTTTCTTGTATTCTCATATAAACCTTGTGACTGAATAAATAAATTAAACAATGTTAATATAGTGATATGTATAAAAAATAATACCAACAATAATATATTATATTTAACATAAACTTATAATCCAAAAATAAGTAAAATAACAAACTTACTTTAGAAATTTCTCAGACATTTCCTCCATTGATAATTCTCCTGAATTTACACGAGATAATATTGTTTTGACAAGATTTTCATAATTCACTCCTTGCATTGATCTCCAAGGTGTGATAGTAATATCTTCTGGAAGGAGTTTCATTTCAGGACTTGATTTACTATTGGTACATATCAATGGTTTAGACTTTTTGACCTTCTGACTTTTGATGCCAATGTTCTCCAATAACTCAAAAATTTGATCAATCGATTCCCATAACTCTCCAATTCTAAATGCCCACTAGAAAATGTTATCCATACCTTTGAATATTTCATAATTTACTTTTCCACCTTTTGAACTTATTTTTTCTTCGATTTGATAACCGATTTCCATACAACATTCCTTCCAAAATGCATGATCAACCTTTGTATTATCACCACCACATTTTTCTCCAAATTCACTATGAATAAATCTGACCCTTTGGATGAAATTCATATACATCCTATACTCATTATCTGAATTATGATCCCATGCCAATAAATTTTCTTTTGTATTTGTTAAACCAACATAAATGATACATTTCATTGTTTCAAAATGCAGGTTATTGGGATATTCCTCAATCAATTGCCTTTGAACTTCTACAGAATGGTTTCCCCCAAGTACATAATATTTTTATTCAAAACATTTTGACTTGTCAAATGATTCTTTGTTAGGAATTTGACTTGGATGAACAAGAAGAAAATAATCAACCAAATGTGAAAAATAGTTGTACCTCATTAATGTTTTAAAATTGTGAACATGCAAGTGGTGTGGCTTTCTAATTTGATATTTGAACTATCCTTCATTTGGCTTGTAGACTTGAATGACATTAAGTTGAAATGACCGACCACCCTCAATTAAATTTGTCTTCACCAAATGATGTCGAATGGCGTCTTTTTTTGTTTTCATAACACCATCCTCTAAATCAGCTCCTGGTGTAATGATTTCCCTGCTTGCTTTTGAGTTTTCACTAGGCCCTTCACTGTTGTCCATGGTTTTTTCAAAATGAGAATTTTTTTGTTTCTTCCTCCTATTGGTTATGGTATTTTCTTGAACCAAAACAATCTCCTCATCATCAACTAGAAGGGAGACATTCTTGGACATTTTTGTTTTTGTTTTTTTATGGCTCTTGTCCTTTCTAACATCAGTTCTAATGTGATCCTTAGATATGGAAACACATTCTTCATCTTTACCTTTAGCTTCAGCTTCAGCTTCAACTTCCTCATTTTGAAAAGTAAGATGCCTACCTTTACTATTGATTCCTTGGATACAATCTTTTAGCATCATGAGGTATTTTTTTTTTCCTTCTTTCCCATATCTTCTTCTTCATGTTCATGCAAAATGGAGACAAAATTCATAATATCTCGCTCTATATAATAGATTCCACCCAACATAATTGAAATGCCCTCAGAAAAATCCTGTAAAGCAAAATATAATATGTCAATATTAATTAAGTTATTTAAAATACAATGATAATGTTTGAATAACACAAAAAAGATAAGTGTAAATAAAAATACCGACAATCTTATGTGCCATATTTTGTACGATTTTTTTGCATATCTTTGAAGAATCTTCCCCTCGTGTTATACATCGAAAATGTAAAATGATATCCAATTTTATCATGTGACTTAGGTGGTTTTCAAAGTATATAAACACTTTCGGTATTTGGAAGAATATATAGGTCTAATACTTTTCCTACCAGGTCATAACTTTCAGCATCAAAATTCTTACTAGCATATAGATATAATTGCAGAGATTCATCTTCTATATCTTTCAGAAACCATGCATATTTTGAGCAATTTACTTCTATTGATTTCTTCCTGTATGAAACTAACTTATTTTCTTTTGTGGATGCATCTCCCACATTTTCAATAATTAACTGAGGTGCAGTTTGTCTAGCAGTGATTTTTGAAGGCCCCCCTGTAGCTTTAGATGATGTAAATGTTGACATTGGTCCAAAAATATTGACATAAACCTTCCTTGATGTCGTTTTCCTGCAAACATATATATCTACATATAAATTAGTAAAACACAAAAAACAAATATATTACGTAAACAAAATAGAAAACTATTTATTTAAAAAAAAATCGATATTTTTTTACATTTTTTCCCTGACAGAAACTATAAAACAAAATTTATTTATTTTTACATGTCATCTCCCCAACCCCCCCCCAAAAAAAAAAAAAAAAATTATAATTTGAGGGTCGATTCTCAAAATTGGCTGCCCTAAATTTAAAACAAGTTCCTTTAGTATATATATATATATATATATATATATATATATATATATATATATATATATATATATTACATTTTCTCCTCGACCCCACTAAAAGAAATTAATTTTTTTTTATATTCCCAAGGGGCTGATTCTGAGAATCGGCCCCGATTCTCAAAATCAACCTCACTGCCTTAGGTGCTCTAGGGCTCGAGCGGCCTTCACCCCATGCACATGTCCACCCGCAGCATGGGCTTCATGGGTGCCGTGCTACAGGTGGACGCTCTCATGGGGCGACGTCCACCTGAGCCCAAGGGCATCCCTCTGGCTTAGGCGGACACTACCCCATTGGTGCTTCCGCCCGCAACACGACTCCATGGCCGCCCGTGCTACAGGAAAATTCGCTCACAGGGTGGCGTCCGCCTGAGCTCGACAGCGGCCCTCAGGCTTAGGCGGATACCACACCGTGGGAAAGTCTGCCCGAAACACGGGTACCCTATCCTGAGTGGGCATGTCCACTAACCCCCTAGACAAGCAGGAGGGATGTTTCTTAGAATCAGCCCTCCTGCTTTTCCAAGGGGGCGGTGGGTGTGCCTACATGGGCCAGAACGGCCATGTGCTACCCCAGGCAGGCCCACCCAAAATGTACATGTTAAATTTATTTTTAATTATATATATATATATATATAATTTCGTTTTCTACCAAAAATATTTAACTATAAAAGCTGGTAAATTTTTAAGTGTTTAAAATATTTACTACATGAGATTTGAACTTTACTTTCACTGATTTTAATGATTTACTAATTTTTATAATAATACAAAGAAAACTAACCTTTCAAAAGTGAGAATCTCCCAATATCCCATGCACAATGTTGCTGCTATAGAAAATTGTTCCAAGATTTTAAGAGACCTCGAGAAATGTGGACGTGATGTGCAAAATAGTGACAATGAAATTTATTATAAAGAGGAAATAATGCAATTTCTTTTCAGCGAGGTAAATGTGGGATAAAAACTATGATTAATATTAAAAAAACAAATTCTATAATGAAGTAAAAGTTATATTATTTAATTAAAATTATTTTAGTTTGATCAAAATTATTAAAAGAAAAATGTGTTTGGAATTTGAGTCAAAATTAGGGTCTATATTAAGAGAATATTTTAGTAACTAATTTTCAAATAAACCATATAAAAAAAATTTGGAGGGACATACTTCAAACAAAAATTTTCGGTGAAAAGTTTTAGAGGGAATTTTTCATTGTTTCCGGTATATATTATCATTTGGAGAGAAATCATTTGCATCATTAAACATTTCTTGTTTGAGTTTTATGGATTCCTCTAATACTGAAGTTTCATTTTATGAAGAATAAACATCTTTGTCACTTAACAACTCTATTCATATTGATGAATATAACGAGAGAAGTAGTGAAAAAATGAAATATGAAGATTTTCAAATGAATAGAGTGTCTAATTGTCCACTTATTTCTAATCCTATGGACTATGAGAGAAACAATGATGAATGGCAAGATGAATAATTTCCAAAAATTAGAGACTCACAATTTCCACTTAGTCATATCCTAAGGATTTTGAGAGCAATAGTGATGAATGGCAGGGTGTAAAATTTTTAGTGGATAGGGAGTCACATTTGCCACTTAGCCCTAATAATAAGGACTATGAGAGAAATAGTGACAAATGGTCAGTTGAAAAACCTTCAATGGATAGAGAGTCACATTTTCCACTTAGACCTAATCCTAAATATTATGAGAGAAATGGTGATGAATGGTAGGATGAAAAAATTTTAGTGGATAGAGAGTCACATTTTCCACTTACTCCTAATCCTAAGTATTATGAGAGAAATAGTGATGAATGATAGGATGAAAAAATTTCAGTAAATAAAGCGTCACATTTTGCAATTACTCCTAACCCTATGGACTTTGAGAGCAGTAGTGATGAAGGGAAGGATGAAGAATTTTCAATAAATTGAGAGTCTCAATTTCCACTTAATCCTAATCATATGGACTATGGGAGCAACAATGACGAAGGTCGGGATGAAGAAATTCCAATAATTTGAGAGTCGCAATTTCCACATAGTCCTAATCCTATAGACTATGAGAGAAACAATGATGAAGGGAAGGATAAATATGGTGAATAATATCCTCCAATTTAGTATTTCAAAACCACAGATGATGTTACTGAAAATTTTCATGCCAACTAAGATGGTAATGAATATTTTTTAAACAATGTTGGTGGTGATTTTCCTAACTATATTGAAAATGACCATAGCAATAATAGTATTCCTCCTAATGATCATTGAAATGCTTGTTCAGAGAATGATGAAATGATAGAGATGTTGCAAACAAATATTGTTTATAGGAGTAGGAGTAGACCTTGTCGTATCAATCCAAGATGTTCTAGTTATACAAGGGGTAGAGTAGTATATCTCATGAGAAGAAGTTCTATCAGTGAGCTCATTTCAAGTGACATTCGTAAAAAGGATTTATTGAAATATATGGATTTCAAATTTGATTTAGAGAAAAGGAAGAACTATTTGTCGATGAAAAAAAGCATGCAGAATTCATATTCAGTGGGGTGCATGAAATCTACACTGGCAGGTTACAATTATCATATTGGGTTTTTATTACTCTGTAGAAAGGCTTTCAAACTTATTCATTCAATTGGCAATTTTCACCTATCAATAATCCAATTTAATTTGGACAAGGATCCTACATATTATTCAGAAGTCCATCATAAACGAGAGTTTGGGTCACTAACAAACACTACAATGTCATGGCTACAAGATTTGTTTTCAAAACATGGAGAGTGTATGCCAAATAGAGATACAATACATATTCTAAATAATTTCTCAAGACTAGAAATATACAAATTATAGAAGGAATATGCAGAATGTGTTGAAGGAAGTGGTCGTTTTATTACATATCAATATTTAGTGCATATATGGAGGAGAGAATTCAACAATTTTCATATTCTAAAGAAGACAAGGATGGGGGTTTGCAGTACATGTGCTTCTATAAAATAAAAAAGGGATAAATTTATAGAAGAGAGGAATAAACTGTTACTGAGTTTTGGGTGATTAAAAAACTCAGTAACAGGTTATTCCTCTCCTCTATAAACTATCTCACATGTATGGATTCTCTCTTTAAAAAGGGATAAATGTCAAGGAGTAGAAAGAGGTAAGCATTCATGAAATTATTCTTTTAAATTGTATAGTGATAAACTATGAAAATGTGTTTGTTAATATGCTTATTTAATGTTATGTGTATATTCCATTGTTAAAGCCCTTTAAGAGCATCGTGAACAAAAAACAAGTGAAAGCAAAAAGTTGTAACAGCATCGAAACAAGTGTTATGATAATCCAAATAAATATTTGGGTTTGATAATTGATGGTATGGACCAGAATAAAACACTTCTACCACATTTTATTCGCACACGCAAAAATTTGCAAGAGGAATATTTTACCTGTTGAAAATGCAACAAGATGATGGAGCTTAGTGAAAAGAAGTCGCCTTCCCTAAGTGGGCCCGCAGGCTATTTTTGGCGCAAAGCCTATTTTTAGACTATGTCTATTTTTAGACATATGGATCATGGTGTATGAGTTGCAGGATTCTATTTGTGGATGGTTGGTCAAGTTGGTAAAAATAGATGGACCTCTATTTTTAGACATACTGGGCGAAGTCTATTTTTAGACTGCCAGTCTAAAAATAGAACAGTCAAATATTATTAGCCCTTAATAATATTTGGACTCTAAACATTATCTTATCCTCTTGGAGCATGATTTTGATGCTTGGATGTGGCACATGCAAGTTGTGAAGGAATTTTTGCAGCCACTCTTTGGGTTTTTGACAGGCTATTTAAAATAGTTGAGTGGTTGACTTCAGTTAGAACTCATGTGGCAGAGGTTGGTGGAGTTGATGAGACAGTTGGTGGAGTTGTGTTCGGTTTAACTTAGTTGAACTAGTTGTATTTAGTCTAACTGATAAATACACTAGTGATGAGTGGTGTGAATTAATTATTAATTAATTCACTAATTACTAACTCATAAATCAACTAAAGAACACATCAGTTAACTGCAATGCATGGACAGTTCAGTGGAGACCAGTGTTAGAGGTGGGTGAAAGGGTGAGTCTACTATCAGTTGTGACTATAGTTGTGCATGAGATTTGCACACACATTGATTGAGATTTCCAATGAGGATTGTGCAGTACAAGCTAGTGGGATTCAAACTTGGATCTCATCATTATTCATCTTGGATTGCGCAGTAGAGGCAGGCAGACAGGTGGAAGAGATTTGAACTTGTGACTTGTTCATATCTGAGCTAGTTTGTGTGTAGCATGTGAGATAGTGCTGAGAGCTGTGAGGAGCTTTGTGCTATGTATTATTACATGTTCTCTATCATTATAATATACAGATAGTTGGGGGTTTTCAGCTGTAAGCTTTCCCCATTACATACTGTGTTATATGTGTGCTTGATTATGTTTTAATGTGCGCATGCGACTGCTTCTATTTCCGCAAATTGATGATCAATTGTAGAAGAGGTTATGTATTATGCATGAAGCTCAAATAGTGTGTAATCAGGATAATCTCGGTGAATAATTCATCTATTATTCAAATTTCTACATGGTATCATAGCGAAATTGATCATCAGATCTATTACAGTGATTACAATTTATTTCGGTAGACAGAGTCTGTAAGCGGGCCAGGTAGCCTCTGGATCCATCCTTTCTTTGAAAGGTGATATATCCAGTAAATGCCCCTATATTCGATCTCTGTGCTAGAAATAATTTGTTCTCACAAATCATAAGCGGTTGAGTTTTGAGCTGGTGGAATTCGAATTTGTAGTAGTGTTTTCTTGGTGTCGAAGTCAAAATGTCTTTCAACGGATTGTGAATGGAGTATGCCCTTGAGGGTAGCTCGAATTATATTTCATGGAGAGACAGGATGGAGGCGGTGTTAGATGACAAAGGGTTGAAGGATTTCATAGATGCTGAAGTCCCAAAGCCTACTGATGCTGCTCAAGTTGAGGCTTGGCAAAAGAAGACAGCAAAATGTCGAAGGATTCTGTTGGAGGGCGTGAAGGATCACATTGTATCCAGCCTACATTGAAAAGCTTCTCCATACCTGATGTAGAAAGCGTTGATAGATTTATTCCAAAGCAAGAGCGACCAGAGGAATTTGGCGCTCAAGGATAAACTCAGACACATAAAGATGGAGAAAGGCGACAGTATGCCCAAGTACCTCACGAAGTTCATCCAATGCAGGGATGAGATGGAGAGTGTGGGGGTGACTGTAGATGATGAGGAATTGGTGAGCTTGGCTCTCCTTGGTCTTCCGAAGAGTTGGCACTCCTATCAGGACCCTGTCAATGGTCGGGAGAAATTGCCAGGATGGGAGCGACTTTGGTCGGATCTTGTGCAAGAGGAGATAAGGCGGAGTACCAGGGACGGATCTTCATCAAAGGCATCTGATGAAGAAAATTGCGCTTTGGCTGCCAAAGCAAAGAAGGGGAAGAGCAATAAAGCTTCTCATTCCGGTGCGAAAGGCAAGAAGTAGGACATGTCCAAGGTGAAGTGCTTTCACTGTCACCAGCACGGACATTATGCCACAAATTGTCCGCAGAAGAAGAAAAATAGCGAGGAACTAGCACGGATACGCGGTGGAGAAGACTGTAGACTCGCAGTTTGAAGGTACATGTTACTCGCGTCGCATAGCAGTATCAAGTGTGATGGGTTCGGTTGGTTCTTGGGCGATGGTGCGTCTTTTCACATGACAAGAGATCGAGATTTGTTTACTGATCTGGATGAGAAAGATCTTGGAGTGCACATCGAGATGGGCGATGATGGTAGATACAGTGCGACCGGTATCGGTACCATTTCCTTTGAGAGGGAGTATGGTAAACCCTTCGTATTGAAGGAAGTATTGCATGTTCCAGGATTGATGAAGAATCTGATCTCTGTGGCGATGTTGGAAGACAAGGGGTATGATGTGGTCTTCAGCGAGGGAAAGGCTTTCCTGCACAGTAAGACAACTGGAGAGACCCGGAAGATATGGGTTCGAGTCAAGAACCTTTATCAATTGCAAGTAGATGGCTGCGCAGCAATGGCATGCAAGGCAGAAGGAGTGGTGAGCTGGGATGATGGCGAGTTGTGGCACCGGAGATTGGGCCACCTTCACCATGGAGCTTTGAAGATACTGCAGCAGATTTCTACTGGACTTCCTAAGGGCGCTCTTGCGCAGTCAGATCAGTGCAAGGGGTGCACCTTGGGAAAATTTGTGAAAGCCACCTTTCACGAGAAGGATAGTCACGCCACGACGATCCTTAAGAGAATTCACACAGACGTGTGTGGACCTTTCCTAGTAGCTTCGACAACAAAGCATAGGTACTATGTGATCTTTGTTGATGATTATTCTCGGAAGTGCTGGATCTTCTTCATGCAGAAGAAGAGCGAGACATACTCAAAGTTATGTGAGTTCAAGGCGCTGGTTGAGAAGGAATCGGGGAAGCATGTGAAGGCTCTTAGGAGCGACAATGGTGGTGAATTCATCTCTGGTGAATTCAAGGACTTTTGCAGCGTAGAAGGGATTCGAAGAGAGCTCATAGCACCTCATAACCCACAGCAGAATGGGGTTGTTGAGCAGAAGAACAGAACGATCATGGATGCTGCACGGGCGATGTTGCATGATCAGGGCCTACCCATTCACTTGTGAGCGGAGGCATGCAATACTGCAGTGTATGTGTAGAACCGTTGTCCTCACAAGATACTTGGCATGAGTACACCCAAGGAGGTGTTTTCTGGTAAGAGGCCTGATATTTCCCATTTGAGTATTTTTGGTTCACCTGTTTACATTCATGTGAAGAAGGATGCCAGGAAGAAGCTAGAGCCGACCGCAGAGGTTGGGATATTTGTGGGGTACACTGATATGCCCCACAACTATCGTGTGTATATTCCAGACAGTTGCAAGACTATTGTGTGACAGGATATCAAATTTCAGGAGGAGAAAGCCGTGAAGTGTTCGCTTGAGAGGGAGCCACACTTGCATGCAGATGGGGAGCTATTAGTTCCTAAGGATGAGCTTCAGGATGTGGATCAGCCACAAGATGAGGTTCATGGAGTGGAAGAGACCACTCATGCAGTGCCAACCATCAGAGGGCAGAAGCGCACTACAGAAGTTGAGCGACTAGCTCAAGATGCAGAGAAGGTTGTAGGACCACCTACAGCACAGCGCAGACAGAGACGGTCACCGGACCGGTACACTTGATACATGGCTCTTGTGAGAAAATGTGTCGTGACAGAGCCATCCTCTTTCGAGGAAGCTGTGGAGGACCCCACATGGGTAGATGCCATGGTGGAAGAGTATGATTCGATTGTCAGAAACAGTGCATGGGAGATTGTCCCAGGGCCGGAGGGGAAATCAGTAGTGGGTTCGAGATGGATCTACAAAGTGAAGCAGGCAGCTGATGGGAGTGTGGAGAAGTACAAGGCAAGATTTTTTTGCCTGAGGCTTCTCACAGATAGAGGGGATCGATTATGAGGAGACCTTTGCACCTGTCGCAAGGTATTCTTCCATACGGACGATTCTTTCTCTCTCAGCGTAGATGGGGTGGCACATTCATTAGATGGATGTGAAGACTGCATTCCTCAACGGAGTCATTGAGGAGGAGGTGTACATAGAGCATCCCGAAGGTTTCGAGATCTTCAGCAGTGAGTCACATGTGTGCAGGCTTAAGAGAGCGTTGTATGGGTTGAAACAAGCACCTCGTGCTTGGTACACACGGATAGACAATTATTTCACCGGACTTGGATTATCCAAGAGTGAGGTGGATCCTAACCTATACCAGATTGTGGTGGACGGTAAGTTGCTAATCATTGTACTTTATGTAGATGATTTGATTTTGACGGGTGATGAGCTGTTGATACTTTCATGCAAGGAGGATCTTGCAAGAGAGTTTGAGATGAAGGACCTGGGCCTCCTTTATTATTTCCTGGGATTGGAAATTTGGCAGCGCAGTGATGGACTATTTTTTTCATAGGGTAAGCATGCCCGAAAGATATTGGAGAAGTTCAACATGAATGGCTGCAATCCTATTGATACTCCTCTTCCTGGAGGTTGGAGGAAGGAGGATGCTACTTCAGCGGAGGTAGTGGATGCCACTGTTTATCAACATTTGGTGGGGTCACTTATGTATCTGGTCAATACACGACCCGATATATGCTATGATGTTAACCAGCTTTCTCAAGCTATGGTTAAGCCTACCAAGCTCTTCTGGAAGGTAGGAAAGCATGTATTGTGTTATCTTAGAGGCACATCGGGATATGGATTGTGGTACAGATAGGAGGATGAGGTGAAGCTATGTGGCTTCACGGATGCAGATTGGGCAGGGAGCCCAATGGACAGAAAGAGCACATCTGGAGGGATCTTCAGTATCGGGTCGACAACAGTTTCTTGGTATAGTAGGAAGCAGAGATCCGTGGCACTCAGTTCAGCAGAGGCCGAGTATATGGCAGCGAGTTTGGCTGCATGCGAGGCTATATGGATGAGGAAGATCCTGGTCGGGTTGTTCAGGTCACACTTGGAGCCTATTGTGATTTATTGTGATAACCAGAGTTGCATTAAACTCTCGGCTAATCCAGTATTTCATGATAGATCCAAACACATCGACATCAGGTACCATCATATCAGAGATTGTGTGCAGCGGAGAATCATGTTACTTTCATACATTCCCACGGAGGATCGGGATGCTGATATCTTGACGAAGAAGCCTTCACCGGAAAGGGTCGAATACCACAGAGGCAGGATAGGGGTTGCAGATAATCCATATCTTGTTGAAAGGGAGTGTTGAAAATGCAACAAGATGATGGAGCTTAGTGAAAAGAGGTCGCCTTCACTAAGTGGGCCCGCAGGCTATTTTTGGCGCAAAGTCTATTTTTAGACTATGTCTATTTTTAGACATATGGATCATGGTCTATGAGTTGCGGGATGCTATTTATGGATGATTGGTCAAGTTGGTAAAAATATATGGACCTCTATTTTTAGACATTGGACGGTTTCTATTTTTAGACTGCCGGGCTAAAAATAGAACAGTCAAATATTATTAACCCTTAATAATATTTAGACTATAAACATTATCTTATCCTCTTGGAGAACTTTAGTTTGATGCTTGGATGTGGCACATGCAGCTGACAGAAGGAAATACGCTTTTCCTAAGGGTTAGTTGAGCTATTGCATGGTTGACTTCAGTTAGAACTCATGTGGCAGAGTTTGGTGGAGTTGATAAGACAGTTGGTGGAGTTGTGTTCGGTTTAACTTAGTTGAACTAGTTGTATTTAGTCTAACTGATAAATACACTAGTGATGAGTGGTGTGAATTAATTATTAATTAATTCACTAATTATTAACTCATAGATCAACTAAAGAATACATCAGTTAACTGCAGTGCATGGACAGTTCAGTGGAGACCAGTGTTAGAGGTGGGTGAAAGGGTGAGTCTACTATCAGTTGTGACTATAGCTGTGCATGAGATTTGCACACACATTGATTGAGATTGCCAATGAGGATTGCGCAGTACAAGCCAGTGGGATTCGAACTTGGATCTCATCGTTATTCATCTTGGATTGCGCAGTAGAGGCAGGCAAGCAGGTGGAAGAGATTTGAACTTGTGACTTGTTCATATCTGAGCTAGTTTGTGTGTAGCATGTGATATAGTGCTGAGAGCTGTGAGGAGCTTTGTGCTATGTATTGTTACATGTTCTCTATCATTATAATATACAGATAGTTGGGGGTTTTCAGCTGCAAGCTTTTCCCATTACATACTGTGTTATATGTGTGCTTGATTATGTTTTAATGTGCGCATGTGACTGCTTCTAATTTCCGCAAATTGATGATCAATTGTAGAAGAGTTTATGTATTATGCATGAGGCTCAAATAGTGTGTAATCAGGATAATCTCGGTGAATAATTCATCTATTATTCAAATTTATACATTACCGAGTTTCACTTGGTCGGTTGTATGGTCTTCAATGGGAAAATGTCGCCAAGGGTTTACATCACAAATCCAAATATTCATAATGATGGATCTAACAATAACCATACTTCATGATGTTCTTTCTCATTGGGGTGGTAATATTCCCTAAATTTTGTATCTAGAATTAGACAACACTTGTCGTGAAAACAAAAATCAGATTGTCTTTGGATATCTAAACATGCTTGTTGAATTGAGAATTTTTCATAAGGTAAAGGTTGGTTTCCTTGTTGTTGGGAACACTCACGACCATATTGATTAGATGTTCAGTCATTTTTTAGTAACATTGAGGAGGAATAATGTTGGGAGCCTTCCATCATTAATTGAATGTATTAAGAAATAATATATGCCAGAGCCTATTTTTCATGTGTTAGAAGAAACTGTTGACATGCAAATGTTTATTCTCGGATCGCATGGTGAGGAGAAATTCATTGAAAAACATAATGACATTAGCTTCCAATATCAATTTTGTATCAAATAAATTTATGGGAAAGCACTTATATGGGGCAAGAAGTATTCAACAATTGCAGAAAGGGTGCCATCATCAGATTTGGAATTTTTGAAGTTCATTCCTTATCATCCAATATTTGCGTCAAATATATATTGTTATTACAATCAGTTGGTGAAGTTCATAATGAACGAAGGAAAAAGAGAGATATAGTTTATTCTAAATGCCTATAAGAAACTAAAAAAAAAGACATTAGATATACATATGAGTATTTTGATGTTGCTGATTCAGTTTGGTGGGAGTCATTTTTCAATGATCAGAGTGATATCCTTTCAAGACCAACAAATGAAGATATTTTTTTTAATAATCCATTTATTTGGCCACAAAATGTGTCAAATGAAAAAGAGGAAACAAACATTCTTTAACAACAACAATCACATTGCATTATTAAGTCTACATAGGTGGAGGAAAGAGAAATGTATATTGGTTCCAGAAGATCTTATGCACAACGCGAAGCCATGGAATACATTTACATGGTTTTAGTACAAGATATTAAGGAGGGTTGCATGATCACAGTCTTAGTGCATGAAGATCGACATGGTTATCCATTCTGGGTTTCCAAGGTTATAATGGTGATTACAGAAATTGAGGATGTTACAAGTGTTGAAGTACATTGGTATGCCATAACCCTTCTTAAATGATCCTCTCATTCACGACCGTTGTCTCATATACCTTTCCCTCAGCGAACTCATTTTCATCTAAATATAAAACATATTATCATATTTTCTCGTCGAAATTCACAGTAATTTAAATCTGCAAGTTTTCCTCTTCCCTCAATAAATCTAGGGAGAAGGGTGTTGTCATATTTGGCCTATATGGTATTCCATATTTTGTCCAGTGATTTGATCTCCAAATTCCCTCTTGAGGAAAATATGACTGTAAGTCAAATTTGATTCATACCCATTCAATGGTGTGTACAAGCCATAGATGGTAGTTGCTAAAAAAATTGGTGGAAAGAGAAAAATAAATGGTACAAATATAAATCATCGCCGCACAGACCTCTTCAAATTGGAGGAATTTGACATACTTGTTTATGAATTCAATTTAACAAAGAGAGGAACTCTTCGCTCCAGGACAATAGAGATTCTTAAGAGGTTGCTACCACAAAAAACAGTGTTGAGATGGAAGTATGTGGGACCCAGTTGTAGATCTAGAAGAATTTTGAAACCTAAAGTGGTAGGCATGCATGTTGATTCAGATGGGGCACTAGTTGATGAAAGAGAAGAATGTGTAACATCTTCATCTCCATCCAGTAATTCATCTGAAGTTGTGAATTTTGAGGGTGTGCAAGAAAATATCAGTGATTTGGAATACTTGCGTAAGAAAATTGATATAAATGATGTTTGCATTGAGCAATGAAAATGATATTTTAACTTCCCTGTGATCTTACATGAAGTTATGAGTCATTTTTTATGTTTTTTGGATTATATTTTTTAATTATGATGAATTCATTTGTCTAAAATATTCACAACGTAATAATAACTTGGAGAATAATTTATGTTTCATTGGGTAATTTTAGTCATATAATTTGTTCATAATATCATGGTTGAATATGTTGAAAAGTTAATATTTTTTAATTCTATGGGTGAAAAATTATGAAATATATTTTATCTTTAACATTATGGTTGAAAACAATTAGAATTTTAGGGATTTTTAGTGTCATGATATTATATGTTAAAATGACATGTATAAAAATTATTAGAATTTTAATGTGTTTAAAATCTCATTATTTTGTATTTAACGTGATTACTAACAATATGTTGAAATTGTACCCAGAAAATAAAAATGGTATTCTAGCACCAACCATTGTGTGTTTTTTCCATTTATTTGGCACGTGAAAATTGGTTTTACTACCATTTTTATAACACGTTGCAAATTAACCCTGAAAAAATAAAACCTCATTTTGGAGCACACACTTTTCGTTTTTGGATTGTTTTTCATGATTTTTGGGGTTTTTTTGCTCGATTTCCTGTTTTCATTTTATAGTTCCCATTTCAAAGTTTACGTTGTTGGTTGAGTAAGCAGGACCTGGGAGGTCCAGATACCATTGGAATATATTGAATAACAATGGCAGATTGTAAAGGTTGCTTTACATTAATTTGAGCTTATTGAGGCATATATTGATAGGTACTAATTTGGGATGCAGATGGTATAGTTTGAGAATATACGGATGTACTCATAAAAGAACCTGGTTGGGTGGGAAAATTATGTTGCCAAACATTAGCAGTAAAGCTATGATAAGGAGGATTTAGTGAAGGTTGAGCACTAATATATGGTATATTGATGACAATTTTCCCCCTTAGAAAAGGAGGAGGGGACGATGGAGGAAAATTACCACCAGATGAAGGGCACCCAACATAAGAAGAATTGGGTTGTTGAAGGTGTCCACTAATATAAGGACTAAACTGTTTTTCAACTATAGGTGTAGGTGGAGGGGAAGGAGCATACTGTATAGCACTCATTAGAGAAGCTCTAGACATAATTCTAGAAACATATGTCATGGGATAGGTCTAAGGACTAAATACCACACCAGAGAAGGTACCATACAACTATTGATAACCAGGTGGGACAGACATGCCACCATATAAATGTGTCTCTAGCGATGTCGCGAACATGGATGTCGAAGCAACATTTGATGTCATAGCCATAGTAGTAGGTATAGGCTTGGAAATATAACATATTTAGTCATGGATAACAATCCCAAAGATGATTATCGTGAGAAACTCATGGGTGAAATCAAAGGAAAAGGATCAGATAAAGGAACTTGAGATGGAGACTAAAGAGGAAGAAGAGGATAATCTTGAAAGCCCTCTAAAATGAACATGATAGGAGGCACAAGGTTCTTCCTATGGTATCTCATCAATACTCACAAGACTAGGTGGAATGGGTTCATCATTAGGTCCAAGATATATAGTTTTCAACTTTGCAGTTGTGTCAGAGACAAAGGAGGAGAAGAGGAAGGCATTGAAGTAACGAGTAAATATGGTTTAGGTACCTCGGATTGAATAACATTAGGCAAAAAGGTGCCTGATTCAGTAAAATCGGGCTCAAGAACCTCAGGCGATAAGGTTTTAGGTCCTTATGTTTAGATTATATCAAATTCACCGGCAAGAGAAGATGTAATCTCAGGCTCGATACTCAAAGTGAAGGATGATTCTAGCGGATCAATTTTAGGAGGAGGACTAGAAGTAGTTCCTGTAGTAGTTTGTGTTTTCTTATGCATCTAACGGTGTCCAAGAGTTGTCTCTTGTGGAAGAGGAGGCCTGTTTTGTATTCTACACGAACTACAGAGGGTAGGTGTTTTTTCTTTCACGTTGGATTAATAAATTTTAATAATTAACACACAAAAAGAAATAAAAAAAAATGGGTAAAATTAGGGATAAAGGTCTACCAAGAACCGTGAACTGCAATATACACATTGGAGAACCAAGGAATTAATGTATGTGTAGGAAATATCCTTGAATGTTGTGTTCGGTGTGTCACAATATACAAGGTGTTCGACTTGGTTACCTTTGGCTGGGATAGCAACCTATGTTTGACTTCCAAAATATACTTGATGGTACATGGAAGTGCAATCCATAGTAGTGTTTTCTAATGCGTAATCATTTTATGTGAGCATTCTCATATACTTATCATGTGTGGAGCGTCATCCAATATGTCTGAAGTTACATGTATAATGATCCTATACACTTACATACGTGTCATGAGATAACACCCCCAGGATAGAACACTAAGAAACAACAACAACTCCTACATTTAGAAGCATTGGAACACGTATCTAGCCTACACCTCAAAATGTTTATGTTAATGTTACAAATTCTCCTTTGGTTGATTCAATAAATTTTAATATTTATCTTCAATTAAGTTTCAGTTTTATGTCTCACCGCGAGTTTCACCTAAATTACCTAAAATGTAAGATAACATGGATAAATGGAATCTTTCACTTTCAATGAAAATCTATCTAAAGGAGGTAAGAGACAAATAATATGCAACATACAGAATGCAACAAACAATATGCTGAGTGAAATCCCCTTTTAATGCAATTTTTCCAATGTTGATGCACTCAAAAAACCCTATATGCAAATGCAGAGAGAGTTTTCTTTTCAATTTCACTTATCAAACATAATGAAAACTAATATGCATGTCTAATCACTGATAACCTCAAACTTTTCAAAACAATGACTAAAACACCAATTCATTCAAACACTCAATAATCAAACAAATCTGTTCACTAATGACCTAATGATAAGAGTAAATGAAAATATAAACAATCCTTATCAAAGGCACTCAAAACCAAAAGAAAACAGAATGGAGGATTTTGAGAGATCACAAGACATTCAAAGACTCAAGGAAGAGAAACTAGAACAAAGTTGGACAAAGAGAAAATTAGACAAAATAAAAAATTGTGCATGAACAAGGGTCAATGTAGGTACAAGAAGGGTACCAGTGCTATGAAACGCGGGCAAAAAGAAGGCTCAGGAGAATTGCAATGCTCTGTCTCTAGACCATAGGGAGCGTTAATCAAGGGATGCAAGGTTCTGACACAAAAATTGAAATTGAAACTTAAGGAAAGGGTATCCCTAGGTCTGTTATTGACTGAATAAGACAATGAAGGTCTGAAGAAGAGGTAGAAAAAAAATAAGGACAAGGAAACCACCAAGGGAATGAATTTTTCCCCAGTGGAGTCACCAATTTTTTATGTGGAATCTATGACTGCAGAAAAAAGTATCTTCCCTACACTGGATGGCCTAGTCTAGAACAACATAAATAAAATAATATAATGTTTTCCTTAAAGTAAATAGATAATAGGATGAAGCCTACCTAGAGTCCGCCGTATGCTTCACTCCTCTCTTGGCTTGTATGCTCCAATCCTAGCTCTGGTTGCTATAATTATAACCTGCAATCAAACAACACAAGCCAATGATCTACAAAATCTATGTAACATCATCTAATCACTTTATTCAATGG
Source organism: Pinus albicaulis (assembly GCA_034641835.2). Lineage (NCBI taxonomy): Eukaryota > Viridiplantae > Streptophyta > Pinopsida > Pinales > Pinaceae > Pinus > Pinus albicaulis. The sequence continues at coordinate 320,059,483 of CM076582.1, forward strand.
ATCAACATGGAATTGAAATACATGAAATCATAACATCACATATATGAAAACATTGAACTCTTTGTATTAACATAAATGGAGGGAGTTACAACCTAATATAGGAGTTGATCTTGTAGAATATATCCTCCAAGTTGAAATTTCCTTCCTTGCCACAAAGTGTACCTCTATGTCACCCTAATGCATGGAATAATGACTCTCACAACAACAGCATGAGCATAAAAACTATCTCCAAAAGTCAACCCTTATCTTGTGGATGACAATAGATATATAGAAGAGGATGGTAGGTTAAGATTTCTTATCCATTTACCAATATAGGCTTGATATCCACTCTTTATGGGAGGATGATCTCAAGGGACAAGGGATGAAATATCCAAGATAGGATAGGATAGGATTCGATACTTTCATCCAAGTTAAATATTTGTAACAACTGTTGGAATCATTTAGAAGAGAAAGCTTCAATATTCTTTTTATTTTTCCCAAATTTATAGAATAAGCACACCCCCAACAAGGCGAGACCTACAGGTGATCAATGAAGGTCCAGAGAGGGCCAACCTACTGGTGAACACTGGTATTTAAAGGGAAAGGGTGTGTTGGGCCTAAAAATCACTAAAATGAAGTAGTTAAAGCCTAAAATTCATGGTTTTGAGAGATTGATGCTTATGTATTTGTGTAGGGATGATGACAAAGTTTTCAAGGATGTGAATGATCCTGTTTGAAGGGATATTGATCAGATGCGAAAAAATAGCCTATAACAAGGAGTACACCATAAAGTTCATAAATATGGCCATAATGCTAGGCGTCTCCCAAAATAACCCACATGCAGTCCTCAAGTATCTGAAAGGTATACAAAACCATCTATGAAATAAACTAATGTTGTTTAAGTAAAAATCGGTAGATGAGGCTCGTGTACAAGAATATTACTAGAACATATTCCAAAATAAAGGGAAATAAAGTGGATTGAAGTAAAAGCAGCACTAGGATGCTTCTAAGGAGAGGAAGAAGAAGTGGAAAGGGGGAAGAGATCAAATGATGACATCCACAACACAATAGTGCAACGATATTAGAAACCACTACAACCACTATAATATTGATGGTCATATAGATTAGAAATGTTGGAATTTTCATCTAGATCTTGACCCAAAGAAAAAATATATATAATAAGAAGAAGAATCTCATGGCCATCGATTTTAGCAACTATGTTGAAAGAAACTCGTACATGGATGATAATATCATATGTATGTCAATGAAAAAAGAGGTGAATCTGAGTAGCCTTCAACAACAAAAAGAGAAATAAATTACCAAAATATTCCACATAAAGACACAAGTCAATAAGACAAAGATTGATGCTCGATTTAACTCCAGATCATAGGAGAATCTCATTGCAATAAAGTTGGTCAACAAATTTTGATTGGAAGTTAGTGATCATCCAAGCCCATATCCATTGGGCATCGGTAAATAAGCATGCAGAGATAAAGGTAAAAAAATAGTGCAAATTTATATTTGTTATCAATGTTGATTTTATTAACAAAGTAGAACTATACGTAGTTCCTCTTCATGCATGTGGAGTGGTGTTTGGAATTCACTACATGTACATGTAGGATGCAATATTCATATGGAGAGCCAACGAGTATCGGATCATCAAGGATGGAAAATCATTCACCATCAACGTGCACAAAGGCAAGTCGAATATTTTGCTAGTAAGTGCCAACCAGGCTATGAAACTGATCATTTCTATAAAGAAGTTTATTATATTATTTTTAAGAGAGAATCACTCTACAGAAGTGTCAGTAAGAGTAAAGGAATCCCTAGAGAGGTGTACTAATAAACAAAAACAACAATTGGAAGATTGGTTACATCCATACAAGGATGTTCTATGAGAGCCTAAATGGTTACCACCGAAGGGGAAAGTGGAACACAATATCCAACTATTTCCAGACTCTCCATTTCCAAACATTGGCTTGTATAGGAAATCTATTATAAAAGAAATACATGTGAAGAAACATTTGTAGAAACTACTAGAACGTGGTTTCATTCGACTGGGTACATCACCTTGTGGATCACCCATCATAAGTCTGCCAGTGAAGGATCAGACTTGGCAAACGTGTATAGATTACATGGCGTTGAACAAAATTATAGTAAAAAATAGGTACCCCCTATCTAGAATAGATGATTTGTTGGATCAGTTCCCACAAGAAAAATACTTCACCAAGCGAGACTTAAAGTATGAATATCACCAAGTTTGATTCAAAGAAGAAGATACATGGAATATTTCCTTCAAAACCAAGCAAGGTTTGTATGAGTGGATAGTCATGTCATCTGATGTATGTAATACACCTACTTTTTTTATGAGATTAATGTTGAAAATAAACAAGAAAATGTGTGTCTAATTTATTTTTCCCTTAAATAAGTTAGGCAATAAATTGTGATCTTATCTCATAACAACTTGTATTAGTTAACTAAGTCAAAAATACTGAGTTAGATCAAGAATTTCGAGTTGAGGGTCAAAGGTGGGGCATGTAGAGTGATTATGTTATTTTGGGGGTCCATTTTCAGTTAATGCACTTGTGTAGTGTGATTCTAATCAGTTAACTCAAATTAATTGAGTTAAAATCAATTTAACTACTTCTAACTGAGTGATGAGCTAGTGAGAGGTCAAGTGAATTAAATTATATTTAATTCACAAGAAGTGATCTATCAGATAACTGATGATTTTCTATTAGTAGCTGCATGCACGTAAAATTTGATGAAGACCCGATTGAGACAAAGGTTAAAGGGAATATAACTATCATTTGTATTATTAGTGAACTGCCTAGGTGAATTTATAAAGCCAATGGATGCCCATGATGGATTTCACAGTCAAGGAAGGTTGGAATTCCTATTTAATAGGGATTTAATTGCCTAGTAATTTTTTGAGCAAGGCAGGCTGAAGGTGGGAAGGAAATTGGCTCTGTATTTGTCCAATTTTTCCTAGATCAATGTGAGACGATTGGTAGAGTGCATGAGATTCTTGTGAGAAAAAAATGCATTTTATTGTTTCATGATTTCTCGGCTTATTATACAATAGAGATAAAGGGTTTTTTAGCAGTTTCTGTCCCTAGGAAAATATTGTGTTGTGTTATTGATTTACTTCTTTCTCTTACTTTCATATGTTTGAGTGATCGTGATTTATATTCCGCAAATATTGTAAAAGGATTCAGTATCTTGTTTTAGTAAATTGCATGATCGAATTGAATCCATTGGTGTAATTTATATAATTAATAAATGATATATTGTTCCATTTTATATATTCATTTGTCATTGTCTAGTTAGGTGATATACTAGTATATAGTGCTACTTAGGAGGATAACATCTCATATTTGATGTAGGTGTTAGGGACATTAAATAAGCATCAACTGCTATCAAAGAAAAATAATTGTATGTTTGCACATTAATATTTGGTGTAATAAGAAACATGGTCTATATCATCCCTTACCTGTCCCTAAGAAATCATTTCCATGGACTTTATGGGAAGTTTACAAGAAAATAGGAAGGGAAATTACTACCTATTCATGGTAGTTGAAAGGTTCAACAAGATGTGTATTTTAATTCCTTGTAAAAAGACCATCAATGGGCAAGAAGCAACAAACTTGTTCTTTGTATGGTTCTAGGTGCAGTTTGGGATACCGAGGGGCATCATTTCATATACGGATACAATATTTCTTAGTGCATTTTGGACTACATTATGGGAGAATATGAACATGAAGTTGAAAAGGTATATAAAATTCCATCATTGGACAAATGGGAAAATATAGGTAGTCAGCAGGACTTTGGTGCATCCTTAGATGGATTACAATCATAAGCATATGAAGACCTGGGATGAAAATATGGTATATATACAACATTATTATAACAGAGAATTCCCCACCTCTACTATTAATTCCAAATTTGAAACTTTTTTGGATATTCACCACCTTCACTTTTATATATTTCATATGGGAAACAAGGAGTGAGGGAGGATGATAATGACGATGCCTTGAGGGTTGAATTTTTTTTTGAGAAGATCAGGAAGATAAATATATAGGTATATGAGACACTACAAAAGTCACATGAAAAATATAAGGCCATACATGATTAACATATAATATAGAATTCGTTCAAGGTAGGAGACAAATTATTTTTATAGTTGAACAAGGAGAGGCTATAGGGTCTTGGAAATAAAATCAAGGCTTTATGATATGGTACCTTTGAGATACAATAAAATATGGGAAATAATGTTTATAGACTCATTCTACCCCCATACATGTGTATTTACTCATTTATGAATGTATATAATATGAAACTATATGATTCTTCCATGATATATGATGAAGAGGAACATTTTCTACCTTTGGTAGAGGATTTGGCACTTGATGCTTAGGTAGAGTTTATAGAAGATGCAGTTTTGCAGAAGAGATCCAAAACTACAAGACAAGGGTAGCATGAACTTTGGCAGATTGAGTAAAAGGATAACTTCTAGGAGAAACTAAATGGTACACTTGATAGAAGGCGGAGGAAAAATTTCCTCACCTCATTCAATGGAAGATTTTTGCAACAAAAATATGCCAAATGGTAGGGTATTATCCATATTGGATCATTATATTTCTTTTCATCCATATTGATGCTTTTAGAGTGGAAAATGTGAAGGAATCAACTAACAAGACCATTTTTACTAATGGGACCCAATTTGGTAAATATAATTTTGAAACCTTTCAGAAGAATTTTGATGCATCACACGATGGTTTCTCAGCGGTAAAATGTTTCCACTTTGTTAAGAAAAAAATATATATTCCTGTTATTTTGGTGTTACAGCTCTAATGGGGTCGAGAACATGGACCACCCTCATGGACTTGTCTTCATGCCAAGTCAAACTAGTCGAATTTTATGTGTCGCAAATCACCTCCTAACACCGAGTCATAGTTTTGGCCATCCAATAGTTCGAATCAAAAATAAAAAGGAGGCATCGATTGTGTGGCTTCGTTATAAGGCCAGATCTATCCAAACCATAATACTTCCCGCCATTTTTTCATTAGACTCTGGGTGTTATCAACAATTCCAAACATAGTCACGCCATAAACATAACAGTTCTATGGCCAAGCCATAGCCATATGAAAGTTCTTTGACCAAACCAAATAAAAAAAAATTATAACCACACTCCACCATGAGAAACCGAAACCATAACCTGGTTGATCAATGAAAATTCAATTTGAAACTAGAACAAAACCATTTCGGAAATAATTTGAATTCTATTCACAGATTTTGTTGGATGTCTACACTCGTAGTTCAAATAATGTCTTTAGGAGAAAATTATGGTTCATATACATATTGGTTGTTTTTTCCAAGTCTTATGGGGTTGACCTTAACTACCTGTGATACTTGTTTTTGTAACCAACTGAATAATGGAATGTGACCCAAGTCTTGTTAATGTTTGTGTCATGGCTCCATCTGGCGATGCCATATGACCAAGAATGATAAATGTCTCAATATCCATGTCCATGTGACCATACCCATTTGACAAGGACCGAAAGTGTTAAATTTTCCTTAGGCCTTAGATATGGTCTAAGGTTAATCATGCAAAAAAACACACTAGGAACCCTCAACCTTCTAGCACTTTGCATAACATAAATTTTCAATAGTAAAATCAACTTACTAAATAGTGATTTGAGCCCAAAGCTCAATTATTTTATTAGCCAATCAATAAAATAATCAGGCATCTCTTGTACCAAGGATCATGTCCCTCGACCACCAGTATAGCTAGTATACGTAATATACAAACTAGGACTTGCAATATGCAACATCAAATATATAATATGCCAAAAAAAGGAAGATGAGAAAAAACCCTTAACTTGTTGATGTAAATTATATAAATCAATACTTTCAGTGATTGATGTACTTAACACCCAGAAATACCTTTACCTCCATTCTCCATTAGCTTCTCATGGTTTAATACTCCTTCAAATGCATTATATACTCATCCATAATAGATATACTTCTCACAGTGCTTCTGCGCTTCAAATCACTTTACATTACCCCTTATAGAATGATGTTCACAAATTTTCTTATGAAGAAACTTGGAGATTTCACCTTAGCAACCAACTTACTCCACCATATAAGTTCTCTATATTGTGCTTTAACCATATATATATTCCTAAATATCTTGGTTGAGTCTATGCCAAATATGAGGTCAAGTAGGCCTCTTCTAGGGCTTGACCTCACATAGAAACACTTGTGCAATATTTGAGGCCCTGTGGCCCTCCATAGCATACTAAACTGAGGTCCATTAAGCCTCTTTCATGGGCACAACCCTATTTCCTATGCCTAGAAAAAAAACCCTCCTTCAAACAGTATTTTAGTGGCTTGCTTCTCCTTATTTAGGCTGGGACATAACCCTTACTAGGGAAGGAATATTACATAGAAAAATCGACCTATCAACCTGGGAAAACTGAACCTTATTGCAACATAAGACATTCAATACTTCTTACCTTGCTCCTAGCTATAATTCCTATTGATATTATGTGTCTCTCCTTAGCTTTTTATTCTCTTGATATGGGTTCTTATGTGTTGAAACACTCAACCCTTAATTTTTGTACCTCGTCTAGTTCTGGGCACAAATATGAGATGCAACATCCTTTAACTTTAGGGGTTGCAACCCTCCTTCCTTGCTTGGAAAATAGTCCTTCTAACTAGCATCCTTTCCCCACAGAGATCTTGAATTCCTTGGATAGCTTCAAGAAAACACTTGAACTTTCCCATGTTTAATAGTACCTGGCCCTTATTGAAACCATGCATATGCTTCTAACGCTGGTTATCTCTCTCCATGGCTAATGGCCCTCCTAGGGAAAACCTAGCACAAGTGAGATTACATATCTCTTGAACATGATGTGAACCTCACCTCAAGCTTCCTTTATTTATCATTTTCCTTGGGTCACTTAGGAGACCTTCTAGATTGAGGTTTTTACCCCCTTTGACCCTTATAGTATTTAATTGTTTATATTTTTTTCCTAAACCCATTGCTTGGATCCAAAATACCAGTTTTGGGTAAATCACCCCAGAAAAAAATTATTGGTGGGTTTTCCTCTCTTAGAATTACGTTCTGGCCTACCCAAAATATAACACAAGGGTCACTAATTGTTTCCTTGATGATTTCATCATGACATCATCAAACCACATGGCATCCTGAGAGGGGTAGCATGTGTCACCTTGTTTCATACTTTTTACCAACTGAAGTGTGCCAAATCACATTGTCATGTGTCACTCATCATAATGCTTACATCATCTTGATGAGATGCCATGATGATTGTGTCAATGAGCCATATGTCACTCATCAATAGGTCCATGTCATCATTCAATAAAATTTTGCCACATGTCAACATCTAATTGGTCCAACAGGTGCAATTAAAATTAATGCAACTTCACCTTAATTCGGTTATTCATATGTTGGAGGTATCCATTGTAACTTATTTTCATCATAGTTATCTTTTTATTTTCTATGTTGAAAGAAGAAAATAAATAAATAAATATATATATATATATATATATATATATATAGAGAGAGAGAGAGAGAGAGAGAGAGAAAGAGAGAGAGAGAGAGAGAATAAAGCAGAAAGAAAATAGAAAAGAAATAAACATAGAAAAATTAAAAATACCAAAAAAGGGATAAAATAAAAATAAAAGAAAAAATAAATTAATACCTAATGTAGGCGCGCTAGTTAAAATGTCGTCGTAGTTATTTTTAAATTTATTCTTAATAATTTTTATATTAATTAACGATTATAGTTAAAATTATAAATAAAGTGCATTGATTAGATGTCTTGTAGTGTTGCGATAAAGTTTGGATCCAAATCTACGGAGGAGACCATCCCCACCCAAATCAACTATGGAGAATGAAGTTCAAACGCACCCCCCCCCCCTACGCACTGTCGAAGTTTAACAAGGGCTGGGGAGATAAAAAAGGTTGATTTCTATTTACTTCCTACTTATACGTGGTGTCTCCTCAGTAATTTCATGACCCCCCTCTCAAAAACCACAAACTGCCTACACCCCCCGCCTCCTTGAAAACTTCTCTTCACTCCCATCACTGCTTTGAACCTCCACTTGCGCTCTGCCACCTTTCATTCCCTCACTCACTCATATCATATAACCGTTAAATCAATAAATTCCTCCTGCCAACAGCTAAATGACTGTTAATCCATGTAATCCTTCCCACCAACGTATAGTGAATTAACTAGACATGCCTAAAAAAGGTTAATTCATTCAAAACCCCTTTAAATCATTTGTCGACCCTTCATACTCCCTTTCTTCCATTTTCTTGCAGCATCACAGGTGTGATTCTAATAGCTCACAACCATTTGCTACACCAGTAATCAACAATTCTCTAGTAATTTTGTAACCTCAACCAAAAAATTTCTTTTACGATGTCATCGTCTAAAGGAAAGTCAAAAGTAGTTGTATAAATCCCAGTGTTGCCTCCTATAATTAATTTATATGAAATTTCCCTTGTGGATAAACAATATGAACTATCTGATACCCAGTGCGATTTCGGTATTTATGAACTCCACAACTGGGAAAAATAGAAGTTTTTAGATGCCGGTGATGAATTGAGCTTATGGGACTCTTTCTTAGCCCAATTCATGTTTCCCCATACTCATTCATTCCCTAAATTTGTTACTTGCTGTCATCTTAGGTATATTCCTAGCTAGAGGGTCGTGATTGCCCAAAATAAAAAAGACTTATTCGCCATTACTCTTAAGTATATATGCCAAGAATTTGTTCATAAATAAACCTAATTTTGAGATATATACCAAAGTGGATGAATCATACAAAAAAAATTAAAATTTTCTACCCTTGATGAAAATAGATGGGACAAATTATGTGAGCTCATTGAATGAAAGACATCATATTTTCAATAGCAGAATGCCAAGTTTTTGGGAGCAAACAACAGATTTCCAAGAACAAGAAACACAACAATATATTTCCAAGAAAAAGAAACAAAACAACAGATTTACAACTCCAGTCATGAACAACACTCCTCAAAATCTGTGCAAGATATCAAATCAGTTCATATTTCCTTTTTTTTAGTTCTATTTTTGTAAAAATCCAAATCAATTTGGATGATATATTTTGTAATAAATTTTGATTCAAAGTCAAGATATTTTGAATGAAACTCTACAAGTACTTTGTAATTTGAAGGATAAAGGGTTGAACCCATGTGATGAACCTCAATATGATTGTAAACTTCTAAGTTATTTTGAAGATAATAGAAGGATTTTGGATTTGTTATGAAACAACTCATGTATCTTTGTGATAATTCCAGTTATTCAATTTTTTTTTCTACACATGTTCAAAGTAACATAGGAGATTCTAGGTAAAAATAGGTTGAGTATCAATCTCTCTAAAATCCCATGCAAAGTTATACTCATTTACAAAGATTAGCTTATTAGACAATTCATCTGACATATATCCTCTACATATTTTAATTGTTGCCTTCTCTCATCTATGAATGTGTTTTGTTTGGTTGTAGAATTTTTATGCACACATCTATTCTATATATGATGAATTAAATGCTCAGTTTGAATGTTTAATAATTATATATTTTCTTAAATTCTTCCTTTCAAATAAATTGAAGGTTAATTATGTTAAGGATGAAGAATGAACCCTTTAATTCTCTCATTAATACTTAAGGTTTAAATCTATTTAAAATTCAAAGCACTGGTCATGCAATTAAATTGAAAACCAAAAACTTAACTTATATGCTTTGACAAAGTTCCTTAGCCTAGAGATGTCTACAAAGGAACAACAATGTCATTGAACTGTTTAAAACATGCACCCCATTTAATGACGTTAAATAATGCACACCTTTGTGCACCTAAGGTCATTGATATTCTTTTTTAATGGTGGATCTACTCCAAACTTACACATTGGTTAACATATTAAATATTTGGTTCTTTTCCCTAAAGTTTTTTCCTTTAATTTATTAGTACTTAAAATTTAACTAGCCATAACTTCTCATATAGAAGGATATTTTTGAGCAATATATACCATTGGAAAGGTATCGATGAGTTGTACACAACCATGAAATTTGTGTTGAATTTCCACAGCCTTGGTGCTAGGATAGAATCTTAATATCTCTAATGCTACCAAACCAAGAATCTCAACAAAGCTACTTTGCACAACGAAATATAAGTAACAGTAAATCACACATGCACAAGTATAGAAAACTTTTTACAAATCATTGTACAAATATGTACAACAAACCAATCTTCGTTATATTAAACCAATTGAATAATACAAAAATCTAGGGCTTCCAATACAAGGGATAGTGACCCTAAATTATCCACAAGTACAAGAATACAAGATACAATGACAATCTCGCTACATCCTCTATGTCGTATCTTTTCCTCTCGGTCCTTCAATTATGTTCTACTCTCTAATTCTCCTTACTCTATCAATAGATGACACATAGAGTCTCTAGGAGGGATTCCAGCTATCATTGTTGCAAGTTGCTTATAATACAGTGAACACAGGATTATCTAATCTTCTCTTCTAGGTTGGCCAATCCTTGAGCTTAAATCTTCCAAGCTAGTAGCTTCTTTCGCCAATTAAATAGATAGAAATTAGGCTCTATCCTTAACCCAACCTTTAGTTGTAAATCTCTCATTATGATTGATTATTAAGGGCTACTTTGGGCTACCAACATGCTTCCCTCCACCAGTCGAATCATGCCCAATCCAGTCATTGTAGGATCTGCTCCTAGTTGAGGTTTCCACCCACCCAAGTGAACCTCAACACATGGCTCCCATGGGATACAACAATTGTCCAAACATGGTGATGAGCTCCATCATTAGGTACATTTTGAGGGGTTAATGGTCATATTTTTTCCTTATTTAATATATTTTTCTTGCATTTTAATTATATTATGGTCTTATGATGCTAATGTAGGTGGTGATTGATGCTAACATACTTTGAGTACCTAACATAATATTAAATGTAGGAAAATCATGAAGATATGGTGTTTTTGTGGAGATTTTGTCATAAATACTCGGAGTAGATAGAAAGGAGAGATTCTAGGGGTTTTTCCACCCTCCTTAACTCCCAAAGGCATCCAAGGGATCCTCAATATTCCCTCCAACAACTCGAAATCAAAGGCAACCAAGCAAACTCAAGATCAAGTGCAGTAAATACAGACTTCACTTGGAGTCAAGTGGAATTATCACCTATTTTCTAGGGAGCTATTGGTAGCTACCCTTTAGGTTAAATAGAGCTGAGCAAGAGCTCATTAGGATTCGAAATTTGGAGAAAGCCATTAGGATATTTGCTCTTGTAATCCGTTTTTCAAGACTTTTATATTGATGTAATGAGAATATATTTTGAAATGAAATGGTTATTCATACTTTGCCTTACTGATCTAGTTCGAGAGAGCTAGGATTGTGGGTTAGGGCCCAATCCATGTGCCTCAGCCTCTCTTGTGTAATCATTGTTTACTTTCATGTCATAATTTAGTTAGTTTTTCGTATGAATATCTAGTTAGTTTTTTGGTATTTCCATTTACTATTTTTTGTTTGCTTCCATTTTTCTTTTAGTGTAGATTTAGTCTACTTGATTGAGTGGTAGAATAGGTGATAACTTCAGAAAGTTGTGAGTAAAGCCTCCCCCTCTCATCTCTGTCAATAGAGTTTGACAAGGGTAGACCTTCCCCATAGAATAGGTAATGAATAGTTGCAAAACAACACATTTTCAAGCATAGTTAGGTAATGAATAGTTGCATGAATAAAATAATGATTGATAGAGCATAGGGTAATTAGAGTGTGTCTATCCATCTGGCCTAGCATAAACTGATTAGATTAGTTTCCTTTATGCCATTTCAGTTCAGCAATGTAATATCATGCAAGGTGCCTAGGTTTCTTTTCAATTCCTATCATAGTCTAACAAGTAGATTTATTTCATTACAGAATAGTTAGATGTACTTGTTTTATGTAGTATATTTCTGTACTTACTGTTAATTCCATGGCTTTGAATCATTTGTAGCCCTAGGCCTAATTTCATAATTTTGACAGACTTCACCTAGAAACCCTAGAAGTAGCACCCTTTCGTAATGCTCAGAATAGGATGACATGAGTAGAATGCATTTGTTGTGTATATAGCATTGTCACCTCCAAGTTTGTATGAACTCTGGGTTGATAAAGTAAAGTAGGGTAGCTTCTAGGAGTTGCATCATTCTTGGTACAATACCTGGGCTCACCACTTTTTGGCACCATTGCTAGGGAGATGTCTAGTAGATGCTTTGATTTTTTTTTAGCATTATTTTTTTCTTTCCTTTTTCATGTTGTTTCAAAAATATTGAAAAAAATAAAAAAAAATCTAATTTTCATGCCTCGTAGGAGTAGGGGAACTCAAGGAATTTTTTTAACTGAAACACCCACATCACCACATAGTCACCCTTCACTCTTCTTCAGTGGCTGTGAGGTTGAAGACACCATAGGTGAGGCTTTTGAAAATTTTGAAGAACCTATTGGGGAAGAAGATGAAGATCCTATTTCAACTGAGGGACCTGCTTCACCTATCTCAACCATGGCTGACACTGAAACCCAGTAAGCCTTTCCCATTAAATAGGAAAATGGGGAAACTAAGATGAAAAGCATTAGCCCCTCATCTCTTCCACACTTTCATGGACTTACCTCAGAAGACACTGACACATTCATGTTATAATTTTTTGTTGTCTGTAGGACCTATGACTATGCCTCAAATGATTAGAAATTGAAGCTATTTCCATCCACCCTTAAGGATGCAGTCTTGCGCTGGTTCATGGGTCTACCTGGGAACAACATCACTACCTCAGCACAGATTCAAGAGGCCTTCAACAAAAAGTAAAAATACTATTGTAGGTCCAAGGAAAATAGGATGAGATATTCAGGATGACTCTAGGCCCTGATGAATCCCTAGAAGACTATGAAGAGAGGTTTCAGTTAAACTATAAGAGATCCAACTATACTCTTAATCCTGGATCACTTAAACTAGTACTTCTTTGAGGGATCAGATAGGAGGTGATAGAAACCTTAAATATGTTATCAGGAGGAGATATCTACCAACTACCTTATGAAACAATCAAAATTGTCTTCAGGAACCATTCTAGGATAGTAAGGAAGAAAGGCAGAACTAGCCAAAGTACATCCAATACCCCTTCCTCTTCCACGTCCATCAAACATGATATTGGAAATATGCTAGACGACTTCAAGAGTGAAATGTTGCACACCTTTTCTTTTCAAATGGACACAATGCAGGTCAAAAGGAAGCAAGAGGAAGCAAAAAGAGATTTGGCTATATTCTTCCCTAGATGTACCAGAAATCACACTATAAATGAATGTCCACTAAGTGTCATAGATTTTTTCTTAGTTTGTGAATAGAATCATGCCACAGAAAAGTGTCCCTCATTACCTGGACTTAAAGTTGTATATCAAGGTGGGGAAGTGAGCCCAGAGAAACTTTGTTTCATCAACCAGAGAAGGCCTCAAGGCACTAGGGCATATCAACAGGGTATGCAAGGTGCACCTTACTCTAACTATCACAATAATCAGAGTGCACCCATGCAACCTTTGTACACCCCCACTCCTCCATCTTGGATTACACCTCCTACTTGTCTTTACAACCCTCCATATCACCCTCAGCCTATGAACCAACCATTTCAGTAGAATGTTCCTCAAAAACCTCAGGGGAATAATCCATCCCAAGGGTGGAGACCTCAAAACAATCAACCACCTGCTCTAATGCCTCCACCCCAACCTCAACCTCAACTTACTCATGCTGCCCCACCCAATCTTCCTCAAATTCCTACACAGCCAAATCCGAACCTGAACAACATACATGCACAAATGGTTTATAGTGGAGAGACATCCTGTCCACTTATGATGTGGAGATACAAGAGATTAATCTCAGGTCGAGAATATTACTCTCAAACAACCACCCTCCATATCCACCTATAGAGGTTGAGGAGGTAAATGAAGAAGGTAACACTCAGAACCAACAACCTCCTTTTCCCGAACGCTTGATCCATCCCAGTTAGCACACCCTAGAGGAGACTAAACTTCTGGAAGAGTTGAAAATTTTGTTTGTAAAGATACCACTTCTACAGGCCATTAAGGATGTCCCTATTTACAATAGGCTCATCAAGTAAATTTTTTTCAAGAAACTTGGGAGAAAGAAGAAAGATAACCCCACCATCAATGTAGTAGGACAACTACCTGACCTAATGTTGGGAAGGGTGATCTTTCCAAAGCACCTAGATGCTAGTATTCCAGTTTTAGATGTGCACATAGATGGTGTCATAGTCCCCAATACTATGGTTGTTCTAGCGGTTGCCATCAATGTCATGACCAAGGAAAATATGTTGAAACTCAACCTCCAAGGGACTTTGAAGGAAAACCACAATAGTTGTGCAACTTGCAGATCGGTCCACAGTAACTTTGAAAGTAATTATTGAGGATTTTATGGTTTCAATTGACTCTTTGGAGTATCCTACAAATTTCCTGGTTATGAAACCAAAAACCAACTTCAAAGGATATCCTCTCATCTTATGGAGACCTTGGTTAGCCACTGCAGATGCTTATATCAGTTGTCGAGCTGGAAACATGACTATTAAAAATGGGCCCTTGTCTAAACAACTAATATTATATTGTCCAGCACAACCTTCCATTGATCATGATATACCTATATGGTTGGAGGATTAATAATATGAGGTATATAACACTAACCTCATTTTACCATAGATGTTGTTCTTAGAGTGGAGCAGCTTGATGAAGATGAACTCATCGACCATGCCATTCAAAACCAGTCCCCCACTAAAAGTCCTCTTGAAAACCAAGTAAAAGAGTCGAAAAGAAAACCTTGGATGGAATTTCACTCAGCCAATTCAACCTCTCACGAAGTTTTTTTTTATTTTGCACCTTCCAGATCTATGAAAATCAACTCAAACCTCTTTGATGAAGAAGAAAAGCATCTATGCCAACTTTTAAAATAAAACCTAGATGCATTTGCTTGGGATTACAATGACATGAAAGGGGTGCATCCTTCAGTATGAAAACATCATATTTACATCAAAGAAGGATGCAAGCCTATGCAACAACCCCAAAGAAGGATGAACCTAGCTATAAAGGACATAGTCAAGGAAGAGCTGTAGAAATTGTTGGATGCATGTTTCATTTATCCTATATCAAACAGTGAGTGGGTATCTCCTCTTGTCCTAGTCCCAAAGAAGAATGGAAAACGACGAATTTGTGTTGATTATTGGGAACTTAACAAAGCCACCAAGAAGGACCATTTCCCTTTGCCCTTTATATACCAATTCCTATATGGCCTTACAGGAAAGAAGTTCTTTTCCTTCTTAGATGGTTTCAGTGAGTATAACTAGATCCAAATCAGACATGAAGACCAGGATAAGACTTATTTCACATGCCCTTATGTTACCTTCGCTTGCAAAGTCCTACCCTTTGGGTTGTGCAATTCCCCAAATACCTTCCAAAGAGTGGTATTGATCATTTTATTTGAGCTAGTACATGGGTCTGTTGAAATATACATGGATGATTTCACACCCTATGGGGATGACTTCCAGGAAGCTCTCTCAAATTTGGGAAAATTTTTGAGAAGGTGCATTGAGATGCATCTCTCCCTAAGCCCAAAAAAGTGTGAATTCCTGAAAAGAGCAGGAGCTGTATTAGGAGACTCAATCTCCCAAGCAGGAATATAGGTGGACCCAAGAAAAATCACTATTATCAAAAGGGCACATGTTCCTAAAAAGAAGAGAGATATCAGGCTCTTCTTAGAAGATTCATAAAAGATTTCAGTAAGATGGCTTTGCCACTATTTGGTTTATTGGCCAAATATTTTGAGTTTACTTGGTCCAGTCCTTGTCAAGATGCTTTTGAGATCATTAAGGGAAAGTTGACTACTGCTTCCATTCTTTGAGGTACAAATTGGACTTTTCCTTTCCACATCCACACAGATGCACCTGAAAAATATGTGGGGGAAACATTAGGGAAGTTAGGAGACAAATTACCTTATGAAATATATCTCATCAGTGAGAACTTGTCTAAGGCCGAGCTCAATTATACTGTCACAGAGAAGGAGATGTTAGCCATTGTCCATGCTTTAAAAAAATTTAGACATTATGTAACTGTGTATCAGACCTTTCTTCACATTGACCATGCAATCGTCAATTATTTAATGAACAAACCAGATGTTAATGCTAGGATAATTAGATGGTTGTTACTTTTATAGCAATTTTACCTAACCATTGTTGATAAAATTGGAAAGGAGAATGTTGCCATTGATTTTTTTATCCAGGTTAGCTCTATCTGTTGGTGAAGAAGGAATGGTGGATGAAAAACTATCATATGAACATATATTTGTTATATCAACACTCTCACCATGGTTTGTTGACATATTTAACTACTTGATTGCTGGAAAATTCCCTCATAATCTCTCATTCAAGGAGAAAAGCAAGATCATCAGAAAAGGCACCCCTTTCACATAGATTGGGGGAAATCTTCTCAAGTTGATCCCTGACCAAATTATTAGAAGATGTGTGTGGGAGGAAGAATTTTTTGATATCATCTCTGCATTTATCAATAGCCCTTGTGGAGGCCACTTTTCTGCAAAAAGGATTACCTTCAAAATTTTACAGGCAAGATACTAATGGCCTACCCTTCACCAAGATTCCAGAAGATACACTGGCAGGTGGGATCAAGGCCAAATGATGTGGAAACCTACACAAAGGCATGAGATTCCTTTTCACCCTTAGGTGGCCCCTGAGCCATTTGAAAAATGAGGCATGGAATTTGTTGGACCTATTGATCCACCATCTGGACAGAAAAAGTATATCATAGTCTACATTGACTACCTGAAAAAGTGTGCTGAAACAAAAGCTGTGAAGGTAGCAACCAAGGAGAAAGTAGCTTAGTTTCTAGGGGAGAATTTTTTTTACAAGTTTAGGCACCCCAAAGAAGTAGTCACTGATCACGAGGCACAATTCACTTCTCATCTCATTGAGAATGTTCTAAGGAGGCACAAGATAAACCATAAGACTTCTACTGCCTACCACCCTCGGGAAAATGGTCAAGTGGAAGTGACTAACAGAGCCTTGGAGAGTATCCTCACCAATTTTGTGAGCAGCAGAAAAAAGTATTGGGCAGACATATTGGTAGAAGCTACTTGGGCCTACAACACTACTTGGAAAACAACAACAGGATTCACTCCTTATGACCTAGTCTATTGCAAGAAAGCTCTTCTTTCAGTTGAATTTGAATTCAACACCTTAATGATGGAACTGAGTTAGACCTATATATATAAAATGCTAAAAAATAGAGCTTGTTGTAATTAAATGGATTGGATAAGTTGAGGACACAAGCACTCCTTCACAAAGAGGTAATTCAAATGAAAAGGAAGGTCTGGCATGACAAGAACATTAAGGAAAATACCTTTCAATAAGGAGATTGGGCATTGTTGTATGACTCAAGGTTTAAAGACTTAAAAAGAAAGTTGATGGCAAGATTATTGGGACCCTAAAAAGTGGAAAAATGTTATGATAATGGTGTAGTTCATATCATAAGCATAGATGAGGAAGGAATTCCCATACTTATCAATGGCTACAGACTCAAGGTTTACAAGAATCCCTTGTCTAGGTAAAAATTTATAAGTTCCATAAGCGGGGAGGTGTGTGTCATGGGAAACTCCATAGCTTCCAGTGCCTCCTAAAAATAAAAAATAAAAATAAAAAGTAAAAAATAAAGAGGCATGGGTGAAAGCCTCTCTAAGGCCCTCTAGGGAAACTCTAGGGTATAAAACCTCCATGAGGCAGTCCTAGAGCAAGAAAAAGAAGAAAAGAACAAGAAAAAATAGAGAATAAAATATCCTTGGGTAAAAACCTCTCTAAGGCGCCCAAGGCAGACCTCTGCATTGAAAACCACTATGGAGGCAACCCATTAGCCTTCAAGAAAAAAAGGAAAAAAAGAAAAAAATTACCTATGCATTTATGTGTTTTTCTGTTTTGCAGGTTAACAATTGAAGATGGTTTTTAGGAACCAGACGATCGATTTCTCTTCATTATTTCTTCTTCTATTCTTGAAAACTCCATAAGCCACTCCATCATCCATCCCTTCATCCATTTCACCCATCTAGGAAACAATTTCATTTTTGTTTCCCTAATCTGTAATTGCTACAGGAAAATCAGGCAGCTATAGGATTCATGTAGCACTACAGGAAACTCCTGTAAATTCTATAGGAAACTCATTTTTGAAGGAAAGAGGCTTCGTAAGGTTTTCTAAACTTCAGTTAAGGCATGATAATTCATGATTTTCCTATGCCTCCAATTCCAAAACCCCTATTTTAATCCATGCACAATGTTTACCTAGCTAAACCCTATGTTGCACCTTGGGCAACTAAATCAATGAAAACTTGGAATAGGAACCCTTTCTCTTGCCCATCCTCCACTCCATTAACTCCATTCCATCCTCCATATCCTCCATAAACCTTATCCCTCCATTTATAAACAAAATGAAGCAAGAATATGCAAGAAATAGATTGCTATAGGTATCAGAAATTTTCCAGTACCAAATATATGTGTGGGAAAACAAGGCTAAAAGATGAAGGAAACCTGATGTAGATGATTCCAGGAGACCACCAGTGAAATCTAGAGAAAAGCACACCATCCATGGTATCTAAAGCCCTCCATGCAGTACCTGCAAAATAAATAAAACAAGAAAAGAGTAAGAAACTCAGTCAAGAAAGATAAGCAACTCACTCAGAAAAAAGAAGAAGAAGAAGAAGAAACAACAAATAAAAGACTCGGGCTACCACCACCAACTCTTTCTCCTTTCACGAGCTCCTTAAACACCTCACCAACACCAAGTAAGCTCAGGTATGGCCTCTCACTCCCTGCTGGGCATCCATAATGGCCAAAATAGTTAAATGTTGAGATTTAGAAGTTTAGAAGCAAAAAGGTGGTCAGTTAACTTGGCCACCTTCGTAAATTGAAACTGGAGGAAAAGTGGAATTTCATGCCACCTGAGAAAGGAAAAGTGAGTCAAGTAAGAGTGGATGAGTACGAAGGGAGGTGATCATGAGGTTAACAATTATTAATTGAAGTTGGGGCCAACGGTCTCTAAGAGGAAACTCGAGAAAGTACGAGCCACCACAATGCTCCAAATTTGGTTAAAAATCCAATAAAGGTAAGATTTGTCTCATTTCCACCATTGCGTTGAGAATTTCGAAGAGCAGAAAGAGGAGAGAAGTGGGAGCCATCAGAAGAGAAGCATCAAATTTTGGGCTTGCATGCACCATTGTGCTACAAGAAACAACATTTTTTCTACAAACAACAAGTTCAGGAGTAGACTAGCAGAGGCTTAGAGGGAAACACAAATTTACCTGTGGGTGAATTGGCTTCCCAAAGCCTCCATCTCTCAAACCAAAATAGCAGAGGACCAAGGTAAGTGGATTTTCATCCTCCAGCACTTAAATTTATCCATACAATTCACATTCAACAAAAGTAAATTTGGCAGTTAAAGGGTAAAAAAAAAAATTTCTTGCATATTGATTCAAGGCCTCCATCTCCAAGACATACCTCTAAAAACCTCTAACCACCTTTATCTCACAGCATTAAAATGGGATGGTGTAATATTCGCAAATGGGAAAAGTAGGAATATAGTGCAAAACCATGGAAATGACAGTGAAAACATTACATGAAAGCAAGAGGCCAATATGGAGACCTTATATTCATTATAATAGCAAAAAAATAAGCATAAGAAATGGGCCATAAGATGTGGAATAAGAAAAAAAAGCCTCCAATGGACAAAAATCCCTCAAAAGAGGATTTGCTACTATATATAAAGAGCTGGAAGGTTGCTACAACACTGTTTAAAAGGCACTGTTATAGCAAATGGTTATACAATAGATGTAAGGCTGATATAGGCCACAAAAGATAGATTTACTATAGATCTTAGCACTATACAACCTCCTTTGAAGAACCCCTTAAGGGTTTTCAGCAAAACACTATGTACAAGATTGGGATCTAAGCCCTAGGGTTGAAGATCCACTACAAAATATAGATCTGGAGAGTGTGGCTGATATGATATGATAAATAATGCAGCCTCCTCCAATAGAATCTCTAGATCAAGGGCTGATCCCTTCTCTAGAAAACCTCCTATCCAAATGGTGTTCCAAAACCACCCTGCAACTTCTCCCAAAAAATAACGCAGATCTGGAAATAAATTGTGCTGTAGAGGCAGATAAATCAATGGTGATCTGAATGTGATTGAATAAAGTGCTTAGGCAGTTTAATTAGTTTTTCCTTAAGATCGACTGTTAACTGAAGAAAGATTTAATAAAAGACGACATAAACTAGTAGCAAATAAATGATTAAATCAAAGCAATAAACAGAGAGAAGAAGAAGCAAACAGTTGATTATAGAGTTTGTCCCTGGTGGACTACATCTCTAGGTCCAGTTTCAAGTGGGAATCCATTTTATTAGGATTGATCGTGACAAATTTATTTACACAGAAATGAATCAGAATGACTATGCTCGCAGGCACTTCTGGACTCTGTAAACAGAAATTACTCTCTCTTGCCTTTCCGACACCCGTCTCTGCGCTCAATTCTGACACCCGATGGTTGAGAAATGTTGCAAACAAAACTGCCTCTATCTTGCTGAAAAATAAACTTCAAAACATCCATGTCCTTCATGAAGAAAAATTGGTTGATTTAAATAGGTTCAGGCCTCAAATTCCTTGAAGCAAAACTTAGCAGGGTTTTTGCAGCAGATTTGATGACTTGGGTCTCGGTCCTATCTCATAAAGACACTTAATACCTAGAGATAAGGTATTAGCGCAATATTAATTTGAAAAACCCAAAATTGAACTTATGATAAAATTTCAGCCCGACGGTTAGGCTAACCGGGCGGAGGGAAACACCTGTCGACATGTGAAAATCTCCTTTGGTGGCTACGATTGCAGTCAGATCCCAGTGGTTAGGGTGGCTCCGACGATCACAGCTACACCTGGCGGTCATGGTCTTTTATTGTCACATGGAAAGCGACGGGTTTTAACATGTGGCTTAACTGTTGTTTTAACAATTGTTGTCACAGTTTTATATAACCCGATGGTTCACATGAATCCACCTAACGCGATTTATAACACGGTCATAACACTTTTGATAGAGTTTTGGGTTTTGTTTATAAATTTTATTATAATGTTTTAAAACAAAATTTGTTTTAAAGCTCGAAATTTTAGAATAAGGTTTATATCATAGTTTTTTTTTAATATGGTTTAAACCATACTATGATCCAAACCTTATAATAAGGTTTATGCAAATGTTTTAATATAAACCCAACTCCGGAACCCTTAAAGGTTCTTGGTATGGTTTTAACATGATTTATATTTGCGCTAGGATTTTTTTACCATCGTTTAATACTTAGGACTTGTATCACCATAGGGTTAGGGTTTAGGAATAGAACTTAGGTGTTAGGTCTTAAAATTAAGTTCACCATGAACCCTTATACATCAAAAAACCAAATTATACCAAATTGGAACCACATAACCATGACATCGATACATGAAAAAAATGAACCATGATTAACTGAAGGATGTTTTCTTCGGGCAACACTGACAAAACTGATGGATTGACGATACTGAAGACTGAACCAGACATCGGACTTCTGGAGTTGAATAGACTTCTTTGTTGAACTGTACTGAACAAGATCCTCCTGGATCAAATGGCCTGAAGCCAAGATATATAAATAAGCACAACGACCTTCTTTACTGTTCTCCCAATGGAAAGGAAGCCTTCTCCACTAAAAATAAGCAATGAGATGACCCAAAGATGGTCTCCACTATTGAAAACTGCAAAACAACTCAACCCTCACAGGATCTGTGTTGTAAATGAAAGATGAATCTTGTCCTTAAGCCTGAAAGTGGAAAATGTAGTACAAGACTCCTCTAAGAGATTCTAAATGGAAGAGGTGGGATTCCCAATCAGGGAAACCCTGTGCTAAACAACACTCAATCTCAGCTAAACAACTAGAGAAAGATATATGTCTAAATAGACCATATATTCAGAAAATTCATATACATCAACATAATTAATATGGCTACCATCCTCTTCCTTTTATAAGATATGAGCTTCCAAACCCTAAGCCCCATTCATTTATGACCCTACTTCCATGAAAAGCATCTCCATCTAAAAATGTTGTGTCTTTCATTGATGGCCACTCCTCCATGACAACGCCATTGATTTGGTCAAAGTTGACCCAGTCAAGGTGTTCCAACCCTTTTTCACACCTAAGGGTACTCAATTAAGCTTCCAAGATCTATCCTTTTCACATTGGCATTGATTTATTCATTATTAACGAGAATTATGGACCTCCATTGTCCTCTTATTCATAAAACAAAGAAGCAAAACAATATTTAATATTCCAACTAGCTAATGGCTAATTGGGAATATTATAGTCCTCCATTCCTAAATGTTTCTTATCCTCAAGCAACTGACAAGGTGAGTGTTGCAACTCTTCTCCTCCACCATTGGTGACACAAACATGTGATAAGCTTCCTCCATAAGCTATGTGTCCACCAATCCATCCCTCCATGAAATGCTCCTCCAAAGTTCTTATGAGATGCAAATAATTCATCCCACAAGGAGACAATAGTTCTAATGAAACAAACATGGTTTGCCCAATGTTATCCCTGAAACATGTAGAATAATTAACATGGGGAATATCTCTCCCATAGGGCACATACATTCCTCCCATCCTCCCTCCAATCATTCACATAAAATGAATAAGCACATCATCAATGTATGGGATCAAAACTAAGTACAGACAAACAGAAATTTGTAAAAATGGAGGTGAGTCATAGTCCCACATGTGGAACCAGCGTAGTAGATCTTCTGATTACATCAGATAATGATATGGTAAGTGGTTTCCCCACCACTTACTTGCTGCCCAATTCTTCTCACAATTGCTGAAAGTGTGAGATATTTGTGGTGCTTTTGGAGTGCACCCACAATGATACAACATATCCCTATGTCCTCCAAGGGAGCGGCCATGTTTAGAAATTTTTATGGCCCAAATTTTTCCATGAATTTTATATGGAATAATGCTCCTCCTTGGAGCTATAGCCTTCATATACATGGTAAAGGAATGCAAGTAATCATCAAGTGAAATGTCATGTACATAAGCATGTTCCTTACCAAAATTTCTGCTCATACAAATGGAGTGGTCCATAGATAGATCCCCTAGCATTCCAAAAGAGGAAAGAGGTGGTTGTGATAACTCTTTCATTGAGTTATGTATCTCCTCAAAATCCACATGGTTCATGCATATTTGAAAATGATGATAAAGTTCCTCTTCAAATCCTTCCCAACTGTAGCTATCCATGATAGTGTTGTAGGCCTTCATGGAATATGTATGGCTGAAAAGGAATTCCTCATATGCCCTTTGTAGCAACTTCTCCTTGAGATTTGAGGCTCTAGATAAGAAGATACTACCATGATAGTAGATGAATTCTTCTTGGAATGAATAGCACTCTTCATGTAGTTGGTCATCAAGTATCATGCATGTGAAAATATCTTTGGAATAATCCACCAGCAGTTGGGATTTCCAATATGGATCAATCCTCTATAGTGACAACGTTGATGATCTATCACAAAGAACATCTATTATATGGATACCCTTCTACTTGACATCTCCCATGCCAAAAGTATATGTTGGAAGGTTTTTATCCTTCACATGCTTCTCCTCCCACAACGCAGAATCTAAAATGAGAGTGGGTAATGATGATGTTGGGAGAATGTCTCCCTCCTCCTTGAGTCTACCCAAGACTCTCGGCATTGTATCTTGGCCTTATAATGCTCCCATTCCTCCTGGATCTATTAATGGAGCATCATGATGTGAGACATGTCTTGCCAAATCTAAATCAGGTGGCGTCCCAAGTGGTTTTCCACAAAATAATAATGTCCCATGAACCAATCTCATATGCATAATAGATGGGATTGTTAGGTCCTTGCTTCCACTGCGCAAATCCATCTCTGATTTCTGTGTGGAAGTGGTATGTGAGGAATATGTGTGCATGCCTTTAATCATTTGAGTCTTGCCATTCTTTATATCCACCCATTCCATTTGCAAAGTCTCCCATTCTGTGGTGTGTTAGTGTCCCGTGATTTGGCTGATTGGCAAGCCAAATGATAGTGTAACATCAAACCAATCTTTGGAGACCAAGGACCTTGCCTTCCTGGACTCAGAGAGGGCTCTCTCTATTTTTTTAAGGGATATCTGTGTGTTTGCTTATTGTGTTCCGATTTTAGGCTAGTTATGAAGTAAGTTTTTGGTTTTTGTTTTTAGGTTGTGAGGGATGAATTGATCAAATATTAAGATAGGTAAAAATATGTCAGATTAACTGGGCTATGGGGTCGAAAAGGTCCGAGAAATCTTTCAGATGGTGATACAAGGTTGTTGAAGGGCCAATTTGATTCGAGGTAAAATGGATCTTTGGGCAAAATGGAGTAAGATGGACATCAAGTTTGTGAATAACAAAGGATTTCAAGCACAAATAGTTTAATAGATAACATAAACATGGTAGGGAAAACCATTAATCATGAGAAATGTAACTTTAAGCTAATCAATGCATAGAAATAAACATTCAAGCCATGCATAGAGATATATAACTCTCTAACTTTTAGGAAATGGCTATCAGAATTTGGGGAAATACATTTAAGACGGACAAACAACTCAAATCACTATGTCGCAATGCCTAAACACAGTACTTCAAGCTATTGGGCACTTTGAAAACAAGATTGCATAGTCTTAGGCAAAGGGCAAGATCAGAGCAAGACCTCCTTGGCTCAACAAATGACAATCTAATCAGTCAAAGATAAGTTTCATAGGTGGAGCTATGGCTAGCCATGAGTAAGCAGGGCATACTGTAAATCATACTTAGAATGCATAAAACCATGAATGAAACAAGCAAACAATATTCTTAAGTTATTAAGGAGCAATCAAGAATTCTTTAATGTGACTAAGAATGAAGAAAATATGGAAGCTATGAAGAAACAAGAAATTTGAGGTGCCTCCAAGGGCATGTCTCAAATTTTTTCTCTACTGTCCTATAGAAAGCAAGAACATGGATTTATGAATGAAAACTAAGAAACAAAATAGAGATAGAGACACTATACCATTCTACCAAGTCATGGAATCCAACAACAATCCTCTTTCATCATCCAAGAACATCCAAGAAACTATCCAAAAGCATGAGACAAGTATTTATTCTAAAGCTTATATGACCATATATTGCTTCTATTCATCAATTTCAGCCTTGTTTACAATGAAAGCCTTTGGAATATATAGGCCAAAGTGAGGAAAACCTCTTAGTTCAACTTGCAATCTCATTGGCCTATCCAAAATATATGATTTTGTCCTTGAGGCTTTGCAAAGCCCAAGGCACAAAATATCTAATAAAATATCTCAAAAAATGCTAAAAAAGGGAAATATATTGACTTTTCATAACTTATCATGCACAAAAATAGCTAAACGCACATGAAGAAAAGTCGCTTTTGAAAGGTTCATTTTTTACAAAAATACTCAAAAAATACATCAGCAAAAGGTCCCCTGACTTGCCGGAAACGTTTGGAGGCCTTCTCGATGTCAAAACGAAGCTAATGATGGCTCGTTGGAAAGATCTAAGTGTCTACTTTCTGAAAATGTTTATTTTTCTCCCAACATACCACTGGAAGTTCTCCAAAAATAGACCTGTGTGTAGAAAACCAGAAAATAGGCCTTGCTGATAAACGCGCCAGAGTGTAGAAAAAGCGAGTGTTTTTTGCCATTTTAGGGGAGAAAAAGATCTTCAATTGTTCTAAAAATCGCTGAGTATGTGCTCCTAAAACTATGGCATCCAATGATACCATTTTCATCCTTTGATGATGCTCCAAACTGAAATGGCGATGCCCATGATTTTTGGCCAAAAACCCAAAAATGACAAAAAACCAAAACATGTCGAATTTCACCCAAAATTGGCGAGCATGACCCTCAAGGGTTTTTAGAAACATGTTGTGAAGAAGAGGCCAAAATTTGGAGCCTTGAGGTGTCTTTTCTCAATTTTCGTGTCAGGCGCTTCCCTTTAGCCTCCTTGAGTTTTTCCTGAGCAACCTTCAATTTCCGCTGGGAAAACTGATTGAGATTTTTATAATGCTCGGTCATCCTCCATTGAAGTTCCAAGTCTCTATTTGCCTTCTCCAATTTCTTCTCCAAGTTATCATTAAATCTCTCAAGCCATGCTTCCCGGTTGTTCTCTATCTCTTGTTCGAACAATGCAGTCAGAGGGGTAGATTGGAGAAGGGCATCTCCTTCTTTTTGTTTCTCAAGGGCCTTTTTGAGCCCCATGGTTCTTGGCCTCTTTCACCTGGGCTGATCTTTGCCTTCTCTTTCATCGAACTCACCCATGAGTTCTTCCAATCTCACTTGTGCTTTGGAGGCCTCCTTTTTGTATTTGATGGCCCGTGTCTCATATATAGCCATATGGACAGTCATCTTCTTGTTTTGAACTTGCAACAAGTGATTGAATTTCCTAGCCCTATCAAGATCAGTCCTCAAGGCATCAATTTGGTTTTCTCTATGGATCAAGAGGTTTTCTAGGCTCCGGGCTTCATTATCACTATCTTCACTTTGTATTTGGATGATGTCGAATTCCCTTTTTTGTTCATGACTGCTTTCTTCCTTGTCCTTCCCTTTGCTTTGGGTGGCTCTTTGAGTCTTCTTCCCCTTGGTAAATTCGACCATGGGCTTCTTGGGCAATTTTCCCTTGCTTCGGAGGGCCCTAGTCACATTTGGAGTTACAACTCTAGGCACCCTTTTCCTTGATGTCTGGGGCTTGGCCACTTTTGGAGAAGAGAGCATGGCTCCTTGCCTAGGAGAGGCAACTAGAACATGCTCCATGGGCTCTTTACCCTTGTCACTTTTCTCCTCATTTTTGCCATTGTCTTGGATTTCTTCATGGATGCCTTGGTTGTCCTTTTTCATTTCCTTTTGAGGGCTATCCTCCTCACTGTGTTGCACCTGCTTATCATGTTTCCCTTCTTCTTCATGAGGCTTCTTTTCTTTTTTATGAGGCTGTTGTTCATCATTATGAGGCTGTTGTTCATCATGCTGTGGCTACCCCTGTTCATCATGAGACTGCTTATCTTCATGATGCTACCCTTCATCATCTTCAGGAGTCTGATGCTCTGCCTCACTATGATACTGCTCATCATCATGCCCTTCTTCCACTTGCTATTATACCTCATCATGCTGCTGCTCCTCATCACTTTCCTTTCCTTGCTCATGCTCTTCTTCTTCATCATGTTGTTTCTCATCATCATGCTCATGCTCTTTTCCCTCTTCATGCTATTTTGTTTGTTCTATGGTAAACTTGAGCTTCTTGGGAATAGGTCTGCTAGAAGAAGGCGAAGGATGGTGTGTAGGAGGTGTAGGAGATGTATGAACTAGAGGGACAGTGGAGAAATCCGGATGGGTGACGAAAGTATCCCAGGAGACCTCCCTCTTCTCAAGCTGATGAAGAATGATGAATTTGATGAGGGAGTGATGGAAGAGGCAGGCTGTTTTCTATGAAGGAGGCTTTTTCTGAACAGTGGAGGCCATTTTCTCAATGCTTCTATGTAGGAAGAAAGGGAGATTTAGCAATTTGGCCCTTGTGAAATGCATGACAAATCGAATGTGATAGGCATAGACTCGGGATAATCTTCCCTCACAAGTGAAGTATTTCATGATGATCTTCATGAGGGGGGCGTAGCTAGTCAAAAGATATGAGAAGGGAAAAATGGAAGGACATGAATCTTTGTGCTCAGGCTTTAGAAAGGGCTTGTATTCTTCTGAGTCAAGGTGGCTTTGTTTAAACCACTTCTCCCCAATATAATGGATTTCAGTGGCCTTGGAGATGGACCTTGGAGAGAATTTGAAATTTAGGCCTACCAGCTGAAAATGCTTCTCTCGAAACCTCAAAGCACAAAGGTGTGTTAAAGGGGAAAATCTCTTCACCTCTTGCACTCTTTGGCAAAAATATAGACACCCAACCTCATGGAAATTGAACAAGACTGATGGGTGGGCATTCACTTCTTCAGTGGAAACAGGCTCAAATCTATTTTGCGGGCCACTCCTACTGTCTTGCATAGGAGGCATCTTGTTTTGAATTCTCTCTGCAACACCAAGCTGTCTCAAATGGCCTTCAGAAATTTTTTCTCAAGTACACACCTCTGTCCTGCCTATCAGTCATTTTTTGACCAAGACAACTGTCTACTCAACTTAGTGTTCCTAAATTGATGTCATAAATTGTCAACCAGGGCTAGTAAACTGTTGAAGTGAAGTGCAGTATATGTGCCTAGGTATCTTCTTCCTACTTCGTTGTGCTTAGTGTTTTTATAATGTTTTTGGTTTTGTGTTTTTATGCTAAGAGGAAAAGAACTAAATTGTTGGCAAAGAGAAGTTACTAATCACACTAAAATAGAAAAAAATCTACTCTAAATTGTGTATGGCACCTAAGAACAGAAAATGATAATCCACAGATTGTAAAGCTTGACAAGAAAAGTAACTCATAAAATTAACTCAGTCCAATTCATTTCATTAGAGGTATGTTGGAACAACTTGAGAAAAGGATAAGTTTGATGTAATGAAGTTCTCTTTAGTAAACAACAACTTAAAATATCACAGAGAAAATCTCACCCACTGTTAGAAAATTGTTGGAACATTTTGAGAAAAGATTATCTGCAACATAGTAAGGAACCCTATGCTAAAATAACTTATGACACTAGAATTAACCCATTCTGTAACTCAAAATGTTACTATTAAGCCTCATTCAAGGGTTGGAGATCTCTTGGAATAACTTTGGAAAAAGGTTCTTTGTAAAATTATGAGAAATTGCAGAAAAATCAAGAACTCAAAATGATACAACTAATTCTTGTCCATATGATAATGATGTATTAGAAGAGGCTAATAACAAGAGCATATTGTCAAATAATGAGGGTCTTTTAAGTCTAATTAACAGGACTAGAATGCAATTAACTAATAAAGCTGAAATACAATGAACAGAACTGAACTAAAATGCAATTAACCTCCGAAGTACTACAGCTCTATCTCATTCACGTGTTAGTGATATATTGGAACATTTTATAAGAAAAATATTGACTGTAATATTCGATGTAAGTAAACATAAGACATGATGCTCAGAAAACTGCCTAAATTAAGAATAAAACAAAGCTAAAGTCACTTATCTAGAAAATATGCACAAAGCCTTTCGGACAGTAGGGGCCCTCTACCATCAGATTGGCACACGAATCCTTAACTCCTTAGAATTTCTTCAGATCATGCATCAAAGTTGTACTTTTTTCATTAAAGGAAAAAAAACGCTCAGAAACAGAGTATCACAGTCTTTGAGAATTAACAACAAAACATCAACTAACTAACTGTTTCTCGGTTCACCGAGTTATTCTTATAATAAAATACATAACTATCATTGAGTAGAAATAGGTATAGGTGTCTTTTATAATCAAAATTGAACTAGAACTCCTGTTGAGGACTCATATTTTTCT
This sequence comes from Pinus albicaulis, assembly GCA_034641835.2. Taxonomy (NCBI): domain Eukaryota; kingdom Viridiplantae; phylum Streptophyta; class Pinopsida; order Pinales; family Pinaceae; genus Pinus; species Pinus albicaulis. Next base: position 320,089,105 of record CM076582.1, read on the forward strand.
GAAGACACCTGCAGAGTCCTTATCCTTGTAAAAGTCTACTTCTTAGTTTTGGCTTCCTCCACGTGCATAACCACTTGCAGATTTTTGCTCAACCTTCGTAGAGGGCAAGGAATGATGTAGGAGAGTTCTGGAATTTGACCATATGCATTTTTCCCTAAAATGACACCTGTAACCTATATGAACATGAAGATGGCTGCGGAATATGCGACTAGCTATAGAATGGTTGCATTGTGTAGCTAAGTCTGATTAAAAATCACTACGACAACAAAATCACAAAATTATAATAAGTCAGTCATTGCATGCATTCTTAAAGTGACTTTAATCATTCCTATTGATATTTTAAGCCTATAAATGATAAAGGACAAATGGAATGAAGTGAAATTTGGTGAAAGGAAATGACATCTTTAGGGCTCAACAACAACTACTTCAAATGCTTTGTGAAATATTCTCTCAACACCAACCTTCTGCTCCTTACAAATCAAGGTTTTGTCTCTTTTGTGCCAAACAAAAAATAGTTATCAAAATAGTAAGCACATAGTAAAATTATTACTGTGTTTGGGTATGGTTACAAGGATCCTTTGTGTTTTGGTATAAGCAAGACAGTCTTGTAAAAAACAAAACACCCCTCCCAATCAAAAACACTCCTCTTGTATTTCACTGTGTCACATACACAGGTAGACAAGAACACTTTCAAATTGATTTAAAAGCTTTTCATAACATATTCTGTTTCACGGATCAAAGGAGGCAACACTGGTTTTTCTTTTTACCACACAGAGAGGACTTTTGAAAGTGACAAAGCATTCATGCATGATCACTATTGTTAAATTAGGCTCACTGTTTCACCTTAGGAACACTTGTTTCTTATGCCCAGGTAGACAAAAAACACCTTCAAATGACTTTAAAGAATCTCTCCCCACACTTTGTTTTATGGGACAAAGGAGGCAGCACTAGTTTCAATGTTTCACTCATTCAAAGGAGATATTTTTTGAAGGGACAAGGCATTAACACTAAGACCACTTTTTTCAAAATAGGCTCACTGATGTCACCTTTCAAACACTGTTTTTTCCTTTCAAACACTGCCTCCACCTTATAATAATGTTTTTACCTTACACTTGGCTGACATAGGTTATGGTTTATCATTGTTTTGAGGGTATCTTTAGGCCTTTTGAAACTAATATGAACACACCACTCTCACTAGATTAACCTTGGGCAATCATAGAAACAACAACCCTAGATTTTATAAAATACCCAACCCTCCTCATCACTATTTCTCCCTTAGAGAAAAATCACTTTGTCACCCCCTTCAGATTTTCAAAAAACTAGCAAGGAGCACATGAAAAATACCTTGCAAACTTTCACGGGCTTTCGTTGATCATTTGGTAGCTTGAGAGATGATTTTGAAGGTGTTTTGATCGCTCAATATGCGCAACACGTTAAAAAGGAAAGGTGTCGCATAGCAACAGGGGTGTTGGGTCGGCCTTCGAGCGGTTATGACCTGCGCCTATAGGCGCGCCGCGCACTGCGCCACAATACAACGCCTTTGTATTTATGCTCCTGAACGCGCCACACGTTTTTCCAGGCGTGCCACGCAGTCTAAAACCTTCAGAAAAATGAAACTTCGCTTGAAATTTATATTTTTGGTCAGAGAGTAGCCAGGGAGATGTGTTGCTCATGTTTTTGAATTGCCAATAGGCCCTGCAACGGTCTCTAACTCCCTTTTGAAGGCAAAAAGTCAATGTCACTTTTATATTTTCTTGGTGAGGGTTTTGAAAACCTTTGAAAAGGCTTTCAGATTTAAACAAATCATGAAGCACTTGCCCGTGATTTCATCACTTTAAAACCTATAAAGACTCTTTTTTTCACTAATCCTTTGACAAGATGCTGAGTTTGACTTTTGAAAAGGTAACATAGTGATTGCTTTTTTTTAAGTAAAAAGGCCTTGTTCAGGAACTGCAAATCTCCCCTGCTGCCTTTTCACTGTTCCTCGTTAAAAAGGAATCTATGCCACTACTAACCTTGTTAATGACCTTTTTAAAGGAAAACTCTGCTTAAAAAATATACCAATGATTTGTGAAGCATTTTTTTTTTTCCATTTTTGCAAGGAGATTAATCACCACTTTGAAACTTATTTTGACAGTCTCTGCTCCTGATGTTTTGAAGGTGACCATGCCCACTGTGCAGCTGATTGAACTATTAGGTGCTCTTTGAGCCTCTCTTTTGACTGTGGGTGGAAAAACTCATTTGAAACTGTAAGTGAAAATTCTGTTACAAAAGGTCTCCATCATCAAAGCAACTAACTAACCTTATATTTACAAAGTAAACCAATCTTCAACTTTATGGAGATATAGTAGGGGATGGGCGTTGAAGTCTAAGATGTAAAATTGGAAAACTGTCCCTTTATTCCTTTGTGAAGGAAGTATTCAATAATAATGAATTTCTCATTCATTTTACCATTTTGACAGCTGTCCCTTTGAACTCTAAACCATACTGATAATGAATGCTCTTCACCCTTACATAATGATGAGCCTTACTGAAAATGAAGGAGGCCTATTTTGACAAATGCCTGGGTTATTTTCAACTCCTTTTTTAACCAAGTGAAAAAAGGTTTATGAATACACTGTTAGTGGTTTTCTTTTTACTTGATGGCAGAAGTTAGTTTGATACCAAGACTGTTCGACTTCTTTGGTCATTTGCTTAACAATATTTATTCATTGATAATCACCCCATTAGCTTCACATTGTATTTCAATAACAGTGAAACTTATGTAAACAACTTTTAAAAGCACCACTGCTTTGCCTCTACTTTTAACACCATTTTCTATTTGGAAACCTTCAATTTTCTCCCACTGCTCTTAAAAATTTCCTCTTAGTCAGTGAAAAACCCTGAAATCAAACTCTGTCCCCGGCCCTCTGCTTATAGATGAAGGAGGTTTCTTCATTCCTCAACCCTCTGCTCATGTATGGAGGAGGTTTTCTCAATTATGCCATTTCATTAGCTTTTAAAACAGTGGTATCTTTCCTTTCATTGCCTATTCATACTTCATGACATCACAAATACCTTTGCGCCTCTTTAGACATCACAAGAAATTTCTCTGGGATATGTAATTCTACTTTCCAAATACCTTTGCACCTCTTTAGACATCACAAGAAATTTGGCTATTATCTGCAAAGCATTTCTTGTCATTCATAATTTACTAAACTTTGACTGTGATTGGAGGAGCTTAATGAAACAACTTTCTGCCTTGTAGCTGCATCCCAGGCTCAAAACCACATGAGAAGCAGCTGTCTTCTCATGTTGAGTTAAACACTGTCTTCTGGAATACTGGAACACTTATGCTCTTGAAAGATCCATTGAAACACTGTAAAACTACCTAATGTCAGTTTGACCTATGGCACATGCATTGCTGAAACTTCAAGGCTTGTCAGTGGCGCGACTTAAGGGTGTAACCAAACTTTATTTGTAGAATAGGAAATTCTGTTAGGACTAGCTGATAGTAGATAGAGATTCTTTGGCTTTAGGATAGTTTGCCAAGGGAGAAATGCCTAAAGCACCACTACCTAACTTAGGGGGGACTTCTTGGACAGATTTGGATTGTTTTCTTTGGAGCTGATGGAAAAGCTAGTATGGCTGAGGCTAGATAGGGCTTGACAATGAGGTTTTATCTCATCATGGGATGATTGAACAGGTAGGAGGGAAAAAAATTTTATGGGTGTTTTCCAACTAGCAATTTTGACAATTTTTTAGATCAATTGCTAGAAAACTTGGCTGTAACAAATAGTCATCACCAACAAGTGAAAAATACTGATGATTAAAAGTGGCTCCATTTCAGGAGGGCAGCTCCTTTTCAGGAGGTGTCCAGAATTTCAGATCTTTGGCTTATGAAGACCAGTGCCTGATCCATTGGCGCAAATTTTATTCTTCCTTGATGCTATTTCTGAAAATTGACAGCATGATTAGCATCATTGATATTTCTACCTACCCCCTATCTTTCCTAACATTTTTTCTTCCTTTGGGTGCATTTGTACTAACAACCTTTTGACAATATATATTTTTTTTTGAAAAATGAACCTATCTAGTTCTACACTTATATCTTCCAGGAGTTCAGATTAAACTGATGAACTCCTTTGTTTCTCTACCTATGCTAGATCAACTATCAAGGTTAAGTTGTTTGACAGGATTTTGTTCTCTAATCTAAAACATGAAATTTGAAAAATGACCAAATTAGGGTTAGACAGTCTGATTTGTCATGTACTTGTGGCATGAAAGACAAGATGCACACAAATATTATTTTTCATAAATTGAAAACTAGGAAAACAAGGCTAGGATACACAATTTGTTTTTCATCCCTGCTTTCCTCTTTGGTTCTGTTTTGAGCATGTGGAACTAGTATCTTTTCCTAATCTACTCTCTTTGATAAGTCAAGCTTACACAATGTTGACCATCTTTTCCACTCACTAACTTATCAGCAAATAAATTTAAAACATGTTCAGCTATGATCATGCTAGATAACTGAACAAGACATTTGAGCACTAGTAGCGGCATTTAGACTTGCGCGCTTTCTGAATGACTGTTTTTTGAACATGGGGCCTTCTTTCTATTTTTCAAACCACCCTCTTTTTCTATTTTTCTATTTTTTTTGAATTTTCTATTTTTTATCTATTTTTCAAACAATGGTATATACAATGATTGAAATTTTTTTGACTTAGAAATCTTGGAAATGGCGAAACTTAAGCATCTTATCCTCATAAGGATCTCCTACCACTCTTGGTCCACTCAGCTCTTGAAAAGAAAATTTTGGAAAATTATCTCTTTCAAGCATGACATAAGGATTCATGCATGAATCTCTGAACCGCCCCGTATCTTCTCGTTGTACCTCTTTATACCTCTGATTTCCACTCCTTCCTTTGTTTTACGTCTTTTTCAAATAATGCAGATATTCTTTGTCATTTTTGAAGTATATGATGACATCATCAAGGTACATAGAAGTGCAGAAATTCAGAACTGGAAACATGGCTTTTAGGAGCATATTTTTGATATCTGGTGGTTTTGCAATTCTGGGTTTGAAACTGGAACTTCTTCCAGCATACTAGAAAAATTCTTTGAGCTGTCTAATTTGCAAAGGAATCATTTGGCTATAACCTGAAACATCATCTTGCAAAGACATATGATTAAAAGTACTTATCATCGGTATATCATGGTCTTGGGTAGGAAGGATAAAATTTATGTCACAAGGGTGTGTATCAGTGTTTCTAAAATCAAAACAGATCCTATGACCAACTATTTTATCTTTGATTATTACTGTTTGGTTCAGATTTTTGTATTTTTTTTTGTCGAAGTTGTTTCTTGGAGTGATGGCAGTGGCTGTTTCTCACTATTTTCTCAGTATGAAGTAGTACTTTGAATAATATTTCCAATTCTAGCAGTTCTAAGTCTTTGGTGGAGTGACAAAATGTTATCTAGTTCAAGTAATTTAGGTATATTTGGGCTGCAGTCATCATATCCCCTCATAAGAAGTTTATCAGGCATTTTTTCTGGATTTTGAGCTGTTATGGCTACAGTCAAGGTTTCATTTGCAGTGGTAGAGTTATGTGATGGTAAATCCTTGAGGTATGGTAAGAACATTAAGCTTCCCTGCTCCTGAGTTCCAAAGAGGTTTGTGATATGTAAGTCTTCTAATGCCTCGGTTCTGAAAATTTTTCCTGATGTTACTGCTGATGTTTGCCTAAGGTTTGAGAAATTTTCTTGATAGTACATAATGGTTTGTGCTTCTTTCTCTATCCTTGTTTCAAAAGGAACACACTCACTTTCCTCAAGACATAGCTATTCATGATCATGATAGTTTTGAGTGTCCAGTTCATCATAGAGAACTTGGGGCAGCTGATGTGGTGGGTCTAAGTTTGTTTCAAATTCTTCTAACTGTTCTTCAATGTCTTCATCAGTGTGTAAAATGAAAGAGTTCAGATCGGAATGCAAGGAATACATTGGGATGTTATCTGGCCTCTCTTGGCTGCTGATCATGTATTTCATGTGTGATTCTCGATAGAGTATTCTAGTTTGGTCAAACACAGGAATAGTGGCATAGGACATATCAAGTTGAATATTTCCTTGAAGCTTGGCTCCCCAAGACCTGGATAAAAGCATTCCATAATTGGGAGGGATGTCTTCTACCACTATGTCCATGATCAGATGTTTTGTAGGTACTTGGGCCAAACTGAAATAAAGATCTTTGATCAAGCCTATACATTTGACTCTACTCGAATTAAATGAATATAAGTCTTTGTATGGTCTTGTGATTTCTAGGCCTAATATTTCCATTACAACCTTTGGCATGAGATTATGCGAGACTCTGGAGTCTAGCATGACATTGTGAAGGATTTGGTCATGGATATTTAGACTGATGTAAAAGGGAAGAGTGGTTCCTTCTTGGAATTTCCCTTCTATTTTTCGGACCAAACAACACTTCAGAAGTGTCATCAGGTAGATTAAGGGTGTTCGCATCATTTCCTATATTCAGGACCTTTAATACTTGGGATTTATAAGAGCCTTGGGCGATAAGTTCAGTGAGAGGCATGGTAATCTTTATTTTGGTGATTTCACCCTCAAAACTGAAAGGTGCTTGTAGTTTAGACAGGTTTGATTCAGCTTTTTCAGCCATGACTTTCTCTATGTTCTGAGTTTGTTGGCTTTGTTTTGGGATTTTGTTTGACACCTCCACCTCAGGAATATTTATGGAAGTACTAGGAGCATCTGAGCCAAGACTTGTTTGAATAGCTTTATCTTTGTTTTGGTCAGTTTTCTTGACCATGATTTTGATGCTATCCACTACTTTTATAAGGATGGTATTAGGGGTCTTAGCAGTGTCAGGGCTACCTTTCTTGGAGTTTTCTTGGTTTTTTTTGCTTCTAAGGTCATACTTCCTGTGAGATTCTACTATGGCATTCTGAAAATCTATGGCAGGATCCTCAGGATCTTCATAGTTGGTTTCATCCTAATTCGGAGAGAAGAATGCTTGTTCTTCTTCTGTGAGGTAAACCTCACTCTCGTTATCAGAACCCATGAGGTTCAGGTGATTTTCATCAATGGGTTCTGTATCCCTATCATCTTCTTCCACATAATTTTCATTAAAGGGTGGTCTAATTTGTTGGTCATTTTCCCTTGGTTTGTTTTGAGTTTGTTCCCTCCTAAAATTTTGGTTCCGGTTTCTGTTTGGAGGGTTTGGATGGTTGTCCCTAAGAGGGGTCTTTTCACTAATATTTTCCCACATTTTGGCCATGGACCTAACTAAGTCATATATTTTGGGATCTAAGGAAGGGGCTAAAGTGGATACCTCATCCCGGTATGTGACTTTACTTTCTGATCTAGTCCTAGCTCTTTTTTCTACTAAGTTGGCTTCTGCACTTATGGCCACCTTTTTCATTTCCTCTAAGGTAGGGGGGTCCTTGTCTCTTAGTTGATAATTCGTGTCTGGGTCAAAGCCCTTGGGGAAATTTTCCAAGGCTGAGCTAAGTGGAGGTTTGAAGTGAGGTGGGAGGGTGTTATACACATTGTTGAACCTAATGCAGTATCCTTGGACACTTTCCCCATTTTCATGTTTTAGATTGTTATACTCTGATAGGATTTGAATGGGGTTCTTTCGGATTTCCCACTTGTTTATGAAGGTTTGGTAGAGTTCTGGGAGATTGTGGATGCTGTTTAGAGTTAATCTCTTAAACCATTTTTTGGGTTCTCCACCCAGGCTTTGGGCGAACATCCTCATTCTGATGGTCTCATCTTCTATTTCCATGTATTCAAAGGCATCACTAATCCTATCTACATGTTGTTGAGCTGTGGTAGTCTCAACTCCGGTAAAGTGCATAATTTTGGATTGATAGTCATTTTGTAAGGGATCCAAAGGCTGTGGAAACACCAAGGGTGCATACCAGGCTGCCATGACGGGGGATAATGGATGATGTACAAAATGAGGGCTTGTGGGATGAGCTGAGGTGGTTTGAACAGTAGTGGTTTGGATGGGTGTGGCGGATGTACTTGGACTAGTGATATGATTTTGAGCAGATCTGGGATGGTATGAGCCAAAGTGATGGAGAAGCTAAAAGTCAGGAGGTGTATTAGGTGAGGCTTCTCTACTAGGACTCTGTGGCAGATCTAGGGGCTCAAGATCATGAAAGTCTATCTTTGTGACTTGCTTCTAAAAAGGGTTTTTGCTGATTTTAAGTCAAAGGGGGAATCCTGCAAGGTAGTGAGATGTTCAAGTACTGATCTTGCTTTACGGATGGACCTATTGGTAGCTAAAATGCTAGTTTCGGAAGCTTGCCACAGAATATTCTCCAGGTCATCTACTATGATAGGGGGATTTGGGTCTGGATGAGATCTGGTGTTGATTCTTCATGAAGACAGATTTCGAGTCTAGAGTTTAAAGAGGATGGTATTTGTGATTGTTTCGGATGGATGGCCTCTCTAGGGTTTTACTAAGTGAAGGATGGTATAAACAAAAAGATGGACTACTGGAGTTGCCAGGTGGATTTCAATGAGAACTATGGTCCACCACCAACACTATCAAAGATGTTTTCGGGAAAAAGTTTTATAGCAAACTTTGAGATGAAAACTTACAAAGAAGAGTGATTCACTTGGTTTCAACAGTTTGCTAGGCTGTATGGACATGCTAATGGTTCCTTTTGGCAAGAATATTTCTACTTATCTCCTATCTTTAGGTGAGGTCTTCTGAATCGCTAAGTTATACTTAGTTTGTCACTGATTACAGAGTTTCCACCCTAAGTTTTAAGCTTTTGGAAGGATGAGTTAACAGAAAGGTATGGTTTATGAATTTTTTGGTTTTTTATGGAGTTTTAGGCCTACTGGAGGCTAGTGGAGTCGCCAGGTGGAACTTGGTTGTTCTTGTAAAGATGCAGCTATGGTCCACCACCAGTAACTAGGGAAAAGCCAATCTGGGAATGTTTTTTTGCATTTTTTGAGTTTTATGTGCAGCCTATGGTTTATTAAAGTATTCTAAACCTGCTTCATCACTTTGCTAGGGTGGTGAGAACAAAGAGATTTTACTCCAAATGATTATATGGACTGCTTGCCTGTTTAACTGTTTAAAGACTAATGAATCCACAAGAATTTTCTAGACTGTTATGTACTTAGTTGGTCCCACCGTGATCGCCATTATGTTAGGGAGTGGTGGGATAAGTCAATCATATAGTATTATTAAGGCTAATAGAATTTTTAGGGAATCTAAGCTTGTTTATCACTTAGAGTCCCACCGTGATCACCATTATGTTAGTGTGGCGATGAGGTGGCTCAATCGGATGGTAACCTAGAGTTTGGTAAAATAGTAAGGCCTACTGGAGGCTAGTGGAGTCGTCGGGTGGAACTTGGTTGTTTTGAGGTATATGTGTATGGTACATCACCAATACTGACAAAAACCAATATAAGGGAGTTTTTGGGGTTTTTCTAAGTTCTTTATGTAGTCCTAACATTTGTAAGAGTGTCTTACAGCTGAGTCATCATTTTGCTAGGATGGTGAGAAAACCAGATTCTACTCTTCTAAGTTTGACTGAGATTTTGAGAGTTCCTAAGGGATACCTAGGATGTTTTGACTCAAATTCCCATTATGATTGCCATTATGTTAGGGAGCGGTGGGATAAGTCAATCAGATAGTATTCTTAAGGCTGCTGGAAAGCTTAAGGAATCTAAGTTTGTTTATCACTCAGAGTCCCACCGTGATCGCCATTATGTTAGTGTCCCGTGATTTGGATGATTGGCAAGCCAAATGATAGGGTAACATCAAACCATTCTTTGGAGCCCAAGGACCTAGGCTTCCTGGACTCAAAGAGGGCTCTCTCTATTTGTGTAAGGGATATATGTGTGTTTGCTTATTGTGTTCCGATTTTAGGCTAGTTATGAAGTAAGTTTTTGGTTTTTGTTTTTAGGTTGTGAGGGATGAACTAATCAAAGATTAATATAGGTAAAAGGATGTCAGATTAACTGGGCTATGGGGTCGAAAAGGTTCGAGAAAGCTTTCAGATGGTGATACAAGGTTGTTGAAGGGCCGATTTGATTTGAGGTAAAATGGATCTTTGGGAAAAATGGAGTAAGATGGACATCAAGTTTGTGAATAACAAAGGATTTCAAGCAAAAATAGTTTAATAGCTGACATAAACATGGTAGGGAAAACCATTAATCATGAGAAATGTAACTTTAAGCTAATCAATGCATAGAAATAAACATTCAAGCCATGCATAGAGATATATAACTCTCTAACTTTTAGGAAATGGCTATCAGACTTTGGGGAAATACATTTAAGACAGAAAAAAAACTCAAATCACTATGTTTGAATGCCTAAACACAGTACTTCAAGCTATTGGGAACTTTGAAAACAAGATTGCATAATATTAGGTAAAGGGCAAGATCAAAACAAGACCTCCTTGGCTCAACAAATGACAATCTAATCATCCAAAGAGAAGTTTCATAGGTGGAGTTATGTCTAGCCATGAGTAATCAGGGCATACCGTAAATCATACTTAGCATGCATAAAACCATGAATGAAACAAGCAAACAATATTCTTAATTTATTAAAGAGCAATCAAGAATTCTTTAATGTGACTAAGAATGAAGAAAACATGGAAGCTATGAAGAAACAATAAATTTGAGGTGCCTCCAAGGGCATGTCTCAAATTTTTTCTCTACTATCCTATAGAAAGCAAGAACATGGATTGATGAATGAAAACTAAGAAACAAAATAGAGATAGAGACACTATACCATTCTACCAAGTCATGGAATCCAACAACAATCCTCTTTCATCATCCAAGAACATCCAAGAAATTATCCAAAAGCATGAGAAAAGTATTTCTTCCAAAGCTTATATGACCATATATTTCTTCTATTCATCAAGTTCAGATTTGTTTACAATGAAATCCTTTGGAATATATAGGCCAAAGTGAGGAAAACCTCTTAGTTCAACTTGCAATCTCATTGGCCTATCCAAAATATATGATTTTGTCCTTGAGGCTTTACAAAGCCCAAGGCACAAAATATCTAATAAAATATCTCAAAAAATGATAAAAAAGGGAAATATATTGACTTTTCATAACTTATCATGTACAAAAATAGCTAAACTCACATGAAGAAAAGTCACTTTTGAAAGGTTCAATTTTTACAAAAAATACTCAAAAAATATATCAACAAAAGGTCCTCTGACTTGCCGACAAATTTTGGAGGCCTTCCCAATGTCAAAATGAAGCTCATGATGGCTCGTTGGAAAGATATAAGTGTATAATTTCTGAAAATGTTTATTTTTATCCCAATTGACTACTAAAAGTCCTCCAAAAATATACCTGTGTGTAAAAAACCAGAAAATAGGCCTTGCTGGTAAATGGGGCAGAGTGTAGAAAAAGCGAGTGTTTTTTGTCATTTTGGGGGATCAAAAGATCTTCAATTGTTATGAAAATCACTGAGTATGTTCTCCTAAAATTATGGCATCCAATGATACAATTTTAATCCTTTGATGATGCCCCAAACTGAAATGGCGATGCCCATGAGTTTTGGCCAAAAACCCAAAAATGACAAAAAACCAAAACATGTCGAATTTCGCCCAAACTTGGCGAGCATGACCCTCAAGGGTTTTAAGAAACATGTTGTGAAGTAGAGGCCAAAATTTCAAGCCTTGAGGTGTCTTTCCTCAATTTTCATGCTGGGCGCTTCCCTTTAGCCTCCTTGAGTTTTTCCTGAGCAGCCTTCAATTTCCGCCGGGCAAACTGATTGAGCTTTTTATAATGCCCGGTCATCCTCTGTTGAAGGTCCAAGTCTCTATTTTCCTTATCCAATTTCTTCTCCAAGTGATCATTAACTCTCTCAAGCCATGCTTCCCATTTTTTCTCTATCTCTTGTTCAAACAATGCAGTGAGGGGTAGATTGGAGAAGGGCATCTTCTTCTTCATTTTGTTTCTCAAGGGCCTTTTTGAGCCCCATGGTTCTTGGCCTCTTTTGCCTGGGCTGATTTTCGCCTTCACTTTCATCGAACTCACAAATGAGTTCTTCCAATCTCACTTGTGATTTGGAGGCCCCCTTTTTTTATTTGATGGCCCGTGTCTCATATACATCCATATGGACATTCATCTGCTTGTTTTGAACTTGCAAAAAGTGATTGAAGTTCCTAGCCCAATCAAGATTAGTCCTCAAGGCATCAATTTGGTTTTCTCTATGGATCAAGAGATTTTCTAGGATCCGGGCTTCATTATAACTATCGTCACTTTGGATTTGGATGATGTCAAATTCCCTTTCTTGTTCATGACTGCTTTCTTCCTTGTCCTTCCATTTGATTTGGGTGGCTCTTTAAGTCTTCTTCCTCTTGGGCAATTCGACCATGGGATTCTTGGGAAATTTTACCTTGCTTTGGAGGGCCCTAGTCACATTTGGAGTTACAACTCTAGGCACCCTTTTCCTTGATGTCTGGGGCTTGGCCACTTTCAGAGAAAAGAGCATGGCCCCTTACCTAGGAGAGGCAGCTAGCACATGCTCCATGGGCTCTTTACCCTTGTCACTTTGCTCCTCATTTTTTCCACTGTCTTGGATTTCTTCATGGATGCCTTGGCTGTCCTTTTTCATTTCCTTTTGAGGGTTTTCGTCCTCACTATGTTGCACCTGTTTATCATGCTACCCTTCTTCTTCATGATGTTGATTTTCCTTTTTATGAGGCTGTTGGTCATCATTATTAGGCTGTTGTTCAGCATGCTGTGGCTGCCTCTGTTCATCATGATACTGCTTATCTTCATGCTGCTGCCCTTCATCATCTTCAGGAGTCTACTACTCTGCCTCACTATGATGCTGCTCATCATTATGATGCTCATCATCATGCCCTTCTTCCCCTTGTTGTTCTGCCTCATCATGCTACTGCTCATCATCACTTTCCATTCCTTGCTCACGCTCTTCTTCTTCATCATGTTGCTGCTCATCATCACTTTCCTCTTCTTTCTCATGCTCTTCTTCTTCATCATGCTGCTACTCATCATCATTCTCATGCTCTTTTCCCTCTTCATGCTCTTTTATTTTTTCTATGGTAAACTTGAGCTTCTTGGGAATAGGTCTGCTAGAAGAAGGCGAAGGATGGTGTGTAGGAGGTGTAGGAGATGTATGAACTAGAGGGACAGTGGAGAAATCCAGATGGGTGATGAAAGTATCCCAAGAGACCTCCCTCTTCTCAATCTAATGAAGAATGATGACTTTGATGAGGGAGTGATGGAAGAGGCAGGTTGTTTGCTGTGAAGGAGGCTTTTTCTGAACAGTGGAGGCCATTTTCTCAATGCTTCTATGTAGGAAGAAAGGGAGATTTAGAAATTGGGCCCTTGTGAAATGCATGACCAATCGAATGTGATAGGCATAGAATCTTCCCTCACAAGTGAAGTATTTCATGATGATCTTCATGAGGGGGGCGTAGCTAGTCAAAATATATGATAAGGGAAAAATGGAAGGACATGAATCTCTGTGCTCAGGCTTTAGAAATGGCTTGTGTTTTTCTGAGTCCAGGTGGCTTTGTTTAAACCACTTCTCCCCGATATAAGGGATTTTAGTGGCCTTGGAGATGGACCTTGTTAGGTCCCTATATCACTAGTATAGTCCCTTATTATTGTTAGTGTAAACCCCTTATTGTTATTATTGTACCCTTGTAACCCCCATTTTGTTATTATTGTGCCCTTAAATTATTATTGTTAGGTCGGCTAGGATTACATTGTGGCCCACTAGGATTACATTATGGCCCCATGGACTCCTATATATATAGAAAGGAGGTTTTGTGTATTGTATCATCCAAGATTTGTTCATTTATGTAATGTATTGGAGGTTTCCCCCTCGAAGTGGCTTATTTATAAGGCGTTGATATCTCTTTTCTTCTATTTTTGGAGCTGGTTACACAACATTTGGTATCAGAGCTTTGGATTCTAGGGTTTCGCTGCTCCAAACAGGTCATCGTGGTATTTTCGCTATAACTTTTTTTTCTACGAAGTTTCAGAAGCTGAAATTTTTAGGGTGCGAAGCCGAAATCCTGAGGAAGATTTTCTAAAAATTTCATAGCTTGGTTCGCAATATTTCGGAGATATGATCTGTGGAATTTAGGTTTTTTTCAGGCTCCTAAACAGGTCATCGTGGTATTTTCGCTATAACTTTTTTCTACGAAGGTTAAAAATCTGAAATTCATATGGTGCAAAGTTGAAATCCTGACGAAATTCTTCAAAAAAATTCAGATCTTGGTTCGCAATATTTTTGGAGATATGATCTGTGGAAGGTAGTGCGTTTTCAGGCTCCTGAATTTCATCTCAAAGAGGTGATCGGGGGAAAAGTTCAATAACTCTCTCTCTAGGCATCGGATTGGAGTTCCGTAAAAATTGGTCACAAGTAAACAGAATGTAGTTTCTTGGCTATCAATTTTAGAGACAAAGAACAAAACAATGACACGTGGAAAGTCGTACAGTTCGCTCTACTGAACCAGTCCATAATTAGGTCATTGTGGGAGATTGGACACAACTTTGTCTTGGAGAATCCAAATCAGGTCAGACCTGTGGCATTCAAAAGAGAATTTAGAGGGATACTTCAGTGCTGAATTTCAGATATAAAATAGCTACAATCACAGAGATAATACAATTTCAATATCAAGCTCCTCAAAAGCAAGTAAAAGGTGTGTATTTTTTTCCGAATTGCATAAGTCTTGTTTGAAGAATCAAGTTGAATTGATTGCAAGGGCATATTGTAGAATATATTAGTATTGGATTATAAAATGGCTCCAAAAAAGAATTCAAAACCCATTAAGCCTTTGGAAAGCTCTATTATGACTCATGAAGACGAAGAATTGCAACATGATCTATCAAAATTACAAGAGCAAGTGCAACAAATTTCACTCTCGCAAAGAGCAACAAAAAATGAAATGGAAGTTTTGAAGAAAGGCATGGAAGCTAAGATGGATGGCGTGCAAGCTAAGATGGATGGCATGCAAGCTAAGATGGATGGTGTGGAAGCTAAGATGGATGGCATGGAGGCTGGCATGGAATCTAATATGGATGACATGGAAGCTAAGATCGATGAGAAAATGGAAAACATGAAGAATTTTCTAAAAGAAGACATGGAAGGTTTGACAAAGTTGATACAAGAAAGGTTTCCTAATGGTGAAAAGATAGTAGAAGAACCTCATGATGAGAACAAAATAAATTTTAATTGTGATTTCATAAACTCTAATGTTGGCGGGAAGAACCACCATATTCCAAAAATGGATATGAGGAAGTTTGATGGAAAGGATCCTGTAACATGGATACTACAGATGGAGCAATATTTTGATCTCCATAACATGCAAAACACACAAAAGGTACGCATTGCAACTTTACATTTAGAACAAAATACATTTTGTATGGTATCGATGGCTTTGCTCCCATAAAAAAATTGTCACTTGGTCAATTTTTACGGAGGAAATGATAGCACATTATGAGGATACAAAGAGCAACACCTTCTTTAGCCAATTGATAAATCTCAAACAAAAGGGTTTAGTGGGGCAGCACATTGAGGACTTCCAAAAATTGAATATAAGGGTAACTGATATTCTAGAGGAACACGGGATTGATCTCTTCATAGGTACTCTAAAGGATAACATCCAACATGAAGTTCGTGTTTTGGAACCTGATTCATTGGAGAAGGCATTCAGGTTGGCAAGAAAAGTTGAATGTAAAATTATGGCGACAAGGAAGCCTACCACTCGATTCTATAAAGAAGGAAGTGTTGCTATGCCTAGATTTCCACAACCTACAAGGTTGACACCACAACAATTGGAAGAAAAAAGAGAAAAAGGGCTTTGCTACGGTTGTGATAACAAATACACTAAAGGTCATAAGTGTGCTGAGAAGAAATTATTTTACATAGATTGTGAAGAGGAAGAAGAAAATGAACAAGAAGAGGATATACACCAGGAACCAACCCTAGAAGAGGAAGAAATAAATCCGACCATATCGTGTAATGCACTGGCAGGAATTACCACTCCTCAAACTCTCAAGATAGAGGGACAGATCAAGAAGAAAAAGGTAATAGTGTTGATTGATTCAGGTAGCACCCATAATTTTATTCATTGTAAGGTAGCCAAGGAATTAAATTGTTTCCTATACCCAGCACCAGAATGTCGAGTGATGGTTGCAAATGGAGGAACTATAAATTGCTCTGGAAAATGCCATAATATCAAGCTAACCATGGGGGAATATGTATTGACTATTCCAATGCTTTCCATTCCTATGGGAGGTGCTTATGTTGTACTAGGAGTACAATGGTTACAATCTTTGGGGACGGTAGCTTTTAATTTTCAAGAACTTTTCTTGAAATTTTTTTCAGAAGGAAAGGAAGTTGAATTACGGGGTATTGCGGGGAAGCCGGGAAGGATAATAAGCTCTAATGTCATGACAAAGCTTCTAAAGAAAGAACAGCGAGGCATAATTGCACAATTATGCTCACTAGAAGTTCCAACATCAAAATCATCTATTTCTGCAGATCTCCAACAAGTCTTGGACAATCATTCCAAGGTGTTTGAAACTCCCAAAGGACTCCCACCTATTCGTGATCATGATCATGCTATTCATTTGATTCCGGGAAGTGTTCCTCCAAACATCAGGCCTTATAGATATCCTTACTTCCAAAAG
This sequence comes from Pinus albicaulis, assembly GCA_034641835.2. Taxonomy (NCBI): domain Eukaryota; kingdom Viridiplantae; phylum Streptophyta; class Pinopsida; order Pinales; family Pinaceae; genus Pinus; species Pinus albicaulis. The sequence continues at coordinate 320,105,764 of CM076582.1, forward strand.
AGTGAAATTGAACGTATGATTGCAGAAATGTTAGAGGCGGGTATAATTCAACCTAGTCAAAGTTCTTTCTCTGCTCCTATAGTATTGGTACACAAGAAGGATGGATCATGGTGAATGTGTCCAGATTATAGGGAGCTCAATAAGCTCACCATTAAAGATAAATTTCCCATTCCTGTGATTGATGAATTATTGGATGAATTACATGGAGCAATCTATTTTACCAAGTTGGATCTTCGTTCAGGATATCATCAAATTAGAATGAAGACTGAAGATATTCCAAAAGCAACATTTCGAATTCATGAGGGTCATTATGAATTTTTGGTCATGCCTTTTGGCCTTACCAATGCACCTTCTACATTTCAAGGGTTGATGAATTCCATTTTCAAACCCTTCCTTAGAAAATTTGTGCTAGTATTTTTTTGATGATATACTAATCTACAGCAGGTCTTGGAAGGATCATGTTCAACATGTTGACAGGGTGCTCAAACTATTGGAGGAGAAACAATTATATGCAAAAACATCCAAATGTTTCTTTGGAGTACAAGAAGTGGAATATCTGGGTCATATTGTATCTCATGAGGGTGTTAAGGTAGACCCTAACAAAATTAAAGCCATTAAAGAATGGAAAGTCCCCACAACCATAAATTAGTTGCGAGGATTTCTCAGGTTAACAGGGTATTATCGCAAGTTTGTTAAGAATTATGGGAGAATAGCAGCACCTCTAACAACATTATTGAAGAAAGATGCATTTTCATGGACTCCTGAAGCAACTAAGACCTTTGAACATCTTAAAGAGGCAATGTGCCTAGCACCGGTCTTAGCTACGCCAGACTTCACAAAAACCTTTATTGTGGAATGTGATGCCTCAGGAAATGGAATTGGTGTTGTTTTAATGCGGGAAGGAAGACCCATTGCTTTTGAAATTCGTCCAATCAAAGGAAAGTATTTACAGAAACCTATTTATGAGAAGGAAATGTTAGCAATACTGCATGCACTAAAGAAATGGCGAACTTACCTAATGGGAAGACACTTCAAGGTAAAAACTGATCATGATAGTCTTAAACACTGTTTGGAACAAAGACTATCTTCAGAAGAGCAGCAAAAATGGGTCACAAAGATGTTGGGTTATGACTTTGAAATAATCTACAAAAAAGGAAAGCTTAATGTTGTTGCGGATGCACTCTCAAGAAAGAATGAAGAGGTGGAAGCATTGCTTTGTGCCATTTCTATTATCCAACCAGATTGGATAACTGAAGCAAGAGATGAATGGAAGAAGGAAAACGATGTATGGACACTCATTCAAAAGTTGCAGCAAGATCCTAGTACATCTGATACATTTAGTTGGAAAAATGATTCCTTATGGTACAAAGATCGCTTATATCTTTGTAAGAATTCCCAACTAAAACAAAATATTCTTATGGAATTGCACACTTCTCCTTTAGGAGGACACTCAGGATTTTTAAAAACTTACCACAGGGTGAAGAAAGAATTTTTTTGGGATGGCCTTAAATCTGATATTCAAAAGTTTGTGACGAAATGTTTGGTTTGCCAGCAGAATAAAGTTGAGACAATTAAGACCCCGGGACTTCTACAACCTTTATCCATTCCAAGTCAACGTTGGGAGGAGATTTCAATGGATTTTATCACGGGTTTACCTAAGTCCGAAGGAAAGAGTGTCATCATGGTGGTAGTTGATAGACTTACCAAGTATGCACACTTTTGTGCATTATCTCATCCATTTAAAGCAAATACAGTTGCTACTACATTTATGGACAAAATTAAAAAGCTACATGGAAGCCCAAGGGTTATTGTGAGTGACAGAGATCCCATTTTTACTGGAAATTTTTGGACGGAGTTATTTTCTTGTTTGGGTACTCAATTAGCTCATAGCTCAACTTATCATCCTCAATCTGATGGTCAAACTGAGATAGTAAATAAATGTTTGGAAGGATATCTTCGTTGTTTTGTATCTGATAAACAAACACAATGGGTCAAGTGGTTACCTTTCGTTGAATGGTGGTATAACACTTCCTTCCATACTGCAGCAAAAATGACCCCATTTATGGCACTTTATGGATATCATCCACCATCCATCACATCATATTTAAGAGAAAATTCGAAGGTTCAAGCAGTGGAAGATCACATCGAGCATCGGCAAGAAGTTCTCCAACTCTTAAAGGATAACCTGAATTTGGCACAAAATCGAATGAAACAACAGGCAGATCAACATCGCAGCGAGAGAAGTTTTGATGTAGGAGATTGGGTATTTTTACGGCTACAACCATACAAAAAATTGTCCCTCAAGCAAGCTAAGAAGGATAATAAATTATCGCCAAAGTACTATGGTCCTTACAAGGTGTTGCAAAAGATTGGTACTATGGCATACAAATTGGAGCTTCCTACTTCTTCGCGAGTACATCCAGTTTTCCATGTTTCATGCTTAAAGAAGGTTATAGGTGAAAATCTTCCGGTTCAAACAATATTGCCAGAACTTGATGAGGAAGGAAAAATCATATTGGAACCTGAAGCAGTCATGGAAACAAGAACTCGAAAGCTACGGAATAGATCAATTTCAGAGTATCTCATAAAGTGGAAGAACTTACCCACTGAAGATTCTACATGGGAGGATGAGAAATTTATACAGAAGCACCCGGAGCTACTCAAGCGTTGAGGAAAACAATTTTTTGAAGGAGAGGGGCATGTTAGGTCCCTATATCACTAGTATAGTCCCTTATTATTGTTAGTGTAAACCCCTTATTTTTATTATTGTACCCTTGTAACCCCCATTTTGTTATTATTGTGCCCTTAAATTATTATTGTTAGGTCGGCTAGGATTACATTGTGGCCCACTAGGATTACATTATGGCCCCATGGACTCCTATATATAGAAAAGAGGTTTTGTGTATTGTATCATCCAAGATTTGTTCATTTATGTAATGTATTGGAGGTTTCCACCTCGAAGTGGCTTATTTCTAAGGCGTTGATATCTCTTTTCTTCTATTTTTGGCAGCATGCTGTGGCTGCCTCTGTTCATCATGAGACTACTTATCTTCATGCTGCTGCCCTTCATCATCTTCAGGAGTCTGCTACTCTGCCTCACTATGATGTTGCTCATCATTATGATGCTCATCATCATGCCCTTCTTCCCCTTGTTGTTCTGCCTCATCGTGCTACTGCTCATCATCACTTTCCATTCCTTGCTCACGCTCTTCTTCTTCATCATGCTGCTGCTCATCATCACTTTCCTCTACTTGCTCATGCTCTTCTTCTTCATCATGCTGCTGCTCATCATCATTCTCATGCTCTTTTCCCTCTTCATGCTCTTTTATTTTTTCTATGGTAAACTTGAACTTCTTGGGAATAGGTCTGCTGGAAGAAGGCAAAGGATGGTGTGTAGGAGGTGTAGAAGATGTATGAACTGGAGGGACAGTGGAGAAATCCAGATGGGTGATGAAAGTATCCCAAGAGACCTCCCTCTTCTCAATCTAATGAAGAATGATGACTTTGATGAGGGAGTGATGGAAGAGGCAGGTTGTTTGCTGTGAAGGAGGCTTTTTCTGAACAGTGGAGGCCATTTTCTCAATGCTTCTATGTAGGAATAAAGGGAGATTTAGAAATTTGGCCCTTGTGAAATGCATGACCAATCGAATGTGATAGGCATAGAATCTTCCCTCACAAGTGAAGTATTTCATGATGATCTTCATGAGGGGGGCGTAGCTAGTCAAAAGATATGAGAAGGGAAAAATGGAAGGACATGAATCTCTGTGCCCAGGCTTTAGAAAGGGCTTTTGTTTTTCTAAGTCCAGGTGGCTTTGTTTAAACCACTTCTCCCCGATATAAGGGATTTTAGTGGCCTTGGAGATGGACCTTGGAGAGAATTTGAAATCTAGGCCTGCCAGCTGAAAATGCTTCTCTCGAAACCTCAAAGCACAAAGGTGTGTTAAATAAGAAAAGCTCTTCACCTCTTGCACTCTTTGGCAAAAATCTAGACACCCAACCTCATGGAAATTGAACAAGACTAATGGGTGGGCATTCACTTCTTCAGTGGAAACAGGCTCAAATATCTTATGCGGGCCACTCCTACTGTCTTTCCTGGGAGGCATCTTGTTTTGAATTCTCTCTGCAACACCAAGCTATCTCAAATGGCCTTTGGAAAGTTTTTCTCAAGTACACACCTCTGTCCAGCCTATCAGTCACTGTTTGACCAAGACAACTGCTTCAAATTTTTTGTGAAATATTCTCTCAACACCAACCTTCTGCTCCTTACAAATAAATGTTTTGTCTCTTTTGTGCCAAACAACAAATAGTTATCAAAATAACAAGCACACAGTCAAATTGTTATTGTGTTTGGGTAAGGTTACAAGGATCCTTTGTGTTTTGGTATAAGCAAGACAGTCTTGTAAAAAACAAAACACCCCTCCCAATAAAAAACACTCCTCTTGTATTTCACTGTGTCACATACACAGGTAGACAAGAACACTTTCAAATTGATTTAAAATCTTTTCATAACATATTCTGTTTCATGGATCAAAGGAGGCAGCACTGGTTTAGCTTTTTACCACACAGAGAGGACTTTTGAAAGTGACAAAGCATTCATACATGATCACTGTTGTTAAATTAGGCTCACTATTTCACCTTAGGAACACTTGTTTCTTATGCCCAGGTAGACAAAAAACACCTTCAAATGACTTTAAAGAATCTCTCACCACACTTTTTTTTATGGGACAAAGGAGGCAGCACTAGTTTCATTGTTTCACTCATTCAAAGGAGATATTTTTTGAAGGGACAAGGCATTCGGACTAAGACCACTATTTTCAAAATAGGCTCACTGATGTCACCTTTCAAACACTGTGTTTTCCTTTCAAACACTGCCTCCACCTTATAACACTATTTTTACCTTACACTTGGTTGACAGAGGTTATGGTTTATCACTATTTTGAGGGTAGCTTTAGGCCTTTTGAAACTAATATGAACAAACCACTCTCACTATATTAACCTTGGGAAATCATAGCAACAAAAACCCTAGATTTTATCAAATACCCAACCCTCCTCATCACTGTTTCTCCCTTGGAGAAAAGTCACTCTGTCACCCCCTTCAGATTTTCAAAAAACTAGCAAGGAGCACATGAAAAATACCTTGCAAACTTTCAAGGGCTTTTGTTGATCATTTGGCAACTTGAGAGATGCTTTTGAAGGCATTTTGATTGCTCAAAAGGCGCGGCACGTTCAAAAGGAAAGGTGTCGCGCACCAACAGGGGTGTCAGGTCGGCCTTCGGTCAGTTGTGACCGGCACCTACAGGCGCGTTGCGCCACAATACAATGCCTTTGTATTTCTGCTCCTAAACGCGCCGCGCATTTTTCCAGGAACGCTACATAGTCTAAAACCTCCAAAAAAATGCAACTTTTCTTGAAATTTCTCATTTTGGTCAGAGAGCAGCCAGGGAGATGTGTTGCTTGTGTTTTTGAATTGCCAATAGGCCCTGCAATGGTCTTTAACTCCCTTTTGAAGGCGAAAAGTCAATCTCACTTTTATATTTGCTTGGTGAGGGTTTTGAAAACCTTTGAAAAGGCTTTCGGATTTAAACAAATCATGAAGCACTTGCCCTGTGATTTCATCACTTTAAAACCTATAAAGACTCTTTTTTCACTAATCCTTTGACAAGATGCTGAGTTTGACTTTTGAAAAGGTAACATAGTGATGGCTTTTGTTTAAGTAAAAAGGCCTTGTTCAGGAACTGCAAATATCCCCTACTACCTTTTCACTGTTCCTCATTAAAAAGGAATCTATGCCACTACTGACCTTGTTAATGACCTTTTTAAAGGAAAACTCTGCTTAAAAAACATACCAATGATTTGTGAAGCATTTTTTTTTTTTGCCATTTTTTCAAGGAGGTAAATCACCACTTTTAAACTTATTTTGACAGTCTCTGCTACTGATTTTTTGAAGGTCACCATGCCCATGGTGAAGCTGATTGAACTGTTAGGTGCTCTTTGAGCCTCTCTTTTGACTGTGGGTGAAAAAACTCATTTGAAACTGTAAGTGAAAATTCTATTACAAAAGGTCTCCATCATCAAAGCAACTAACTAACCTTAGATTTACAAAGTAAACCAGTCTTCAACTTTATGTAGATATAGTAGGGGATGGGAGCTGAAGTCTAAGATGTAAAATTGGAAAACTGTCCCTTTGTTCCTTTGTGAAGGAATTCTTCAAGAATAATGAATTTCTCATTCATTTTACCATTTTGACAGTAGTCCCTTTGAACTCTAAACCATACTGAGAATGAATGCTCTTCACCCTTACATAATGATGAGCCTTACTGAAAATGAAGGAGGCCTATTTTGACAAATGCCTGGGTTATTTTCAACTTTTGTTTTAACCAAGTGAAAAAAAGTTTATGAATACACTGTTAGTGGTTTTCTTTGTACTTGATGGTAGAATTCAGTTTGAGACCAAGACTATTCGACTTCTTTGGCCATTTGCTTAACAATATTTCTTCATTGATAATCACCCCATTAGCTTCACATTGTATTTCAATAATAGTGAAACTTATGTAAACAAATTTTAAAAGCACCACTGCTTTGCCTCTGCTTTTAACACCATTTTCTATTTGGAAACCTTCAATTTTCTCCCACTGCTCTTAAAATTTGCCTTTTAGTCAGTGAAAAACCCTGAAATCAAACTCTTTCCCTGGCCCTCTGCTTATAGATGAAGGAGGTTTCTTTAGTCCTCAAACCTCTGCTCATGTATGGAGGAGGTTTTCTTAGTTATGCCATTTCATCAGTTTTTAAAACAGTGGTATCTTTCCTTTCACTGCCTATTCATACTTGAGCAAATGAATATGACAAACTGTCAATAATTCATGATGGGAATTTCTCTGGGATATGTAATTCTACTTTCCAAATACCTTTGCGCCTCTTTAGACATCACAAGCAATTTGGCTAGTGTCTGCAAAGAATTTCTTGTTATTCACAATTTACTAACCTTTGACTGTGATTGGAGGAGCTTAATGAAACAACTTTCTACCTTGTAGCTGCATCCCAGGCTCAAAACCACATGAGAAGCAGTTGTCTTCTCATGTTGAGTTAAATACTATCTTCTAGAATACTGGTACACTTCTGCTTTTGAAAGATCCATTGAAACACTGTAAAACTACCTAATGTCAGTTTGACCTATGGCACATGCATTGCTGAGACTTCAAGGCTTGTTAGTGGCGCGACTTAAGGGTGTAACCAAACTTTATTTGTAGAATAGGAAGGTCTGTTAAGACTGGCTGATAGTATATAGAGATTCTTTGGCTTTAGGATAGTTTTCCAAGGGAGAAATGCCTAAAGCACCACTACCTAACTTAGGGGGGACTTCTTGGACAGATTTGGATTGTTTTCTTTGGAGATGATGGAAAAGCTAGTATGGCTGAGGCTAGATAGGGCTTGACAATGAGGTTTTATCTCGTCATGGGCTGATTGAACAAGTAGGAGGGAAAAAAAATTTATGGGTGTTTTCCATCTGGAAATTTTGACAATTTTTTAGATCAGCTGCTAGAAAACTTGGCTGTAACAACTAGTCATCACCAACAAGTGAAAAATATTGATGACTAACATGGTGACTTTTCCCAAAGTAATCAACCATTGCACTCCCAATATCACATTGGTGTCAGGTATGTCAACCACAAAGAAGTGATCAGTCAATGTATATGTCCCCATGATGATTGATAAGGATGGAACATAATTCATGCATTGCATAGTTCTATCTGTTGGGACCAAAACAGAAAATCCCTCAAAAGCATTAGTGGGTATTTCCCTCCTCTGCACTAGTTGGGCATCAATAAAATTGTGGGTAGCCCCACCGTCAATCAAAGCAGAAACCATCTGATCTAAGATGGAACCTCGAACCCTCAAGGTCAAGTACTTAGGTACTCCTCTCAATGATGCAAGAGCCCCTCCAATTGGAGAAAATGCCCCATTCCCATATCTTGATGGTGTTGGTTCATCTCTTGTTGTGCCAGTGCTATGATCTCTTCTTGGTTCATATTCTTCTTCCTCCTCATCATCTAAGAGTACTTTTATGTAGTGTTCCTTTCCTGCTACACATATATGTCCGGGTGCCCAAGATTCTTGGCAAGGGAAGGAAAGCTTCCTTCTCCTCAAATCTCTTCGGACATCATCATCAAGAGGTTTTTTATTTTGGCTCTCCTTTGAAAGAGTAGCCTTCTCATCTTTTCCCTTTGATGGAAAAGAGGGTGTAGCTCAAATGTTTCCTTTGCTTTTGGCAAGGCATATTGAAGATCTCTATCCCTTTCAATGGCATATTAAAGGGTAGTGGGCTTGGTATACTTAACCAACCCATGAAGAGGTTCATCTGATCCATCTATGAACATATAGGCCCTTCTTGCTGCAAATAAATCAGGAACCATAACAGAAAGTCTTAAAAATTCAGAAATGTAATTTTTTGGATTACTTGATTGTTTAAGCTTTGCAAGCCCCTTGAATGGTGATTCAGGATCTCTTCTATCAAACCTCTCCTCTAGCCTCCTTGTAAACTTTGAATATGCAGTCACATTGACATGATCCAATGTAGACAAGCCATGGAACCACCATGTGATTCACCCTAAAGGTGTAGCGTTGCTATCTTAATGGCCTCCATTTCTGGAACTTTTTTCAACTGGAAATAGATGTCAAGCTTCTATACCCATGATTTGGTAGTACATTTAGATGACCCATAAAATTTGGGTAAGAATAATATGCCCATATTGTGGTGTAGATCATGATTTTGAATGAATCAACCACTTCTATTGTGATGCTTGGGTCTCGTATTTTCCTTAATTTGAAAAAAAATCCTGAAAACTCAAGTGGTCCTTGAATCTCTGAGTTTGAGACTCATACTCCATAAAATAGTCTTCAAGGGATTATTCTTCTTGAAACCCTTCATTTCCCACTGCCAAGAATGTAGGCATTGTAGAGAATTAGGAAACTTGTTGTTGCTGCACTGGTTGATCACTCCAGTGATGAGAAATGCTAGAGCCTTCACCATGTTTAAATCATTTAGGGGATTCCTTGTATGTATCCATCCTCATCTCCTTTATTTCTCTAGAAATTTCTTGCATAGCTCTAAGAAGAATCTTAGGAAACTATTTCTCTTCATCTTCTCCTCCAGATAAATAAGTTTTACCCTTGTCTTATTTGTCATTTGTATAATCAAACTTCTGATGTCTTCTTCTTTGATACCTCTTCTCTCTATCAGTAAGAGCATATCCTTCTTCATATGACATATTGGCTTTTCAATATGCACATGTTGTGCCAATATTATGCTCCGATACCACTATAATATTCCCAAATAGGAAAAGAAGGAATATAGTGAAAAACCATGGAAATAGTAGTGAAAACATTACATGAAATCAAGAGGCCAATATGGAGACCTTATATTCATTATAAAAACAGAAAAAATATGCATGATAAATGGGCCATAAGATGTACAATAAGAAATAACAAGCCTCCAATGGACAAAAATCCCTCAAAAGAGGTGTTGCTACTATATATAAGGAGCTGGAAGGCTGCTACAGTGTTGTTTAAAAGGCACTGCTACATAAAATGGCTATATAACATATCTAAGGCTGATATAGGCCACAAAATATATATCTAATACAGATCTGAGCACTATACAACCTCCTTTGAAGAACCCCTTAAGGGTTTTCAGCAAAACACCATGTACCAGATGGGGATCTAAGCCCTAGGGCTGAAGATCCACTAAAAAATATAGATCTGGAAAGTGTGGCTGATTTGATATGATCAATAATGAAGCCTCCTCCAAAATACTCTCTATATCAAGGGCTGGTCCCTTATCTAGAAAACCTCCTCTCCAATTGGTGTGCCAAAACCACCTTGCAACTCCTCAAATAACAGAGATCTGGTAAAAACTGTGCTATAGGGGTAGATAAATCAGTGGCCTAAAGCCAAGATATAGAAATAAGCACAAGGTACTTCCTTACTATCCTCCCAATGGAAAGGAAGCCTTCTCCACTGAAAATAAGCAATGATATGACCCAAAGATGCTCTCCACTGCTGCAACTTGCAAAACAATTCAACCCTCACAGGATCTGCACTGTAAATGAAAGATGAAGCTTGGCCTTAAGCTTGAAAGTGGAAAATGTAGTACAAGACTCCTCCAAGAGCTTCTCAATGGAAGAGGTGGGATTCTCGATTAGGAACACCCATTGCTAAACAACAATCAATCTTAGCTAAACAACTAGAGAAAGATATATGTCTAAACAAAACATATACTCAGAAAATTCATATACATGAACATAATGAATATGGCTACCATCCTCTTCCTTTAATAAGGTATGAGCTTCCAAACCCTAAGCCCCATTCATTTATGAACCTTCTTCCATGCAAAGCATCTCCATCTAAAATTGTGTTGTCTTTCATTGATGGCCACTCCTCCATGAAAACATTGTTGATTTGGTCAAAGTTGACCCAATCAAGGTGTTACAACCCCTTTTCACACCTAAGGGTGCTCAATTAAGCTGCCAATATCTATCCTTTTCACATTGGCATTGATTTATTCATTATTAAGGAGAATTATGGACCTCCATTATCCTCTTATTCATAAAAAAAAACAGCTAAACAAAATTTAATATTCAAACTATCTCATGGCTAATTAGGAATATTACAGAGGGGGATTCAACACAAGGGAGCCTATAGACATTACGAGAATTAGGAAGCACCCTAAGGTTATTGAAATATTCCAAAAACACCAATGGCTAGGGTTATTTGAGCTATTGAAAGGTTCTAATGATGAAATAGATAAATAATTTATTGTGGCTCTGCAGTCACATTTAGAAGAAAGAGCCACAACTGTGATTAGAGGACTAGCCATCACTCTATCTCCTTAACTCATAAGCATAGTTACCACCTTGACCTTAGGATTCAAATGGGTCAAGGAAAGAATTCCTAGTACTGCAAACAAAATAATTTCTTCCTACCGGGAGAGGAGTCTATTGAAGATAAAAATGGTCTAAGGAGAGAGAGCCTTCCATACTCCTCTGATGAAGTTGGCTTCCACATCATGAAAATCATCTCTTGTGAAGGAAGATTGAGTGTGGTCTATGGATATCATTTCATATTGTTAAATGAACTTAGGTTCCAAGGAGAGCTTACGCTGGAATAGATATTAAGTGTCCCTCACTTCCTCCTAAACTCCATCACTGACATGAGCCATAAAGTGATACAAAGGAAATATCAGTACTTGGCCCATTATGGCCTAATAAAATTAATTGGAAATGATGCTTTGAGAAGGATAAACCTACATGTATCCTGGTCTTCTTTCATATACATGGATAGGGAAGCCTTTATAGATACCCAAATAGGGAAAACCTCTACTTCTAGCCCTAGATAAGAAGAAATAGAAGAGGAAGTAGAAGAGGAGGAAGAAGAAGAGGAAGAGGAAGAGGAAGAATAAGAGGAAGAAGAGGAAGAAAATAGAGAAGAAAAGGAAGAGATGGAAATTGAGATAAAAACATAGAGACAACAGAAAGAGAGCAAGAAGAAGCAAAGGGAAAGGAGGAAGAAAATACTTAGGAAAAAGAAGATGTGGACCCTATCATAGGCCATGAAACCTCCCCTCAAGACACAAGCATGTCACCTGACATCATAGACTAAGAGGTAGCTTCCACTCTAACTACTTTGAGCACACCTATGAAAACAAAAATAAAGAGGTAGACACCTATGTACTTCAGAACTAGGAAGAGCCAGAGGGTGAGACAGTGAAAACCACAAACTCCAACCAAGAGCCCTATCACCATTGAAAAATCACCAAAGAAGGAGGAATAAATTAGATTAGAAGAACGAAGTGTGCAAGAAGTCACTTCACTCATAAGGACCCCTGTAACATATTTTAGAAGACATTCAACCAGATTAGCAACCCATACACCTCATGCAACCTCCACAGACCCTCCAAGGAGTGAAAAGAGTGAAAAACAAGGAGAAGAGGGTCTTCAGAAAGAAAAAAAGAGTTTTCTACATGAAACTCTATTTTTGCTACAGGAAACTCTAGCAAGCATAGATTTGAAGAAAAATTCCTTAGTTGAAGAGGAAAAGACAGCCATAAAAGGGCAAGAGGTCAAGGAAGCTGAAGGCAAGACACTAGAGGAAAAGCATGATGAAAAAGAGGGAGGAAAAGATGATAAATAAGAGTCCATCTCACCAAAATAAAATCCCAAAGATGTTTCAACGGTGCCAAACCCTAGCCCTCAACCCAATCTCAGCTCTTACTACACATACACTGAGGGAGGTAGATTAACTCCTCAAAAATTTCACATTTCCTTTGTTTTATCAGTTGGAGGAAGGGAGGGCATGCACTCATCATTGGATGAAGCTTGCCACATCTAAAGGAGTGTATGATATAGGGGTCATGGAAGGAAAGGTAACTGGGTTGGGGAAGGATTTATATGATGTGAGACTCAGAGAGTTAGTTTTTAAGGATCAAATTTAGAAAGCACAGGTAGAGAATGTAGCACTACAAGAGAACCTTCAGAAAAATGGTAAACAAGTGGCTGCCATGGAAAATTTGTGCATGGAGACCATTAAACACAAGTATCCTTCAGATTCATATGAATTTTACCTCATGGAGCAGTGGATCCTCTTTAAAATCAAAACTTTAGCCTCCCATGGATCCTTACCTTTCCAAAATTGTAGACAGATCATTGATTTCTGCAATCAAGCTAGCATGGTTGACAAGGAAAAAATGGTAGAGTTTTATAGGCATAAACTTGTGTTAACATATTTAAATATTTGGGACCCCAATCCTAGGATGGGGGAAATGCATTTAATGGCTTTCGCATCATGGATGGTGAATGAGGAGACGAGAGCACAAGAGATGAGGAGGGTTATGAGAAGAGAAAATAGAGAACCCTTACACATTATGGCAGAACTTTTCAGCCCTAGAGGAGTCATCAATAACCATCTGAAGATTGAAAATGATATTGAACTAGATGAAAGATACCTCATACACAAGCTCAAGTAATGGCCCACTTTGATGATGTTTCTAGGTTGTTTGGAGATGAGTGCATTACGGCTAGCCTAAGACGATGGAACAACCTCCCTCACAGCCTTAAAAACATGGAGTACCATACACCAGAAATATTGAGGGGTGCCCTGGAGAGAGCATCATTGTACAAGAGGGCCATGCAGGCCAAAAGGATTCAGTGGCTTGGTCTAAAGCTCAGCCCACCCTTGCTGCTGGGGCTGAGTGATGGGAAGGACCAATATGAGCATAATAGAGAAAGGGAGGAAGCATAAAAGAATGATGGGTTTTACCCTCCTGAAGGGAATCTCACACTTCTTCCTTGGGAATTCATAGGGTCCATCAAAGATTTAAATGAAATGCATAAGGAGGATTAGTTTCTCATAGGATGAGAGACCATTTAGTACGGGGGAGATGATGAGCTCCACCATTAGGTACATTTGGAGGAGGTAATGGTCACCTTTTTTCCTTATTAAATATCTTTTTCTTGAATTTTAATTATATTATGGTCTTATGATGCTAGTGAAGGTGGTGATTGCGGCTAACATACTTCGAGTACATAAAATAAGATTAAATGCAGGAAAATCATGAAGATATGACATTTTTGTGGATATTTTGTCATCAAGACTCAGAGTAGACAGAAAGTGTTGAGATTGCAACAAGATGATGAGCTTAGTGGAAAGGAGTCACCTTCACTAAGTGGGCCCACACGCTATTTTTGGCGCAAAGTCTATTTTTAGACATATGGATCATGTTCTATGAGTTTCAGGATGCTATTTGTGGATGGTTGGTCAAGTCAGAAAAAATAGATGGACTTCTATTTTTAGACATACTGGGCGGAATCTATTTTTAGAATTCTAGTCTAAAAATAGATATGTCGAATATTATTAGCTCTTAATAATATTTTGACTCTAAACAATATCTTATTCTCTTGGAGCACTTCAGTTAAGTGCAAATAAGTGGCACATGCAGCTGACAGAAGGAATTACGCTATTCCTGAGGGTTATGTGGAGCTATTGCATGAAGACTTCAGTTAGAACTCATGTGACAGAGTTTGATGGAGTCGATTGAGGAAGTTAGTGGAGTTGTATTCAGTTTAACTAATCTAAACATAGTTGAGCTATTTGTATTCAGTTTAATTAATTGATACAATTAGTGAGAGTGGTGTGAATTAATTATTAATTAATTCACTAATTATAAACTCATTAATCAACTAAAGAATGCATTAGTTAACTTCAGTGCATGGAAAGTTTCAGTGGAGACCAGTGCAAGAATAAGTGAAAGAGCAGGTTAACTATCAGTTGTGACTATACAGTTGCTATTTGCAACACACAGATAGGTGGAGTAGCCCATGAGGATTGCGCAGTTCAAGACAGGTGGTTTATCTATTTAATGAATCCATCCCATAGCATTAATTACGCAATAGAGACTGGCTATCAAGTGGCAAAAGAGTGGAGCATGTGTTTTTGCTAGATCTAGCTTGATAGTGTGTAACAATTCGAGGTTGTGCTGAGAGCTTGTGAGGATCTTTGTACAATGATTGTTACATGATCTCCATGACATATAATATACAGATAGTTGGGGTTTTCAGCTTTAAGCTTTCCCATTAAATACTGTGTTCATATGTGTGATTGTTTGTGGTTTTAATGTATGCATGCAATTGATTTTATTTCCGCATGTGATGATCAATAGTAGAAGAGATTATGTATTATGGATGAAGCTAAAATAGTGTGTGATCAGAATAATCTCGGTGAATAATATCTCAGTTATTCAAATTTCTACATGGTATCGGAGCGTTATTGATCATTGGAGCAATTGCAAAACATTGAAGCGGTTGAGTTTTGTGCTGGTGGAATTCGAATTTGCAGCAGTGTTTTCTTGGTGTTGAAGTTGAGATGTCTTTCAGCGGATTGCGATTGGAGTATGTTCTTGAGGGCAGCTCGAATTATATTGCATGGAAGGACAGGATGGAGGCAGTGCTGGATGACAATGGGTTGAAAGAGTTCATAGATGCTGAAGTTCCAAAGCCTACTTCTAGTGATGCTGCCGTACTTGACGCATGGCAAAAGAAGACAACAAAGTGTCGAAGGATTCTGTTGGAGGGCGTGAAGGATCACATAGTATCCAGCCTTCATGGTAAGGATTCTCCATTCTTGATGTGAGAAGCAACAGTTGTTATTCCAAATCAAGAGCAGCAGTGTCAGTTGGCGCTCGGATAAACTCGAAACATAAAGATGGAGAAAGGCGACAGGTATATGCCCAAGTACCTCATGAAGTTCGTCCAATGCGGGGATGAGATGGGAAGTGTGGGGGTGGCTGTTGATGATGAGGACTTGGTGAGCTTGGCTCTCTAGTGCTTCCGAAGAGTTGGCACTCCTATCGGGAACTTTTCAATGGTCGGGAGAAACTGCCGGGATGGAGCGACTTTGGTCGGATCTTGTGCAAGAGGGAATGGGGCGAGAGTACCGGGGACGAGAATCTTCATTTTAGACTACGATGAAGAGAATTTCACTTTGGCTGCCAAAGCAAAGAAGGGGAAGAGCAAGAAAGCTTCTCAATCCGATGCGAAAGGCAAGAAGCAGGACATGTCCAAGGTGAAGTGCTTTCACTGTCACCAACACAGACATTACGCCACTAATTGTCCACAGAAGAAGAAAAATAAGCAGGCTGCTGGGACTGTAGCTAGAGAGGCCTTAGCCTCACAGTTTGAGCTAGATTTTTCGATGATCGCATGCTTGGTTTCAAGTATGATGGGATTAGTGTGGTTTATTAGCCCGGTGGTGCATCTTTTCACATGACGGAGATCAGATTTGTTTGCGGTACGGATGAGAAGATCTTGGAGTGCACATCGAGATGGGCGATGATGGTAGATACAGTGCGACTGGTATCGGTACCATTTCATTTGAGAGGGATTCTGGTAAACCCTTCGTATTGAAGGAAGTGATGCATGTTCCAGGATTGAAGAAGAATCTTATCTCTGTGGCGATGTTAGAAGATAAAGGATATGATGTTGTCTTTAGCGAAGGAAAGCCTTTCCTGTGAAGTAAGGCAACTGGTGAGACTCGGAGGATAGGGGTTCGAGTTAAGAACCTTTATCAATTTCATGTAGATGGCTGTGCAGCAATGGCAGGCAAGGCAGAAGGAGTGGTGAGCCAGGATGATGGCGAGTTGTGGCACCGGAGATTGGGCCACCTTCACCATGGAGCTTTGAAGATATTGCAGGAGATTTCTACTGGGCTTCCTAAAGGCACTCTTGTGCAGTCAGATCAGTGCAAGGCGTGTACCATGGGAAAATTTGTGAAAGCCACCTTTCACGAGAAGGATATTCGCGCCACGACGATCCTTGAGAGAATTCACACAGACGTGTGTGGACGTTCTTTCTCGGTAACTGACAGAAAAGCATAGGTATTATGTGATATTTGTTGATGATTTTTTTTTCTCATAAGTCTTGGATCTTCTTCATGTAGAAGAGTGAGACATACTCAAAGAGTTACGCGAGTTCAAGGCACTGGTTGAGAAAGAATTGGGGAAGCAGGTGAAGGCTCTAAGGAGCGACAATGGTGGTGAATTCATCTCTGGCGAATTCAAGGACTTTTGCAGCGCAGAAGGAATTCGAAGAGATCTCATAGCACCTCATAACCCACAGCAGAACGGGGTTGCTGAGCGGAAGAACAGAACGATCGTGGGTGCTGCATGGGCGATGTTGCATGATCAGGGCCTTCCCATACACTTGTGGGCTGAGGCATGCAATACTGCAGTATATGTGTAGAACCATTGTCTTCACAAGATACTTGGCATGAGTACACCCGAGGAGGCATTTTTTGGTAAGAAGCCTGATATTTTCCATTTGAGGATTTTTGGTTCACCTGTTTACATTCATGTGACGAAGGATGCCAGGAAGAAGCTGGAGCCGACCGCAGAGGTTGGGATATTTGTGGGGTACACTGATACGCCCCACAAATATCGTGTGTATTTTCCAGACAGTCGCAAGACTGTTGTGCGACGGGATATCAAATTTCATGAGGAGAAAGCCATGAAGTGTTCGCTTGAGAGGGAGCCACACTTGCATGCGGATGAGGAGCTATTAGTTCCTAAGGATGAGTCTCAGGATGTGGATCAGCCACAAGATGAGGTTCATGGAGTGGAAGAGACCCTCGAGACGGTACCAACCATCGAGAAGGCGACGCACTACAAAATCTGAGTGACTGGCTCAAGATGCAGAGAAGGTTGTAGGAGCACCTACATCACAGCATAGATAGAGACAGTCACCTGATCGGCACACTGGATACATGGCTCTTGTGAGAAATTGTATCGTGACAGAGCCATCCTCTTTCGAGGAAGCTGTGGAGGACCCCGCATGGGTAGATGCCATGGTGGAAGAGTATGATTCGATTGTCAGAAACAATGCATGGGAGATTGTCCCGAGACTGGAAGGGAAATCAGTGGTGGGTTCGAGATGGATCTACAAAGTGAAGCAGGCAGCTGACGGGAGTATGGAGAAGTACAAGGCAAGATTTTTTTCCCGAGGCTTTTCACAGATGGAGGGGATCGATTATGAGGAGACCTTTGCACCTATCGCAAGGTATTCTTCCATACGGATGATTCTTGCTCTCTCAGCGCAGATGGGGTGGCACATTCATTAGATGGATGTGGAGACTGTGTTCCTCAACAGAGTCATTGAGGAGGAGGTGTACATAGAGTAGCCTGAAGGTTTCGAGATCTTCAGCAGCGAGTCGCATGTGTGCAGGCTCAAGAGAGAGTTGTATGGGTTGAAACAAGCACCTCGTGCTTGGTACACACGGATAGACAGTTATTTCACCGGACTTGGATTCTCCAAGAGTGAGGCGGATCCTAACCTATACCAGATTGTGGTGGAGGGTAAGTTGCTGATCATTGTACTTTATGTAGATGATTTGATTTTGACAGGTGATGAGTTGTTGATACTCTCATGCAAGAAGGATCTTGCAAAAGAGTTTGAGATGAAGGACTTGGGCCTCCTTCATTATTTCCTGGGATTGGAAATTTGGCAGCGCAATGGTGGACTGTTTGTTTCTCAGGGTAAGTATGCCCGGGAGATACTGGAGAAGTTCTACATGCATGGCTGCAAGCCTGTTGATACTCCTCTTCCTGGTGGTTGGAGGAAGGAGGATGCTACTTTGGCGGAGGTAGTGGATGCCATTGTTTATCGGCGATTAATCATTCGCTTATAGTCTGATGGATGAGTTGACATATGCTATCTTTACATTAACCAACTTTCACAAGCTATGGTTAAGCTTGACAACCTTGACCAAGCTCTTTTTGGAAGGAAAGGCAAGCATGTATTGAGATATCTCATAGAGGCACATATCTTAGAGGCACATCGGGATATGGATTGTGGTATAGAGATAGTCGGATGAGGTGAAGCTATGTGGCTTCACGGGTGTGAATTGGGTAGGGGCAACGGACGAGAAGAGCACATACGGAGGGATTTTGGTGTGGTCGACAACGGTTTCTTGGTACGAGCGAGGAAGCAAGATGTTGCTTTTCCGAATTCAGCAGAGGCCGAGTATATGGCAGCGAGTTTGGCTGCATGTGAGGCTATATGGATGAGGAAGATCCTGGTCGGGTTGTTCGGTTCACACTTAGAGCATACTGTGATTTATTGTGATAATCAGAGTTGCATCAAAATCTCGGTTAATCTAGTATTTCATGATAGATCTAAAAACATTGACATTCGGTATCATCATATCAGAGATTGTGTGCAGCGGAAGGTCATGTTACTTTCATACATTCCTACAGAGGATCAAGATGCTGATATCTTGACGAAGGCGCTCACCAGGAGTAAATTCGAATACCACAGAGATAGGATAGGGGTTGCAGATAATCCATATCTTGTTGAGAGGGAGTGTTGAGATTGCAACAAGATGATGAGCTTAGTGGAAAGGAGTCGCCTTCACTAAGTGGGCCCGCAGGCTATTTTTGCACAAAGTCTATTTTTAGACATATGGATCATGTTCTATGAATTGCAGGATGCTATTTGTGGATGGTTGGTCAAGTCAGAAAAAATAGATGGACTTCTATTTTTAGACATACTGGGCGGAATCTATTTTTAGATTGCCAGTCTAAAAATAGATATGTCAAATATTATTAGCTCTTAATAATATTTGGACTCTAAATAATATATTATTCTCTTGGAGCACTTCAGTAAAGTGCACAGAAGTGGCACATGCAGCTGAAAGAAGGAATTACACTATTCCTAAGGGTTATGTGGAGCTATTGCATGAAGACTTCAGTTAGAACTCATGTGACAGAGTTTGGTGGAGTTGATTGAGGAAGTTAGTGGAGTTGTATTCAGTTTAACTAATCTAAACATAGTTGAGCTATTTGTATCTAATTTAACTAATTGATACAATTAGTGAGAGTGGTGTGAATTAATTATTAATTAATTCACTAATTATAAACTCATTAATCAACTAAAGAATGCATCAGTTAACTTCAGTGCATGGACGGTTTCAGTGGAGACCAGTGCAGAAATAGGTGAAAGAGCAGGTTAACTATCAGTTGTGACTATACTGTTGCTATTTGCAACACACAGATAGGTGGAGAAGCCCATGAGGATTGCGCAGTACAAGCCAGGTGGTTTATCTATTTAATGAAGCCATCCCATAGCATTAAAAACACAATAGAGGCTGGCTATCAAGTGGCAAAAGATTGGAGCATGTGTTTTGCTAGATCTAGCTTGATAGTGTGTAGCAATTGAGGGTGTGCATGAGAGCTTGTGAGGAGCTTTTGTACTATGATTGTTACATCATCTCTATGACATATAATATACAGATAGTTGGGGTTTTTAGCTTTAAGATTTCCCATTAAATACTGTGTTCATATGTGTGATTGTTTGTGGTTTTAATGTATGCATGCAATTGATTTTATTTCTGCATGTGATGATCAATGGTAGAAGATATTTTGTATTATGCATGAAGCTAAAATAGTGTGTGATCAGGAGAATCTCAGTGAATAATATCTCAATTATTCAAATTTCTACAGAAAGGAGAGATTCTAGGGGTTTTTACACCCTACTTAACTCCTAAAGGCAGCCAAGCAATCCTTGAGATTCCCTCCAACAACTCAAAATCAAAGGCATCCAAGCAAACTCAAGATAAGTTCACTCAAGCCACACTTCACTTGGAGTCAAGTGGACTCATTACCAATTTTCTAGTGAGTTTTTGGTAGCTACCCTTTAGGTTAAATAGAGTTGAGAAAGAGCTAATTAGGATTTGAACTTTGGAGAAAGCCATTAGGCTCTTTTCTCTTGTAATCAAATTTTCAAGACTTTTATTTTTATGTAATGAGACTATATTTTGAAATGGAATGAGTATTCAGAATTTTCCTTACTGATCTAGTTCGAGAGAGCTAAGCTTGTGGGTTAGGGCCCAATCCATGTGCCTCAGCCTCTCTTGTGTAATCATCCTTTAATTTCATATCATTTAGATAGTTTTGCTTATGATTATCTAGTTAGTTTATTGGTATTTCTTTTAATTTTTTTCATTTTTCTTCCATTTGTCTTTTGTTGTAGATTTATTCTACTTACATGAGTGGTAGTATAGGTGATAACTTCATAAATCTGTGAGTCAGGCCTCCCCCTCTCATCTCTGTCAATAGAGCTTGAGGAGGGTAAGCCTTCCCCACAGACCAAAAATGATTCTTATTTTATGATTTCTTGGAATGGATGATATTATTTGCTGTGATTCCATGAATATGTTTAGTATGTTGTAGTAGATCTATGTTTGTAGATTAGAGTATATTTTCTTTACAAATTCAAGTCATGTTTTCCATTGTCTTTATCATGAATTTGTCCATTTTTATTGCATGAATACGTAGTTTTATTTCAGTTACATGTAGCACAGCCAAGGAGAAATTCACCAACACATCCAACTTCATCTCTCAACTTCCATCAGCCCCCTATTCATCAAAATCACCATCATCCCTGTTTTCAGATATTTCATCCCTACACCGTGAGAAAACCCTAGGGGTGAAATACAGTCCTCCCAAGAGGTTCTGAGCATGGCCAAGGGGTGGGCCACCTCCCAATCATCCTCATCCACCTTCAATCCACCTTCTATACCCTTTTTCCACCTGTTTTTGGCCTCGTATTTCCCTCGGCATGTTTCATGTAGCAATTCAGGACTTGCCTGTAACACTACAGGAAACTTGTAGAAGCACTTGAAATAGCTCCTGTGGGCCCCTCCTTAAGCCCAAAGACCACCATCACCATCTTCTAAACGTACAAAAAAACCACTCATACACCTCCAACCTTGCCCCCATGTGTTCAAGCCTTCCATAAGACACCTTAGCACTTTCTTCTCCTAGTTGTAAAACAACACATTTTCAAGCATAGTTAGCTCATGAATAGTTGCCTGAATAAAAACATGATAGATATAACATAGGGTAAGTAGAGTATGTTTAACCATTTTTCCTAACAAAGAGTGATTAGGTTAGTTTCCTTTGTGCCATTTTGATCAACAATGTATTTCATGCAAGATGCCTAGGTTGCTTTTCAATTCTTATCATAGTCTAATAAGTAGATTTCTTTCATTGCAGAATAGTTAGATGTACTTTTTTGTTGTAGTATATTTCTATACTTATTTATAATGTCATGTATTTGAACCATTTGTATCCCTAGGCCTAATTTTAGAAATGTGATAGAATTCACCTAGAAACCCTAGAAGTAGCACCATTTCATAAAGCTCAGGATGACATGAGTAAAATGCATCTGATGTGTATATAACATTGTCACCTCCAAGTTTTTATTAACCTCAAGTTGATAAAGTAAAGTAGGGTAGCCTATGGGAGTTTCAACATTCTTGGTGCAATATACCACATGGACCATCCACCTAGCATCCAAACAACTCAAATACACCTATACATACCTTTGGTTGATGTGTGACTATTGTATCTCATCACTAGTTAGGGCACCCACAATATATATGTTACAACCCTAAACCACTCCAACAATCACCTATAAACCTGTGAATTTCTTTAATTTAGCTCCTATTATCATACACTACAAGCTAAGACTTTGTCACAGCCTATT
The DNA here is from genome assembly GCA_034641835.2 of Pinus albicaulis. Taxonomy (NCBI): domain Eukaryota; kingdom Viridiplantae; phylum Streptophyta; class Pinopsida; order Pinales; family Pinaceae; genus Pinus; species Pinus albicaulis. Next base: position 320,127,852 of record CM076582.1, read on the forward strand.
AACCCTCTCCAAACGCCCTGTACAAACCTAATCTATGAAATATATACTAATTCACCCCCCCTCTCAGTATTTCCAACAATTGGTATCAGAGCTTGGTTCCTTCAATAGCAGTTTAACAGCTAGAAGGAGGTCATGGAGCATACCAAGAATGGTGTACCTCTATTCAATGAAAATAATTAAGCACTTTGGGAAGGAAGAATGGAGGTCTATCTCTTGGCGCAAGGTTACAAAGTATGGGCTCAGTGAAACATCAATAGATTTGAACATTTAAGAAATAATATTGAATGTTACAAATGTTGAAACTTTGGACACATAGCCAAAGACTGCAGACTTGAAAATCCTCTAGAAGAATCTTCGAAGCCATAGAATGAACGAACATGGAAGAAGAAGAAGAAGAATGATAATTGTGCTCTCGCTCTCAAGGCTCAAAAGAACAAAGATGTGTGGTATGTTGATAGTGGTTGCTCAATGCATATGACTGGAAATAGAAATAAATTTGTATCTCTGAAAGAGAAGAAGGATGGAACCATGTCCTTTGGAAATGATGGATCTTCAAATGTTATAGGATCAGGTACTGTCACTCTCGGAAGCAAAGATTCTCTAGCCAATAATGTTCTATTGGTTGAAAACATGAATCACAATCTGCTCAGTGTTGGACAAATGTGTGATCAAGGACACACAATACTATTCAACTCCACGAAATGTGAAATCAGGAAAGGCGTGTATGGTGAAATTGTGGCTACAACAAGTCGAGCTCCAAACGACATATATATTTTGGATGAAGCAACTAAAGCATGTCTAATAGTTAAAGAGGGTGATACAATAATTGGTAGCAATGATGATCGACTAAGTAAGAATTTTGCTACAAAGGTGCAAAGTGATTTCGAGATGTCTTTACTTGGTTGCAAATTGAGCATAGACGACTCATCTAAGGATGTGGATCAAAGGTTGTACAGATCTATTATTAGTAGTATTCTATATGTAACATCCTCCTGCTTAGATGTTATGCAAGCAGTTGGACAAGTAGCAATATTCCAAGCAGCACCAAAAGAATCACATATTAAATATTCACCAGCATTGGAATATCTTCACGAGAAGCTTGGGATTCTCCCAAGTTCTCATTAGATTTTCCTTTTTCAGAATATAAAGGGGGAGTGGAAGTGTGTACAGGTTTGCAGGAAATTTGTGTGTCAGCGCGAGTGGAAGTGTGTACAGGTCTGCAGGATGGTTGTGTTTCAGGGGGAGTTACCCTTTTCCATTGATGTCAAAGGGGGAGAGAATGTTGTAGGAAGAGGTATCATGATCACAGGGGGAGTAACTATGTTTCCATCAATGCCAAAGGGAGAGATTGTTAATCAGCGGTTGTCATTAATGTCAACCCAAGCAGCACCAGGGGCTAACCCAATATTGAATGGGAAGTTTGACCTACCAAATTAATATATTTTGGGTCAATAATGCTTTTGATGGTTTCTACTTGTCAATATGTTTCCGTTTATATATGGCACGCCATGTAATTCTTCATGGTTTGAGAGATATTCATGTTTGAAGTTTGTACCCCAGTTAGTGGGTTAAAACCCCATGGGGTTGGGGCATGGGTCATTGAAAAGTCATAATTAATTTTTTTAAGCTCCTAAAATCCCTCCCATGTTCACTTGTTGAAGCCCCTCTCAACTTAAGCATTCATATATATTGTGATCTTCATTTCCTCCTTAGGCAAGGGATTCATCCATCTGAAACAGGTCATCGTGGAATTTTCGCTCTAAATTTTTTTCTACAAAGGCTCAGAAGCTAAAATTTTTATGAGGCGAAGCAGAAATCCTAAGGAAGCTGCTGTAAAAATTTCAGATCAGGTTGAGCAATATTTTTGGAGATATGATATGTGGAAGTAAGGGTATTTGACAGATCTCCTGTAATTGTATTCGTTCCTAGGGTACATGCGACATTCTATAGCTTTATGACAAAATTTTCCACATGAATAACAGTAGCCATAAAAAATATGTTGGTACCTGGATGGAAATTTTTGTCAAGGAATTGTCTTCCAAGGCTGTTCTTGCGAATCTTGTCCAATGAAGTCCACATGCATGTCAGATCTCATAGGTTCATTGTATTTTGTTGTAGAAGGTCCTGCTTCTTCTTCTTTGTAACCGATGCCAGTTTTTTCATTGTAAGATCGTTGATTGTTGATGAGTTCTTCCAATGCCCTTGAGCTGTTGGCATAGTTTTGGATAGTTTTTCCTTTCTTCACTTCCTCACACAGCAAGACTAATTCAGCTTCTAATTCTTCCCTTTCTTGGTTGCTTTCTTCCAAATTCTTTTGAAGTGACTCTTCAATGCATTTGTGTTCTTCAACTTGAATTTTGAGACCTTGAACTTTTTCTTCAAGATTTTTGGAATGGATCTTCTCCACCTTGAGATATTTTATAAGCTTGATTGCTTCCTCATAAAATTCGTCTATGGTCCATCCTTCTTCTTCATTGTTTGATACCTCTTGCTTATTGTGCTTGGGTTTATTGTGCTTGGCCATAAACAATACTCTCTCATTGGCTTCTTCTTCACTATCATTGTATTCATCGGATGATGAGCTATCTTCTTTAGAGAGAAAGTTCCTTTTGGATCTTTGCTTGTTGAATTTCTTAAAGCCTTTCTTTCTTTTTGAGTTGCCATTATTTTTGTTTGGACATTTTGCTGCAAAATGCCCAACTTCATTACAGCTGAAACATATCAATGGAAGTTTACCTTTGAATTTTCCCTTACCAATTTGTATTTTTCTCGTGAAGTAAGCATATTCTTCATCTGAAAGACCTTATTCATCATCTCCCTTTTCTTCACACTTGCAGGTGCATGTCTTTTCAATTGAAGGTTGTTTATCCTTATTGGTTTTCTTAGATGCAACGAACACAGTTTCTAGATGCGAAGTACCCTCTTCTTCATCAAGTCTCATTTCATATGCTATGAGAACTCCATGTAATTCCTCTTTGTTGAGTTTGTCCAGATTTGCACTGTATTCTAAGACTGATACCATTGGGTTGAATCTCCCTAGTAACGTTCTAAGAATCTTCCGTATAATAGTCTTCTCATCAACTGGCTCTCCCAATCCTTCCAGAGTATTGGTTATTTCATCAACGTATTGAAAGTATGCAGCGATGTTGCAATCTTCTTTCATTTTTAGTTGCTCAAATTTTTCTCTATAGATTTGAAGCTTTGCTTCTTTGACATTTGAGTCACCTGCATATATATTCTCAAGCTTGTCCCATACATTTTTGGCGGTTTTACAACCCAACACCTTATGATAATCAGATTCAATAATTCCACTGATAATAATATTCTTTGCTTTTGCATCATTTACCAAATTCTTCTTACCTTGTTCATCCGCAGTTGATGTAAATCCATTTTGAACAGTGTCCCATACTTCGTAACCTTGCGCCAAGAGATAGACCTTCATTCTTCCTTTCCAAAGTGCATAATTATTTTCATTGAATAGAGGTACACCATTCTTGGTATGCTCCATGACCTCCTTCCAGCTATTAAACTGCTATTGAAGGAACCAAGCTCTGATACCAATTGTTAGAAATACTGAGAGGGGGGGTGAATCAATATTTCTTTCAATTGGAGCATTAGTTAATCTTCAATTATTATCAGTGTTTGTACAATGATAGCAGCAAACAAGAGGAACACAAATGCACACAGTTTTTAAGTTGGAAACCCACTCCGGGACAAAAACCACCTAATTCTTTTCTAATAATTATTTTCAACTCCAATTGAAAATAAAGCTCCAACTTCCTAGAATATAGAAAAGCATTCTTCTCCATCTCCCACTGGATGGATGCTCCAATGCCTGAGATTCTTCAGTAGTCACTGAACAGATGCCCCAACACCCAATGAGCTACAACTCACCCTATCACCACCCTACCACCCTATAGAAGAATAAAACAAGAATGGACTCTCGTACCAGGGAAAATGGTCCACTTTACAATGATATAGAATGATGTATAAGAAGAATATATACTAGACCATAACCCCAACTTTTACACAACCACCTAATGATGATCCTAGACCTCCCAACACTGCCTCTTCAACCCTTGGCAGATACACACTAGTACAATTTGTACAATAATGTATTTACAATGACTATGTACAATGATACCTTTACAATGATTGTATGCAGTGCTACCCACTTGAAGACTTAATATGATGAACTTCTTGCTGCCGTTATGCACCTTGGTTGCTGCTCTTGTCATGCTACCCTCTGTTGCACCTTGTTTTTCTTTTCTGTCGTAGAAATTCTGGTCCTTTGCAATCCTTGACAACACATGATCTAGATTTTTCTTGCCTTCTAGGAGCTCGATATTGAATCTGGTGTATCTATGTTATTTCAAATCCTAAATATTTGATTTTTGTTCCTGTAGTATTCCTCTGATCCTTCTTTCCAATGCCATAGGTCTGACCCAATTTGGATTCTTCAAGAGAGAGATATACCCAATTTCTCACACTGCCCTAATTATGGACTGTTTCAGAAGAGCGCACTTGTACGACATGCCACGTGTCACTGTTTCTTCATTTTCCTCTGAAATTGATAGAGCGAAACCTAAAGACTATGCACTATCTTCCATGTTTTACATAATTCCAATCAGATACTCATAGAGAGAGTTATGACGATTTTACCAAGGTCACTTCTTTGAGATGAATTTTAGGAGCCTGCAAAAACCCTTACTTCCACAGATGATATCTCCAAAAATATTGTGCAACTTGATTTGAAATTTTTATTGCAGCTTCCTAAAGATTTATTCTTCACCTCATAATAATTTCAGCTTCTGAGCCTTCGTAGAAAAAAATTTAGAGCGAAAATTCCATGATGACCTATTTCAAATGGCCAAATCCCTTGCCTAAGGAGGAAATGAAGATCACAATATATATGAATGCTTAAGTTGAGAGGGGCTTCAACAAGTGAACGTGGGAGGGATTTTAGGAGCTTAAAAAAAAAAAATTATGACTTTTCAATATCCCATGACCCAACCCCATGGGGTTTTAGCCCACTAACTGGGGTACAAACTTCAAACATGAATATCTCTCAAACCGTGAAGAATTACATGGCGTGCCATATATCAACGGAAACATCTCGACAATTAGAAACCATAAAAATAATTATTGACCCAGAATATATTAATTTAGTAGGTCAAACTTCCCATTCAATATTGGGTTAGCCCCTGGTGCTGCTTGTTTTGACATCAATGACAACCGCTGATAAACAATCTATTCTGGGAAAGAGCTATAGGCCTTACGACCCTCCCAACTAAATTCAAATGAGCTCAGGCATGAATTTTTATAATCCACAGGAATGTGACCCAAAAGAAGTGCAAAATACCACCTTAACCACACACAAACAACCCTAAAAAAATTACCTTCTCATTCAGCCTTCTGTGCTATAAACTTGGAAATGTAATGAGAGACAAATAACCCTTAAACAATCCTTAATTCAACTCGTCCTTTTCTCTTGTACTTCACTGCCACATAAAGGTGTATTTCTATGTTTGAATGAACTTCTGGATGATGAAAATGATTTTCACACACCTTATATTTATACCAAAATAAGGGCTACACAAATTTGTTGAAGGGACATGCCTTTTGGACAATTTTACCTCAAGCCTACATGACTTGACTATATAAAATGCCACCATTATCTTCAAAGATGCATATCTCATTGTAGACAACTTGGAATTCGACGATTCTCGAAGCGTTGAATTCTCCTCAATTTACTCTATCGTATCCATCCATCACATTTCCAAAATTCCTCATGGTTCTGGCCCAAACATCGATGGGTGAAAAACCCCAACCTTGGGTTCCAAGCCCACAAGTGACTGTTGTGGTGCTCCACCCTCCAAAACCTGAACCCTAGGGCTTGGAGTACCTCCCAAGCTAATAAAAAAGTAGCGCTTCCTCTTAGTGAGGGAGGTACTTACATGACTAGGAATTAACTCATCGTAATCATCACTACTCGCAGAACTTGACCAATTCCTAATGCTCACCACTGTAGCAATAACTATAGCATGAACTACACCTCTCTTGGAAGTGTCATTATCACTGGAAGCATCCCGCTTCTTATTTTTTTCTTGTATCACTTTCCAATCCCTCCATCATTCCTTATTAGCAGCTGTAGGAGAACCCTTGCTTCCCACTAACCACGCGCTCTTCTTGGGCTACAAATTCTCCCTCTAAATATGTAAGATCCGACTAGAACTCGACTCCCTCTGAGCCTCTAGAACCTGGGCCTTCTTCTCTGGAACCTGTACCTACACCTAATTTTATGGAACCTACACCTTATCCTTTTTCTTATTTTTCCCATGATCTATAGGCTTTCGCATTAGCCTGTATCAACCATGATCTCTAACTCCAAGCACAATACCATCATATCTAGAGCCTCTAGGTCTAAGTCTTTCCTTCCCATCCTAGAAGAAGACCTCAAACCCCTTCTTACTGATCATCGAGACGAATATAATGATATATCTAAGTCGTGGTAAAAATATTACATCGTGGACCTACACCACTCATCCTCTCTCCATCATGATTGACACAACTCCCGATCCTCAAATATCCTTCTGACTCTTGTCACCCAACACCATGTGACATTTCGTGTCCATTCAGCTAGAGTCTCAAAAACCTCCTATAACCCTATTATATGTTTCTTCGCACCACTATCCACGTACCATCCATCCTCATTGATAGTACCTTGTGATAAATGAGAGATCATAGCAAATTCATCCTCCTCTAATATCTTGTTGAGAGCATCTATCTCAGCAAAAGTGGCAACACCAACAACCTTCTTCCCTTTCCTCTTGTTTTCATCTCCCTTCTTCTTCATCGGACATATTGAATAAAAATTACCCATCTCACCATAGTTGAAACACCTGACTTTACTCAAGTCCTTCTTCTACTTACTCTTGATTCGTGTTGCAAGTGCCATGTCCTCCTCTACTATCTTCGTTGGATGAATATCCTCATCTTGCAACTCTTCCTGAATGAATTCGTCCCACAGCCTATTCCAGTGTGGAAATTTGTCCTTGGAAATGATCTATTTGATGAAGGGATTCCATTCTCTAGTAAAACCTTTCAAGGATATCCTCACCATATCATTCTCTGAAATAGTCACATCGACGACAAAAAGCTCTTCTTTGATCTGAGAAAATAACGTCAGATACAAAGCCACTCCTTCACCCTATAACATATTGGTGGATTTCAGGTTATCCTCTAATACCATTACCTGATTGTCATTCTTATTCTACAAAAAATTCTGAAGAGCCATCCACATCTCATGTGTTGTTTCTTCCTAGAAAAATGAGTTATTAGGGGATCCTTCACACCATCAAGGATGATCAATCTTGCCCTCGTATCCAAATCCTCGTACACTTCCATCTCCTTTGGGTCAGTTAGCTTCTTGATGGCTTTCTCGGGAAAATACCAGATCCTGTTGACCTGCAAGACCAATTTGATCCTTTCCTTCCATGGACAACACCTCTAGTGATCAAGATTTCATATTTTTTTCTCAAAATTAAAAGTTACAGGATTGTGTTGAAACCAATATGGTTGTGTAGATCTCGTCTTCCTGATTATGGTGCCGCAAACAGTTCAAAAAATCGATGTCATATGAGGAAGATATTGCGTTCTAATCAAAATGGAAAATAGGTAAAATTACGACAGTTTGACCAGGATTGAATGGTATGAACATTCAGCAAACTGGATGCACAGTCAACAAAAAATAGAATATTTCTCAGAATATTCCTTCCACCAGACTAGTCATTGGTTGGCAAGTGTCACTCTTCTATTGGAGGTAAGGGTTGGAGAAACCAATGAGAGGGTGCCACGTAGCTAGCCCTGAGGCTTCCATGTGGCCCTGAAACTTCATTGCAAAATTTTATGTGAGGCCACAGGTCTCGACCCTTGACCTCCACGCACACAGTTTAACATCTGCTCTATGCAATGTTACTTAAAATTTAGGGTGGCAGGTTCGTTTTATTATGTATCACATATATGGTTGGGGGTTGGGAACCACCGGTAGTCCCAACTCAACAAAGGTCCCTGATATATATATCACATGGAAACCATTATCGCCAGCCCAACCGCACGGTCAAGGCTAACCCCACAAAAAACACACCATGGTTCAACTTTATTAACCGCATTCTCAGCATGGGTTCCACTAATTGCGCGTCTTCTAATGGTTTGGGGGTGTGCATGTGGCCACCGCCCAACTATAACAATTAATAAATGGTTTATTCAGCGGAGTGGATAGGGTCATGCCAAATTTGGTGGAATACCCTGATTTAACTCCAGCTAACTTGATTTCTCCACATTTAGGGGAGTTTTCCTAGGAGATATTGGGAAAAAGTGTAGGAGGCTGAAGTTTCAACCATTCTGAGTGAATGAAGAGTCATTTTTAAATAATTGGAGCATTATGAAGCCATTGGTGTAGATAAAAAAGCCATTAAGGCACTTTAACAACATTTAATAGAAAAATTTTGAGCATAATGAAATATGGACAACCATTGGGAGTTGGACCAGTAGATGTAGCCTAGGAGGGCTGAATTACTTCATCATGCCTACTATGTAAACTTCATGTGGTGACTTATTTCTCTATTTCACACTATTTTTCAGTGTTATTTATGCTTATTTTATGCTTCTAATTCACTAAATATCATCCAAAAATCATGGAAAAAATCCTTAATCCTTATGCAAACTAATGAGTCAATTATGAACATGTTTTTAAAAATTGAAAGACCCTTAGCACAGAAAAAATAATACAGTCGTTTCAGATCATATGGTATCATAGCTAGAGTTTTTCTTTGGTGTGTTTTAGTGAAAATATTTTTTAACTGTTTGCAAGTTTTAGATGCTTCGAAGGCTCAAGCTCAAAAGGGGAGAAGGAAAAATATTGGAAGCAGGAGGGTCTCAAAAGGAGCCAAAGCAAAGGAGAGTAAGGTTGCCACAGTATCCACCACCTAGTTCACCTCCTAAAGAATCAGAAGTTCCATTAAGCATGCCTCATGAGGAATGAGAAATTCATGAATAATTTTCCCCTAAGGAAGAAGAAAGAATGTTTAGGAAAGAATTTCTTAACATGACTGAGATGGTTAGAATTATTTATCAAGAAAGGAATGAGAGGCTGGAAGGAGAAGGATCTAAACTCCAAAAGGAAGGACAAGGATCATCAGGAGGTCAACATGATGAAGAAAATTCAAAGAAGGGAAATGGATGAAATGGAGGAAATGGAGAGCCACCATCTTCAGCCTCATCATCATCATCATCTTCTACTTCTTCTTTAGTACATCATCCACACAAGTCCAAGAGCACTGGTAAATATCCTTTATTAAAACTTGATGTTAAGTTCAAATTTCTAGTGTTTAATGGTGATATAAATGTAGACAAGCTAGATAATTGGATTCGACAATTGAAGGTCTATTTAAGAATACAGAACCTTCAAGATGGTGATACAAAATTTCAATTAGCTTCTTTTAGAATGGAAGATGCAACACTTGTTTGGTGGGAAGCCAAGACACTAGAGGAAATCAAGAAACATGGTAATATTATTCTGTCATGGTCATATTTTATTGCTGCTATTAAACAACAGTTTTATCCATTATTTCATATGCAAAAATCCATCATGAACTGGCAGAACTTTAGGCAGTTAAAGGGACAAAATGTGCAAGAATACACCAAGGAATTTAGAAGAAGAGCTCTTTTATTAGGGGTGGATTTGCAGAGCCAAGAAACTTTGCTAAAGTACATAGGAGGCTTACATAGCTACCTAAAACATACTATTTTCATGTTTAAACCCACCAGTCTAGATGAAGTTTGTGTTTAGGCCACACATCTAGAAGCTAGAGGGAAGAACATTTTTTAAGAGGGTAGAAAGAAAAATTTTAAGGGTAAGGCCAAGGAAAAGACCCCAAAACGTAACAACAAAAAGAATGAATCTATTATGAAAGAGGGAGAAAAAGTGACTTGTAAACATTGTTCAAAAGAATGCCATGATGAAACTCATTGTTGGAAATTACATCCCGAATTGAGGCCAAAGAAACCCAATATCAAAGGGGAACAAAAACTGCTGCTACAACTCAACATGATTTAGGATTTGATTGAGGTGATGAGACTGAAATTACAGCCATAGGATTGAAGAGCATGAAGGGAAAATAAATTGAAACTAAACCCAGTACCAATACATCAAATTTTCACATAAACACTCCAAATGAAGAAGAAATAATAGAATCGTTTCATGTGAGGGTCATATCCAAGCATACCAAGATTGACACATTATTTGACAGTGGGTCACAAGAAAACTTAATATTTGAAGATTTGTTCAAAAAAATTAACCTTGAGACCATACCACATCCAAAACCATATCCATTGGGTTGGATTTGTAAGGATGAAAATCTACAGGTTACAAGTAAATGTATATCGAGGTTTGCAATAACTACAAGCTTTGTTGACACAGTTGAATTAGGTGTGGTTCCGCTTGACATAACTGGTATTGTATTAGGGAGTCCTTACTTGTATGACAAGAAAGAGATCTTATATCACCATGAGAAAAAGTATCATTTATTCAAATATGGCAAGGATTTCATTGTTAGAGCACACTGCAAGAAGAAAACATTGCTTTGGTAAATGCTGGACAGGTAAAGAGGCTGGTAAATTCAAGTAAGAATTTTGTTCTTCTTATGATTAATGCCAAAGTTGATATTAATCATGAATCTTTTGAAGGATGTGATCTTAAGATGAAATCAGAATTATATGATGTGGTTAATGGGCATCATGATATGTTTCAGGAGCCAACAGGATTGCCTCCAAAAAGGGAAATTCAACATGAGATTCAGTTGCAGCAGGATTTTCCTCTTCCAAACATCGTTATGTATCGCATGTCAATAATGGAGAATATTGAAATAAAGAGGAAAATCAAAGATATGTTGGATAAAGGAATCATAAGGCCAAGCACCTCGCCATGCGATTCACCCATAGTCTTAATACCAAAGAAAGATGGGACTTGGTGCATGTGCGTAGATTTTCGAGCTTTGAACAAAATTATGGTAAAAAATAGTTACCCACTCCCAAGAATAGATGATTTTCTTGATCAGCTAAAAGAAGAAAAGTTTTTCACTAAGTTAGATTTATGAAGTGGATATCATCAAGTAAGAATTTCAGAAAGTGATATATGGAAAACGGCATTCAAAACCAAACAAGGACTCTTTGAGTGGCTAGTTATGCCTTTTGGTTTATGTAATGCGCCAGAAAATTTTATGTGGGTTATGGATAATGTTTTGCGACCATTCCTTTATGACTTTTTTATTTTGTACTTAGATGACATTTTAATTTTCAGAAAAACAAGAGAAGATCATGTCTTGCATGTAAATAGAGTGCTTGATATTTTGAAGAAAGAGAAATTGTTTCTTAAGATCTAAAAATGTGAGTTTGGAAACACTTATTTGGTCTATTTGGGACATATTGTAGGAGGAGGAGAATTGAGGACTGATCCTTCTAAAGTGGAGGGAATTGTCAATTGGCCCACACCCAAAACAGTTACCGAGGTAAGAAGTTTCTTAGGTGCATCTCAATATTGAAGGAAATTTATTACTAACTTTTCTTCCATCGCAAATCTTATGCATGCAGTGACAAGTGTGAAGAAAGGCTTCCAATGGAGAGGCAAATGGCATCAAGCTTTCAAAGCTTTAAAAGATAGGATTAGTTCAGCTCCAGTCCTTGCACTACCAAATTTGAGATATAGCCATTCCAGATATAAATTGATGCTAGTGACTATGCCATGGGCACAGTCCTTTTGCAGCATGGTAAGCCTATCGCCTTTCATTCAGAAACTTTCAATGGCACTGTGACTAATTATCCTACATATGAGAAAGAACTATATGCATTGGTACAAAGTGTCAAGAATTGGAAACACTACTTGATGGGTAAAGAGACTATTGTACACACCGATAACCAACCATTAGAGTACTTGTAGTCACAAACAAAATTGCAGCAATCAAGACATTCCAAGTGGATGGGATTTCTTCAAAAATTTCACTTGGTTATAAGGTACAAAAAAGGTATATTCAATAAATTTTCAGATATGCTTTTGAGACCAATCATTAGTGCTTCTACTTTACTCAAAAATGATTTTGTTGTACATGAGAATTACATAGAACAATATGCACATGACCTTGATTTCCAAGATGTGTATGCTAGTTTGAGTGAAGGGAATAAAGTTGAAGAAAAATATTATGACATGCATAACAATTTGTTGTTTCATTTGGGAAAGCTGTGTATTCCACAAGGAAAGAGGAAGTGTCATGAGAGAAGCTCAGTCTTCTCTTATTGCTAGACACTTTGGGGTAAGAAAAACAGTGGCGCATCTATAGAGGTATTGTTATTGGCCTTGCATGATAGATAGCATGTCACATTTTATAAGAGGTTGTTCTATGTGTGGGACAAGTAAGCCTAGTAATAGGAAGCTTGGATTGTACACGCCACTCCCGGTACCATCAAGGCCATGGGAGAGCGTCTCCATGGAATTTTTTGGAGATCTACCTATGTCAAGAAAGCAACATGATTATATTTTTGTAGTTGTGGATAGATTCAGCAAAATGTATATACTTATGCCATGTAAGAAAACCATTACTGCTGAACTTTATTTTCAAAATGTTTGGGTTCATTTTGGATTGCTCAATTCTATTGTTAGTGACAGGGATTCCAAGTTCATTGGGAATTTTTGGTCAAATCTATGGAGAATGATGGACACAAATTTGAAAAAGAGTATTGCTTTCCATCCATAAATAGATGGAAAAACCGAAGTAGTGAGCATAAAAATTGTGCATCTATTGAGAGGATATTTCAGCAAACATCCTAATTTGTGGGATGAACAACTGCATTATATTCAACACACTTACAACCAGGCAAAGCACTCTTCAACACAAACCTCACCTTTTGAAGCATGCTTTTGGTATTTGGAAAAATCGCCATTAGACATCATCTTTGGGAAGGATGTTGCAATTGATGGCCATAGTGATATTCATAAGGCTCAAAATTTCATTGAGAAAAATCATATGATACATCAACAAGTTCAAGAATAACTTGAGAAAATTCAAAGCAAATACAAAGAGAGGCATGAAAAACACCGGGTTGATCACAAGTTTCAAGAGGGATATGAGGTATGGTTGCACATAAACAAAGAAATGATGTAAGGGGAAGGTAAAAAGTTCAAACCCATTTTCTATGGTCCTTTCAAGATCATAAAAAAAGTTGGTAACAATGCATTCCAACTTGATTTGCCTTTGTACATGCAAATGTATTCAATTTTTAATGTTGAAAACTTATGCTTGTATGAGCCTCCTTTGATCGCTGATCAAGGAAGTGATGTTCAACTACCTTCTATTGAAGATTTCTCGCCAGAATTTCTGGATGAGCTTAAAGAAGATACAATTCTTGACAGGAGGACAAGAGCATCAAAGAGGGGAAGTGTTGAATACCTTCAAGTTGGGCTCAAAGGCACTAAACCAAGTAAGGAACAATGAATGGAGATTGAAAAGGTGAGGGAGTTGTACCCTCATCTACTGAACAAGTAATCAAGTCTTTTGGGGTCCAAAAGCTTCCCAATGGGGAGGAATGATTAGGAGTTCATAAATTTTGCTCAAAATTCAAAGCTATAGGATTGGGTTGAAACTAGGATGGTTGCGTAGATCTCATCTTCCTAATTCTGGCGCCGTGAACGGTTCGAAAAACTAATGTCCTATGAGGAAGATATTGCATTCTGATCTAAATGGAAAACAAGTAAACTGCAGGTTTGACTGGGATGCACAATCAAAAAACTGGATGCACAGTAAAAAAAAAAAGATAATATTCCTCAAAATATTCCTTCCACTGGACCACTTGTTGGTTGACAAGTGTCACTCTTCTATTGGAGGTAAGGGTTGGAGGAACCAATGAGAGGGTGCCATGTGGCTAGCCCTGAGGCTGCCACATGGCCCTAAAATTTCATTGTAAATATTTTATGTGAGGCCGAAAGGCTCAACCCCCTGACCTCCTTCCGGGCACACACACAGTTTACTCTCTAGTCTACGCAATGTTACTTAACAACTTAGGGTGGAAAGTTCGTTTTATTATGTGTCACATATATGGTTGGGGGTTGGGAACCGCTGGTGGTCCCAACCCACCAGTGGTGCCCGATATATATATCACATGGAAATTTTTATCTCCAGCCCAATCATGCAGTCAAGGCTAAACCGACAGAAAACACACCATGGTTCATATTTATTAACCGCAGTCCCAAGATGGGTTCCGCTAACCGCCTGTCTTCTAACAGTTTGGGGGTGCCACCACCCAACTGTAACAATTAATAAGTGGTTTATTCGGCGGATCAGATAGGGTCGTGCCAAATTTTGTGGACTACCCTTATTTAACTCTAGATAACTAAAGTTCTCCACATTTAGTGGAGTTTTCCTAGGATATATTGGGAAAAAGTGTAGGAGGCTCAATTTTTGAACATTTTGAGTGAATGAAGAGTCATTTTTGACTAATTGGAGCATTATTAACCCATTGGTGTAGAGAAAATAGCCATTGGAGCACTATAACTACATGTAATAGCAAAATTTTGAATATAATGAAAGATGGACAAGCCATTAGGAGCTAGACCAGCAGATATTGCCTAGGAGGGGTGAACTGCTTCATCATGCATATTGTGTAAACTTCATGTGGTGACTTATTTCTTTGTTTTAAACTATTATTCAGTGTTATTTATGCTTATTTTATGCTTCTAATTCTCTAAATATCATCCACAAATCACAGAAAAGCTCCTTAATCCTTATGCAAACTAATGAGTCAATTATGCACTTGTTTTTAAAAACTGAAAGACCCTTAGCACAACAAAACTAATACAGTCATTTCAGATCATCCAACCTGTCCTCATACCAGAGACTAGTGTGCAAATTCGACATTGTAGTGAGCCCCATGGAAAATTTTAGGGGCTAATATTCGCAGGTGGGATAATTTTCCATGATTTTTCCAAAAATAATATTTTCCAAATTTTCATTTTCTCTAAAAATGATTCACCCAAATTTTAGAGTATAAAATTATTTTACCTTAAAAATAGCTAAAATTTTATAGATACTAATATTAAATCATTATAAATTTGAATATTTTTACAAAAATATCTCCCAAAATTTTACACTTAGCACATTAGGAACTAGTAACATTCACCAAGGTTTCTACACATTAAAATTTCCATTGTTAAAATTTTCCCTAGTGATCCCTTCACCTACAATATGAACAACTCCCTCTCAAGTTGTACTTCTTTGTGCACTCTAATGATTGATTGTCTTCCAAAGTAGCTCAAACATGCTCTAATACCATGTTGAATTTCCACGACCCTGGTGATAGGATAGAATCTTAAAATCTTCGGCGCTACCAAACCAAGAATCTCATCAAAGCTACTTTGCACAAAAAAATATAAATAAGAGTAAATCACACATGCACAAGTATAGACAACCTTTAAAAAAATATTGTACAAATATGTACAACAACCCAATATTTGTTATATCAAAACAACTAAATAATACAATGGCCTAGGGCTTCACATACAAGTTATAATGACCCTCAATTATCCACAAGTACAAGAACACAAGATATAATGACAATCTCTCTACAACCTCTATGTTGTATATTTTCTTATCGGTCTTTCACTTCCAATATACTCTCTAGTGACCCTTATTCCATCAAGATACAACACATAGAGTCTTCAGGAGGGTTTCCACCTATCACTGCCTCAATTCGCTTATGATACAAATAACATGGGTTGATCCAATATGCTCTTCTAGGTTGGCCAATCCATGAGCTCAAATATTCCAAGCTCGTATATTATTTTATCCATCAAAGAGCTACACGTTAGGCTATATCCCTCACCCAACCTTCAGTTGTCAAGCTCTTGTTATGAATTCTTGTCATGGGCTACTTTGGGCTACCAACACACTGCCCTCCACCAGTCCAATGAGGCCCAATCAATTCACTATAGGATCTGCTCCTAGTTTAGGTTTCTAACCACCCAAGTCAATGTCAACACATGGCTCCCACAGGCTACAAAAATTATGTAAACATGGACCATCCAACTAACATCCAAACAACTCAAATATACTTATACATACCTTGGGCTGATGTGTCATTGTTGTAGCTCATCACTGGTTACGACACCCATAGTATATATTGTACAACCCTAAACCACTCCAACAATAACCTGAAAACATGTGGTTTCATTTCCTTTAACTCCTATTCTCATACTCACCATCTAAGCATTTTTCATGGCCTATTAACCCTCTCCAAATGTATTGTACATACCTGCTCTATTCTAGGCATAAGCTACAAAACTTACGACCCTCCTAACCAGCCTCAAATGAGCTCGGATAGACTTGTTTAGACTCCACTGGAATGGGACCTAACAAAAGTGGAAAATACCACCTTAACCACACATAAAAAACCCTAAAAAACTCACCTTCTCATTTGACCTTCTCTGCTACAGACTCAAACCTGTAATGAGAGACAAATAACCCTTAAATAATCCTCAATTCAATTTGTCCTCTTCTCATGTACTTTTCTGCTATTGATAGGTGTATTTCTATGTTTTAATGCACTTTTGGATGTTGAAAAATATTTTCTGACACCTTATATTTTTACCAAAATAAGGTCTCCACGAATTTGTTGAAGAGACATGTATTTTGGACAAGTATACTTCAAGCCTACATGACTTGATTGTCCAAAAAACCACCATTATCTTCAAAAATTCATATATCATCACATACAACTTGGAATTTGACAATTATCAAAGAGTTGGATTCTCCTCATTGTCCTCTATCATCTCCATCCATCACATTTCCAAAATTCCTCATGGTTTGGGCCCAAACATCGATGGGTGCAAAATCACAACCTTGGGTTCCAAGCCCACAAGGTACTCTTGTGGTGTTTCACCCTCCAAACCTTGAACTCTAGGGCTTGGAGTACCTCCCAAGCTACTAAAAAAATAAAAAATTTGGACGTAATAACTACATCAAAAACTAAAATATCTTCAAGCACCCATATCTTCTTGTGATGAGACCTTGTGAAGATCCATTTCTCATATCACTTCATAAAGAAATCGGTGTTGTCTCATACATCCCCTTTGACACCAATCAAATATTGTTGTCATTAATGACAACACTAAGTGAAAAAATTTCCCCTCTTTGTCATTGATGGAAACAATAATAGACTTGTATGTTCATTTGATGTCAAACAAATCAAGAACTCCTCTTGTGCAAGTGTAATGTCTGCAATCTCTCTCCTTCTCTTTTCAACCATAGTTTTGACAAGGATCTCATGCTCTATGCATTCACTTTATATTTCTCATTTCATTTGTTCTTACACAAACCGATGATCAAGGGAATAAATGGCCCATTTCAGTTATGCGCACCAAACTAAATTACCCATACATGAAAAGCTTGCTTATGTAGTTTATAAGTGGTAAATCACTTCAAGTTGTACATCTTGAAAAGTCATGTTAAGGTGATTGTTCCCTATATTTTTGTCATGTCCTTATTTTTACATAAATAATTATGGGAACAAAGAGAAATTGGATGATGTCCATGTAGGAGTAAAACCTTGAATTCAAGCTTGGTCACATGATTAAAGGTCATGGTTTATGAAATATTGCTGCTAAATCCAAAGGCTCAGAAGAAGAATAAATATAAGGTTGGGAACAAGAGCTGGAAATGTATAATAATAATTATGTACATGCACCCGATATGCCATCATCAAAATACACAGAAATAAATAAATACTTGGAACAAGGTACTTTTCCATCACACCTAATACCAAAACATAAGAGCATCATTAGATTGAATTTTTCATCTTATCAATGGTCCATGGAGTTCTGTTTCAGAAACATCACAATGGATTTTTTCTATGGTGTATTGAATCCTTAGCTTATAATAAGGTATTAAAGGAACTTCATGATGGGCCAGCTGAAGGACACTTTGATGGTGAAATGACAACACACAAGATAATCTAAGTAGGATATTATTGGTCAACATTATTTAAATATGCTCATGCATATACACAAAATGTATTAGAAATGTGTTAGGAGAGAAATAAGATTAACAACCACATTACAATTGATTACGGTAGAAGAACCCTTTCAACAATGGGGACTAGAAATTATTAGTGAGATTACTCCTCACTCGTCAAAGAAACAAAAAGACATACTCACTATGAAATACTATATTACAAGGTGTGTCGAATCCATTCCACTAAAACAAGTGAACGATCAACATTGATACAATTCCTCAAACAAAATATTATCACCAAGTTCAGCGTTCCAACTTCACTTGTTTTCGATAAGTCTACATATTTTCATATTTGATATTATGTGTGTTTTCCTTGGAAAATGGAATTGTGCTTAGACACTTTTCTAATTATTATCCCCAAGGTAATGGATTGGTTGAATCTAGTAACAAAATCCTAATTCACATTATAAAGAAAATCGTGCTGACCCAACAGAGAAATTGGCACAACACCTTACATAATGATCTTTTTTATGATTGGGTTCCATTGCACTTCACCATACTTCCTTGTTTATGGGAAGGAATATATATTCACTCCAAACCTTTATCTACCCATGCTTCAACTTTCCCAATAATCTCGTAGTAATCCTTGCCCCATCGTGCAA
The DNA here is from genome assembly GCA_034641835.2 of Pinus albicaulis. Classification (NCBI taxonomy): domain Eukaryota; kingdom Viridiplantae; phylum Streptophyta; class Pinopsida; order Pinales; family Pinaceae; genus Pinus; species Pinus albicaulis. The sequence goes on from CM076582.1 coordinate 320,146,567, forward strand.
ATAGGATTGACACCTTGTTGAAGCTAGAAGAGGAAAGGCATGAGAAATCCCATGATAAGTTTTCCTCTTACCAAAAATGGATTAAATGATGGTTTTATAAGAAATATATAAGCATCACAGAATTCAGTGTGGGTGACCTTGTTTTCAAATGGGACAAAAACCATGAAGACAAGGGAAAACATACCAAGTTTCAGTCTGTGTGGCTTCTTCCTTACAAAATTCATGAGAAACTTGGACTTCATACTTATAGATTAAAACCCTAAATGGGAAGACCCATTTAATAAATGGAAAATACTTGAAGCTTTACTTTCATTAGAATTTCTTTGATTTTCTACTCTCAATTTTACATAAATCTTTCATGTTGTCTTTTGTTTTACTTTTATCTCATTTCATTGTTCAATGATGTTACTGTTCAATTCCACTAAAAATTCCTTGTACATAAATAAAATACCTTTAATGTAAATAAATCATCTTAACCTAATGGTGACATGTCTAATGTTTTCAAAGAGACTATATTAGTTTCCCGACCATTAGCTGACATTAAATCTCCCTCTATTGGCTTAGTCTTGAATGCCTTAATGAGTAAATGACATCTAAATGGAAAATACAACTTATCTCATGTGGAAAAATTTGGTCAGATACATACCCTACATCCTTTGTAGTATATCCATCACTCAAATTGGTTTTGAAATTTTGAATTATGTTTCATCCCAATTGTTAGAGAAGGGAAAGGGAGAAAATAAAAAATGAGAAGATTTATTTCATAAAATCTTAAAATTCTCTAAAACACAAGGAACAGCCTCTTTGGACATAAACTATGTCATTGTCCCTCATCCACCCTAGTGAAATTAATGCCTAGATAATGCAAAGTGCATAAAAAGGAAAAATGGTAATAAAGGGTAAAGGCTTAAGAAATTCTTCCTACATAGAGAGGTGATTCAAGTAACTTCATCAGGGCTATGGATGCTCATTAGCAATGAATCAATGCTTGTGATTTCTTAACATGACTCCACCAAGGCTATGAACATTCGCTAGTATTGAAGTAATAGAAATAATTGTATAAAAAATATGAACATATTATGCTAATATATATATATTATCCCTATCCCCTATGAAAATTGTTTGTGTCTGACCAAGACCTTGTGATATGTTATGAAACAGAAAAATGCATGTAATAGAGAAATTAAATACATAACCAGGGTTGAATTGCTAAACTAGTGGGATCCATAGATATGATCTGAGTCAATACTTCCTAATTATTAGACTTCACTTTAAATACAAGCTAAGTAGAGATTTTGAGGTCCTACCTATGAATCACCATGTGTTATCTCCACTGCATATTTGTATTTATGGTTATATGTGTATTCTATTGTGTTCTTGCATAAATTCGGATCAGTGGTACCATAGAGGTATTTTCTTTCTCGATCCTTTTTTGCATTTCCCCAACGAGATTGGGGTATGAGGAGTTAGGGCTCGATCTAGTTGACCCTTTCCAAGATCAGCCAACAAACCCCGACAACAACCTATGGGGGACAAAAAGAAAGATGAATGAACAAGAGATCCTATAAAAATATTTCTCTAGGAGGCCCTCGAAAAACAAAGGAATGTGATGATGGATAACTTTTCCCAGATCCTTCAAAGACTTCCCACTGGCGGCGCATCTGCATTCAGCAGCCACTTTGGAGGCGCAACTCCTTTTAAGGTACAAGTAAACTTTGACATTCTAATATTTTAGGGTCAAATAGATGCAGATGACGTAGATATATGGTTGAATATATTAGAAGGATATTTCTCGGTTCATAAATTTTCTGATTGGAAGAAGATTATTTTTTCAATCCTCAAAGCTACCCCCCATGTCAAGGATTGGTGGGAAACCTATTGTGAGAAAAACGACAAGGGGGAACCCTCTTTGTTCTTGGTTGTACCCACTTTGAATTATTTCAAGACACCATTAAGGAACAATATTATCCTGTGGGGAGCTATGAGGGCAAGTACTTACAATGGAATATGTTGTGACAACAAAGCGATCAAGATATGCATGAGCTGACAAATATGTTACATACCCTGTGGACAAAGTTGGGGATAAAATATTCAGAGAAACATTTCGTGCTAAAGTACAATAGTTGCCTGCACATATACATTCAGGAGGAAATGAAATTCCTTCACATCTCCTCTCTTCATAAGGAATACTGGTATGCTACCAAGATTGAAAAGAAACGAGACATTGGATATGCTAATTAAAATCAAGGGAAAGGTGCCCCCAAACCGCAAAAACAATTGACAAAACCAAGGCATGGTGGCCTAGGAAAACCTGCCAAAGCTGCAAGAAAAGAACAACACTGCGAAGACGAAGAAGGACACAAGAAAGTGGTGTGAGTTCCATAAGAGCTCCCCTCACAATGCAAGTGAGTGTCGGGCCAAGCACTCACTTGTGGTTGAGATAATGGCTTATGAATCAGATGCATGCTCTGAATTTGAATTAGAACCCGACAAGTGTAATGAAAAAGGGAATAAAATTATTGATGTGAAGCTCAATGCCAGCATTGCCACTGCAAAGATCCATAAGGAGCAACTGGAAGATCCAGAGGAGGTGGAGCATCTCTTCCACTCCAAGATGTGGGTAAAGGGTTCCCCGTTACAGTTAATTATCGATAGTGGGAGCCAAAAGAACCTCATTTCAATAGAGGTCGTGAAGCAGTTTGGCTTGCCTACCACAACACACCCACAACCATACACCATCTGGTGGCTTCACCAAGGACGGGATCTCCACGTCAGCCAGCAGTGCCGCCTTCCCTACAACATCAAGCCCTTCACGGATGAGGTATTATGTGACATTTCTCCTCTTGATGTTTGTGATGTATTATTATGCCAACCATACTTGTGGAAGTGACATGTTGTGTATAAGTCTCAACCTCAAGTTGTTATTGTTACTCTGGGAAATAAGTTAAACAAGATACCATAAGTACCATCGCCTGCCGATATCTCTTTGGTTACTGAAAAAAATGCAATATGCTCATTTCCAAAATTGAGAAATTTGGTTTCCTGATGATCCGCCCCTAGGGAAAGAAGAATATTGTGGCCACGACCTCCAGACAAGGCTCCTCCACATGACAACAAAAAATGGACAAGGTCGTGGAGGAGTACGGGAACATATTCGCCTCACCCATAGGGGTGCCTCTGCACTGTCAGGTCAAGCACCCCATCGATCTGAACCTAGGTGCGTCGCTACCTAATGGACCAATCTATGAGTGCTCTATTCTAGAGAATGATGAAATCAAGAGGCAGATTCAGGAGTTGCAGCAAAAAGGTCACATTCGGACGAGTTAATCACCCTGTGGGAGCCTAATCGTGTTGATGCGGAAGAAGGATGAGACTTGGAGAATATATATTGACTATCGGGTGCTGAATAAGATCATTTTCTATGATAGGTACCCGATCCCATAGACTGATGACCTTCTCGAACAAATCAAAGGGGCAAAAAATTTCAGCAAGATTGAATTGAAGTCCAGGTATCACTAGGTACCAATCGAACCCTCTGATGTCTGAAAGACTGCCTTCAAATTCAAGGAGGGCCTTTTTGAATGGTTTTTCATGCCTTTTGGGTTGATGAATGCTCCCGTAACCTTCGTGATGTTGATGGATGACATCTTACGGCCATCCACCAACTCATTTGTAGTAGTGTACTTGGATGACATCTTGATATTCAGCCAGAGTTGGGAAGAGCACCTCCACCACATCCGACAGGTCCTCCGAACACTGCAAAAACACAAGTTGTGTGCCAATTTGCATAAGTGCACTTTGGCATGAACCAGGTTCAATACCTGAGATACATTTTTGATGAATGGAGGGTGCATGTGGATCCAACTAGGATCCAAGTCATTCAGGATTGGCCAACCCCAACCACTCTAACAAAGCTTCACAACTTTATGGGTCTTGCTAATTTCTACCGCAAGTTCATGTTGGGATTCTCTCATATCACTTGGACCTTGATTCAAGTCACCAAGGGAGCAACGAAATAAAAATTATTGTGGTCGGAATATCAACAGAAGGCGTTCATAGAAATGAAACATCGCCTCTACTCTGCCCCAGTTCTCACATTACCAGACTTCCAAAAACCATTTGAGATCGAGACATATGCCTCTGACTATGCTATTAGGGAAGTTATTACTCAACATGGGAATTCAGTGGCATATCATAGTGAGACATTGTCTGACACAGTCCAAAAGTATCCCACTTGTGACAAAGAAATGTATTCCATTGTGCAGGCTTGCCAACAATACAAGCATTACATTTTGGGGAAGGAAATGGTCATCCACACATATCACCGACCTCTACAGTTCATACATACACAAGGGAAGTTTGAGAACAATCGCCATTAGATGTGGTCCAAATTTTTGCATTAGTTTCATTTGAACATCAAGTACAAGAAGGGCAACACCAATAATGTTTCACACTACCTTAGTCGACCACCGATTGTGGCGCTAACCACCATTCTCAAATATTCTGAGCATGAAACTTATAATTAGCGGTTTCTCTACAAGAGTGATCCATAATTCGGCCACACATACTAGACACTCTTGGAGGGTATGCAAGCTCCAAATTTTACATGCGGGATGCACTACTATGTCAATTGTGACACCTTTGTGTTCCTTCAAGTGAGCACGAAAATATGATTTGGGAAGCACATTAAAATCAAGTCTCTAGGCATTTTTGGGTTGAGAAAATAGTGGAAGTACTGCAAAATTATTTCTATTGGCTGAACCTTCGACTGGATGTCGGGTAGTACATCAGATCCTGTAATTCTTGCGCCATTTACAAACTGACCATCAAGAAGCAAGGCCTCTATACTCTGCTACCTAACCCTAGTGAACCTTGGGAATCCATATCCATGGATTAAATGTCAGTCCTTCCCTATAATAAGCATGGAAATGATTTTGTTTTCATGGTTGTCGACAGATTCTCGAAGATGGCCATTATGGTGACCTCCAAGAAAAATATCATAGTAGAAGCCACTGCTAAAATCTTCTTTGAATGAGTGTGGGTGCACTTCGGGGTCACATAATCTATCATATCAGATCAGGATAGCAGGTCCCTCAGCACATTTTGGTCCAGCCTCTTGTCAATGTTGGACATCACCTCACCAAGTCCACATCTTTCCATCCCAAAACTGATGGTCAGACAAATGTCACCAAAAGGATGATTGTACACATTCTGCACATGTAGAATTCAAAGCATCCATGCACATGGGATGAGAGCCTTCCCTATGTACAACACATTTATAACTAGACTCTCCACATCTCAATAGGCCACAACCCCTTTCAGGTGGGCTTGAGATTCTGACCACTATGTCCCATTGACGTAGCCATGCCATTTGCAACTACTTAGGCCGATTCGGCTCATGTCCAGTTTGAAGCTGAAAAAGAGAACAACATCATTGGGTGCATTCAGCATATCCAAAAACATGTTCATGACATATTGGACATAGCCAATCCTAAGTACAAGAAACAACATGATCAACATCGGGTGACACACAACTTCTAGGTGCGTGACAAAGAGTGGCTACATTTGCAGAAGGAGTGCCTCACCAGACCCCATCGCAAGCTTCAACCACTCCGATATGGGACGTACAACATCACCAAAGTTGTAGGAACCAATTCCTTTGAGCCCAGTATTCCACCATTCCTTGGTCTCTACCCAATATTCAATGTGGACCACCTTCAGCCCTACTTTCCACCTCTACTAGACACCTCCGACATTATATAACAACTCACACCAACAAAGCTAAATCGAGAATGCATGAAATAGGTCATCATGGATTATATCATGGACATGAAAATCAAGACCACTCGCTAGCAGAAGATCCAATTGTATCAGTTTTTTAAAGCTAGTCAACTCCTACACCAAGGCAAGTGGTTCACCAAGGACCAAGTTCAAGATAAATTTCCTCATCTCATGGAGGAACTCAACGCAATGGGGACCATTGATTCCTAATGGGGGAGGAATGATATAGGTGAATATTTGTGGCCACCCACCTATTCCACTTTGGGCCCCACCATTGTTTCTTTCAGTTTTTTAGTTTCCTTAATTGTAGCACAGTTTACTATTTTTAACATTTATTTGGGTGTTGAACTTCCACAGCTGTTTGAGGCCCTAAACGAAAATTTTTGGTAAAATTTGGAGCAACATGGATTTTCCTATGATTTATCACACATAAGAAGTTGTATTTATCAGATAGATATTTCTAATAAGGTATGGTGCATGTCAAACAGAGATTGTATGCCAAAGTTACATCCTCAGGAAGTTGATGTACCAATTTACCCAAACGGGGCCCATAGTTTTGGCACTTCATCTCTTAGGGTTAGGTTTTTTGATTTTTAGGGTTTTCCATTGTTTCTCAATAATAAATAGGCCCTCGCACCTCATTGTAACATAGTTCAGAGGCCAGTATCCACCACATCTCTTCTTAGAGATAAGCTACCAGTGCCCTAGCTACTTTATTTCCATTCTGTCTGTAACAAATTTCAGTTCTTTGATATTAATGAAATGAAGTGTTATTTCTGCTGCATATTTTTATTTATGATTATACGTGTATTCTCTTTCATTCCATCATAAATCTGGATCATTGGTACCATAGCGGTCTACTCTATCTCGATCCTTATTTTCATGTCCCCAACGAGGTCAGGGTATAAGAGTTAGGGCTTGATCTAGTTGAACCTTTTCAAGATCAACCTCGCAAACCTTGATGGCCGCCCATGGGGGACAAAAATAAATATGAGGGAGAAGTATATCCTATAAAAATATTGCTTGAGGAGGCCCTCAAAAAACAAAGGAATGCAATGATGGATAACTTTTCCCAAATCCTTCAACGACTACCCACCGACGACGCATCTACATCCAACAGCCACTCTGGAGGCTCAATTCCTTTTAAGGTAAAATTAAACTTTGAAATTCCTATATTTGAGGGTCAAATAGATTCAGATCTCATAGAGAGATGGTTGAATCTATTAGAAGTATATTTCTCAGTTCATGACTTTTCCGACTGGGAGAAGATTATTTTTGCACTCCTTAAAGCTACCCCACATGTCAAGGACTGGTGGGGAAACCTATTGTGTGAAAAAGGATGAGGGGGAACCCTCTTTGATCTTAGTTTTACCCACTTGGAATTCTTTTCAAGACACAATCAAGGAACAATATTATCCTGTGGGGATCTATGAGGAAAATTACATACAATGTACTACGTTACGACAAAAAAGCGATAAAGATGTGCAATAGCTGATGAATCTATTCCATACCCTGCACACAAAGTTGGCTATCAAATATTCGGAGAAAAACTTGGTGTTGAAGTACCGCAGTTGTCTACATAGATACATTCAGGATGAAATGGTGTTCCTATACATCTACTCACTTGGTACAACATCGGTATGCTACCAATATTGAGTATAAATTCAAACATAAGAAACGAGACATTGGATATGTGAATCAAAATCAAGGGAAAGGTGCCCCCAAACCACAGAAAAAAGGAAAAAACCAAGTCATGGCGGCCCAAGACAACTTTCCAAAGCCAAAAGCAAAGAAAAACACTGTGAAGCCGAAGAAGGACATGGGAAATTGGTGTGAGTTCCATAAGAGCTCCACTCACAACACAAGTGAGTGTCAGGCAAAGCAGTCATTGGTCGTCGCGATGAGGGCTTCTAAATCAGATGCATGGTCTGACTCTGAATTAGAACCCAACAAGCAGAATGAAAAAGGGAAGCAGATTATCGATGCAGAGCCTAATGCCACCGTTGCTACTGCGAAGATCCACAAGGAGGAACCGGAAGATCCAGAGGAGGAGGAGAATCTCTTCCACTCCAAGATGTGGGTAAAGGGTTCCATGTTATATTTCATTATCGACAGTGGGATCTAAAAGAACCTCATTTCAGTAGAGGTCATGAAGTGGTTGGGCTTTCCGACGACAACACACCCACAACCATACACCATCTAGTGGCTTCACCAAGGACGAGATCTCTGGGTCAGCTAGTAGTGCCACCTTCCCTACAACATCAAGCCCTTCACGAATGAGGTATTATGTGACATTGCTCCTCTTGATGTTTTTGATGTATTATTAGGCCAACCATACTTGTGGAAGTGACATGCTATGTATGATTCTTGAGCTCATGTTGTTATTGTTACTTTGGGCAATAATTTGTACAGGATACCAGAGGTACCACTGCCTACCACTATCTCTTTGGTTACTGGAAAAAAATGCAGTAAGCTCATTTAAACAACTGAGAAATTTTGTTTCGTCATGTTCTGCTCCTAGGGCAAGAAGAAGACTGTGGCCACAACCTCCAGATAGGGCTACTCTACACGACAAAAATAAATGGACAAGGTCATGGAGGAGTACGAGGACATCTTCACCTCACCCACAGGGGTTCCTCTTCATTTTCAGGTAAAGCACCCCATAGATTTGAACCTAGGTGCATCGTTTCCCAATGGACCGATCTATCATTGCTCTATTATGGATAATGATGAAATCAAGAGGGACATTCAGAAGCTGCTACAAAAAGGTCACATACGGCCAAACTCATCATTCTCTAGGAGCCCGATCGTGTTGGTGCAAAAGAAGGATGGAACTTGGAGACTCTTTATTGACTATCAGGCATTGAACAAGATCACTGTCCGGAATAGGTACCCGATCCCACATATTGATGACCTTTTGGACCAACTCAAAGGGCCAAAACTTTTCAACAATATTTACTTGAAGTCCAAGTATCACCAGGTACCAATCTAACCCTCTGATGTCTAGAAGACTGCTTTCAAAACCAAGGAGGGCCTTTTCGAATGGTTTTTTATGCCTTTCAGGTTGATGAATGCTACCACAACCTTCATGAGGCTAATGGACGACATCTTGTGGCCATTCACCAACTCATTTGTAGTAGTGTACTTGGATGACATCTTGATCTTCAGCTAGACTTCAGAAGAGCCCCTCCACCACATTTGACAGGTCCTCCAAACATTGCGACAACACAATTTGTGTGCCAATTTAGAGAAGTGCACTTTTGGCATGACCCAGGTTCAATATCTAGGATAAATTGTTGATGCACGGGGGGTGATCAGGAGATCAAGTCTTTTGGTGAAAAATGCTTAAAAATGAAAGTGCTCAGAATAGCTCCGAAACAGATCGACTGGATAGTGCTCGTCTTCCTGATTCCGGCGCCGCGAACGGTTCGAAAAATGGTCTCCGTATGCAGAAGTTATTCAGCTTCAAAGTTTTGTCAATTTCATTAAAAAATGGCAAAATTGGACTTTGGAAAAATTTTATTAAAAAAAGAATATTCCACAGAATATTTCGCAGAATATTCCAGGGAATATTCGGTAGCAGCCAATCAAAGGGTGCCACGTGGCTAGCCCGGAGGCCGCCACGTGGCCCCAAAGCCGAGTGGAATAGTGTTAAAAGTTTTGTATGGCGGACGGATTCGAACCTCCGACCTTACACATATAAACCGAAAGTCTTAACCAACGGAGCCATGTCTTGTTCGTTGAAATGGTGCGCGGGCGGTTTATTGTTAAAGAGTGTAGTTGTATTGGGCGGGGCCCGAAAGGGGGCCAGCCCCTAAGGGCCAGCCCCCCTTCCCACACGACCCGCCGGCCAGAACCACAGGCTAAGTTCATTGGCGCGCAACGTGTAACGGCGGACAGTTCAATACATTGTGTTTAATGTTATGTGGTGGTTTGTTATGTATATAATATATGTATTGATTGCAAACGGTTAAAACACCGCCGTAACCTATGTGAACACAAAAACGATAACTCAACATTTATTGTCAACGTTTAAAACGGCGGATTAGATTGGCGGTTCCGCCTAATTGAGCGGTTACTCCTTATTTGGCGCCCTTAACTGCACTTCCTCCACATTTAGTGGAGTTTCCTAAGGAGTAACAGGCAGTTCACTAAATGTGCCATAACTTTTGATTGGGAAGGCCTTTGAAGACGAATTTTTTTTTGATTTTGGGTGTAGAGAGCATTCTGGAGCTGTTGGAGGTGTCTTCAGAGCCATCAGGGCATTCTATCTGCGAATTTTACAGCGCTTTTGACAGAGAAGCCATCAGGGCCAAGGGGAAAGATTGCTGCATTGGGCTACCTTCCTCCAAAGGAGGTGAATTTGTAGTCTATTTCTACTGATTTGGATATTCTGAGTCTGTTTTAGCAGTCTATTTTCTCATTTGAGCAGTTTATACAGATGTAATTTCATTTGAAGCATTTAATCAAAAGAGGACTGAGCCTAATTAGAGGCTTTTGGACCAGCGGAGGTAGCCCAAGAGAGGGGTGAACCGCTTAAACAAATATCTGCTGTTCATCTGTGTTTTATGGCTGTTTATTTCCAGATTTTGATAGTTTAAACAGTTAAATTTCATAAGCATGCATTTCTAAAACAAGTTTATACAGGAATTAAAACTTGTTGTTTTAACTTCAAACCTCTTCACACAAATTGCAGAACTTATATTCTTGCTTATTCACACTTAAAACAGATCAATGAACACTCTGAATTCAAAAACAAAAGACTTTCATTGATTTTGATATTAGTGTTTATATCTTATTTCCTTAGACAGAGTCTGTAGAGGGCCAGGTAGCCTCTGGAACTCATCCTCTCTTTAGAGGTGACATGTCCAGTGAATGCCCCTACAGTCCATCTCTGTATGCGAAATAGTTTATTCTCACAATTTCAGATCATTTGAAAATATTGGAAAATGGATACCTTGCACAATTAAACAAGTATATTCCATTTTCAGATCAGGGGGTGCATGTGGATCCAACTAGGATCCAAGTCATTTGGGATTTGCCAGCCCCAACCATTGTAACAGAGCTTCACAACTTTCTAGGTCTTGCTAATTTCTACCATAGGTTTGTGTTGGTATTCTCTCATATCACTTGGCCCTTGATTCAAGTCACCAAGGGAGGAGTGAAAGAAAAATTATTTTGGTCGAAATATCAGCAAAAGGTGTTTGTATAATTGGAACATCACCTCTTCTCTACCCCAATGCTCACATTACCTAACTTGCAACAACCATCTGAGAACGAGGCATATGCCTCTGACTATGCTATTGGGGTAGTTCTTACTCAATAGGGGTATCCAATGGCATATCATAGTGAGACATTGTCTGACACAGTCTGTAAGTATCCCACTTATGATTAAAGAAATGTATTCCATTGTGCAAGCTTTTCAATAATGGAAGCATTACATTTTGGGGAAGGAAATGGTCATCCACAGAGACCACCGACCCCTGCATTTCATATAGACACAAGGGAAGTTGCAGAACGATCACCATTAGAAGTGGTCCACATATTTGCAACAGTTTCATTTGAACATCAAGTACAAGAAGGAAAACACCAATAATGTTGCACACTATCTCATTTGACCACTGATCGTGGCACTAACCACTGTTCTCAACTCTTGTGGGCATGAGAATTCTGATTGGCCACTTCTCTACAAGAGCGATCTAGAGTTCGGTGACACATATAACACACTCTTGGATGGTACGAAAGTTCCAAAGTTCACCTGCAAATGTCACCTAGGATATCTTTTTGTTCCTTCAAGCAAGCTTGCCAAGATGATTTGGGAAGCACATTAAAGCTGATTCACTGGGCATTTTGGGGTCGAGAAAATAGTGGCAGTACTACAGAATTATTTCTATTGGCCAAAACTTCGACATGATTCCGGGAAGTACATAAGATCCTGCACTGCTTGCGCCATTGCCAAACCGACCATCAAGAATAAATGCCTCTATACTCTTCTACCTACCCCTAGTCAACCTTGGGAATTCATATCCATATATTACATATCGGTCCTTCCTTCTTCTAAGCATGGAAATGACTATGTTTTCATGGTTGTCAAAAGATTCTCGAAGATGGCCATTATGGTGGCCTGTAAGAAGAATATTATTGTAGAAGCCACTACTAAAATATTCTTTGAATGAGTGTGGGTGCACTTTGGGATTGTATAGTATATCTTCTCAGATCAGGACAACAAGTTCCTCAACAAATTTTGGTCCAGCCTCTGGTTAATGCTAGACACCAAGCTCACCAAGTCCACAACCTTCCATCCCCAAACTGATGGCCAGATAAAGGTCGCCAATAGGATTATTGTACACATTCTGCACATGTAAAATTAAAAGCATCCACACACATTGGATGAGAGACTTCCCTATGTATAAGACAGTTATAACTAGGCTCTCCACATCTTAATCGGCCACAACCCCTTTCAGGTGGGCTTGGGATTCCAACGACTATGTCCCACTGACGTAGCCATGCCATTTGTGACTACTTAGGCTGATTTGGCTCATGTCCAGTTTGAAGCTGACAAAGAGAATAGCTTCATTGAGCACATTCAGCATATGCACCAACATTTTCATGACATATTGGACAGATCCAATTCTAAGTACAAGAAACAACATGATCAACATTGGGTGAGACACAACTTCTAGGTGTGCGACAAAGAGTGGCTACATTTGCAAAAGGAGCACCTCACCAAACCCCATCGCAAGCTTATCCCACTCCGATATGGGATTTACACCATCACCAAGGTTATAGGGACCAATTCCTTTGAGCTCAGTATTCCACCATTCCTTGGTCTCCACCTAGTATACAATGTGGACCACCTTCGGCCCTACTTCCCACCTCTACTGGACACCTCCGATATTGCAAAAAAACTCACACCAACGGAGTTAAAACCAAAATGCATGGAACATGCCACCACATATTGTATCATGGACATGCAAATAAAGAACACTCACCAGCAGAAGATCCAACCGTATCAGGTTTTCAAAGCTGGTCAACTCCTGCACCAAGGCAAGTGGTTCACCAGGGACCAAGTTCAACAGAAATTTCCTCATCTCATGGAGGAACTCAACGCAATGGGACCATTGATTCCTAAGGGGGGAGGAATGATCTAGGTGGATATTGGTGGCCACCCACCTATTCCACTTTGGACCTCACCATTTTTTCTCTCATTTTTTTAGTTTCTTTAATTGTAGCACAATTTACTATTTTTAGCAGTTTTTCGAGTCCTAAACTTCCGAAGCTATTCCGAGGCACTAAATGACGTTTTTTTTTTTAAATCAGGAGCAACATAGAAATTACTAAGATGTTTCTCACATAAAAATTTGTATTCCTCATATATATATTTCTAACGATGTATGATGTGCATCAAACAGAGTTCGTATGCCAAAGTTATGTCCTCGGGAAGTTGATGTACCAATTTACCCAAACGGGGCCCATATTTTTGGCGCTTCATCTCCTAGGGTTATTTTTTGAATGTTTATGGTTTCCAATTATTTATAAATAATAAATAGTCCCTCGAGCCTAATTGTAACAAAGTTCAAAGGCCAGTATCCACCACATCTCTTCTAAGAGATAAGCTACCAGCGCCCTAGCTAGTTTATTTCCATTTTGTCTGTAACAAATTTCAGTTCTTTGATATTAATGAAATTAAGTGTTATTTCCACTGCATATTTGTATTTATGGTTATATGTGTATTATTTGTGTTCTTGCATAAATCCAGATTAGTGGTACCATAGTGGTTTGCTCTTTCTCGATCCTTATTTGCATGTCCCCAACGAGGTCGCATTAGGGGAATTTTGAGGTCTAAAATCAGCCTCCTAAGAAAAATGTACAACCAAAATAAAATTTATAAGAACCAATAAGATGATGATGTCAACCATGGGGTGTGATTCACTATTTTAGAGTAAAAAGTAAAAATATTAAAAAATAATAAAATAATAAAACTACTTTTTCAACTTGTATTTTCAACTGATCTCCCTAAGGGTTTACTCAAATTTCAAGTGGGAGTACTCATTGGATGCAAAATTTAATTCCTCATCTAAGAAGTACCCATTTTTCATAATTTTGATGGACCCTGCTACATGAAAAATGAGAAATACATGAAAAAACGTGATTACAATCACATTTTTCATGTATTTCTCATTTTTCGTGCAGCAAAGTCCATCCAAAGTATGAAACATAGATACTCCTTGGATGAGGAATTAAATTTTTCATCCAATAAGTATTCATGATTTAAATTTGAGTAAAACGTTAGGGAGATAAGCTCAAAATATGAGTTGAAACAGTAGTTTTTTATTTTTTCCCTCTAAAATTTGATGATGTAATCAAATATTAATTTATTATTTCCACTATTATTTTATAATTTCCTTAGGAAGCCCGTTTTAGACCTCAAAAGTCCCCTAATTGGGGTATAGGAGTTAGGGCTAAATCTGGTTGAACCTTTGCAAGATCAGCCTTGCAAACTTTGACGGCCACCCATGGGGGCCAAAAAGAAAGATGAGGGAGAAGGAGATCCTATCAAATTATTACTCAAGGAGGCCCTCGAAAAACAAAGGAATGCGATGATGGATAACTTTGCCCAAATCCTTCAACGACTACCCACCGGCGCCGCATTTACATCCAATTAAAGGTACAATTAACTCCTTTACCCACCGGCAACTACCCACCAGCGCCGCATTTACATGTTGTGTATGAGTCCCGACCTCATGTTATTATTGTTACTTTGGGAAATAAGCTGTACAGGATACCAGAGGTACCATCGCCTACCACTATCTCTTTGGTTACTAAAAAACAATACAATAAGCTCATTTGCAAAACTGAGAAATTTGGTTTCCTGATGGTCCGCCCCTAGGGCAAGAAGAAGAATTTGGCCACGACCTCCAGACAAGGCTCCTCCGTACGACAACAACAAATGGACAAGGCCATGGAGGAGTATGGGGACATATTCACCTCACCCACAAGGGTTCCTCTGCACTGTCAAGTCAAGCACTCCATCGATCTGACCCTGTTGCCTAGTGGACCGATATATCAACGCTCTGTTATGTATAATGATGAAATCAAGAGGCAGATTCAGAAGCTGCTACAAAAAGGTCACATCTGGTCGAGTTCATCACCGCGTGGGAGCCTGATCGTGTTCATCCAGAAGAAGGATGGGACTTGGAGACTCTTTATTAACTATCAGGAATTGAACAAGATCAATGTCCGGAATAGGTACCCGATCCCATGGATTGATGACCTTCTAGACCAAATCAAAGGGAAAAACATTTCAGCAAGATTGACTTGAAGTTCGGGTATCACCATGTGCCAATCGAACCCTTTGATGTTTGGAACACTTCCTTCAAATTCAAGGAGGGCCTTTTCGAATGGTTTTTCATGCTTTTCAAGTTGATGAATTCTCCTACAACCTTCATGAGGTTGATGGATGACATCTTGCGGCCATTCACCAACTCATTTGTAGTAGTGTACTTGGATGACATCTTGATCTTCAGCGAGACTTGGGAAGAGCACCTCCATCACATCCAACAGGTCCTCCAAACACTCTGGAAACACAATTTGTGTACCAATTTGGAGAAGTGCACTTTTGGCATGACCAGGTTCAATATATGGGATACATTATTGATGAACAGGGGGTGCATGTGGATCCAACCAGGATCCAAGTCATTCGGTTGCCCAAACCCAACCAATCTAGCAAAGCTTCGCAAATTTTTGGGTCTTGCTAATATCTACTGTAGGTTCATGTTTGGATTATCTCATATCACTTGGCCCTTGATTCAAGTCACCAAGGGAGGAGCGAAAGAAAAATTATTTTGGTCGTAATCTCAGCAGAAGGCGTTCGTAGAATTGAAACATCGCCTCTGCTTTGCCCCAGTGCTTACATTACCATACTTGAAACAACCATTTGAGATCAATACATATGCCTCTAAATATGCTATTGGGGCAGTTATTACTCAACAGGGGCATCCAGTGGCATATCACAGTGAGACATTGTTAGACATAGTCCGCAAGTATCCCACTTATAACAAAGAAATGTATTCAATTGTGTAGGCTTGCTAACAATGGAAGCATTGCATTTTGGTAAGGAAATGGTCATCCACATAGACCATCGACCCCTGCAGTTCATATAGACCCAAGGGAAGTTGTGGAATGATCGCCATCAGAAGTAGTCCACATATTGCAACAGTTTCATTTGAACATCAAGTACAAGAGGGGCATCACCAATAATGTTGCACACTACCTTAGTTGACCACCGATCATGGCACTAACCACCATTCTCAAATCTTGTGGGCTTGAGACTTATGATTGGCCACTTCTCTACAAGAGAAATTCAGAATTCAGTCACACATACTAGACACTATTGGAGGGTACGCAAGTTCCAAATTTCACCTGTAGGATACACTACTATGTCACTTGAGACATGTTTGTGTTCCTTCAAGTGAGCGTGCCAAGATGATTTGGGAAGTGCATTACAATCGAGTCGTTTGGAATTTTTCGATCGAGAAAATAGTGGCAGCACTGCAGAAGTATTTCTATTGGCTGATCCTTTGACAAAATGTCGGTAAGTACATCAGATCCTGCACTGCTTGTGTCATTGCCAAACTGACCATCAAAATGCAAGGGCTCTATAATCTACTACCTACCCCTAGTCGACCTTGCGAACCCATATCCATGGATTACATGTTGGGCCTTCCTTCTACTAAGCATGGAAATGACTATATTTTCGTGGTCGCAGACCGATTCTCGAAGATGGCCTTATGGCGACCTGCAAGAAGAATATCACAATAGAATCCACTGTTAAAATATTCTTTGAATAAGTGTGGGTGCACTTTTGGATCGCACAATCTATCATTTCAGATCAGGATAGCAGGTTCCTCAGTAAATTTTGGTCCAGCCTCTGGACAATGCTGGACACCAAGATCACCAATTCCACCACTTTCCATCCCCAAAATGATGGCCAGACAGAGGTCACCAACATGATGATTGTACACATTCTACGCATGTAAAATTCAAAGAATCCATGCACATGGGATGAGAGCCTTCCCTATGTACAACACAGTTATAACAGGGCTCTCCACATCTAAATTGGGCACAAACCCTTTCAGGTGGGTTTGGGATTCGAGCCACTATGTCCCATTAACGTAGCCATGCCATCTGCTGCTACTTAGGCCAATTCGGCTTGTGTCTAGTCTTTAGCTAACAAAGAGAACAACTTCATTAAGTGCATTCAGCATATCCTCCAAAATTTTGATGACATATTGGAGAGAGCCAATGCTAAATACAAGAAACAACATGATCAACATCGGGTGACACACAACTTCCAAATGCAGGACAAAGAGTGGCTACATTTGCAGAAGGAGCACCTCAACGGATCCCATCGAAAGCTTCACCCACTCCGATATGGGACGTACATCATCACCAGGGTTTTAGAGACCAATGCCTTCGAGCTCAGTATTCCACCATTCCTTGGTATCCACTCAGTATTCAATGTGGACCACCTTCGGCCCTACTTCCCACCTCTACTAGACACCTCTGACATTGTAGAACAACTCACACCATTAGAGTTAAACCTAGAAGGCATGGAACAGACCACCACAGATTGTATCATGGACATGAAAATCAAGAACACTCTCCAGCAGAATATCCAACTGTATTGGGTTGTCAAGCTGGTCAACTCCTGCACCAAGGCAAGTGGTTCACCAAGGACCAAGTTTAACATAAATTCCCTGATCTCATGGAGGAAATCAACGTAATGGGGACCATTGCTTCCTAAAGGGGGAGGAATGATCTAGGTGGATATTGGTGGCCATGCACCTATTCCACTTTGGGCCCCACCATTGTTTCTTTCAGTTTTTCAATTTCCTTAATTTTAGCACAATTTACTATTTTTAGCATTTTTTCGGGTCCTTAACTTGCGGAGCCATTTTGACGCCCTAAACGACGTTTTTTGGTAAAAATGGGAACAATGTGGAAACTTCCTATGATGTTACTCACATAAAAAGTTGTATTCCTCGGATAGATCTTTCTAACGAGGTATGGTGCAGATCAAACAGAGATCGTATGCCAAAGTTACGTCCTCGGGAAGTTGATGTACCAATTTACCCAAATGGGGCCCATAGTTTTGGTGCTTCATCACCTAGGGTTAGATTTTTGGATGTTTAAATTTTTCCATTGTTTCTCAATAATAAATAGGCCCTAGAGCCTCATTGTAACATAACTCAGAGGCCAGTAGCCACCACATCTCTTTTCATAGATAAGCTACCAACACCCTAGCTAGTTTATTTCCATTTTTTGTGTAAACAAATTTCAGTTCTTTCATATTAATGAAATTAAGTGTCATTTCTACTGTATCTTTGAATTTATGGTTATATGTGTATTTTTTTGTGTTCCTACATAAATCTGGATCATAGCCACAATTTTTTGTGATCATCCACATCACATGTCGAAAACTAATTTGTGATGATGTGAATAACAACTCAATCTGCAATAATTGGACTCCAACTTAGAGATTTACCTTTAGTCGCAGATTTTTTTTTGATAGCCCCGACCTACTTGCACATGTGGTCAATATTATATAAAGGGCCTTAGTCCCATCAACTCATTACTCACCGTCGTTTTCGCTTCGATATCTCAAATACTTAGCGCAAGAAAACCTTTGTCTGCCATGATCTACCTCTACAAGATGTGACTATGACTAGCACTAGGACCCAAGTTAATATGCACTCATATCAAGTAATCTATAATTGCAATTTTATTTATTTTCATTATTTTTCATTTGAGTTACCTGACCATTTCACCTTCCTAGTGCTTCATCTCCCTCATGTCACTAACTATATAAATATTATTAACCTTTACACTTATCCATAAGGCATATCACCCTGAAAAATTTTATAATGAAAAAATGGCATTGAGCCTTTCCTTCCCCATGAACACACAAAATATCAATACTTAAAACACAACCTCACCTTTCCTTACTGCATCAACGGATTCTAGGGTGGTATCCTAGCCCTTCATTCACCTAATGTTTTTTCCACTAATAATATGTTTCCCCTAGAGCATCGCATTTTTTTTCTGTGAGTTATGATTGCACTACTATTATTTATCATAGGTCATTTTTATAATTAAACCCCATCACATTTAATAATTTTATCTGTGAATAGAACCCATGTGTGATCTATCCTTTTGATCTGTGAGTAAAACCCATCTTCCTTGTATCTTTGAGATATATGACTAAGTTCCCCACTATATGTTTTCCCGATTTTCATCTATGATAATCATAGTCTATCTTTCAAACTTGCGATTACCCTTATCACAATTTTCTTTCTTAATATGCAACCAAATCCAATGTCGCTATAACCTCACAACTTGCAAGTTAGCTTTAAACAATAAATTATTTTGTTTGTTCTCTTAACATTTTCAGTTTCCATGAGCATATTTGAAATGATAGGTACCACCAATATCGATTTTTTCAATATTTCATCATATATTGTCGAAATGGCTCTAGCAACCAGAAATAGGTTTGGAAAGAAGATACCAAAAATAAGTATTGAGGGATTCATGTAAAGTACCCTAAAAAACATACATGTATGTATAGTCGCAACCTGCTATATAGATAAAATGGTGAGGATAACCCAAGCATAAATATATTGACTTTTTTCCATAAAGGAGGCGACATATGACAAAGAAGACCATCAAGTGTACATCAATGTTAAGAAGTCATGGTTCCACAAGATCACAATAAATATGAATTTTTTCTCATGCTTAGAGACAATTGAGTGGATCATATAGCACATAAATGGAAATGACACAATATTTAGGAATGATCCTGGTGAATGAGTACCATCTTACACCACATCTGATATAAATTAGTATTACAGGTTGGCCAAAAATAACGCAATCCTTAATAGAAAATGGTTTTCTAGCTTCAACAAACAAATGATATCTTGAAATATTGGTGGCAGGAGCCAAGTAAGTTCCAAAAGAAATTTTGTGGCATTTACAAGACCGAGTCACTCATAAAGGCATACCAAATGGTAGCAGCCATGTGCTGCAAATTGTATGGAAAACTAGATGAACATAATTTTGAGGAAGAATTGGTTCCCATGATATATGCATGTGCCATGGATGAGAAAATTTTAAATAGGGAATATATATTAGCTTCATATATTCAATCAAATATTAAAATAGAAACAAAAACCTTTGAAAGAAAGCAATTCAAATTTTACATGGCATAGTACTTGTTAGATGCCTTGTGTGTCATATGCGAGTTCAAGGGGTTGGGATGGAGGTGGAGCTTCGATCTAGATATTTCCAATTGTACATATCTATTATAAAAACTTATGAGACATTTATTATAGAGGGATGTATGACCAAATTAATGAACACTTCATTTCAACAATATATCATTAAAATTTCTACAAATATCCTCCTTGTATGTCAGATAGGGCCAGGATATCCTTGCAATATAATGTCAATCGGTTTACTCTAAGAGATGCTACATTCATCAAGGTATTTGGTGCTTACAATATCCCTCATCAATTAATACATTTTTCAGAGAAAAAGTGGTACTATAAGAAGTGGCATATCAACTTAATATGGGGTTGAAAATCTCATTGGTGAAATACAAAAAAGCTCCATGGCCTATATTTCCTTTGTATATCAAGCCTATTGTATTAAACATTTCAAGGATGCAAAATTAGAAGCTTGATATTTATAACATTTCAAGTTTGGTGACTTTATTTATCACTGTTATGATTAAAAGGCATTTCCACCAAGCATTTCAAAGAAATCAAGTATAGTTGGGAGCATGCTTCACTTGTTGATGAAGATGAGGAGAAAGTGAAGAACTTTTTAAATGCTAAAAATTCCTTGGAAACATTTCAAGGGATTGTTACCTCCCATCCTTTAAATAACCATGAAAATTCAGATAATGGACACTCGCAAGAGATCATTAATTTAGAGGAGAGGAGAGATTCTTTAAGGATAAAACAAGAGCAGGAGGCCAATAATGAAATATTGAATAAAAAAAGGGTTGAACAAGAAAAAAAGAAACAAATTGAAGAGGAGGCTAAGAAAAATAAATTTGAGGAGGAAATAAGAAAGAAGAAAGCCAAAGAAGAAGCGAGGAAAAGACAATAGGAAGAGGAGATGAATAAAAAAGAAGAAGAAGAAAGACAAAATAAAGAAGCACTAAATAAGAAAAGACAAGAAGCATTTAAAGTAGAATAACGAGGGAGAATCAAGAAAGAAAAGAGAGGAAGAAGAGAAAAGGAAGCAAAGAGAGGAAATGAAAAGAAAATAAGAAGAAGAAGCAAAGAAGAGAGATGAAGATTTGGCCAAGCATCTCAAGGAGGAATTGATTTCAAAAGAACTAGCTAATAAATAAGAAGAAGGGACTAGTTCAAATAAATTGTAGATAGAAGTAATTATACCTGTTATGGATGTCCAGCCTCCCACACCTATTACTAGAGGACACTTTCCAATTGATGAAACAAACTATGGTAACTTTGAAGAAGAAGAGTGAGTATTGGATCTCTCACACTTCAAATTTGATCAAATAAAAAATAATATATATCAAGATATGAAATAACACTTAGCAAGAGATATGAATAAGCCCACATCAATTACTACATAAAATATCAATGTGATCAACAATATGGAAATCCAGTTTCCATAACTTATACAGGATCATTCTCTGCCACCACTACACATAAGATAGAATGTTTGGTAAATGAAGTAAGTGAGTTAAAGGAGAATTTGGAAAGGGCCTAGTAGTAAAATGATAGGTTGTGTGTTGAGAACCACATTGTTAAATGAAAGTTCTCAAAGAAGATCTAGGGTAGCAATATTGGAGGAAATAAAAGTAGTAGAAGAATTTATCAAGTGGGTTTATGAAGGAATGATCATCCTTCATAAAAAAAATATTTCCACTATTATAATTGCAAGGGGAATTGAAAGGAAGAGTATAATTGATAAAGCGGGCCTTCTCAACCATAGATTATATCTTTGAATCGAACAAATAATATTTGAATGCACCAGTAGGGCTTCCAAGGAAATATAGAAAGAGCAGTGATAGGGACGAAGAAAGAATAATGATTTAAGTGAAATCACACGAAAATTAATCCAAATATATGACTAGAACATTAAATTTGTATCAAACATGACACAACAAATTTTAGGCCCTTATTGAGGAACGCAAAATACCCTACATTTGTGCAATAAGGCTGATAAGACCTTAAGAGGAAATGTGACATAAGGTCCGAGAAAGGTTCTATGTAATGAAGAAAGTGGTCATTCAATATGACTTGGAACCTCAAAAATAGGCTTCTGCACAAGATATTATAGGACCAAAAAAATTTCAAACTAAATTGTTGGTGCTTTCATATCAGTTGCAGTTAGACACGAGGAATCTGTTGTTGGATGCTATAGAATTCCAGATGAGATTCAAATTTGAATTGTCAAAAAGGGTCAAATCCATTGCTTCTGAACACAAATATTGGTACACATACTTTACACAATAATTTCTCATCGAGGACTCTAATATGGCTCTCATGAGTTTAGTTCCATGAAGGAACCTTGCCTTTTGAAATTTATTTAATTTGCAAATAAAGTTATTTTTGAAGTTAAATTTATAATAGAATTTAGAAATAAAATTCATTTATGAATGAAATGTAATATAAAAGGTGAAGAGTCATGAGGGAAGTTGAAAGGTCATAGGAGCTGAAGATTCACCTCACTTTGTATAAATATGCCCTCATGGCTAGCTTGAAAACACCTTTAGTTTTGGACTCAATTTGAACACCTTCTTTGGGAAATCTTGTGCATCCTTTTGAGAAATAAAGCTCTAGATTAGTACTTCCATTATTGGATTTCATGGATGCTTCATGTAATTGTGCATTGGATATTTCAGCATAATATTGAGAATTTAATTTTCATGCATGTATTGTTGGGCATTGTGGGACTTATCTCATGGTGATTCAGTAGTATGTGTTTGTATTTCTATGTGTTAAGGTTAATGAACCCTTTCATTGGTTCATAACGAATATATTATTTGAATTTGTATGCTTCTTATGTTATCAACATCGTTTTTGGTAGAACTAATTCATAATTGATAAATTAATTCTCTCATTTATCGATGTATCTTAATTGAAGTATGTTTACATCCTTGCTTTAAATATTCATGTTATTTTCTTTGGTTTCAACTATGTCTTTTGTATATTGTACTTGCATAGTATTTCATAGATATATTCTAAATTTTGTTTGTGAGAATTTATATTGGTTTTCTTATGCATTGCTCATTCTTTCCAACAAAAAATTCAAAACAACATAGTGGTAGTCGGTTTTCACATACCGGATGGGATTATTATCCCAAATGGTGTAAATTCTAATTGGGATTTTGCGTTATGGATATCCCCTTTTTCGTTGGTAGAAAAATCCAGCCCATAAAAAGCCATAATGTGAATATCCTTTTAGTGGCCCTAACCAATAAGCTCAAGCTATTCAGAGAAGATGGGGGTTCTAGCATGGATGTACAATTAGAGAAGAGATCATCGAAGAGACATAGAGAATGAATAAGAAAAAGGATCTGAAAATTAGCAACCTAATTCTAGTGTTGTGAACCATTCACAGTTCTTGTTTAAAATGGAAGAAAAGGTCGATATCAAGCCTTTCCAAGGTGAGATTAAAACTCTAAATCTAAATCATCGGTTAGCTAAATTAGAAGTTTATTTTGATGTTCATCATATAGAGGAAGAGCATAAGATTTCTTTTGCATGGATAAAATTAGAAGGCCATGCCATGACCTGGTGAGAAATCCACATAGAGATCTTAAGGTTGGAGGGAGATCCTTCATTGACTATGTGGGATGACATTAAAACCATCATAAAGCCACAATTTTACCTTATTGATTATGTAGAGGACCAGTGGATCCGGTGGCACTAATTTAGGAAAAAGCAGGGGTAGAGTGTATAGGAGTACACCACAGAGTTTAGAAAGATGAACATAATCTTGGGTGTCTCCCTAAAGAACCCAAATGTACTCCTCAAGTATCTAGGGGGTCTACACAACCATCTGTGAAATCAATTGATTTTGTTTAAGGATATATCATTGGATAATCGTTATGTACAAGAATAGTGCCTGGAGAACATAGGCCAAAATAAAGGGAACTCAAGTGGATCAAAGTAGAAGAAGCACCAGGATGCTTCTAAGGAGGGGAAGAAGAATTTGAAAGGGGGGAGAGATAAAAAGACAACAACCATAACACACTAGTGCAAGGATCATAACAACCATTGCAACCACTATAATATTGATGGTCATATAGAGGAGAAGTGTTGGAAGTTGCATATAGAGCTTAACTTGAATAACAAAAAGAAATATAATAAGAATAAGAATTTGATTTCCACGGTTTCGAGAAACTAGGTTGAAAATAACTCGGACGTGGATGAGAATATTATATTTATGTTAATACAAAAGGAGGAGAATCCAAGTAGCCTTCATAAACAAGAATAGAATAAATTATCAAACTCTTCCACCTGAAGATACAAGTCAAGAAAACAAATAGTGATGCTCTATTTAACTCAAAATCACAGGAGATTCTCATTGAAACAGAGTTGGTCAAAATATTTGGATCATAATTTCATGATCTTCCAAGCCCATATCCATTAGTGTGGATAAATAAGGATGCAGAGTTAAAGGTAAGAAAATAGTGCAAAATTGTATTTGTTATCAGTGTTTATTTTCTTGACTAAGTACAACTAGATGTAGTTCCCATGATGTATGTGGATTGGTGTTTGGAATTCCCTACATGTACATGCGAGATGCAATCTTCATAAGAAAAGACAACTAGTATCGCCTCATAAAGGATAGAAAATATTTAACCATCAACATGCACGAAGGCAAGTAAAAAATAATTATGGTAAGTGCTAGTCAGGCCAACAAAATGATAAGCTCTAGCAAGAAGTTTGTTTTATTGTTTTTAAAAGAGAATCAGTCAACAAAAGATTCAGTAAGAGAAAAGGCATCCTTGGAGTGGTGTACTAATAAATAGAAACAACAACTAGAAGTGTTGTTACAGCATACATAGATGTGTTATGGGAGCCTAAAAAGTTGCCACCCAAGAGAGAAGTGGAAATGAGATCTAGTTTTTTCCTGACACCCAATTTCCCAAAATTGGCTTGTATAGCCATTTCATTATAAGAGAAAGTGAGATGAATAAATTATTGCAACAACTACTGGAACAAGGTTTTATTCGACTGAGTACATCACCCATCATCATTATGCCAAAAAAGGATGTGACTTGGTGAATGTGTATAGATTACAGGGTGTTGAACAAAATTACACTCAAGAACATGTACCCCCTTCACAAACTAGATGATCCTTTGGATCAATTTGAGAAAGCAAAATACATCTCAAGTTGGACTTAAATTGTGGATATCACTATCTTTGATTCAAAGAAGAATATACCTGGAAGAATGCCTTTAAAACCAAGAAATGTTTGTATGATTTGTTAGTCATGCCATTCATAAATGATTTATGAGGTTAATAAATGATATATTGTGCCCTTTTATAGATTCATTTGCTATTGTATATTTAGGTGATATACTGCTATATAGTTCTACCTAGGAGGAGCACATCTCACATTTGATGCAAGTGTTGGAGACAATAAAGAAGCATCGATTGCTAGCAAATATGAAAAACTATGTGTCCGTACAACAATCTTTGATCTATTTTGGCTATGTGATAAGTGGAGGAGAGTTAAAGACAGATCCTGCCAATATGGAGGCCATCATGAAATGGCTAGTGCATACTAATGTTTCTTAGGTTAGGAGTTTTATTTGGGGACACAATACCTGAGGAAATTGATAGCTCATTTTCTATGGTAGCAACACCACTACATGCCATAAAAATAAGGGGCAAGAGTTTTCAATGGGGAAAGGGTCGGCAAAGGGCCTTTGAGGAGCTAAAGAATACGATTAATCAAGCACCATTTTTTTTATTATTGAACTTGTAAAAACCCTTCGAAGTGGAAATAGATGTGAGTGGGTACACTATTAGAGAAATCTTCATGCAAGGAAGAAGGCCCATCTACTACCATTATAATGTATTTCATGGGGAAGTTCTTAGATACCCTGCCCATGAAAAGGAGCTCTATGCCTTGGTGCAAGCTATGAAGAAGTGTAAACACTATCTAATAAGAAATGATACAATAATCCACACAAATCACCAACCACTACAGTACCTGCAGGACCAGAGTAATCTACATCAAACTAGGAATTACAAGTGGATGGGGTTTCTACAACAATTTCATTTAGTGATTAAGTACAATAAGGGAAACACAAATAAGTTGGTTGACATGCTTTCAAGGCCACCCACATAAAATATATCATCTTTAAGAACTCTAATGCATATGGATCCATTCACCCATGTTGCATATTGAAGGGAATATTCAGACGAGGAGGAATTTGAAGAGGTGTATTAGCAGTTGCAAATCCAATCATGTGTGTTATGTCGACAAAAAAATTGACT
Organism: Pinus albicaulis; assembly: GCA_034641835.2. Lineage (NCBI taxonomy): Eukaryota > Viridiplantae > Streptophyta > Pinopsida > Pinales > Pinaceae > Pinus > Pinus albicaulis. The sequence continues at coordinate 320,172,904 of CM076582.1, forward strand.
ACCATATCCAACACTGGTTACTCTACAGGTTAGATAAGTTACGTGTTCCTAAAGGTGAGTGATTGCAGCTGATCAAAGAGGCTCACACATCTAAGGTTGCAGGGCACTTTGGTGTAGGAAAGATAGTGGAAAACTTATAAAGGTATGTGTATTGGCTTCAAATGCAATAACAAGTAGCAAGGTTCATAAGAGGATGCATTTTTTGTTGTACCAACAATCCTAGTAATAGGAAGAAAGGTCTATATCATCCCTTACCTATACACAATCATCCATAAGAAAGCATTTCCATGTACTTTGTGGTAGTTTTACTAACAACTAGGAAGGGGAATAACTACTTGTTCATGGCAGTTGACAAATTCAACAAGATGTGTGTTCTGATGCCTTATAAAATTACCATAAAAAAGAAAATTATTATTTGGATGAGTCTGGGTGCACTTTGGGACTACATTGTGGGAGAATATGAACATGAAGTTGAAGAGTTTTACAACATCCCATCATCAGACAGATGGGGAAAAAAAGGTATTCAATAGGACTTTGGTGCATGTTTTGATGCGTAAAAATCAAAAGGATTTGAATACTTGGGATGAGAATATGGTATATATACAACCTTTTTATAATACAGTAGTCCACACTTCTATTGGTAAGTACCCATTTGAAACTTTTTTTGGATAGTCACCACCTTCACCTTTCGATATTGAATACGGGAAGCAAGGAGGAGTGAGGTAAGATATTACATGGGATGTCTTGAGGGCTGAAAAATTTATTGAGAAGATCCGGAAGATCAATATACATCTATAGGGGACACTGAAAAAGTCACAGGAGAAATATAAGGCCAGGCATGATCAATACAAAATAAATAATCCGTTCAAGGTAGGAGACAAAGTATGGTTATAATTGAACATGGAGAGGTTATAGGGTCCTAGTAAGAAAATCAAGGCTCTACTATATGACCCCTTTGAGATACTAGAAAAGGTGAGAGATAATTCCTATAGATTAAGTCTACCTCAATATATTAATATTACTCAGTTGTGAATGTAGAGAATATGAAAGTCTATGATCCTTCCATGAGCATATGTGAGGAAAAGGAACAAGTCCTACCTTCTATAGAGGATTTGGCACAAGATGCTCAGGCACAATTGATAAAAATATATTTTTGAATAAGGGATCCAAAACTACAATACATAGACATCATGACCTTTGGTGAATTGGGCTAAAAGGAAAACTTATAGGAAAAGATAAATGGTACACCAGAGAGAAGGTGGAGGAAATTTTTCTTCACCTCATTCATTGGAAAATTTTGGTGACCAAAAGTTCCCAAAATATGGAGGTGTTATCCAAATTCGATCATTATATTATTTTCATCCATATCGATGCTTTTAGATTGGAAAACGTGTAGGAATCAGCTCACAATATCATTTTTACTTATGGGACGTAGTTTGGGAAATTCAGGTCATAAACCTTTCGGGAGCACTTTAAGCCATAAAATTTTGGTTTTCGGGGGTTACAACTTTTACACTTTAGTTCCACGTCTTTATTTATTATTCTACATATAGATACATTTACAAAAACACAATAATCACCTCAATTAGAGTCTTTATGCAAAAATTATGCCACTCAGAAGTTGACATTCCTGTTTTGGCGACCATAATTTGAGAGGATGCCATGCCAACACCTGTTATTCATGGAAAAGGGGATATAAAAGTGATCATGATGAAGAGGGCTATAGAAGAGTCAATGCTTTAATTCTAGTTAAGAGTTGAAGGAGTCAAACTTAACCCTTAGTAGGCTATTGCATTGTGTTATAACCAATAAACTAGGAGGAAAATAAGTTCCATTATTTTCAAGTGTATTTTTGTTTGATAAATGAACAAAGTAGCCAAAATGTATAGGGATAGAGAAAAAGAATAGGATTTGTGTATTTTAGTATGCCATGGGCCACAATACTTACTTATTTTTAATCGTAACCTTTTTTCATTCATATAAAGAGAGCAGAATGGCCTCATCTTCCAGCTGGGTTTCTCCTGAAAGAGTTTCCCAAGATATATCTTGTGTCAATCGTAGTTTGTGGGTTTTTGTTTTGATGTTCTCTATTTTATAAATAACTATGATTTTTATGAATACACAATAAATAATAATTTATATATCTAGAAATATAATGAGAAATAAACCCTCATAGTTTAGATTTTAGATTTTTTATTATAATTTATCATATCTATTGTTATGAACTATCTAATGGAATATCCATGATAGTTTACGAATCACTCTAGGTATGATTTGAAGTTGCGAGTGTCGTCTCATCCTAACATTGATTCTATGGTTGTGGAGGGAATTTTCCCTGGCTATAATAAGTATGGTCTTTCACACCATGAATAAAGTGCCTTATCTCTCATTGTAAGTTGGTTTTTCCGGTGCATTTCCTTTTAATTTTATGTTTATCTTTTGATAGTCCAATTTTTTTGGGTGGCTTAGAGAAAGGGGTTCTTTCCCCTAGGATAATGTGCCTCCTTATTAATAGTAAGCATCTCTTCCTTAAATTATATGCTTTATTTCCTTCCTTTGCAAAGTCTTGTTTTGAAACCCTCCCACTAAGGCTCCTCACTAGACCGGTTCTCTATTATTCCTTCCTTTTCCATTAATATTTTCTTATCACTATGCCTTTCCATGGTCCCAATAATGGTTTTTGGGAACATAGCAACCTTTTTAGCATTATGATGCATGTGTTTTCCTTGATGGTAACCCACTTGTAATGGAGTGCATAGATCAGTTCAAAGGTGACAGAGTGATGGAAAAAATGGCAGAATGATGAGACAAAGGTTTCAGGTCAGAATAATTATGAAAGTAGATTTTGAAGAAATATACACAAGTTTTATAAATTGAAGTCACATATACGAAGAAATATATGCAAGTTTGATAAAGTGAAGTCGTGTATATGCAGGTTCGGTGAAGCAAAGTCGAGTACACACATGGGTATGAAGAAGCAAAGTCACGTACAAGCTGGTGAACTATTTTATCATTACCAAGGGTATTTACTATGATATTATCCCACAATATTGAGCGTAGTAATGACTATTTTATCCTGTTTGATCACGTCAATGATTACCACCGGCACTAGTGTGGTTTTGGCTCATGGTATTGGCTAAGGCTCAAATGATATAAGGATGCGAAGATCAAAGTGCTAAGTGTATATGAGCGAAGGGAATGAATGAATACTTAAATCTGAAGTATATTTGTATAGTATGGGATATATTTGTTTTATTTTCCAATAGTCACAGTGATCAAATTTACTCTTTCCACTGTAGTTAGAGTCTTTGGTCAAATTGTTATATTTTCAAATAAAATTTGACATGTCTCTTGATTTTGAAATGGTTCCAAGTCATTGTATAGGTGTAATTTATACTCCCACTCCAAAAATTAAGATCATTTCATCATGGTAGGTCATCACCATATTTCATGAGTCTTTTTATTAATCATGGTCAGTCAATCCTATCAATCATACTTGCACCTTATTTCCTCAGAGATTAAGTCAAAATTTTGTTGCTAGGGTTTTTGCTGTGCTTTCCATTTTCCGTAGTTCATAACTTCATTCAGGAGTAAAAGGCCTTGGTTTTAAGCTTATACCTCCTTCATAATCCTTCACTAATCATTTCCCATAAATCCCCTCATCAAAATCCTTTCATTTCCTTATTTTCCTAAAAACCCTAGAAATTTGTTACGCTTTTACCCTGAGTCTGTGTTTTCCCTCCTCCCCCGCCCCCCTCATTTCTCACTCATTTTGGGAAATTCCACTTTAATTGTGTTCCTAAAACCTATCCATACCTCCCATAATTTTTTCATAATTTTTCTTACCCCCCATTCCCTCCATTCCCTTCCCTCAAGTAGTTGCGCTTCTGGAAAATTCGTTGCGCTTTTGACTCTGTTTTTATCATCATTCTCAAAACAGGTTTCTTACCAAATGAAGATGAATTTAAAAAAAATGAGAGAAAATTTTCTTCAAAATAATCTTATCTACAAACACCTCTCCCCATTTCATAAAACGTTTTATCTTTAAAGATATATCACTCCATCTTTGACCCCAATTTTTACAAAAATGCTAAAAAAAAGGCATCCTACAGAACCACAACAACTAGTTGTTGCGCTTTTTCTTATAGGGTCCAAATAAAAAAATTAAAGTATGGTTGGATATCTAATGACTTAAGGATATCAAAAATAAATTGTGGATGCTTTTATAGTCATGATTTTGAAGAAAATGATCAAAAAGTGCATTTTTTACACCTTTCTGCCACCTTTTCAGAAATTCGTTGTGTTTCTGGACTTTTGATTTTAAAATATATTTTTAGGGGCTAAAATGATGGTTTTGGATGACTTAAGGGTCCCAAGGCATAGTATAAATCCTAAGCTTTCTTCACCAACCTTCATCATCATTCAGAAACTCTTCTAATTCATCTAAAAATCAAGCCTAATTTGTTGCATTTCCGCTAAAAAAAAATTGTTGTGTTTTTGTGTTTGAAGGTTTTTCACTACAAGTGGAGGTTAAAGGTCAAAATTGGTTGATGTAATAGCTAACTCATGAGTTTTTGGATGATCAATAGGCTTATTAATGATCATAATTGTAAAGAATATTGTGATTAATGCCTTGAGAGATAAGCTCATTAGTTAGCTAAAAAAGGGGAAAGTTGTTTCTAACTTCCCTAGGGTTAGACAATGAATCATTAGGTTCATTAATTAGTTTCTATGGATCAGGATTCGACCCCTAGAGGTGGAATCTTGTTTTTCTTTGTATATTTACTCATAATAAAGTCAATGAGATGGTTGGATACTTGAAGTTCATACTTTTTGAAATAGTGTACTTGGTTTTTTGCAAAAATTTAATACAATTGCAGCTATTATTGTGAGATTCATGTATTGTGATCAATGGTACTATTTTCTTTAGTATTTCTTAATGCATGTTATTATTATATACTTTTAGTAACCATCTATATTTCTTCTCATGATTATCTCTTAAGTTCTTGAACAAATTTCATTGTCTAAATGCTTTGTTTTGTCTGAGATTTTCATATAAGTTTTTATCCTCTAAACAAATGAATTCATACATATATGCTCATTTTTTTTTCTTCTTCCCCCCTCACCACATTACAATGACAAATATATTTTGTGCCATTTATTACACCTACATTACCTCATTCTATGTCTGCAATTGATCATTAGGAATACTTAGCCTAGTTCCTCAACCAGCTGCTTCTTATCCAACAAACCCTAATAAAAAAACCTATTGAGCTGATAATTAGCCTAAAACCATAATACTCTTCAGTCATTTCCAATGGCTATGAGGTTGATTTTGAGAGATCCCTCTCTGATTTGGCAGGGCTAGATACCAAGTCGAAAGTTTGTTTGTGGTTACCTCTTTGGTTTCCTTTCTCAGCCTTGGGAAACTAAGGAGCCCTAATAATTTGATTGATATATTTGAAATAATGATACACCTGTGAATACAATGATGGATCAAGATCTTTAGAATTGAAATAACTATGTATTACATGATATGTTTATGGGCTGATTAGATCTATGATTTGACGTCTATTTATTATCTTGAATGTTGTCATCTGGGTGTGTCTAAAGTTGTGATGCGCAACACTGCTATAAGTTGAAATTTATAGATATGTACACAATTTTAACACTGGAAAAGTGCGTACATGCACGGGTTCGACTCTGCAAAGTAGTGTATGTTTTCTGAAGTATCTTTATATCTATACGAAATTTTGGTTCTGGATAAGCATGTATATATGCGAAAAAGCATTATGAAAATTGCATACATAAAGGAAGGGTTTATGCTTATAAATGATTGATAAATCAGATCACTGCTGTTGTATTTTTGTTATCTATCAATGATGTATTCATGTTAATCTTGGTTTAGTAATAATGTCTAAGGTAGAATTGTTTGAATGATGAAGTTGAAATTGGGTGCATGTTGATTGGTTGAAAAGGATACTTGATTTTGCTAACTTTATGAGGGTTCAGAGATCCGTAATCTACAAAATATTTTAGAATGTCTCTGTCCATTTCTGTGACTAATTCAGAGTAACAATTTTTAGTACTTTGTAATTAAGTTATGTACATGGGTTACAGTACATAAAAGTGCGTATACATGTAGGTTGCCATAAGTGAAGTAGCATATACATTTTAATACATGAATGTTTAGGGCTACAGTCGATTCAATCCGTTGATACAATATTCTGGGTTTAGTTATGATAATCTGGTCACAATGATCTCTCTGTTATGTCTGAATTAAGTTGATGATTAGTTAAGTGACTATTTTCTTCAGTGGTTGGTTAAGTATTTGCATGATTCGATGATTTAGTGGTTCAATGCTATTTTTTTTTTCAGTAATTGGGTGAATTCTTTGGGTAAAATAATCAGTTTCAGTTTTGATATTTGGTTTATATGATGTTCAAGGGTTCAACATGGATTTTATGATGAAAACATGCCTAAAATTTGTGATGTATTGAAGCCGGTGGATCTAGTGTGAAAATTTATGAAACCTGGTCCGTGGTTGTGTTGAGGGTTGGAACCTTTAGTGAGGAAGTCAAAGCTTCCTGCCAGTAGGAGCTGATGATCAAATTAGGGGATTGTAGCTCCCTTCCAGTAGTGGCTGGTAAATGAGAGCAGGGGGTCAAAGATCCCATCCAGTGATGGCTGGTAAACGAGTTCAGGGGGTTGGAGCTCCCTTCCAGTAGTAGCTGGATAACGAGTGAAGGTAACAGTCTTCTGTAGGTGGTTGTCTGTGTGCTGGTATGGGTCTGCACCAGTACAAGATTGTAAGCAACTTTCTATATAATAAATATTGAAGACAGAGACAAAAACAACGATGGTTTTCTCCCACATTGGGTGTCCACCTTAAATCCTGGTGTTCATGTGTGTTGCTTATATGTGATGATTTATTTTGTTCTTACTACACATGTTTACTTCTTACTAAATGTATGATGAATCATTAATGCACTAGTCTAAGTAAAATTACTGAATATTTTTCTGAATTATAAGTTCATTAAGCATACGCTAGTTTCCTGAATGAAAGTCGCATACATACGCTAATTGGATTAAGTAAAGTCATGTATATAGTTCAGTAAAGAAAGTAAAAGTTTGTGTGAGTTTTAAATATTGATTCACCCCCCCACCCTTTCAGTATTTTTCCCAACAAGCCTCATAATCATCCTCTCTCTCAAGCCCAAAAAAATGCATAAACGTTTATTTCCCTTTACTACGAGCTCACCCCTCCTAGAGCCCAAACTGAGATTAGCATGGCTGATTTTGAACCTTGCATGGAAACACATTGCCATGAAAATGAAGATATAGAGGAAGATGTTGGGAAATGGGTCCCAAACATAGGTAAAACCCATAGCTAAAACACTAAATATTTACACTCAATATATCTCTATAGAAAGATAAAGGAAATCATGAGAATGTGCATGTGGAAAGGAGTGAGGCACAATAGGAAATTATTCTCTATTTGGACACTCTCCAACTACAAATGAAGAAGCTATATCACAAAATCACCTTAATGGAAAATAATATGGTTTAATTTGATTTTTTAGTTACAAAATATGACAGTGGAAACCCTAACACCATTCCCATGGACTCTCCTTCAATTTAGCATGCAGAGGGTTATGTTTTTTGTTTGTGTGTTTCTCAGCAACACCATTTATCATTATTATAGGCATACTCCTAGAATTAAAAGAAATGTTTCAGAGAGTGACATGTTTTTTTGTTTTATTTTGTTTTTATTGTTAAAATCATACTCATATGGACAAAGGAACTACACTCATGTTGTTGGTCTAGTTTACTAAGTGGTAGGCTAACAATAATTGATATGTTTAAAGTTGTTTTATTAATAATACAAAAGAATTTTCTGCCTTAAAAAACAAGGGGGAGAATAACATATGAATAATTTAAAATTTATGGATTCCTAATTTTATTTTATATCAACAATTTTCCTCTTTATAAATACACAAAAAATATTCAAAATTTCATAAAAATTTATAATACTCAATTTTTTTCAATTTACTATAATTAATAGAAAACAAGAGAAACTCTTATGCCTATGTAAGCTTGATCCTAAGAAGTTATGGAGGAAAATTTTAATATGTATATCTAAAGAAAAAAATATGATTCCCTTGGAGGACTAGAATTCTTACTTTAAAAACCTTTATGAAACACCTAACACTAGGACATTATTCCAAACATTCCCATTGAGGATGATTTTTTATTTATTTATGGGGGACATAGAATTTTAGGTTAAGCGACTCACAAATGGGAAAGCTAAGGACACTGAAGGATGCTACACTGAGATTTTTAAAATTGGAGGGCATAACCCCATCCCTCATATACACAAGCTCCTTAATTTAACAGTCAAGATGAGCTTCTTTAAACCCTAAACTCTTGATTGAAATCCTCATTGCACCTATTTCTAAAAGCGAGGATAAAAGCATTTCCTCAAGTTATGAGACCATTATGATTAGCCCCATCTTAGCCAAGCAATATGAAATTATTTTGAAATGGAAAATGAGCCTATGGCTAGAAATCCATGAAAAAAGAGCTAAAGATGACGTTGATTTTAGGAGGTCCCTTTGAATTTTGGACCATCTTGTTATGCTTATGTTTATTTCATATGAGTGTCTCAATGATAAAACTAATAACTTGTGTTGTTTTTTTACTATAGAAAATATTTTAACACTTTACCCAAGTAGAACCTTTGGAATAGGATGGAAGAGATCAAAGTTCCTTTCAAGTTGGGGGCTATTGGAGCAAGATTGTATGAGAATGTTATTTCCAAGTTTAGGAACATTAATGGCTAGTAGGAATAAATTAATGGAAATATTGAGGTTAAGCAAGGTTGTCCCTTGTCCATTGTCATGTTTAGTATATACATCAATAATTTAGAATATTGTTTGGAAGAAGCAAACTGCATTAGCCTTCCTCTTGAAAATATAATCATCATTCTTTTTCTTTACATTGATGATATTGTTCTTATGACAAGGAACTCCTATGATCTCTATAAGCAACTAAGAATCCTCAAGGGTTTTTTTTCAAGTATGTGTATGACTATTAATACTGACAGCGCAAAAGTCATAAATATTAAATACAATAAGATAACCTATGATGTTTTCATATATGACAACAACAACATGGAAAAAGTGTCTTCATACAAATATGTTGAATTGATATTCATCAAAAACTCAATAGGAATTATGGAATTGAAAAAAGGGTAAACGGAGGGCGGAAAATTTATTATGGGCTTCAAAACAATTGTAAATCAATGAACCTTTCAATTTGGGATAAGAAAAGAACTCATATTTTCCACTCCCATTACTCCTAATATTTTGTATTGATGTGAAGTTTGTTGATGGAATCATCTCTAGAGTCTTGGTGAAAGGTAGAGAAAATAAAAAAGAAATTAATACCTTGTAATCTCGAAATTAAATTTAATATACCTTATTATATCCCCCCTCATAGAAGCAAGTATTTCCCCCAATGAAAACTTAGCTATGATGAGGTACCTAATATATAAGAACAAGTTAAACAACATGGAAGACAAGAGGCTTCCTAAAATTGCTTTAAACTCCAACTAAAACCTCCTTCATCTCGAGCAGGGATGGCATAAGGATGCCCACTCTTAGTTAAAACATCGGGGAATAAAGGAAGACATCGTTCTACAAAATAAGGATATATTAAAAATATTAACGCATCAAAATTTAAAGAAAAATGTAGTATGATAAAGCATGAGAGGGGGAAATTATATTAAAATATTTTATGGAGGTTATGAACCCTATTATAGAAGATCCAAAGTATATTTATGTAGTGCAATGAAGAAAATAAACCTTGCTAAAATAACAAGTAATTCTCATTATCTCCATAGTGACACTCGGTGTTGGTCAATAGTGACATTCTGTGTTGGTCAATTCCCAAAACACCTTGGGATAAAAGAATTTGTCACTTTTATGATATTAAAGGGGTTGAAAATAAATAATGTTCTCTTAAAATAAGTGTCAGTTCAAAAAAATTATCACACAAAAACCTTTTAACTCAACAAAACTAAAGTAATTTTAAAATGCTTCTCTTATTGATTTTCAAACATAAAAATAAAATTCTAAAAACCTAAGATAATCCTTTACCTCTTAAAATATAACAAACCAACTTGATTGTGATTAATATTAATATATATATATATATATATATATATATATATAAATATAAATATAAAATTTTGTGAAATACATATTTAAAATAAAATCCATTTTTTATCAACTTTATTTTTTATAAAATTTTATTAAATAATAAATAAAAGAAAATATATATTGGAAACAAAAAACAACTAAAAAATTATCACTCTTTTTGACAAAATGGTCCGCATATATAGAAACTTTATCACTTTCACGTGATAGATTCTTATGCGAAGTTCCCTCATATGAGGAAGGGGTATTAAAAACAACATAACATTGCCGACATGGTACGGCGTGGTCATTGTTATAAGTTGACAATCACAAGTGAATCTTCTTTAAAGGTTTACCGTTTTGAATATCCATAGGGTTTCAATAACATGATACATTTTCCAAAAATACAAGTTTGTCCATATCCATCGTAGACAAGTTGACCAATTAATATTCATTATTATTCTTTTTATAATATAGTAATTCAATATAACTGGAATGAAATGTGTTATAATGGGATATTGGTCAATAATAAATGTTACATTTTTTTTTTAATTAGAAAATATATAATAAATTGTTAAATTTGATAGGAATAATTATAAAGATAATGGGGTTTTTTTTAAATAATTAAAATAATATATATATATATATATATATATATATATATATATATATATATATATATATATAAAAGATGATTAATGATTGAAATTTGAGTCATCATTAAAAAAAAAAAAAAAAGTTATATAAATAATTATTAATTGTAAATTAGATAGAATTAGATAAATGTCTTTCGGATTAATCACATCATTAAGATTAGGTCAATTATGGATCACAAAAGTCTTAGATCTAGATAAAATTAGTAATTAGAGAAGTTATAGATTATATTATTTCTTAATTCACTTTGTATTAGTTATATTTTAACCGTAAATATTTACTTATAGAATTAAAATATTAAGTAAATAATTTTTTAATTTTTATGACATATTAAAATTTTATTTCTTCATCACTGTATTATTGGAGAAAATTGAAATCTTGTTGCAAAGAGAAAACTAGTAATTTGGAAATAGGAATAAATATAGAAAAAAATTGAAAATGTCAAAATCAAAAGGAATAAAATGACATTTAAAAAAGATAAAAAAACCTATGAGTAATGGAACAACTATGTTCAATTATTTTTTTAACTTGAAAGTGTAAAGATTTGTTTTAAAATTATATACATTAATACATATCATATAAGGATAATAATATTATATTTGTTTATATATATATATATATATATATATACACATAAATAATATTAATAGTTAATGTGTTAATCATATAAAAATTGATAGGAGATTATGATAACTCGTGAGTTTTAATTTTATTTATAAGTATGTATATATTAATACATATTTTTCTGACCCTTAGTTTTCATCTTCCAGTAGGTCATGTAGACTTCAATGATTGTTGAAATTCCTCCACAACAACCCTAATGGATTAAGTGCACCCTAACATATTAAGTGTTGAGCATTCCCCCCCTTAATCTGATGGGGTGTATATGAGTCCATGAAGAGAGATTAAATATGAAAATGCATAGCATCCATTGGTTGTAAGTGCTCTATAAAATGGTGGTTTAAGGGATACCATAAAGCAAATGTGGTAGAAGAACCTAAAATCTCTATAAGTGGTGGTTTAAGGCTGACCACCAACTCTAGAACTAGTCTTGAATAGTCTGGAATGGGAAATGAAACATCATTTTCATATCCAAGACTAGTTCTATTCTTGTTGTTGATAAGTTCTTCTTGAGGTATGATGATGAGCTTGGGGAGTGAAACCTAAACCTCTGCATCTTCATGCAAATATGTTTATGAAGTGGTCTCATTGATCTCATTAGGTGTTAGCTATTGATAAGAGTCAAATTCAAATGAAGAATTGTTCTAAACAAAAAATAGTTTACAATGATGAATCTTTGGGTGTAGCTCATCTTGATGTAGTTGTGACTCCAGTTGGAGAAACTCAATCTTCTCTTATGCATGTTGTAGACAAATTTTAATATCAGCAAGAGTAGCTTTACTGCTTTTGAGTTTTCTTTCAACAATAGAAAATATAAGAGTGCACAATAAATATTATAATCCATCCAGTCTGGTCATTTTCTCAAAGCAAAGAAAACTCCTGCAATCAACTTTGAAAGGGAGTCAACTTCAACTGAAAATGTACCTTACAATTAATATATTAGGATAGAATATGTAAAATGAGTAGCATGTTACGAACAAAATGGTGAAAAAATGTTTGAGTAGCTATATCACACATAAATTTTCCTCCTCCTTTGGAAAAATTGCAATAGGCACAACTTTTCTAGCTGTAATGAATGCAAGGAAAAATACTTGGTATGAAAATGGCAATAGCACATCAATGACTATGTTTTATTCTAAAGTGAATAATACATAACACTTTCCACCATTTTGGTAGTATATCCAAAATTGTCGTAACTTTGATATGCATGTAACGAAGCAATATAATAAGTTTTTTGTGAGGTTCTTCTTTAAGCCAATTATGTCTTTCAATAACACATTAAAATTCTAAGGTTAATGCATTCTTCTTAGTGATTATCCTATCCATAGTTGTGGTATTGTAGGTTGAGACCAGGAAGAAGTATCTAGGAAGGCCACCTCTAACTGCATTTAAATGGTTGGTATTTTACCAAGATCAAACACTCTCTTTTGGTACTTCTCAATGGTTTCCACTTATTTACTCCTGCAATGAATATTTTTTGCACAAAAATATGTTACATTCATGTCCCATAACATGATTATATGTATGGGATAATAGCAGTGGACTAGTAAAAAACTAATCCTACCAAAAAATATAACACAACCAATTTAGTAAATGTAATATTCCAAATAGTAAAATGACATTAATACAAAGCAAATAAAAACAATAATGCTGGAATATCAAAACACCATGAATAGAACTAGAAATAACTAAGTCATTTTATTAATAAGGAGGTGGAATAAAAGTACAACAGTGCTAAAAAACGATAACACTGAAGCCAACAGAGATGGCTAAAATGGCCCTCAAGCTCCCCCACTGAAACACTATGTAATTTTTTCTCTGATGGAGAACCTCACTACGCTGCCCCTGCCAGAAATGTTGGAAATGTTGCTGCTCGCTGAAAATGGGTGTGTATATGAGGCTGTTCTGGTGCTCGAAAAATTTCAGGATTTGGACATCGACCTTTACTCACAAAACCCAAAAAAACCCAGAAAGGATTTCCGGATTGGAAGACCATGGAAAATCACCCTCCTAGGGCATGAAAATGCACTACTATTGGGTATGCAGTGATAGAGATGAATGGAAAAATGAAATGCTGCAACAACTCCTCCGTATTTCAAATGATGAATGGTTGATCCCCTCACTAGATTCCAAGCAAAAATGCTATGGAATTTCACCCTCCTATGGATCTCTCTACTACTGCACTATGTAAGTCACTGGGTGACTGCGCTGCTTAAGAGGGTTGCAGATGAACTAATGTCGAAGTACTGAAATCTGATTTCAAGGATAGAAGGACTCCTCTCTTGAGTGGGCACTCGAAGTCCCCTGAGGACGAGGTTTGGATTTCCGCTCGAAAACACTTATGTGCTAAACAACACTACAAACTCGGCTAAACAGCTCAAGCATGCTCAAGTCGTAAGCAAAAAGAAATCAAATAACTCTTAATTTTCTCTATGGCTACTCTCACCCCTTTCTTATACTTGTGGAACCCTCACACCCTTGGGCCCACATCATAAGTTGACGTCTTGGCCCCCTCCACTACTGTGTTGTTCCACTTTCACACTGGTGAAGTGGTTTTATTCTGCTAAAGGGATTTATGGGTCCCTCTACACTCTTATTCATATATTTAATTAAATAAAGAAAAAATCACTATTCTAATTAGCTAAAAGATAATTAGGAATATTACAGTCCTCCCTGCCAAAATGTTGCTTGTCCTCAAGCAACTACAAGGATGGATGCTACAGAATTTTCTCCCCCTCCCAAGTGGCATCCTCATCTGGAAGGTTCCTCCATCTAATCAGATATTATTTGACTACCCTGCTCCTCAGCTGCCTCTCCCGAATATCCAAAATGGCCTCAGGCTGTAAGACCAAATTCCCCTCATCATCAATAGGTGGGAATTCCTCGGTGGAAACTATCTACTACCCAAGAGCCTTTTTCAGGTATGGAACATGAAAAATGTTGTGGATCCTACTCCTAGTTGGGAGCTCCAACTCATATTCCTCCTCCCCCACACATCTGATTACCTTGTATGGCCCATAAAAATGGGGCTTGAGCTTCTCTGCTACCTTCTACTTCAACATATACTGCTTCTACGACTAAAGATGGAGGTAGACCAAATCATCTACCTCAAACTGCCTCTCCACGTGACCTTGATCTACATATAACTTCTGCTAGTTTTCAGCTGTAGCAATGTTTTCCTTAAGAGAGCAGAGTATATCTTGACTCTCTTGGATCCAGTCCTTGGCCCTGGGGCCTTGCTTGCTCCAAACATCACATCATCAAATGTTAAAGCATCGTAACCATATAAAGCACAAAATGGAGGCAAACTGATCAATATATGAAATGTCATTTTGCGGCAGTATTCTCCCAGATGAGTCCAACGTATCCATGCCTTCTGCTACCCCAAGACATAGTTTCGCAAGTGGCCTTCCAACCACTTGTTTACTATCCCTGTCTACTCATCCGTATATGTGTGATAACTAGTAATGGGTGTTAACTTGGTACCCACTAAATAGAAAAGCTCCTACCCAAAGCCGCCCATGAAACGGTTGTCCCTGTCATTGACTATGGTCTTGGGGAGATCATGAAGTTTGAAAAAATCCTTGAAAAATAGTTCGACCACCTGTGAAGTAGTGTATCATGAAAATATGGCGAAGAAATGAGCATAGTTCGTCAATAGATTAATGACCACATAGATACAATCCTTTCCCTGCACCATAGGAAACCTCATGATAAAGTCCATGGAAATGATCTCCCACTTCCTCTCTGGAATGGGAAGTGGTTGTAACAACCCTATGGGATGGCTCAACTCTCCTTTGTTCTTCGGGCAAACTTCACACTCCTTGACATGTCGGAGTACGCACTCCTTAAGGCCTCTCCATGAGGAACTCTCTCTGATGGCCCGATATGTTTTTTGGTGAATCCCTGATGGCCTAGAAGTGGTGAATCATGTGATATGTACAAAATATTCTCCTTGAGCCAAGAGGCTCTCGCCAAGAAGATCTAGATCTGGTAATAGATGACCTCATTCATCACCCGATACCTGCCATCAGTCACCTTCCCATCCAATATCTCATATGCGAAGCGGTCCTTAGAATATTCTACTAATAGTCGGGCCCTCCAATTTGTATCAATGCTCATCAATGACAACACTGCTAGTCTCTAAGATAAAGTCAAAGTTATAAGCCTAACTTTTTCTGACCCACTTTTGTTGCCTCTCCTGCAACTACTTCTTCTCAAGGAAAAACTAGAGACTATTGGGGTCAGTCCTCACCCAAAATATGTTACCCACCAAATATTTTTGGAACTTGGCCAACATATCTTTGTCGTATATCGAATACAATCACTCATGTGGCAAGAGCTTTCGACTCTCGAAAGCTATAGGGTGACCTCCCTGCATCAATACTGCACCAACTCCCTATCTTGAAGCATCACACTCCAACACAAAGGGTTGTGTGAAATACAGGAATGCCAACACCGAACAACTGCTCATTACCTCCTTGAGCCTTTTAAAGGCACTCTGCGTAATGTCTGTCCATCCAAAGGATCCTCTCTTGGTGAGATCCGTGAGAGGTGTTGCTAGCATAGAAAACCCCTTGAAAAACTTCTTATAGTAGGCAAAAATGCCTAGAAAGCCCCAAAGTTCTGTTACATTATTTGGTACCGGACAATCCTGAATGGCCCGGATCTTCTCCCCATGGACCCTTACTCCATCTACTCCAATGATATTCCCTAGGCAGAGCATCTCCGTAAGTTAAAATTCACACTTGGAGAGTTTGGCATAAAAATTATGCTCCTCCAAAATGTGTAATACCATCTCAATATGCTACAAATGCTCCTCCCAAGTGTGGCTATAAATGAGGATGTTGTCAAATAACACCAACAAAATCTTCCTCAGATAACCACAAAATATGTGGTTCATACAAGACTGAAAAGTGGCCGGGGGATTGGTTAGCCCAAAGGCCATCACCAAGAACTCGAAGTGGCCATAATGGCATCTGAATGCAGTCTTTGGGACATCCTGGTCCCTCACCTTGATCTGAAGGTACCCCGACCTAAGATCAATTTTGGAAAAGAAATTCAATCCCCGTAGCTCATCAATTATCTCATCAATCCTAGGAGTGGGGTATTAGTTCTTTATTGTCTTCTTATTTAGAGAAATTTAATCATTGCACATCCGCAAAGTGTCGTCCTTCTTCTTCACCAACACCCTGAAAGAAGCGAACAGGCTAGTGATGGGTCAGATGTGTCCTAGTGCCAAGAGCTCCTTGATGACTCTTTCGATCTCGTCCCTGTAGGCCTTAGGGTGCCTAAATGGTGTGGCGATAACTGCTTGGATCCCTTGTTCTAACTCAATAGTGTGTTCTAACACTTGGTCCGGTGGTCGTACTGGTGGTATGTCCCCAAAGAGTGAAGGGTAGCGGTCTAATATCGACTCCACATCAGGGTGTACAGACTGCCCTGTTACGCCTTCCTCTAAAACACGTAGTTCCAATGCCCACTCTATGTTACCCTTCCAGAAATCTACCTCCATCCAGTGTGTCGAGACTGTCTAGGGTGGATATGTGTGCATCCCTCTGATCAACTAGCTCTTCTCGCTCCTTTTATCAGTCCACTCCATCTCCAATGTCTCCCAATCTGTAGTGACCTTTTCAAGCATAATCAACCATTATACACCCAATATCACATTGGTGACTAGAATGTATACTACAAAGAAATTATCTATCACTGTATACGTCCCCATGGTTACATTTAATGCTGGAACATACCTCAAACACTGCATAGTTCTGGTACTTGGGACTAATACAAAGAATCCATTAAAAATCTTGGTTGGTATGACCCTCCTCTGCACCAGTTTAGTATCAATGAAGTTATGTGTGGCCCTGTTTTCCGCCAACACTGTAAAACATTATCCTTGGACTGTGCCTCTAACTATGAATGTCAAATACTTGCGAACCCCTCACAAAGAGGAAAGGATTCCTCCAGTAGGTGCAAATTATCCTCCCCCTATTGCTACTGTTGGTGGAGGCCAATGATCTCCCCTTGATGCATCAACATCTGCATCTCCTTATAAATCCTCATGCACTCCTTCTTCTCCCTCACCATCAGAGAAGACCTCAATGTATTGTGTCTTTCCTACGGCACATCGATGACCCAATGCCCATGGCTCTTGGCAAGTGAAGCATAGCTTACTCCCTCTCAAATCACTTCGGGTATCATTATCCAAAGGCCAAGGACCCTGGTTCCCCTTTCGAGGTGGAATCCTCATGTATTTCCCCTTCAGCTGAAATGCTTCTTTATGGGGAAATGAAGCTCTTACTCTAGGCAAGGCATCCTGTAGATTTCTAACTCTCCCAAATCCATCCTCAAGTGTAGCCAGTCTAGTGGATCTAACTAATCCATTTAGAGCCTCCGCCAATATGTCAACAAACATATACACCCTCCTAATCACAGACAGATCTGGAACCATCACCAACAACTTCAAGAACTTGGGGATATAAGTCTCTGGGTGTCCTGCCTACTTGAGTTTGGATAACTCAACTAAATTTTCCTTTGGGTCCCTTCGGTAAAATATCTCTACCAGCCTCTTGGTGAACTCTGCATATGTAGTCACCCCTTCATGACCCAATGTGGGCATCACATGGAACCACCAATCATGATCTTCCCCTTCAAGGTGCAGCATTGCTACCATGATGGCTTCTACCTCTACCATTTGTTTCAATTGGAAATAGATGTCTAACTTCTCCACGAAATATTTTGTCGTAATCTTGGAAGACCCATCAACAATAGGCAGAAAAATTCTACCCACGGTACACTGCAAGTCATTTCCCTGCATATACCCTCCTCCTCTCTTATGACCACAGGGTCTTCGGTTATCTTTAATATGGAAAAACTCCTGGAAAGTCAGATGATCTCTTAAATCCTGGGTATGAGATTGGTATTCTGTGAAGTAGTCACCCAAATTCTGCTGCTCCTGAGGTCCTCCTACTCCCGTACCCACTGCTAAGAAGGTGGGCATGGTGGAACATTGTGATACTTATGGTACCACTGGTTGCTCCACCCAATGGTGAGAAGTCCACAATAATTCTCCATTTTGGAATCCCTGCGGGATTTCCCTCTGCCTCTCGATTCTCATTTCTTTAATCTATTTGTCCAGATCCTGCACTAATTTGAGGAGGATATTGTCAAAATCGGTTTCGTCATCTTCTTCTGCCATTGGAGCTTTCCCTTTATCTGCCTCTATTGGAACACAGTCCCCTTCACTGGATATGATCTCAATTCTACATTCTCTATCTCTCTACCTCCTTTTTTGATCCGTGATGTATTCTATATATTCGGTTGTAATAGATAGGTTGCTCCACAGGCTGAGCCAAGTCTATGAGCTTTGACACAACTATAGTATTCCAAATAGGAAAACGACAGTAATACAAAGCAAATAAAAACAATAATTCTAGAATATAAAAAAAACCATGAATAGAACAAGAAATATTTGAGCCATTTTATTAATAATGAGGTGGAATAAAAGTACAACAGTGCTAAAAAATGATAGCACTCAATTCCATAGAGATGGCTAGAATGGCCCTCAAGCTCCCCCATTGAAACACTGCGTAACTTCTGATCTGATGGAGACCCTCACTACGCTGCCCCTGCTGGAAATGCTGGAAATTCTCCTACTAGATGAAAAGGTGTGCATAGATGAGGATGTTATAGTGCTAGGAAAATATCGGGATTTGGACACCATCCTCTATTCAAAAAACCCAGAAAGGATTTCCGGATTGGAAAACCCCAGAAAATCACCCTCCTATGGCATGAAAACACACTACTGCTGGGCATGCAGTGATATGAGATGAACAGACAAATAAAATGCTACAAAAACTCCTCCATAGCTCAAATGATGAAGGGTTGATCCCCTCACTGGATTCCAAGCAACAATATTATGGAATTTCACCCTCCTCGAGATCTCTCTACTACTGCACTACGTAAGTCACTGGGTGATTGCGCTACTCAAGAGGGTTGCAGATGGCTTGATGCTAGAATATTGAAATATGATCTCAAGGATATTAGGACTCCTCTCCTAATCAAGCACTTGAAGTCCCGCGAGGATGAGGTTGGGATTTCCACTCAGAAACACTCTTGTGCTAAACATCACTGCAAACTCGCTTAAACAACTCAAGCATGCTCAAGTCGTAAATGAAAAAAATTCAAATAACTCAAAATTCTCTCTATGGTTTCCCTCACCCCTTTCTTATGCTTATGGAACCCTCACACCCCTGGGCCCACATCATAACTGCGCTCTCTTGGTCCATATCCTCCACCTTGACTGTGTTGTTCACTTGACCTCTTAGCCCCCTCCACTATTGCGTTGTTCCACTTTCACACTGGTGAAGTGGTTTTATTATACTAAAGGGATTTATGGGTCCCTCTACCCTCTTATTCATATATTTAATTAAAGAAAGAAAAAATTAATATTATAATTAGCTAAAATATAATTAGGAATTTTACATTCCTCCCCGCCAAAATTTTTCTTGTCGTCAAGCAACTGCAAGGACGGATGCTACAGAATTTTCTCCCCCTCCCAAGTGGCATCATCATCTGGAAGGTTCCTCCATCTGATAAGATATTATTTGACTACCCTGCTCCTCAGCTACATCTCCTGAGTATCCAAAATGACCTCCGGCTATAGGACCAAGTGCCCCTCATCATAAACAGGTGGGAGTTCCCCAGTGGAAAATATCTGCTGCCCAAGAGCCTTTTTCAGGCATGAGCACTACAAGGAAAAGACCCTCTAGTAGATTTTTTTGAGGAACCCCTTATAAAAATACCCCATAAATCCCTTTCTAGCAGAGGTTACCAGAGGATGTTGGTGGGCAGAGGTTTTTGCAGATGTTTTTCGATCAGTACGCTTATCATCGTAAACCACACCGATGCGTTCAAGAAGAGAAAGCACCGGTGCGCACAAAACATTGGCACGCCGAACACTGTGCGCTCCGTATACACCCACCTGGTGCGTCGTATTACTATAGCACACCGGTGCTTTAAAAATCTTCCGCATCAGTGCCTCATAAAACAACATGCCAAAACAGAAACCACCCGATGCGGTCTTAAGCAACCGCACTGGTGCGACCATAAAACCCCGCGCATCAGAAAAAGGTTAAATAAAAAAAAAAAAAAATTACAGCCAAAAAACTGAATTTTTCACTTTTCTCAGTGCTCCAAATCTCTCTAGCACTTGTGCATTTTATCCTTTTCTAAGCCTCCCTAACATCGGTTCTCCTATTGCACCCATTGTAGGCACTACTGTTGTGCATTTCCCACCAATCTCTAGCTTGAATTTTGCAAAACGGTGGGAAAATTTTATTTTGAAAATTCTACAGTCAGTATGCCACCTCAACGGCCAAATGTACATGTATTTTTATTTTTTTTTCCATAATTAATCCTTTTAGTGGATGATAATTTCAAATAACCTTAAAATTAATCATTAAAAGAAAAAAAATTGTCATGTGGTGCGCTTGAGTTGTTCGGCTCGCACCAGTTCACGGTGCTTCCTGTAAATTTACAGGCCACATCGTAACCAGTGCTAACTGTATTCGCACCAGTTCCGAGGTGGTACCGAAAGGCACACTATGTTTTTTTTTAATTTTAAAAAAATTATGGTGTGGTCATTTACCTAGCCGCACCATTGACCATGTGGAATAGTGGCAACGCGGTGCATTGACTTAATTATCTGCCCCGGGGTAGGTATTTTTTTCAGCGCACTGCATTCTGCATTTCGACAGGGTCAACGGTGTGGCTTGGTAAAATACTGCACCGTTGACTATGTGATGATGGCAGGAGGTCAGTGCGTTGATCGAACCATAGACCTCAGGGTGTAGAGTTTAGTCAGCGCACTGAATCTTGACACTGTAGATAGTCAATGGTGCGTTGAAAATTTTTAGGAGCATCGTTGCTAGTGTGATGAATATTATTAGGTGAAACACGCCAGTGTGCTCTATAAAAAGACGCACCAGTACCGGTGCATGTCTGTTTTTTTTGGCACACCGACGATTTTTCTTTTAGTTTTTCCAAAAACAATTATATATGCATATTTCTAAATACATGTCTTATTTAATAAAAAAAAATTATTTAATATTTCAATCATTCAGAGACGTGAAAGGAGAGAAGAGGGGGAACAACAGCAACAACAGGTGGACTAGTATAACATTGTTCACCTATGGGAGGCACGAGAGAAGGAGAGAGATGTGTACCCTCGCCATATTACAACAGCTACCCAGGGGCTCCTAATGCAAGTAGGCCTCCTCAAGTTCTATGAGGAGGCTACTTCCCTAAAGGGCCATGGGTTTTTTTTTTAGACATCTTATCCGCAGGTGGAATGCCCACTAACAGGCTTTTCAGGTTAGTCGTAACCAGTGGTAAACGCCCACTGAGGAGGATATATATGGCTATCGAGGAGAGGGGTGGATTTTCCCTCGTTCCCAAAGGTTCCAGTTGGCTATGTAGCAGGGAGTTAGTTAGTGTACTCCTAGAGATACATTAGCGCAGATATATTTTCTCCTTTAGATTTTCAAGTCTTTAGAGGTCAGTTGCATATTGGTGCATTTGGTAGTCAAGAGGTGAGGTGCCTCTCACTTCTCATTTCGACCATTTCACACAACACCAATGACGGGAAATGCATAAGTTTCTTGCTTCTATATTATGTTGATTCTTTAGTACAGGAGCCATGACTTGTCAGGTGGTATGCCATTTTTTTGTGGTAGTTCTGTACAACCTTGATAGATGTTGGGCTCACGCACAAGGGAGGGTCAACTTCCATTTTTCTTCAAAGCTTTTTTTGTTTATTTTTTGAGAGGTTTCCAGAGACCAGGCCTACTTTTTTTCGACAGCCTCATAAGCCGATGTTCAAGGCACAGATGCATATGTGGGGATAGATGATGCCCAAGAGGGGCAAGACTGTGTTTCCAGCAAGGATATTCCATGATGCACTGGAGTTGCTAGCCAGTGTTGATGAGCATCCCTTAATTATAGTCCCCTGTCCTTATGCTGGTTTGGATTGGTGAGGGTGTTCCCACATCCTCTTCACAAATGATGAGCTACTGGATGATAGATGTAATATTAATGTTTTATTTAAATTTATTCTGACATGTTATTTAACTTGTTTTTATTAAATTGTGTAATGAAATTTTCTAATTATTCTTGTGTACTTGTATATATTTTGCAGAAATTGGATCTTTTGATGGCGAGGACATGCCAGCACCACCACATAATCCAAGTGTAGATCCTGATGACGATCAAGGCATGCCAGATGCCAAGTATCATTACGAGGCCAGTGCAAAGAGACCTTCTCCTGTTGGTGCGCCGATACTGCCTTTTTCTAGGCGCGGTCGGCTTGATAGTAGATAAAAAATAGAGTTGGGTGACCAACTCACTACATTGACTGTTGAGGCGAGCATCAGGCCCACTAATATGAGAGACCTACAGGCCGATGGTAGGTTGTTACATATGTGGGGAGGCATGCTGTGTGACATGTACAACCTGATGCAGCATGTCATAGGAGCTACGACCTTAGTTGCACATTATAAGCATGGTCGAGATGCAACACGTGATCGACAGTCTGCGAGCAACGACTCAACATTTGATGATCGTTCACCTCGCACTGCGCCAGATGAGCAGCCTCCACTAGCATCGAGCAACAGTCGTCATGGAGAGCAGGCTCGACCATCGACCACATCCATTCAGCAGCCTGCAACATCCAACAATACTCATTATCATGAGCAGGCTGGACCATCGACCGTCGAGGCTGCACCATTGACTGAGCAGGCCTCTACTAGCACTGCTATTAATGATGTACCACCAACTGATCCATGACATTTATATTATAGTTGTATATTTTTGACATTATATATATATATATATATATATGTATATATATATATATATGTATGTATGTATGTATGTATGTATGTATGTATGTATGTATGTATATATATGGTCCATGTATTTATGTTCATGTTTCAGTTGTACTTAATTTACATGTTGGTGATCATCATGATGTGTATATTGTTAGTTCATGTTAGTAAGTTCATTTAATGTGAAGCTTGCAGATATATGTGTATGTGATAGCAGATATTTCACATGAGATGTATATTTGATGTTTGTGTTGTGATGATGTTAATATATAATGTTAATTGTTTTTTTTTAGATGATCATGATCACGATGATGTTAGCGACTTTGGATGTGTTTTTTAGTCAAATATGATGTTCGTAAAATGGTTATCATGAACGTCATGTTTATTAATTAATTTAATATTAAATGATCATGATATTGTAAAATTTTAATATTTGTAAATCTAATTGTATGTAAAATTCTAAAATTGTAATTGTAATCGTATATATGTAAATTTGTAAATTTGTAATTGTAATTGTAAATTTTTAATTTGTAAAATTGTAATTTTATGTATGTAAAATTTTATAATTGTAATTGTACGTGAAATTGTAAAATTGTAATTGTAATTCTAATTCTATGTAAAATATTTGTAAAATTTTAAATGCATTACTGTGAATTGGTTGTAATTGTAATTGTAATTGTATGTAAAATTTTGAAATTAAATTGTATGTAAAATTTTAAAATTGTAATTGTATGTAAAATATTTGTAAAAGTTTAATTATATTAATGTGAAAATTTTAATTGTATTAATGTGAAATGATTTTACTTATCATTATTTTATTATGATCTTACATACAAAAAAAAGAACTTTATACAGTATGCCATTGTTTTTGAGATCAACATAATTGCAAATTATCAAGTGAAATATGGTTTTTAACATTAACACAATGAAAATTACCAATTAATTCAAAATACATATTATAATGTTTCGAAAAACCATTCTTAGAAAGTATAAATATTGATGAAATAACACATGTACCATATCACTCTTGGTTCTCATGATGACCCTCATTATCTTCCAGCTCGCATGGCATGATAACACTATTGTTCTCAAAAATATGTTTTGATCTAGGGTCATGTGTCAATACGAACCACCAATCACTATCCAACATATCTGGATAAAAAAACACCTGGTTGCAGTGTTTGGGGAAAAGATAGGGCTCCTTAGCTTCATCCCACATCTTTATAGAGTTGATACATATTAGCCTACTATCGCGATCTTCCTTTGAATTATTCCGATCAAAGGTGTCCCACCACTTGCACCTAAAAATAACACATTGTAAAGAAGAGAAATCCACTTCAATGATCTCTTGTATTTTTCCAATGTAACCTAATGCCCCTCGTACTAGGTTTTGATCATGGTGGCTAGATTTACTAGACTAATCGAACTCAAATTCCACTCCACAATCTTGTGTGATTTTTCCAACATCAGAATTTTCTATGCAAAAATGGTGTCCATATGCCCACATAGATGGGAACAAATGCACCTATTATAAAAAGGTTAAAAAAATCATAGTGTCATGTGTCTTATAATAACCCAATAGTTAAAATATGAAATATAGATGTCTTATAAGTTGCAAATTTACATATAAATTAAAAATATTATTACCAAGCTGCTATACCCAATAACTATGTTTAGCGCATCCTCTTCAACACGCGGGTAACAATCGGTTGCACCGTATTTCTCTCTGACTTGGTCAACAACCCAACTGTTGGGGCATATTTTTGGCATATTTTCTTTTAAATGATCAGGATAAGGCATGCTTCTACCATTCAACCATCTAAATTCTTTCCTGTCACTATCCCATTTCATCCTCTTTTGTTCATACAATGCGACCTGCGATTGTGTCACTTCAGAATTGTAAAGAACAAATTTATTATTGCTTCAATTTCTGCATTCGTTGATGAAATCAAACTGACATTATATAGTAATTAGAGATCAAAATATACATTATATCAAATTTCAACATGAATATTAACTTTGTTTAAATTTGAAAAATTATAAGTCGCTTACACTTTATCAATAACTTTTTTCCACTCGTTTGGAGCAATTCCCCTTCTCTTTTGTCTTCATCCCTTTCATCGTCCCAAATCAGTGCACCTGGTTTATTTTCAATTTGCTTGATGTACTCACTTTCATAATAGAAATACTCATGCAATATGTACCCCTCTGCCATAGACCCCTCAGTTTTTCCCTTTGTCAAACAAAACCTTTCAATTTCTTCATGTACATCTCTAAGAAGAACATCCAATGACAAGCAACTACCCCAACTAATTCAACCTCATCTACTAGGTGGATTAGAAGATGAACTTGTAAGTCCATGAAACTCGTCGGAAGTTCCTTCTCAAACATACAAACAATCTCAACTATCTCTTGAAGTCACCGTGGAATACTAGCCACATGAATATCCTTTGACATGATCCAACATACAAATGCAGATAATTTAGATATGGCACATCCTAGGTCTTGAGGGAATTCATGTTTCACAAACCCATGCATGAACAAAGGATAATGACACTGTAGAATTATAAACACATGAAATAATATACAAAATTAGCTATGTTTTATGATCCCCGCATGGGATAAAATTTATTAATATAACAAATAATAAAATTATGCTTTTGACATTATACATACTCTTAGAAGATTCAAATGGCCATGTGATTTCAGCCCCGACAAATGGTCATCCATGGTGAAGTAGCACCGTAGTGAAGACCCGTATGAAGTTGGCACCCTCACACCCATTATAACTTCATTTTCCAAAGAAATATCATCTTTTTTAAAAATCCATGGGACATCAACTTCTTTGAAAAACCATGAATTAGAGGGACCAATGCCTGCCTCTGATCCCGTACTTTCTAATCTTCTTGGCCAATGTTTCTTTATATTTTTTGAAGTAATAAGATCTTTCCTAACAGCTAATGTGTCACTTTGTTTCAATTATATGTGCCTCTATAAAGAAGATGAAATTTTTTTAAATATATGCATGGGTTATAATAAGTGGGTAATCTTAAGATGCTCCCAAAATGGGAGGTTATAAAAGAAATATTTCCTTTTCATCCCAATGGGAAATTTCTCAACATAGGCATCGAAGAATTCTGGATCATCGAACATAGGCTCCCCATTCGAATCGAACATTTTTATGAACTCCTTCTCGCTCTCTCTCTCATATTCTCTAAGCCATTTAGCTGGTGTAGTTATTGGAGGCCTTTTGGTTCTCTCTCATTTACCATTGAAAGCAGATGCTACTCTTTTGTAAGGGTGTTCTTTTGGGAGGAATACCCTAGAGCAGTCATACACTGGCTTTCGTAGGTCCTTGGACCATCTAGCTTTCAGAGAAGGTCCACAAAATTTACATTCAAAATACCCTTTTTTTACAAGACCTGTGAGATTATTGTATACAATTAATATGCATGGCACGTTAAAGAATATCATGAAGATCAGAAAAATTACAATGAAATAAATAACTAATATGTGAAAGAATATTTTTATGTATATAAACAAATCATTAAATTAAACATGTAATTTACCAGAGAAAACTCCTAATCCTAGATAATCATGTGTCATGTAAGCACATATGCCATACAACGTAAAACTCCTCTTTGCTGTGATGGGTCTTGATACATCGTATACATTTATCCCATCCCATAATTCCTTTAATTCATCTACCAGTGGTTGTAAGTAGACATCCATATTATTCACTTGTCTTCTACCAGGGACTATGAGAACCGACATAAGATGTTCATTCTTCACAGAAAACCATGGGGGGATATTGTTATTTATCACTACTACAGGCCAAATAGAATAGTGGTCTTCTCGAGGGAATATGGGTTGATGCCATCCATGGCTATGCTGATTCGTAGAATTCGTACTTTATCCTTGAAATTTTCGGGCCATGTATCCTCTATATGATTCATGGCTATTGAATCAGTTGGGATTCGCATAACTCCCAACTCACTTCTGTGTAAGGCATGCCATCCCTGCAACATAGCTAATTATTTGCAACGAAAGAGCCTTTGAATCCTTGGGATTATAGGCATGTGCCTCAATATCTTAAAAGGAGGACCAGTACATGATTCACCCTTATTTTTTGATTTATCATACCTGTCATGCCCACATTTCGAACACATATCTTTGTCTGCATATTCTCCTCTATATAGAATACAATCATTTGGACATGCATGATATGATATGTACTCAACACCCAACATTTTCAACAATTTCTTTGCCTCTTCGCAGCTATCGGGCAAGACATTATCACTCGGAAGAACCTTATCTTTGAATAAACTGTATTTGGTGATCATGGAAAAATATATTAATAAATGTACATTAATGCTGATATAATTATTAATGTTCATAAAATTTACCATTTGCAATGTTCATTGGAGTGTATTGATTATATTTCAGCTTTATATAAGGGAGTACTTTATGGTAACTTACCTCAAAATTTCCGAGAAACATGCATTCAACAAGCCAAAATTTACTTTCAAGTTGTACAGTAACATCGTTGTCCCTAATTGGGTAGAGTTTGATTAACCACCCAGTCCAAAGAGAGGGACGGTGGAAGAAAATTTAAGGCTTTCGAAAAAGGTGTCAGCGATATGAGCATCATCCCCTAGCTGATCATCGTTTTGGAATGCATCTAACAACATTGTCTTCATGGCAGTCATATCCCTTGATTAATCATCCATACCAACCTCTATTTGATTGCCTCCATTTCCAGCTTGTGAAGAACTATTATTGCTGCAGTCATTCCTAATTGGTGAATCTGGATGTAGCGGGAATTGAATCAGTGGTTGATTCAACCATTCTTGGTATCGCTCCTCTCCTATTTTTTCTCTTAATTCAGTATTCTTTCAATTTTACATTTTCGTGGGGTGCAATAGAAGATGGTAGGTAAGTCGCTCATCATCACTAGAATCCTAATAATTAAAAAATATATATTTGAACATGATTAGTACAAAATATATGATATCAATTAGAAACCACGTTGACAATATTGCATGATTAATTGGTTTGACGTTGAAATAATTACATTAATCAATATACAAAACAATTATAATTATTACCGTCATTGTCCTAGGATTGTGGATAGAAGATGCAATATTGTTACAATTGGCAGGGTGAAGCGACTCCATTTTCATCTACAAAATGCACCTTGCATTATGCTACTCCTGATAAGAGCTTCCAACGTTTTGGAGTTGTTTGAATATTTTGTACATCTGAACTTGATGCTGAATCTACGTGAACCTGCAAATTTGTATACATTAGCTGTGCATGATTGACATGGATAAAAAACATAAATTCAATTAGATAATGAAAATATAAATAAAATCTAAAGTAAATATTATGATTGAGATGGATAGGGAGAACTCTGCGATGGACTTCAAGAAATATTATGGAACGAGATGGATTTTGAATAATTGTCCATTCGATATAATTATGATATTTTCTTCATATATTTGAGAAAAATAAACAATAAATTTTGGTGCACACACCTAAAAGTAATTTCGGTGCCTTAAAAATGGACTTCTTGTTATTGGTGCTAATGTACATAT
The DNA here is from genome assembly GCA_034641835.2 of Pinus albicaulis. Lineage (NCBI taxonomy): Eukaryota > Viridiplantae > Streptophyta > Pinopsida > Pinales > Pinaceae > Pinus > Pinus albicaulis. Next base: position 320,201,860 of record CM076582.1, read on the forward strand.
CACTGCACCGATGTGTTTTAGATACTACGCACCGGTGTCGTTTTATAAATGGACGCACTGGTGATGAATAACCGCGAATAAAAAAAACACAACTCTATTTTATTTAAGTGAAAAAACAAGTGGTAAGAAAAATATTTTCAAAAATCTAATTTCATAAAACAAATCTTTAAATACTAAACACTTTTCATTATTTCACTATTTTTGCAAAACATTTCAGCCAGAGATTTGTAGGAGACATACTTGGAGAAAACAGAGCATGAGAGCACTGTGGAGCAGTGAAATACGTTCGAACATAAGTATTAAGACAATCATAATTCCAAACCTCTGGTGATTCAAACCCTATAACATAGAATTTCAAGCAATCTCGTGATTAAAGTTTATCGTTTTTTTACTTTTTCTGTAGCTTTTTTTACACAGTAAGAAAAAAATTTCAATGTTTATTGTTTTTTTTTACTTTTTCTGCAGTTTTTTTACGCAGTAAGAAAAAAATTTCAATTTCATTTTCATTTTTGGAAACAAAATAAATTAAAAACTCCATTTTTATAAACAAACCCTACATTCTTTTTGTTTCTGCACTTTCTTCTCCCTCTTTCTGTGATTTTAGAATTAGGGCTTTTCATTTTAGATTTATAGGGTTTGTATTGCTACATATAGGCATAAGACATCCAACCCATGGCACGACTTGCATAGTTGGATCCCAATCCATGTCGCCCCTTGCGTGAATTAAAAAAAGAAAAAAATATTTTTTTTCATCGGTGCGCCCTGTGTAACCTAGTGCACTGGTACGCTGGATTATCCAAGCGCACCGTGAAAGTACTGTGATAAAAATTAAAAAATAAAAAATTTATCAGTGTGCCATATGTAAAATATAGCACCAATGTGCTATTTCATTATGGCGCACCACAAACGTGTTGTTTCGCACAAAAAAAATCAATTTTTAGAAACAAACCCTACATTCTTTTGTTTCTGCCCTTTCTTCTCACTCTTTCTGTGATTTCAAAATTAGGGTTTTTCATTTTAGATTTATAAGGTTTGTATTGCCATATATAGGCTTAAGAAATTCAACCCATGGGAAGACTTGCATAGTCATATCCCAATCCATGTCGTCCCTTGAGTGAATTTAAAAAAAAAAAACATAATTTATTTTTCATCAGTGCGCCCAGTGTAACCTAGCACACCAGTGCGCTGGATTATCCAAGCGGACCACAAAAGTACTGTGATAAAAAATTAAAAAAAAATAATAATTTATCAGTGCGCCATGTGTAAAATATGGCACTGGTGCGCTATTTCATTATGGCGCACCACGAATGTGTTGTTTTGCACAAAAAAATAAAAAATAAAAAATAAAAATCCATTTTTAGAAACAAACCCTACATTATTTTTGTTTCTACCCTTTATTCTTTTTGTTTTTTCCCTTCCTTCTCCCTTTTTCTGTGATTTTAGAATTAAGTCTTTTCATTTTAGATTTATAGCGTTTGTATTGCTATATATAGGCCTAAGACATCCAACCCACGGGACGACTTGCATAGTCGGATCCCAATCCATGTCGGCCCTTGCGTGAATTTAAAAAAAATAATTTTATTTTTCATCGGTGCACCCGGCGTAACCTAGCGCACTGGTGCACTGGATTATCCAAGTGCATTGTTAAAGTAATTTGTGATTAAAAAAAAAAAAAATTATTAGTGCGCCATATGTAAAATATGGCACGGGTGCGCTATTTCATTAAGGCACACCACGAATGTGTTGTTTTGAAAAATATTATTTTATTGTGTTAATTGGTGCACCATATATAACGCACTGCACCAGGTCTCCTAGTAGACATAGAGCACCATATGGTGGTCCCTTGTTTGCACAGGGCGTTTATGCTACAAAAACTAACATTTGACGATTTTTATTATTTTCTCTATTAATCAGTGTGGTGGTTAACATGTAATGCACCGGTACTCCTTGTTGACATGGAGCACTATACGGTCTATTATACTGTTTGGGCGGTGCATTTATAATACCTCCACGCACCGATGTCAGTGCATACACCATGAATGGTGCACCGGTTTCTTGAGATTTTTTTTTAACTTGAAAAGTTGACAATTTATTTATAAATATATTAATGGATGATATGGTACATGTTTCAAATTGATAAAGAAATGAATGACAAGAGATCAAGTAACAAAAATACTGATAACATATCAAGAAAAGCAAAAAATGAAAGTTCTTTATAAATTCTTTACAAAAAATATTATTTTTGAATTATATGTAAGTTTAACTAATATGTATGATTTAGTGTGTATTATGCAGAGCCACAAAATTACGAAGCTTGATAGGATTATTTCTGATCTAGGACTAGAAGAGCGTAAAAGCTTGATGGAAAATTTTCAAAAGGATGAATTAGGTGAATTAAAAAATACTATCGATCCAATATGAGTTTCTTTTTTTAATTTTCATTAATAATATACTTAAAATTATTAGATAACATGTGTCAAACAATCTATTAATTCACATCTGTTTAATGTTTTACAGGGACCAACAACTAAGAAAAGGAATGTTGTTCTAAGAAAAGAAAAAAAATAGAACATGCAAATGAAAATGAATTTCTCCTTAGCTCATCTAGAGTGATTGTGGGGTTTAGTGAAAGGGGGAAACACTTTTACAAAAGTTTGAGGGATCTAGTGGAATGAATGTATAGACATTCTTTCCACTTACATTACAAAAATCAATCCAATGATTCCAAGAACCAAATTTTATCTAAACTACAAGAAGAGTTTCCAGAGAATTGGTCAATGAGACATGTCAAACTTTTAATAGAAAAAACGTACAACAACAACAAAAAAGGAATGAAAAATAAATATTCATTTAAATGTTTGTCTAGAATTATTTATAAATATCACTTTTGTTATACTTACTTTTCCTATATCAATATAAAAATTAAATAGTTTATTGTCATGTTACATTTTCAGGAAGATTATAAAAATCTCAAAAGATGAACGAGTTGATATCAGAAATATGCCTGTAGGAATATCCAAAAGGGTGTACAAGGAGATGGTCAAAGAAACAGACAAAATTGCATCGCAAGAGGAGCCATCTCAACAACAACGTGCTTCAAATGTAATATGTAATCATTGATTTTTTCGATCATTAGGTACAATAAATAAGCAATTTATCATTAAATATTAATTTTCAAGTATTTTCTTGTAGAAAAGAAAAGAAAATGGAACCCATTCAACACATAAAACAGGACGACAAGGAAGAAAAATGTTGATATCCAAGTTTGTGAGTAATTGTTACTTCCTTATAACAACTTAACTAGATTTAATTTTTGTATTTTTTAAGTTGTTTTACAAAAATTATCATTGAATGTCTTTAAACAGGTGCTAACATACAAAGAAGAACCATCAGACGAATTGATTGAAATTGGGTTAAATATGGGTTTTGAGTATATGTTGGCATATCATAAATTAATTGTGGAATTTGTAAGCATCTATTGATCTTGTTTTACTTAGCTCCATCTATAATTAATAGAACAAAAAAAAAATTATATTAAATATATGATTTGTTATGGGGTATAAAACTTGCAGGAAACAAAGTATGGAACTACGGCAAAAGATGAAATCTTGAAATATGGCATGTTACATGGTTTTGAAAGAATGTGTATAGTTTATGACTCAATTGTTGAAATGGTACGTCATTTATTTTCAATTTACATTGATGTATATTATTTAATATTACAATTTTCATTATTCTCACCAATGTATATACACTCATTACAGTTTATTTTTATGTTTGTAGATGGAAGGTGAAGAAGAAGAAAACAATGAACACCGTGAACAAAAAATTCCTGAAAATAACCCAAGTCATGGAAGTAGCTCTAGCAGTGACAACAGTTCAAGTGAAGAATGATGATCACTATGTTTGGATATCAAAGCAAAGCGTTGTATTTTTTGAAATATTATCCTGTGAAATCAAACATTTTTTTTAATGTAATGGACATAGTGTCCCAATTGAAAGACAAAGGGATACCAATAACTGTCGCATTTTGTATGAAAAAGAATGTCTTATATATGTGTGTGTGTGTGTGTGTGTGTGTGTGTGTTATAATTTATTTTATTACGATCTCCATTGTCACTGTGAAATGTAACACCATTGATTAAATTTATGGATGATTAAATATTATAATGGAGAGATGTGAAATTTGATGATATGATATAACAAATTAATCCAAATATCACATTCAAATGCACTAATAAAAATTTAATTCATATGAATACTGTTATAAGATATATATGTGTCAACTTTTGATGAATAATGAATTTTAAAAAATCACAATAATTATGATATGATATAAAAAATTAATCCAAACATCACATTCAAATGAATTAATAAAAATTAAATCACTATGAATATTGTTATAAGATGTGTCGACTTTTGATGAATAATGAATTTTAAAAAATCACAATAATTGCACTGTCACAGGTCGATGTTTCTAAAAAATACAAAATGAACACCGGTGCATGTCAGTTACTGTACACTGGTGTGTTTGTATTATGAAACACACTGGTGCATTTCTACGACCTATGGCCACCGCAAAAATACCAAAACCAATTAAAAATATCAGTGCATTTGTGCGGTACTATACACTGGTGCGTTTATGTGGAGCTACGCACCGATGCATTTGTACGACCTATGGGCACCGCACAAATACTGATACCAATTATAAATTTGGTGTGTTTGTATGATACACTACACCAGTGCGTTTATGTGGCACTACACAATGGTGCATTTGTACGACCTATGGGCTTTGCAAAAATACCGATACGAATTATAAATCTTGGTGCGTTTCTATGATACTGTGCACCAGTGCGTTTATGTGCCACTACGCACCGGTGCATTTGTACGACTTATGGGCACCGCACAAATACCAATACCAATTATAAATCTCGGTGCGTTTGTGTGATACTGCGCACTGGTGCGTTTCTATAAGTCTACATTCCAGTGTGTTGAGATGACCTATGGGCACCACACAAATCCCAAGACCAATTAGAATGGCCATGTGCGTTGTATCACCAACACTGTGCCCGGTGCGGTTTTATACCTTGATGGCCCAGTGCATGTTCCTTCGACCTCTCCGGGCCACCTTCTAGATGACACGCACTGGTGCGTTGAAGCCTGAGTAGTTCATCGATGAAAAAAACATCCGTAATAACCTTCAGCCACCCATTTTTTTTAGTTGTATTGAATTTTCGTTAGAAGCTCTGCCAAAACCTCCTAACCATAAACGGATGTTGTAGTGAATATTTTTTTGACAATTTTGGCCAATTTTATAACACTAAAAACCTCCTTTATAACCTCCACTAGAGGGTCTTTTCCTTGTAGTGGAGACATGAAAAATGTTGTGGATCCTACTCCAAGTTGGGAGCTCCAACTCATATGCTACCTCCCTGTTGTAGCTGCTACAACACCACCCAAAATTTTGGGTATATTCGAAATTTTGGGTCCCCCTCTGCTCGCTTAGTCATTAAGGTCTTTCACCCGACCTGCAGTCAGTGACATCCCAGTGACCTATCCCCAACCCCTCATGAGATTTCTCACCATCATGATCAGATGTTATTGCTGCAATCACGCCATGTGTGGGAGGGATCATCCATCATACGCTCGAATAAGAACTTTTCTGTGCATTGAGGATGTACATTAGTAGCCCCCTCGCCATGGGTCATTAAGCATGTTGTTTGAATACTTCTCTTAAGCTCGTTAGTCTCATATGTTTTATCTAGGGACACCATTCTCAAAGAGTAACTGTGATGTGATAATGTTCCATACAAGTCGATCCCACGGATTATATACTCATCAATGTCATCACCACACCGAGGGAAATGCACTAAAGCTAAACAAAAAGGTCACAGCTATGAAGCAAGACACTTTCATATACATGCCCCCTGCCCAGGTGGAGATGAGACTTAAGGTTACCATTGAAGACCATTTTTAAGGCAGATGACAAGAATGTGCCCACAAGTCAGAAGGAGGAGAAAGTTAAAATTATTTTCAGATGGACGATGGTGTGGTGTATTTTCATTCAGATAAAGGATTGAGGAAAGGATTGTTCATGGTTGACCGAATTCAACAAAATAATTCTTCACTAATGTACATCGGATTCTTAGAAACACTCCATTTGGAAGTGTCCATACCGGATGCCATCTCGCATGAACCAGGAGCATTTGCCGTGATTTATCAAATCTAAGCTTAAATAGGAACCGGACGAGGTAGTCATATTACGAGATGGAAAATATCTCACCTTAAAGGGAGTTCTGAAGATCCTACACAACACCAGCTCAATGTTGATCTCCTAGATGTACACATAGAAAGGAACACATTTCACCAATTTGACAAGTCTAGTCTGAAGTATAGCCCGGGTGGAGAAAGTGGACTTAGAAGATTTCCCTGAAGAAAGATAATCTCATTCAAAGGTGTTTTCGTTCCGAGCCGAAGTGCGAAAGCGCACATGTTGATGTTGGCAAGACAATGGTACAACTAAAAGGGTTTTTTCTATTTTATGCAGTTGAATGAAATGGTTCACGGGTTCAAAATGCGTCATGATAAGCATCGTAAGGGTCATCACTGTCAATTTGGTGATTAAATATGGGTTTACATCGACAAATTAGGAGTGATCCAGGAGTATGATCTAGTTTCTCCAAGTTTACAAGTCTCAATTGTTTCCGGGAACAACGACGAACTATAGAGTTCATCGCTTTAAATCCGACACTTCTTTCAGTTTCTCATCATCCATCAAAGTATGGGTGTAGGTTTGTTGGTTCAGGTGCATGGTGAGATTTAGGTTTGATTTTTTAGGTAATGGGTGCATTAGTAGTTTTTGGCACAATTTCAAATATCTAAACGCACCTTGGGAAGCAATATTTGTTAAAACTAAGCTACATGGCGGGCGCACACTCGATCGACCAAGGTTACGATTTGAAACATTAAACCGGGGTGTGAAAAAAATATGGTTTCAAAACCATATGAGATGGTGGATCAGAACTATATGAAAACATCACAAATGGGTGCAATTATTTCGATGGCAGGGTTTTCAACCTATGGTAAAATGTTTGGAGTGGATATATATATATATATATATATATATATAGTGGTCAAAAGTTGTGTTTAAACATGGAGCGAAATATTATAAGAAACCTACAGCGGCATTGTTATAATAACTATGGGGAAATTTATGGTCAAAAGTAGAGCAGAGTTGTAAAAAGTATGACGATCCATAACCTATGTTGTAAACAGTGCAGAGTTACGACTTTGCTGGAGGAAGTTACGATATGCACGGTTGTAAAATCGTTTTTTTAATCAGAAAACGTAGATTTTATGGTGATTTCGTGGCATGGGCCACTTAAATAATGCTACCATATGCCCTAATCAGTGCCATATAAGTAACGTTATCATTTTTTATTTCTAGCAATAATGATCTCCCACGTGTCTCATTCCTCATCAACACTCTTGATATTTGTTCACGGTGGCTGGTCAAAAATTCCAATTGTTAGCAGAAATAACGATGATAGATGATGTTTCTGAAGAGGCCGATAGAGATTGCATGCTTATCCAACCCATGACCGTGCCTTCCCTTGTACATACCATGGAGAGGTTTTCCGCACGATTAATACGCATGAGCCCGTTTTGAAGATTGGTTGAACGCTGTAATGCTTAGTAAAAAACAAATATAATAACAGGTCAAACCAACTAAGGTAACGCATATTGTTCTACGTTCAGAAATCGTGGGTTCTGCCATAGGTCACTGGATATTAGCTATGGAATAAGGCGAATGTACTAATAATCCCAAGGTTACACATCCTTTCATCCCGAAAACAGATTCGAATGGCATTGTCCGGCTGCACTTTCATGCGGGATATATGGTAGATATCTGCTCAAATTTCCTTCATATTTGACATCCAAGTCAAGTAGCGACTACCATCTCAATGCGATTCGTTCGATTCTTCCTCTAACGAAATATGCTCGTGCCTCATGAAGGACATGATTGAAAATAGAGCATGGTTCGACAAGGACGCAATACGCTAATTAGCCACGCAGACGCAGTTCAGCCCAGGTCTCTAAGTCACAGATCTATGAGGCAAGCATAAAGTGCGACTTGGTGGTGGTAGTGACCCTGCGACCCTTTTGAAGTCTCAGTCCAAGTGAAGATAAAGTCGCGCGACCCCTCCAGGTCGCTGAGTAGCAATACAAGCTGTTGGATAGGAAATGTGACCATGTGACTGTGCGACCTCTTCGAGGTAGCAAGGTCGCGAAAGGATGTGTCCAAGGGAAGCTGCGACTGTCCCATTTTCTTGACTACGCGACCTTTTATCAGTGAATGCGACCCTTCTCTAAGGCAAACACACGCCTACCCAAACTCAAAGACACACTCTTAAATCGCATGGGCACTCACACACTGATACTACAGGGATGTGATCGAAGCTTTAATACAAGATAGAAAAGCCTTGTGGGCTACGTAATGGAACACTTATGAATCTTGGTAGCCGAAAGGAAGCTCATCGACATCAAATTTTACTACATCATGAGCTAAAATGCATGTGCTTTCGCGAGCCTATCGATAGAGGCGCTCCCAGCCTTTGACACCTTTTAATAGCTGCTAATATCCTTTGGCCTTTGCATTGTGGTTATTAAATGGTTGGTTTGAAGGTTCAAAAAGGTTATGGGCTTTCTGCTTCAGAGTTGTTGATTCCTTGTGCATGTGGTAATGGTGTGATTCGCCATTCATGCAAGGAACCAGTTTTTTGGAACATCGCTTGTTGTTATACACGGATATCACAACCTGAATACATGATCGGTGCACACTTGTTCACAATGCCTGTATATTAAATTTTCCCGAGATTCTATTGAGTCAAAAGCTGGAGGCTATAAACCCATCACGTTCTGTGGGAGATGGCGTTGGCAGGGGGTTTTTCTTTATTCTATTGATGGACCTCGCCGCAAACATTCAAATCTTGGATGAAATCAATAGAGTCCACGCCGTGACACAACATTTGACTACACAGGGGTCTAACTGATTTTAGCTGTGACCCAATTATTACATGTTTATGTTGATTCCCTAACATGTGTGTGTATATGTATACATACACATATATATAATATATATGGATGATTCAATTTTTTTCTCGCAGGTCACAGATTGCATGAAGTCACAGGTCACAGATTGTTCTAGGTCACAAGTCGTGAAATCAGGGAAGTCGCAGATCCTGGCAGGTCGCAGGTCACAGATATTGGCAAGTCGCAGGTTGTGGATTGTTCTAGGTCGCAAGTCACGAAATCAGTGAAGTCGCAGATCCTAGTAGGTCGCAGGTCGCAGATGTTGGCAAGTCGCAGGTCGCAGAATATTTCAAGTCGCAAGGGTAACCAACAGACAAGAAGGAAAAAAGCCAGGGAAGCCCAAAGGGAAAGTTTCTATTATAAATAATCCTTCGGGAACTTGTAAATGATATTTGGTTTGGGACTCAAGCTGAGGACATTGTATTACCAGAGGATTATACAATTTGAGCATGAATACAAGAATTTTGAAAAATCCCTTTGTGGATCTGGTGTTGACATATGTATGAGCGCTATTGAGTATTATATTTTCAGTTTCTAAACATCTTTAGATTAAGGGAACTGTATCTTCAATTCATATCACAATTGGATAGCATTTTTCTGAGTATGTTAATGGTGGTTGAGTTCATTTCACTCTCTTAATGAATGTTGATGACTTTGCTTATTAGCATTTGTGTTATCATTTAAAAATTTTAGGAAGTGAAGGGTGTTCTTGCCATAAGGAATTGTTTCTTTTGTGGTCAGAACAGTTTACAAGCATGACCCTAAGGATGTGTTATTAACAACACTTCCTTCAGTACTTATGCTTCATTATTTCCTCTTGCTACTCATAGTGTTATATGTACATTTAATGCATCAATCATATGTCTTGTATCATCTGATTAAGTGTGTATCCACTGGTTTATAGAGTTTAAGCGAGACCCAAATAAAGGAGAAATTAGCGGTAGCCAGACCCACACCTTGGATGGGATCCCTATTCCAAACGATTCAAGGTCTAATTGAGACCTTTTACTGGGGAGATCCCCTTCTGTTGGCTGGATAGATTTTCCCATCAACAGAATTGGTGCTAGAAGGAGGGCTAGATGACAAGCTGAGCCCTTAGAGCCTGCATTTAATCTCATATCTGTAATGGCTCATTCCAAAATCATTCTCATGAGATGTTTGTCATAGTTTTATGAGCCTCGATGCCTCATCCCCGATGAACTTATGTATCACTTGTCCCAGCTAAAATTCGATGGTGAAAACATAGTGTCTATAACCAGACACCTTTTAGATTTCTGTGACTTTGGTGAGTGCTACGAAATTGACAATGAAGGTTTGAGTTGTTTTCTTTTCTTCCTCACTCTCGAAGGTCACGCTAAGCAATGGTGCCACACATTTCCGGAAGCTTCCATCCATTCGTTTGAACAAATCGCCAGTGAATTACAACAAGCTTTTCACACGTACAATTTTCAAAATGTATTAATAAAGTTAAGTGACATCAGAATGGAACCTCAGGAACCTCTAGATGAATTCTCTATTAGATTTGTCCATTATTTTTTTGAGTTCCCTGAAAGGGATGTTGATTGGAAATTGTTAAGTGAACAGTTCAGGTATGTGATCCTCGTTTCTCTTGAACAATTTCAAGTAGCAACTCAGCCTGATCCTAGTGTTCCCTATGACGACCCGCAAGTTTCCAGCTCTTCAAACTGCGTCCCTAATGCTTCCTTTTCCATCTCCCCGAGTCTAGACCACATTCAGTCCTCCAAGGAGAGTATTGCTATTTGTGATATTCTTGCTCCTCCTCCTGAGTTGTCAGGTAGTGGAGTTGTGACCTCGAAAGTTCTGAGAAAGGATAGACACTTGCAGGAGGATAAAGCCTATTGTACTACCTTTGAATCTTTCATGCACCCTGTCGAATCAAGGCTTGAAAACCAGATGGGCCCAACATCCCTCCAGGTTCATGAAACCTACCTCGAGCCCACTCGATGTCTCCCTGGACACAGTCCTAAATCTGATTCGCATACTGATTATGAATCGACTCCTATCGCGGATGAAGTTGATTCCCTTACAAGGCCTGTTAGATCATTGTTTTCTTTGAATGACATGGATGTGCGTATTGAAAAGCCTTATACAGTTAACGCCCCTGCGGCTCAATATTTTTTTTCATTATTCCCTGATTTATTTCATGAGTTTACCACACCAGTAATTTCTTCGAGACATTCAAAATTTCCTTATACTGGTATTGGCGACAATCATAATCACGCAGATGGTGCTTCATAATCACAGTTCAAAATTGATGAATCTTTTAGATCTGATATTTCTCACTCAGAATATTTAGACAGCCATAGGAGCGATTTCCTGTCCGGACAACCTCAAGATGTCCTCTTTATTGATCCATCCCAGTTAGTAACTCCCGAGGAGCCTAACATGCCAGGTACCAAACTTTATAAAATCGATGGTTCTAGTGATCATTGCTTATCTGAAAACATATTCACTCACACTGCCGAGGACTGTCACTCGTATCTCTCTGCTGACTATAATCTACTTCATGAAGATCCGAGTACCTATCAGGGAATCAAAGCACTTCTGCTTCTGCTGGCCGTTACCCCTAGTCATTCTGATCCTGATGAGACCCGTCAAACAACTCCAGCTAGGGTTTCTCAGCTTATGGTTTTTGAAATAACGACTCCCTAGTACCATGCTCCTCCCAACATAACCACGTCGGATATCATTTCATTTGGGTGGATCTTTCATTCTAGTAAGGTTTCCCTGAGCACATATTCCTGTCCCCCAATAGCTGGTGTGAAACAACTGATATGCCCCAATTTATTCACTGGTAAGAAAACACCAGCCATTGTCTCTAATATTTCCAGTTGTTTCCCAGCCAGTACTAGTTGCAATCAGGCACTAACATGTGATTTTTGGAAAATCCCTCAACTGCCCGAAAACCTTCCAGTAAATTCACCCCATCCTAGCAAATCTAAAGAATCCGATTCATTGGATTATCCATCTGTCAGTGCGCAAAAATTTGGCTGAATTGATATAAAGCCCACTGACATCTTTCCAATTACTACAATTGATGATCACATCCATTCGCCAGTTGATCTCACAAACCCATCTACGTTGGGAAGCCCCTCGCTCAAAGGTCCGGAGTTTGTTCAAGACTATGAGGAATTTCAAGCTCCACTAGACATGGATTTGGATCCCCATACCCTTGACCAAACCCAAGAGCAATCCCGAACTAAGGTTTTCAAAATTAGGGTTTCTACTCTTGGATTCGCAAGTATATGTAATTTTCCTGGCACATGCTTTTTGTTTCCATCCCATAAAATCGATCATCCTCACCACCATAACAAGGATGCTGGTTTTTTCGACCAATCCTATCCGGTGAAGGTTCCTGCAAATAGGAAATGGCTTACCCATCACCCATCAGACCTAGGATTGTGTATGAATGGATTTGTGTCATTTATAAATAGTTTTAAGCTTCGAGAATATATTGTTGTGTATCAGGATAAGAGTGAAATTCAGCTTGCACAATCCACTTTGGCACATTATTTGGTAAGTAGCCATGACCTTCTTGCTATTGCACATGCTCTACAGGTAAGTCTTGCTGTTGGTGCACGATATTGTAAGCTGGCTCTGATTGCGAACATTGTCGTTGTTGTAGGTCGGGAACTAATGTGATGGCTGCACTAGAAAGCTGATTTCACATAACCTGACCTCATCATTGGTTAAGATAGGGTTTTAGGTGTAGGCTAGCTAGGACCTGTTAATAAAATTTGTTAGTTCAAAGTTTTTGATTAGGTTTACTTGCCAAATTATTACTTTATAATTTAAAAGTGTGTTTTCTATTTTTGTTTACAATTAATATCTTTGGCATCATCATGTTACAAGTACTTTCCATTCATTTCTTTTTCAGTTGCTTGTTGCTGCATAAATAATCACTGCTTGTATTGCGCCTCTTTTCCACCTAAAACTGGTTGATCGTTCTCGCACATGGCGTTACATTGCATCTTGAGCCTCGCCTATTACATTGCGTCGTACACTTTCTTCCTCACATAATTTCCACAAATTGTTGATATAGCTTTGAAAATATTCCACATATCGCCTATCACTGCATGAGCCATCATTGAAACCCTACCACCTTGCGGACTTGTTCTGCCCCAATTGCTAAAACAGTAACCCCATTGTTTGCGTGAGGTTGCGGTGGCTATCTCAAGAGGCAGCTTTCTCTCAGAACAGATCATCGAGGTCGCATTCTCAACAAGATGCCTATGAGTCTAAACGTATTAGCCAGGGAGATATGAGCCAGTTGTTTGTGGGAGACCTAATAAGTTTGAATGACCCAATACCCATAAGCCTAAGCCTTGTGCCCAGCATAGTCTTGGACATCTTAATGATCTGTTTTGCATGTTTCGCCTATGGTAGATGGGATGTGAAGGTTTGGCATAAGGGCAAATCCAAATCAGCATATCTTTTAGTTTCTATAAAACAAGAAACAACCTCTCTTGCTTGTAAAACAAGTCGGGATCCCTCATCCGCCCATGAAAAATAAGTGCCACGAGCACATGAAAATAAGTGCCACGAGCACATGAAAATAAGGGCTACAAGCACATGAAACAAATAAGGGTAAAGGATCGAGAAAGGCTTCCTGCGTAGAGAGGTAATGCAACGACTCCGCCGGGGCACTAACCAGGCTCACTGGCAGCGGAGAAACATTTTTGATTTCTTGAAGTGACTCCGCCAGGGTACTATCCAGGCCTGCTGGAAACGGAGCAATGCTGGAAACTTACTTTAAAAATCCTGAAAATAATAAACCTGCTGCCTTGCTCTTCACATCATCAACAAGATACTAGTGCCTGTGAGCTCCCACTTTGGTGTGTTTTGATTAGTGAGACCTAGCTGAGGCACAAGGACGAGGCATATTTGTAAAGGCAAAAGTAATACAAAGGGTACCCGCAGAACCTGTTCAATATTCCCTTGCATCACTATCTTGGCTCAGACTTTTGTTGTGATATTGACAGAGATGCTGGATTCTACTAGTGGTTCACCATTTGTTGTAGCCGCTACAACACCACCCAAAATTTTGGGTATATTCGAAATTTCGGGTCCCCCTCTGCTCGCTTAGTTGTTAAGGTCTTTCACCTGACCTGTAGTCAGTGACATCCCAACGACCTATCCCCAACCCCTCATGAGCTTTCTCACCATCATGATCAGATGTTTTTGCTGCAATCACGCCATGTGTGGGAGGGATCATCCAGCATATGCTCGAATAAGAACTTTTCTGTGCATTGAGGATGTACATTAGCAGCCCCCTCGCCATGGGTCATTAAGCACGTTGTTTGAATAATTCTCTTAAGCTCGTTAGTCTCATATTTTTTATCTAGGGACACCATTCTCAAAGAGTAACTATGATGTGATAATGTTCCATAAAGGTCGATCCCACGGATGATATACTCATCAATGTCATCACCGCACCGAGGGAAATGCACTAAATCTAAACAAAAAGGTCACAACTATGAAGCAGGACACTTTCATATACATGCCCCTTGCCCAGGTGGAGATGAGACTTAAGGTTACCATTGAAGACCATTGTTAAGGCAGATGACAAGAATATGCCCACAAGTTAGAAGGAGGAGCAAGTTAACATTATTTTCAGATGGAGGATGGTGTGGTGTATTTTCATTCAGATAAAGGATCGAGGAAAGGATTTTTCACGGTTGACCGAATGCAACAAAAGCATTCTTCACTAATGTACATCGGATTCTCAGAAACACTCCATTTGGAAGTGTCTATATCGGATGCAATCTTGCATGAACCAAAAGAATTTGCTGTGATTTATCAAATCTAAGCTTAAATAGGAACCAGACGAGGTATTCATATTATGAGATGGAAAATATATCACCTTAAAGGGAGTTCTGAAGATCCTACACAAAACCAGCTTAATGTTTATCTCCTAGATGTACACACAGAAAGGAACACATTTCACCAATTTGACAAGTCTAGTCTGAAGTATAGCCCAGGTGTACAAAGTGGACTTAGAAGATTTCCCTGAAGAAAGACAATCTCATTCAAAGGTGTTTTCGTGCCGAGCCGCAGTACGAAAGAACACATGTTGATGGTGGCAAGACAATGGCATAGCTAAAAGGGTTTTTTATATTTTCCGCAGTTGAATTAAATGGTTCACGAGTTCAAAATGCATCATGATAAGCATCAGAAGGGTCATCACTGTCAATTTGGTGATTAAGTATGGGTTTACATCAACAAAGTAGGAGTGATCCAGGAGTATTATCCAGTTTCTCCAAGTTTACATGTCTCAATTGTTTCCGGGAACAACAACGAACTATAGATTTCGTCTCTTTAAATCTGACACTTCTTTCAGTTTCTCATCATCCATCAAAGTACGAGTGTAGGTTTTTTGGTTCAGGTGCATGGTGTGTTGTGTAACCAGCTCCAAAAATAGAAGAAAAGAGATATCAACGCCTTAGAAATAAGCCACTTCGAGGGAGAAACCTCCAATACATTACATAAATGAACAATTCTTGGATGATACAAATGACCAAAACCTCCTTCTATATATATAGGAGTCCATGGGGCCACAATATAATCCTAGTGGGGCCACAATGTAATCCTAGCCGACCTAACAATAATAATGTAAGGGCACAATAATAATAATATGGGGGTTACAAGACTACAACAATAACAATAAGGGGGGCTACACTAACATAATAAGGGACTACACTATTAATATAGGGACTTAACATGCCCCTCTCCTTCAAACAAGTGTTGTCCTCAACGCTTGATTATTTCTTGATGCTTCTGTATAAAATTCTCATCCTCCCATGTGGAATATTCTACAGGAAATTTCTTGCACTTGCTGAGATACTCTGAAATTGATCGTACTTGTCGAGTTCTTGTTTCTATTATTTCTTCAGAACTTCTTTCAATGTGATGTTGATCTTCCTGTTGTTTTATTTGATTCTGCACCAAAGTTAGGTTATCCTTTGAGAGTTGGAGAACTTGTTGTTGATGCTCAATGTGATATTCCACTACTTTACCATCCATATTACATTTTATTTGATCCTTCAAACCATCCAAATTAGCCTTCATTTCTGCTTTTAAACCATCTATGTCATCTTCAGTTTCTCTTCGTAAGATCAATTTTTTTTTCACTTGGTACCGTAATTTTGATATCTCATACTGCAATTCTTCCTCTTCATGCATCATTGTATAGATTTATGAGGGCTTAATGGGTATGGAATTATTTTTTAGAGGCATTATATAACCCAATTCTGATAAATATTCTTCAATAGGCCCTTGGAATCACTTCAAACTTATTTTTCAAACAAACGTTATGCAATTTTTAAAAAACAAATACACACCTTTTTCTTGTTTTTGAGGAGCTCGATATTGAAATTGTATTATCTCTGTGATTGCGACTCTTCAATATCTGAAATTCAGCAATGAAATAGCCCTCTAAATTCTCTTTTTAATGAAATGGGTCTGACCTGATTTGGATTCTCCAAGACAAAGTTATGTCCAATCTCCCACAATGACCTAATTATGGACTGGTTCAGTAGAGCGAACTTGTACGACTTTCCACGTGTCACTGTTTCGTATTTTATCTCTGAAATTGATAGCCAAGAAACCACCATCTGTGTACTTGTGATAAATTTTTACGGCACTCCAATCCGATGCCCAGAGAGAGATTTATTGAACTTTTCCCACGATCACCTATTGGAGATGAAATTCAGGAGCCTGACAAAGCACTACCTTCCACAAATCATATCTCCAAATATATTGTGAACCAAGCTCTGAAATTTTTTTATGAATTTCCTCAGGATTTCAGCTTTGCACCATACGAATTTCAGACTCTGAACCTTCGTAAAAAAAAAGTTATAGCGAAAATTCCACGATGACCTGTTTAGGAGCCTAAAAAAAGGCCTAACTTCCACAGATGATATCTCCGCAAATATTGCAAAACAAGCTCTGAAATTCTTAGAAAAGCTTCCTCAGGATTTCGGCTTCTCACCCTAAAAGTTTCAGCTTCTGAAACTTTGTAGAAAAAAAGTTATAGCGAACATGCCACGATGACCTGTTTGGAGCAGCGAAACCCTAGAATCCAAAGCTCTGATACCAAATGTTGTGTAACCAGCTCCAAAAATAGAAGAAAAGAGATATCAACACCTTAGAAATAAGCCACTTTGAGGGGGAAACCTCTAATACATTACATAAATGAACAATTATTGTATGATACAAATGACCAAAACCTCCTTCTATATATAGGAGTCCATGGGGCCACAATATAATCCTAGTGGGGCCACAATGTAATCCTAGCCGACCTAACAATAATAATGTAAGGGCACAATAATAACAATATGGGGGTTACAAGACTACAAAAATAAAAATAAAGGGGGCTACACTAACATAATAAGGGACTACACTATTAATATAGGGACTTAACATGGTGAGATTTAGGTTTGATTGTTCAGGTAATGGGTGCATTAGTAGTTTTTGGCACAAATTCAAATATATAAATGCACCTTGGGAAGCAATATTTATTAAACCTAAGCTACATGGCGGGTGTACATTCGATGGACCAAGGTTACGATTTGAAACATTAAACTGGGGTGTGAAAACCATATGGTTTCAAAACCATATGAGATGGTGGAGCAGAACTATATGAAAACATCACAAATGGGCGCAATTATTTCAATGGCGGGGTTTTCAACCTATGGTAAAACGTTTTTAGTGGATATATATATATTTATAGTGGTCAAAAGTTGTGTTTAAACATGGAGCGAAATATTATAAGAAACCTACAGCGGCACTGTTATAATAACTATGGGGAAATTTATGGTCAAAAGTAGAGAAGAGTTGTAAAAAGTATGACGATCCATAACCTATGTTGTAAACGGTGCAGAGTTACGAAGTTGTTGGAGGAAGTTACGACATGTATGGTTGTAAAATCATTTTTTTAATCAGAAAACACAGATTTTATGGTGATTTCGTGGCATGGGCCACTTAAATAATGCAGCCATATGCCCTAATCAGCGCAATTTAAGTACCGTTATCATTTGTTACTTCCAGCGATAATGATCTCCCACGTGTCTCATTCCTCATCAAAACTCTTGATATTTGTTCACGGTGGCTGGTCAAAAATTCCAATTGTCAAAAAAAAATAGCGATGATCGATGATGTTTCTGAAGAGAATGATAGAGATTGCATGCTTATCCAACCCATGACCGTGCCTTCCCTTGTACATACCATGGAGATGTTTTCTGCGCAATTAATACACATGAGCCCATTTTGAAGATTGGTTGAACACTGTAATGCTCAGTAAAAAAAAAATATAATAACAGGTCAAACGTGCTAAGGTAACACATATTGTTTTGCGTTTGGAAATCGTGGGTTCTGCCACAGGTCACTAGATATTAGCTATGAAATAAGGCGAATGTACTAATAATCCCAAGGTTACACATCCTTTCATCCCAAAAATAGATTCGAATGGCATTTTCTGGCTGCACTTTCATGCGGGATATATGGTAGATATCTGCTCAAATTTCCTTCATATTTGACATCCGAGTCAAGTAGCGACTACCATCTCAATGTGATCCATTCGATTCTCCCTCTAATGAAATCTGCTCGTGCCCCATGAAGGACATGATTGACAATAGAGCACGGTTCGACAAGGACGCAGTACATTATTTAGCCACGCGGTCGCAGTTCAGTCCAGGTCGCTGTGTCGCAGATCTATGAGGCAAGCATAAAGTGCGACTTGGTGGTCGTAGCGACCCTGCGATCCTTTTGAAGTCTCAGCCCAAGTGAAGATAAAGTCACGCGACCCCTCCAGGTCGCTGAGTCACAATACATGCTGTTGGACAGGAAATGCGACCATGCGACTATGCGACCTTTCCGAGGTCACAAGGTCACGAAAGGATGTGTCCAAGGGAAGCTGCGACTGTCCCATTTCCTTGACTACACGACCTTTGATCAGTGAATGCGACCCTTCTCTAAGGCAAACACATGCCTACCCAAACTCAAAGACACACTCTTAAATCGCATGAGCACTCACACACCGATACTACAGGGATGTGATCGAAGCTTTAATACAATATAGAAAAGCCTTGTGGGCTACGTAATGGAACGCTTATGAATATTGGTAGCCGAAAGGAAGCTCATTGGCATCAAAGTTTACTACATCATGAGCTAAAATGCATGTGCTCTCGCGAGCCTATCGATAGAGGCGCTCCCAGCCTTTGACGCCTTTTAACAACTGCTGATATCCTTTGGCATTTGCGTTTTCATTATTAAGTGGTTGGTTTTAAGGTTCAAAAAGGTTATGGGCTCGCTGCTTCAGAGTTTCTGATTGCTTGTGCATGTGTTAATGGTGTGATTCGCCATTCATGTAAGGAACCAGTTTTCCAGAATATCGCTTGTTGTTATACATGGAGATCACAACCTGAATACATGATCGGTGCACACTTGTTCACAATGACTGTATATTAAATTTTCCTGAGCTTATACTGAGTCAAAAGCTGGAGCTATAAACCCATCACGTTCTGTGGGAGATGGCGCTGGCAGGGGGTTTCTCTTTATTCTATTGATGGACCTCACCGCAAACATTCAAATCCTAGAAGAACTCAATAGAGTCCACGCCGTGACACAAAATTTGACTACATAGGGGTCTAACTGATTTTAGCTGTGAACAAATTATTACATGTTTATGTTGATTCCTTAACATGTGTGTGTATCTGTATACATACACATATATATAATATATATGGCTGATTCAATTTGTTTTCTCGTAGGTGGCAAATTTCATGAAGTCACAGGTCACGGATTGTTCTAGGTCGCAAGTCGCGAAATCAATGAAGTCGTAGATCTTGGTAGGTCACAGGTTGTAGATATTGGCAAGTCGCAGGTCGTCAATTTTTCTAGGTCGCAAGTCGTGAAATCAGTGAAGTCGCAGATCTTGGTAGGTCGCAGGTCGCAGATGTTGGCAAGTCGCAGGTCGCAGATGTTGGCAAGTCACAGGTCGCATAATCTTTCAAGTCGCAAGGGCAACCAATAGA
Organism: Pinus albicaulis; assembly: GCA_034641835.2. Lineage (NCBI taxonomy): Eukaryota > Viridiplantae > Streptophyta > Pinopsida > Pinales > Pinaceae > Pinus > Pinus albicaulis. The sequence continues at coordinate 320,222,007 of CM076582.1, forward strand.
TAGGAAGGCGAAAATCCAGGGAAGCCCAAAGGGCAAGTTTCTATTATAAATACTCCTTCGGGAACTTGTAAATGATCTTTGGTTTGGGACTCGAGTTGAGGACATTTTATTACCAGAGGATTATAAAATTTGAGCATGAATACAAGCATTCTGAAAAATCCCTTTGTGGATCTCGTGTTGACATATGTATGAGCGTTATTGAGTATTATATTTTTGGTTTCTGAACATCTTTAGATTAAGGGAACTATATCTTCAATTCATATCACAATTGCAAAGCAATTTGCTGAGTGTGTTAATGGTGGTTGAGTTCATTTCACTCTCTTAACGAATGTTGATGACTTTGCTTATTAGCATTTGTGTTATCATTTAAAACTTTTAGGAAGTGAAGGGTGTTCTTGCCATAAGGAATTGTTTCTTTTATGGTCTGAACAGTTTACAAGCATGACCCTAAGGATGTGTTGTTAACAACACTTCCTTCGATACTTATGCTTCATTATTTCCTCTTGCTACTCATAGTGTTATATGTACCTTTAATGCATCAATCATATGTCTTGTATCATCTTATTAAGTGTGTATCCATTGGTTTATAGAGTTTAAGCGAGACCCAAAGAAAGGAGAAATTAGCGGTAGCCGGACCCACACCCCGGATGGGATCCCTATTCCAAACGGTTCAAGGTCTAATTGGGACCTTTTACCGGGGAGATCCCCTGCTGTTGGTCGAACATATTTTCCCATCAACACTCCCCCACATGTCATATTACCTTGTGTGGCCCATAAAAATGGGGCTTGAACTTCTCAGCTCCGTTCTGCTTCAACATTGACTTCTTATATGACTAAAGATAGAGGTAGACCAAATCATTTAACTCAAACTACATCTCCATGTACCCTCAACCTGCATGCAACTTCTCCTGGTTTTGAGTTATAGAAATTTTTTCCTTAAGAGCGCGAAGTATATCTTGACTCTCTTGGATACAATCCTTGGCCCTAGGGGCCTTGCTTGCTCCAAACATCACATCAGCAATTGTTAAAGCATCATAACCATATAAAGCACAAAATGGAGACATATTGATCGACATATGAAATGTCGTGTTGTAGCAGTATTCTCCCAGATGAATCCAATGCAACCATGCCTTTTTCTGCCCCAACACATAGTTCCGCAAGTAGCCTTCTAGCCACCTATTTACTATCTCTTTCTACCCATCCGTCTGTGGGTGATAACTAGTACTGGGTGTTAACTCGGTACCCACTAAATGGAAAAGCTCCTGCCAAAATCTGCCCATGAAACGGCTATGCCTATCACTGACTATGGTCTTGGGGAGACCATGACGTCTAAAAACATCCCTGAAAAATAGTCCAGCCACCTGTGAAGCAGTGTATCGTGAAGAGATGGAAAAGAAATTAGCATACTTCATCAATCTATCAATGAACACATAGATACAATCCTTGCCATCCACCATAGGAAACCCCATGATCAAGTCCATGGAAATGCTCTCCCACTTCTTCTCTGGAATGGGAAGGGGTTGTAACAACCCCATGGGATGGCTCAACTATCCTTTGTTCTTCTGGAAAACTTCGCACTCCTTGGCATGTCAGAGTAAGTCCTTCTTAAACCCTCTCCATGAGAACCTCTCTCTAATGGCCCGATATGTTTTAGTGAATCCCTGATGGCTTGAAAGCAGTGAATCATGTGATGCGTGAAAAATATTCTCCTTGAGCCAAGAGGTTCCCATCAAGAAGATCCAGTTCTGGTAATATATTACCTCATCCACCACCTGATACCTTTCATCGGTAACCTGCACATCCAATATCTCACATGCAAAGTGGTCCTTATAATACTCTGCTAACAACTGGGCCCTACAATCTGTATCAATGCTCTTCAAGGACAACGTTGCTGGTCTCTGAGATAAGGCATCCGCTACCACATTTTTCTTCCCTTTGACATACTCAATGTCAAAGTCTTGAATTTTTTTGACCCACTTCTGTTTCCTCTGTTGTAACTGCTTGTTCTTTAGTCCTCACCCAAAATCTGTTACCCACCAAATATTGCTAGAACTTGGCCAATGCATGCATAATGGCCAACATCTCTTTTTCATATATCGAATAAAACCTATCATGTGGCAAGAGCTTTCAACTCTATAATTATATAGGGTGACATCCCTGCATCAACATTGCGCCAACTCCCTCTCCTAAAGCATCATACTCCAAAACAAAGGGTTGTGTGAAATCCAACAATTGCTAACACCAAGCAGTTGCTCATTACCTCCTTGAGCCTTTCAAAGGCCCTCTGTGTAGTGTCTCTCCATCTAAAGGCTCCTCTCTTGGTGAGATCCTTGAGAGGTGTTGTTAGTTGAGAAAACCCCTTGAAAACTTCCTATAGTAAGTGAAAATGCCTACAAAGCCCCAAAGTTCTATTACATTATTTGGTACTGGGCAATGCCAAATTGCCTAGATCTTCTCCTCATGGACCCTTACTCCATCTACTCCAATGATATGCCCTAGGTAGAGCATCTTTGGAAGTCCAAATTCACACTTGGAGAGTTTGACATAAAAAAATTTCTCCTCCAAAATGTGTAATACCGCCTCAATATGTTGCAAATGCTCCTCACAAGTGTGGCTGTAAATGAGGATGCCATCAAAGAACACCAGCACAAAATTACTCAACTGGCCACAGAAGATGTGGTTCATACAATATTGAAAAGTGGCCGGAGCATTGGTTAGCCGAAAGGGCATCACCAAGAACTTGAAGTGGCCACAGTGGCATCTAAATGCAGTCTTTGGGACATCCTAGTTCCTCACCTTGATCTGATGGTACCCTAACCTTAGATCTATTTTGGAAAATAACTTCGATCCCAACAGCTCATCAATCCTTGGGATGTGGTATTGGTTCTTCATTTTTTTCTTATTTAGAGCCCTGTAATCGATGAACATCCACAAAGTGTCATCCTTATTCTTCACCAACACCACAGAAGAAGTAAAGGGGATAGTGCTGGGTCAGATGTGTCCTAGTGCAAAGATCTCCTTGATGGATCTTTAGATCTCATCCATGTAGGCCTTACGGTGTCTATAGGGAGTGGTTATCACTGCGTAGATCCCTTATTCTAACTCAAAAGTGTGCTCAAACCCTCGGTCCAGTGGCCATCCCGGTGGTATGTCCCCAAAGACTAAAGAGTAGCGGTCTAATATCAACTATACATTGGGATGTATATACTGCCCTGTGACCCTTGCCTATGAAACACGCAGTTCCACTGCCCACTTATGTTGCCCTTCTAGAAATCTGCCTCCATCCAGTGTGCTGAGACTGTGTGGGGTGGATATGTGTGCATCCCTAGGATAAACTGGCACTTCCCACTCTTCTTATCCATCCACTCCATCTTCAATGTCTCCCAATATCTAGTGAACTTTCCCAGCATAATCAACCATTGTACACCCAATATCACATTGGTGTCTGGAATGTCTACTACAAATAAATGATTCGTCACTGTATAGGTCCCCATGGCTACAGTCAATGCTAGAACATACCTCAAACACTACATAGTTCTGGCACTTGGGACTAATACAGAGAATCCATCAAACTCTTGATTAGTATGCCCCTCCTTTGCACTAGTTGAGTATTAATGAAGTTATGTGTGATACCACTATCCACCAAAACTGTAACACCTTGTCCTTGGGTCGTGCCTCGGACTGTCAATGTCAAATACTTGGGAACCCCTTGCAAAGAGGCAAGGACTCCTCGAGTAGGTGAAAATTATCCTCCCCCCTAGTGGTGGTGGTGGTGGAGGAGGTGGATGATATCCCCCTGGTGCATCAACATCTGCATCTCCTTCCAACTCCTCATATGCTCCTTCTTCTCCCTCACTGTTGGAGAAGACCTCAATGTAATGTGCCTTTCCTACGGCACATCGATGACCTGATGCCCATGGCTCTTAGAAAGTGAAGCATCACTTAATCCATCTCAAAAATCTTTGGGTATCATCATCCAAAGGCCCACGACCCTGGCTCCCATTTGGAGGTGGAATCCTCATGGCTTTCCCCTTTAGCTGAAATGTTGCTTTCTCAAGAAATTAAGCTCTTACTCTAGGCAAGGCATCTTGTAGATCCCTGGCTCTCCCAAATGCGTCCTCAAGTGTAGCCGATATAGTGGATCTAAGTAATCCACGTAGAGGCTCTGCTAATTCTTCAACAAACATATGCACCCTTCTAGCCATAGAAAAATATGGAACCATCATCAACAACTTTAAGAACTCAGAGATAGAAGTCCTTGGGTGTCCTGTCTGCTTGAGTTTGGCTAACTCAACGAAATTCTCCTCTGGATCCCTTCGATCAAATCTCTCTACTGACCTCTTGGTGAACTATGCATACACAATCACCCCTACATGACCCAATGTCGACATCCCATGGAACTACCAGTCATGAGCTTCCCCTTCAAGGTGCAGTGCTATCACCTTGATGGCTTCTACCTCTGCCATTTGATTCAGCTGGAAATAGATGTATAACTTCTCCACCCAAGCTTTCATCATAATCTTGGAAGACCCATCAAAAGTAGGCAGAAAAATTCTACCCACGGCACGCTGTAGGTCATTTCCCTACATATACCCTTCTCCTCTGTTATCATTGTGGGGTCTTCGATTATCTTTAATTTGGAAAAGATCCTTGAAAGTCAGATGATCTATGAAATCCTGGGTATGAGGTTGGTATTCTGTGAAGTAGTCACCCAGATACTTCTCCTGAGGTCCTCCTGCTCCCGTACCCACTGCTAAGAAGGTGGGCATGGTCGAATGTTGTGATACTTGTGGTACCATTGGTTGCTTCGCCCAATGGTGAGAAGTCCCCAATCCTTCTCCATTTTGGAATCCCCACCGCATTTCCCTCTTCCTGTCAGTTCTCATTTATTTAATCTCTTTAGCCATCTCTTGCACTGATTTGAGGACGATATTTCCAAACTCCTTTCCGTCATCTTCTTCTCCCATTGGATATTTCCCTTTATCTTCCTCTAATGGAACGTAGTCCCCTTCACTGGATGTGATCTCAATTCTGTGTTCTATGTCTCTATACCTCATTGTTCAATCCTTGATGTATTCTCTATCTTCGGATGTCATAGATCAGTTGCTCCATAGGCTGAGCCAAGTCTATGAGCTTTGATACGACTACAATATTCCATATAGGAAAAATACAATAATACACAGCAAATAAAAACAATAATTCCTGAATATCAAAACACCATGAATAGAACCAGAAATAGCTGAGCCATTTTATTAATAAGGAGGTGGAATACAAGTACAAAAATATTAAAAAATGATAGAACTCATGCCGACAAAGATGGCTGGAATGGCCCTCAAACTCCCCCACTGAAACACTACGTAACCGCTGCTCAGCTAGAGACCCTCATTGTGATTCCCCTGTTGGAAATGTTGGAAATGTTTTTGTTGGTTGAAAAGGGGTGTGTATATGAGGTTGTTCTAGTGCTCAGAAAATTCATGGATTTGGACATCGGCCTCTACTCACAAACTCAGAAAAAACCAGAAAGGATTTCTGAAGCAACAAAATTGTATGCTTGTTGAATTTAATTGTAAAATACACAAGAGGTATTTCTAATAATAATTTATTATATATAAAATTGTATGAGTGATTAGATGATAAATTTTACAATGAGGCCCTGCTTATATACCTACGCAAGTGACCTTTCATGACTAGGCATGTCTTTTAGACATGCCTTTTCAGTTAACTAATGAATACTTAACATAATCAATATTTGATTATTTAGTAATTAAATTTATTGTATTTGTTGTATTTATTATGAATTATATTCATAACATTGCCCCTTCCTTCAGAATCTTTGTCCTCAAAGCTATATTTGTGACTATTTCCTTCATTTGCATTTGTCATCTCGTCATCTGTCATGATTCACTAGCATAATGTAACACTTGTGTTTGAACCCATGTTTTTTTTTTAATATTTTATATAATTATAAATTATATATTTTATATAAATTATATATGGAGTTTTTAATTATATTATAATTAACTATATCAAGATTAAAAATGTCCAACGTAACTTTTAAACATCGCCACGAACTTTTCACGGTGTTAAACAGCCAAGGTTTAACCGCTTCAATATTGTTGATGTTGATTTTGATATGGAATTTTATGTAACGAGAAGGGATAACTCTGCTGCCATTGAGAACTGACTGTAGTCTGTTGAGCTCCATACGTACACCCATTTCCCTCTGGCAATTGACCCTAGCCATTACTGCCAACTTGTGGAGCCACATACGGATATGGAGGAGATATTTGATTCATGAAGTTATAATTAGCATTACCATCGAAAAAATGATTGACATTAGGGTTGGGTACATTCCAGCCTTGATTCGGGGTTTGCACCGATAGATTCCAACCCTGGTTAACCCCGAAGGATGGATTATCAAAACCATGAGTGGGAATAATGCCAACCTGCATTCCAGTCTGATTGAATTGATGAATATCAGAGCCATTGGAAATGGTCCTCGAATTGAGCCTACGAGACTTCAGAGTATGCTTCTCATTTTCCAGCTTGCAAGACAATTGATGACCATCGTCTGTTGTCTTCATCGGCTCCTTTGCTTCTCATTTTCTAGCTTGCAAGAAAACTGATGACCATCGTCTGTTGTCTTCATCGGCTCCTCCGAAGCATGTTTGGCTGCCTCCATTGTCTTGAAAATAAAGAGGGTGTATCCCTTCGACTTGCCCCTCTCCTTATCAAACCTTAGTGGCCCTTCTTCGATCTCAGCGTACTGAGAAAAGAAGCTGAAAATACGATCGAAATCCATTCCCACCAAAACATTGCCCACGTAAATATTGCACGCATTGACATCGACGTGGGTCTTAGATGGGTGGATGCCAACCAAAGAAAACTAGCTCACTGTCATGCGACCGTCGATTTTTTTTTCTAGGTTCTTCCAGGGCGTTGAGGGCACCATCAAAGTCAACAAAGGCGACAAAGGCGTAACCCTTCTTCTTCCCAGTGCTCTTTTCCATGACGACAACGCTTTCAACTAATTCATCGAATTGGGAGAAGATTCCCTTGAGTGACTCTGAATTTGTCTCTAAGCTCAAACTCCACACGAAGAGTTTTCTAAAAGATCGCACTCACTCCAGGAACTTCCGATGTTCTTTCACAGCCTCCTGCACAATTTCCAATTTCGATGCTTCATGAACTGCCATTTGATTGGAACAGGATTTATTGAAAATATATATATGACTCTGCTTTGATACCACTGAAGCAACAAAACTGTATGCTTGTTGACTTTAATTGTAAAATACACAAGAGGTATTTGTAATAATAATTTATTATATATAAAAATGTATGAGTGATTAGATGATAAATGTTACAATGAGGCCTTACTTATATACCTACACAGGTGACCTTTCATGACTAGGCATGTCTTTTAGACATGCCTTTTAAGTTAACTAATGACTACTTAACATAATCAATATTTGATTATTTAGTAATTACATTTATTGTATTTATTATGAATTATATTCATAACAATTTCTAGATGGGAAGACCCCGGAAAATCACCCTCCTAGGGCATGAAAACACACTACTGCTAGGTATGCAGTGATATGAGCTGAATGGATAGATAAAATTTTGCAACAAATCCTCCGTAGCTCAAATGATGAAGGGTTGATCCCCTCACTGGATTCCATGCGACAATGCTATGGAATTTCACCCTCCTCTGGATCTCTCTACTGTTGCACTACGTAATTCACTGGGAATACTGAAATTTGCTCTCAAGGATAGAAGACTTCCTCTCCTAAGTGGGCAATCGAAGTCCCCCAAGGATGAGTTTTGGATTTCCGCTCGGAAACACCCATGTACTAAACAACACTGCAAACTTGGCTAAATAGCTCAAACGTTCTCAAGTCGTAGACGACAAGAAATCAAATAACTCAGAATGCTCTCTATGGCTGCCCTCACCCCTTTCTTTTAGTTTTGGAACTATCAAACCCTTGGGCCCACATCATAACTATGTTTCTCTCTTGGTCCATATCATCCACCTGAACTGCATTGTTCACTTGACCTCTTGGCCCCTTCCACTATTGCGTTGTTCCACTTTCACACTAGTGAAGTGGTTTTATTATACTAAAGGGATTTATGGGTCCCTCTACCCTATTAATTAAAGAAAGAAAAAATTAATATTCTAATTAGCTGAAATCTAATTAGGAATATTACATTAAATGGGGGTTGGATATATTTGTTTTTGAAAACCCGTGGGCTAGCAGAAAAAAATCAATTGCCTCTCCTTCATGTAGTTACATTACACTTCAATGGAAACCCTTTGTGGTAAAATCTACCCTCACACCTAGACTTTGAGCTCATGACCTGGTTTTGAGCTAAATAATGAACCCATGAGTGGAGAGTAACTACTCAGAGACTTGAAAGGAGAGCACACATGTGTATTCTCTAGAGAATAAAAAGTTCAAACAAGGTAACTTGACAGGAATTGTGGGATTGAATCCATAGAATAATGGTTAAATTAGGTAGAAGAACCAACTCCATTGATTGTAGCTAAAATTGGAGAAGTCAAAGATTTATTTGAATATGGAAAAATATCTGTAAACAAGCATATCAATTTCCTTCAATGCTCTCAGATTTGGTAAGCCATCCATGTTTCATGAAAAATTATCTATGCTAGGAACAACTACAGGATGTGGTAGTTACTCTCCTGTAAATGATAATTCTATCCATGACTAATTGTGGTGACCAGAACTACGGCCAAAAATTTTAGATGCAAAGCAACCAAGATGAATTGACTACAAAAATTGACTTAAATCTTCATTACTATGGTCTCTTGGTGAAAATTAGCAAACTAGTCATGGAAACCATTCCTTTAACACTTACTAGGTCTACATCTGGGGAAAAATTACTGATAGAAGAAAGTGCACAGTGATTTTCATGAAAATAGAAGAAAAATAGTTAACGACAACATGGAATATCAGATGGAATATTGGATTGATAATATTCAAGAACCAATTATTGTCTTTCCTATTATCAACAATGGATTCTGTAGCCTTGAAAATGTTTGGTATTCTTGAATCCACTTTATGCTTTCATCTTACACCCTCGTGATCTCCCTCACGCTCTAAAAATATCAGGATGTTATATATCACCCTACGCACTAATTTTCTCATCATCATGTTATTATTAGTTACTTCTATCCATTCTTATGTGTGATACCCATTTGTTTTTATTTTTAAGGACGTGAATATTTTTAGAATATTGTGATTATTGTTTGACCTTGATGGTTTTGGTGGCCAGGATTGGAATTAATGGATTATTTAATTAAATTTTATATGATGAATAAATGATTTCTTTTTTGGAAATAAATGGGAGCACATGAGTAACAAAGACTTCTTGTTATTCTAGAAAATTGTTATGTGGTCAAGTCCACATAATGGACCTTCCTAAATCTTCTCCTAAAAATCCTAGGAGAAATTTTTTATTTCAAGAATAGCATAATGTGAGAGAAATATTATGCCAAGTGAAAGTAGAACTTAATTGGAGAGAAATTCTAAGTTGGGTGAAAAGGAAAATACAGCATAGTGGGAGAGAAAGGTGTTCTTTAAAGGAAAAATGAAATAACTTTTTCCTAATTAAAAATAAAAGGCCTAGGTAATTAAGGGGTGAAAACCCTAAAAGTAGCACACTCCTAAGAAAAAAATTGCTAGGAAGAATTACAAAATACCACTAAGGAAAAAAAAAGGTTGTTATTCCTAGAGGCAAGAAATCAGAGCTTAGGGGGATTTGTTGGTGGCAACTCATTGGTTGGAAGGAACGTGCTCTCTCCCTAAGTTTTACAAAGTGATTGATTGCAATCAGATGATTGTGATTTTCCTATGTTTAGTTATAATTATTGTTATTAACTATTTCTATTATTATATATTCAGTTCGAATCTATTTATTTATAAATGGATAGTAAATAAGATGACTGGTTAGAGTATATATTTGCATGCATGGTAGCATTTTATATATATTATAAAGTAATGAAATTGAATGTTTACTTCAAATTGATCTATTAATTTGGAATGGCATATATATGTGTGTGTGTGTGTGTGTGTGTGTTAATTCTGAACACTATAAAAGTATAGTGGTTCACCCCATTCCATAAGAAATCAAGATCGAGATTTATTAGGAAGAATTAAAATAAAAATTGGAATGTAGAACTCTATCCTTGGGTAAAAAGAAACAGGGATGAAGCTAAAATATATATCACATGCACGAAGTGTGAGATTACATCATAAATAATGAAGTAGAGAATATTAAAATATAAGTTCTAGTTAATTTCTTTGGAATAAAATATGGACAAGAATTTTATACAAATAAGGAAACATGGAATACATAAGTATTTATGAAAAATAATTAAATACTTAAATTATGTTTGTGAGTCTGGTTAATACCCACTATCTAAAATATCCCAAATCTTTATATTAGTAAAAAAATCATCATTATGTTATAAATGAGAAATACCTTAAGTAAGAAATTATGCAAGAAGAACATATAAACAATATGACATAAATACCATGCAAATTATGTATATAACATAACCTTCGAATGAAGGTAAAGAAACATAAATTGTAATGAATTACTATGCTAAGGGTAAAATATGTATGTGAACTTTATAGTTAAAGAAGAATGAAATGCTAGAATAAGTGGATATATACACATAATCCATTGAGAATATGAATTCATCTATATATGTTATATATTCATAGAATGGGTTTATGGAGAGTTATTCTGTGCTAACTCTGTATTATTGGACTATAGAAAAAAAATTATTATAAGAATAGATAGCCCACAAAGGAGACATATTTCCATATAAAGAGGCAAGAACAAGAATTGAGAAATCAAAACAAAATTCATTATTTTTTTTTTAATAAGAGAAAAATTCAGACAGAAGAGAAAAATTCAGATGTCAGTATTTAACTGAATATTCAATTATGAAGCAAAATATAAAGGAACTAGTGATTCTATTTACAATAATTGTATGTGATTATAACATTAATAAAATCAAATAAATTTTAATTGGATGCTCCATGCATAAGTAAGAGAGAATGAATGTATACAACTCGACCAAATAATTTCTATTCATAGAAATTCTCATAGTGTAAATACAACAAAGGTCAAGTTGGACCTATTTCCGCAAGAAAATAAATACAAGTGTAGGCTTTAGCATTTTTAACAATATCTATTTAAAAAAGTAGCATATTTCCTTTGAAAATTAAATCCCTCTTAGGGAAGAGATAAAACATTGCTCTTAATGTATATTCCATAAAATATCGATGTTGTGTCCTCCTCGAAGGAGCCAAGGAACAAAAATTACAAGTAAATTCTTGAAAAATACCCATAAATCAAGTGTGGCCGACCTAAAAGAAGAAATTTAGTCTTAGAAAATGAAGTAAAATCCCAAGGATGGATAAGAGTAATGCATATAAAACTCCATTAAACTAGTATACATGTAACAGGGTCAAAACAAAATGGAGAGAGAAACGACATGGGTATTACATCAAAATTATCACTTTGATATAAAAATGAATGGAGAAAATAGGATATACATGAAAAATGAATTAACCCTAGTCTTGTGTGAGCTATGTGAAAGTTATCATAAGAATATGTTGTCGGTATATTTCATAGAGGGGCAGGAGAATTTTTTTCCAAAATAAAAATAAAAAACTAGAAGAATTATTTAAATATAATTTAAGGTAAGGCATTCGATTTCTAATAATACACTACCATGCTTGATTTATACACCTCAGTATGACAGTGGTATGTCAAGGTTATAACCTTAAAACCATAGGTCAAGAGAGGACCAAACCCTATGATGAAAAATAAGAAAAATGTGTAAAGACAAAGGGAATGAGTCTAGCTTACCTTAGTAAGAGGAATCCATGTCAAAAGAATAATAGGTTAATGCCACTTCTATGCATGACCCCTATACAGTAAAAAGGAAATGGGTTAATTAAAAACCTTGCCATAAATGTGAAACCCTATAGAAATTATAGAAATGACCATAAATGAAAGGATTACCTTAAAGGGGGCGTGAGTGATGATAAATTTGGAATGTAACAAAGAGGCTAGAAGGAAATTTTTGGCTTCACCATGAGAATTCACCCTTATTAACCTATTTTTCAACAAAGGAAAAAAAATTAACTTGAACATCAAAACTCAAGAATTAAGATAAGAATGAAGTGCATTAAAACCCAGTACAAAGATAATATTTACGCTTACCAAATTCTACCATGGAAGAAAATTGCATCTCCTTCGATTTTGGGAAATTAGATGCATGGAGGGAGTGGAAAATATAGTTGTTACATTGAGTGGAAAGGTGGAAAAACCAAACCCTGGTAGCATATCAGAGCCAAGTGGCGCTTTGGCTGTAACATGCCAAATGAGAAATGACCAAATTAGTTGGTTTTTAGGTTTTATTTAGCCTATTGGAAAACCCTTGAATCACCATTGTTGAATTGCCAAGATAGATTGGAGTCGTTGATTCAGTGGGTACACATGCGATCATGTGAAGGAGTGTGGGAAGCATATTTTTTTCCCCATCAAACTCAACCACATGGCTAAACATTATTCCCACAATACAGTCTTGTGCCACCTTTAAGACCCATAAATATATTGATCATTAAATTGAAATTTTTATGCCATTTTCATAGTATGAATAATATTTTTATGAAAGGATTGAGAGGAAAACAGGTGAATTCCCTAATCCTTGTATATATATTTACATATAGGTCAACCAAAACCTCACATTGTCTGAGTAAGGAGAACAAAATACCATACATATATTTTTAATTTACTATTATGAAAGGGAAGATCATAAGAGAAGAGAGTCAACATGTAATCAAAGGCGTAAGCCTAATTCATTCCATTAGGAGTATATGGAAGTTTGTAAGTAACTCAAAACGTAAGCTTGAGATTAATGTATAAACATGGGATTAATGTATAAGGATGAGATTATTTCGTGTTGTAAATTATAAATAAAAAATTGGGGTGAGGGTGTAAACTCAAATTGTAGATCAATATTGCAGAGAAAAATTGAATAATGATCATGTTGATATTGTAGCCATATATATTGTCTAGATGGAGATTTGATTGTTAAATATAGAAGGAGAAATAATAATGATAATAATAATAATAATTAGTGTGTGATAAAGGTATGTTAAATGTGGTTTCAAAGTTGTAGGTTCGAATTTTGAGGGTTAAGGGCCAAACTACAACTTAAATTTAATATAGTTATTGTTGTGTCTATGAAAAATAATTAAGTTGTTGTTTTGGTGATAGAAAAGGGTATACTAATGGAAGAACCTTATACCAAATATCTTGGTGAAGTTGGGAGATGAAAATTCACCTCCAAAAACCAAACTATTAGAAATGGTAAAGGACATGAAACAATAATTGGACAATATTAGGGCCAACAATGAGCATTTGCTGAAGGAAAGTGTAGAGAAGGATCAAGTTATTAAGGATTTGATAGAAAATTCAAATCGCATACCTCTAGATACAGAGGTAGAGGAGAGTAGAGAGGACTCCTTAAAGTGGAAAAATCAAGATGGTAATGCTAAAAGTGAGAATGATAAATTTGAAAGTGAGAATGGAAAACTTGATAGCGAGGAAGGGTCAGATAAAGCATCTCCAAAAGAACATAAAACAAGGAAGAAAAATATAATTTAACTCCAAGGAGAGTTCAAAATTATCATACCACCTACTTTTGATGGTGAAAAAGAAGAGCCAGCAGAAGCCTGACTGGTAAACGTGACCAAATATTTCCAAATATAATAATATTACAACAACCTGAAAGCCAAACTACCTTCTACAATTTTCAAGGAAAAGCTTCATTATGGTGAGAATAAGTAATAATAGTGTATGGTTTAGAAGAAAACACAATAAGTTGGGAAGAATTCCATAAATGTTTTAAGGACAAATACTTCAACTAAAAGATAGTATCATGACAAGGGGAAATAATTTCATGATCTGAAGTTAGGAAAAATGAGTATGGATGAATTTGTGGAAAAATTTACAAATTTGTTGAGGTATTTTCCCTATATCCAAGAAGAAAAAGTGAAGGTCGAGTGTTTTATTAACTGTCTTCCTCTTCCATATAAGGAAATATTTGAATTTGATAATCCAAAAACAATGGATGAAGTTGTGTCAAAATCGAGGATTTGTTATCAATAGTTCAAGTAGAAAACCAAAGGCTCAAAATCATGGTGTAATAAGGAAAATAACAGATTTGGAACATGAATTAAAGAGTCTAAATCCTTTATTCTAAAAAATTTCGGGAAAAATCATCAGCCCAAAATTTTTAACAAGAACAATTAGCCATAGTTTGCATTGTCCAAAACAAGTTCTAAAACAATTGATCTGAATAATAAAGGAATGAATGGTTTGAAGGAGAGAGAACCTTTAAATTGTTGGGGCTATGGAGAACCCCATCTACTCAGAAACTTCACATACATTAAAAAATAAATCAATATTTGTAAGTAGTGTAGGATGCATCTACAGTAAATGATGTAGCCATAAATATATTGAATATTAATGTGACATTAGAAGACCAATAAGCCAAAAATCAATCAACAATGATCAAAATCAAAGGTATGATTTTTTATCAACCTACTTCTATTTTAGTATATCCAGGATTCAGTATTGGCTATGTTAGTCCACAAGTTGTGGAAATATGAGAAATGAATAAAGAAATATATAAAAATTCATGGTTGGTTAAATTGGATATAGGCACTAAAAGAAAGGTGACCAATTGGGTTAAAAAGTGCACTGTAAATTTAAATGGGTGTTTAAAAAAATTAAATCTGAATATATTACCGCTAGGTTCCCATGATTTACTGATAGAAATGGATTGGTTTGGGAAACATAAGTCCATAATCAATTTTCTAGAAAAATATTGTTACATACACCACTAAAGAATAAAATATGCAACTGATAAAAGGAATACCAAGGCTTTTTTCCACTAGGCAAATTTTAGCTTTACAATTGAAAATATCTACCCATAAAGGATATAAATTGTTTGTTGTTCAGATAGAAGAAACTACAAAGAAAATAGAAAACAAAACTATATATGATTTGGAAGTGATTAAACAATTTAAGGATGTATTTACATACGAGATTCTAGAATTACCTTCGAAAAGAGATATATTTTAGAATCAAATAAGTGTTGGGGGGCACACCTACGTCCAAAGCACATTACAGAATGAGTGTGCCATAACTTATGGACCTGAAAATGTAGTTACGGGAATAGCTAGAAAAGGGTTACATCAAACCAAGTGTTTCCCTCGGAGAGCCCCAGTGTTGTTTGTAATAAAAAAGGATGGGAATTTTAGGATGTTCATAGATTACAGATAGTTAAACAAATTGAATATTAAAATCAAATATCCTTTACCCAAGATAGATGACTTATTTACCCAAGTTAGAGGGGAAACAATAATTTTAAAAATAGATCTTCAATCTAGTTATCATTAGTTCATAATTAAAGGAAAACACATACATTAAATTGCATTCATAACACAGTATGGACACTACGAATTTGTGGTACTACCATTTAGTCTTACTAGTCCACCTACTATTTTTTATGTGTCTGATGCACAGGGTGTTAAAAAAGTACTTAAAAACGTTTGTATTAATTTTTATTGATGATATCCCGATATATTAAAAAATTCAACAAGAACATGAAGAGCACTTTAGGAAAGTGCTACAAACTCTTAGGTAACACAAATTGTATGCACAATTCAACAAGTGTTAATTTTATCAAAATAAAATCCAATATTTGGGACATGCGATCTTTAAGGAAGTGATATTTTTTTAGCCTAAAAAATTAGATCCATTTTAAATTGGCTAGTACCTAAGGACATGGCAAACATTAGATCCTTCATGGGTATCACTGGGTACTATCGAAGATTTATTGAAGGATTCTATAAACTAGCTTACCCCATCACTTCATTGTAGAAAAAATGTCAGGTCCCTATATTACTAGTGTAGTCCCTTATTGTTGTTAGTGTAGCCCTCTTATTGTTATTGTTGTACCTCAGTAACCCCAATTTTGTTATTATTGTGCCCTTACATTATTATTATTAGGTCGGCTAGTATTATATTGTGACCCCATGGACTCCTATATATAGAAGGAGGTTTTGTCATTTGTATCATCCAAGAATTGTTCATTTATGTAATGTAAAGGAGGCTTCCCCTTCGAAGTGGTTTATTTCTAAGGCGTTGATATCTCTTTTCTTCTATTTTTGGAGCTGGTTTCATAACATTTGGTATCAGAGCTTTGGATTTTAGGGTTTCGCTGCTCCAAACATCTGATCGTGGAATTTTCGCTATAACATTTTTTCTGTGAAGGTTCAGAAGCTAAATTTTTTACAGAGCAAAGCTGAAATCCTGAGGAACTTCTTGTAAACCTTTCAGATCTTGGTACACAATATTTTTAGAGATATGATCTATGGAAGTTATGATTTTTTCAGGCTCCCGAATTTCACCAAATCATGTCATCATGGAATTTTTTCTATAAAATTTTTTATATGAAGGTTCAGAAGCTGAACAAACCCTAAATCTCGAGTAACATCGTGTACAAATTTTAGATCTTGGTTCACAATATTTTCGGCGATATTATCTGGGGAATTTAGGGTTGTTTCAGGCTCCCAAATTTCATCTCAAAGAGGTGACCGTGGGAAAATAATCATAACTCTCTCTCTGAGCATCGGACTAGAATTCTGTGAAAAGTGTCCGCAAGTACACAGACTATAGTTTTATGTGGATAAATTTTAGAGCCGAAGGAGGAAATAGTGACACATGGCATGTCATACAAGTTCACTCTACCGAGCTAGTCCATAATTGGGTCATTGTGGGAGATTGGACATAAATTTTCCTTGAAGAATCCAAATCAGGTCAGAACTCTGGCATTTAAAAGAAGATTCATAGGGCTAATACAACACCAAATTTCAGATATTAAAGATACAAAATAACAGAGATAATTCAGTTTCAATATAGAGCTCCTCAAAAGAAAGAAAAAATTGTGTATTTTTTTCCAAATTGCATAAGTCTTATTTGAAAAATCAATTTTAATTGATTCCAAGGGTATATTGTAGAATAGATATCAGTATTGGGTTCTAAAATGACCCCTAAGAAGAATTCAACACCCATTAAACCTTCATAAGGCTCTACTATGACTCATGAAGACGAAGAAGTGCAACATGAGATATCAAAATTACAAGAGAAAGTGCACCAAATTTCGCTCTCGCAAAGAGGAACAAAAAATGAAATGGAAGTTTTGAAGAAAGGCATGGAAGCGAAGATGGATGGTTTTCAGAAAGGCATATATGGTTTGAAGAATGGAATGGAAGCTAAGATGGATGGCATGGAAACTAGCATGGAAGTTAAGATGGATGACATGGAAGCTAAGATGTATGGTTTTCAGAAATTCATAGATGGTTTGAAGAATGGAATGGAAGATAATATGGATGGCATGGAAACTAGCATGGAAGTTAAGATGGATGACATTGAAGCTAAGATTGAAAACATGAAGAATGATCTAAAAGCAAACATGGAAGTTTTGACAAAGTTGATACAAGAAATGTTTCCTAACGAAGAAAATATAGTAGAGGAAACTCATGATGAGAACAAAATAAATGTTAATCGCGACTTCATAAACTCTAATGTTAGATGGAAGACCCAGCATATTCCAAAGATCTATATGAGTAAGTTTGATGGCAAGGATCCCGCAAAATGGATACTATAGATGGTGCAATATTTTGATCTCAATAATGTGAAAAACACACAAAAGGTATGCATTTCAACTTTATATTTAGGAAAACATACATTTTTATGGTATCGATGGCTTTTCTCTCATAAAAAAATTGTCACTTGGTCAATTTTTATGGAGGAAATGATAGCACATTATGAGGATACAAAGAGAAACACATTTTTTAGCCAACTGATAAATCTCAAACAAAAGGGTTTAGTGGGGGAGCACATTGAGGACTTACAAAAATTGAATATAAGGGAAACTGATATTCCAGAGGAAGATAGGATTGATGTCTTCATAGGGAATTTAAAGGATAACATCCAACATGAAGTTCGTGTTTGGAAACTTGATTCATTGGAGAAGGCATTCACGTTGGCAAGAAATATTGAAAGTAAAATTATGGCAACAAGGAAGCCTACCACTCACATCTATAAAGATGGAAGTGTTGCTACTCCTAAACTTCCACAACCTACAAGGTTGACACCACAA
This sequence comes from Pinus albicaulis, assembly GCA_034641835.2. NCBI lineage: Eukaryota > Viridiplantae > Streptophyta > Pinopsida > Pinales > Pinaceae > Pinus > Pinus albicaulis. Next base: position 320,240,284 of record CM076582.1, read on the forward strand.
AAATTGGAAGAAAAAAGAGAAAAATGGCTTTGCTACAGTTATGATAGCAAATACACTAAAGGTCATAAGTGTGCTAAGAAGAAATTATTTTACATAGATTGTCAAGAGGAGGAAGAAAATGAAAAATAAACTTTAAAAGAGGAGGATATAAACCAGGAACCAACGCTAGAAGAAGAAAAAAAAGTCCGACCATATCGTGTAATGAATTGGCAGGAATTACCACTCCTCAAACTCTCAAGATAGAAGGACATATCAAGAAGAAAAAGGTAATAGTATTTATTGATTCAGGTAGTACCCATAATTTCGTTTATTGTAAGGTATCCAAGGAATTTAATTGTTTCATATACCCAACACTAGAATTTCAAGTGATGGTTGCAAATGGAGGAACTATAAATTACTCTAGAAAATTCCATAATATCAAGCTAACCATGGGGGAATATGTATTGAATAGTCCAATGCTTTACATTCCAATGGGAGGTGTTGAAGTTGTACTAGGAGTACAATGGTTACAATCTTTGGGGACGATAGATTTTAATTGTCAAGAACTTTTCTTGAATTTTTTTTCGGAAGGAAAGGAAGTCGAATTACGGGGTGTCACAGGGAAGACGAGAAATATAATAAGTTATACTGTCATGAAAAATCTTATGAAGAAAGAACAATGAGGTGTAATTGCACAATTATGCTCACTAGAAGTTCCAACATCAAAATCATCTATTTCTCCAGATCTCCAAAATGTTTTGGACAATCATTCCAAGGTTTTTGAAAATCCCAAAGGAAAACCACCTATTCGTGATCATGATCATGCTATTCATTTTATTCATTTTATTCCATGAAGTGTTCCTCCAAACACTATGCCTTATATATATCCTTATGTCCAAAAGAGCGAAATTGAACATATGATTGTAGAAATGTTAGAGGTTGGTATAATTCAACCTAGTAAAAGTTCTTTCTATACTCCAGTAGTATTGGTGCACAAGAAGGATGGATCATGGCGCATGTGTCCGGATTATAGGGAGCTCAATAAGCTCATTATTAAACATAAATTTCCCATTCCTGTGATTGATGAATTATTGGATGAATTACATGGAGAGATTTATTTTACCAAGTTGGATCTTCGTTCAGGATATCATCAAATTAGAATGAAGACTGAAGATATTCCGAAAACAACATTTCAAACTCATGAGGGTCATTATGAATTTTTGGTCATGCCTTTTGGCCTTACGAATGCACCTTCTACATTTCAAGGGTTGATGAATTCCATTTTCAAACCCTTCCTTAGAAAATTTGTGCTCATATTTTTTGATGATATACTAATCTACAATAGGTCTTGGAAGGATCATGTTCAACATGTTGATAGGGTGCTCAAACTATTGGAGGAGAAACAATTATATGAAAAAACATCCAAATGTTTCTTTGGAGTAAAATAGGTGGAATATTTGGGTCATATTGTATCTCACGAAGGTGCTAAGGTATACCCTAACAAAATTAAAGCCATTAAGGAATGGAAAGTCCCCACAACCATAAAGCAGTTGTGAGGATTTCTTAGATTAACAGGGTATTATCTCAAGTTTGTTAAGAATTATGGGAGAATAGCATCACCTCTAAAAACATTATTGAAGACAGATGCATTTTCATGGACTCCTGAAGCAACCAAGGCCTTTGAGCATATTAAAGAGGCAATGTTCCTAGCACCGATCTTAGCTACACCAGACTTCACAAAAACCTTTATTGTGGAATGTGATGCCTCAAGAAATGGAATTGGTGTTGTTTTAATGCAAGAAGGGAGATCCATTGCTTTTGAAAGTCATCCAATCAAAGGAAAGTATGTACAGAAATCTATTTATGAGAAGGAAATGCTAGAAATACTACATGCACTAAAGAAATGGCGAGCTTACCTAATGGGAAGACACTTCAAGGTAAAAACTGATCATGATAGTCTTAAACACTTTTTGGAACAAAGAATATCTTCATAAGAGTAGCAAAAATCGGTCAAAAAGATGTTGGGTTATGACTTTGAAATCATCTACAAAAAAGGGAAGCTAAATGTTGTTGCAAATTCACTCTCAAGAAAGAATGAAGAGGTGGAAGCATTTTTTTGTGGCATTTCTATTATCCAACCAGATTGGATAACTGAAGCAAGGGATGAATGGAAGAAGGACGAAGAAGTGTGGACACTCATTCAAAAGTTTCAGAAATATCCTAGTACATATGATACATTTAGTTGGAAAAATGATTCCTTATGGTACAAAGATTGCTTATATCTTTGTAAGAATTCCCAAGTAAAACAAAATATTCTTTTGGAATTGCACACTTCTCCTTTAGAAGGACACTCGGGATTTTTAAAACTTACCACAGGGTGAAGAAATAATTTTTTTGGGATGGCCTTAAATATGATATTCAAAATTTTGTGGCAGAATGTTTGGTTTGCCAACAAACTAAAGTTGAGACAATTAAGACCCCGAGTCCTCTACATCCTTGATCCATTCCAAGTCAACATTGGGAGGAGATTTCAATGGCTTTTATCACAGGTTTACCTAAGTCTGAAGGAAAGAGTGTCATCATGGTGGTAGTTGATATAATTACCAAGTATGCACACTTTTGTTCATTATATCACCCATTTAAAGCAAGTACAATTGCTACTGCATTTATGGAAAAAATTCAAAATCTATATGGAAACCCAAAGATTATTGTAAGCGATAGAGATCCATTTTTTATTGGAAATTTTTGAATGGAATTATTTTATTTTTTGGGTACTCAACTATCCCATAAATCATCTTATCATCCTCAATCAGATGGTCAAACTGAGATAGTAAATGAATTTTTGGAAGGATATCTTCTTTGTTTTGTATCTAATAAAAAAACACAATGGGTCAAGTGGTTGCCTCTAACTGAATGGTGGTATAACACTTCCTTCCATACTTCAGCAAAAATGAACCAATTCATGGCACTTTCTGGATATCATCCACATCCATCACATCATCTTTAAGAGAAAATTCTAAGGTTCAAGCAGTGGAAGTTCACATCGAGCATCAGACTTAGGTAAACCTGTGAGTGTCTCTCTGACTCTTAAAGGATAACCCAAATTTGGCACAAAATCGAATGAAACAACATGCCGATCCACATCACAGCGAGAGAATTTTTTATGTAGGAGATTGGGTATTTTTACGGCTACAACCATACAAACAAATGTCACTCAAGAAAGCTAAGAAGGATAATAAATTATTGCCAAAGTACTATGGTCCTTGCAAGGTGTTGCAAAATATTGGTACTATGGCATACAAATTGGAGCTTCTTGCTTCTTCGTGAGTGCATCCAATTTTCCATGTTTCATGCTTAAAGAAGGCTATAGGTGAAAAACTTCCAATTCAAACAATATTTCCATAACTTGATGAGGAAGGAAAAATCATATTGGAACCTGAAGCAGTCACGGAAATAAGAACTCGACAGCTACTAAATCAATCAATTTCAGAGCATCTCATTAAGTGGAAGAACTTACCCACTAAAGATTCTACATGGGAGGATGATAATTTTATACAGAAGCACCCAGAGCTACTCAAGCGTTGAGGACAACACTTTTTTGAATGAGAGAGGCATGTTAGGTCCCTATGATACTAGTGTAGTCCCTTATTGTTGTTAGTGTAGCCCCCTTATTGTTATTGTTGTACCCCAGTAACCCCAATTTTTTTATTATTGTGCCATTACATTATTATTGTTAGGTCGGCTACGATTATATTGTGACTCCATGGACTCCTATATATAGAAGGAGGTTTTGTCATTTGTATCATCCAACAATTGTTCATTTATGTAATTTAAAGGAGGTTCCCCCCTCGAAGTGGTTTATTTCTATGACATTGATATCTCTTTTCTTCTATTTTTGGAGCTGGTTTCATAACAAATAAGGAGTTAAGTTACATCAAAATCTAAATAGTGCAGAGCAATCTGGTCATGCAGAAAACTAGGATGGATTGTTGAATTTTAGAAAAAAAATATACATTCCAAATGAACCTGCTTTGAAACATCAAATTTTGAATGAAAATGACAGGAAGCCCTTTTTATCCCACCCAGGCTATCATAAAACTAATACAACTTTAAGAAAATAATTTTATTGGTAGTGTATGAAAATATAAGTGGTTATGTATTTGGCAAGGTGTTTAGAGTTCCAACATGTGAAGGTGGAACATCAACACCTAGTTGAACTGCTAAATCCTTTACCCCTTCCAGAATGGAAGTGGGAAATTATTTTGTTGGATTTCATTATTGGTCTACCCATAACTAGGAGAAAACATGAATCAATTATGTTGGTGGTGGAAAAGTTAAGAAATTCACCTCACTTTAAACTTTTCCACTCCGCATATAAAGCAATGTAAATTGCATACATTTTCAGGAAGTAGATATTTCTGTTACATGGGATATTGAAAATAGTTATATCATACTGGGACACTAAATTTACTCCTAACTTCTAGAAGAAATTGTTTACAAGAATGGGTACGCACTTGAACTTTAGTACAACCTGCCATCCCCAAACAATTAGTCAGAAATAAAAGACAAATCAAATACTTGAGGATATGTTACAGAAGTATGTTATGGAATAGCCCACAAAGTGGGAAGATTATTTGAATTTATTGGAATTTGGTTACAATAACAGCTATCAAGCATCTATTAAGATGAGTCCATATGAAGCTTTATATGCATAGAAGTGCCATACGAATTTAATTTGGAGTCTACCAGAAGATAAGTTGATTCTAGGACCCGATCTTTTGCAAAAACGAAGCATTTGGTAAAGCAGATCATATATAATTTGAAAAATTCCCAAGATAGGAAGAATATTTATGCACACCATAAATATTGCATAAGGATTACAGTGTGGGAAAGCATGTTTACAATTTTAAACAAAATAAAATTACGTTGAGATTGGGAATATATGCTAAGTTAGCACCTAGGTTTTGTAGACCATTTGAGATACTAGCTAGAGTAGGGTCAATGGCCTACCAGCTAGTATTGTCAGATCATATAAAAGTGCATAAATTTTTTCATGTTTCTTTGTTGAAGAAGTATGTTCATGACCCTACTCATGTGATTGGTTATAATGTGGTGTAGGTTGAACTGAAAGGATAATTTCAAGTCGAAACATTGTAAATATTAGATCAGAGGGAAATTACACTCCTAAATCAAGTCATCACCCAAGTTATAGTGCAATAGAAGCACTTCAACCCAAATGAGGCTACCTAAGAGATGGAGGATAAAATATGTCAAGCATTTCCTTCTTTTTTCTAGAATTATTCTTAACTAGAAAAAAAAACACCAAGGATGAGGTTTATATTGAGAGGAGGAGGATGTGATACCCTTGTGTTTTGATTTTTGTTGACACCTAATCTTTAAGATTATGAACTCTTGTAAATGTTGTAAATATAAACATAGAGAATATGAAGAAACATTGAAATATGAATCCTAATAGTATATCTCTCCTTGTATATGTTCATGATTTATCTTAATGCAAAATAAATTCTGTGGAGTTACTCAAACCTAGCATGACATGGTATTAGAGATACAAATCATGTTTATCAATTATTCTCTTATGTAACTCCTATTACTTGTCATATAATTTTCCATTAGTCATTTATCCCTCTGCATTTATCCTATTGAAGTGTTGGAACAATGCTCTTGTGCTATACATTGAAGAAGTTCTGCATTGTTTTTTGAAAGGGTCGTTGTTTACCCTGAATTGAACACAATGATGTTCATTATTAATTCATGTCTTGTGTGATGTATGGAGTGGTCATAATGGTGATGCGGTGACTTGAATAATATGAAAATTGTGTTCTCTACTCTCTAAGTTGGTCATTTTTGTAAATTGTATGTTGTGTGTTTTAATGTGCTCTTGAATTGTGGCCGGCGTGTTTGAATGTGTTGCATTGAATGGTGCTGGTGAACCCAACATGAATCATTCTCTACGTTGTGTGTGGTGTTTCTCCCTAATTGAATGTGTGATATCTGCATTCAAGACTCCTTGTTGAAGACTCCTCATCATGGAATATTTGCGTTGAATCCTATGTGTTGAACGTTTGAAGTAGCCTTGAACAATTTGGAAGAGTGCAATGAGCTACGTTGGCTAGAGTCATCATTGTTGTTGGAGCTAGTGCATTTGTTCAAATGGTTGAATATGAACTCTTTTATATCATGCATCCATGATATATGATTTAATATGTGCATTTAAATTTTTTATATATGGTATGTATGTATGGTATATGTGTTGAAAGCATATGGTGAGTTTGGTTGTTATGTTATACGTTCATTTGCGAGTTGAATTTTTTTTTTAGGCTTGCATACAATTATAGTATGTATTTTGATTGAGTTTGTGAATTGATTGGTCATATATATGGCTTGGTAATGGTTCATTTATATGGTGTGGTTGTTGGGATTCAATGTATGACACACTTTTGTTCAGAAAAATTCTTTTGAACCATATCTCTCTCTCTCTCTCTCTCTCTCTCTCTATATATATATATATATACCATTTATATAGTATGATATGGATCACATATACATGGATATTTAAATGCTGTTGTTCGATATAAAGTCAAATTCTAGCGTCATTTTGAAGACAATTGCAGAGACATGTCAAATATTGTTTTGTTAGAATTGTGATTATTTTGGGCCCAATTCAAAATTTTGTGATGAATTCACTCATCTCTTTAGTTGGATTAGTTATCTCTATCAAAGAGAACTACCATGAATGGCCTAGGAAAATAAAACATACTCTGATTTTTAATGAATTGTGGAAAGGATTTTGTGAAGGAGAAGGAGGAAATCCTACTGAGAATCCCACTTCATACAAAGAGCTCGCCATATGGGAGAACATGAACAACAAGGCCTATGCCTTGATTGAAGAATTATTCAATGAAGATTTAATTCATCATATTACACCATTTACAAATTATGTTGAATCCTTAAAGAATCTAAAAGATTGATATGACTCACACTTTAAGCTTGAAGTAGTCCAACTTATGATCAAAATTTTTAATTTAGAATTGAAACATTATGATCCCCTTGCCTTAGCCTCTAAATTTAGATCCATTATGCATGATATAGAAGCTATCAATTTTAAAAATGAATGTTCCTCTCGCAAAAATTTTCAAGGCATTGTATCCCACGTATTCTCATTATCTTAAGTCATTATGACAACTTAAGGATAGTTCCTTTTACTCTCTTGTGGAGACATTTGTTAAAAGAGAGACATATTTTTGGAAGAAGAAGATAGTTTCTCAGTCTTCTGAAGAATTTGTGTGCCTTTCGCATAAAGATAATATCCAAGCACAATATTATTCTAAAGGAAGAGGTTGCTAAAGAGGAAGTGGAAGTAATAATAATAGAGGTGGAGGGAGTATATTATCAAGGAGGAAGACATGATCTTCATGTATTCAATGAAATAGAAATGGACATGATTCTTCCTCATGCAAGCTCTCTTTGGAAATGATCAGACAGGAAAGGGATGAAGAGAAAGTAAAATCGTCATATTAAAGGAAAGGTAAAGTACCTGAATCCACTCACTATATTGTGGTACATTGCAATATTGGAGTAAGAAAATACGTGTTTAATGCTTCACTTGCTTCGTGGAAAGATGCATGGTTGCTTAATTCAGGAGAAACTTGCCACATGATTGTTCAAAGAGATTTTTTGAGGAATTCACTGATAATGTTGATGGATCAATCTACTTTACAGACAAGTCAAAACTCAAGCCATCAGGGCTTAGCACCATTAGGTCTTGGCACCATTAGGCTCAAACTACCTAATCTCCCTGACTTTCTTCTACATGATGTTCTATATCTCTCAGAGTTGGAGAGAAAATTGTTGTGTTTGGTTCACATAAAGTAGCAAGGACACTCCATATACATGTTTAAAGGAAATGTTGAGGTGAGAAAAGCATCAGATAACTCAATTTTCATGTCTAGGATAGAACCAGAAAGACTCTTGAAGTTGCAAGGAACATTTTATCGTGAAATTTTTTTTGCATACAATTCTCAATTTGATGAAGGTACAATACAATCCAGTCTCTTATGGAAATATGTATTTGGACATGTGAACTATAAAATTATATGTTTATTGAAGAGAAACGATGTCATTGGTTTTCCCATAGTTCCTAGGAAATGTAAGAAAAGTGATGCTTGTATCTTAGGAAAGCATAACAAACATTATTTTTATGATTTTCATTCCAGAGCACATAGAAATATTGAACTCATTCATTCTCACTTGTGTGGCCCTATATATGTTCCTTCTGCAAATGGTAATAGATACATGATGTCTTTTATTAATGACTTCACCAGAATGTGTTGGGTATATCTATTGAAGAACAAATATGAAGCTTTTGAAACTTTCAAAAAATTTCTTGCATGGATTGAAAATGTTAGAAAATATCATATTATATTTATTCATATTGATAATGGAAAAAATATACTTCAAATGAATTTGAAACTATCTTTTCCAGCATGGGATCAAACCTCAAACAACAGTGCTCTATAATCCCCAACAAAATGGTGTATATGAAAGAATGAACAAGACAACCTTAAATATGGTACATCCAATGATGCTTTTCAAAAATGTAAAGTTAATGTTTTGGGCTGATGCAGTTCTATGTGCGATGTTTATTAAGAATAGGTGTCCATATAATTCTCTTAAAAATAATACTCTCTATTAAATGTGGTATGGACACATTCCTTCAGTGAGGCATATCAAGTTTTTTGGTTCCATCTGCTATGCATTTATACCTAAATAATATAGAAATAAAATTGGTGCAATGAGTCAAAAATGTATCTTATTTGGGTACTCGGATACCTCCGAAGCATATTATCTCTGTGATGAATTAAATAAGAAGTTTATAATATCTAGAGGTCACGTAAATAACCAGATCCAGTAAATTCCACAACTGAGGAAAAATATGTGGCAGCTGCAGAAGAAACAAAGGAAATTTTGTGGCTCAAGAAAATTCTAGAATATTTGCAGGAAAAACAAGTGCACTTTACCCCTCTTTTGATTGATAGCACTTCTGCAATAAACTTGGCGAAGAACCAAAAGTTCCATGATCGAACCAAACATATGAATACAAAGTATCATCTTATTTGACATGATGTTGATGCTAAGAATATTCACCTACGCCATTGTTCCACAAATGAGCAGATTGCAGAAATCTTCACCAAAGCGCTTGGAAGAGAAAAATTTGAAAGATTCAGATTTATGCTTGGACTCACCAACATCCCTTCAGATTAAGGGGGGGAATGTTGATACCTGATATTTGTGATTAGGAAATTCATCTAAATATTGAAAATAGAAAAATAGAGAAGATGAAGAGACATTGGAATATAAATTCCAATAGTCTCCCTCTCCTTGTATATATTCATTATTTCCCTTAATGTAAAATACAATTTCATGGAATTACTCAAACTTGGACTCACACTTTTGAAAGACGTGACTATTTTTTGAAAATTGTGATTATTGTTTGAACTTAATGGCTTTGGAGGCCAATATTGGAATTAATGGATTATGTAATTAAATTTTATATGATTAATAAATAACTTTGTCTTTGGGAATAAATGGGAAAAGCACATGATTAATAGAGATTTATTTCTATTATAGGAATTTTTTAAGTGTTTGAGTCCACATGATGGACCTTCCTAAATATTCTCCTAAAAATCCCAGGAGAAAATGGTCATTTCAAGAATAGCGTAATGAGAGAAATATTATGCTAAATGAAAGTAGAACTTAGCTAGAGAGAAATGCTAAGTTGGGTGAAAAGAAATAGAAAACATAACAGGAGAGAAAGGTGTGCTTTAAAGGAAAAAGAAACAATTTTTCTTAATTGAAAATAAAAATCCTAGCTAATTAAGGGGTGAACACCCTAAAATCATGACATTTCTAAGGAAAAATATGTTCAGGAGAATTATAAATTCCACTAAGGAATACAAAAAAGGTTGTAATTCCTGGAGACAATAATTCTAAGCTCAGGAACAGTTATTGGTGGCAGTGCATTAGTTGGGAGGAATGTGCTCTCTCCCTAAGTTTTCCCAAGTGATTGATTGCGATCAGATGATTGTGATTTTCTTATGCTTGTTGTTGAATATTGCAACAAGAAACAATGAAATTTTCATTCGGAAACATCATCCTTGATCCTAGTGAAAAATAAGCACCGACACTAGGTGGGGCCCACACAGGCTATTTTTAGGTGATATGTCTATTTTTAGAATTTGGATCAAAGTCTATTTTTAGCAGTAATCTATTTATAGATGGTTGAGAAAATTATATGTATGGATGGGCATATAAGTTTGGAATGCATGTGCGAATTTGTTTCGTGGAATGCATGTCTAAAATTAGAATGCATGTCAATTTTTGTTAAGACCTTAGCAAAAATTAGACAATAAATAATTATCTATTTTCAATGAGCACTTGGAACTAGTTAACTGAAGTGGAAACTCAGTTAGCTAAGTGGATTTCGAGTTGAAGTGGTTGGTTGGTGGACCATGCAGTGGACTTTGTTGTAACCGAGTGTGACAAAGTTGTAACAAAGTTGTAGTTATGTGAGTTGTTATTTAGTTTAACTCAGTTAAGTGAGTTAAACTCAGTTGTGCTAGTTATAACTAGTTGTATTTAAAGATACACTAGTGAGAGATAAATGAATTAAATATTAAATAATTCACATGGAGTGATCTCACATGCAACTAAAGAAATACTACTATTAACTAAATGCATGTCAGATCCAGTGGAGACCCAATTGAGAGATAGGTGAAAGGGCCTAGTTGACTATCAATTGTGACTATAGTGGTGCATGCAATGCATCTACACACACATTGGAGATTCTTATGAGGATTGCGCAGTCAAGGCTAGCCATATGGAAATCATTCAGAGGTTCTTGACCATCAGGGATTGTGTAGTGGAGGCAAGTTGTCTGGAGGCAATAAATTGGTGCATGTGTGAACCAATTTTTGTATGACATTGTGAGACAATTGTATATTGTACTGAGAGCTCTTGAAGTAGATTTTCATATGAGATTGTTTCATGATCCATGTTATACATAATATATGATAGTTGGGGTTTTTAGATTTATGCTTTCACAGTAAAAACTTTTGTGTTATGTGCAATTGATTTTTATTCATGTGTTTGCAATTGGTGATTAAATTTCCGCAAAGAATTAAGTAGAAGGATTCTGTATTTAACAGTGGATTTAATTGTTAGATCACGAGAGTCCGGTAATAAATAATAGTATTGTTTAAATTTCTACATGGTATCAGAGCATTGAAGAAGATTGCAATATTGAAGCAGTAGCTCAGTTTTGTTGGTGGAAACAATTCAAATTTGCTGCAAGAATTTCTTGGTGCGACAGTTGAGTAAACATTGAAATGGATTTCAATGGTTTTCGGTTAGAGTATGCACTTGAGGGAAGCTCAAACTACATTGCATGGAAGGATAGGATGGAGGCGGTGCTTGAAGATAATGACTTGAAGGAGTTCATCGATAGCAATGTTCCTAAGCCCACTTCGACGAATGCTGCATTACTTGATGCATGAAAAAATAAAGTAGCAAGGGCGAGGAGGATTCAGTTGGAAGGTGTGAGAGACCATATTTTCTCAAGCCTTCATGGTAAAGCCACTCCATTTTCAATGTGGAATGCATTGACAGATATTTTCCAAAGCAGCAGCGACCATAGGAAATTGGCGCTAAAGGATAAACTCAAAAAAATCAAGATGGAGAAGAATGACACTATTCTGGTATACTTAACAAAGTTTGTCCAATGTAGGGATGAGCTTAGGAGTGTAGGAGTAAGTGTTGCTGATGATGATTTGGTGAGATTGGCTCTCTTGGGACTTCCTAAGAGTTGGCATAGCTATCAAGACTCTGTCAATGGATGGGAAAAATTGTCAGATTGGGAACAAATGTGGTCAGATCTAGTGTAGGAGGAGTTCAGGCGGAACACCAGAGATGGCTCTTTATCAATGCATGATGATGAAGAGGATTTTTATTTGGCTTCCAAGGTGAAGAAGGGGAAGGGGAATAAATTCTATTCTAAATCTGAGGCCGGTGAAGATGGCAAGGAGCACAACATGTCCAAAGTGAAGTGTTTTCACTATGATGAGTATGGACATATTGCCACAAATTGTTCACATCAGAAGAATAACAAGATGGCTGGTGGAGCTGTAGCTAGTGAGGCTCTTGCCTCATAATTTGAGCTTGAGTTATCATTGATCGCATGCATGGTGTCTAATGCATTGGGATTGGGGTGGTACTTTGATAGTGGTGATTCCTTTCACATGACGGGAGATGAGAAAATTTTCAGTGACTTGGGGGAGAAATATCTCCAGATGCATATTGAATTGGGTCACGATGGACGATACAGTGTGACCAAAATTGGTACCATTACCTTTTATAGGGCATCAGGTAAATTCTTTCATTTAAAATATGTTATGCATGTTCCTGGTTTGAAGAAAAATTTAATCCCAGTCGCAATTTTAGAGGATAGAGGCTATGATGTTGTCTTTAGTGAAGGAAATTTTTTCCTGCAACACAAAGCAACAGGGCAAGCCAAGAAGGTTGGGATTCGAGTTAATAATCTCTATAGACTTGAAGTAGACTGGATTTATACTAAGCTTCCTAATGTTGGGAAGTGTGATAAATCCATGCAGTTGACGCTTGAGAGGGAGCTAGATTTTCATGCAGGTAAGAGTGAACCTCAAGATGTGGAGCAGACACATGATGAGGATCATGGAGTGGGAGCAACCACTCATGCAAAGAAATTTTATCGAGATGGGCAAAGCGAGTGCATGCAACTATACCACTAAGTGAGAGGTTGGGCGACATGCAAGAGTAATCCCAAGAAGAGATTTCTGAGCAGAATTCATTCAGATTGTGTGGATATCATGAATTGAACCTGGATATGAGGAGCCCACAGACCAGCAGTAGCAGGATCAGTTGGATTGATGTAGCCAGATCAAAGGGACAGTGTCAGATACTAGAGCCCGAATCAAAGTTGACAACAAGTGCAGACTGCATGGGTGCAAATTTCAACAGCACAGTGGTTCCTGAAGACATGTGTAATAACTAATCAGAAGTCAGAAGACGTTGATGACAGATGCATTATACTGATTCAGTTGTTTGGAGGCTATTTGGTTTCGAAAGTGTTGCATGCAAAGGTTGCAGGGTGAATGCATGGATTTGCATGTCACATGCAAAGACATTCCTTTATTGTTGAGAGGGAGCATTGAATATTGCAACAGGAAACAGTGAAATTGGTATTCGGAAACATCATCCATGATCCTAGTGAAAAATATGCACCTACACTAGGTGGGGCCCACACAAGCTATTTTTAGGTGATATATCTATTTTTAGACTTTGGATCAAAGTCTATTTTTAGCAGTAATATATTTATAGATGGTTGAGAAAATTATATGGATGGATGGGCGTCTAAGTTTGGAATGCATGTAGATTTTTCTTAAGCCCTTAACAAAAATTAGACAATAAATAATAATCTATTTTCAATGAGCACTTGGAACTAGCTAACTGAAGTGGAAAATCAGTTACCTAAGTGTATTTCGAGTTGAAGTAGTTGGTTGGTGGACCATGTAGTGGATTACGTTGTAACTAAGTGTGACAAAGTTGTAACAGAGTTGGAAGAGTATTTATGTGAGTTGTTATTTAGTTTAGCTCAGTTAAGTGAGTTAACCTCAATTGTGCTATTTGTAACTAGTTGTAGATAAAGATACACTAGTGAGAGATCAGTGAATTAAATATTAAATTAATTCACATGGAGACCCAATTGAGAGATAGGTGAAAGGGCCTGGTTGACTATCAGTTGTGACTATAGTGGTGCATTCAATGCATCTACACACACATTGGAGATGCTTATGAGGATTTTGTAGTCAAGGTTGGCCATATGGAAATAATTCAGAGGTTCTTGACCATCAAGGATTGTGTAGTGGAGGCAGTAAATTGGTGCATGTGTGAACCAATTTTTGTATGACAGTGTGCGACAAGCGCATATTGTACTGAGAGCTCTTGGAGTAGAGTTTTGTATGAGATTGTCCATGATATACATAATATATGATAGTTGGGGTTTTAGCTTTATGCTTTCTTGGTAAAACTTCTGTGTTATGTGCAATTGATTTTTCTTCATGTGTTTGCAATTGGCAATTAAATTTCTGCAAATAATTAAGTAGAAGGATTCTGTAATTAATAGTGGATTTAATTGTTAGATCTGGAGAGTTTGGTAATACATCACAGTATTGTTTAAATTTCTACACTTGTTGAGTTATAATTATGGTTATTAATTATTTATGTTATTATGAATTTGGTTCAAATTTATTGACCTATACTTTGATGGTAAATAAGATGGTGGGTCAGATTATATCTTTGCATGCAGGGTATTATATATGTGTGTGTATTATAAATTAATGAAGTTGAATATTAATCCAGAATGATCTATTCATATATATACATACATACATATATAGGTTCACTCTATTCCATAAGAAATTGGAGTCAAGAGTCAGTAGGAAGAATTAATACAAAAAATGGATTGTAGAAATTTATCCACAGTAAAAAAGAAATGAGGATGAATCTAAAATATATATCACATGAAGGAAGTGTGAGATTAAATTAGAAATAATCAAGTAGATCAGATCATAATATAAGTTTTAGTTAATTTCTCCATAATTGAATATGGATGAGAATGTTATACAAGTAAGGAAACATGGAATAGATGAGTATTTACAAAAAACAATTAAATACTTAAATTATTTTTGTGAGTCTGGTTAATACTTTTTGTCTAAATTTGGGGAAATATCCCAAATATTAGCATAAAATTATCATCATTCTACTACAATTGAGTGATACCTACGTAGGAAGAATATATAAAAAATCCGACATAAATACCATGAAAATTTTGTACAGAACACAACCTTCAAATGAAGGTCAAGAAACATTAATTGTAATGAATTACTACACTAAGGGTAAAATATGCATGGAAAATTTATATTTAAATAAGAATGACATGCTAGAATAAGCTAGTTCATGCTAACTTTGTATTCTTGGACTATAGGAAAAGCTTTATTATAATAATAGATAGCCCACATGGGAGATCTATGTCCATATGCAAAGGAAAGAACAAGCATTGAGGAATCTAAAAAAAAATCAAACAAATTTCTAAATAAGTTGGGTGATAGGCCAGTATCTGTTGGTATAACTAAATATTCAGTTATGAATCAAACTCTGGAGGAACTAACAATTTCAATTTCAATAATCATATATGAGTTTAACATTAATAAAATCAAATAAATTTTAATTTTATGCTCCATGCATAATTAAGAGAGAATGAATGTATACAACTTGGATGAATAATTGACATTCATAGAAAGTCCCATTGTATAAATACAACAAAGGTCAATTGGACCTATTTTTGCAAGAAAATAAATACAAGTATTGCCTTTTAAAATTAAATCCATCCTAGAGAATAAACAAAGCATTTCTCTTAATGTATAATCCAGAAAACATTGGCATTGCATCGTCTTCCTAGGAGCCAAGGAATAAAAATTACAAGTATATTATTGAAAAATATCCTTAAAGCAAGTGTAACCAACCTGGGAGAATAAAATTTGAACTTAGTTTCATAAAACGAATGAAAATCCCAAGGGTGGATTAGAGTAATGCATATGAAACTCCATTAAACTGATATAGCTATGACAAGGTTAGAAAAACCCAATCAGATAGAAGCACCATGGGTATTACGTTAAAATTATCACTTTGTCAGAACAATGAAAGGATAACAAAAGATAACTTGAAAAAGGAATTAACCCAAGTCTTGCATGAGCTCTCTATAAGTTATCATAATAATACACTGTTACTATATTTCAAAGAGGGGCAGGAGAATTAATTTGGAAAAAAAAACAAAAAACCCATAAGAATTATTTAAATCTAATTTAAGGTGAGGCATTCAAGTTCTAATAACACACTTGCATGGTTGATTTCTACACCGGAGTATGACAATGATATGTGAGTTTTATACCCTTAAAACCCTAGGTCAAGATATCACCAAACCCTGTGGTGTAAATAATGGAAAATGTGTAAAGAAAAAAGGAATGATATGAGCTTACCTTAGTAAAAGGAAGCCATGTCAAAAGAATAATAGACTGGCGCCACTTCCACGAAATATGCATGTACTGTAAAAAGGAAACAGGTTAACTAAAAACCCTGCTATGAATATCAAAACCTTACAGAAATTATAGAAATAACCATGAAGGAAAGGATTACCTGAAAGGGAGTGTGAGCAATGATAAATTTGGATTGTAATGATGAGGCTATAAGAAAATTTTTGGCCTCACCACAAGAATTCACCCTTATTAACCTGCATTTAAACCAAGCAAAATAAACTAACTTGAACATCGAAACTCAAGAATTGAGAGAAGAATGAAGTGCATAAAACCAAATATAGAGTTAATATTTACTCTTACCAAATGCTTCCATGGAGTCGAAATTTGTCTCCTTTGATTTTAGGAAAGTTAATGAATGGAGGGAATATAAATTATAGTTTTTGCATTGAGTGGAAAAACCAAACCCTAGTAGCAGAGCAGAGCCAAGCATCACTCTGGCTGTAAGTTTCCAAGTGAGATATGACCAAATGAGCTAGTGGTTAGGTTTTCTTTCAACCTAATGGAAAACCCTTAAATCACCACCATTTAATTTCCAAGATATATCAAACCCTTTGATTCAATGGGTACAACTTCCCATGCATGATCATGTGAAGGAACGCGGGAGTATGTATGTGGTCCCATCAAACTAAACCACATGGAAAAAAACTAGTCACATGATATAGTCATATGCCACCTCAGATGTGGAATAAGGAGAATCAAAACCCATAAATACACTGAGAATTAAATCAAATGTTTTTTTCCATAGTCATGATATGAATAATATTATTATGCAAGGATTAAGGGGAAAAAGGGTATATATATATATAGGTCAACCAAAATCTCACATCAGCTTAGTAAGGAGAACAAAAAAATATGAATAGATTTATTACTATAATGAAGGGGAAGGATCATAAAAGTATTAAGAGAGTCAACATGTTATCAAAGGCATAAGCCTAATTCATTCCATAAGGAGCACATGGAAGTTTGAAACGTAAGCATGATATTAATGTATAAACATGATATTATCGTATAAGAATGATATCATTTCATGTCATAAACTATAAATAAATAGTTAGGGTGATGTTGTAAACTCAACCTATAGCTCAATATTGCATAGAAAACCTGAATAATGATATTTTTCAAATGGTAGTCATATATATTATCTACATGGAGATTTCATTGCTAAATATACCAGCAGAGAAAAAAAAGTTATTGTGTGATAGAGGTATGTTACATTATGATTGAAATTGGAAACATAAACATTTTTATGATATAGAGACACAGTTAGAGTGAAACAATTAAATCATCCTTCTCATTGTAAAGAGCTACAGGAGAAAAGAACATTTTGTTCCAAGTTTGTAACGTTTTCGATACCTTAAAATCCATACATGTCAGGTATAACCGAGAGTGTATGAGCATGTATATAGTTAGGGTATGCTAATAGAGCACTAGAAAGATACTAAGGGACCGACATAGCAAGCAGAGTTAAAACTATACCAAAAGAGAGGCATACCTTCAGGTTGAATGCATAAATCAGTTCAATCATTTCTTAGAATCCTTGGGTGTGATTGTTCATTTTTTCTATTTTAGGATTGTAGGAAGAGAACCCAACTCAAATTTATCCGAGAAAGGGTTCATAATCATAGATATGAGTGGAATAGGGGTAGTTCTAACCAACCTACTCTGATACCATGTTAAACACATACAAATTGATAGGAAGGATTTGATAACTTGTGTGATTCAATTATATTCACAATTTGTACATATCAATGCATAGTTTTCTTACCCTTGGTTATAATTTTCTAAGAGTTCACTTGGACTTCAATAACTGTTGGAATTCCTCCACACAAACCTTAACAGATTAGGTGTCCAACAATATACATATGGGATGGTATGAATATATTTTACTATGACAATTATTTATACAAATTTTCTTTTTGGTAATGTTTTCATAATATTTCCCTAGAAGGGGTTGCTTGTGTGGATGAAAGGGGGAGCGGGATGTGACTTCCCCACCTGGAAAATGGGTCGGGAGACATGGAATTTGACCCCTAGTGAAAATAAATTCCATATAGGAAGAATTTAACAAGCACTCATCAATGAAGTTGAAACAACGTCGAGAGGTGATAAATGGCCTAACCAAGGTGACAAAGTGTGTGGAACATGTGCAGGTGGTGATTTAATTTAGGGTATTTACAAATATTGAAGAAGGGGGGGTGGGGGGGAAGAGAACTGAAATAAATCAAAGGGAATTTAGTTTGAAGAGGCTTTTGTCTCTGATTGGCTTTAAGTGGCTGGTCGAGTGGTAAGTTTGGGAAGAGAAAGATATGATTTAGTCCAGCTAAGAGTGCTCCTAGAGGTAGGGGAAGTGGAACCGTAAGCTCTATAATATGGAAAAACACATAGGATAATCGAGTAACTTCATTCTACACTCAATTTTATGGTTGCAACCAGTTTTAAGCCCTAGAGGGCTCAACAGACGCAAGCCTATAATCAAGATGGTGTGGTAGTATTACTTTTATTCAATTTAATGGTTTATTAAGTTAGTGCACTGAAGATGAATTTGGTTGGGACAACATTTTATAGCTCCATTTCTAGAATCCAGTAGTTTTACCTCCCCTTTTTTGTTATATAGGGAATATTTGGACATGACCTGTTGATCAGCAGTTGTCATTGATGTCAACCCAAGCAGCACCAGGGGCTAACCCAATATTGCATGGGAATTTTGACTTACCAAATTAATGTATTTTGGGTCAATAATGCTTTTGATGGATTCTACTTGTCGAGATGTTTCCATTGATATATGGCACGCCATGTAATTCTTCATGGTTTGAGAGATATTCATGTTTGAAGTTTGTACCCCCAATTAGTGGGCTAAAACCCCATGGGGTTGGGGCATGGGTCATTGAAAAGTCATAATTAATATTTTTTAAGCTCCTAAGATCCCTCTCACTTTCACTTGTTGAAGCCCCTCTCAACTTAAGCATTCATATAAATTGTGATCTTCATTTCCTCCTTATGCATGGGATTTGGCCATCTGAAACAAGTCATCGTGGAATTTTCGCTATAATTTTTTTTTTACGAAGGTTTAGAAGCTGAAATTTTTATGAGGCGAAGAAGAAATCCTAAGGAAGCTGCAGTAAAAATTTCAGATCAATTTACGCAACATTGTGGGAGATATGATCTGTGGAAGTAAGGGTTTTTGCAGGCTCCTGAAATTCATCTCAAAGAAGTGACCTTGGTAAAATCGTCATAACTCTCTCTCTGAGTATCGGATTGGAATTCTGTAAAAAGTGGAAGATATCAAATAGTCTTTAGTTTTCTCTCTATCAATTTTAGAGGCAAATGAAGAAACAGTCACACGTGGCACATCGTACAAGTGCGGTCTGCTGAAACAGTCCATAATTAGGGCAGTGTGAGAAATTAGGTATAACTCTCTCTTGAAGAATAAAAATTGGGTCAGACCTATGGCATTGGAAAGAAGACTCAGAGGAATACTATAGGACCTAAAATCATATATTGAGGATCTGAAATAACAGAGATACACCAGATTCAAAATCGAGTTCCTAGAAGGCAAGAAAAATCTAGATCATGTGTTGTCAAGGATTGCAAAGGACCAGACTTTCTACGGCAGAAAAGCAAAAAAAGGTGCAGCAGAGGGTAGCATGACAAGAGAAGCAACCAAGGTGCATAACAACAGCAAGAAGTTCATCATATGAAGTCTTCAAGTGGGCAGCACTGCATACAATCATTGTAAAGGTATCATTGTACTTAGTCATTGTAAATACATTATTGTACAAATTGTACTAGTGTCTATCTGCCAAGGGTTGAAGAGGAAGTGTTGGGAGGTCTAGGATCATCATTAGGTGGTTATGTCAAAGTTGGGGTTATGGTCTAGTATATCTTCTTCTTCTGCATCATTCTATATCATTGTAAAGTGGACCATTTTCCCTGGTACGAGAGTCCATTCTTCTTTTATTCTTCTATAGGGTGGTAGGGTGGTGCTAGGTGAGTTGTAGCTCATTGGGTGTTAGGGAATCCGTTCAGTTGACTACTAAAGAATCTCGGGCATTGGAGCGTCCATCCAGTGGGAGCTGGAGAAGAATGCTTTTCTAGATTCTAGGAAGTTGGAGCTTTATTTTCAATTGGAGTTGAAAATAATTATTAGAAAAGCATTAGGTGGTTTTTGTCTCGGAGTGGGTTTCCACCTTAAAAACTGTGTGCATTTGTGTTCCTCTTGTTTGCTGCTATCATTGTACAAACACTGATAATAATTGAAGATTAACTAATGCTCTAATTGAAAGAAACACTGATTCACCCCCCCTCTCAGTATTTCCAACAATTGGTATCAGAGCTTGGTTCCTTCAATAGCAGTTTAACAGCTGGAAGGAGGTCATGGAGCATACCAAGAATGGTGTACCTCTATTCAATGAAAATAATTATGCACTTTGGAAATGAAGAATGGAGGTCTATCTCTTGGCGCAAGGTTACGAAGTGTGGGACACTATTCAAAATGGATTTACATCAACCGCGGAAGAACAAGGTAAGAAGAATTTGGTAAATGATGCAAAAGCAAAGAATATTATTATCAGTGGACTTATTGAATATGCTTATCATAAGGTGTTGGGTTGTAAAACCACCAAAAATGTATCGGACAAGCTTGAGAATATATATGCAGGTGACTCAAATGTCAAAGAAGCAAAGCTTCAAATCTATAGAGCAAAATTTGAGCAACTCAGAATGAAAGAATATTGCAACATTGCTGCATACTTCCAATACGTTGATGAAATAACCAATACTCTGGAAGGATTGGGAGAGCCAGTTGACGAGAAGACTATTATACGGAAGATTCTTAGAACGTTACCAGGGAGATTCAACCCAAAGGTATCGGTCTTAGAATACAGTGAAAATCTGGACAAACTTAGCAAGGAAGAATTACATGGAGTTCTCATAGCATATGAAATGAGACTTGATGAAGAAAAGGGTACTTCAAATCTAGAAACTGCGTTCGTTGCATCTAAGCAAACCAATAAGGACAAACAACCTTCAATTGAAATGGCATGCACCTGCAAGTGTGAAGAAAAGGGAGATAATGGAGAAGGTCTTTTAGATGAAGAATATGCTTACTTTACGAGAAAATTAAAACCCGGTAAGGGAAAATTCAAAGGTAAACTTCCATTGATATGTTTCATTTGTGGTGAGGTTGGGAATTTTGTAGCAAAATGTCCGAACAAAAGTGATGGCAAGTCAAAAGGAAAGAAAGGCTTTAAGAAATTCAACAAGAAAGGCAAAAATAAAGGATCCAAAAGGAACTTTCTCTCTAAAGAAGATATCTCCTCATCCGATGAAGAAAGTGACAACAAAGAAGAAGCCAATGAGAAAGTATTGTTTATGGCCAAGAAAAATAAACAAGAAGTATCAAAAAATGAAGAAGAAGGGTTGACCATAGAATAATTTTATGAGGAGGCAATCAAGCTTATAAAAGAGCTCAATGCTGAGAAGATCCGTTCCAACACTCTTGAAGAACAAGTTCAAGGTATCAAAATTGGATTTGAAGAACACAAATGCATTGAAGAGTCACTTCAAAAGAAGTTGGAAGAAAGCAACCAAGAAAGGGAAGCATTAGAAGCCAAAGTAGTCTCATTGCGTAAGGAAGTGAAGAAGGGAAAAACTGTCCAAAACTATGCCAAAAGCTCAAGAGAATTGAAATAACTCATAAAAAATCAATGATCTTACAACAACAGAACTGGTCTCGGTTACAAAGAAGAAGAAGCAGGACCTTCTACAACAAAATACAATGAACCTATGAGATTTGACATACATGAAGACTTCATTGGACAAGATTCGCAAGCACATCCTTGGAAGACGATTCCTCGACGAAGATTTTCATCGAGGTACCAACATATTTTTCATGGCTATTGTTATTCATGTGGAGAATTTGGTCATAAAGTTGTAGAATGTCGCACGTACCCTATGAACCAATAAAATTCCAAGAGATTATTAAAATATGAACCTCCCAGGGCTCAACGAAACATCAATAAATTTGAAAATTTAAGAAATAATATGGAATGTTACAAATGTCAGAACTTTGGACACATAGCCAGAGACTGCAGACTTGAAAATCCTCCAGAAGAATCTTCGAAGCCACAGAATGAACGAACATGGAGGAAGAAGAAGATTGATAATTGTGCTCTCGCTCTCAAGGCTCAAAAAAAGAAATATGTGTGGTATGTTGACAGCGGTTTCTCAACGCATATGACTGGAGATAGAAGGAAATTTGTATCTCTAAAAGAGAAGAAGGATGGAACCATATCCTTTGGAAATGACGGATCTTCAAATGTTATAGGATCAGGTACCGTCACTCTCGGAAGCAAAGATGTTATAGCCAAGAATTTTCTATTGGTCGAAAACATGAATCGCAATCTGCCCAGTGTTGGAAAAATGTGTGATCAAAGACACACAATGTTATTCAACTCCACAAAATGTGAAATCAGGAAAGGAAGGTATGGTAAAATTGTGGCTACAGCAAGTCGAGCTCCAAATGACATATATGTTCTGGATGAAGCAACTAAAGCATGTCTACTAGATAAAGAAGATGAAAGTTGTTTATGGCACAAACAAATGGGTCACATAAACTTTGACAATCTTGTCAGGATAAGAAAAAAGGAAGCAGTACAAGAAATTCTGAAAATCTCAAAACCTTCCAACACACTATGTGAGGCATGTCGGCATGGAAAGCAGACATAAGTCCAATTTAAAACAAAAGAACACTTTTCATCACATCCATTGGAATTGATACATACTGATCTATGTGGTCCTGTGAGAACAAAAGGCTTATATGGAGAATTATATTTCATGTTAATGATAGATGACTATACCAGGATGACAACCGTAAGTTTCCTAAAGAAAAAAACTGAAGCATTTGAGTGCTTTAAGATCTACAAGGAGTTGGTTGAAAATGAAACTGATTTAAAAATAAAGTGTTTAAGATCAGATAATGGTGGAGAATTCACTTCCAAATTATTTCAGCAATATTGTGACGAAAATGGAATAAAAAGGCAATTTTCAACAGCACGAACACCTCAGCAAAATGGATTTGTTGAAATAAAGAATAGAACTGTACAGGAAATGGGTAGAACAATGTTGAAGGACTCAAAATTGGATGAAAAATTCTAGGTTCAAGCAATTGATACGACAGTCTTCATTATCAACCAAAGTCTTCTCAGAAATAATTGCAACAAAACTCCATATGAATTATGGAAAGGAAAACCAGCTAATGTAAAATATTTCAGAATATTCGGAAGCAAATTTTATATCAAAAGAGAAGATCAAAATTTGGGTAAGTTTGAATCACGTGTTGATGAAGGTATCTTTGTTGGTTACTCACACAAAATAAAGGCTTATAAATGCTATAATCTAAGATGAAAACAGATAGTGGAGAGCATAAATGTTACATTTAACGAAGATGGTGTTCTAGTGAGTAATGATGAGGATCTAGAATCTTTGAAACTTGAGACAGAGGCTGAAAAAGACACAGATAAAATTGTAGAATAAGAAGAAACTATCAACGAGGAAGAAGTAAACAATGATCATCAAGATATACCAGAACAACAACAAGAAGCTCCTCCAATGAGAACAAAAGAGTGGATTCAAAAGAACCATCCATCAAATCAAATCATTGGTGACATAAATGAAGGTCGACAACTTCGTTCATCACAACAAGCTCACATTGCTTTTCTAGCAACCTTTGAGCCTAGTAGTTTTGAGGGAGCCAGCCAAAATGAACATTGGGTAGCAGCTATGAATGAAGAATTGGATCAAATTGAGAAGAATAACACCTGGGAATTAGTTCCACGACCAAAAGATAAAAATGTTATTGGGAATAAATGGGTGTTCAGGAACAAATTGAATGAAGATGGGCAGGTTACCAGAAACAAAGCAAGATTGGTTTGCAAAAGCTATGTACAAGTGGAAGGAATTGATTTCAATGAAACATTTGCACCAATTTCCAGAATGGAAGCCATCCGAATGTTTCTCGCCTATGTATGTTCAAGAAAAATCAAAGTCTACCAAATGGATGTTAAGTCAGCATTTCTGAATGGAGAATTAGAAGAAGAAGTTTACATCGAACAACCTGAAGGTTTTCTACTATCACAAAAAGAAGACTATGTCGACAGGTTAAAGAAGGCTCTATATGGACTCAAGCAGGCTCCCAGAGCATGGTATGCTTGTCTTGATGGATATCTATGTCAACAAGGGTTCAAGAAAGGTATTGTTGATAGCAATCTTTATGTACAAATAGATAAAGATAATTTAATAATTGTTGAGGTATATGTGGATGATATAATATTTGGTAGCAATGATGATCGACTAAGTAAGAACTTTTCTACAAAGATGCAATGTGAGTTTGAGATGTCTTTATTTGTTGAGCTGACATACTTCTTAGGGCTTCAAATATCTCAGCAAGAGAAAGGAATATTTATATGTCAAGCCAAGTACATCAAGGAAATGCTCAAGAAATTCAAAATGGAATATTGCAAACCCATCATTACTCCAATGGTAACAGGTTGAAAATTGAGCATAGATGACTCATCTAAGGATGTGGATTAGAAGTTGTATAGATCTATGATTGGTAGTCTTCTATATGTAACAGTCTCTTGGCCAGATGTTATGCAAGCAGTTGGACAAGTAGCAAGATTCCAAGCAGCACCAAAAGAATCACATATTATTGTCGTCAAAAGAATTATTCGATATCTAAAGGGCACAAAAGAATATGGCTTGTGGTATCCAAAGGGTAAAAATCTCATTATTCAAGCCTTTATAGATGCAGATTGGGTAGGAAGCGTTGATGATCATAAGAGTACTAGTGGAGCAGCATTCTATCTAGGTGGTTGTCTTGTATCATGGTTGAGCAAAAATAAAACTTCAATCTCGTTATCTACAACGGAAGCAGAATACATTGCAGTAGCATCATGTTGTACTCAAGTCCTTTGGATGAAACAAACTTTTCAAGATCTTCAAGTACAATTCAGTGAGCCTATTCCCATATTCCGTGACAATACTAGTTCCATCAGCATCTCCAAGAATCCTGTCATGCATTCAAAAACAAAACACATTCTGATCAAATATCATTTTGTTAGAGAACAAGTCGCTGAAAAGAATATCAAACTTGAGTATGTCTGTACAAAAGAAAAAATTGCTGATATCTTCACTAAACCTTTACCTCGTGAAGCATTTGAATATCTTCGTCAAAAGCTTGGGATTCTCCCAAGTTCTCATTAGATTTTCCTTTTTCAAGAATATAAAGCAGGAGTAGAAGTGTGTACAGGTCCACAGGATGGTTGTGTTTCAGGGGGAGTTACCCTTTGCCATTGATGTCAAAGGGAGAGAGAATTTTGTAGGAAGAGGTGCCATGATCACAGGGGGAATACTTGTGTTGCCATCAATGCCAAAGGGGGAGATTCTTGATCAGCGGTTGTCATTGGTGTCAACCGAAGCAGTACCAGGGGCTAACTCAATATTGCATGGGAATTTTTACTTACCAAATTAACATATTCTGGGTCAATAATGCTTTTGATGGTTTCTACTTGTCGAGATCTTTCCATTGATATATGGCACGCCATGTAATTCTTCACGGTTTGAGAGATATTCATGTTTGAAGTTTGTACCCCCAATTAGTGGGCTAAAACCCCATGGGGTTGGTCATGGGTCATTGAAAAGTCATAATTAATATTTTTTAAGCTCCTAAGATCCCTCCCACGTTCACTTGTTGAAGCCCCTCTCAAATTAAGCATTCATATAAATTGTGATCTTCATTTCCTCCTTATGCATGGGATTTGGCCATCTGAAACAGGTCATCGTGGATTTTTCGCTATAAATTTGTTTCTATGAAGGCTCAGAAACTGAAATTTTTATGAGGTTAAACCGAACTTTTGAGGAAGCTGCAGTAAAAATTTTAGATCAAGTTGTGAAATTTTTTTGGAGATATGATCTGTGGAAGTAAGGGTTTTTGCAGGCTCTTAAAATTCATCTCAAAGAAGTGACCCTGGTAAAATCGTCATAAATCACTCTCTGAGTATTGGATTGGAATTCTGTAAAAAAGTGACAGATAATGCACAATCTATAGTTTTTCTTTATCAATTTCAGAGGCAAATGAAGAAACGGTGACACTTTTCACGCCATACAAGTGCGCTCTGCTGAAATAGTCCATAATTAGGGTAGTGTGAGAAATTGGGTATAAATCTCTCTTGAAGAATCCAAATTGGGTCAGACCTATGGCATTGGAAAGAAGACTCAGAGGACTAGTACATGACCAAAAATCAGATATTGAGGATCTGAAATAATAGAGATACACCATATTCAAAATCGAGCTCCTAGAAGGCAAGAAAAAGCTAGATCATGTGTTGTCAAGGATTGCAAAGGACCAGACTTTATACGGCAGAAAAGAAAAACAAGGTGCAATAGAGGGTAGCATGAAAAGAGCAG
The DNA here is from genome assembly GCA_034641835.2 of Pinus albicaulis. Taxonomy (NCBI): domain Eukaryota; kingdom Viridiplantae; phylum Streptophyta; class Pinopsida; order Pinales; family Pinaceae; genus Pinus; species Pinus albicaulis. Next base: position 320,266,932 of record CM076582.1, read on the forward strand.
CAACCAAGGTGCATAACAGTAGCAAGAAGTTCATCATATGAAGTCTTCAAGTGGGCAACACTGCATACAATCATTGTAAAGGTATCATTATACTTAGTCATTGTAAATACATTATTGTACAAATTGTACTAGTGTCTATCTACCAAGGGTTGAAGAGGCAGTGTTGGGATGTCTAGGATCATCATTAGGTGGTTGTGTCAAAGTTGGGGTTATGGTCTAGTATATCTTCTTCTTCTACATCATTCTATATCATTGTAAAGTGGACCATTTTCCCTGGTACGTGAGTCCATTCTTCTTTTATTCTTCTATAGGGTGGTAGGGTGGTGCTAGGGTGAGTTGTAGCTCATTGGGTGTTGGGGCATCCGTTCAGTTGACTACTGAAGAATCTCGGGCGTTGGAGCGTCCATCCAATGGGAGTTGGAGAAGAATGCTTTTCTAGATTCTAGGAAGTTGGAGCTTTATTTTCAATTGGAGTTGAAAAGAATTATTAGAAAAGCATTAGGTGGTTTTTGTCCCGGAGTGGGTTTCCACCCTAAAAAATGTATGCATTTGTGTTCCTCTTGTTTGTTGCTATCATTGTACAAACACTGATAATAATTGAAGATTAACTAATGCTCTAATTGAAAGAAATACTAATTCACCCCCCCTCTCAGTATTTCCAGCAATTGGTATCAGAGCTTGGTTTCTTCAATACCAGTTTAACAGCTGGAAGGAGGTCATGGAGCATACCAAGAATGGTGTACCTCTATTCAATGAAAATAATTATGCACTCTGGAAAGGAAGAATGGAGGTCTATCTCTTGGTGCAAGGTTACGAAGTATGGGACGCTGTTCAAAATGGATTTACATCAACCACAGATGAACAAGGAAAGAAGAATTTGGTAAATGATGCAAAAGCAAAGAATATTATTATCATTGGACTTATTGAATCTGCTTATCATAAGGTGTTAGGTTGTAGAACTGCCAAAAATGTATGGGAGAAGCTTGAGAATATATATGCAGGTGACTCAAATGTCAAAGAAGCAAAGCTTCAAGTCTATATAGAAAAATTTGAGCAACTCAGAATGAAAGAAGATTGCAACATTGTTGCATACTTCCAATACGTTGATGAAATAACCAATACTCTGGAAGCATTGGGAGAGCCAGTTGACGAGAAGACTATTATATGGAAGATTCTTAGAACGTTACCAGGGAGATTCAACCAAAAGGTATCGGTCTTAGAATACAGTGAAAATATGGTCAAACTCAGCAATGAATAATTACATGGAGTTCTCATAGCATATGAAATGAGACTTGATGAATAAAAGGGTACTTCAAATCTAGAAACTGCGTTTGTTGCATCTAAGCAAACTAATAAGGACAAACAACCTTCAATTGAAATGACATGCACCTGCAAGTGTGAAGAAAAGGGAGATGATGGAGAAGGTCTTTCAGATGAAGAATATGCTTACTTTACGCGAAAATTAAAACCTGGTAAGGGAAAATTCAAAGGTAAACTTCCATTGATATGTTTTGGTTGTGGTGAGGTTGGGCATTTTGTAGAAAAATATCCGAAAAAAAGTGATGGAAAGTCAAAAGGAAAGAAAGGCTTTAAGAAATTCAACAAGCAAGGCAAAAATAAAGGATCCAAAAGGATCTTTCTCTCTAAAGAAGATAGCTCCTCATCTGATGAAGAAAGTGACAACAAAGAAGAAGCCAATGAGAAATTATTGTTTATGGCCAAGCACAATAAACAAGAAGTACCAAACAATGAAGAAGAAGGGTTGACCATAGAATAATTTTAAGAGGAGGCAATCAAGCTTATAAAAGAGCTCAATGCTGAGAAGATCCGTTCCAACACTCTTGAAGAACAAGTTCAAGGTCTCAAAATTGAGGTTGAAAAACACAAATGTTTTGAAGAGTCACTTCAAAAGAAGTTGGAAGAAAGAAACCAAGAAAGGGAAGCATTAGAAGCTGAAGTAGTCTCGCTGCGTAATGAAGTGAAGGGAAAAACTATCCAAAACTATGCCAACAGCTTAAGGGCATGGGAAGAACTCATCAACAATCAACGATCTTACAACGACAGAACTGGCCTCGGTTACAAAGAAGAAGAAGCAGGACCTTCTACAACAAAATAAAATGAACCTATGAGATCTGACATACATGAAGACTTCATTGGACAATATTCGCAAGCACATCCTTGGAAGACGATTCCTCGACGAAGATTTTCATCGAGGTACCAACATATTTTTCATGGCTATTATTATTCATGTGGAAAATTTGGTCATAAAGCTGTAGAATGCCGCACGTACCCTATGAGCTAATATAATTCCAAGAGTTTCTTCAAATATGAACCTCCCAGGGCTTAACGAAACATCATTAGATTTGAAAATTTAAGAAATAATATGGAATGTTACAAATGTCATAACTTTGGACACATAGCAAGAGACTGCAGACTTGAAAATCCTCTAGAAGAATCTTCGAAGCCACAGAATGAACGAACATGGAAGAAGAAGAAGACTGATAATTGTGCTCTCGCTCTCAAGGCTCAAAAAAAGAAAGATGTGTGGTATGCTGACAGCGGTTGCTCAACACATATGACTGGAGATAGAAGGAAATTTGTATCTCTGAAAGAGAAGAAGGATGGAACCATATCCTTTGGAAATGATGGATTTTGGTTGACCTTTGGGATTTTGGTTGACCTTTGCTGGTTTCAACTGCTCGACAATTATATTGTGCCCAACAATGCTGAAAAGTATGGTCGAAGGTGGTCCACATTGAGTATTGGGTGTAGGCCAGGGAGTGAGGGGATACTTATCTCAAAATTATTGTCACCCAAGACCTTGGTGATGGTGTAATTCCCACCTCATAGAGGTCGAATTTTTTGATGGGCTCTTGTAAGGAATTCCTTTTACAAATGTGACCAAACCTTGTCACCCACTTGAACCCAATTTTGATCATGATGTTGCTTGTAATTAGTATTGGATTTATCTAGGATATCATGAACACAATAGCTAATGTGTTGAATGCATTCAATAAAATTGATGGTTTTATTAGCATAAAATTGAACATGTGCATATTTTGTCTTTGTATTTGTAAGAGGAATTGGAACATCAATGGGACACAATGGTTAAAACCCCAAGCCCACCTAAAAGGGATTGTGGCCGATTTAGTTGTAGAGAGGTGCTTTTTAGTTGTATTGCACATAGGTAAGACTCTCATCCCATGTTCATGGATGCAGGGTTGTACATGTGTAATATGTGCATTATCATCCTATTGATGACCTTTGTATGGCCATTAATCTAAGGATGGAAGGAATTCAACTTAGTGAGCTTGGTGTCCAACAATGTATAAAGGCTCAACTAGAATATGCTTAGGAACCTACTATCCCAATATGATATAATGATATGTGGGATCCCAGAATGTACCCACATTTGTTTAAATAATATCTTGGAAATGGCTTTTGTTGTGATACTCTTCATACAAGTATCCAATATGGCCATCTTACAAAATCTATCGACAATCGAAAACACATGGTTATTACCATGCTTGGTAGAAGGAAGGCCTTCCATATAGTCCATGGAGATGTATTCCCAAGGCCAGCTAGGAGTAGGCAAAAGGGTGTACAGGCCTTGCTTCTTAATATTTGGCTTGGTGATGGCACAAGTAGTGTAGGATTTAATATATTTACCAACATATTGTCATATTTTTGGCCAATAAAAATACTTTTGTAGTGCTTCCACACCAAATTTCCTGTGACCCAACTATAATGCATTTCCTAAATCAACTTAGCACACTTTCCTAAAGGAACAAAAAGATTTCCTAGATAATACAATAGTCCATATTTAAGGTGGAAGTCTAAAATTGGCTTTCCATCCATTAACATATTGTAGGTGGAAGTGAATTCCAATTCATTATCATGGTTGTGACCATCCAAAGGTCTCGTGCCCACGAGAGTTGAGAACTAATATCATTACCAAGATTGGGTACTAGTTGAGGCAGTTTTCAATGTGATTGGTGCTACCCTTATTGCGTTAAATGTTCAAATGGAATTTCTACAGATATGTGGACAATTTCTAATGGTGATCATTCTGCAACTTCTCTTGTGTTTGCATAAATGAAGATGCTAGTGATATGTGTGGATGATCATCTCCTTCCCCATAATATAATGATTCCATTGTCATCAAGCCTGCATGATATAATACATTTCCTTATCATAGATTGGGTACCTTGGAATAATATCAGATATTCTCTCACTATGATAGGCCATTAGATTCCCTTGCTAAGTGAGGACTGCAACAATACCATAATCGAAGGCATATGTATCAATCTCAAATGGTTGTTGAAAGTCTGGAAAGGTGAGGATTGGTACAAAGAAAAGGTGGTGTTTAAGTTCAATGAATGCCTTTTGTTGTGACTCAAACCAACCAAAAAAAAAAAAAACTCTTACTCTACCCTTGGTAACTTGACTTAAGGGCCAAGTGACATGAGAGAAACCCAACATGAATCTATGATATAAATTAACAAGGCCAAAGAAGTTGTAATTATCTTTTAGAATCATTAGGGCCAGCCAATCCCAAATGTCTTAGATCTTAGGTTAATCCACATGCACTCCTTACTCATTAATTATCTAGCCTAGATATTAGACTTGGTCCATATCAAAGGAGAATTTCTCCAGTTTAGTACAAAGCTTGTGCTGCCACAAGGTTTGAACGACCTGTTGAATATGTTACAAGTGATTTTCCCAACACTTGTTTAATATGAGAATATCATCCAAATATAAAACCATGAATGATTTGATGGAAGGATACAATATGTCATCCATCAACCTCATAAAAGTTGTAGGGGGATTTTTCAACCTGAATGGCATGACCAACCACTCAAAGAGACTCTCCTTGGACTTGAAGGAGATCTTCCATACATTTTTGGGTTATATTAGAAATTAGTGCTAGCCGAACTTCAAATAATTCTCGTTGAAGTACTTATCCCCCTTGAGTTGGTCAATAAGGTCATCAATCTATGGGATCATGTATATGTTCTTGACTGTGATTTTATTCAGTGCATCACAATTAATTTGGAGTCTGCAAGTCAAATATTTCTTCTGTATGAGTACAATTGGGCTCCCACAAGTTGAGGAGGTTAAATGTGCCATTTTTGTAGCAACCTATATCTGCCACTTGATTTCCTCATTTTCCAAAAGAGATCATTTTTATATTGGACTGTTAGGTAGAGGTTCTTCAGGGGTCGGATCGATTGAATGCTTGACCTGACAGTGCAAATATACCCTTGTGGGTGAGGTGATTTCCTTATAATATTCCATGAACTTATCCACTAGATTCTATTGCAAAAAGGATCCCTTTCTAAGGGCCATGGATGTGACCATGATATTCCCCTTACTTTGAGAGTGAATCAGGAAGAAAAAAAATTTCCTTGTCTAAGAGATTATCTTATTTAATTTCTTAGCATAGATCAAAGAAATGGCGGTAGGTAGGGCTACATCAATTATATTGCATATTTTTCTACCCAAATTAATAATAAGAGTACAAGTTCTGGACTCATACATAACATGACACTTCCACATGTATGGTTGGCCTAATATAACATCACAAAATTCAAGGGGGCAACACCACACAACACCTCATTCCTCAAAGGATTGAAGTTGTAGGGTAAGAAACACTACTGGCTAATGCAAAGATCTCACACTTGGTGGATCCACCATATGGCTATGAGTGTGGTGTTGTTGGTAGGCTTAATCTCTTAATGAAGTTTGTTAATATGAGGTCATTTTGACTCGCACTAACAATAATGAACTGTAACAGAGCACCCTTCACCCCCATTTATGAGTGGAAGAGACGTTCACCCTCATTCATATCTTCAAGCTCAATTTTCATGAACTTGGTGGTGGAAATGTTGGAATTGGGTTCTCCATCAATGATATATTTCCCCTTATGTGTTATGGCTCAAATTTGAAACATGCATCTAACTCTGAAGCTTTCAACTTGGCCACTAGTAACTTCTTTTTGCGGCATTCATTTGTGTTGTGAGTGGGGCTCTTGTGGAACTCACAACACTTTCATGTTTCTTCAATTTTCTTCCCATTGTTGTTGTTTTCTTGGAATTTTCCAATGTTATGCAGTTTAAAGGTGCCCTTTCTCTGCTTCATATTCGTAGATCCAAAGTCGCGCTTCTTATGTTCAAATTTCTACTTGAACTTGACATAATATCGGTTTTTTGCACCAAGATATGAGATGTACAGGAACCCTATTTATTCTTGGATTTATTTGTGCGTATAACAACGGTACTTTAGCACCATATTTCTCTCGAGGTCCTTGATACCTAGCTTCATGCGTAGGGTATGAAAGATATTCGTGAATTCTGACAGTTCTTGGTCCCTTTCCTATCGTATGTGATCCATTTTCTATATGTTTATTCGTAGCTCCCAAAATGGTAATATTGTTCCATAAAAACATCTCAGAAAGAGTCCCAAGAGAGTGCAACTTAAAATAGTGAGTATTCCTCCTCGTCCTTCTACTCACAGTAAGTTTCCCATGAGTCCTTGACATGGGTAGTGGCCTTAAGGAGTGAAAAAATAATATTTTCTCTATCGGAAAAATTATGCACTGAAAAATATCCATCCATCATGTTTAACCATTTATCTAGAGCATTTTCATCAATATGGTCTTCAAATATAGGAATTTCAAAATTAACTTGTACCTTAAAGTGGGCAGCAGCTCCAAAGTGACTACTGGATGAAGATGCATCACCCATTGGTATCCACTAAAGGATATAGGAAAAATTATCCATCACCTTGTTCCTTTTTAACTTGAGGGATTCTTCAAACATAAATTTTATAGGATCTCATGCTCCCTGATATTTCTTTTCTTCTACCATGGCAGGCCATTAGGGTTGGCAAGGTTGGTCTTGCAAGGGCTCAAGAAGTTCGAATCCCAACTCCTTATACACCGACCTCGATGGGGACATTCATAGAAAAATAGAGAAAGAGTAGACCTCTCTGATACAACTGAACTATATATATGAATGTTCTAAATGAAATACAAATTAAAAAAAAACATAGAGATACAATATAACTAAAATTTAAATAATAAATAGCAAATTTTGAAAATTGTTTACATGTTGAATGAAAGCAAGCTAGCTCAGATGATGGTAGATTATCTATGATAATATATTTGACAAATAATTTCCTTTTGAACTGTGTGATGGTGGGTCTTTTAGGCCATTTTATCATGAATAAACAATTATAAACCTCAAACCTCCAAAACATTATGAGTTAGAACATCAGATTCCCAAAGTTGCAACTTTGGCATACGGTCTATGTTTGGCATGAATGATAGATTGTTAGAAAGGTATATCTGAGGAAAAAAAATTGAAATTACAAACATTAGAATCCAATTCATATTTTCTCATTTCACCAAAAAACATCGTTTAGGGCCTCAAAAAATATTTGATGTTCAAGACCCGAAAACCGCCAAAAATAGAAAATTGTCAAAATAGGAAACAATGTTGAAAAATATGAAACTGATAGGAAATAGTGTTAGAGGTACAAGTGTATAGGAATTTGATGACTAATATTCACTTGGATTAGTGTAGGTACAAGGATAATTAATGGAATAATCATGGAATTGGGGGAGGGGGGGGGGGGGGGGGGGGGGAGAATCCCCTATGTCAAAAATTTTTCCTCTTCATGTGGGTTGTCCCGTAGTGTAGCCGGTGTAGGCCCTTGGACCTACGTCGAATGAGAAGTGTTATTAATCTCAAAAACACATTTAATTTGATGAATGTGTGGTTAAATATAAAAAAATATACAATCTAGGCAGTCATGTCGAGACAAAGGGCTCACGTCGGGCAAGGGGCGACTTACTACCAAGAGACACCTAGCAAGGAACATCACCATTTTGTAAAATGTATTGCTTCTATATATTAAGAATTAACCACAAATCATATTCAATAATAAATAAACCAAATGAAAGGGGAGTCCTCTTTTCATATAAAATCCCTCTTAGACATAGAGGAGTTGATGTAATGGATAGATTGGATACCAAAGACTGGTCATATAAGGGGTCAATTTAACTAGTACAGGAAAATGGTGGATCTGTATTGGATTTTTATTTTTTTTTAGGGATTATGATCTCTAACTTCCCATGAATCCAATTTATACATTATTCAATCATTAGAGAATATGCACAAACACCTTCAGAATCATGACTAAAGGATGGAGCATATCAAGCCCCACTTAGGAACTCTCTTGGAAATAGGGAGACCCCCAGATGAACCATTGAATCACATCCTAGTGGAAGGCTTGGATTTGGAACCCATGGCATGATTATGAATTGAAATTATTGGTTGTTTTTCTTTTTTTTGTTCCTTATCTATATGGCTAGTTAGGCATGTGTGCCAGCATCAACTTGGATAATTTTGAAACAATGTGCTCTCAACTGTCTATGTCGTTGTTAAGGAGAATATTTTTTTGGATATGGTAATGTCTCCCATGTGAGTAACTTTCTAAAAATATGTAGTCCTTTTTGTACACCCCAAATTTGTGAGATAAGAAAAATTCACTTCACAAATTTTTTTATTTTTTATTTTTTTCTAACATTGACAAAATTTCCATATTTTGAAATTCCAAACAAAAGTATGATTATTAAATATATAATATTTCTTAAATATGGACCTTTTTTGGTAATAATTATGGTTTCAATATGTCTACTTTTGGTTAGGGCTCTGGAATAACAGTCATATGTTGCATGTTGCAAGGTCAACTTTCTCTCTCCCTGTGACATATCTCCATGCCGACTCTTTTTTTGTTTTTTGTTTACCTTTGATCAAACACCATGGATGTGGAGCAGATCGACTACTTTGAAGACTCACTGGATGAGGTTTAAATATGGGCCTCTCCCTTTCCATGTCACCTCTTGACATGAATCATAGGTATTTTCATTTGAAAATACGATGACATCCCTTTTCTTGTCCTCAATGTGTATGAATCCTTGAATGCGCCCCTCGCTCAATACATGAAAAATATGGAGTTATGTGATAATATTCTTATTTATAATTCAAAGGAGGGGCTGAAGACCCATCCAACCTTTTATCTTCACCCTTCTATTATTAAATTTTTAACTTATTTTTCTCTTTTTTCCTATCTCCATGGATAAATCATCTTTGCATAGTAATTTTTTAATGAATCATATTGTTTCACTATCCTACAACTCTGCTCCTACACTCCCCGTGTTGTAGTGCAATTTTTTAATTTGTCTCCTAACCATTTATATTTTAAACAATACAAATAATTCAATCCAATGCACCCCCCACCCTTCTCCTCTAAAAAGGGGACCTCAAACAAAAAAATTGTGAAGAGGAAAGTTAAGGAGCCTTGTCTTGTTTTGGGAACATAAATCAAATTGCATGAAATTTCCGAGATGGAGCACCCAACACTGGTGGGAAGGTTTGCAAGTAAAATATTCTCAATGGTATCCCCAAGGAGCTAAAGAAATAAAAAAAATTCCCCTCCTTATCTACTCTGTGTGATGCACGACACTAGCATTATGCTGGCTAGGTTGGCTCACTTATTCAAGTGATCACATGGAGAGAATTTTGAAAACCCACTGGAGTTATGACACCCAAGTTTTGTTCCTCAAATGTTAGATGGTGGAATTTGATGCTATATCAGAGAAATTTTTTCATCCCCATTTGGGTATGCCTTCTAAGTTGCACTTTGATATTCTAGTATGAAGAAGTCCTTAAGGAGATAGGGAACATTATGGATTTCTATTATGAACTAGATATGCCATTTCATCACATTGGTTATATCAGAATGGTAAGAATACTTGTTGGTCTCAATATTTCTTCTAGTCTTCTAGACACCTTGACTATTACGGTCGGTAACATTTCCCACAAGTAAGAATTGGATTATGAATGGATCCCCTTCAAATGTGGGTGGTGTGACACCTACAACCACATGGGGAAAGACTAAAAAATGTCTAAACTGAAGAAGTTATATGAAATGAAGCCTCTAAAGTACCATGTAGATCGTGAAGCATCCATCATGCATGAACTTGAAATTGAAATGGTGGCACATATGCATCCCTCTATGATGACCTCATTAGGAGGTCTTGTGGTATTGTAATCATATTCAAGATCTACTCCACATGGAATTTCGGTCACTCAACCTAAAATTTCTATGGCAGCATGCATTTGGAAGCCCAATACCATTGTCTTCTTCACTATTAAGAATAAATTTTATGCATGTTCAAGAGACTCCATCTCTTATCCCTGCTTCAAAGTACCCCCACCCTCCACATGTATGTTAAATGATCCCACCCTCGTGTTTCAATTTGATTTTTTCACTTTTTCTATGAATTTTCTTGTTTTCAATTTTCAGATCATTCCCCTATCCACCCTCCTTGTTGGCTCACCTAGCATGAATAAACCTTTATCTATTTCCCCATATTTCCCCTTTATCATCTCCCATCCTTCCTTTGGTGGAGATGACTCTCCCCCTCTCCTCACCACTTTTATCCTTTGATCCACCGTTGGGTCCTCTTTCTCTCTCCCACCCTTTGTCACAATTATATTTATATCATGGAACATATTTTTTGAACCCCCCTGGATAGGACACCCCCAAATCACTCCTTATACATGTTTTATTATATGATACCAACACCTTTTTTACATGTTCTGGAATCAGGGGGAGGTCTCGATTATGTTGGAAAGGATACCCAAAAACCCATTAGAAGAGGAAGAAAATATTACCTATCATTGGATCATAAACAATCCAATATATAATTAATATTGGGGAAGAAATAATTAATTATAAGGGCCCTTAGAACATCATCTAATATTCATGTTTCAACATGAAATTCCTCTCTCAACAGTGGAGGGCTAGCCAATCACCCCTACAATATTAGCTATCAAAAGACATGGAAATGCACACTCTATAAATACTTTTTATTTTAGAAACCATGATGGACAAGCCAAAAGTTGTATTGCTTCTTAAAATATTACTCCACTCGTGGTCCTTTATTTATATTGATGTTGCTAGAAATTATGGAGGTCTTATTGTAGCATGGAAATACATACAGATAAAATGTATCTTAATGTGGTCCTTTACATCAAGCTTAAAGGTGGAGGCCCAAGTAGTAAATTATAATAATTTATTTAATTGTATAATATGCAAATAATCTATAAATTTGGTTATAAATCATCTATAAGTCGCATATATACTCTAGGACAGTTAGAAATATGGGGAGCTTCAGCTCATGCAAATAACTTAGTATATTTTTGTATTCAAGATCTGGATGAAGCTAGCTTGGTTGATTTCCTTCCTGTGAAATTAATCCTTACTTGGAGTAACAACATAATAGGGGAATCTTGACTTAATAGGAGATTGGATCCATTTCTAATATCTAAATAAATTCTAGAGAAAAACTTTAGAATTTTCTAGTGGGTAATCTCTAGAGGGATTTTGGACCACTTCTGTATACTATTAGAAGTGGATATTACTACCAAAAATAAAATGGGATATTTCAATATAAATCCTCACTAGTTGGATGATAAATGACTCATATTAAAGCTAAAACAATCATGGATACCATTTAACCCATACTCTAGGTAATCCCCCCCATTATAGTTTCAAGAAAACTTGAAGGTAGCTAAAAATATCATCTTAGAATGGGCTAGATTGAAAAGGGAATTTGATGTTAAACTCCTTGTAGAAGTGGAATCACAAATGGAGTATCTCCTAACCTCCATTGATCCAGCTCACTTGACAGACCAAATAAAAGCATCTATAAAATACCTTGAAGATAAAAAATGAAAACTTCTCCTTGATAGAGAAAGGGAATGGCTACTCAAAAGTAGATCCCTCTGGATACAAGCAAGGGATAATAGCACACACATTTTTCACAGAATTTCAAATCAAATGAAGGAAATCAATACTATTTTTGAAATCATCAAACAAGATGGCTTGAAATTTTCTTCTTTTGACCACATTGCTTGAAAAGGTTGTTTCTATTTCAAAGACATTTTCAACAAAATGGCAAGGAAATCAAAGAAAAATTATCAAAATTTCCAATTATTTCCAAAGATTTATCACCCCTAAGGATAATGAGGACTTGATCCATGAGCCTTTAAAAATGGAATTGGAAATTTTCCTCCATATTTTTCATAAAAATGAAATCCCGAAGCTGGATGGAATTCCTATTGAATTCTACATTGGTTGTTTCTACTTCATTGGGGATGATCATCTTAGAGTAGTGGAATATACAAGACTGAAAAGCATAATATTGACCCCTTTTAACTCCATATTCCTTTCTCTCATCCCCAAAGCAGACTCTCCATCCTCTTTTGACCTGATTTTTCCTATCTACATTTGAAACTCTATATATAAAAACTTAAAAATATATATTAAATATCATTTTTTATTTTAACCTAGATATTTCAATCTTCCTTTGCAGGCTATATGAGTAAACAATGTTCTTATTATCTTAGTTAACCTTTAAAAAATAATACTTATTGTGTGTGTACTTAATAATAATAATAATTTTGTAACACCCTCTTCCCACATCTAACCAAGTAACCAGCCAACAGGGGTAACATGCGACGAGAGACTACTAATATGAGATTCAACCTCCTAGATGACCTTAAGGAAGTGGAACCGATGGAAATCTAAAAAACAGACCTTACACAACATCAATTGAACTGAAATCAAATTTTGATAATTATCCTTCATTGGTCTGTACTTCTGGCTTTGCTCTTTTTGTATAGAAACTGGATTGGTTGCCACACCCAGCAAGAAACCAATGTCCTTTCTTCTCTTTAATCACGTACACATACATACAATTTACATCACAATACATCCAAAAAAGGCATACAACACCACACAATGCATACACCCACATCTGGCAAACAACATAACACATACACCTACACTCGGTGTACAACACAACTTCACTATTTTCAAATGGATTCAACTATAAGAAGGAATGTCAGGTATGCTCCTATGGATCGGTCTCATATCCCTAGCTTTCCAAATCCTATGCCTTGTGTTGATTGGTTATCTTATCTTCACATGTTTAAAGATGAAAATAAATATGGTGTTGTCTTGCACTTGATCAAGTTTCATATGCATGTACGTAGACTTAAAGTTTAGTTTCCTGAGGATTTCTTACTGAATATATTTATGGCTACTCTGGTATAAAAATCAAGAAAGTGGTATTAATGGTTAAGACCAACTAGCATATATTCCTTAAAGGATTTTCATACAAATTTTTTGAGAATTATAAAGAGAATTATCCATATTTGCTGTTGGTACAAATTTTTTGTGATCATTTTGAGGGTTTCATTCAATATCTTGAAAGTATTGATGAGGATTTAGAGTTTATGGCTGATCAAGATATGTTAGAGGTACTTTATGAATTCTCTTCTCATGTTAGTTGTCATGATGATCAAAAGGATTTACAACATGTAGAAAACTTACAGCCATCAACAGTTTCTCTCTTAGATGAAGATGAAATCAATCAATGATCTGAAAATGAATGCTATTTATTTTTGTGCTAGTTTCATTTCAGATATAAAATTTTATTTTATTTGTTTTACTTTACCTTCATGGGTTTGTTTGTGAGCATGTGATTGACAAATCATTGAACTTGGTGAGATTATGAGTTTTCCATAAAATTAAAAAGCATAAATTTTAAATGATAGAACAGAAGCAACAGTAAACACAACAAGCACATATAATAGATCTTAACACAGATAATTTTGATAAAATATTTCACCCCTCCTGGGCTACATCTCCTTGGTCCATCTTCATAGTGTGACCTTTGTATTATATTCAAGTGTGCTCAAATTTCTGTTACAAGCTTTAAAACCTCTTGGAACCTATTCCAATGAGTTTAAAACATCATAATCTCCCAAAAATGACTATTTGTTTGCTGAATTTGGACTCTAGATGCTCTGGAAATGACCCCAACACCTAGTGGCCATGGCCTTCAAAAATCTTCAAATGCATTAAAACTCCCGTAGATGACCTTTTATACCTCTGAAATCTACTCCATTGAGTTCCTAGCATGCCAATTAGCCAGGAATGACTTTTACTAAGCTCAATTTGGTCGAAAATTGAGTGAGTTATGACCAAAATAAATTTTGCCCCAATTTCTCCTCGAAAACTAAAGGAACTACCAGTTAACTTTAGAAGTTTTCCAAAATTGGCATGCCTCTAGAATTTCCGCCAACATAACCTCGAGATTAATTATCACTAAGCGCATTTTAAGGGTGGATAAGCGTGGGTTTAATGAGATAAGTGTGTTTAGCATAAATCTCAGATTAATGCCACTAAACCACGTTTAAGTTTTAATAAACCCCGCTTAAATGTTAATTAATCATGATTTTAAAATATCCTGTCGAATTTGTTGGATTGGTGTCTGGTCATCAGGTTGTGGCCATATGGGGAGGGATCTGGCCCCCTCCAACCCCCAAATGTCTGACGGTTGAACTTTAAAATGGTGCGGTGCACATATAGGTTAAGGATCCTATGGTAGGAGGGATGGTAGAGCATTCAGTTGGCGGGAGTGAGGTTAGGATTTTGACCCGCACTCCACCTCATAAATTTTGCACAGTGCCATAATAAATCTCCTCCCACTAACTTTGTTGACTTGCCAAGTTTATACCTCCTCCACAATGGTTAGTGACCTCCTCCAGATTTGCTAAGTGTCATCGAATAGTGGGTTTGAAACATTATAAGATATATATATATATATATATATATATATATATATATATATATATATATATATATATATATATATATAATACCACCATAAGTAATGTCCAACAATTAATATGAAAATAATTCGACCTTCCATGAAATAATTCGAATCAAGGGTTGGATAGGGCCCACCAGAGAGGACACGTGGTGCCCTCTAGCTGGGTTGTGCTCCAACTTTAAAAAAAAATTCAAACTCAAACTTAGGAAGAATATTGGAGGTCATTGGGAAAAATTTCTCTTCACTTAATGTTGGGTGTGGAGCCTGATTATCTTGTTTACTTTGTATCACAACATTGGACCTCTGTACCTTAAATGGGGCGGCAATGCCGCCCATAAATTAATCGCTACCCTGGGGGGTCTAGGGGGGGCGACAGCGACTTTATGGAGCGCCCCCCTAGCAGGGGGTTTCAAGGGCAGGGCCCCTGAAGCTAAAAATAGATGTAAAATTGCCTTGTAAAAGTATAGTAATTTCTAGTCAATCTGGGCCGTTCATTAGGCAAATGATCTAACGGTAAAATTTATGTTTAGTTTAGGTTTTTTTTCCCTAGAAGGCAACCCATTGCTTTTATGAGGGTATTGTATTGCGGCTGTGCATTGTATGTGTATTCTCGGAGCGAGAAATAGAGAGGGAGACTGTGATAGAGAACAAAGGATATTACAGCGGGTATGTTGTAGGTTTTGTATCTTCATTTTGCTGGATAATAGAAAGGAAGGACTGGTTGTTCGAGGTGGATGTAGCCCAAACTAGGTGAACCACGTATATCTGTGTCTCTCTGGTTTTATGTGTTTTGTGTGCTTGTATTTTCTGCATATTTTATGTGTTGCATTGCTCTGTAATATATAATTTTCTAACAACTAGTATCAGAGCCGAAGGTATATTTGGCTGATAAACTCGCAAGAAAGAAGGGTTCCTGGCTCGAGTGGGAGCAATGGCGGAAGATGGTAAGTTTAGGGTTGAGAAATTTAACGGCCAAAACTTCCCACTGTGGAAGATGTAGATGGAAGATTATCTGTATCAGAAAGATCTGTACCTACCATTGAGCAGAAAAACAAAGAAGTCAGCAGCCATGACAGACGCGTAATGGAACATTCTTGATAGAAAGGCGCTCAGAACAATACGGTTGTGCCTTGTGGCGTCAGTCGCCTTCAATATTTCTAAGGAAACAACAACAAAGGGTTTGATGTAGACGTTGGCGAAACTATATGAAAAACCCTTGGCCGCGAACAAGGTATTTCTTATGAAATGACTATTTAATATGAAGATGTCAGAAGGTGGATCTGTTGCAGACCATTTAAATGATTTTAATACAGTTACCAGTCAGTTAAGTTCTGTAGGGGTAAACTTTGATGATGAAGTTAGAGCTCTATTATTCTTGTGCTCATTTCCAGAGAGTTGGAATGGTTTAGTAATGGCCATTAGTAACTATGTCTCTAGATCTAGTACTTTAAAGTTTGATGATGTTGTTGGTGCTATCCTTAGCGAGGAAATGCGACGGAAAAGCTCCGGTGAGACATCAGGTAATGCTTTGAGTGCAGAGTCTAGGGGAAGAAGAATGGAAAGAGGAAAGAGCTCGGGATATCACAGTAAATCAACGAAAGGCATATCCAAGTCTAGATCAGGGATAGTGTGCTGGAATTGCGGAAAGAAAGGACACCTAAAGAAAGACTGTAGATCTCGAAAGGGAAAAGAAGGAGACACAGCAAGAAAACAATCATGAAGCAAATGTGACAGGTGATGTGTTACAAGATGCTTTGATTCTTTCTTTCGAAAATGTTACTGATTCTTGGGTTGTAGATTCAGGGGCTTCATTCCATGCCACACCCGATAAGAAATATTTTCATGACTATGTTCAAGGAGATTTTGGACAAGTTCGTTTGGGTGATGATAAACCCTATAAAATTGTTGGAATGGGTAAGGTTCTTGTAAAACAGCAGAATGGAAACCAATGGCTATTAAAGGAGGTAAGGCATGTTCCAGATCTAAAGAAAAATTTGATTTCAACAGGGCAGTTAGGCTGTGAAGGTTGTGTTACAACTTTCACAGATAAAGCTTGGAAGGTCAGCAAAGGAGCCCTGGTAATAGCAAAAGGCGAAAAGTTCGGTACATTGTATTTATGCAATAGTATTTCTAACTCTGTTAATGCTTTAACTTCCAAAGGATAAGATGCAACATTATGGAATTATAGACTCGGACACATGAGTGAGAAGGGGATGAAGATTCTTCACTCAAGAAATTTGTTGCCAGGTTTGAAGAATGTTGATTTGGATTTCTATGAGAATTGCATTTATGGAAAACAGAAGAGAGTCAGATTTCTCAAAGTTGGGAAAGAAAAGAAGAGTGAAAAATTAGAGCTTGTGCATACAGATGTATGGGGACCTGCTTAGGTATCATCTCTTGGTGGCTCTCATTATTATGTTACTTTTATTGATGATGCAACTAGAAAAACCTGGATTTATCGTATTCAGAATAAATTTTATGTATTTGATACTTTCAAGAAATGGAAAGCTTTGGTTGAGATTGAGATAGGAAAGAAGTTGAAGTGTCTCAGATCAAAAAATGGAGGTGAATATTGCAACAAATAGTTTGATAGGTACTGTTCAGAGCATGGAATTCGTAGAAAGAAGACAGTTCCAAGAACACCACAAGAAAATGGTGTGTCAAAAAGGATGAACAGAACAATCATGGAGCGTACAAGGTGCATGAGATTGCATGCAGGATTGCCTTTACAATTTTGGGTGTATTGTTAGAGATACTATTGCCATTCAATAAACAATGTCTCTTGATGGTGGTGGTATCTGTAGGAAGCATGGACAGAGTAAAAGGTAAACATTCCTTTAAAGCCTTTTGTTGTGGAGTGCCTTTGTCCACATCGATAAAGAAAATAGAACAAAGCTTGAGGCAAAATCAAAGAAATGTACCTTTATTGGATATGGTGTTAATGATTTTGTTATCGCTTATATGATTATGAAAATCACAAATCATTAGAGTAGAGATGTAATATTCAATGAAAATTTCTTGTATAATAATCAACAGAAAAGAAAAGAGACAGGAAAAATAAAGCAAGGAATACACGGTTCTTGATGAGATAACTGAAAAAGTAAAGGTGTCTGAAAATAATAATAATCAAGAACCGCAGCAGCAACAACCACCACAACAGCAGCAGACACCTCAAACATCTGAAAGTGGTGTTAGAAGATCTACTAGGATAAGTAGACCCCCTAAACGATACTCTCCTTCATTATATTATTTATTGTTGACTAATTCTGGTGAACCCGAATGTTATGAAGAAGCAATGTAGGTTGAAAGCAGGAAGAAGTGGGAGCTAGCCATGGAAGAAGAGATGGACTCCTTAATGCATAAACAGACTATAGACTTAGTCAGGTTTCCTGCAAGTAAAACTACATTGCAAAATAAATGGGTTTACAGGCTGAAGGAAGAAGATGGAGGAAAATAGAGGTACAAAGCTAGATTTGTGGTGAAGGGGTTTGCACAAAAGAAAGGCATTGATTTTGATGAAATATTTTCTCCTATTTTTAAGATGACTTCAATCATAATTATTTTAAGTCTTGTAGCAGTGGAAGATTTACATCTTGAGAAGTTAGATGTAAAGACAAGATTTTATGGAGATTGAGGAAGAGATATGAAGACAAAGAACTGCATGATACATGAGGTAAAAGGGAAAGAAAAATTAGTGTGCAGGCTAGAGAAGAGCTTGTATGGCTTAAAACAGGCTCCAAGGCAGTGGTATCTAAAATTTGACAAGTTTATGTCTGAAAAAGGTTATACTAGATGTCACTCTGATCATTTTGTTTATCTAAAAAGGAAAAATGATGGCAGCTATATTATATTGTTATTGTATGTAGATGACATGTTTGTTGCAGGATTTAACATGCAGGAAATAAATGTGCTCAAAAGAAAATTGTTAAATTCATTTGCAATGAAGGATTTTGGAGCTGCAAAACAAATCCTTGGTATGAGGATAACTAGAGATAGGAAAAATCGCAAATTAACACTGTCTCAAAATGAGTACATAGAAAAGGTGTTGAAAATATTTAATATGCAGAATGAAAAACCAGTTAGTACACCTTTTGCTAGCCATTTCAAACTTAGTAAGAAGATGTGCCCCAAGACCCAAGAAGACATGGATTATATGTCTAAAGTTTCATATGCATCAGCAGTTAGAAGCTTAATGTATGCAATGGTCTGCACAAGGCCTGATATTGCACATGCAGTGGGAGTTTTAAGAAGGTACATGAATAATCCAGGAAGAGAACATTAGATGGCAGTAAAATGGATTCTCAGATATTTGAGAGGTACCACAAATCAAGCATTATGCTTTGGTGGTTCAAACATTGCTCTACAGGGATATGTTGATGCAGATATGGCAGGTGATAGAGATAACAGGAGGAGCACTATAGGATATGTATTTACTATAGGTGGAACAACTGTCAGTTGGGTTTCAAAAATCCAAAGTGTTGTTTCACTTTCAACAACAAAAGCAGAGTATGTTGCTGCTACAGAGGCTAGTAAAGAAATTATTTGGTTTCAAAGGTTTATGGATGAATTAGGTAAGAAGCATGATATGGGCATGCTATACAGTGATAGCCAAAGTTCCATTCATCTTGCAAAGAACTCAACATTTCATTCCAGGACTAAACACATACATCTCAAGTACCATTTCATACGGTCAGTATTGGAAGATGGAGAGTTGAAGCTGGAAAAGATACACATAGCCAGAATCCTGTAGATATGCTAAAAAAATTTGTAACCAGGGAGAAACTAACAATGTGCTCGGTTTCAATTGGTATTCAAAGATGATGATGAAGATGAGAAACAGCCAGGTCCAAAGAGGAGTCATTGTCCAGAAAATGAAGCAGCGGTGGAGTTGCTACAATCAGTCTCCAAGTGGGAGATCAGATGGCGGGAGTGAGGTCAGGATTTCGACCCGCACTCCACCTCATAAATTTTGCACAGTTCCATAATAAATCTCCTCCCACTAACTTTGTTGACTTTCAAAGTTTAGACCTCCTCCACAATGGTTAGTGACCTCCTCCAGCTTTGCTAAATGTTGTCGAATAGTGGGTTTGAAACATTATAATATATATATAATACCACCATAAGTAATGTCCAACAATTAATATGACAATAATTCGACCTTCCATGAAATAATTCGAACCAAGGGTTGGATAGGGCCCACCAGAGAGGACACGTGGCGCCCTCTAGCTGGGTTATGCTCCAACTTTAAAAAAAAATATTCAAACTCAGACTTAGGAAGAATATTGGAGGTCATTGGGAAAATTTTCTCTTCACTTAACCCATCTAGCGAATATGAAGACGACACTTGTCACAGTGTCATTGGCTACAATCTAGAGAATATTCCTACAATGCTAATTGTACCTGCCACATTAGCACCGTACCTGTTCTGCTCATCTTTTGCTTGTTTTGGAAAACAAACAACAGACAATAACTCAGTCATACAAAATCGGATTTTGATGAAATGAGTTGCATCAGAATTTTGGTGACAAAATATATCTGATAGTTTAGGTCTGAAACAACTTTGAGCACTTTTTATTTTTAGCTAATTTTAGGTCCTGATCTAAATTTTGATCACACCTTCCCACTGACAGGACTTTGGACCCACAAAAGATGATAATTATCTTCTTGATCTTCAACACTCTTCTGATTTCAAGTTATATCAACTAATTTTACTTGAAAATTATCTTGACATGCCTTGCATCACAACTGGCTATGTCTCTTAACCACTGCTCTATGGTTGTTGTTGAACCACTTCAACATTGCTGACTACTGTTGACTGATACATATCCAACTGTACCACATCGATCTCTATGTGCTAGGAAAACTGCTAGCCTTCCCACTGAGAATGAAGTCCCTCTTGAAACAAAGGCATACAATATTCTTCTTGGAAATCCTCTTAACCAAATTAAACTTGCAATATGGGTGTACTCTTAGTGTCAACACAAGAAACCAACTTGTTCTGCAATGGATGCAAAACACTTTTCATCTCATCCAATTCTCACTGAATGGACATGAAACTTCTTGTTACATCTTTTCACAAGAACACACAATCAATCTTGAAAAGAAATCATTATGCAATAATTGAAATGATGACCACCTCATTTTTTCTCCTTCAAAGCAATGAATGTCACCTCCTGTAACATCAAGTACATGGTGATCTTCTTTCACATTGGTGTCTCCAATATCGACTCACAATCGACAAACACCATCGAATAAATCATAAGTCGATCAACATAATCGACAAACATAGTCGTCAAAAAGCATGTGACATCAACAACACAAATTGACATGAAATATGCAACACAATCGACACAAATAGATATGAAATGTGTGTGACACAATCGACACAAGTCGATAATAAATATGCAACACAATCGACATAAATTGATATTAAATGTGTGTGACACAATCGACACAAGTCAATAAGAAATATGCAACACAATCGACATAAATCGATATGAAATGCGTGCGACACAATTGACATAAATCGATATGAAATGTGTGCGACACAATCGACACTAGTAGATAAACATATGTATAGCACAATCAACACAAGTCGACATTCCAAGATACATATTGACAACACTCATGCATGTATCTATTTACAATGAGCTTATCACAAGTCCTCTATTTACATATACAAAATATCATGCATATGTGCACTCTTCAACTCTCTCTTTCAAGTACAAACTAGTACATAAACCCAAAACATATGAGTGATCAAAAGAGTTGAACTGAATGATAAATTTCTGCAACATAAATGAGTGACATACCCATATTTTCCACCATCTTGGTGAAATTTTGCAACAAAATAAATTCCTTTAATTGAAAAATATTCACATGCGATCTTGCATCATACAAGTTGTGATAATCTATTGTAAGTTGTCATACTTTCAACATAAATTCATGCATACATAATGTTGAAATTTGGATCTATGTACAAAGTAAATGCATGCCTTACTTGGTCAATAAATCAAGCCATTTCTTACCAATCCACTTCAATGGTGATTTTTCCTATTGAACTTCCTCTTCTTGTGAATCATCTTGACTCACATTGATGATAGAATCTCCTATTTCATTCTCACTAGTATTTTTATCCACTTGCTTCAAATGCTTGGGATGAGTTGTTGGATGCAATTTACAACATTGGGCAATAAGATGTCCCTTCTTCTGAAAATAAGTGCAAATATTTTGCATCTTCTATTCAGGTCGCCTTTGCTTTAACTGTTTCTTATATGCTATCATTCTCTTCCAGCATCTTAAAACTTGATGGTTATACAAACCACAATATGAACAACAACTTTTTTTCCCATTCATGCATGCAGATTTGTCATGCTTAACATAATCATAAACAACATGATTATAGGAAGAATTATACCATGAATGATTCTTTGAATGTCCATATTTATCACCTTCTTGAGAAGATGAACTTGAAGAGGTTCCAAATCTCTTTTGAAGACCAACAACAATGTTCATGTCCTTAAAGCTGTAACAACTCTCTTGTTCACCATAAGCTACATGCCTAAAAGAATCTTGCTGCAACATGGGGTTCAAACAATTGCAATCATCTTGATTGAAAACTTTACATGTTTGAGGGTTTTAACCTACAACAAAAGTCCTTCTTGAAATTGATTCAAGTGCCTTCATGGCTTTAGAAATTTCTCCATAAAATTATCCACAGCCAAGACCCAAATAATTAGGCCTTTCCTCAACCATAATTGGCTCAACTATGCATTTTTCATGTTTTCCTAATCCTTTACCTTCATGGCCCATTTTTTTCATCAATTTGGACCCTATTCCTCTAGTGTGTTTTTCAAATTAACCTACACATTTATCTTGGGAGGAAATTGGACAAAAAATTGAATTATTTACCTCTTCTTCAAGCACATGCTTGGCTAAGGCTTCTTTGGAATCATGGAGTTGAATCTCCATCCCATGCATATTTTGAAGAATTTATTGCTTCTATTTCTTCATGGCAACCATTTTCTCTTGAAGTTTAGTGTTCTCCCACATATCTTCATATAGATGTTGCACCATATCTTTCATGATGTATAAGTCATGCTTCATCTCTTTATCAAAGGGTATTGCAAAGGAGGATGTTTTAAAATCATCACTTAATGAAGTTTCCATCACAATTTAATGAATTAAAGAGCTTCACAATAATTTATAAATCTTCATGCCCTGACATTTTGGCTGTAGATTCAAGCTAAATATCTACAGCTTGTATCTCTTCAATCACTTCATCCTCTTATGTAAATAATTCCTCTTGTGCTTCAAGTGTTGCCTTGAGTGGTCCTTTGGGTAAGGATGATGCTTTCTCAGCCTTCTTCCTTATTGTCCTAACGTCTGGACTAGCTATCAATAGCTTCCCTTCTCCTCTAGTAATCTCAATCTTGTAAGCATCAGTAAATTTTCACTGTTAAAAACCCTTCAAGTAAAACAAGAAAGAAACCTTGTGCTCTGATACTAAATTGATCTGAAATTGAATGCTAGTTATTGTTGTGCTAGTTTCATTTCATATATAAACTTTTATTTTCTTTGTTTTACTTATCCTTCATAGGTTTTTTTGTAAGCATGTGATTGAAAAATCATTGAACTTGGTGAAATTATGATTTTTTCATAAAATTAAAAAGCATAAATTTTAAATGATAGAACAGAAGTAATAGTAAATATAGTAAGAACATATAACAGAGCTTAGCACATAGAATTTTGATAAAGGAGTTCACCCCTCCTGGGCTACATCTACTTGGTCCATCTTCATAGTGTGACCTTTTTATTAGCTTCAAGTGTGCTCAAATTTCTATTAAAATCTTCAGAACCTCTTGGAACCTATTCCAATGAGTTTAAAACATCATAGTCTCCTAAAAATGACTATTTTTTTGTTGAATTTGGACTCTAGATGCTTTGGAAATGACCTCAACACCTAGTGGCCCTAGCCTTCAAAAATATTCAAATGCACTAAAACACCTATATATGACCTTTCCTGCCTTTGAAAAATGATCCATTGATTTCCTAGCATGCCAATTAGCCAGGAATGACTTTTACTGAGCTCAATTTGGTCGAAAATTGAGTGAGTTATGACCAAAACAAATTTTGCCCCAATTTCTCCTCCAAAACTGGAGGAACTGCCTGTTAACTTTAGAAGTCCACCAAAATTGGCACACCTCTAGAATTTTTGCCAACATAACCTCAGGATTAATTAGTGCTAAGTGAATTTTAAGGGTGGATAAGCGTGGGTTTAATGAGATAAGTGCGTTTAGCACAAATCTCGGATTAATGTCACTAAACCACGCTTAAGTTTTAATTAAACCCCACTTAAATGTTAATTAATCACGATTTAAAAATATCCCATCGAATTCGTTGGATTGGCACCTGGTCATTGGGTTGTGGCTATATGGGGAGGAAGCAGGCCCAAGGGGTTGGCCCCCTTCGACCCCCAAACATCGGGAGGTTGAACTTTAAAATGGTGCGGCACACGTATAGGTTAAGGAACAGATGGTAGGAGGGACGATAGAGCATTTTAATGGCAAGAGTGAGGTCAAGAGTTCGACCCCCACTCTGCTTCATAAATTTTTCACATTGCCATATTAACTCTCCTCCCGCTAACTTTGACGACTTGCCAAGTTTAAACCTCCTCAACAATAGTTAGTGACCTCCTCCAGATTTTGTAAATGCTGCCGAATAGTGGGTTTGAAACATTATAATATATATATATATATATATATATATATATATATATATATATAATACCACCATAACTAATCTCCAACGATTAATATGACAATATTTCGACCTTCGATGAAATAATTTGAACCAAGGGTTGGAGAGGGCCCACCAGAGAGGACACATGGCACCCTCTAGTTGGGTTATGCTCCAACCTTTTAAAAAAAATTCAAATTCTATCTTAGGAAGAATATTGGAGGTCATTGGGAATTTTTTCTCTTCACTTAACCCATCCGGGAATCTGAAGACGACACTTGTCACAGTGTCACTAGCTGTGATCTAGAGAATATTCCTACAATCCTGACTATACCTGCCACATCAACATTGTATATGTTCTACTCATTTTTTCCTGTTTTGGAAAATGAACAGAAGACAATAACTCAGTCATACGAACTCAAATTTTGATGAAACGAGTTGCATCAGAATCTTGGTGATGAAATCTATCTGATCATTTAGGCCTGAAACAATTTTGAGCACTTTGAATTTTTAGCTAGTTTTAGGCCTTGATCCAAATTCTTATCAATCAAGAACTTGATGTTGATATTCATGTCCCTTCTCTTGAGATAGGTGAAGTTTTGTAGCCATTTTTTTATTTTTTTATTTATAAAGGTGCAAGTAGTGAACTATTTCATATTGAAAAAGCCCCACAACTGCAAGAGGATCAACTATCAGAAATAGTTTCCCATCATGAAAATCAAGATGATAGTCTTAAAATAGAGTTATCTAATGAGATCAAAACAAAATTGTTTGATCAACAAAAGGAAAATCTCGATACACATGATATGGCTAGCATATTTTAGGATGCTAAATAAAATTTGGACATTTTTATATACAAACCCGCTGATCCCTTTTTCTTTGAATTTGAACTTGATCATGATAGGATTGGAAAAGGAAAAATTATGAATGAAAATTGTTCCTTGGATTATGAAGATAGGATAATATTTCATATCTTCAATGATCCTTTTGCTAGTTTTATCCAGTCATCAAAAGAGCTGATTTTTCATGGTTTCAAGGAACCAATGGTAAGATTTTTGCAGCCATATGGGAAGATGAATCTTGTTGTATTTATGAATCATGAGCACATGTTCAGTGGACACTTTGAGTTTCCTAGCTTCTGTTTTTTCTGCCTTCTCATGGAAAGTGTGAGCAGGATTCAAGTAAGTAACCATTTGTTGGATTGATTACACTCGAGGGATCATATCGCACACACACACACACACACACATATATATCTTTAGTATTTGGGTAGTTATCATTAGGATTTGAAGCCCAAGGCGAAGGCCCTAAGATCCCAATGGTCTACTGCCATAAGTAAGTTCAGTCAGTAGTCAATTTTTTGAGTCAAAGTCAGTTTTTGTTTCAGTTAGTCATTTTAGTGTATACTGTTTTATTTTTTGACTCCATTACCCAATGGATGAGGCTACTTGGTCTATAATTTTCTTGACACCTCCTAAAGGAATTGTCATCCCCAGTTGGAGCCAATGTTAGTGTTCTAATTTTCAGTGATAAAAAATACTCTTTTCAAATTTACTTGGTAGTGGTCCTAGGTCAAAATTTCATGTTTCAAGTCAATTTTCAAATAAAATTTTGTTCGCTCAATGTTTCTAAGACTAAAATTCTACTCCTTTCACTCCATTCATGGTCATCATTATTTCAGAGGTCATATCATCTATCAATCATCTAGGGTCTAAGGCCATTCACCACACCTTCATCTAGGTCAGTGTCTAGGTCTCATTTGTTTTTCCACCACGATGTCCAATCATGTCATGAAAGAAATGAAAACAAATTTAATTGTCATTAGGCAAATCACCTTCATTGGGAGTTAGCAAAGATAGGTAATAAAACAAAGGCAACTTGTCCTTTTTCAAGAAGTATGCTACATGGTAGAAATAACTCCTCTCTCATGCCCACAACTGCCCACAGTCATCCAAGGATAAAATAAACTTGCACAAAGGTTCAGAGACCTCCTAATCATTAATTATATTTTTTTCCCACCTCTTTCAAGTCAAATTCTTCAGCAAATGAGTGGTTTCCTTCATTAGGTCATCTCCACTATGTTTTTTGTGTTTTTAATCCTTGACTTGTTTTAGTTGTTAAAACCATAATATAACCATCCAGAGCTTTCATACAACATTCATACAACATACCCTAACACTCCCTATCACTCATGACCCTTCTCTCCGTCATTTTCATTAAAACCCTAATTTTCCCTACATTCCTTCGGGGAAACTAGGAAAACCTTGTGTTTTGACCTTTTGGGCACCTTTCACATGCCCATTTCCAAAAAAATCCACTTGCATATCTTTCCTAACACACTACCCTATCTCCCCTAAATTTTTTAGATTTTTTCCTAACTCCTATCCCCTCAATTTCCCTCCCTAAACTTGCTGCCCCATTTTCCCATGTTTTCCTATTTTTCACCACTCCTTTCCTTCATATCAAGATAGGGTTTATTTTTCTGATAAAAAATCATGGAAGGTGATAAGAGTAACTATAATAAGGGAGGTCATCATTCCAGTTTTGAGCCAACTCAGACCCATGGTATCATTTTCATATTTTTGTGATCAAGCTAGGGTTTACATTGCACACAGGGACAATTTTGCTTCAAAATCACTTTCTGAAGTAATGGAGATGCATTTTACAAACTTGAAAGAGGTTTTTGTCAATAATATGCCAAAGAAAAAAAATTCCTCCAGTATATGCACGGGTGTCATGATTTGAGAGAAATTCTCAAAATACAGTTGCCCTAGGTCATTTTATGCACTTTTGAACAAGTTATCTTCAAGTAAAATTTTCATGGGTTTGGAGTAGGGGTTTGTAGTGCATGATGACTCCATTTTGTATCATAAATCCTAAGCTTTCCAAGCATAACACTTTCATCCAAAAATTATTATGGGAAGTTCTCTAAAATCCCTCTCAAAGTGGGACGACGCGTCTACAAATTTTTAGTGATCAACTTAAAAATTGGATTATCAGCACATGAGAATGTGTTTTGGAACACTGAAGGAGGTTTGTGTGATTAACATGCCAACAAAAAAAAAACTCTCTCAGTTTTTCAAACAATGTTATGGTTTGAGAGACAATGATCCATATTTGAGCCTTATTTCTCCTTAAAGTTTTTGGAAAATCTGGAAAATTGGGTCATTACAGAAGCGTCACGTAGTGGTACGATGCTTTCTCTCATGGCACTAAAATGGAGATTATTTTACCTTGTTGGATTCTATGCCACCACTAAATTTCATATCAGGCCTTGGTTTTTCATGACAACCCTTGATTGTGGAGAAAAAGCTAAAAGTCTATCTATTTTTCATGCTTCTGCCAGTGTTTTTGACTAGGCGCGGCCTTTCTGGAGTGAGGTTGGGAAAAACAAGTTTTGGAGGTCTTCCTGTGGGTGTTTTATAAAAATTCAAGATGCATTAGAAAGTAGACTAATAGGGCTACTCAACCCAACCTTCAGAATTGTATTTTTATTCTTCTAGTTGGGTCAAAATTACCCTTGAATAGGCATGGCGTTTCTGCTAGATAGGTGTGACGCTTCTGCTAAAGGCGATACGTTTATGCATTGGGTTAATTTCAGATTGTTGCTATGCCAGAAAAACTCCAGAATTTGATGCTAGTTGTCCCATGAGGTGTTATTTGATGTATTTGAGTTTTTTTTTGCCTCTATGATTAGGAAAAATGTATTTTAATGAAGGGGATACACACTCCCAGTCTTTAGCTAAATTTCAGGGATTAGTTTCTAACTTCCCTATATTCTATGAAGTGACAAATGTGATGTAATTATGATGCTTTTTGGATATGATTTTCACCCTATGAGGTTTCATGAACTCTATTTTCTATAAGTAGTCCACCTCAAGTACTTTTAGGGTTTGGATAGTTGTTATGTGCAGTGGAGCTATTCTACAAGCTTTTGTTAATGAAATCAAAGACAGTGTTGAGACTCCAGTGGTATGCCTTTGAGAATTTTTTTTTTCTCTGTAAACTTATCAGTTTGAATGTTATGTTATTCATATTTCACATATATGCTTCTTAATTTTAAGTCTTATCAGTTTATAGACATAAAGCATGCTTTCCATGCTCCATTTTTATAAGATTTACATGAACATCTCCTTTCTCTTCTGATGAATGAATTCATTTTAATGCTCATTCTGACCCTCTCTCTACTCACTCTATACACAATGACAAATCAATCATGCTTCTAAGCTTACCTACCCAGCCTCACCCTTACCTTTTCAATCTAGCCTTTGAAATATGACTTAAAACATAGACCTAGTTCCCTAACTGTTATTCATATCCAACAAAACTCCAAAAAAATAAAAACCCTAATATACTGAGCATCATAAATAGCCAAAAACATTATATTCAGTCATCCCTTTGGCTGCAAAGTGACATTGAGAGAGCCCCCTCTGGTCTTGGTAGGGCTAGCTACCTCACCTAAAGTTTGGTTTGTGGTTACCTTCCTTCAACTCCATTCTTAGCCTTGGGAAGTAGGGGGGTGATAACACTTTGTTAACTCTTCATAATTGATTTATTGTCCTAACGAGGTTATTTTGAAGATATTGTTTTATTTATTATATTTTAGCTCATGATAGGGCCTTGGTTTCAGTTATATATTGAATTTCTTGGTCCCTCATCTTACACAATTGCCTCACCTGGTTTTAGAAGTTAGCTTAGTGAACTCCATTGTGTTTGATAGTAGGGATTCGGGCCCTCAACTTAGGATGGAAATTATTTTTTTTCCTCGGGAGAATCTCAATGCAACTATAGTGCTTGATAGGCTTCTAGAAGTAACAAGGCAATGTTGTCCTTTCAATGAAAAAAACTAGAAGACACGGTTGAGAGACAAAGGTGCTCATTCTAGATTTTTATGGAGGCAAGTTGTTAAATGACCATTCTGACATAGATAATTCATTACAAGGGCTGTGAGAGTAGGTTCGTTTGCTCAGTTCTTGTGTGGTTGTACTAGAAGTCTCGAACAATTCAAAGAGAAGTTGGAAACTAGAGGTTTTAGATCAAGTGCTCCTGAAGAGAGAACGAAAACTCGTCGTTCCAAGGTTTCAAAGAAGTTAGTCGTTGCCTGTGTTGAGGTCTCTGCCTCATTTTGGAGGTATATTTTGGCCAATTGATGTTTTTTAATGCTAAAATTCTTGTGTCTTTCTACAGATTTTACAGTGGTTGCCTCTTCTGTCTGAAATGGCTTTCCATCCCAAGCAGCAATAAAAATTTTGTATTTATTTTTAAGACCAGATGTTTGTCTCATAAAATTGATGTAAGGGTTCTAGGACCATCTCCAAGGTTTATTAATACAAATACCCTTACTTGTTTCATTGAAAAAAAAACAGTGCCTTGCAAGAAGGTTACAATCTCTTGTTACTACAATTAACTAATAAGAATGAGGTTATTCAAGACTTGTAGGAGTGCAAATAGAACCTTGAACTAGAATTTAATTGAAAATAAATACTAAGAAGACAATTGTTTTTTTAATCTCCCAATCTCACCTATTAGTCATTCCACCTTTGATGATCTTGATTGTAGCACTGCAGTTTGCAGGAATGCTAATGTTGACATTTGTGTTTCACCATTATTTTAAAAATACACTACTAGTATTGGGTCTCGACTACTGAGAAAAATGAGATACACCAAAGGAGTAATTAAGAAGAATGGGCAAGGAATTTCTATTCATATTTCCTTTGAAGATAAAACATCTAGAGCAAGACTTGGATATGATGTTGATATTGACTCACTACCAACACCTTGTCCTATTAAATATAAGAAGGTGTCATTTAATGCTAGTGGATTTTAAATTGTGTTTCTATAAGCGCAACACCATGTTGACTATGACGTGAAGATTTATAAGAAGGACGATAATGTCAATATAAGAATTGAGCCTACAAAATATAAATTTGAGCCATATCAACGACATCATAAGAATTAGACAGATTCAACTCATTGTAGAAGCAATGTGAAATACTAAATCGTGGACCAATGCCCTATCAAAATTAACTATGGTTGGATTGATGGATGGTTATGGAATAATTTGAAAAGGTGTTTTCAAACTTCATATCATTGTGCATCATCAATTTTGCAGTTGTACAACATGCCTTTTACGTGTCGTTGATTGGTTTGGAAGTGGTTGACTGAGGACCGACCATATTGTTTTATGAATAAGTTTCAACTGAGCTATTTATTGAGGCTTGATAGTCGATGTTCCCTCAATTGTGTCTAGGGGGGATTTAATGATAGTAGAGAGTGTCATTATGGACAAAGACTACATATTGTTCAACTGGACCTTGCTTTCTTGTTGTATTTTTGTTGACCGAATTGTTAGTATTTCATTACTTGTATTTGATTAGCATTGATGGTAACAGTGTTCAGACTTCTTCAAGTGTATTGTTGTATTGTGTTTTAATTATCTTTTACATTCATAACAAATTAAGGGGTGAAGTTATGTTAAGTAATTTGTTTTCCTCTGCTAAATTGAAGTTACAAGGGAGTGTTGGAACATGAATTTTTTACGGTGTTGGAAACTTGGGGTTACCCAACCTTCTTTACAAGTTAGACATACTTTGTTTTTGGACCTTTTAAGTTCTACAAGCCTGATTTTTCATTTGACGACCGACGACCGATGGAGATTGCTTCTATTTGAAGCCTTTGTTCCAATTCTTTACCTATGCCTAATTTTTATAAGGCATTTATGTGGTGGTTGTCAATATGTTCCTTTCTTATGCTTCTACAACATCTTCACCCTTAGAGTTCAACCAAGTTCACTAAGGTTTCTTGGCTCTCAATTTTGAAGTTTTGGTACTTCTTGATTGAAGAGGGTTCCTATTTCCATTGGATGGATTAATGTGGGATCTAGAATTTCAGCGTCCATGTTTTGAGCACTGGAATCTTTCTCTTTTTTGAAGAGAAAATTTTTCCTATGTGCTTTTTGCTTTTCTCTTTTTCTTCACTTATGAGAGATTGTACTTGGATACTTTCTCAAGACTTGTTGCCAAGACCCAATTTTTCCTTATATTTATCCCCTACATTTTGCTTAAAAAAAGTGTTAATGTTGATATTTTCCAACTCTCATTTTTCCAATAAACTAACTATTATGAATTATATGTTCACGTCTAATTTCTTATCCAACCAATTATCATAGTTAGATTTAATTAACAATAAATCTCTCTCTCTCTCTATATAAATTATTTATTTATTTTACACAATAAATACATTTTTATAAATATTAACAATACTTTTATCATTATAAATACGATGACTTCTTTTATTATTTTAATAAATAAAATACACAAAACATTATCTTATTATCATACTAAATAAATAATAAAAAATAAACCTAACATATCACTTTAAAATAAAAATATTCACCATCATCATCACAAAAAAATAATATGAGAAACCCATTAACAATCATATCGCATAAGATAATAAAAAAACAAATACAAAAGAAATCCATCCATATGAAAGTATTAGTACTCAAAGGTTCATCCATCGGATGGCACGAAAATTTCCTTCAATTGGATGCCATTAAAGGAGGGGTGATGGCTTCTTATTTACGTTTTTATGTATTTTCTATATATTAAGTTTATTGTAAATAGAGATCATAAGTTGAAAATGTCAAATTACATTAGGTTTTTCTATATATTAATATTATCGTAAAGAAAAGTTACGGCAAAGAGAAGTCATTAGTTGTCTATGTCAAATTTCGTACTAAAATTTTAGATTTAATAATGAAAAAAACATTCTTATAAATATTGATATTATTTTCATAAAAGATCGATATTGGAAGATGATATATATGATGTTTTCTTAGTCTATGTCATAAAAATAATTATATTTAGGATTAATGAAAATTGTGATTGGAGCAATATAGTTAGATTATTGAGTATTTTAGGAAAGAAAATGCTTTAACAATTTGTATAATTCACTATTAATAATTAGAGTGTTACATTATTAATGTTTAACAATTTGTATAAGTCATTATTGGAGTTTTACATTATTAATTATTAATTATTAATGTTATGTTTGGTTAGTTGTAAGTGATAAAAGATTTGTTAAAGTAAGAATTCCTAGAGAAGAACAATTTGGAGTTGTGTGTTATATATCTAAGATTGTGAGTGAGCAAAAGGAACACAAAAACTCTTTAAAACAATTAAAGAATGTGTCAATTTTGTTTCATGAAACTTAAAAACAATTTTGGATCTTTTATTTATTCCCACAAAGATATCTTTAATGCTCCACTCCCTAATTTGTAGTGTGGAACAAAGTTCATCTCCCATAAAATGATTTTGGATCGATGGAAAAAAAGAAGAAGCATAGTTTATGCTCCTCTCAACTCCAAAATAAAATTATTTATGTTATTGAAATATTTCAATTTTGTATATAATTAAGAAATTCGTATTTTCTTGAGTAATTATTATATCGACAGTTAACATATTTCAACACTTCATCTAATCATGTTAAGAATATTTATCGAATAATTTCACCCGTGAATAGAATATTTAATACGAAAGTTTGAATAACCAAAGTTTAAAAAATAATCAACATTAATATCAAAACAAGAACCTTGTCTTCATAAGCATAAATAGTTATGGTGATGAAGGATTAGTTGTAAGTGATAAAAGATTCGTTAAAGTAGGAATTACTGGAGAAGAACAATTTGGGGTTGTGTTACATATTTAAGATTGTGAATGCTTAAAAGGAACACAAAAACTCTTTAAAACAATTAAAGAATGTGTCAATTTTGTCCCATGAAACTTAAAGACAATTTTGGATAAATTTGTAGTGTGGAACAAAGTTCATCTCCCATAAAATGATTTGGGATCGAAGGAAGAAAAAAAGAAGCATATTTTATGCTCCTCTCAACTCTAAAATAAAATTCTTTATGTTATTGAAATATTTCAATTTTGTATATAATTAAGAAATTCGTATTTTCTTGAGTAATTATTATATCGACATTTAACATATTTCAACACTTCATCTATTCATGCGAAGAATATTTATTGAATAATTTCACCCATGAATAGAATATCTAATACGAAAGTTTGAATAATCAAAGTTTAAAAAATAATCAACATTAATACCAAAATAAGAACCCTATCTTCATAAGCATGATAAGTTATGGTGATGAAGGATCATAGATCCAAATAGTCAAGAATTTCCCTTTTACAAGGTGTATATTACTTCCCATTTTATATTTTCCTCTTTTATTTTGATATCATCACATAATTTGATTTTCTTATGGAATGATGTTCATGTTTATTTGGCAATGGCAATCTTAAATGCATTTATATTTAATAATAACTCTTGTACATTGCGAATAATGTATAGCTCCACAAAAATAAATAACATTTTTGTTTAAACTCTTATAACTAATTCCAAAATTGTATTTTATTATGCAAACACACAATCCAAAATGGCATTTAGATACATTGTAATCTTTTATGTGTCAAATAAATCTAGAAACTTAAATGAAACATGTTTAATCCTTGTAAATAAAAATCTACTCTTGTATATTGAAGAGTCATAACATTATATGTTTCGTCTATTTTATAATTTAATTTACATAATAACATTACATTACGTTTATTTACTTATAAATAATCATAACCTGCTATCTTTAAATTAACATATCACATATTTAAAAATTACATGTTATGTTTTGTTATTAAACATTAATATTCCTCCATGCATAAGGGCATTGAATAGACAGTGACACGGTGCCTTAACTTTATCAGTTCAAAACTTTATGGGCAAAAAAATCTAGCTATGTGAAAGGCTAATATGGCCCTAGTCAAATACAACCCTCTAGTGATTTTGAAAACTTAAATGCCTCTAAATCATAGCTTAACTACTCAAACCATAAATTAATCATACAATCATCTCAAAATTCATACAAACCAACCAAAACATTTATATTTCTCCACAATATTTCAAACATTACTTTCCAATAAAACCTTACCCAAACTTAAAACTAACCCAATGTCGATGGATTATCCTTCAAAGGAGTTTTCCAAATATTC
The DNA here is from genome assembly GCA_034641835.2 of Pinus albicaulis. Lineage (NCBI taxonomy): Eukaryota > Viridiplantae > Streptophyta > Pinopsida > Pinales > Pinaceae > Pinus > Pinus albicaulis. Next base: position 320,301,474 of record CM076582.1, read on the forward strand.
ATTCATATCTAGATCAAGTGCAAATCCTAATTCCAATGTTAATTATATGATATAAAAACTTTGTAAAATTATAAATTTTTCCCATTCTCGATGAATATATTCTTCTTTACTCTTTAATGCGATGGTATTATTAGGATTATGCTTACTTTAGTATATCTTGGATTGGGTTTGTTGAGGTTGTTGAGAGATTCTCTCAACCTCTTTCTCCAAGATTAGAATCAGTTGGATCTCACTCCAGCTATATGTAACTCTTGTGTATGTGTGTAATACATTCAATTTGTTTGTGTGTGAATATTGTGCATCTCTATTCTCTCTAATTTTAATATGGTATCGGAGCTTGGCTGGGCTTAATCCCTCACGGGAATACCCAGGAAAATGTGAGAGATATGAGATTGAGTATGTTTGTGAGAGTGCTGTGTGTATCTCTGTGTGTTCATTGTTTACGTGTAGGGCTGCCTACGGTGAGAAAATTGATTGCTTGCTTGAACAGATCAGTCACATCTCAGTTAGCGTGACATATTGCATTTCGATTTACCATCGCTCCCACCAGTTGAGAGAGCCATGCATTGATGACGAAAAACATACAAAATTGAAAATTTTTGAAGCTTTGCACACGTGGAGCGAGAGAATACTGTGAATGTGTACTGTGAATATGCTGTGAAGGTTTGTGTGTTTATGAACGCAAGTGCGGGTTTTAAGAAATTTATATCAACGTTGAAGAAATTTAATGCCTATCGTTTCAAGTAACCATTGTAGCTTGTTGAAATCGGCAATCAGCTCTTCCAGCGAACGACAATTTTGAATGCTTTCTGGCAATTCGGCAAAGAAATTTCCAGAAATGTTGAGGATTTTAAGCGTCTGCAATTTTCCCATGGATTGCAGCAGCGTTGTGAGCTAGTTCGAATGGACATCTAGAGTTCTCAAATTCACCATACATGTCTATTCGATCACACCACGTTTTCTGCCAAACCTTCAACGAGATTCTTCGGTTGTCGCCGTCACGTTGGATGTTTAAGTCTGTGGTTTTGGTTGCAGGTCGTTAAAAAAAAAAAGGCTCTGCAACCTCAATTAACTTGTAATTAATTTCAGCATTTCCATTACACAGGCAGTATCCTTTTTTGAAATCTTTGAAGACGCGGCCCAGGTTCAAAATTCCGCAACAATGGCGTTTATTGTGGAGGATGTTGTCGCTATGAAGGAAGCAGTGAGAGAAGAAGGCGCCATGATGTGAAAAGAGCAGAGTCACTATTTCCGTCATGCAGAGGAAGAAAGTTTTTGTTTTTATGTGAGGAATTTGTAATTTTCTTTTTGCATTATTGAAGATTTGTATAATTATATAAATTATGAAGAACCGATTATTGAATAGATTTACACAATTTAAAATAGCGGTTCTCGAAGTTTTTCGGTGCTGAGAGAATGTATCGCTAATTTGATTGTGAGAATCTATTATATGTTGTAGATTCTTGTTGTACTTCGGTGCTCCAGGATCGACAATTACAGGTTATTTTTTGTGAGTTTGTAAGTGTGTAAAGGTCACTTTGTAGGATTGATCGCTGATCATATTCTGTACCTAGAATATTTTCCTATAGACTGTTGAAATTTATTCTTCGGGGTTATTTCACAGATGGAAATATTTCCATAGGGTAGTTTAGTGTCGAGACTCTTCTTCGGGGGTGTCAAGAATCTTTAATCTTACAAATTCAGCATTGATGGTCAGAGGCAGGTGTACTTTAAATGGGTTGAAAGGTAAGCTCGAAGATGTGGAGAAAGAAAGAGCGAAGTCCAGAAGACTGCAGAGTGGGTAGAGTTGCTGATGAAGACCAGATCAGACAAAGCGACGAAAATTCAAAGTGTTGTCATTCTTTTGTAATTGTGATTAAGTATTATATTTTTGAAAGTAAGCATTAAGGGAGGGTATTAGGATTATGCTTACTTTAGTATATCTTGGATTGGGTTTGTTGAGGTTGTTCAGAGATTCTCTCAACCTCTTTTTCCAAAATTAGAATCAGTTGGATCTCACTCCAACTATATGTAACTCTTGTGTATGTGTGTAATACATTCAATTTTTTTGTGTGTGAATATTGTGCATCTCTATTCTCTCTAATTTTAATAGGTATAGGATATGTATGTTTCTTTAAACTCTAATTTTTTTTTTCGCTTGCAAAGAGTATTGTCTTGTCTTCGTTTGGATACAGTGCCAAGGTATTATCCGCAATATTATATGGAAACCTTATTTTTTCTATTCGTGGGATACGGTTTTCAACATATTATTCGCAATATTCTAAGGGAACCTTATTTTTCCTATAATGAGAAAGTTTTCTTCGTGCTTTAAATTTCTTGCGGGAATATGTTTTTATAAAAAAGATATTATTCAATTCTTATTCAAATATATTGTTTGATGTCTTTAGGTTTCACTTAAAATATATTTTGGGAATGTGTTTTTATAAAAAGATACTATTTTATTCTTATTCAAATATATTGATTGATGTCTTTAGGTTTCACTTAAAATATATTGTGGGAATATGTTTTTATAAAAATATACTATTCTATTCTTATTAAAATATATTATTCGATGTTTTAAGTTTGACTTAAAATATATTGTTCATGTCTTAATGTTCCACTTAAAATATATTATTCGATGTGTTTGGGTTCCACTCAGCTTCCCTGACTCAGACATTCTCTCTATATATGAAACCTTTGATACTTGCACATATATCTGCCACTATGAAAACTTTTCTAGAGCATATTAAAAAAGAACGCCACTCCAGAACGGTGGGAATAAATATAAAGTATAAATAATCTTATAGTCAAATAAAATATTTTAAATAATTTATATCTGTTTTGTATTTAAGATTTAGTGAAGTAAATTCTTTTTTTTTTAAATTATTGTGAATATTAGTATAACTTCTGATATTTTTAGTTAGGTTAAAATTTGATTTTTTTTTTTTTTTAAATTATCAGTCATATTTTTTTAATTTATTTTCCCTTCGATCATTGTTTTCTAATTTATTTTTATAAGGTTCATTGTTGTTAATAAATAAAAAAGGTAAAAAAGTAAAAATTATATATATATATATATATATATATATATATATATATTAATTATTTTAAGATTGATAAAAATATTTAGATATAAAATGTTATTAAATTGTAAATGTTTATGTCCGGCTTTATGAACGTGATTTGATTTTAAGAGTTTTATTATGTAACATTATGAAGGTTGAAACTCGTAAATTTGATGTCATCCAAACTAAGTGTTATTTTAGGTTATTTTGATGATTCGAATGTCACAAAGTCGCGTCTTAAACCAAACAAAAAAATTAGAAAATTTATATTTGAATTATCTATATGTTTTCCATAAACATAAAGAAAATAATAACTTAATAATGAATATAAATCTCAAATATACTTTAGTTTAACTTAACTCCTCTCATAAAATTAGATTCACATGATATGACCTAAATTCTATGTAAAATTTTTTAATTCAATCATAATTAATATAATTTAGATTAAAAATTAGTTAGAAATTTCTTTCCTCAATTCGAACTTTTCACATCATACACACTTTTGAGAGAGCATATGAATTTGAAGCAGTAAAACACATACTTTTGTACTTAATATCCAAATCCTCAATAGTTGAAGTTTTACGCTTTACCTACAAAGTGTCTTACGAATGTCTTATATGTATGTCTCTTATTTTTCTTTGATGGAGTTTTTTTGAGTCGATTCTTATTATTCCCTCCCATCAACGGCATGGGACTATTGTAATCGATTTTTTAGTCATGGCATTAATCAGTCTTTAGACTAATCATCTCAAATTAAAGTTTAGGTGCTTATTTCATAAAGTATGATTTCCAAAATTATCATTTAGGTGCTTATTTCATAAAGTATGGTTTCCAAAATTATCATAACATTTTTTTTAATATAAAAAATAATAATATAATTTATAAGGAGAAGTCATATAAAAGAAAAAAATATTAAACATATAAATGTTATAAGAAGAGAATCAAAGATCTCGAATGGGGTTTCGAGCACATTTCACTCACACGAAGTCGTCCTTAACCAATAATTAGCTCTTGTTCATAAGTTCTTTTTCCTCCTCTTGATAAATAGGCAAGTGGCAAGGCGACGAGGGTTCCATAAAATGCAACGGCTATGGTAGATTAATGGGCTACCTTAAACCATTAGTATACATTACTTCATTCTACCTTTGGGCATGATTTCAAGTTATCAGTGTTGTCTCATCATGCCAGTGATGTTATGGTTTCAGGGAAAGTTTCCATGTCTATAACAAGTTTGGTTTTCCAAGCTTTTTGGATGGCCTAGAGCAAGGGGTTCTCTCCCCCATGCTATTGTTCCCCCTTAACCAAGTCTCTCTTCCTTAAAATAGACACTCTATGTCCTTCCAATATGAAGACTTGGTCTGAAACTCTCCCATTAAAACTCCTGAATAGATTGGTTCTCCATTATTCCTTCATTTACCATTCATCTAATTTATCAGTATGCCTCTCCATGGTCCCACTTATGGTTGTTGGGAACATCAAAAGTCTCATATTCATTCTATCTCTCAAGCCCAACAAAATGCATAGCCCTTTTTTTCCCTTTACTAAGAGCTAATCTCTCCTCGAACCCAAGTTAATATCAATGTAGTATATGTTGAAGATTGCATAGAAAAATGTTTCCTTAAAAATGAAGATATAGAGGAAGATGTTAGGAAATGGGTACCAAACATAGGTACCACCCATAGCTGAAACACCAAATGTTTACAAATAGTAGATCTCTATAGGAAGATAAAGGCAATCATGACAAAAGTGTTTGTGGAAAGGAGTGAGGCACAATCATAGGGGCTTCATAAAGGGAGAAATACCATACCACGTGAATTCATATTGGGGGATATATTTTGAGGAAAAAATGACAAAATATATTGAGCATATAATAGGGGGTAAAGGGTTTTTACATTGGCAGGTATAAAAAATGGAGCTCAAAGTTAATGAAAAAACATAAAGGGATATAATTTTTTTAAATGAAATACTGAATACCTACAATATCTAGTGAAATTAAGGGTTTTTTAAATTGGGAAGGTGTATTGGTAGGGGGTTAAATAATGTAATTTTTAGAGGTATTTTCCAATATGTAGTCAAATTAAGGCTATTTTTTAGTAAGCCATGAACGTGCGTGATTTGTCAAAGGTTCATTGAGTGAAGCCTCGTGGGAACAATACGAATTTTTTCTCTATTTCAATGCTCTCCATCTACAAATGAAGAAGTTGAACCAAGAATTCACCTTAATGTAAAAGAAGATGGTTGACCTAGAGTTCTTAGTTACAAAAGAGGACACTGGCATCCCTAAAGTCATTCCTATGGACTCTCCTTCACTCTAACATGCAAAGGGTTTTTTTTTCATGTTTCTTAGCAACACAACTACTCATTATTATAAGCATACTCCTAGGCTTAATAGAAAATTTTCAGATTTTGACATGCTCTTTTTGGTGTATTTTGGTTTTATTGTTAAAAGAATACTCATCTAAATAGGGAATTATGCTCATGTTGTTGGTCTAGTTTCCCAAGTGGTAAGCTAGTAGTAATTGATATGTTTAAAGTTGTTTTGGTATGGTATAAAGGAATTGTCTACCTTAAAAAAAAGGGGAGAATAATAGATGGAAAATTTAAAATTTATGGATTTTTAATCTTATTTTATGTTAATGTTAACAATTTTCCTCTTTACAAATACACCAAAAATTATTCAAAATTTTAACAAATTTATAATATTCAAATATTTTCAATTTACAATTATTAATAGAAAGAAAGAGCATCTCTTACACCTATCTAAGCTTGATGCTAAGAAGTTCTGGAGGAAAATTATGATTTGTAAATCTAAATAAAAAATAGGATTCCGTTGGAGGACTAGAATTCTTACCTTAAAAAGAACTGTGAATTTGTTCTTTGAGCCCGTCTCACCAGAATCATGGTCTTTACCTAAAATAGACACTAAGAGTGTTTATAAAAACTTAGGTCTATTGGATACAATACAGTTTTGGAGATATAAAACCAAAGAAGAAGTTTTACAAACAACCTCCAACAACAATATCCTTCACTCATTGAATATCATAAACCAACCTGAGTTTGATGCTGCCAGAAGAGCTGGCTAAAACTTTGCACACTTTGGTCATGTGCAGATTGGGATACAACCTCTGCATAGGAAAGGTCAGGATGTCGTCTTCTTTTCCTGTGTTTTTTACAGACGATGGAGAGTGTTTCCTAAAGCTCTGATTGGGGGATGTCAAGGAACCCTCGCATATGGACCAGCCTCTTGGTCCTATACTCCAGATTTCTCCATTGCATTAACAGATCCTAATGTTGTCAACTCATTGATGTTGGGACTGCAAACCCATGGATATGATGATTTTGATGATGATATCAAAAATATTTCTATTTGGTGGTCATCAGTGGTAAAGTTCTACAGGAAAACTAACCCCACAGTAGTTAAAGCTGTTTCCTCTCAGTCTGAGTTTACCACCCTGATAACTCATGATTATGGGATGAATATGATTGGCCCACAAATTATTCCTTGAACATAGTTAAAGCCGCCCGCATAATGGGTAACCCGTTGGGATTCAATCAGAAAACCATCAAAACCATCTCCTATAACATCATCCACTGTATTCACTTCCCGTGATGGGTCTGTTCATACCAGATTCTCAAATTCACATGCTGAGCGTGGTGGATCCATTGTAAATACTATAAATACTCCCATCTCTCTCAGTATAGACCCTGAAATATTAAAAAAATTCAATCATCAAATTTTCTCTCAAGTTGCTTCTTCTATTTCTTCCCTACCAGCAGTTTGTGATCATCCCCATTGTTCAAAAACCTACTGTCAGCTCTCCTCATAGCCACCTACTCCTCATGGTGATAATAAGGATGACAGGAATAGGGTGAATATGACTACTTTTGTTCCAGACAAAAGTAAGAGCACAGAAGATCATACTAGGACATGATTCTTCAACATCCATGAAGAAATTGTCTTACAATCAATTGGGAAAAATAGATCCAAAAGCTTACGATTCATTGATCCTTCAGAGATCCCTTTCTATAGAAAGAATCCTATGAATAAAATACCTAAACATGTTGAGATACCAGAGGATAGTGAAATCATTAGCTTCCTCAAAATCTACAAAGGTATTGGGCCTTATGATCCCAATGATGCATGGAAGAAAAAGCTGTTCAACTGGGATATCTTTACACACAAAGCTGAAAATCGGTAAGTTGAAGAATTAAGGTCGATTCCAAAATCTGAAAAGAAAGAATTCAACAGCCGGAATAATGATGAGTGGAAGAAATGGACGATGGCCACTAATCAATGGATTTGTTTCTATGAGTGTTATTACCCTTCTTCCAACCAAATAGAAGAACCCCTGAGGAAGAGTTTTGCTAATCAAGCAAGACAAAAAAGGATTGAGAATAAAGAGGAATTTATCCAAGAAAAAATGGAAGCAAATGAAGTTTGTATTCCATCTCCTCTCATTTTACCTGTGTTTTCCCCTAAAATACACAATGTGTTGTCCAAACCAAACCTGCCAAGACATTTTCCGATGATAAGAACAAAATGAGAAAAACTGGTGAAAGAAATCTGTATGAATTTACAGATTAATATGTTGAGATCTGACCCTCCTCATAAACACAAATGGGAACTCTTTGATGGGCAGATCTACCAAAGCGACACAAATTTCCCTCCATGGAAAATTTTTGTGATTCGACAACAATATGGGAAAGTCTACAAGTTATTCCATATCCAAGAAGACGAGGTAAATATTTCTTTAAAAGAATCCGTCTTTGCTTCCAACTGGACAAATTTGGCTTTATCCGGTCTAGAAATTTTTTTGAGAAATCAACATAAATCCATAGAAGAAATGGATAGCACCTTGAAATAAGTGATGCAAAGGATGCTACAAAAACAAGATTATGCGACTGTGTGTCTAAATAAGAATATAGAAACTCTTGCAGATAATGATAGACACCTAGCCGAGTGTATAGATAAGCTCAAGTTATCTACTAAAAAGAAGATTACTGATGCATCAATTGTACATGGAAAATATTTTTTCAAGGTAAACTCTAACCTTGATATTATAAATAAACAAGTATGGACCATGTCAAACTCTCTTGATAGTTTTAAAAAGAGTCTCCTGAAGATACCTATAAATCCACTACTTTGTTCAATGAACCTTATGCCCAGCTGCCATATTCAGTATCCTCCTCAGTTTCTAGCTTGATCAGAAAACCTGAGGAAATACTATTTCCAAACCCAGTACTCCATTTACATTCTCAACCTTTGCAGCTCTGAGTTTCTTTGGCCATCTAAAGTCAAGTTCCTCCTTAGCAGGATCATCCTATAATCCTAGCTTAAGTTCATCTTACACTGAATGGATCAAATAACAACAAGCTAAAGAAAAGAAACCTGAAGAAGAAGAATGGTTTGAAAAGGAGAAAGATAATGAAGATACTGGTATAAACAAGTTTGATATTGATAATCCATCCCTTGAGAATATTGAGGAATGTATTCATAGCTTTTCACCTCAAGATAAGGCTTATTTTCAGATCCCAGAAGAAGTCTCTATGAATAAAAATTCTTCCAGATAATCCTGGAATTCCACTTGGTTACCCGCCCCAGATAGAAGAGATCTTATGAAAGCAGAATATCATAAGGATTGGTCGGCCTCTTCTACTTACTCATGGAACATAGACAATTGTACAGAAGCTAAAATTCTTTCAGTCATGAATTCCATGTTAGTATGTTATAGGACTTATTTGGTAGATAAAATTGGACCAGTCAATTCCACTAGAAGAATTATTGGTGGATTTGAAGGATCCTTAGACTCATGGTTACGAGCTGAAACCATAAAAGATCCCACCTTAATGAATACTTGGGAAAATTCTCAAGTAAAGAATGCATATGGCACTACATACATGGACCCCCAGACTACTCTGCCTGTAAACAACATGATTGGGTGTCTATTGTATGGAATCACAGTTAACTTCATAGGATTTCCACAAATCAACAATGAGTTAACTGGGATTACTTTGGTTGCAATGAAGCTCACAAATATGCAGCATTTTGATGAATAATTCAATGAATTTCTAAACAGATTGCATACTTTTTCTATAGACTTAATTATAGAACCAAAATGGAAAGAAATTTTTCTATCCTCTCTTCCACTTTGGGTTTCTTCAGCACTAGTTACTGAACTTCCCAACCGAATTGGTGATTACAAATTTGGTGTGATAAGACAAGTTGTAAAGACAATAATTGTTGAATTGTGTTCACAGATTAAGATTGCTAAAGTTGCAAATAATCCAAAGAAGCCACATGGTTATCAGTAAATATGCAAGAAATGGCATCTTTCTCGTCCTAAATATTATGAGGGGAGGAAGTCACACAAAATAAAGCATGCTTCAAATAATTTTGCAGATAGAAAATAAAATCACCATAAGCAGCACAAAGAATATAAGGAAACTAAGCTCTTCCCAAGAAAGAAAGAAGTACACTATTTCCATTGTCAAAATAAAGGCCACATTTCTCCCAACTGTCCCGAACTAAAAAAGAATGATAAACCAGACAAAGGGAAGAAAAAAGTTTACTATAGAAATAAATTAGGAAAAGTCAATTGCATAAATCTTCCTGATAGTTGTGAAGAAATAACTAGTGAAGAAACAGATTCTGATGATGTAAATATGTTTTCTTCAGATTCCGCTTCTACTAGTTCAGATGATGAATTTTGTACTGATCCTCTTTATATAGAATGTTTTGAAAATAACTGTAACTGCAGTGACCCTGATATTTGTACATGCCAGAGATTGAATATGATGAGGAGTCTTGATCCTAAAGAAGCTACAAGAAACTTATTCACCCAGATGATGGCTGCAAATGATCCACGGCTAAAGGATAGGTATGAAGAACTTTTGATGAATCAGTTGAAACAGGCCACTCTGAAGCAGAATAATCCACAAAAGGGATACATTCCTCTAGAATCATTATTTTCAGTCGATGATCTGACTAGACAGTTCAGGCAAGAAGAGTTTGGTGATGACTTGCCTCAAACTCTACCCACTGTTCCCCAAGCCATTAAATAATTGAGGAAAACTGTGAAATAAAATAGATGACGATGCATGGAAAGCCATCAGGACTGTCAAAGGCACAATTACTCAACAGCAGAATCCTGTACCTCAAAACAAACACAAAATTACATCTATCATCAGAAGTCGTACCAAAGGATAAAAATTGAAGAACCGGCATCTGGTGAAGGAGAAGATGAAGGAAGAACAGGTATGGGATGCAATGCATTAAATGGAGATGTAATGTATTGCATAAAGATGAGAGTCGGGATTGGCTCAAGGCATGGGCATTGGAAATTTCTCATGGACACTGGCTCAAGATTGAACATCTTTAATGACACGGTTGTTGAAGCCCATATAAGAAGACCAACCAGATGCCCCAGAGTCACCACAGCTAGTGGAGAGATCCCAACTTCCTCTGAAGCCTCCAATGACATTTTTGTTACTAACACAGTTGGAATAAATGTTGTTTGTCCGATAGTTCCAGGTATGGATTGTGAAATGTATCTTGGAACCCTCTCTTCCAGGATTTTCAGAAACATGGAGCCAGGTATGATAAAAAGAAAAATTGTTTTAGCTATTTTTTGGATCTGGAAGGAAGAGAAGTATTTTTTCCATTTATAAATTCAAATTCTCCAAATAGGATAAAAATGATTGAGAGGTTAGAGAATCTTCTTGCAAAAATGGAAAATAAAAAAGAGATCCTCAAATTTGATGAAAATTTGAAAAAGAAATTTCCAGCATCAAGAACAGATTTTTAGAATGTTGTTCATATGATCCAAATGCTTTTTGGCATATCCACAAACAAGAAGTCAAATTGCCACTAAAGAAGGACTTCAATGGAAAACTCAGGAGGTCTAAAACCATTCCCATGAATCAAGAACAGATGGCTCTCTGCAAAAAAATAAATAAATGATCTCTGAAGAAAAGGTTAATTAGGAAAAGCAAGAGCCCCATTTCCTGATTTTCCTTCTATGTGAACAAACATTCTGAGATCGAAAGAGGTAAGCCAAGGTTGGTTGTAAACTACAAGCCCCTGAAATACTTGTTAGATTATGATGCTTACCCGCTTCCTAAGACTTCCACTATTTTATCCCAAATCTCCAAATCCAAGATATTTTCGAAGTTCGATTTAAAATCTGCTTTTTGGCATATAGGAATTAAAGAATCATACAGGTGGAAGACTCCTTTCTCCATCCCATAAGGGCATTATGAATGGAACATTATGCATTTTGGTTTGAGAAATGCTCCATTAGCTTTCCAAAGAATAATGGATGAAACATTTGAAGGCATGGAATATTTTCTCAAAAATTATATTGATGATATACTTGTTCATTCAGAAAACATTCCCTCCCATATTAAGCATTTGAAGATTTTTCACCAAAGAGTCAAAGAAAAGGGAATTGTTCTATCCAAATCAAAAATGAAATTTTTTAAAACAATGATAGATTTCTTGGGTTACAATATTCAGTTTGGATCATTTGAAGTAATCCAAAGGAGTCTAAATTTCATTGATTCTTTCCTTGACATGATTTTAGATAAGACTCAGTTACAAAGATTTCTGGGTAGCCTAAAATATGTTTCAAAGTTTATACAGCATTGTGCGCAGGAAATAAATCTCTTGAACAAAAGGCTACAAAAGGATCCAATTCCTTGGAAAAAAGAATGTACAAAAGCAGTAAAAAGGATAAAATAAAGGATCAGAAACATCCAGCCGCTTTGTCCCATACAAGAGAAATGGAAAAAGGTTGTCATAACTGATGCCAACAACATAGGATGGGGTGCAGTCCTATGTCAAGAAAATCTAGAGCTCAAAAAGAACAGTTATGAAATATGTCAATATGCATCAGGTTTATGGTCTCCTTCACAGATGAATTGGGCAAGTTTAAAGAAAGAACTCAGAGGAGTCTGTTTAGGAATTGAAAAATTCAAAGATTTTGTGATTTATACAAAGTTTTTAGTAAATACTCATTGTCAAGCATTGAAGTTTGTCATTCATAAGTGAAACTTTTATGATGATGCAATGGTAAGATGGATCATGACACTCAATCAATATAATTTTGAAATCGAGTTCATCCCTGGTCATAGAAATTCTTTTGCTGATATGTTATCTAGAGAATTTTTGGAGAAAAATTCTATTCATTCCCTATCCTGCAACTTCATAAGAAGGAATGAAGATTATGTCGAAATAGAAACTATTCAAGGATGGGTCAGATATGAGAATATAAGTAATGGAAGTATCCTAAACCATGATGAAGATTGGTACCCGCTGAAGGAAATACGTTGGAGAGAAGGCATTCCCAATCTTTGGAGTTGGCAAGATCAAGAGGTTGAGAATGATTTGGCCATCCAAGAACTTGATTATTTGGTCCATATTAGAAATATTTCTTATGATATCTATTATGAAGATGGTAACAGGCTAGAGAACTGCAGGCTCACAATTAGACAGTTCAATAATCCTCTAAGAAGAGCTGATTATGATCCTGAAAGACAAAGGTCTTCCTTTTTCCAAATGATGAATTTAGAAAACATCTCATCTAATTTCTTCTATCATCTACAATTTGATTTTAGCTATGAATATTGGCTGATGGAAAGGATGAACCAGGAAGATCCTCTCCCAGAATAGTTTTTAAGCTGGTGGAAAATCTATGGACTCAGCGGTCTTCTCACAATGCCTTATCAGCTAACCCATTTAAATATTGATGGATTCTCAGAGCCCAACATGCTTCAGACAAGGGTATTGTATAAACACCTCATTGATCTCATCGAATTAGAATATGTTTCGTTTCTAAATGCAATAAGGAGATGTGGTCATACTCATTGGTTCGTCACTCAAAAGATCAAAGCAAGACAACTTGTCCCAAGTGATGATGGAACCCAAATGGAATATAATGATTTTCATCAACAATCAGATCCGGACATCAATCCTTTAAGTTAATTAATTTTATTCAGCCCCCAGAAGATCATGAAGATAAGATTTGGGAATCTGAAAAGGAAGTAACAGTACAATACTTTTCTACCTATCTAATAAGTCATTTTCGACACAGCTACTTTACTCATCCACAAGTGTCATTTTTCGTACTGTAATAAATCTTAGTTGTAATCCATGTATCTCTAAGTTGCATACTCTCCTTGGATTGGTTGAATTAAAGGAGAGGAGCAATGTCTTTGTAACCAACAATGGTGTTAGAAGTTTCTTTCGTGGGTTCTTCATAAAAGAATCTCCATCTTGCACACATATGCACTTAGTACTTAGGCATGTCCAGGAATATTTTTGCGGATGTCACTTCGGTGTTACCCAGAAACAATGATTCCTGAAATTTTACTTTCTTTATGTCACAAAATGACCGAAAGGATTTTGATACCCTTGCATGGGACTATCAAATCCTCTCCGGAAATTTTAATTTCTGTCAAATAAGTTTGAAATATGGATATCCTTACACAGGACGATCAATCTTTTAGGAGATTTTCTTTTGAGTCACCAAGATTCACAGATTTTGGTTCCCCCCCTGAGATCTATTTAAAGGGGAGGTAAGCTCATAAGGAGGCATTCGAGTCCAAGAGAAGATCTGAGAAGCTTGTGGATGAATGTGTGAGCATTGATTATAACCTAAAGTGGCTGGATCTGGAGTGAGTCGAGTCTATAACTTTGAGTCCGTAAGTCCTTGAGTAGTTTAATTCTATCTCAGTGGAGATTAGACTCAAAAGCTATAGACTCGAATTACTCTAGATCCGGCCACTTTAGGTTCTGATCAATGCTCACACATTGATCCGCAGGCTTCTCAGATATTCTCTCAGACTCGAATGCCTCCTTATGAGCTTACCTCCCCTTTAAATATATCTCGGGGTCGGGGGGGGGGGGAACCAAAATCCGTGAATCTTGGTGACTCAAAAAAAAATCTCCTGAAATATTGATCGTCCTGTGCAAGGGTATCCATCTTTCAAACTTATTTGATAGAAATTAAAATGTCCGGAGAGGATTTGATAGTCCCGTGCAAGGGTATCAAAATCCTTTCTGTCATTATGTGACATAAAGAAAGTAAAATGTCAGGGATCATTGTTTTTGGGTAACACCGAAGTGACATGCGCACAGAGATTCCTGGACATGCCTAAGTACTATGTGCATATGTGTACAAGATGGAGATTCTTTTATGAAGAACCCACGAAAGAAACATCTAACACCATTGTCGGTTAGAAAGACATTACAGTACGAAAAATGACACTTGTGGATGAGTATAGTAGCTATGTCGGAAATGACCTATTAGATAGGTAGAAAAGTATTGTACTATTACTTCCTTTTCAGATTCCCAAATCTTATCTTCATGATCTTAAGGGGGCTGAAGAAAATTGATTAAGTCAAAAGGATTGATGTCCGGATCTGATTGTTGATGAAAATCATTATATTCCATTTGGGTTCCATCATCACTTGGGACAAGATGTCTTGCTTTGATCTTTTGAGTGACGAACCAATGCGTATAACCACATCTCCTTATTGCATTTAGAAAAGAAACATCTTCTAATTCAATGAGATCTATGAGGTGTTTATACAAGACCCTTGTCTGAAGCATGTCGGGTTCTGAGAATCCATCAATCTTTAAATGGGTTCGCTGATAAGGCATTGTGAGAAGACCACTGAGTCCATAGATTTTCCACCAGCTTAAAAACCATTCTGGGAGAGGATCTTCCTGGTTCATCCTTTCTGTCAGCAAATCTTCATACTTGAAATAAAATTGTAGATGATAGAAGAAATTAGATGAGATATTTTCTAAATTCATCATTTGGAAAAAGGCAGAGCTTTGTCTTTCAGGATCATAATCAGTTCTTCTTAGAGGATTATTGAACTATCTAATTGTGAGCCTGTAGTTCCTGAGCCTATTATCACCTTCATAATAGATATCATAAGAAATATTTCTAATATGGACCAAATAATCAAGTTCTTGGATGGCCAAATCATTCTCAACCTCCTGATCTTCCCAAGTCCAAAGATTTGGAATGCCTTCTCTCCAACGTATTTCCTTCAACGGGTACCAATCTTCATCATGGTCCAAGAGATTGACATTACTTATATTCTCATATCTGACCCATCCTTTAATAGTTTTTATTTCGACATAATCTTCATTCCTTCTTATGAAGTTGCAGGATAGGGAATGAATAGAATTTTTCTCCAAAAATTCTCTAGATAACATATCAGCGAAATAATTTCTATGACCAGGGATGAAATTGATTTCAAAATTATATTGACTAAGTGTCAAGATCCATCTTACCATTGCAGCATCATCAAATTTGCACTTATGAATGGAAAACTTCAATGCTTGACAATCAGTATTTACTAAAAACTTTGTATAAATCACAAAGTCTTTGAATTTTTCAATTCCTAAACAGACTGCTCTGAGTTCTTTCTTTAAAATTTCCCAATTCATCTGTGAAGGAGACCACAAACCTGAGGCATATTGACATATTTCATAACTGTTATTTTTGAGCTCTGGATTTTCTTGACATAGTACTGCACCCCATCCTATGTTGTTGGCATCAGTTATGACAATATTTTTCCATTTCTCTTGTATGGGACAAAGTGGTTGGATGTTTTTGATCCTTTATTTTATCCTTTTTATTGCTTTTGTACATTCTTCTGTCCAAGGAATTGGATCCTTTTGTAGCCTTTTTTTCAAGAGCTTTCTTTCCTGTGCACAATGTTGTATAAACTTTGAAACATAGTTTAGGCTACCTAGAAATCTTTGTAACTGAGTCCTATCTAAAATCATGTCATGGAAAGAATCAATGAAATTTAAACTCCTTTGGATTTCTTCAAATTATCCAAACTGAATATTGTAACCCAAGAAATATATCATTGTTTTAAACAATTTCATTTTTGATTCGGATAGAACAATTCCCTTTTCTTTGAATCTTTGGTGAAAAAGCTTCAAATGCTTAATATGGGAGGGAATGTCTTCTGAAAAAACAAGTATATCATCAATATAATTTTTGAGAAAATCTTCCATGCCTTCAAATGTTTCATCCATTATTCTCTGGAAAGTTGATGGGGCATTGATCAAACCAAAAGGCATAATGTTACATTCATAATGCCCTTCTGGGATGGAGAAAGCAGTCTTCCACATGTCTGATTATTTAATTCATATTTGCCAAAAAGAAGATTTTAAATCGAACTTCAAAAATATCTTGGATTTGGAGATTTGGGATAAAATAGTGGAAGGCTTAGGAAGAGGGTAAGCATCATAATCTAACAAGTTGTTCAGGGGCTTATAGTTTACAACCAACCTTGGCTTACCTCTTTCGATCTCAAAATGTTTGTTCACATAGAAGGCAAAGCAGGCAATGGGGCTCTTGCTTTTCCTGATTAACCTTTTCTTTAGAAGATCATTTATTTCTTTTTTGCAGAGAGCCATCTGTTCTTGATTCATGGGAATGGCGTTAGACCTCCTGAGTTTTCCATTGCAGTCCGTCTTTAGTGGAAATTTGACTTCTTGTTTGTGGATATGCCAAAAAGCATTTGGATCCTCTAAAAAACATTCTAAAAATCTGTTCTTGATGCTGGAAATTTCTTTTTCAAATTTTCCTTGACTCAAATTCTCATCAACTTTGTGGATCTCCTTTTTCTTTTCCGTTTTTGCAAGAAGATTCTGTAATCTCTCAATCCTTTTTATCCTATTTGGAGAATTTTAATTTATAAATGGAAAAAATATTTCTCTTCCTTCCAATTCCAAAAAATAGCCAAAACAAATTTTCTTTTTATCATACTTGGCTCCATGTTTCTAAAAATTCTGGAAGAAAGGAGTTCCAAGATACATTTCATAATCCCTACCTGGAACTATTGGACAAACAACATTTATTCCAACTGTGTTAGTAAGAAAAATGTCAATGGAGGCTTCGAAGGAAGTTGGGATCTCTCCACTTGTTGTGGTGACTCTAGGGCAGCTAGTTGGTCTTCTTAGATGGACTTCAACAACCATGTCATTAACGATGTTCAATCCTGAGCCAGTGTCCATGAGAAATTTCCAATGCTCATGCCTTGAGCCAATCCTAACTCTCATCTTTATGAAATACATTACATCTCCATTTAATGCATTGCATCCCAGACCTGTTCTTTCTTCATCTTCTCCTTCACCAGATGTCGGTGCTTCAATTTTTATCCCTTGGTATGGCTTATGATGATAGATGTAATTCTTTGTTTGTTTTGAGGTACAGGATTCTGCTGTTGATTAATTGTGCTTTTGACAATCCTGATGGCTTTCCATGCATAGTCATCTATTTTCTTTCACAATTTTCCTCAATTCTTTAATGGCTTGGTGAACAGTGGGTAGAGTTTGAGGGAAGTCATCACCAAACTATTCTTGCCTGAACTGTCTAGTCAGAGCATCGACTAAAAATAATGATGCTAGAGGAATGTATCCCTTCTATGGATTATTCTGCTTCGGAGTGGCATTTTTCAACTGATTCATCAAAAGTTCTTTATACATGTCCTTTAGCTGCAGATCAGTTGCAACCATCATCTAGGTGAATAAGTTTCTTGTAGCTTCTTCAGGATCAAAACCCCTCATCATATTCAATCTCTGTCATGTACAAATATCAGGGTCACTGTAGTTACAATTATTTCAAAACATTCTCTACAAAGAGGATCAATACAAAATTCATCATCTGAACTAGTAGAAGCGGAATCTAAAGCAAACATATTTACATCATCAGAATCTGTTTCTTCACTAGTTATTTCTTCACAACTATCAGGAAGATTTGTGCAATTGACTTTTCCTGATTTATTTCTATAGTAATATTTTTTCTTCCGTTTTTCTAGTTTATCATTCTTTTTTAGTTCGGGACAGTTGGGAGAAATGTGGCCTTCCTTTTGACAATGGAAACAACGTACTTATTTCTTTCTTGGGAAGAGCTTAGTTTCCTTATATTATTTGTGCTACTTATGGTGCTTTTCTTTTCTTTCTGCAAAATTATTTGAAGCATGCTTTGTTCTGTGTGACTTCCTCCCCTCAGAATTTTGAAGACGGGAAAGGTGCCATTGCTTGCATAATTGCTGATAACCATGTGGCTTATTTGGATTATTTGCAGCTTTAGCAATCTTCATCTGTGAACACAATTCAACAATTATTGTCTTTACATCTTGTCTTATCACACCAAATTTTTAATCACCAATTCAGCCAAGAAGTTTGGTAACTAGTGCTGAAGAAACCCAAAGTGGAAGACAGGATACAAAAATTTCTTTCCATTGTGTTTCTAGAATTAAGTCTGCGGACAAAATATGCAATCTGTTTAGAAATTAATTGAAGTATTCATCAGAATGCTGCATATTTGTGAGATCCATTGCAACCAAAGTAATCCCAGTTAACTCATTTTTGATTTGTGGAAATCCTATGAAGTTAACTGTGATTCCATACAATAGACACCCAATCATGTTGTTTACAGGCAGAGTAGTCTAGGGGTCCATGTATGTAGTGCCATCTGCATTCTTTACTTGATAATTTTCCCAAGTATTCAGTAAGGTGGGATCCTTTATGGCTTCATCTCGTAACCATGTGTCTAAGGATCCTTCAAATCCACCAATTATTCTTCTAGTGGAATTGACTGGTCCAATTTCATCTGCCAAATAAGTCCTATAACATACTAACATGGAATTTATGACTAAAATAATTTCAGCTTCTGTACAATTTTCTATGTTCCATGAGTAAGTAGAAGAGGCCGACCAATCCTTATGATATTCTTCTTTCATAAGATCTCTTCTATCTAGGGTAGGTGACTGGGTGGAATTCCAGGATGATCTGGAAGAAGTTTTATTCATAGAGACTTCTTCTACGATTTGAAAATAAGCCTTATCTTGAGGTTAAAAGCTATGAATACATTCCTCAAGATTCTCAAGGGATGGATTATCAATATCAAACTTTTTTATACCAGTATCTTCACTATCTTTCTCCTTTTCAAACCATTCTTCTTCTTCAGGTTTCTTTTCTTTAGCTTTTTTTTCTTTGATCCATTCAGTGTAAGACGAACTTAAGCTAGGATTATAGGATGATCGTGCTAAAGAGGAATCTTCTTTAGATGTCCAAAGAAAATCGGAGCTGCAAAGGTTGAGAAAGTAAATGGATACTGGGGTTTGGAAATATTATTTCTTCAAGTTTTCTGATCAGGCTAGAAACTAAGGAGGATGACTGGAATAGGGTGAATATGATTAATTTTGTTAGAGACAAAAGTAAGAGCACATAATATCACACCAGGACACTATTTTTCAGCATCCATGAAGAAATCTTCTTACAATCAATTGGGAAAAATAGCTCCAAAGGCTTAAGATTCATTAATCCTTCAGAGATCCATTTCTATAGAAATAATCATGTGAATAAAATACCTAAACATGTTGATATTCCAGAGGATATCGAAATCATTAGCTTCCTCAAAATCTACAAAGGTATTAGGCCTTATGATCCCAATGATGCATGGAAGAAAAATATGTTCAACTGGGATATCTTTACACACAAAGCCAAAAATCGGTATGTTGAAGAATTAAGGTTGATTCCAAAATCTGAAAAGAAAGAATTCAATAGCCAGAATAATGATGAGTGGAAGAAATGGATGATGACCATTAATCAATGGATTTCTTTCTATGAGTGGTATTACCCTTCTTCCAACCAAATAGAAGAATCCCTGAGGAAGAGTTTTGCTAATCGAGCAAGACAAAAAAGGATTGAGAATAAAGAGGAATTTATTCAAGAAAAAATGGAAGAAAATGAAGTTTGTATTCCATCTCCTCTAATTTTACCTGTGTTCCCTAAAATAAATAGTATGTTTTCCAAACAAAACCTGCTAAGACATCTGCTGATGATAAGAACAAAAGGAGAAAAACTGGTGAAAAAAATCTGTATGAATTTACAGATTAATATGTTGAGATCTGACCCTCCTCATAAACACAAATTGGAACTCCTTGATGGGAAGATCTACCAAAGCGACACATATTTCCCTCCATGGAAAATTTTTGTGATTCGCCAACAATATGGGAAAGTCTACAAGTTATTCCCTATCCAGGCAGACGAGGTAAATATTTCTTTAAAAGAATCCGTCTTTGCTTCCAAATGGACAAATATGGATTTATCCAGTCAAATTTTTTTTTTGAGAAATCAGCATAAATCCATAGAAGAAATGGATAGCACCTTGAAAGAAATGGTGCAAAGGATGCTACAAAAACAAGATTATGCGACAGTGTGTCTGAATAACGATATAGAAACTCTTGCAGATAATGACAGACACCTAGCCAAGCGTATAGATAAGCTTAGCTTAACTACTGAAAAGAAGATTACTGATGCAGCAATTGTACATGGCAAAGAGATTGTCAAGGTAAACTCTAACCTCGATATTATAAAGAAATTTATGAAACACTTAACGTCATGGACTGTTCCAAAAATTCCTATTGATGATGAATTTTTTATATGGAGGACAAAGAATTTAGCAGTCAAGATGGGCTTCTCAATGCCTTGAACTATCGATTGAAAGCCTCATTGTACCTATTTTTAAAAGTGGGGATAAAACCATTCCCTCCAATAATCAAACCCATCTTAACAAAGCTATATGAAATTATTTTGGAAAGGAAGATTAGCCTATGGATAGAAATCAATGGAAAAAGAGATGAAGGGGAGGTTGATTTTAGGAGGTATCATTAAATTATGGACCATGTTGTTATACTTAGGTTCATTTTAGAGGAGTGTATCAATGATAAAACTAATCTCTTGTGATGTTTTGTTGACTATGTGATCCAAGGATCAAAGATAGGCTCAAAAATGAAAGTTCTTTGAATCTCCCAAAATCGGTGTCAATTCATAGTGTTCATTGTCTTGATTCCAATGATGCCCAAATCGCCTAAATCTGACATCATGTAAAGAATTTATGGCATTATGAATTTTTTAAACAACAACTAAAACTTCAACAGTAGGGTTGGATAGGAAATCTGTACAATTGACATCATCAACTAACTGTTTAGGGTATGGTTAGTGGCAGAACAATAAAGCCTTGACATGTGGCATCATGGTATGGGTGCAGGTGGCATATTTTGATTATTTAGTGTGGTTTGAGGTGGTGTTGGATATAGTACCCCTCGATGAAATATTTTGAGAAAGACTCCACAGATTGAGGAGTGGAGCACAGAACACAGAGTTAAGTTAGAGTCTTAGGGACTTTGGGGTGGGCCAAAGCCCCTTATTTTGTAAAATAATGATATTATTTTGGATATGTTGAGCTTATCCCATGGTTTTCGGACCATGGTATTGTAAATGTAAAGAATATATAAGGATTCTAGGATAGTCTTGATGATTTATCATATCTTATGATAGAATGAATTTGGATGTAGGGCTATTTTGAGTCTGTATTATGTGGTTTGGGATAGAGAAAAGGCTCCTACAGCTGAGTGCGTGAAGACCTTAGGAAGTCTGCAGCTGAGAGCGCAGACCACTACAGCTTAGTGCGCAGGGTGGAACTAATTGTATTGGGAAGATATGAGCATTAATGAAAGACTTTTGAAGATAGACCTATGTTGTTTTCTTTATCTGTACTTTGATATTATATGTGTTGCATTAGAGTTTTACTTATAATTTCATCGTGAAGTCCTGTTTATGGTTATTTATGTTGTTTTATGATTGTTAAAGTAAGATCGCACAGTTTGCAAGTTGGTTCAATAGAAGTGTTGAAGTGTGGTTGTACAATTAGTGGATGTGTTGTGTGAAGCTCTGTTAAGTATTGGAAGGAATATGAGCCCTAAAGCCACACTCCATTTTCCCTCTGAGGGAAAAAACCTAGTTCTTGCATCCCCCCTATATTTCCTCGGGTGAGACTTCAGTCTACGCAACATATCGTTATCAAAAGGGTCGATAATAGTGGGTTTTTAGGTTTGCGCGGCCATATCTGAACCTCGGTCTAGGCCCCATCAAGCCAACAAATGGTTCCATTTCCAGGACCAGGATTTGACTAAGGTATATGTGTATGTGGCATCCATCTAAGAAATAGATTCAAGATTGGGTAGATCTAAAATATTATGAGTTTTTTGTGCAAGAAAATATAAATTCGCGCCTATCTACTGAAAAGTGGTTGCAGGAGTATACCTTTACAAATCGGCACAAGATGTTTTTCTCATCATTTTCTAGAAAGTTGTACGAGTGGATATCAATATTAGTTGAGCAAAAGACTTGTTTCAAGAATGATAACCCTATTACGTGGTCTCTAGAGTTGATCAAGAATCTAAGGAAAACTGATAACAAGGTCACAAGGGTCGTTGATTATTGGATTGATAATATCCTTGGAGGTTTTATATTGAGTTCATGAGCGGTACATCTGTATCCTATGGCGAAGCTTAGCGTAATTGTTTCAAAGGCTTGTGAGGTAAGTACTTGAACTCATTGAATATTTATATTAAGATGCTATTGTGTGAAAAGGGTGTACTACGGATGCAATCAAATTCATGTTTGGAGGAAAGAAAACCAAAACTACACAATGAGGTAAGAGATTTATGGTAAATCATAATACTTATGTTGAGTCTAAGTACAATCCACTTTTTTGTTTTGAAAGCGAAGAAGGAGAAAGTCACACTGTTATCCATAGAAGTGCGTCAGTAAAATTTGAAGATCATCAGTGCACTTCTAGAATTCCACAACCTTCTACTCCCATCAAAATCCATCCCTATCATGTTCCCCCACCTCCACCTCCACCTGCACCATTCACCATGGCTCACTCACCTAAGATGTCTATTTTCAATGGATCAAATGATCTCAAGCAGTTTTGGTTTGTTGTAGAAGCGATACGGAGATCATAGAACATCACTTATGAGAATACGAAGAAAGCGCAATTGCTCACAGCGCTGTAGGATAGAGCATTATCCTGGTATATGAAATACTCCTTGATGAACCAAAATTATACATTGGCCCATACTAAGGCTGCGTTGAATACAAAATTTAAGAAGCCAAAGTCGCAATCCCAAGGTATTATGGAGATCAAAGAGATCAAGAAATTGGTCACTGAAACAAAGTGGGAAGTCGATCAAAGGTTTAAGACACTACTAACTCAAGTTAGCTTTGATATCCCTAATGAGAATAATAAGGAATGGTTTATTTTTGTGTTGTTACCTCACCTTAGATTTTCATTATCACAGTAGAAGGTCGTAGCCCAAGCTAAAGCTCTAGAGATTTTGATGAAACTAGAAGCTTCATCGTAGTTGATACCAGTATCGAGGTTCAGTAGATCCAAACCTAGTTATCAAGCTTACATATGGAGCTCCAAGATTTCAAGAAGGGAAAGGAGGTTCAACCTGATATGTGGTCAGAAGTTTGGTGCATCAAGTGCAAAGAGGAGGGTCACCATAAGGATCAGTGCCCTATTTATAGATATTACTTGGGCATCGAGATTCCAAGTCTGTTGAGGCCTAGGCCAAAAACTGAACCAAATTTGGTACCGAATGTCTAGTGTAGTTTATGCAAAGTTGTAGGCAAACACTCCACAAACTACTATAATATGCTGCAGAAGTACTTCTATTCACCGAAGAAATTGTTCTGTAAATTTTGTAGTTCGGTGGGACATGATGACAAGAAATGTCGAAGATATTCTCTAATGATGTAGAGTCCTGGAGCATACCAAGTGCAAGCTAAAGGTTGCGAAGATCCATGGTCGCTAACAGTGCGTGGAAGTTTCCAAGGCCAAGGGCGTGGCCGAGGAGGAGGCATTGGACAAGGTCGCAGATAGATTATATGCTATAATTGTGGTCATCTTGGACATTTTTCCAGGGATTGTTAGAATCTCGTTGTTGTATATTGTAGGTATTGTTGCGCATTTGATCATGAAATAGAGGATTTTCCTATATTATTGGCTAAAAATAAGGAAAATCGCAATCAGAAGCCTATCTGAAACATACAAATGATGAGAGTTAAACTGCGCGAAGAGGATCTAAGTGTAAACATAGTGACACCAAGTGGTATAAATATAGGAGAAGATAAATTAGAAGGAAAGAAGCATATGGAGGATACATGGGTCCGAAAAGCTAGAGACAAGATTAATGGGTTTGATGTACAGTGCGAAAGAGAAGACGTGAAGAATAATTTTATGAGCCCTGGAGCTTCAACATCAATAGTGTAGAGACAATTGATTCCATTGAAGAATAAACCCAAGGATATTACGAAATCCTAGGAAGTTGATCCATCCATTCTGAAATATTTCTTGCAGACATGTATGAAGTTTCTCAGGGACCATAAAGTTTTGGAGGAATTAAAGGAGATAATTGAAAAATGCACTGGTAAAGAAGACCAACAACCAGAACAATGCACAATAAATAAGGTCTACAAAAATAAGAAGAGAACCACTGAGAGATGTAGTTGACTGCGCAAATAGGAGATTATGAATTGGACCACGTTATCCTTGATCTTGGATCAGATGCCAATGTTTTACCAAAATATACATGGGAACATATGGGGAGACATAAGCTACAATGGTCACCTATTCATCTAAGGATGGAAAATCAACAAAAAATCATTCCTATGGGTCGAATACATGGCATAAACGTAGATATTGATGGTGCAAGTGTATTGTCCGATTTCGAATTTATTGAGATTGTTGATGATAGAAATCCATATCTTGTGTTGCTTGGATTTGATTGGGCTTATGTCATGGATGCTATAATAAGTTTTAAAAATAGACAGGTGGTGTTCGAGAAGAGTTATACAAAGGTTATCGTGCCATTGGACCCCTATGAAGGAGCATGATACACAAAACTGGTCCAACATGAATATGGTGATGTTGATATTGATCATATCTCTAAGATCATTGGGTAGGATGAAGATTGGATTAATCCTACCTCTAATGGAAGAAAAATTTGGGAGTGCGATAGTTCATGTGCTTTTGACTCCTACGAGGAATTAGAACATTGGCAGAACAGTTAGTATCTACTAAGTGGTGTAACAGAGTTACCAAATTTCTTCGTTGTGTCACATCATAGGTACGCGATTTTCCCTTTTATGATGGAACTGGGAATATTTTCTTATTTCTAGAAGATTTTGAGTATAATATGCTTAAAGAACAATGATATGTAGCTTTGGACTTCCTCTTGAGGTATAATCCATCCAGATGGTGGGGTTCGCATAGAGAAAAATTAGGAGGATGGAAGGAGTTTTATAGGCTAATAAAGCTAAGGTTTGGTCATGTAGACACTAATATCATGGAGAAGTACAATGGTAAAGATGACCCTTGGGAGCATTTGTCTCACTGGACCATGGCTTGGGATGAAGAGCCTCAATCTGAGTGGGTGCATATATTCTTTCATACCTTGGATACGATACCTCAATAGTGGTATCTTGAAACAAACCTGTGTCATGGAAACACAAATAGGTATGAGATGATAAAAGGTTTCTTATTAACGTATAACTTCACTGATGGTTGGGATTGTATTAATGATGCTCCTCAAGAATTCAAAGCCTGAGTATTCTAAATTACCACTAAGCCAAGGGATTTGGTACAACCTGATTGGGCTTCGTAGCTGGAACAAACACGATAATGTTATAATTTAACTGTGGGAGAAGATGAGTAGGATCCACATAATGTTAATATTCCTAAGTCAGAAGGGCAACATGAGGTGTAGGTCCTAAATTTGAGATGTTGGAAATAGCACAACCTATCAAGACTCATCAACTCAACATAGGCTCACAAGCATAGCCCAAGTTCACGAAGATTGGGGACTCTTGGGATGATGATACGATGAGCAAGGTCCCTGAATTTTTGCATGAGTACGAGGATCTATTCCTGATGAAGTTTTCTAAGTTGAAAGACATTATAGGGGATTTGGGAGTTATGCACATCACTTTGAAGCCTGATGCGAAGCCGATAAAGCAATGCCCATATCGACTGAACCCAAAATATAAAGAAAAAGTGCAGTAGGAGCTCGACAAAATTCTCATTGCTGGAATTATTGAACTAGTAGAAGAGTCTGAGTGGGTTAGCCCTATGGTGGTCTAGGAAAATAAAACTAATGAAGAAATAAGAATTTTTGTAGATCTTAGAAAGTTTAATGATGAATGTGTCCATGATCCGCTCCTGACACCATTCACTGATGAAATTTTAGAGAATGTGGGAGGGTAGGAGGCCTACTCCTTTACAAATTGGTTCTCAGGATACCATCAAACCAAAATCATGCCAGAAGATAGGAGAAAGAACAATTTCGCTACTGAATGGGGATAATTTCAGTACACAGTTATGTTGTTCGGATCGAGGAACACTCCAACAATATTTTCCAGGGTCGTCGTCACAAAATTTAAATATATATCCACAAGTTTTTGGAGGTGTATTTTGATGACTAGACAGTGTTCGCAATGTTAAAAAAACATGTTCTTGATGTTGGATACTTGTGGGAATTATCAAATCTCCTTGAACTTGAAGAAGTTTCTTTTCTTCTTGCCATATGGTATCTTATGGGGGCATATTTCTGCAAGCAGAGGTTTATAGTAGACCTTGCAAAGATCGTTGTGATTATCAATTTGGAGCCACCAAAAATTTGAAGTAGCTACACGTGACGCTTGGGAATACAAGTTATTATAGGAAGTTTATAAAGGCCTACATGTGGATTACTGCGGAAAAGGAAAAACTCTTGAAGAAATATTTCAAGTTCTATTGGGATAATGCGCTAAAATAAAATATAGTAACTGCGCCTATTATAGTCTTTACTGACTAGAAGAAATAATTTCATGTACATGTCGATGTATCTTGCATAGATTTGGGAGCTATCTTAGCACATCTAGGAGGAGGCGATCTAGATTGCCCTGTTTATTCTACAAGCAGGAAGTTGTCTAAGGCAGAGCGCAACTACTCCACCATAGAGCGCGAAGGACTGGGAATGGTATACGCGCTGCAAAAATTTAGACACTATCTATTAGGTGTGCACTTAAAAATGTTTACGGACCACTCTGTTTTGAAATACATGGTCAAAAAGCCTGTGTTGGGGGGGGGGGGGGCGGGGGATATTTTCGGATGGCTATTTTTGTTCCAAGAGTATGATTTCAAAGTAATTTTCAAGCCCGAACGTTTGAATGCTAGACCCAACCACTTGTCTAGGATTAAGACATGCAAAGAGATGACAAATATTCAAGAAGGATTACCTGATGTGCAGTTGTTCGCTATTCGGGTTGTAGATGAGATTTTTTTGGATATCATTCAGTTTCTTAATACAAGGGTCGCATTTCCAGAGTACACAACACAACATAAGAAAGAGATGGTAGTAAAGGAAATATATTTTACTATGACATCAAGACATTTATACAAAATGGGGGATGATAATGTTCTGCGACGATATGTCTCTAAGAATGAACGAAACAATATTTTGGTTGAAGCACATGGTGGATTTGTTGAAGGTCACTATGCAGGAAAGGCCACCACGTAGAAGATTTTATGAGCTAGACTTTGGTGGCCTATGGTGCATAAGGATTCGAAGGAATATTGTAGCACATGTGATGTTTGTCAAAGTACTATTATACCTCCACGAAGGGATGAAATGACACTCCACCCTCAAGTCACTTTACAGGAATTTGATAAATGGGAAATTTACTTCATTGGACCGATTGATCCATTTGGGAAGAAAAAAGGTGTGCGCTACATTATTACTGTGATAGATTACCTCACTAGATGGGTTGAGGCACAAATGATGAAAAATTGTAGTACAGACACAGTGGCGAAGTTCATTTTTGAACATATTTTTTGACGATTGGTTTCCCGAAGATCTTGATGAGTGATAGGGGAACACATTTCTTGAAAAAAAACCATTGAAGCATTGATCATGGAGTTCAGAATGCATCACTAGAAGAGTACACCATATCTCCCATAGGAAAATGTATGGTTAAGGCCTTTAACAAAATTTTGGAGAACTCTTTGACGAAGGTGTGCAACGTCAACAGGGATAACTGGGAAATACGTATTCAGAGTCCATTCCTATTAGTGTATGGATAGGAGGTAGTGATGCCTATGGAGTACAATGTTCCTAGTCTCTACATCATAGTAGTTATATATATAGCAGACAACGATATTATGGAGAAGAGATTGGAGAAACTGCTTATGCTGGAGGAATATAGGTTCATCGTTGGGTTTCACCAATAGGTATAGAAGGATATGAAACAATCATGGCATGACATACATA
Organism: Pinus albicaulis; assembly: GCA_034641835.2. NCBI lineage: Eukaryota > Viridiplantae > Streptophyta > Pinopsida > Pinales > Pinaceae > Pinus > Pinus albicaulis. The sequence continues at coordinate 320,329,740 of CM076582.1, forward strand.
TTAAGTAAAATACGTTCAAGAATGGGGACCTAGTTATTTTATATGACAATAATTTTGCGAAGTTCCTGGTAAGCTGTAAATGCACTAGTTCGACCCTTACATTGTCAGTCATGCTTCAGAAGGGGGTGCAGTTTAGCTGGAAAAGATGAATGGAGATTTGTTCCCTGGAAGTATCAACGACAAGAAATTGAAGTTGTACTAAGATGACTCTATCCTTGGAAGTTCGCAATGACTATATGGTCGACGAAGAGTCTTAATGCTCCACACAGTTGACAGAGAGCATGGAACTATAAATAATTTTTTTGAATGGTGGGTTCATTGTAGAAAGAGCATTGCACAGTATGTGGGAATATGACAAAGATGGAGGAAATTGTGCAGAGGTAGGAAGGATTGCACCAAAGGGATGAGTCTACGAATTTCATCAAAAAAGTGACAGTTGGAATAGGAATAGTTGATTTGAAAAGGACTTGGCCGTTAAAAGGAACGGGAGGGATGTATTTAACTAACATATCTGGGTGGAACTACTGCCAAATATGCATCTATGAGGAATATTTGAGAAAAATCATAGAGTTTGAATTTGAATTTTTCCATAAATCAAGCATGCCACTCCACATTCAAACACTTTCCACTCAGTTTTAGAATTGAGATTTTTTTCCTACAAGAGCATCAAGCGATCCTTTTATTTCGGAATACAAATTTCAATTTTTTAAAGAGGAATTGATCAAATAAGGGCCAGGGTACATAATATGATTAGGTCTAGCACACACAATGATGGCTACGCCACCAGCAAACATCACAGGGCCGAGGTCGCCCAGGAATTAGGCTACTGCGGGTGCGGATCCTTCCAAAAATCCGAAGAAGTCTGTGCAGATAAGTTGCCTAGGAATAAAATTCCAAAGGAGTAAAGGACTAAGGCAACCCAAGATCGGCATAAGCAGGTTGTTGAGGTAGAATATTTAGACGAAGAAGAAATCACGCTAGGAGGGATAGCAGAAATTGATGTGCAGGAGGTGGAACCTATCTCTAAGTTCCCCCCATATCTTCTATCATGGAAGCCAACAGTTGCGAAGCCTACAAAGGATCTGGATGCAGTAAAATACAATATTTTTACACCATTGGTACTAGATGAAGTACCAATTGAGGGGTATTTGTTGGGAAAAGTGCCCCAGTTGTGTATGGAGGATTGGGATTTTAACAACTACAAAAAATACTCGTAGTTCGAGACAAGTCGGTATATTTGCTCCATATACTATGAATCTACTGAAGTAACAAGATTAGAACCAATGAAATGGGTGCCTGGTATCTAGGATGCAGGGTTGATCAACATGTTATATGTTCCGCACTTTGGGTGAAGCATCATCGATATAATTTGTGTGTACTAATTACTAGCCCTGGTGGATGATGATTGCTTATAATTGGGGAAGAGGATCCCTATTTATGCGATGTTGATAAGGAGTATCACGACACTTCCTTGTCTCAGCTTGGACCCTGCAAAATAATTTGTGGGAAACGATCAGGACAAGAAGTTGGCAGACTCGATGAAGCAATATTACGTTCTGACGAAGGGAAGCGGGGCTTACTCAATTAAATCCATCACTGATAGGTTAGTGCACTTTGCCACACATATTTTGGCAGGAAAAATCATGTGGAAGTGCTGCATAGAGGATATTTCAATGTCAGTGGTGTCTTTGGATGTATATTGTAGAAAGGGTGTCGTATATAATTGGGCGGCATACCTATGCAATGAATTCTTAGCTGACTACCATGAGGCTCAAGTGGAGGGAAAGTAGTTCCACCACATGTGGATCTTTCTCTTAATAGTGTTGTTGTCCTAGAAGGAGCCCGATGAGTCACAATTGCACTCTGTGGACCCCGATCTCTGCGCGGTTGCACAGTATGCCTCATTTTGGCATTCAAAAGATCTAGCCTGGGTGATGGTGAAAAAAGTATTTTGGGTCAGGTTCGAGATGAGTCTGCGCACGGTGATCAGCAAAAAACTCCTACTATTACCAATTATTTTGGAAGAATATAGGCAGGTCATGGAATTCAAAGCGGATTTCCACCATGTACATATCTGGGTGAAGAAGGACCTTGTTGGGGTCTGGTACAAGTTGTCATACCTAGTGATAGAGGAAGATGTTGCAACTATAGTCAGTAATTTTCCAAGTGACTCGCTAACTCTCTCCACTGAAGGCATGATAACAAAGAAGGAAGGCACAAGTGGTGCGAAGACCAGTGCATAGACAGGAAAGAAGGACACTAAAAGGTAGCCTAAGCATGTCTCGGTTGCGACAAATAAGGAGTCTGAAAAATAGTCTAAGCGGGAAACAAAGACAGAGGTTCCAGAAACAAGAGGGGACGATGGTACAATTATGGATCTGTCAAATCCCCCCCCCCATTTTATTACTAAAAAAAGACAGCCACAGAGCGGCGACACGCAGAAGAAAATGAAGTCCAATAGGTTTGTCAAACCAGAAGAAATGGTCCTTACCGAGGGGGATCTCGATGAGGTAGGAGACATTTTTCGGCATGTCACCGAGCATATATGGGGTAACATTGAGGATCAGTACAAGAAGGTAGTGGTGGGGGTCCATTAGGGCCTCAAGGACTTGTAGGTTCAGACGAGTGCAATACAAGAAAGAGTGGATCAAGCGAGTGACACACCAGCAGGTGCAAGAACGACAAAGAATGAACTGGCCATTACAACTGATACCTGTGCAATTACGATCCCTACAGGCACATTATGTTTTTATACTACGAAGCAACTGAAGTAGGCGGTGCATTGGTAGAACACAAGGCTTAACCTTGTTGTGCTACCTCTGCAGACATTGCATGAGTTCCACCAGGGCATAACTGAAGAATTGCAGATCAGAGATCAGTGCACCCTATTGGTTATCCAAGATGTTAAGAAGGAAAGATAGAAGATGGTTGAGGAAAAAAAATTGGCTATATAGGAGCATGATGCAGAGACTACGGAAAGGTAGAAGCTAGAGGAAGTCATCTCCAAGGCTTGCAGCGACCTACCTCAGCTAAATATTCAGGCTGTAGATTCCCCAGAGGAAAAAGTGGAAAAGCTTTCCATGGAAGTAAAGGATTCTAAGGTCAAAGTTGACAAGGTGAAACTCAAAATTAAAATGAAGATAATTTAGTTGCAGATGTAATTTCAGCCCATCACTTCAGCGGAGGTTCGAGAGCAGCGCACAAAAAAGCTCAAGGCTTCCACTGAACAGATTGAATCCACCGTTGAGGAGTGTGCGCAAGTATTTGAAGATGGCATGGATATATGGGCCTCACTACAGGAGGACCCTCAGGTGTAGAAGATTGGACAAGAATTTCACGAGATATTAGAACATATGGACCACATTAAGGTCACTGAGAAGACTCTAGCACCAATGCATTGATATTCCCATCTCCAAGAGGGTAAATTTTTACAAGAAAAGATCGATGAGATGTGTAGAAAAGAGCATCTTATCACCACCAAAATGAAGCCATGGGAAGTTGAGGCCAGTCAACTATCACAGAATGTGGAGAAGCAGCTGAAAGCACTATGCCAGGCTCAGATAGGAATTCATCAAAAGACCATTGGGCCAATCACTGAGAAGTTGATAAGTGAAGTATGAGAAGTGGAAAATTAGTGTGCCAAATTAGTTCCACCTTTGAAGGATGCCTTGAGAAGCATCAAAGAAAATATTGAGGGTGCACTGACAGAGTGACTCGAGATGAGTCATAGTTTTGTCTTGGAGGCCTATTGGACAGAGTACCCCTCGATGAAATATTTTGAGAAAGACTCCACAAATCGAGGTGTGGAGCGCACAATGTAGAGTTAATATAGAGTCTTAGGGGATTTGGGGTGGGTTAAAGCCCATTATTTTGTAAAATAATGAGAATATTTTGGATACTTTGCACTCTGCTCATGGTTTTCAGACCATGGTATTGTAAATGTAAATACTATATAAGGAGTCTAGGATAGTCTTGATGATACATCATATCTGATGATATAATGCATTTGGATGTAAGGCTATTTTAATTATGTATTATGTGGTTTGGGTTACAGAAAAGGCTCATGCATCTAAGTGCACGGAGACCATAGGAAGTCTGCAGTTGAGTGTGCAGACCCATGCAGCTGAGTGGGTAGGGTGGAACTGATTGTATTGGGAAGATCTTAACATTAATGAAATACTTTTGAAGACAAACCTATGTTATTTTTTAAATTTTTTTCTTTACCTGTACATTGATATTATCTGTGTTGCATTAGGATTTTACTTATAATTGCATCATGAAGTCTTGTTTATGGTTATTTATGTTGTTTTATGCCTGTTAAATTAAGATCACATAGTTCACAAGTTGGTTCAATAGAAGTGTTGAACTACGGTTGTAAAATTAATTAATCTATTCTGTGAAGATTTGCCAAGTATTGGAAGGAAGATAGGCCCTAAAGCCACACTCCATTGTCCCCCGGATGCAGAAACCTAGTTCTAGCATCCCCCTATATTACCTTGGGTGAGACTTTGGTCTATGCAACAAATCATTGCAAAAAGGGTTGGTAATAGTGGGTTTTTTTTGGCTCATGCAACTATATCTGAACCTGGGTCTAGGCCCCATCAATCTAATAGGTGGCTCAATCAGAGGTAGCCACATGGACCAGTGACAGGGAACCACATGGTACCCCATGCTTGGACAAAAAATTTATAATGGTCCTAAAGACCTCGACAATGTTCAACCCCTGAACCTACCGCAACACAATTAAATGCCCAACCATTATGAAACCACAATAGTTCTTAATAGTATATGATCATCATTTATATTTAAGAATATGTTTCAGTGGTTTGGGAGGAGGGGTCGGGTGGTGAGCCCCGTTCCTTGGTCATGTTACCACAACATGCCCACAATGTAGGCAGAAGGGAGTGGGGCGGGGAATTTGGCCCTATCGCCTCGCCATGTTGACACCAATAATAATAGGTAGAAATCTTGGAGGAGGGGGGGGGGGGTGGGGGCACTTGACCCTAGCCTTGGATTTTATGTTACATCCACATGACCATAACCACAGTCGACGGTGGGGCTTAGTTGGTGGGGTTAGGCAGTTGACCCTCGGGCACATGGAATCCATGTGACCTCGTCCAACGCTTAAGGGTTATTGGCGAAATTAATGAAGTGACAAATTGCACCTTTTACAGTGGGAATCTCGATTATTCCAGGTGACATTATCACTCGGTGGACTTTTTAAAGGAGGAAATCATCGCGTAGCTAGCATATTTTGCTATTTTTTAGTACAGATCGCAGAGCTTGGCTTGGAGAAGCATATCTTGCTCAGTATTTAACCTTTTTGAGCTCAAGAAGAGACTTATTACGGGTTTTTGAGTGTCCTAGACTCAATAAAAGCCTTAGTTTTCTTATTTGAGAACTTCATGATGGAATTTTTGCATAATTAAGTCCTTTAGTGCTAGAGCCAGAGATAATTTTGAAGTAGTATGGAGGCATATTTGAGGACCGAGAGAGCCTAGTTAGAGGTTTTCCAGCCTTCTAGTTTCATCTGTGACAACTGTTACTTCTGTAGAGAAATTATTTTCATTATTTTCTCAATGTGTTAAGGAAACAAGCCCTTTTTAACTCTTCTTTGTGAAGGAGTTGCATGTTTATGCTTTTTATTTCAAGTGGAGTAAAAGGACCTATTATGTGAGAGTCATTTTTATGTTGAAATTTTTATCACTTGTTGTAGGGAGTCATCTTTATGAGTGAGAATTATTTGTAGGAGAATGTTTCTTTGTAGGATAAACAAGTCACTCTACTATCAACAAGTTTTATGTAAGATCTAATAATTTTGTGATCCATAATGTACATAAATATCATTCGAATTAATCGCATCATTAGGATTTGGTCGATGTTTCGAACCATTTAATGTGGTTCATCCTCAGGACAAGGTGAAGAAGGAAATATATCTCAAAGAATAAATAGTAAGGCTGCAACATTGCCTGGTCATTGCTCATAAAACTAGCCGTTCACGAGGATTAATCCCTTTAAATTTTAGGTGTTGGTTTCTTTGGCAATCGGCCCTCTTCAGCAGTGGTTTGGAGCCTAGGCATATTTAATGAAAATGATTCTCCCAAGGTTTTGCTGGAGTTTCCCTATGTCATATATGACGCGTTATTATCTGCCGCGAATTCGATTAGAATCAGCGATGATCAGCTCTCGACCCGAAGTGGGTTGGACTGCAATTCCTCTACCTCGGATCCACTAGTCACTATGGCATTCTCAGGCAGTGGAAGTGCTTCAATGGGAGCGTGGTCGCCTTTTGAACTTCCTTCTTCCTAGTGTTCCATCCGGGGTGTTCCTAAGCTGGCGCAACATCCTCAAGCGGGTTCTCTGTCTCTTGATTCAGTCTCGGTGGTGCATCTTGGCTCTACAATAGCATTGTCTCTCTCTAACATTCTTATAGATTTGGAATCAAGTTCGGTCACATCTCGCGCGAGCCACAATGCCAGCAGCTATGGTTTCGGTAAGAGGTCCATTAAGGATTTAATTTTAAATAAACCCTTGAACCTTTTTAATATTAATAAGAGCTGCATTAACCTCGATTCTAATAACTTCTTAAATCATAATCTGAACGATGGGCCCTCAAACTTCTTAAATCATAATCTTAAGGATGGGCACTTGAATAAGTTTTTAGTAATAGATGGTAGTAATGATAATATTAATAATGACTGAAATAATAATTAATTAATTAATAATAATGATAATTCTATTTACAATAGTAATTTTAACAATGATGTTACTAACATTAAAAATAATACCCCTATTAATAATAACCATATCATCCTTAATAATAATAATACTAATAATAATAATCCTTTCTCTTTGAAAGATGTCATCAATCTTTCCTCTTTGAATTTTGATTATTTTGTTTTTCGTCTTCTTAGTAAGGGGCTTAATTTTTCCCTCGCTCCTAGGAAGATTCCCATTGATGACATTATCTGCAACATAAAGTATGGAAGAAAGTATATTCCTGATAATATTAAGGAAAATATTAGGAAATATTGCTCAATTTTGCTTCGGAAGACAAAGCATCCAAGAAGTAATTTAAGCAAGCCTGGGTTTGTTGCCCTTAAATCCCTTAGAAGAAACCCTAACATTGTCATCCTTAAGGTTGATAAGGGTGGTGCAACTGTCATTTTGGATAAATCTGACTATGTCAGCAAAATGGTTGACCATCTTTCCCTTAGGGGTATCTATTTTAAGCTTAAAAAGAATCCCCTTAAATATATTTCTAAGGAGATTTCCCTCGTTGTTAAGTCTGATCCAATTCTTAATCTTCTCTCGAGGAAGTTTATTGAGAGTAATCCCCTCACCCCTAATATTTATGGCCTTCCTAAGATTAATAAACCTGGGGCTCCTTTAAGACCTATTGTTAACACAATAGGTGGTCCCTCTTATCATCTGGCTAAATTCTTAGCCCAAAAGCTTAAACCCTTGGTTGGGATTACTGATTCTTATGTTAAGGACTCAGCTTATTTTATCAAAGAATGGAAAGAAATCAAGCTAGATCCTAGGGATTTATTAGTCAGCTTTGATGTTGTCTCTTTATTTACCAAAATCCCCATCCCTAAAGCCATTGAAGTCCTTAAGCGGTTCTCAGACCAGGACACTCCTAAGTTGGTTGGTCTATGCCTCAACTCGACTTTTTTTCAGTTTCCAAGGTGAGTTCTATGAGAAAACCTACGGGGTTTCCATGGGCTTCCCTCTTTCCCTTGTTGTTGCTAACTTATTTATGGAAGATTTTGAAATGAAGGCCTTGGCCTTAGCTCAATTTATCCCTAAGAAGTGGAAAAGGTTCATGGATGATACCTATGTCATTTGGCCCCATGGCTGCGAGAAGTTAGATTTGTTTCTTGATCACTTGAATTCCCAGTCGGATCACATCAAATTCACGATAGAAGTAGAGGTGGATGGATGCCTTCCATTATTAGATATTATTATCTCTAGAAGGGATGATGGTTCTATCTCTCACAAGTTTTTTCGCAAGAAGACTCACATTGAACAGTATCTTCATGCTAATTCTCATCATTTTCCTGCTTAGAAAATTTGGTGTTCTCTGCACTCTAGCTACCTGTTCTCTTAGAATATCTGATGATAGCCACTTGCAGTCAAAGAAATCCCATCTTCCTTATGTGTTTGAGACTAATGGGTATATCAGATCTCAGGGTCTTAGGGCCTTTTCAAAATCTTTTAAAGGATTAAGGGACAAGTTTACTTGGGTGGATCCTATCTCCAAGGTTAATCTCCCGTTTATCCAAGGGACCACAGACATAATTTCCCATGTCCTTAGGATAAAAAATGTATCCTCTCCATTCAAGCCTCTTTGTACTATCAAGAATTCTCTTGGGTCTATCAAGGACCCTATTTACCCAAAGGACATGAAAGGTGTTTTTTTAGTACCTTGTTCCTGTGGTACTCCATATATTGGGGAAACTGGTCGATCCATTAGACATAAAATTCATGAACATGTTGTAGACATTAGACACAATCGATCCCACACTTCTACTCTTGCAGAGCATGCTGGGAAATTGTGTCACCATGTGTGCATTTAAGACTCCAAATTCATTGCTAAGGTGGATCACTCCCATCATAGGAAGCTGAGGGAGGCTATTGAAATTAAGATGCATCCTAAGAATCTCAACATAGATGATGAGTGGAAATTAAGTAAGAGATGGACTGCAGCCCTCTCCAGGTGATTTCTACCCCATGGGTTGAGTTCCTTCCACCTGTGTCTTTGTGTTTTCTCTCTCTTTGGTTTTATTCCCCTCCCTTTGGTTTTAATTTTCTTTTTCTAGTTTTGTCTTTATTTACTTTTTCTCTCGTTTATGTTTTTAGGCCTTTTTATTATCCCTTGAATTATATTATAATATTAATTCTTACCCTTATATATATATATATATATATATATATATATATATGTTTCATATATTTCCTCCCTCTCCGCTTATTATAATTATAATTTAATGTATCATTTTTAAATTATTTAATATCTCTTATTAATTTAATATTATTCCCTATGCTATTATTTTTTTCCCAAGAAAAAATTGGCAACTTTCTATTATGAAAATGAAAAGTTACACTTTGTAGATGAAATTAAGCATTCAGAATGCCCAGAGGGCCCGTGTGCTTATGCACACAACATGTACCAAGGCTACCAGAATAAAATTAAAAACAAAATAAAATTACAGAGTACCATCAGGGTTGGGCTTTTTTTGCTTTCCTTTTTTCTTTTGGACGATTTTCCAAGTCCTCGATTATGAGGAGGAAGAAATCAAGGTGAGCTCATTATTTCTTGTGGAAATTTATTTGTCCAAGTCTGAGCTTCCAGACACATGCGATCTTTTATTTGTTCTTGTTCTTGTTGTTGTTCAAACTTCAGGTAGCGTGGGATCAACAATGGTGAGAGGCCTATCCATTTGTTGTACTACATTCTCTTCCCCTTCCTCTCTCTCCTGTGTTCCTTTATGTTCCTTTTTTTCCTATGTTTCGTTTTTTTCTTCCATTTCTTCTTCATCTTCCAATAAGGGGCTATGAGGGGACTGCCAACCTTTTGGATTTTAAAATTTCTTTTTTGTACCTTTCTTTACAAAACTGCATGTGTTTTGTAGATGCCCTATTTTTTGACAAACCCTGCATCGGAAAGTTGTGTTTTTGAAATCTAGCTGTTGTAACCACTTGAAATATTTGTGTATCATGTTTATGCCATTGGGGAGGCCTTTGCTTAGATCCATTTCCATGCAAATGCGGGCAAAAGTAAAAATACCTTTTTCGATTCTTTCGTTGTCCATCTTAAGGAATATTCCCAAAGAGTTCCCTATTCCTTCAAGGACCCGATGATGCCAGAAAGGAAGTGGAAGGTTGTGTAGTATAACCCATACTAGAATTTTTTATACAACCAATGTATTTGTGTCGAAGCTAGAAAACCACAGGGTTACAAATAGGCCCGCCCTTCCCCAAAACGATGGTCCATCAGTTATGACAGAGTTAAGATCGTCTTGTGAGTCAAACTAGACCACAAAAAAACATTGTGCGCATAAATATATATCGCATGCAGTGGTCCAATTTTGGTGAATCCAGTCAGTTAACTCATCGGATTTTGGCCAGAAACCATTAAATCGACCAATGATTTCTTTGGATTGGAGTATGCTGAATAGATTTCTGACTTCTAGTAATTCAATGGATATCTCTGGAGTTTTTTCCATCTTATCCACCATATAGGGGCCTGGTATATTTGGGAGTTGTTTGTCCTGTGAGCCTAATTTCCCCTTTAAGACATATTTGAAGGAGGTATGGCCTTTTCCTTGGGAGGATGTTCCAGCTATAAAAGATGTTCCAGGAGCTCCTCTGTTCAATCTGGAATTCTGGATGATTTTGGAGTTTCTTTGGATCCGATATTTTGTCAGCTGTGTTTCATCCTCCAGTATTTTACCTGAAAAAAGAAGGACTTGGGCTGAGACAGGGATGGCTGTAACTGTGTGTCCTTTCTACTTCAAGTTTTTCACCGATTCTGAGCTCTTTACCCATATTATTTTTGTAGCCCATGATACAAATTTAAAGAAGATATGAAAAGGGTCTTCTGACCCTATGTTCTCATGGTCTTCTTTCCTAGTTTTTTGGGCTCCCTGTCCATCTTCAATCAAGTTTTCATTATGATTGTGGAATATTGGTTGGTGGATACATAGATCTGGAGTAAAACGTAGTAGATCTAGGTTAATATACAATAAGATTGGGGTTGATGAAAGTTCAAACCTAATTTCCAGAAGCCAATATAGACCTTGCAAACAATTTTCTGAGTAAGCAAAGCCCTATGGACATTGAATCCCGGTCGAAAAAACAAGTAGCTTCCCCAGATCTAAATCTAGATACCTTGCATGTTGTGATCCCGCTGTATACTTCCTCAGCAGTTGAAAATGGATCCTGAGTCTATGGATCTATCTCTTGAGAGATCTGGCTATCATTAATAAGATCTGCAATAATTCCCCCCCCCCCTTGAAACTGGGTCTCCAATCGCCGTCACTGTGCCTATATGCAGGAGTTAATTGAACGTCAAGGGAATATTGCTTTGTATAGAGCCCTTGACTAAAATATGAACGCGAATATGTAGAATGTGGGATGTAGGGGTCCCTGGATACAGTTCCTCATTCATCAAGACGCTGTGAGTCGCCATGTATCCACGGACCATCTTGCCTCTGCCCAGTTTTGGTGCTAGAGTCCTCCTGTTCAAGGTATCTCCACCCAGTTCGTGCATGCCAAGAAAAAATGACCGCTTCATTACCTGCATAGCCCGGATTGTGAACCCTAGCAGATGTGCCTTCCATCACGTCTCTTCTCCACTCAGAATTGATCAATTTCCTATGCTATTATTAACCTTTATCCCTTTTATATTAATTTTAAATTTTAAATTTTTACTAAATTATTATATTATTATTAATTGACCTTTTTATATAAAAATAAAAATAATTAAAAAACTTTTAATATTATAACTAATTAACTAACCTAGTCAAATAACAACTACTTTTAACGGCTAGTTTTATGAGCAATGATCGAGCAATGTTGCAGCCTTACTATTTATTCTTTGAGATCGATTTCCTTCTTCACCTTGTCTTGAGGATGAACCAAATTAGATGGTTCGAAACGTTGACCAAATCCTAATGATGTGATTAATCCGAAATACATTTATCTAAGTTGTATGTACTCATTTTCTATTGAAATAAATATAACGGTCTAGCTGTTGGTGCAGGCCTAGTGATGTAGCCTGAGAGGGGTGAACTCCTTTATCAAATGTTGGTTTCTTCTCTTAATTTTTATCATCTTGAGTTGCATGTGAATTTTTTTCTCTTTTAAGTTCATGTCCAAACTTAACTCACCATCTTGAAGAGGTTTTGAAAATTATTTTACCTTTAAAGACCCATTTTGCTAACTTGAAAAGTTTCAGAGGATGGTTGGTTTTTGTTAGGAGGATATTTCCTCCATTTTCAGATAAAGTGGTATCAGAGTAGGCTCATGCGAAGTTTCAAGTATGGGACAAGAAGAAAAGTGGAAACTGATGTAGTTCCTGAAGAATCTTTTGAAGCAGAGTGGGTGCAGAAAGAGAACCCATAAGTCTGGATAAGCAAAGAATAGATAGACTATTTTTTACAGTTAGCTTTCTTGTAAAATTGTAAATACTTGTTGTATATTCCCATTTGGGTATTTTGTAAAGTGAATTCATGTAAAATCACTTGTCTGCAACAAGTGTTTTTTATTTGGAATGTTATGTTATCTTTGCTTAATGATAAGTCAACTTGAATGGGAATTTTGCGATGAGCATTTGTATTTCATCTAGTATGTATACAATTGTGTCAAGAACTCACTTATATAAGTATTTTGATGTGAAGCTTGTTTTTGAATTTGATCTTTGGTAAAGATTGTGCAGAAGATGACCATGGTAATGTGGAAAAATCCAAGTATGTAATTGTATAAGTGCAACTTGAGGACAACAAAGTATAATATGAAATAGTGCATGAAAAGAATTGAGTTACTTCTGATTTCAGGGGGAAAATCAAGTTTTTCTTCAATAAAGAGATACTTCAAGGTGAAGTTTCTTTGAGCCTAAGAAATATGGTTTTGGAGAGAATGTTCATATTCCATCCATAAAAAATTTGGTTCCTGCATGTTTAGAATAATTGCAGCAAGCCACAATTCTTGACAGGAAGATAAGGACTTCACGCAGAGGCAAGGTGGAGTACATTGATTAGAGCTTGAAGGGACCAATTCAAATACATTAAGAAGGATTGAGATCAGGAAATTTAATGAGATTTTTCCTCACTTATTTATTGATTCAATATATACTTTTGGAGGTCCAAAATTTCCTAGTGGGGAGGTATGATCCAGAGATCAAAGATAGGCTAAAAAAAATAAAGCGCTTAGAATCTCTTGAAATCAATGTCAAGTTGTAGTGTTCACCATCTTGATTCCAACGACGCTTGAATCACCTCAATTTGACTTCATATGAAGAATTTATGGTGTTTTGAAGCTTTGAACAACAAATGAAAAGTCAACAGTAAAGTTGACTGGCCTGCTGACTCAATAATTCGTACAAATGACATCATTAGCTGACTGTGTAGGGTACATTTGGCAATGGACCAATTAGGTCTTGACACATGGCATCACGGTATAGGTGCACTGGCATATTTCAATTCGTTAGTATGATTTGAGGTGGCCCAATTAGAGGTCACCACATGGCCCAATGAGAGGGTTTAACATGGCACCTCGTGGTTGGCCAAATTTTTTATATTGGGCTCGATGGCATCAGCAGTATTCGACCCCTCAACCTAATGCAACATAGTTCAACGCTCAACCGTTATGCCACTGCAATAGTTCTTAATAGTCTCATGGTCATTGTTTATATTTAAAGTAAAATGTTTCGATGGTTTGGGATGAGGGTTCAGGCATTGAGCCCTGGCCCCTGGTCACATTACCACCACATGCCCACGACCCTGGCATAAGGGAGTGGGGAGGGGAACTTTTCCTTGGCCCCAAGCTACATTGAATCCCATATGACTAGGTGGAGAGCTTAACAGAGCGGTGGGGCACTTGGCCCTGGCCCTGGTTTTTATGTGAAACCAACACGACCATAACCAGAGATGGCGGTGGGACTTAATCGACGAGGGAGGGAAGTTTTCCCCTGGCCCTATTGACACAATGTGACCATGCTAACAAAAATAGAGGACTTAGCCAGTGGGGGTCGACAGTTGGCCTTGGACCTCAACCACATGGAATCCATGTGACCTCATCCAAATCTTAAGGGTTATTGGCGAAATTAATGAAGAAAAAAATTGCACATTTTGCAATAGGAATCTCATCGATCCCAAGTGAAATTGTCATGTAGTTATCGGGTTTCGCCAATTTGCAGGAAAAACAACATAGTTGGCTTGGGGAAGTATATATTGCTCATTTTTAAACCTTTTTGAGCTCAATAAGAGCCTATATATTGGTTTTGAGTGTCCTGGACTCAATGGAAGCCTCAATTTTCTGATTTGAGAAATTTATGATGGAATTTTTGTAGAATCAAGTCTTCCAGTGGTAGATGAAGAGATAGTTTTGAACTAGTATGGAGACATATTTGAGCATGGAGACAGCTTAGTTAGAAGTTTTCCTAGTTTTGAACTAGTATGGAGACATATTTGAGCATGGAGACAGCTTAGTTAGAAGTTTTCCAACCTTCTAGTTTCATCTATTGTAGTTGTTACTTTTGTAGAGCATCTCTTTTCATTATTTTCTCAATGTGTTAAGGAGAGAAGCCCTTTTTAACTCTTCATTGAGAAGGAGGTGCATGTTGATGCTTTTGATTTCAGGTGGAGTACAAGGAACTATTATGTGAGAGTATTTTTTATGTTGACATTCTTATGACTTGTTGTAGGGAGTCATATTTCTGAGTGAGAATTCTTTATAGGAGAATGTTTCTTTGTAGGAGAAACAGGCCACTCTACTATGAAAAAGCTATATGTACTAATTTTCTGATGAAATCAATAAATGTAGTTACCAATGAAATGAGAAAATTACCGATTACCCATTTTTTGAGGTAGCAAAAAAAACGCTCGATTTTGAAAAGTGGTTGTTTAGAATAACCTTTTTTTTAGCATATTTTTGACACTGTAAATTTTCTTATGTATCAACTATGAACATTTTTTTTTAAGTTAGTGATTTTCATGTTAATTTTGAAAATCGTTGATGCGACATTAACCCCTTGTTTTTAGAGGGCTTATTTTTTACACTTTAAACTTTTGAAAATATTAAGTCTGGATAATTTTTTTTACATGGTGGTGATTTTCATGCTCATTTTGAAAAACATCAATTTTTTTTTAAGACATATTTTTGACACGCTAAATTTCCTCATGTCCTGAGTATACACAATTTTTTTTTAAATCTTGATTATTTAACCATTTTTTAAGTTGTCTTATTCCTCTTCTTGTTTTTTGTCCTAAGTTTGTTTTTTACGGGTTTTCCAAACATGTGTTTTTTTTTCTTTGCAATGTTTTTTTATAATTTTTTATTTTTTGGCAAATTTTTACAAAAATAATAACATTAGTATTTTAAGGTTAGATTTTTTTATAAATTTATATATCGTTAATTAATACTTCAATAGGCTTAAAACACATACAACTTGAGTGGGCCTAATGGTTAAGAGCATGTGTTTCCTCCTAAGAGGTTAAAGGTTTGAAACTAGAGGGGGATAGAGTATGTATGCCTTTATAGACTTAGCAGTCAAATTGTTGCGCTGAGGTGGGTCCCATGTCCCACAAACAAGGGGGTCTCATACACTAATTTGGTGTCTAGCTTGGCTGCGACCTTAAAATTGGATGTTAATATTAATAATAATAATTGTCACTAAAAAATAATAATTTTAAACAGGGTAAGAAATACACATTTTGCATATAGATATAATTAAAAAATATTTTTTTAGAACCTTTTTCACTAAAAATGACATCATAAATAAAAAAAAATTATAAAAAAATTGAAAAAATAACAAATTTTGTGAATTTTTATGAAATTTATAGCCAAGATAACATTTGAAGTTATTTTTCCCCAAAAAAAAGGACTAACATAAAATTTTAAGTAAAAATAACAAAAGAAAATAGTTTAACAAAATAAAACATGCAATTTAAAAAAAAGGACAGTTACAAAAATAAAATAAAATAAAAAAATCCCTAAAAATAAAATATACATTGACTTAAAAAAGGAAAAATAAAACACACACACACACACACACACACACACACACACACACACACACACATAAAAAAATTAAAAAAATTTCAAAAAATAATTGAAAAGGAAGATTAAAAAAAAAATTCTTAAAAAAATTTAAAGATAAAAAATAAAAACACAGTAAAAATGATTTTAAAAAAATTAAAATTAGAAATTAGAAATAAAAATAAATAAATAACATTAAAAAGAACACACATATAAATTAAAATTAAAAAAATTAAAGACCAATTAAATAACATTTAAAAAAAATATATAAAAAACCAAAAAAATTATAAAAAAAAAATTATAAAAAAATTAAAATTTTAAAGTAATTAAATTAATTCAATTAAAATAAAAAATAATATTAATAATTAAAACTAAAAAAAACAAAAATTTCCCCCCGTTGGAGCCCTGAGGGTCACCTCTAGGCTAGCTAAGGGGCCTAGCCATGACCCCTCTGTTGCCCAATAGTGGCCTTCAAGCCCCCAACTAGCCGAGGTCGATTCCCCACCTATTGATCCTTTAATATATATATATATATATATATATATATATATATATATATATATATATATATATATATATATATATATGAATTATTTTAAAATTTAAAATTTTTAACTATTTTAGTTGTACATAATATTTTTTGTTTTTAATTATATATATATATATATATATATATATATATATATATATATATATATATATATATATATATATCTTATTTTTAGTCTTATTAATGTGTTTTTTTTCTATATTTTCTTTTCTTTTATTTATTTTTTTTAAAGTAAGATTTAGTTATTTTAAAATGTTTTTGTGTTAAATTTTTTATTTTTTTCCTTAAATTATGTTTTTTAATATTTTTTGTTTTTGTATTTTTTAAAGTTTTTTTTTTTCAGTTATTTTTCATTTTGTTATTTTTTTTTTTTTAGTAATTTTTCTTTTTAAATCATTTTTATATTTGATTTTTTTTTTTTTTTGTGTGTGTGTGTGTGTATATATATATATATATATATATATAGTTCTTCTCGATCATGATAATGAACCATAGAAAGTGGTTCAAAACATGTCAACCTAAAAATTACTTTATGATTTTTCCAGAACATATTTTGTATATATTTTTTCATGTTTGATATTTTTTTTTGGTCATTATTTATGCTTTTTTTTCATGTTTTAATATATTTTTTTGTTATTAGTTTTTTTTTTTTTTTAAAGCTTGGCAAGACTACATGTTCAATATATCACCCTGATTGGGGCGTGGAATTGAACCAGTGAGTTCACATCAAGGAGTGCTTAATATAGCACCTAATCACCTATCCAAAACCTCGGTTGTCATTTTTCTTACAAACTTGACAACGACACGAAAGTTGATATTTTGATTAAAAGTGAAAAAAATATTAGAAATTAATGTTGAATGTTTAAATTATACACTGATATTGCCATGATATTTTTTATTGTTATCATTTGGTATAAGATACTTTTTAAAATGTTGAAATTTTAATGCCTCATTAAAAAGAGACTTCGTTTTGATGGTTGATTTTTAGGTTTTTGTTGCAAGAAGATAAGTTTTCTCAGGCTAAGATTTGAAAAGAGTTATACTTTTAACCTTTAAAATGAAAATTACTCTTGGAATAATGAATCTTTCATCTACTTTTTCATTTTAAAAAATTGTTTTAGTCATATAATTTCTCCATAATTTCATTGTTCAAATATGTTAAAAACTTAAGATTTTTAATCTCATGGCTGAAAAATTGTCAAAATATTAAAGTTTTTTCTGAGTTATGATATTTTATCTTTAATGCCATGTTTGAAAACAATTACAATTTTAGGGTTTTTTAGGGTCAAGATATTTTATCTTTAACAAGATGGATGAAAATCGTTGGAAATTATAAGGCTTTGAGACATGATATTTTTCTTTCTAACATCATATCTCAAAATTTTTGGAATTTTATGACTTTTCAAAGTCCTAATATTTTTTCTTTAATTCCATTGCTAAAAAGTGTCAAAATTGTAACACGATTTTTTTTTTGTTATTATAGCATCAACAATTTTTGTTTCAGGGGAATTTTTTCAATCATTTTTTCAAACATTTTTTCTTTTTTAAATAAAATGTTGAGAATTTACCCTAAAAAAATAAACATCGTTCTGGAATACACACTTTTCGTTTCTGGGTTATTTTTTCATGTTTTTTTTTGCATTTTTGGGTTAGAGTTCTTGTTTTGAGGTAATAGTTCTTGTTGATTAGAAACTTTTTTAATTTAGTGGTCTAGATATTAGAGCAGGCCTAAACACATAGCTCAGGAGGGGTGAACTCCATTATAGAATTTTGGTTTCTTCTCTTCATGTTTATCATCTTGAGTTTCATGCGAATTTGTTTCTATTTTAAGTTCATGTGAAAACTTAACTCACCATCTTGAAGAGGTTGTGAAACTTATTTTACCTTTATAGGCTTATTTTTTTAACTTGCAAAGTGTCAAAGGATGGTCAATTTTTGTTAGGAGGAAATTTCCTCCATTTTCATATCACTATGGAAAATATTTTGACACTTTACCCAGGTAAAGCCTTTGGAATAGGATGGAAGAGATAAAATTTCCTTTTGAGTTGAGGTTTATTGCATCAATATGGTATGAGAATGTTATTTCTATGTTTAAGAACAATGAGGGTTGGTTGGATGAAATTAACTACAATATTATGGTCGAGCAAAGTTTTCCCTTGTTTGTTTCCCTTCTTGAAATAAACATTGACAAGTTAGAAGATTATTTAGAATAAATAGGTTGTGTTAACCTTACTTTTTCTTATATAGTCATCAATATTTATTTACATTGACGATATTGTTCTCATGAAAGGGAACACCTATGACCTTGGTAAGGAACTAAGAATCTTCAAGGATTCTGCTCAATATGTGTACAATTATCAATACTGACAAAATGAATGCCATGCTTATTTAATCCAATAAGATAACCTATCATGTTTTCGTATATGATAACAATAACTTGGAGAAGGTGCCCGCATACAAATATCTTGGAACCGATATTCATCATAAGATCGATTGGAATTATGGCTTTGATGAAAGGATAGTGGAGGGTGGAAAGCTTATACTGGGCTTGAAAACATTTGTAAAACAATGAGCCTTAGGATTTGGGATAAGAAAAAAACTCCTCTTTAACACCCTAAGTTACTCTTATTATTTTATATTGATGTGAATTTTGGGGATGCAGTATCTCTAGTGAGTCTTAAAAAAAGATAGAGAAAATCCAAAAGAAATCTATAACCTATAATCTCATAATTATAGATAATACACATTATTTTATCCTAATAATGTGTATTATCCAAATAATAAGCATTTCCCACATTAAAACATAGTTATGACCAAGTACTTAATATATAAGAACAAGTTTCCCAACATGGAAGACAAGAGGCTTCCAAAAATTGAATTAAATTCCAACTAAAACCACATTCAAATCAAGCAAGGATGACATATGGATGCACACTCTTAGCTAGAACACTGGGGAATCAAGGAAGATATCATTCTACAAAACAAGGATATATTAAAAATATTATCACATTTAAATTTAAAGAAAACATGTGGCATGATAAAGAGTTAGAGATGAAAATGAAATTAAAATATTATAACGAGCTTATCAACCTTATTCTAGAAGATCCAAAGCATATCTATGCTGTACAAGTGTAAAGAAGAAAATAAAACTTGCTACAACAAGAATTAATTCTCATGATCTACAAAGTGAAATTGGGTGTTGGTTAATTCCAAAAAATAACTTGGGATGAAAGAGTTTGTCACCTTTGTGATACTAAGAGGGTTAAAGAGGAAAAACACTTTCTCTTAGAATTACCTACATAAACTATAATTAGATCTAATTTCAAAATACTTGTCACAAAACAACTTGTTAACTAAATAAAACTAGGGTGATTTTGGAACACGTTTCTTAATGATTTTTTAGCATATAAATACAACCAAAGTATGGTAATTCCAAAATTCTTCTCTTAATAATTTTTTAGCATAGAAATAAAATTCTAAAAATCTTAGATAATCATTTACCTTCTTAATATCCAATAAACCAATTTTATTTTGATGAACATTAACCATCATCATTATCAATATATAAGATCCATCTTAACTCCCTGAAAGAGATGAAACCTCTTTTCACTCTAAAAGAGATTTGCACCTCAAGGGATTTGATTCGTCTTGGCCCTTGGTAGATCAAGAATTAAGAAGGATCTAGACTAGTTTTATTTGTAAAATGAAAATATTTATTTACTATTTTATTAATGTTAACCAATTTTATTAAAAATTTAAATAAATTTATAAATTTAAATAAATTTATAAATTTAAATAAAAATTCATTTGGAAAAAATATAAAAGAATTTAATTTAATTTAACATCTCCTATTGCCATTTTTATTTTGTCAAATTTAAATTTCAAAATTTTATAAAATTATCATATTACAAATAAATTTAAACAATTGTAAAAGTAATTAAAAATAAATTCAGTTCAAGAAAATAAAAATGTCACTTAAGATGATTTTGGATTATACTTTTGTCATTATTCCAATTTTTATTTATTATTCATTTTTACTTTACAATGCTATATACATTTCTTTATTATTTTATTAATTTTAATCAAATCATTTTAAACTATAATATATTAATAAATTTAAATAAAAGTTAATTTGAAAAAATATAAATTAATTTAATTTAATTTAACTTCTCTTATTGCTATTTTAATTTCAAAATTTTATAATGTTTAAATTTAAAAAATTATATATATATATATATATATATATATGTACACGGATAATTGGTCTGTAAAACTTTCATGTATTATTTGTGAATCTAGATGGTCTATGAGAACATTTCATACTTCAATTCCATTTATTATGTATGAATCTTTATAGATATAAATTTAGAGGATTTATGTCAATTTTGAAATTTCTTATACGAATTTTATAAAAATTTGTAATGAAAACATTAAATGTTTCAACATGTTTATTTAATTCTATAATTTTAGTTTATAGTCCTTTTTTTTTCTTTGTAAGCTTGTAAGGACTACATATTCAACATGTCTAATATATCACCTCCATCACGGCAGGGAATTGAACCAGTGACTTCATATTAAGGAGTGCCTTAACAAAGCACCAGTGACTTCATATCAAGGAGTGCTTTAACAGAGCACCCGATCTCCATCTATCCAAGACCCCATGGACAGTTCATAATCATTTTCAATAACTTTAGAAGATAATAATAAATTGAAAATATATAAAACTTAGATACATTTAACTCTTACATCTTTTAAGGACAGTTCATAATCATTTTCATTACCTTCAAAAGATAATAATAAATTGAAAATATATAAAAAATAGTTACATTTAACTCTTACATTTTTTAACTCTTATGTTTTTGAGGCTAAATATACAATCCTTTTTGAAAAGGGAGTTGTCTAATTTATAGATGAAATGACCTTTTTCATGATATTTTTTCTAGTTAATTTTAACCAAAATTCGACAGAGATTTTTTAAAACTCGAGTTTAAGTTTTTTGATTTGTAGAATTCGAGTGTCCAAAAAGGTTTTTCAGGGTGTTGAATCCATTTATGTATTCAAAAATGCATTTTAAACAACAAAAAATCACATTCTTTATTGAACCCACTAGTGTATTCAAAAATGCATTTTAAACAACAAAAAATCACATTCTTTCTTGAAATTGATTTGTCGGTGAAAAAGTCTATTTCTCCTATAAGTTAGACTAAGCTATTGAAAAATGGTCTTTGAAAAAAATATTAATTCTACAATAAAATTTTCATATCATGAATTTCCTCTCTTAAACATAAAATTCTTATTAAAAAAAGGCCCTAGATGTGAACAAGGAAGTTATTTTTTTTTATTTCTAATTTTTTAATGAAACAAAATTTAGATTAGAGAGTTTTATTGTTAAATAAAAAAATAAAAAATTATATGATACTATCATCAAAATTATGCAAAACCAATTACTTATATGACAACTTTTCCAGAAGGAGATCCATAGGCCTTTAGGTTATACATTTCAGATGTCTATTGCAACTTTAAACCACAAAATTTCTCTTGGTAGAAAATGTCCTGGTAAGACTTACTTTCAGTAGTGGAAATCACAAGCCCTATTCTTCAATGATTGAATACCTCAGCAAGGAGATCTCGAGCTTCAATTAATGAGAAAGAATTCTCACTATAATAGGCTTTCTTTGATCATTTGGCTTTTTCTCCTTGGATTGGTAAGTATATTGAGATTTGTTAAATGTCCTTGCATTGATAGCTCACCTAATATTTATTGATATATCAGTTTTGTGCGATAAATGGAATGGGTTATCAAAACCAAGAATAGAAAAACAGCTAATATTTACATGACACAAGACGATGATTGTTCTAAATCTTATGAAATTTTATGCCTTTAAATAGGCTATATTAGAGAAGAATATCGTGGGAAAAACCATGGGTTAATAATACCATGGGAAAAACCATGTGTTATCACAATCTGGAGCTAAAATAAATATGAAATGTAAATTACTAATTTACCTCAATTTCATTTTAATTATTAATTTCATTTTTTAAATTTATTTTATTTTTTAATGTAATTTGACGAAGTCAAAATGTTTAACTGAATAGAACATGGAATTACAACATTAATTTTATACCTTAAGCTATATTAGAGAAGAATAAAATGGGTTAAGCATACCATGGAAAAAACCATGGGCACTACAACTTGGACCCAAAAAAAATAAGAATTGTAAATTGACTAATTTACCTCAATTTTATTTTAATTTTTAATTTCGTTTTTTTAATTTGACCAAATCAAAATGTTTAAGAGGAAAATACATTACAACATCTCTTCCATACTCAATAATTTTATAAAATAAATATTGTAAATACAAATTTCTCTTTTTATTTGTTTTTAATTTATTTAAAAGTTAATTAAAGCATTAAAAAAAACACTAAAGAATTCTCATTTTTTTTCACAAAATAGTCTGCATATATAGAGACTTTTATCACTTTCACATGATATATTATTATTTTAAACTCCCTCATATGTGGAAGGGGATATTACGAACAACAATTAGTAATGATAAATATAATTAATAGTGGGGTAGTCTACCGAGGCGGAGGAATTGCCCAGATTGTCTATCAACCGAGAAATTTTCTAATTCTACCACCGACAATTCCTCTACCCCCTTCGAGGCTAATCCCTTCGTATTCAGATTCTCTGGGGATGCAATGTCGCATTTGACAGCCCATTCATTGGCTCATCGAGTTAATGAAGTGGGTGGTAGAAAAAATAAATAGTTGGATCCTCCAAATAGAATAGCTTTGAATCATGAAACCATTTTTGCAAGTAGGTTGTTAGTACTTCATTCTACCATAAGAAGCCTAAAACCATTCAACCATTGTTGTTGCGATTGACCTCTGTGGAAAAACACCCATTGTTGTTGAACGTCATTCATTGTTGTAACTAGCTTCCTGCTTCTGCAAGACTAAATTTAGAGAAAAAAATGTCTAGAAAGTGTTAGAAGAGAGACCTAAGCCCAAATATGACTACTTCTGACTCTCCCAACAGAATAAAGAAGACACAAGAATTTGTTTACACTAGCCCCTTAGTGTCTAGAAGCTCTGATGCAACAAAATAAATTAGGGCGATGATGGGTGAATTCTTTGGCATCGTTAAAAACATTATGAAAAATTATAACCATCGAGTTTGAATGTTGGTAAAATTTTAGCAAAGGTTTACATCCATTAGGAGAAGTCTTAGTGCACATAAAGTTGGGAGGTGGGAGAATACCATGCATGTTTCTCCAATATCTCAAATGATGCAAGATCAATGGGAAGAGAAGGAAAATCTTCAAAGGGAGGCACACGAAAGTTTTTTGGAAGTGCTGGAGTTGGAGTTGGAATTGGTGATGCCTAAAACCACCAACACATAAAATAAATTCAAATGTTTTTCATATCACTGGTGAGAAATATGAAAACAATTTTCATTTTATTATTGCATTGTTTTCTCATTTCGTTCATGATTTTTTAGGTAACTGTACTGTTAGAAATATTTTCATTGATGGAAAAGGAGTAGATTAGGATCAAAAAATAAGAAAAGGAGCAACATCACCATTATCATTTATGGAAAAGGAGAAGCATCAACATTATCATTGGCTATAGGGCAGCGTTAGTGGTCGCATTGGAGTAGTGGAATATTTCCAGTGAATAGATGATCAATTCCCCTTCACTTTGTGCAGACTTGTGA
This sequence comes from Pinus albicaulis, assembly GCA_034641835.2. Lineage (NCBI taxonomy): Eukaryota > Viridiplantae > Streptophyta > Pinopsida > Pinales > Pinaceae > Pinus > Pinus albicaulis. The sequence goes on from CM076582.1 coordinate 320,353,775, forward strand.
GAAATTGCAAATTTCGAACCACTGCAAGAAATAAAATCGTAAAATCATAGAATCAAAAAGTGTAGAATTGCAAAATCGCAAATTTCTGAATCGCAGAATAAAAAAATCACAAATGGCAAAATCACAAAATCGAAAATCAGTAACAAAGTTGCGATATGAGCATGTGCTATGGAAAAGTGCGATAATGAAATGCGAGAGATGACATGGCATAGATGATATGGTGATAGATGACATGGCACAGATGACATGGCGATAGATGACATGGCAATAGATGACGTGGCATAAATGATGTGGCGACATATTACGTGGCACAGATGATGTGGTGATAGATGATGTGGCAATAGATGACATGGCACAAATGACATGGCACGCCCGGTGGGACCTGAACCCACAAATCGCAAAATCTTAAGTCACAAGATCGCAAGCGGTGACAACGTTATGATATGAGCAAGTGTGACGGGAAAATGCGATGGAGAAATTGTGATGGCACAACGGAAGCCAATGGGACCTAAACAAACAATCGCAAATTTCTTGATTAGAATTCAGAAGCCTTGGGCCTGTTGTATCTGAAGAGACAATCCCTCAGTTGTGAAAGGAATGTCCTTAAGAACATTTTAAAAGTGTGTCACAGGAATGATTTCATCATGACGTATTTTTTCTATCCCTTTGGGAACTAGTTTTTTAAAACCCTTAATGATTTGGAATAATAAAATATTTCACAATGCAATTCACTGATGATATCTGAATGGAAAGAAGAACTGCAGGGGAAACTCAAAATTCCATATGCTAAGGAGCAGAATCTACCACTTTAAAATTTCAGAGGAAATTCATGGAGAGAGAGGAAACTTCAAAATAATATGTTGTAAACACAAAATATGTTACTTTAAAGTTGCATCAAGAGTTTTTGAAGAGAGGGGAAACTCAAAATGATATGTTGAGGAGAAAAATCTACCACTTGAAAGTTTCAGAGAGAATTGGTGAAGAGAGAAAAGTTGGAGTGAAGGAGCACAAATTAAGGTTATTTAACTCTTACACACAGATGAAATTAAGAGACCGGTTGTTACATTACTTCACTTCATTCAAAGAAGAAGGGACACAAAATGGCACAAGAAATACAAATCACCATCAACAATTGCAGGAAACTTACTGCTACTTTCATTTACCAATCATAAAAAGAAGTAAAAAATGTAATCCCCAAGAGGTCCAGAACTCGAAACCCTCTTTCTGTCTTTCTCTCTCGCATAAATACAAACAAAATAATTTTGCAATAGCTCGAGCTTCTTGGAACTCATAAACTTCCTAAACTGTTAAACTAATCATTACATTGTAATCGAGGACACCATTGTAGCTTTGATCTTAACAAAGAAAATATAATACACTTGGAATAATCCTTTTGTTGAGTCTGATTTGTTTTTGATGTGTCCCCTGAAGTGCTGAGGTGTCCTTTCTCATTATGATGCGATATCTGCACAAATCTGCAACAATGCCCTTGTGCCCAAATCGCCCCAACTATCGTGCTTCCAACAGTGGCACTATATTCTCTTTTTCCTGGCTCTGTCTATGCCTCTGTGCGTTTTAGTTGTGATGTCCCAATCGTCTGTATAAACGCATCCCCACCCGACTCTACCCATGCTTTTACGTTTTGAATGCTATCATCATTTTACCTGCTACTCGACTCTACCTCTTCTGCTCGTGCCTACTGCGTTATGTATTTTCTTCTCCTTTGCCCTGCATCGGACCACATACCCGAGTCTCTCTACCCGTGTTCAGACTTTCTTTCATTACCAAGGCATTTTATTGACTTTATGCTATAATCCTCTTTTCTCCCTCTGATACGATTTAACACAAGAAATGACTTACCTTGGGATTTGAAAACCTTTGGCATTCACCTTTGAAACCACATCGCATCTGAATATTGGAGTTTTATTAAACATACATACGGAAGAAATCAATAACAGTCGCTTTAAAAAAGATTGCACATAAACTCAAAAAAATTACATACACGTGACACTATGGTTGTAGGGTCCCACAACATGGTGACCAATCAGAAGCAATCGCACTTCGCAACTTATTTGATATCGCATGTCAGCAATTATAAAAAATAGCTTAAATGGTAAATAATGAAATCGCAGATGCGAAGTTGCAATGGCGATGTCACATCGTAACAACACAAATTCTACAACTTATCACAAATTGACGCCTACAAGTTTAAGGCTATACCGATAAGAGTTAAACCATAATTTATGCGATGTGCGATATGCGCTAGTATGCTATGTCAGCACGTGGCCCTTCTCATCACTACATCACAATCCAAATAACATACTGTGCAATTCCTTAGCTCTAAACACTAAAATCTGTGATTTCCAAAATCACTCTAATTGCGATTTAATCTATGTCGTTGATCTATGCCCAAATCCAATGGTCCTTGTTGTATTTTTACTCTGGTTTGCTGACTTTTCTTCTTTGGTTATGCATGTTCATTTCTTCCTTGTTTTTCATAGAACACTTGACTCATTCATGACTCTGTCCATCACGGTCACGACTCTGCCTTTGCTGATTGGCTACCTTTGCTCCTTTTATGCCTTAAATTCCTTTGGTGCCTATGTTTCTCTTTTTCCTTTTCTACATTTTCCTTTTCTTCTAAAGTTGCTCCTTTTCTTTTTCTAATGTTCTAATGTTGTTGTTGCTTCCCTAAATTTGGTTCCAATGCACATGTCATAATGAATCCTTGTTGTGCTTGTGATTATCCTTTTGAGCATATTGCAAGTCTTCTTGTCATTCTAACAACTATTCCTCAACAACCTTGAATTGCTCAGAACCTCTATTGATTTTTAGTTGAGTAAAATTAGGCTACAACAGGGCTGATGTGTGATTCATGAACATACTCAGTATGTTCTAGAACTAAATTCAAATGCCATAATGGGTCTTGGGTTATGCAGATATTCATGTTAACGGAGAATGGACAAGAAGGTACTTTGTACCTATGGCAAATTTTGTTTAAATTTATTGGCATCATTCCTTTAGAAAATCTAACACTTGGTGCAGACTGTGGTAACCATACATCTCTGTGACATACTCAATGGAACTAGGGACTGAAGTTGTTGTCTGAAGGTGTGACATTGTATTTCTGAAGCAACATTTATGTTGCATAATTTTGAAACATAACTGGAAATAGAGTTAGAAGAATTGCTAACAAAAAAAATGGATCAACGAAGGTATAAACGTACATCAAGGTAGAGAAGACAAAAGGGCTACATTGAAGAAATTGCAATAATGTGAAATTATTGATTGAGCTAAATTGTTGTGATGGAAAGGCAAGTCACTAAGGAAAAGGTAAGAATCCAAGGAAAATACAAAGATGTATTAAGTTGAATTGTTGTGATATGTTACATATGGCTAAAATTGATATTGGATAAATTATCTATTTCTTATTCTAATATTCATGATATGAAGAGATTGGAAATGAATGTGTGGAGGGAAAAGAGTCAAGTCTGTTCACTTCATATTCTAATATAGAATACAAACAACCATAAAATTATATCTAGAAAATATGTCATTTTGGTGTGAATTTGAGATTTCAGAGATCTAGAGAATGTGAGAGAGCTAATTGATATACTATGCACATAAGGAGCCGATGAGAAGTAGATTTGAAGGGAGAAGAGGGAGAAATAAAGATGGAGGAATACAAATTTGATAACCACGTAAATCAACATATTTTTTTCATGTTGTGTGAGGATATTGTGGTCTCATTTCAAGTTTCAGATTGATAAATGTTCAGTTGGAACTATTTGAGGTAGGAACCTCATGTGGGTTGTAGCCTGCAGAAAACATATGGGAGTTGGAGCTTCCTTGCAAGTTGTAGATTCAAAAAATTTGAGGTAGCAGCCTCCTGTAGGTTGGAGCCTATAGAAAATCAGATGTAATAGGAAGTAGGAGCTTGCCTTTGCATCACAACAATAATAATCATGGTTTTCTCCCTTAAGGGTTTCCACTTATATCTGGTGTCCATGTGCATTATTATTATATGTTGATGTGATGAGTTGGCTTGTTTATTACTTGTTGTTCACATATTCAGTTTTCTAATTATTATTTATTAAGCTGCCCATGTAATGGTTATGTTAATTATTTTAATGAAAATAATTTTAATTTCCATGAATGGACTAAACTGATTCACCCCCCCCCCTCTCGGTTTAGTCAAGGGTTCATCAATTGGTATCAAAGCAGGTTCCTTTGGTGTAAGCCTAATAGCTTGTAGGAGATTTGGTTGAGTCATGGACTATACAAATTTACCCATGTTGAGTACAACAACCTTTCCTGAATGGAGGGATAAGGTTAAAACATATTTAATGGCTTATGGACCTGAGTTATGGAAACTTGTATGTGATGGTTACAACAAACACTTTACCTCTTTGCAAGAACAATAGTGGAATGCCAGGGCAAAATGTGTAATGTATAACAATCTTCATAACAAGGATCTTGATACAGTAATGGATTTAACTTCTGCAAAAGAAATATGGAATAGATTGCATCTCATGCATGAAGGAGACACTAGTGGTTGCATTGTTAAGAAGAAGATAAACAAGAAAAATAAAAACCTCTTTTCAAAAGGAAAAGTTTTAGTCAAATGAGGTCATTGTTTGCATCAATGGACACCATTTCCATGAAGAAAATACATTTTAAGAGCAAGCCAAACATGACTGTGTCTTGACTGAAATAGGAATATTGAAGCATGAAAACAAATATCTGAAGAAACTGGTGCAAATATGTGATGAGAGAGAATATGAGCATAAGGAATAAATTGTTGGCCTGAAGGCACAACTTGAAGAAGCAAGAAAATTAGGAGGGATGATTAATAAATAGTTAAAAGAGAAAGATACACAATATGAAAGACTATAGTCTGAGATTTTTTCAGCTAGATAAAAACAACAGGTTGTGTAAGCAGCTAGAAGAGGAGGTTGCCTCCATGAAGAACTCAGAAAAGGAAAATATTAAAGAGGATAATGAAGTAGCTCAAAAGGGACCTACATAACTAGAAGCCAACAAGAACATGATTTGTAAATAAATAAACACAAACAAGTAGCAACATTAAGAGACAAAGAATGAGAGGAAGAAATAGTTATTTGCAAAAAACTCATTTTTTCCCGAAGATAAATTAAACAAATTTGGAAGATCTCAAAGGAGGTTCCTTGCTCCTATGAAAAATATCAAATGTATTTCTTACCATAAACCTGGACATGTTGCAGCACAATGTAAGACAAAGAAAATCAATTTTAACCAGCAAAATATGTAGCAAATGAGAAGACTCCCTCAAGCAAGCAAACAGAAAGGAAAATAATTTACCAGGTACACAAATCATTTCCATGGCTACTTCTATTTATGCAATGAATTTGGACATAAACTTGTTGAATGTAAACGATATTAAAAATGTACACAAAAGGTCACACATCACCTCAACCGTACCAAGGTAAAACAAGATGTTATGAGTATAATAAATTTTTCCACAAGGCCTAATATTGAAAAATTACATATAGACTAAAGAACTTTAGACAAACGATGGAACCAAATCAAATCCAACCAAACTGTGAATAAAAAATAAATGCAGACATTATGAGGAATCCCAATAAATTATGGAAGAAGAAGGAAAAGGAGGAGCATGTTACTTCAATGACATAATGAATCCATCATAGTTTCAAGGGGAGTTGCTCTAGGAAGGAACACATTCATCCAACTAGTGCTAGACAAGAAGCAACATCACAGGGGGAGAGCAGCCCATAAACTATCCACATCAAAGTTGTCAAAGAAGAACTCCTTGGAATATGAACAACCAAAAGTTCATGATGGGAAAGGAAAATTCCTCTCGCAGAGAACTATAGAGGAACAAAGGCACCTTAAGCATACAATAGCCAACAAGTTGATGGAAGAAGAGAAGAAAACAAGAAGCCGTGGTGGTAGAGGGAACATCAGCCATGAATGTGAAAGTTAAGAGGACAATAATACACTAATCGATGAATGGTTAAAAGTGGGTTAAAATCAAAAAAAAAAAATTTGAACCATGGAACTGGAAAGATACACAGAGGATGATCACACTGTGCATCTCACTGAAAGTGTTAATAATTAGACAAAAAAATAAGAACGATGAATAAGAAAAAATTTATTTATCATTATATCATTACAAATATTCATCAATTGGTATTTGGAGGAGTCTTCCTATCAGTAGAATTCTAAGCATTATGATTGGAGCATCATTATTGGCATCAAAGCGTTATGGTATCAGAGTGTTATCATATGCATTATGGTATTGGTATAGCAGAAATACATCAATTCGTTATTTGAGCAGTGTTATTGTTGGAGCAGGGTTGTTGTTGGGGTAGCGTTATTGGCATAAGAGCGTTATGGTATCAATGACTAAAAGTGTAGTGGTACAGAATGGTGTAGTGGTTGGAGGTTACCCTAAGATAACGTATGGAGGAATAGCATAGTGGTTGTGGCAGTGATATTATTATGCATCAGGCAGTATACTGGTTATGTAGGAATACATGGATATAGTTATCGAGACAATTATTATGGACCATTATCTTATATTCGTTGATGTATTATATTGAGCGTTGAAGCATCAGTGGTGTTTTGTGAACACGACTATTTTTCTTATACATGATGGGCATTCTCACTCCTATTATTTTGACTATGAATAGCCTTCAAGCTTATTATGATGATGCTTCTTTTCGCTTCTACTTGCAAGAAGAATTAGGAGGCACTATGGTAGAGATTTATATGGACGCTGATAGCACAGAGATAAAAGGTTTCGCATACAAGGATTTTAATTATTCTTTCATACCATTAACTGACTGATTTTTCATAGAATTCCACATTATCTATATCCTTTTGTAACCTCCAAGGTGCATATGTCACAAAAAAAATGTTGCCTCATTCTAGGGCAAGTGGCTCTTGGTCTAATGGTGGTTCCTAGCTAAACATGGTAAACGCTATAAGTTAAGATAGATGCTTGATTGGATAAGTGCATAGGATGATGAGCCCAAGAGCAGCACACAAGAATAATTGAAAATGTGAGATCACAGTAAAATGGACAACGTATTTTTGCGGAGAAATGGTTGGCTTAGAGAAGCATACAAATAGGAATATAGAGTTTTATATATGTGGAACAAGTCAAAAGGTCACCCACTTGGAAGCATTGGAAGTTGAATAAACATGCATGTGGCAAGGAAGTTAAAACAAGAAATAATGGATATGGGTTGTTGCAGCAGGATGGTGAAGTTTGGATTGGCCCCGAAGAAAAGATACATTGTGCAGCACCGAAGATGAGATACATTTCACAACACTAAAGAAGCATAATTCCCGTTGAAGAAAAAATTATTCTTGGATATAGTTGCACTCCTCTTCAAGTCAATGTTGATATATCTTCAAGGCCTATTTCTAAAAATCATCCATAAAAATTTTTTGAGGTTTGTATTTTGAGATTTCAATTAAAAAAATTGAATATGTCTTCCTGAATCTCATTGTCATAAAATAGTTGAAGTGTCTAAGGTATGTTTGAATAACTGGAGCAGGGTCTAACCAAAGAGCTACTGTCTAGATCTCACCCGGAGTGCCACAATCCTAATGTCAAAGATGACCTTCATAGTGTAGATCAAATTTGAGTAGTGAAAAGTATGTGTGTTAGAGTCCTAGGTACGTTATTAATGAAATAAAAGGGCATAGTATTTTAGTGACAATCATTCTGAAGTATGATATGTACACTTCACATTAGAAAAATAGAGAGCGTTTGATCATTGACTTGCCTACCTCCTATTGTCATAAGTGAAATTGTATAGTTGGCTGAATTTACATGATAGCATTTGATTGAGCAAGAATTCATTCATCTTGTCTATAGTATAAGAAATTGAAATAATATAACACATTGGGTTCTGACAATTAAAAAACATAAATTTCTCATTGGGAGTAGCGCTGGAATTTTCAAGAGATTTCCATCAAGGAAGAACACTATCAAATGCTAGGAAAATGAAAGAATTTTCTCAGCAAGTATAAGATTTGGATCCTTAAATTTAATTCTTGAAGAACTTATACATATCTTAGTCAAAGATTTTGTATTGTAGATTAATAACGCCAGAGTCAGATTTTGTATGTTGTTGGTTATTATTGAGAACATTGGATAGCATAATGTAAATAATAGAGATTATGAAGGTTGTCTTAACTATGGCGGTCTATTTGAGTTGGAGTGAAATACTACATGGTTCATATTATCTCATGGTCCGTAGTCTGTGGTTCTTCGACCACTCATAGTGAAATGTTGCTTGTAATTACATGCAGTAGTTAGATTTAATGGTTTTGTTGTGACAATGGCTGAGCTCATATGCATCCAAGGCCATATTTGCATACCTCAGATATCAAATATTTTAGCCCTAACCATTATTCTTCCTTAAGCATGTGTTATACCTAAAGGTTATGCAATAGAGGTATGTGGTTGAAGTTGAGAAGATATTGTAATGAAATTATGAGCAGCTAGCCTATGAACCAAGTTCTGTGCAAATATATCCTTGAATCTGTAATGGAATTACAATATAATCTACAGTGACACACCTACTCTTCAACATAGTTACCAACATTGTATTTTCTTGGTTTTAATTAGAGCTTCAACTCTCTCTCTTAGCTTGGAAATTACACCATTCTCCCTTACAATAGTAAGCATAAGGAGTGAAGGTTTCATCACTTGATCTTCTTGTAGTAGTGAGATTGTACAGTACAATGCATTGAATGTATCTAGCATTAAGGGTTTGTCATGAATATATCACTATTCAATATTAAAGTCATTCAGCCTCATAGATTGAAAGCTTGTCTAATATTACAAAAAATTATAAGGAATCTCGAGACTTATTGTTCACATCAGCATTAAGGGAAGTAAAGGTGAACTTCTATTGCAAAATAAATATTGGCATCATCAAATTGAAAACCAAAATCATGGATATTCTTATGCACTCTTGCAATGTTAACAGAGTCCGAAGTATATTTGGTGCAGAGTTTATATATCACATGGAGAATCTTCATTATTCTTATATTATATCGATTGTGCATGTTTGTTTATATACATTCTTGTATATTTTTGTCTATGGAGTGTCTTTATTATCATTTTGAGCATTATGCAAGTGCAAGGAATTTTTTTTGGGTGGTATCAGTTTCTTGTGTATATACATGCAATTTCAATGATTTCCAAAGTGTTCTCCCAACAATACTTATATACCATATGGAGCAACAATCCATTAGGGGAATTTTGAGGTATAAAATGGGCCTCCTAAGAAATTTATAAAATAACAGTGGAAATAATAAAATAAGATTTGATTACATCATCAAATTTTAGAGGGAAAAAAGAAAAACTATTTTTTCAACTCGTATTTTGAACTTATCTCCTTAAGGTTTTACTCAAATTTCGAGCCAAAATACTCGTTGGATGCAAAATTTAATTTTCCATCCAAGGAGTACCCATGTTGCATACTTTTTATGGAATATACTACACGAAAAATGAGAAATACATGAAAAACCTAATTGCAATCACGTTTTTTTATGTATTTCTCATTTTTCGTGTAGCAGGGTCCATCAAAAGTATGCAACATGGGTACTTGTTGGATGAGGAATTAAATTTTTCATCCAATGAGTACTCTCACTCGAAATTTGAGTAAAACCATAAGGAGATAAGTTGAAAATACGAGTTGAAAAAGTAGTTTTATTTTTTTATTATTTTTTAATCTTTTTACTCTTTACTCCAAAAATGGTGAATCATCCCCCATGGTTGACATCATCATATTGAATCGTATTGGTTTTCATAAAATTTATTTTGGTTGTACATTTTTCTTAGGAGGCCCATTTTAGACCTCAAAATTCCCTTAATGATTCTGGAGCAGCCCTAGCAAGGCATATGTAGTGGCATTCATTCAATAACAGAAGGACATAATGAAAAATGTTGGTATAGAACTCAGAGAGTAGTAATGCAATGATGGAAAATACACTGAAAAAACTGTAACCCCTTGCCATTGATGTCAAAGTCAGAGGTAATGTAATCGGAGGAAGGATTACATTTCTCAGAATGAAAGGGGGAGGATGTGTTGCCATCAATGCCAAAGGGGGATGTTGTTGGAAATATTATCATTGATGGAAAAAGAGCAGATTAGGATCAACAAATAAGCAAAGGAGCAACATCAACATTATCATTTATGGTAAAGGAGCAGCATCAACATTATCATTGGCTTTAGAGTAGCGTTAGTGGTCACATGGGAGAAATGGAAAATTTCCAGTGAATAGATGATGAATTCCCTTTCACTTTGTGTAGATTTGTGAGAAAATTGCAAATCGCAAATCACTACAAGTAAGAAAATTGTAAAATCGCAGAATCATAGAATCACAAAATCGCAAATTGCGGAATTGCATAATCACTGAATCACAAAATCGTAGAATCACAAAATCACAAATCAGTGACAAAGTTGTGATATGAGCATGTGCTATGGGAAAATGCGATAGCAAAATGCGAGAGATGACGTGGTGAAAATGACGTGGTGGTAGATGACATGGCATTGATGATGTGGCGATAGATAATATGGTGATAGATGATGGGCACATATGATGTGCAAATAGATGACATGGAACAGATGATGTGGTGCAGCTGACGTGGTGATAGATGATATGACAATAGATGACATCGCACGCACGGTGGGACCCGAACCCAAAAATCGCAAAATCGTAAGTCACAAGATCACAAGCGGTGACAACATTATGATATGAGCAAGTGCGATGGGAAAATGCAATCGATAAATTGCGATGGCATAGTGGAAGCTAGTGGGACCCGAACACACAATCACAAATTGCCTGATTAGAAGTCAGAAGCCTTGGGATGATGTGTAATTCGTGAACAAACGCGGTATATTCCAGAACTAAATTAAAATTCCATAACAGGTATAGGGTTATGCAGATATTCATGTTATCAGAGAATGGACAAGAAGGTACTTGGTACCTATGGTAAAGTTTTTTTAAATTTACTGGTAGCATTCCTTTAGAAAATCTAACACTTGGTGCAGTATGTGGTAACCATACATATCTGTGACATACTCAGTGAAACCAGGGATTGGAGCTGCAGTCTAAAGGCATGATATTGTATTTCTGAAGCACATTTATGCTGCACAATTTTGACACAGAACATTGGAAACAAAATTAGAAGAAGTGCTAACAAAACACAGGGATCAGTGAAGGTATAAACGTACAACAAGGAAAATAATACAAAAGGGCTACATTGAAGAAATTATAATAATGTGAAATTATCGATTGAGATAAATTATTGTGATGCAAAGGAAAGTCTCTAAGGCAAAGGCAAGGCTCCAAGGAAAATACAAATATGTATTAAGCTGAATTTTTGTGATACGTTACATATGGCTGAAATTAATATTGGATAAATTATCTATTTATTATTTAATATTCATGATATGAAGAGATTGGAAATGAATGTGTGGAAGGAAAAGAGTCAAGTCTATTCAATTCATATTCCAGTATAGAATACAAACAACCATCAAATTATCTCTAAAAAAGATGTCATTTTGGTGTGCATTTGAGAGGTTAGAGAGCTGGAGAATGTGAGAGAGATAATTGATATACTATGCACATATGGAGCTGATGAGTGTTACAATGAAAATTGTCACCCTAACATTCTACTGTGTGTATGAGCTCATTATTAATCATACTTCTCCCTTTTGAAAGTCTAACATATCAGTTCCTCATGTCAAGCCTTGAAAATAAAAAAAAATTCCTAAAAGTCTCCTAAACTTTGGTGTCGCACTTTCTGGCTATCTTGCCTGCTGTCCCGCACCCAATGTTCAGCTTTCCTGCATTCCTGAATGCACTTTATCTTTTTTATAGGTGCGGACCCCTGTAAGATTAAAAAGGCACAAGTAAATCCTAAAAAGCTCAATAAAAGTGAATTCTGGAAGCTTCTAGAATGGATTTTGCGGTGGCAGAACCGCTCTTATGAGGTGCATGAATCCCTTACCTTATGGAGCTAAGCCCTTGATGTGAGGAGCTTATCCCTTTGAAGGAGGATTATATCCCTTCATACTTGGAACAGAAAACCTTCTCTTTTCCACTATAAAAAGAGGCATTGGGTAGCCTCAAAGGGAGTTCAAGATTTTAGAATATTTGAAGTTAAGTGTTGTTGAGATTTAGACTCAGTTAACTAAGACTTTTGTGAGGAGAGATTGCATACCTCTATTTGTCTTGGTTGGAAGAGTGCAGAGCTTATCAAAGTAAAGGAGACTCCTGCTTCAGACCCCGGAAAGCCCTGTGCAACATCAAGGCTCAGGTTGTAAGGATTTTCTTCTTTTGAAATTAATACAAATATACTCATTTTTCTCAATAAGCTTTCAATCAATGGGTTATTTCATAGATTCCTTGATCACTATGATAAGCATGGTTTATGATGACTTCTATACAGGTGCTATGTAATATTTTTCTTGTTTGTGACTGCAGGTTTACGAGGAAAACTCCTTCAAGCGCGCGAGGGACAACAACGACTTCAAACAAGCATTGGACAAACGGTAAGTCTTTTACACCTCTATAGAGCTTTTTGTAAACCTTACATGCTTAGAGAAAGATTAGTATGTTTGGCTGTTTGTTGCTAGATACTTTTAGTACTAGGGAGATCGGTCTTGTCCGCAAGACGGATTAATCCTCCAACAAATTGGCGACTCCACTAGGGAAAGAACTTGTTGTTTTTGGTTCTCTTTTATTTTGATTTGAGGAAACGTTTTCTTGGTTTTTGATTGATTGACATCTGCCTGGATAGCTTAGATTTTCTCTGTTTTTGAAAATTTTGGAATCCTTTAAGTTTTTCTCTAGTTTTTCCTGGGACCGCACTTTGCCTTGTTTTCACAGTGCGGGCAGTTTCGCACTTTTCCTGTGTAAACAGTGCGGGACCGCACCTGTGATATCTTGGAGCCTGCGGACCCTGTTAAAGTTTTGAAAAACTTCAGATTTCTTTCTTTAGTTTATCTTGATTTTGATTTTCAGTTTTTGTTTTCTGCCCAGATTGATGATTGTTTCTGTCAAAAGCTTTCTGTTAATAAATCTCAGCAGTATTGGTGTTTTGATGATTTTCTAGAAGTTTTGCGTTTTGGATTGCATTTCACTTGGTCTTTGTAGCGATTTGAAGAATTTGACATTTTGAAGTACCTCAGATTACCTTGGCCTTTTTGGTCTTTTTGCTGGATCTGACCTAATTGTGAAATCATCCTTTATTGAGAAATAGAGTTACATGTTTCTGTGCAAATCTTCGAAAAGAAACTTTGTTATTGGTTTTTGAATTTCATTTTTTAATAAAAACATAATTGAGTGTTTTTTATCTCTTTGTTATTCTGGACGAATAGATCCTTAGTTTGCTGAACAACTAAGTAAAAACATTCTTCAAAAAATCTTAAAGCTTTTATTCATTTAGATTATTAAAGTTTGTAGTTTTGTGTGCTATTAAACTTTGTAGATCTCGAAATTAGTTTGTAGTTTTGAGTGCTTTTAAAATTTCTAGCTTTCTTTTGAAGGAAAATTGTTTTGTAGCTTCGAGTTTTTGGAAAGTGAAAGAATTTTTATTGTGAGCTTTGATAATTTATTGGAAAAGACAAAAATATTTTCTTTCAAGTATTCTTTATGTTTAAAGAAGGAATTGTTTATTAAAAGAGTTGCATTCTCTAACTTTTCCTTAATTAGAATTTCATTGAAAGAAAACAATATGATTATCATTTTTAGGTGCATTTTTAGTGTCTTTTGGAAATCAAGTCTTCACACCATCAGAGTTTCATTTCCGCACCCATTGACTTAAGAAACAACTCTTAAAAGTAACGCTTAATTAAAATTCATCTAGCAATCTTTTTATTTTCTAGGGCTCTTATCACCAACATGGCTTAGGCTAGTATCTTGGAGTAGGGAGTAGTTAACTCTCCAAGGTAGTAAAAAACAATCAAGTAGACAAATCTTGCGGTAGGAGATAAATCCAATTGTAATTTGTATAATCTGGGAAGCTTCTCCTAAAGAAGTCAATCACGAGATCATGTCCGAACCTTTGAGACAATCAATTATGTTTCATTGGGGAAGATAGAAGATTTTGCGCGTATTACAAACGGTAAACCTCGGATTAACCATTGTCGAGGAGCCTGGGGTCACTTGTCGGTAAACCTCAGATTAACCATGTCGAGGAGCCTTCAAGGGGATTGAGCTTTCTACTCTGCCCTTGCGCATGAAATCGGATCATAGACTGTTCCCCCAGTTATATTTATTACTGTTGGTAACCTTAGTGTCCATTATCTTAAGATTATTTCCTAAGGTGACGGTGAAGGAAAGATCTCACTGTACCTGGAGCAGACGTCAACTAGACTCACTTGGACTCTCTGGGGGCTTCTCTTCACATGAGATGGTTTTGTGAGGAAATTTGTGCCAGTCTGTTTCATTAAGTAGGTTTTCAGGGTAACTGTTCCAACTGCCCTTTCTGTGTTAAATTTCTGCTAAGTTGGATTTCATCACCAACTAGTGTTTTTTAGTACGGAAAGTTATTGTTTGTGTGTGGTTTGAACTCTTAGATTTTTAAGCGTGTGATTCAGCTGTTTGTTTCTTCAGAGACTTTAGGTGTTTTCATTGAAATTTTCCTTGTTTGCGTGTGATTAGTTAATATTTAATCGTGGCGGAATTGCCGAGACAATCCCGGAGACTACAAGGGAAACCCCCTGAATATTCACCAATTCAGCTTGAAGGGCTTCGTGCTCTGGTATCATCCAGTAGTGGTAGGATTAGATCAACAGAAATTGGAATTTCATCCATAGTTATCCATCCTGATCATCAAATACCTACGACATAATATATTCAAGGACCGATTTCAGTTTCTAAAGTTACTGGTAGTATTCCTGCTTCCAGTGAACTGGCCGACGAACCTGAAATCTCTAAGCCTGAAACTGAACTTTCTATTTTAGAAACATCCTCAGGATTTATTTCACCAAATTCTAGCGATCTTGGTTCACCTAGGGTAATAAATATTGTCACTGACGATCCTCCAGCTGGTCTTATTTCCATTGAAGAACTTACTAATCCAGACGAAGATATATCTCTTCCCAACTCCCCTCAATCCTTAAATCTTAGGGAGCGTGAATCTATTTTCTACAGCCCTATTCGAACTAGTGCTTGGTATCTATCTTTAACAATTTTTTTAGAAAATATAGGTCTTGCTTTTTCTCCACCTCAAGTTCCATTTCATCCTACACCCAGAGGTTACTATCCGCCATCCATTATGCCCGGAGATTCATCCATGTTTTCCCAGACACCGGAATCATTTTTACACGGTGGTCCTTCTGTTCCTTCGGGATATCAAGCTCTGTCTGGTACTTTCTCGGGAGCAACTCCTCAACCCATTGAACAAATGTTGTCATCTGGTAATAGTGGTGTTAAAACTGAAACGTTGAACACATCACAAATCTATATGATGTCTGGTAATATTCTGATTCCTCAACCTCAAGGCATTCAGTTACCACCTGGAGGGCCAATATAGGGAAATCCATTACCGTCCGGGGGGCAACCTCAAGGTAGTCAATTACCGCCTGGGGGGCAACCTTCAGGTAGTCAATTACTGCCTGGGGGGCAGCCTTCAGGTAGTCAGTTACTGCCTGGGGGGCAACCTTCAAGAAGTCAGTTACCGCCTAGGGAGCAACCTCAAGGTAACTTTTTCCCAGGACAAACTCTGGAGTCATATTATTTTGGGGGACAACCCCAACGGCAGTACACACCTCAAGGGTATCAACCTTCAGGACAGTATGTGCGCCAAGGTCAACCTCAAACTCAATATGCTCCTCAGAGTCCTTATCAACCCCAGCTTCAGTACGCGCCTTAGGGTTATCAACCTCAAGGTCAGTACCCAATTCAAGGTTTCCAACAACCTTTTGGTTAGCCATCTATTCAAGGAGTCGGAAATGTACCACTTACTTATCAACCCTACGTTCAACCAGGTTATGGTCCTTACGTTCAACCTTCTGCGAGACAATACCCCGGAATGAATATGGTGTGGGATCCATCCCAATATCAACAGCCTATGTAGCCTAATGTGCAGTTGCCTTATCAACCTGGACAGCCTTTAATTTCTGGTCCAAATCAGCAACCTGTCCAGCTTACTATTCAATTTCCTGCACCTGGCCCTGTTCAGCAAGCTAGTCCTAGTTCACCTAAGACTCCGCCTCAAACTGATGCAACTGTTGCTACGCCTGTTCAACCTGTAACACCTGCTTCTGGAGTATCTGTAACCCCGAGTTCGTCTACCCCTGCATCCGTGCAAATCCCTCAAGTCTCTGTACCCCAGTCAGGATCTTCGATTTTTGACTTCGGTGCAGATGCCTATGGGACAAGCTGGTACAAGTACAGTTGTCACAAGTCAACCACAATTCATGTATCAACCGTACCAGGGGAAACCACAATTCGGTCCCTACACACAAAATCCAAACTATCAGTATCAACCGTACCCTGGCTATACTTATCAAAAGCCTCAACAACCCCAGTTCGGTTCGGTTAATCCTGGTTTTCCAGGAGGTTATATAATTCCTAATGCTAATCCGATTCCCAGTTATCCTGGGTATCCACCTCCTGGAACTGCTTTGGCTACTCAACGTTTTCGCGACCCTAACCGTCAGTTACCATTTATTGCAACTTTGGATTTACCTAATTTGACGCGCCTTACAAATGATCTAATTTTCTATTATCAATACTGGCCGCCAATGTCGCATAAGTTTCCAAGTGATATACCAAAATTCGAAGGTAAGTCAGGAGAGGATCCATCAAATCACGTCATGACTTATCACCTTTGGTGTGCGTCTAATTCAATCATTGATGATTCGATTCGCTTACGTCTTTTCCAAAGAACTCTTATTGGTCTTTTAGCCAAATGGTACATTGGCTCGTTTCATAACTTCAGTCAGTTAACAACTGCCTTCTTGACTCATTTTCAGTTGCCAGTCAGATATGACAATGGCACGGAATTATTAACTTCGCTGAAACAATCCTCGTCTACGTATATATCTGATCATATTCATGAATGGCGACGTAGGAGACGTTTGGTAAAAGTTTATATTCCGGATCAAATTTTGGCAGAATGGTTTGTTAAATCATTGTTACCCAAGATTACTGAATATGTAGCTAAGGCTGGTGTTGCTACTGAAGAGCAAGTAATTGCTCAAGCTCAGTACCTTGACCTCGTTTATACGCAGTCAGGTACTTTACATGAAAAAATCCCAGACCTTCCGAAACAAGGTCAAATAGTTGCTGCTCCTTCAGGGTCTCATGCCGTGGATGGTATGATTGGTACAGTCAATACTAAAAGTAAGAAGAAATCTTCAAAGAATTCTTCTCCAATTATAACTTTACCTGATTCCCCGAAAGGAGAATCTTCCCCTGAAGTTTCTGCCGATATTCATGTTGTGGAGACATCTACAGCTAAATCTAAATCCGGTAGTAAAAAGAAAGGGAAGAATAAAAACAAAAATAATTCGAAAGAAAAAATTGATAAAAATGAATCCAATGATGAAAAATGTAAACCACATTATCCTTGTTACATTTGTGATGAAGATCATTTTACTAAGGAATGCCCACATCAGACCGAGGTTGCGAAATTCGTCAAAGGTTCACAACCTGCTGTCTTGAAGGATCCCTTTCCGACTCAAGATAGTAAAATGGTTGGTTCTACCTCGACTGCTTTAGAAGAGCCTATTTTGATGATGTCTCATGTAAGGATTGTGACGCGATCGCAAGATTATGGTACTAAAAATACTTTGATGGTAAAGAAGCAGAATCTTCTAATGCAAATAAATCAACTGCACCTCCTCCTGTTTCTGGTCCGCTATAGATCGAGAAAACAAATCCAAACTTAATAATCAAACCGCTTGCAAAAGGTGTTCTTCGTAAATCATCTTTCAATCCACATGCGAGAGCTGCTCAGAATTACAACATTGTTGAAGACTTAGCTATTTCCCCTTCAGCAATGTCAGCTTTGGAAGTGCTGCAATCATGCCCAACACAGCGTAAATTTCTTTTGTCTGATATAGGAGCTATCGATGTTTAGGATTCTAATCTTATAATCTTTGATTTAGAAAATAGTACACCTCATCTACCTCATCAGATGGCTTTCCAGATACCAGTGTTAGTAAAAAACAGACCGATCTATCGGACTGTGATTGATGAGGGAGCTTCAACGTGTATTATGTCAATTCAGTGTTGGAAATCACTTGGTTCTCCTACACTTAACCAATCTTCGACGATTCTTAAGGCTTTTGATGGTCGAGGTTTCCACCCTTTTGGTATTTTGCAGGATCTACCCATAGGGGTTGAAGGTAAAATTGTAAATCTAGATGTGGAAGTGGTTGATGCCCCTCTTGATTACAACCTTCTTCTGGGTCGTAGTTGGTCTTATGCTATGACTGCTATTGTCTCTTCGGTCTTCCGACTCATAAAATTTCCATATCAAGGAAGGATCATTACAATAGATCAGTTAACTTATTTTTCTTCTGACCCAGCCTCTACAGAAACAATCCAGCATGTTGGTAAAGCGACTATCCCATACAAGGATGTTGGAGTAGGTTTAATTAAAGATTCTGGTTTGTTAGGAAATTTTTCCATTCCTCCTCCTAACATATCGCCTTCTGTTGCAACTATTCATATGATTTCGTCAGACTCTGTTATTTTTTATGATCCTTGGATCGTACCTTCCGAATCCGAGTTAGATTCAATTGATGGCATGATGCCCTTGAGTCCATTTGAACTTGCATACCAGGCTATACAGTTATTTTCCGACCCCTCTTCAACCGAAATTAATCCAGTGAATGGGATCCACGAGGAATCACTTTCTATATCTAGTTCAGCTACAATGGCATTTCCTGAACCTATTCATTCTGATGAGCAGATTCATGAATTATTGTCTGTTGACGATTTACCATGGGAAGATCTACATCACCGATCTTCGTTTTTACCTGAACTAGATCATTTTGAAGATGATTTCGCTTCAATTTTTACTGCTGAATATGTCAAAGAACCGCAGAATCCATTGAAAAATCCTGATTCTGAGTTAAATTTGGAAAATATTTCTCGAACGATTCCAATTGACATTTCAGTAAAACCTGGAATAATTGAAAACATTCATATAGGTGCTTCCTGTACTGAAGAAGAAATTCAAACTTATAAAGCCCTATTTCAAGAATTCCGTGATGTGTTTTCCTGGTCCTATGAAGAAATGCCAGGAATTGATCCGTCAATTGTCGTACATGAAATCAAGACTTACCCGGATGCCAAACCTGTCCGTCAACGTCTACGTCAAATGCATCCTAGAAAAGCTGCTGCTATCAAAGCAGAGGTTGAAAAATTACTTCGTGCAGGTTTTATTTATCCGATTCCCTTAACGGATTGGGTATCTAATATTGTTCCTGTGACTAAAAAACAAGGAACGATACGAGTATGTATCGATTATAGGGATATTAATCGAGCTTGTCCTAAAGACAATTATCCAACTCCCTATATCGATCAAATAATCGATGATTGTGCCGGCAGTGAAATGTTTTCCTTTATGGACGGCTTTTCAGGGTATAATCAAATAAACATACTCCCTGCTGATCAGCCAAAAACAGCTTTTATTTGTCAGTGGGGGACATTTGCTTACTGCAAACTACCCTTTGGATTGAAGAACGCTGGAGCAACTTTTCAACGGGAAATGTCTTATGCGTTTCATGACATTAAGCACATTGTGCAACCGTATCTCGATGATTTACCTGCTCATTCATCACGCAGGGTTGACCATCTTACACATTTACGTGCTATCTTTATGAGATGTCGGCATTATCGAATTCGGCTAAATCCACACAAATGTTTTTTTTGCGTTGAGTCGGGTCGTTTACTGGGATTTGTTGTCTCAAAAGCAGGTATTCGAGTCGATTCGTCGAAGGTCGAAGCTATTGTCAAGTTACCTCCTCCTTCAACTTTACGCCAACTCCAAAGTTTGCAGGGGAAAGAAAAAATTTTACGTCGATTTATTCCTAACTACGCCGAGCTTACAAAAGGTTTTACCCGGTTGCTAAAACAGAACATTCCATTCTTTTGGGATAAGATCGCTGATCGATCTTTTGATGCACTTAAACACGCGTTGACCCATGCACCGTTATTGCATCCTCCCAATTACAACCAGGATTACATTTTATATCTCGCCGCTTCTCATTCCACTATTGGGATGGTGTTAGTTCAGGAAGATGAATCTCATACTGAACATGTGATTTACTATCTTATTCGAAATCTGCATCCGACTGAGATTAAGTATACGCATGTGGAGAAATTGGCTTTGGCAGCTGTTCAAGTTGTCCAACGATTTAGACATTACATATTGTTACGCAAAGCCACAGTAATTAATGATTGCAACCCTATGAAGTACATTTTGACCAAACAGTTGCTAGGGGGAAAATATTCCAAATGGATAGTCATCCTGCAGGAATTCGACTTGGAATTTGAAAAATCCAAGGCGAAGAAATCCTTGGTATTTGCAGAACTAATGTGTGATTTCCCCTCTACTGATACTGAAACTGTGGCAGAGCAGCCCATTGCGGACGAATCTTTGTTTCTTATCAGTACTCTTGATCCATGGTATGGAGATATTATTGTTTATCTCCAAACCCAATCTTTTCGGCCTGAAATCTCGCGATCTCAGCGACGGAAGATACGTTTCCAATCCCAACAGTATAATATTATTGGTGATACACTTTATCGTCGCGGAGCGGATTCTATTTTCCGACGCTGTCTTATTCATGAAGAAGCTGAGAGTCTTAGTTTTTTCCCAAAATTGATGTTCCTTATACCTCATACATCACCCAAAGGATCTATTAACCTTACTAAATCGGCCCTGCAATACACTTTTTTTCATCATTTAGACACCCTTGACTTCATTTGACCCCATAGCCCTATGGATTTGATAACCTCTCATTCCACCTATCCTACTTGGCCATCTTACCCCAGCCCAAAACAAACAAACAAACCTACACTTAATAACTAGCCTAAAATCAATCATCCAAAGTGAACAAGTTCACATCCTTTGCATAATAGAGAGAGCCCTCTCTGAGTCCAGGAAGGCTAGGTCCTAGGGCTCCAAATACTGGTCTGATGTTACCCTATCATTTGGTCTACCAATCTACCAAATCACGGGACTCTAACAGGTTGAATTTGGGTTCATGAATTTACATGTTGGAAATTATTTTATTTTGAATTAAGGTTGAATTAACACACATATATATATATTCAAACCTTATTAATTCCACATATATTAATTCAATTCCAAATTTGGATTTTATGTGATCAAATTGAATTTTATTCTATATTCCGTATGTCAAAGTTTATATGGTGGCCATTTAAATCAATTGTAAATTCATTAACTAAGGTCCAAGAATATAAATAGGATGGAATATTATCTGGTTTGGATAAATTCAATTTAAGCCAAAGTTCGTTTATATGGAGCGATATTATATGGTTGGTTTGAATCTAATGGCACGTATTGTTTGGTAACTAAAAAACAATGTATGGGGGTGGAGGTTGGGGTTCAACCCCGTGACCTCCCCTAAACCGCTAAAACCCCTTCACCAACAAACCACACCCATGTCACTTGAAAGTTATGTTCACCACAGTGTATTTAAATGCACAGTGGGATCCGAGGGCATAGGAACAGAGCAGGCCAACCCTCCTCCTCATGGAACTGCACCATATGGCCTTATACAAGTGCCCCCGTTAATCGTGCTTAGTGAGAACTTAGCCATAGTTAATCCACACTTATTCGATAATTAATCCTATAGTTAACTTGGAGGATTTTTAGTGGAATGTCTGAATTCGAAGCTGCCTCCAACTTTGGCAGGGTTAACAAGCAATTTTTCACATTTAGAGGCAAAATCTAGGGGAAAATTTAATGGATCATATATTGAGCAATTTTCGACCAATTTGGGCTCATGAATAGTCATTCCTAGCATATTGTCATGCTATGAATCCATTGGAATAGTTTTCAGAGGCAAAGGAGGAAATCTACAGGTGTTTTTGGTCACTTGAATAATTTTAAAGCTTAGGTCCACCAGGAGGGAAGGTCATGCCCAGATCAGCTGAAGGCCAAATGGAGTGAATTAATAGTAAATTTTTGAGTTATTTGATGATATAAACACAATGGTATATTTTTCATAGGTGTTGGATCACATATGAATGTGTTTGTGTCACTTTGGATATTAAACAAGCCCATGGCCACTAAGATGGGAGGTCAAGCCTAGAGGAGCTAGTAACCAAATTCAGAGATTTGGGGTATTTTATTGTTATGAAGCCAATGGAACAGGCTACAAATCCATTGGAGAAATACTTGTGCTTGTAATCAGACATTTGATTCATAATCCCAAGATGGCCTAGCTAGTTAAAGCAGGTCCATGGAGATGTAGCCCAGGAGGGGTGAACTCCATTATCATCCATTGTGTTATGCGATTGTTGTGAGTTATGTTTTTGAATTTCATTTGCTATATATGAGTTTTTAAAATCTAATTAACTCATAATTTGATCATCAAAAACACATTAAACTAAACACATAAACACCTTCACAAGTAGTTAACATGAGATGATCCTAATCCCACATTTTTAATACTGATGAGGGAGATAACATAGAAATTAATAGTTTTCCCATATTCATATCAAGGTGGGTGAAATGTTCATCATAAACATTGGGTATCAGGGAAAATTTTAAGGGTGAATTTTAGCCCAAGGCCGAATTTTAAAGGGTTTTAAGTTTTAGAGGGGCGAATTTTTTATATAAAACTCCTTTTATATAGTTTTATACAGTTATCCTTATAAATATTTTAAAAATAATTAATTATTAACCTTTAGCCCAGAAACATAAATATGCATAAACATTAAAACTTGGAATTCGCCTCCCGATTTTCTGGTTTGGAGTGGATTTGAATTGCATTCACCTTGGATTCACTAGTTGAAGGGGGATTGGAGTGACATTCGCCCCCATTTTTACTGGAGTGGGGCTTCGAAGTTGGAGATGATTGGAATTCGCCACCATTTACTTGGTTGGACAGGAACTGGAGTGATATTCAGCTCCATTTTTTTATTGGTTTGGGGCTTGGAAGTTGGATCCTTTTAGGGTTTGCATCATGAAATGTGTGTCGGATTATGTGTATCATGAAATGTGTTGGATTATGTGCAAGGAGGCCAATCGTGGCATAGAAATAAGATTAAATGTACCAGATTATGTGCAGGGAGGCTGATCGTGGCACAAACTGATTTCTGCGTCTCCCCACTACTGTTCGAAATCCAGTTTTGGTGGGCTTTCTGTGAAACGATAGGTTGCCTTCGCATAAATTGGGTAACAATATGATCTTTGGCTCATTGTTGGGGTAATAGCAATGAAAATATGGTCAAGCAAAGCAGGAATTTTGAAATCCAGTTTTGTTGGGCTTTCCCTAGGGTGAAACAGTGGACTGCCTTGGCATAAATTGGGTAACGATATAATCTTTGTCTCATTGCTGGGGTAATAGCAATGAAAATATGGTCAAGAAAAGAAGGAAGAACAGATTCAACATAGTTAAAATTTCCTTTATGTTGATGGCAATCAACCCTTGCTGGTTTCCTTCCTGTCAAGTCCTCTGGTAGCTCGTTCACAACATGTACAAAACCTTCCATTTGTTGAATAAAATAGTCTACATCAAATATATCTGCAAAACCACTTGTATCATTCCAGTATGAAGCTACTTCAAAGTTTGGCAGAACAAATGTTGCATTTAATAAATGAGCAATGCCAACGCCATCACATAAATCTCTTCGCATCTGATTGAGACCACCATAGCATTCCACTTTGATGTATCCATTTCTCTTCTATGGTAGAGGTGTTAAAGGCTTGGCTTTCCACCATTGGCAGGGCTTCCAGTCCACAATACGCTGCTCCACATTCCAGATATCTACATATTTTCTCATATTGATCATCAACATGGGTGAAAATGGGATAAAATGTTGTCCAGGAGATAGCATTGTTGACAAAAGATTAACAACAAGGATGGAGATAACGAGGGCTGCCAAGAATACACCTGAAATTGCTTGCTTCAAGGCATCCATGGGCATAACCATATGATAACTTGTAGAAATTAATCTAGCAACATGTGAGTTGGAGTGTGCGCGAGGCATTGCTGTCACCGTTCCCAATTGTACAGATCATGTTGAACTCCTATGAGCATGAATCCATTGAATTTAGGAGGGATGTGATGTTAGGATTCAAACATTTTGGATGAGACCTAATGCTCAATGCAGTAAATTCCCCTAAGAATATTGTGGGAAAAACTTTGTTGAACCCTTTTGATTTGTTTGGAATCATATCATTTGAGTATGAAGATAATAGCTCAGAAAATGCAGCTGAAAATATGAGTTGTTCTAAATGGGTAATGCTCTTTGTTTGTTGTCATTGCAGGCATATTTAGCATATGGAATACCACAGAATAGTATGCAGAGGATGCAGTTGTTTCAAAGGGTAAATGTCTCTCTTAAATTATTCTAGACATGAGATCTTTGTGTGTTTTTAGAATTGTACATAAATTTATGTGATCAAAGTTCAGGCTTCTCCTATGGTTTCTCTATTCTGTTTCCTTGTATTTTGTATGATGTCTCAGATGTGCTTGGTATGGTATCTATGCCCTAATTCTAGTCTACATTATATGGTAGTTTATCTGTGGTAGTGTCTATTTAGTATGGTGGTTGAGCTATGTTTTGTAGGGATTCTCTGCTTCATTTCTAGTCTGCGTGAATGTTTCCTTAACTTTGTTACACATTATAGATGAAATACTTTGTAGGGAATCTATGCTTATCTCTGTCTCAGTCTGCTCATTTGTTTGTATGAAAATGTGTAAAGATAGCTCATTTTTTGTATAGGCATGGACTTGTATATAAAAGTGTGTTAGTAATGGTCTACTCATTTGATTGTATGATGATGTGTATTGGTGTGCTCATACATAGATGTATATATGTTCTTGTCACATATTTCTCGGGTATGGTCTGTTAATGTGCTTGTATGGTGGTGTGGACATTGTGAGACCCTATGGTTTATATTTTTTTATTGTCATAAAGAGAACCTATCACACTTGGATATGGATCCTGAACCAAAACTTAATGAGGGTCTTATAAAAAGTATCATCTATTACTAATTTTTTCATTTAATAGTTTTCTTAATAGTCTTTTTACTGCATAGTGATGTTGAGGAGGGATGGAGCTCAAAACCTCTAACGCATGGATACGGATACTTAATGATTTAGCAATTAATAATCACATCAAATCCTACTGATATTGTATTGTAGGGATGAATGAAGTTTTTAGAGCTACTATATGCTGTAAAAGGATATACATCTCAGCTGCAATTTTTAAATTTGGTTTTTTGTTTTTGGTAAAAGTATTACTGGTCATGTGTCAATAACATTAACATCTAACATATATGACCAAGTTTTTCAGATGGCTTGCTTAATTTGAGGGCTCAATTTGTAGGGTTTATTTACATGTGTCCCTTTGTCATTTTATTTCAATATCCTATTTCCTGAAACTCTTAAAACCTCAAACCTAACTTACACAAATAAAATATAAACATATATGTTTGCAAATCATCAATGTGCATCATAATTGACAATTGCATGTCTGATTATGCTGTTTGAAATTTATCTTTAGGATTCTTACAAGGTTGGGGGACATTCTATCAGTGCCAATTCCATAGAGCAATCCATTCTTTCCTGCAAGATGTCTCGTTCTGCACAGGTATTGCCACCGTCTGTAATCTTTTCTTCTTAGCAGTTTTTGTTTTATTACATAGTATCTCTTGACCACTATGAAGTACGTAATGATAATTAATCATGGGTATCATAATCTTGTTTGTACATCAAATAATTTCAAAACACTAATTAATTTTTGTTTCTTGTTTTCAGTGGCTTCAAGCACTTCTTTCTATTGGAACAAGCTTTAAAATGGGAGAGGAGCGATGTACATTTGGATGGACATTTGGTCTTGATGGTTCTGAACCACTTGTTTGTTTTTCTCTTTGCAATGGAGCACTCTATGATCCTGCGGTATGTGGAATTTTATTATGAGCTGAAACATGATCTTATTTTATTGCTTTTCCTTTTGTTATTTCCAATCAGTCCACAAAGCATCCTTAAGCTATTTTGTAAAATATTTGAATAAAATAATTGCAAAATTTGAGGTCTGAAATGATGAAATACATGCTCATATTTTTACCATGTATAAATTCATTGATGCATGCTTTGTTCTCTACGTGTTGCCAGTGAGTCCACAAGTATTACCTACTACAACAAAATTATGAGTAACCATTTCAAAAAGCAGCATAGTTTTGATGTCTCCAGCTACAAGTAAGTGTTTGTAACTTTGTATTGCTACTACTAACACTATTTTATATACAGGTCCCTATATATACAGAAAAATATGTCTAAAATGAGCTAGAAATTGCTAAAAATGAGTTTCTTCTAGCAAGAATTGGCATCCCAAATAGAAAGAAGGTCCTTCTACCAAAACTTCTTGAATGGTATGAAAAGGAGATAGGAATTGGCTCAGTAAGCTTGCTTGGTTGGGTGTGATAAAATGTGGATGAGATACAACAAGATGTTATAAATAAATTTTTTGAAAGAAAATCCTACAAGATACCAACCCATTGTATAGAATGGTTGCAATACAATAGCAATTTTAGGTATATACTAAATATGTATATATTTCATATCATACTTGATCTTTTTGTCAGAAATGAGCTTACGTTCTCATCTTCTCAAGATGGGCTTGGATTTTTTGTATTTGCCTCAATAGGCCACTTTCATATTTGATACAACAGACCTTCCAAGTAAATTGGATACCTTGAATGAATTCCACAAGTAAGGAAATTTGGATCCAACCTTTTACATGAGGGAGCACAAACTTAGTGAATAAGCTTCAAGAGTTTTGCATGGTTCCATGACTTTAGGTCCACAAAAATATTCCATAAAAAAATAACATAGGATCACATCCTTATAAATGCACAAAACTTAGATCATCCACAGAGAGAGGGTTTCTCACTTTGTATTTTACACAACCTTCACTTGCATAGCCATGATTTGCATGATTTGACACATCCATAGAGATTCTAGTTTAAAATTTCATGACTTTTCCACAGTTGATCTTTATAGATTCTACTAAGAGTCAATAGAGACTACTACATGATCATCACATGAACTACTACAAAACTCAGATCATAGAGACTACTACATGATCATCACATGAACTAATACAAAACTCAAATAATAGAGACTACTACATGATCATCGCATGAACTACTAAAAAACTCAGATCATAGATACTAATACAAATTTTGTCACGGTTGATTTTATGGGATGCATACAATGAGGACAACCTTTTTGTCATCAAATTTGTTATCACAAAGATTTAACATAGCCTTTGACCATAAGATTCAGAATTTTTAAACAAAAAAAGAATGCCATGAGTATTGTGCCTTAGATATGTCACATATGTCACAGGCCTTACATACTTTTCAAAAAGAGATGTGAGCCTCAAACTCACATGTTTCATCCTCAGCCTAATAACCTTCGCATAGGTGCCTTAGAACTTCCCTTGTGGTGCCTCATAAAACTTAGTCTTTAGTTGTTTGGATGCCCTTCTACATCTTTGGATTTCCTTATATATAGACTTTCGATCATGATCTCAGACCTCAGAATTTTAGGCCTAGAACATAAAGGAGATAATATAGGCCTGTATTAGGCCTCTCCCATAGAAAACTTTGGCTACCCTTCAGGCTTCCACGGATCTGGATCACAGAACAAGGATTCACATAGGAAATTTTGCATACCAAGGGAGCTTTGCACAGTACCTTCAGAGAATTTGCACAAAAAGGGCTAGTGAGCCACAAAAATTCAACCTTCTCAAGAGCTTCAATTGTTCTTCAACGCCCCCCAGCTCTGATACCATACTGATTTTTTCGCAAGGGCATAGCTATCACATTTTCCTTATTCAATTTTATAGCTTCAAATCATTATTAGCATCACGTAACATTTATTTCATTAAAAATTATAAGAAAATCATTCATTAACATAAAAGAGCAGTAATAAATCATAGTAGAAACACCAAGAAGCCATAAGACAAGAGACACAGAAATTAGGCATGAGGCCAGGGTAAAACCCAAAAATTATTCCTTATGAAAGAGAGAGAGAGAGAGAGAGAGTTACAGGTTCATCAATACATCATAAATAACCATAGAAAAGTAATAGCCAAACCAGTAACCAAGATAATAATCAAGTGTCATGACAAAAACCGGACACCTGAGATTTTGACCTCACTCCTAAAATTTCAGACCTTCCTGTAATTTCGTTGGATCAGAGATGCACAAGACAAAATTGATGTGTCCAAATGAGGAGAAATGATCTCCTTTATGTAGCCTTCAAGTATGGGTTGAATGGGTGCCTCTTTGGGGCCCAACCGACCTAAAACATCATGAGGCCAACTTGAAATAAATTTGGAGGCAAATTTAAAAATTTTAATTTCCCATTTCTTTTTCAAGGTGAAAATACCGACCATGGCTACCATATTTTCCAACAAAAACCTTAGACGGAAATTGATCCAAACTCCAAGAAAAAATCTTTGATGGTTATTAGAAATATTTTTTGACCCTTCTAAGAATATTTTTTTGACCCACCACTACAAAGGTAAATTAATCATTTCTTGGCACTTTTTTAGGTCACAAGACATATTTTTCCAAAAAAATAATAATGTCATGGTTTTTAGTATTTACTAAACAAAATGATTTTTTCTAGGTGAAAATTTGTTTTGGGTTTGGACTCGTGACCTTTTGGAAATTTTTTCATTTATGCTTCAACCCAATACTTACATTGAAATCCCTTGCCTTCAAAAAATATACATCAAGAAATCTTCAGCACTATCCTACTTCCTCATTCATCCAGCCCATTCTATTCAAGTAAATAAAGTGTAGAATTTCCTTTCCCTTTAAATCCCTTCACTTGTGTAAAAATTGGCAAATGAATTTGATGAAAACTCCCTTTCCTTATCTAATTGAAGGACTTTAATTCTCTTCCCTAATTCATTCTCCATTCCTTTCTTAAGTTATTGAACTCAACAAATTCAACAAAATTTATTATTAAGAAAAACATGTACATTTTCCTAAATATGTAAACAACAAGGAGAAAATGCCTTGCACTAGATACTGAAAGTGTCTTCATGAGTCCACAAAGGATCACAACAAACTAATACCAAACTTCACATTACACTCCATACTTTTTCTTCACCAAATATCTTCCAACACTATTTTCAAGGCAAGCATGTTGCAAATGCATCTTTCTCCTCCTAAACTGAAATTAAACCACTAACCATCTTAGGTTTGCTCTAAAGGGAAGTTAAGGTGCTAATAACTTTTATGCCATAAAGAAATGCTATGAATATTAATACTAGCTATCTAAGCATGTGATTTTTCCACATCAACATCTACAAGCCTATACAACCCATTATGTTTTAGCACCAATGCAATCACCTAACCATTACCTTTATCTTTCACAAAACGATTTTCAACACTAAATGAGGCCTCCAAATATGGACTCTATATTGTTATCTCACTAATTGAGATAATATTTTTATTCATATCTGGTCAATGTTATGTAATGCACATTCTCAAAAGTACACTTCTTATCATCTAAAAATTTCATTTGAACATCTGCACAATTTTCCACAAAATGCACCCAACCAAACCCAAAGACTACAGTTTCTATTTTGGATTTGGCTTCAACGAAGGTAATAAACCAATCCTTCTTGATGGTCATGTGATTTAAAGCACCAAAATAAAGGAACCAATTACGTAAAGGCCTACCTCCCACCTAAGAAGAAATTTAAAAATATATATATATACTATATATGTTTTAGGGATCTTGTTGTCAGGCTATCATAAGTTTCCTAGCTGTGCAGGTGTTTATTACTGTTGTGAATTGTGTGTGGCACTGAACTGGGATTGAGTTTAATGCACATTTCAATGCTTATAATTTTTTATAATCCAGAGCCAATTCATCCCTTTGTCTTGTCTATTATGGCCGCATTTCATGATTGAAAGTAAGATTAGGTCAAGGTTCATCTAGGGTGAAAATTGTTTCAGTCATAATTGACTTCATCACATCCATGGACAACTTGCCAGTAATTGGTATTTGGCCAGATTTGTCATGCCTATAGAACAAGATGGTTCTTTGGGTTATATTTGATTTGGAATTATAAGTTATAACTACCAGATTTGAAAATATGCATATACTGAAAATGTATCTCTCCTTGTACAAATTTAAAACAAGACAACATTTGTACAACAATACTAGGAGAGCATTGGAAACTTCTAGAGTGGAACTCCTCTCCAATCAATGGAGCTATCAAGTAATAATAGGGTGCCACTGCTACTACTTGTGGGATTCTGCTACAAACATATTCATGGCATGGCATGGGCATGACATGGGGAATGGATTTTTTCTAATGGTTCTCTTCATGTTGATGGTTATAATTTTAACAGATTCAGTAGGGTGGCTGCAACTGGCACTTATTCCTTTCAATATCTAGATTTTGAAGGCATGAGAAGGTATACTATTATGAAGAAGTGAAAATAAGTTCACCTTATTATAGTTACCATGCTATTTCTTCCTTTAAGAGCTTCATAGCATCAAATAATTTCCATAAATATGGTTGTGTAAGAGTCATGATGGTGTTGTAATGTAAATTATGTTTCCATAGTTGAACATCAAAAGTATTTTGCGATATTGTTATTGTACCATGGCACCTGGATCGGATCTAGTGTTTATCAAAATTTTTTTAATAACATGTTTTCTTTTCTTCTTGTTGCTATTAATTTCAACCTTTATACGATGCAGAACAAGTCTTTATGAAATAATAGCAAAGATCGCTAGAGGATGCCTCCAAAGGATTCCTAATTCTTAATGATTTAAGAACTTGGTAACTGACTTGGTAACTTGGTAATGCTTCAGTTGACCATTTTTAGACAATTTGTTTTGTAGATAAGGATGGTAAAATGTGAGGACAACTAAGACACATGATTTGGGCAAAGTTAAATTCATTTCTTCTGTTTATTAATCATATAACTGAAAAATTCTATATTGGACATCATCACATCTAAGATAATGTTACAAGAATAACACCTTATGAAACCCTCCATTATGCAAAATAACAATAATATCCTTTATTGATGGGAGTTAGACAATGACAACCATGATTGCATGGCAATTATAATCTTTCTTGGTAGGTAAACATGATTAAGTGGAAGTTACAATCCCATATGATTACACTGCCTATTCTAACACTCACACTTAGTTCATCATCTATGGTGTGAAATTTTTTAATTCTACGATTAAGTGGTATTTATTTTCTTGTTATCCCTCATCTCCATTGATTGGATTAGAGAACATGGATTCAATTATTTGCAGGATGACTCTTCAAGCTCCATTGATGGATAGCATGATGAAATATGAGGTGCTCCTTCTAAGGTCGAGTTTCCCCTCAAGGTTTAAAGGTAAAATAAATCAAAATGATTATGTTTAGGGTTAGCCCTATTAATTTCACATAAGAAGTATTTGTAGCAACCACTGCCCCTATTAAATTCTCTGCAGATATTTCTATTTTTTTCCATGATAAAAATGAACGGTAATCTGAGATTTTTAGAAAAAGTCACTTAGAAGATATATGAAAATGGTAGAGGAAATGGAGTTTGGAGGATGTTTACTATAGAAACCTAACAATGCAGATGGAGGTATATACCTTTTATCAAAGGTATATATAGTTTGAGTGGGTCTAATAGTTAGTAGTAGCAGGTTTTACCTAACATTTAGCAGCAAGGTATTCTTAAATTTCTTCGTACGAGATATTTCAAGGTGAATGATGCATTCATCATGTTGCAAAATAGTGTGGCATAGGGGAAGGCATTTGGAGCTAACAGTATAGTTGAAGAGGATATTAAATTTGATGATAATATGAATTCAGTGGCTTTCATGCATTGTTATGATAAAGTGGGCCACCCTGTGTGCTACAATGCTTATGGGATTTTTCAAGACAAGAAGCTCTACCAGAAGATCTTTGGAGACGATGAGAAGTTGAAGAAGTTTATGAGATGGAGGGTCCAAATTTTGGAGAAGGGCATCAAGCTCCTTGATTTCAAGCCTGTTGGTGTCAATGCCATGTTTTAGATCACAGATCTTAATAATATGTCGAAGAGAGAATTGAGAGCTGCATGAAACCAAATTCTTGCACTTTTTCAAGATAACTACCCAGAGATGGTAGCAAGAAAGGTCTATAACTACTCAAAACACAAATGTTTTTTCCTTTTTCGAGCTTTCCTAGAACAATCTATCTGAATGAATATAAATGATCAGTAGGATGATGTTAGAAGTCCTCGTAGATATGGTGTTTTGAGAATTTTGGCACACGAAAAATTGGAATTTCTTATGCATCACTAGATATTTATTACTTGACATATGGTTGCTAGTTTCAAATGGTGTCAAATTACATATATCTTTAGCCCAGATTGAAAAAGGCTAAAATTTACAATATATATTTTATGGAGAGGTTCCTTATATATAGGGATCTAATAGAGATCTTTAGGCATATCTGGTTTTATATATTTTGTATTAAACAATACAATAGTTTCCCAAAAAATATTTTAGTATGGACATTCAATTATTAGTTGCTCGTACTGTGAAAATGTAATAGTATTCCTTCAAAACCTTATGTATAATGAGTACATGGAAATTTTCTTTCCTTTTCCTTTCTCCCTTTCGAATGGCTTCAAAAAACATGTCTAGATGGGCTACACTACAAGGAATGGTCTTCCTTTGGCTTAGGTGCATGAAATATATCTACTTCATCAAAATCATTCAAGGCTTCCACTGGGCCTTTGTCTTTCTGAGGTTCCTAGCATTTTTTTGTCAGAGAAAACCACAACTAGAATGGAAACCTAGTCAATGGTTTATCACTATGTTAGTCTTACCAGTGAAATGACTATAAGCTATTGTTTCTGGTGCCTTTCCTCCAATTGTTATTTTATTTTTCCTTATTTATTAAGAGATTCTATCCAGCGATGACATGTATAAGGATTTAACACATATTTTTGTGGTGTTTCAGTAAGTGAAAAACACTTCTCTCAATTTTTCCTTGTATCAACACATTTCCAGTTTTGTTTCTTGAACCATAGTTTTTTTAATCTCAACATTGACTACTAGGAAGAAAATAAAGACCTGCCCAAGTCATTGTAAGCCTATAAAATGATCTCTAATTAATCCATTAAGATTGATGAGGAAATAAATTCCACAATGGAAGAAATTATGTCCCTAAGAAGATTTCTCTAGAGGAAAGGGGAGGAGATTCTTGGCTGGAACACAGATACAAATGGTAGTCATGGTGTTAAAGAAGGAGACATGGTGTACTTTGTATATAAAAAGGAATTATTCCAACACAAAATCCATAGAAAGATACACAATCCAATGATATAACTAAATTTTGGACAAAGGTATGTAATCCAATTTTCTGAAAAATCATGACATAAGCCTTGAAATTCAAAGGAATTATTGGTCATGAGATGTGTAATTTATGATTGGAGGTAGAAGAAAGTAGTAGTCCCCTATGAAAGAGTGCCTTTGCATCTAAGGTATGTCTTTTATGGAGTACTTGGACAAAGAAACCCATTCTAATGGTGAATAAAATGCAGGAATTGTTGTGGTGGAATCTATAGAAAACTAGGAATCTTATGACTTTTATGAGCACAATATTATCCCCTGCATAAGTATGGTTTCAGATCAAAAGAGAAAAAATAGATTCAGCGGAGGTAAAAAATTAATAATAAATAATCTCATCCCAATAAAAAGAAATTAACTTAATCAAAGAGATGAATATGTAGATGGAAACCTAAAAAATACCGCTACACCTAGGTGGTGCAAGGTTAACTTTGATGGGGCTTAGAAAGGAAGCTTGGATATAGCAGGGGAAGGGGACATAATTAGAGACTACCAAGGTAAAATAAAGTTGGTCTTCTACATATACTTCGGAGAATGAATAAACAATATGGAAGAGAACAAAGGATTATTTCAGGATTGACAAAAGAAGAGAGAATTGGGTCCAGTAAAATCAATATTGAAGGAGATTCCAAAATCTTTATATATTTTCTCAATATAAGGTTGTTAATAGTTGTGGGAACTAATGATGCAATAATTCAGTGAAGTTGTATTTTATAATTTGAAAATGAAGGTCAATCATTTGCTAGGTTGAATGGCTAATCATACAATCTTGTTGAAAAAGAAGGGATACCATTGAAACTAGGTAATGAAAAATCTTGTTGAAAAATAAGGGATGTTGTCGAAAATAGGTAATGAGGAAATGTGTAATATCCAAAAATGGGAATCACACAGCGATCCTGCTGAAATAATGCACTCCTGAGAATTCAGTGCACTAAAATGAGTTTGTAGCTCCTGGATCCCTTAGAGCAGCTCATCTAAGATCTAAATCCAAAAGGAGAGAAAAATCAAATCAAACAAGGTGGGCTAAACAAATCTCCCAAAACCTAGTCTAGCTGAAAAACACCTAAAGAGAGGGGCTGCAGCTATATGCAATGACTACTTCAGGAATAACATAGTTTATCAATTTACAAGCATGAGACCAACATGGAGGTTCATCTTTCATCTATAAATCAGAAAATTAGATCTACAATGCAACTTATACAATGTATAACAGAAATAGAAAGAATATACAAGACAAAAGCCTCAAAATGAGCTGCTACAACAACATGAAATGACAGAATAAAATTGATAATGTTATTTTCATTGCTGGAGCATGCAGTAGATTACAACTCAGACCTAGAGCATATCTGTACACAAAATGATATATCTATTTCAAATTTGTATACAAGATAAGCTCCTTTATACACTCCCCTTGGGGATCTTAGAAAAACATGAACAACAGTGAGTAGATATGAGATCTAAGTCACAGATCTGCAGAAGTATTTAGAAAATTCTAAATCATAACATATGTAGAAGATCATATCTAAACTAACATGGATTGATTGGCCAATCCACGGACACCACAGTGAAAGGAAGAATCCAATCACGAGAGATCTCTCCTCTAAAATGATGCCAAGTCTCCCTGCAACTTTTCTCTTGCAAATAACGTAGTCATGGAAGAGGGACTACGCTATAGGCTCTGAGAATTTTTTGGCCTACTACCAATGTGTGGATCTAAATCTCAAAGGGTCTAGAAAGGAATTATTAAAGGAATATATGACTTTCTTAGTGAGAAGGAGTGCTATAACTGCATAGATCTGAGAAGATCTATTCTCCACTTGTTGCAGCTCACATGGAAAACCCAATCCTAAACAGGACTATGCTGTAGATGCAAGATGTGGCTTGGCCAAATGCTAGATAGTGGACTAGACAAACAAGGCTCCTCCAAGAGCTGCTCAAGGAAGGAGGTGGGATTCCTAAACAGGAAAACCCAAAGAGGAGTGTCTAAATAGACAATAACTTCAGAAAATAATATCATCAACAACCTTTTCCTATTGTCCTCCTCCTTATTTTATAAGATGAAAGCCTTGTCAAACCCTAAACCACCTCAATGAGTTAGCTCCTTTCACATGTGGAGCCTCCATCTAAAACTGCGTTGTGTATTCATGAGGTTCATTGCACCTAGACTGCGCTGTTGATTTGGTCAAGGTTGACCCAATCTCATGATTCAAACCCATTCACACCTGCAAGAGTTTATTTACATGGCCCAGATATGTCTCTGTTTACATAGGCATTGATTTATTCATTGTTTTCAACAGTTTTACTTGTCCTCCTTTATTCATTTATTCATGAAACAAAAAATAAAACAAAGATGCATATTCCCCTTAGCTGAAGCTAAGTAGGGATATTGCAGTCCTCCCCTCCAAAAATTTTCTTGTCCTCAAGAAACTGATAGGGTGAGTGCTGCAACACTTCTCCTCCATTTGTGACATCATCAAAGATCAAGCTGTCATCAGAAGCTAGATGCTCACCAATCCAAACCTCCATGAATTGTTCCTCCAAAGTCAATATGAGATGTGAAAAATCCATCCCACAAGGAAACAATATCTCATGTGAAACAACCATGGTTTGCCTAATGTTCCCTATGAAATATAAAACATAAAACAAATGGAGAATTTTCAGCCCATTAGGCACATTCATACCTCCCATCCTCCCTCCATATATTCCCATAGAAAGTACAAGCATGTCATCAATGTATTAGAGCAAAGTAATATACAAACAAATAGAAAGGTGCACATATGGGGGTGGGTCATATTCCCACATGTGGAACCAGTGTAATGCATCTCCTACCTGCATCAAACCAAGATGTGGTAAGTGGTTTTCCCATCACTTACTTGCAGCCCATGCCATCTCACTATAGCTAAATGTGTGAGATATGTTTGGTGCCTTAGGGAAGCACCCATCATGAAACAAAATCTCCCTTTGTCCACCAAGGGAGTGGCCAAGTGCAACAATTGTTGTGGCCTCATATTTTTCATGAGATTTACAAGATATAACACTCCTCCTTGGCTCCATGGCTTGCATAAACATGGTGAGAGAATGCATACAATCAGAAAAATAAACTTGTTTTACATGAGCATATTCTTCACCAATAGTCCTCCTCATAAAGTTGGAGTGGTGCATAGATCTATCTTCTCCCTCAAGAGGGGAAAGAGAAGGTTGAATTAACTCTGCAACATAGTTATGTTTTTGTCCCATCTCCACAAAGTACATGTATCTTTGACAATGCTGATACATTTTTCCTTCAAAGCCCTCCCAATAGTAGCTCCTCGAGATGATGTTATTGAGCTTCATAGAATATTCATGGCTGAAAAATAACTCCTCATAGGCCCATTGTAGTAACTTATCCTTGAGCTTGGAGGCTCTAGATAAGAAGATCCTACCATGATCATAGATGATCCCATCTTGGACTGAATAATCCTCCTCATGTAGCAAGTCATCAAGAATCATGCATGTATGAAGATCCTTGGAATATTCCACCAACAGTTGGGACTTCCAATATGGATCTAGTTTGCCCAAAAATGATAGCACTAATAATGTGTCAACTGAAGTGGCTGCCATGTTGTTTCTCTTCTCCTTGACATCCTCCATGTCCAAGGTGTAAGTTGGAAGGCCATGCCTCCAATTTTTCTCCTCTTTGACATCTCCCGTGCCAAAGGTATGATATGGAAGGTTTCTATTCCTCCGTTGCTTCTTTGTAGTGTCAACATTCATTCTTGCAGCATCTTCCCTCAGTGTAGTATGAGATGAAAGAATGGATAGCGATGTCAAGGGAAAAATGCTTTCCCTCTATTTGTACCTTTCCCATATTGTCAGCGCTGAAGCATGGTCTCCTAATGCTCCCTTCCCCCTTGGATCTATGGAAGAAGCATTAATGCATGAAACATCTTTCACCAAACCTAAATCACGTGGTCTCCCAGGGGGTATACCACAAGATAATGATGTATCATGGTTCATTCCCATGTGAACAATAAATGGGAACATAATATGACTACTTCCACTGCGCAAATCCATCTCTAATTGTTGTGTGGAAGTATCATGACAAGGATAAGTTAGAGAAAATCCCATATCTTCTTCTTCATCACCCACCTTCTGAAAAATCTCACAGTCTAAGGGGCTCCTTTTAGATGCAGTTAACTCATGAAAACCCATCATCTCCTTAGTGTCAAGAGTCTTGATCATAAAGGATTGATCCATCATAATGTGTGTTCCAAAATTTGGATTCAGTGTTGGAACATATTTCCTCCATTGTTTTGTCTCTTTGTTTATCATCATAGACACATGATTCTCATCCTCTTCATGTATAGGATCCTTGGGGCCTTCTTGCAAAGATACAAGAACCATCTTAGTGGAAGCAATAGCTTCAACTCCATCTCCCAATAAAAATAGATTTTCTCCTGCTGTCACAGCGTTGGAGGAACCTTTCAGTTCTTCTTCTCTCTTCTCCTCATCACTGGAGCATGCCTCATCAATAAGAGATCCCTTCAATTGATCTCTTCTTGAAAAAATAACACTCATGTCTTCTCCTTGAGAAGAAGGTTCTTTCTGAAGTAGGTCCTTTTCCCTTGGAAAATCATGTAACAGATCTTCAACCCCTTCAACAATGTTGTGAAATGGAGTTATCTTCATGGATCTTCCCATCTCATGAAAATGTTATGATTTCTTGGGCTTAGTTTGCTTACCGCAAGAAATATCAGATGGCATAGATTCAAATATATTCATTAACATCCTAATGAACTTTGCATAAGTAGATCTGTTTACATTTTTCAATGAAGAAGACTAAAACAACCACCAGGAATATGCTTTACCTTGGAGGTGCAACGCTGCTATTCTTATGCATTTTTCTTCGGAAACCTGATGTAGCTGACAGTATGTGTCAATATTCTCTACCCAAGACTTGGTTGAGCTCTCAGGTGACCCATCAAAAGTGGGTAGGAAAGTTCTACCCAAGATGTGCTGCTTGCACCCTCTGCTCCTCATAGTTCTACTGGATCTTCTTTCTTCTTTGAGTTGACAAATTTTTTGGAAGATTAGATGCTCTTTGAATCTTTTATACTGAGATTCATATTCACAGAGGTAGTCACTAAGATTCTCCTCCTCTAGTGTATCTCCATCTTATTCTCCTCTTGCAAGGAATGCAAGCATGCTACAACGTTGTAGATCAGATTGTGTGGTTGAATGCTCACACACATCAAATGAAGTAGTGGGGCTTCCTTCATGTGAAAACCTCTTCAAGAGATCTGTTAGTATTTCATTCCTCACTTCCCTGACTTCTTTTTTCAGCTCATGCAAAGCTTGAGAAAGAATTTTATAGAAATCTACTCCTTTTATTCTTCCATACAAATGGGTTTCATCCTTGCTTGCTTTGTCTTTGGTGTAATAATTTGTCTTTTGTATTCTTCTATGATACCTCAGCTCTATGTCAGTGGAATTATCTCCTTCTTCTGAATACATATTAGCTCAAAGAATGCACAATATATGCCAAGAAAGATGCTTTGATACCACTGTAATATCCCAAAAATGGGAATCACACAGCGATCCTGCTGAAATAATGTACTCCTAAGAATTTAGTGCACTGAAATGAGTTTTCAGCTCCTAGATCCCTTATATCAGCTCATATAAGATCTAAATCCAAAAGGAGAGCAAAAAAAAATCAAACTAGGTGGGCTAAACAGATCTCCCGCAACCTAGTCTAGCTGAAAAACACCCAAAAAGAGGGGTTGCAGCTATATGCAAGGACTGCTTCAGGAATAACGCAGTTTATCAATGTACAAGAATGAGACAAACATTGAGGTTCATCTTTGAGCTATACATCAGAAAATTAGATCTACAATGTAGCTTATACATTGTATAATAGAAATAGAAAGAATGTACAAGACAAAAGCCTCAAAATGAGCTACTACAACAACATGAAATGGTAGAATAATATTGACAGTGTTATTTTCATTGTTGGAGCATGTAGTATATTAAAACTCAGATCTAGAATATATCTATACAAAAAATGATAGATCTATTTCAGATCTGCATACAAGATAGGCTCCTTTACACACTCCCCTTGGGGATCATAGCAAAACATGAACAACAATGAGTAGATATGAGATCTAAGTCACAGATCTGCAGAAGTATTTAGAAAATTCTGAATCATAATATATGTAGCAGATCATATCTAAACTAACATGGATTGGTTGGCTAATCCACGGATCACCACAGTGAAAGGAAGAATCCAATCACTAGAGATCTCTCCTCTAAAATTATGCCAAGTATCCCTGCAACTCTTCTCTTGCAAATAATGCAGTCATGGAAAAGGGATTGCGTTGTAGGTTCTGAGAATTCTTTGGCCTACTACCAATGTGTGGATATAAATCTCAAAGGGTCTAGAACTGACTTATCAAATGGATAGATGACTTTCCTAGTGAGAAGGAGTGCTAGAACTGCATAGATATGAGAAGATCTATTCTCCACTTGTTGTAGCTCACATGGACAACCCAATCCTAAACAGGATTGCGTTGTAGATGAAATATGTGGCTTGCCCAAATTCCAGATAGTGGACTAGACAAACAAAGCTCCTCCAAGAGCTACTCAAGGAAGGAGGTGGGATTCCTAAACAGGAAAACCCAAAGAGGAGTGTCTAAAAAGACAATACCTTCAGAAAATAATATCATCAACAAGATTTTCCTATTTTCCTCCTCCTTATTTTATAATGTGAAAGCCTTGTCAAACCCTAAACCACCTCAATGAGTTAGCTCCTTTCACATGCGGAGCCTCCATCTAAAACTGTGTTGTGTATTCATGAGGTTCATTGCACCTAGACTGCGTTGTTGATTTGGTCAAGGTTGACCCAATCTCATGATTCAAACCCATTCGCACCCACAAGATTTTATTTACATGGCCCATATATGTCTCTATTTACATAGGCATTGATTTATTCATTGTTTTCAGGAGTTTTACAGTCCTCCTTTATTCATTTATTCATGAAACATAAAATAAAGCAAAAATGCATATTCCTCCTAGTTGAAGCCAAGTAGGAATATTACAAAATGGGAAAGGACTTGAAGTGGATATTGCACATTAGTAGATTCAATGACACATGATATTTGACATTAGAATATCTATGAAGACACCCTCAAATCAGTCTGGAGGAGGATCTATGAAGTCAGGAGGATCAGTAGAGGAGCACTTACTCTAAAAAATATGAGGCCTCGAGGCAGTAGTATACAAAAATAATAATCCGATATTTCACAATGAGAGATTGTATTATAATGAATGTGTGTTATGTAGTCCCAAAATCAGAGTGTAGATCATAGGTCCTTTGCACTATAGTCAATGAAATATCATCACCACTTCATAATATTTCAAGAAGAAAGGAAAAATCGAATAATCGATTCCGTATTGTCACCTCTGAGTTTATCTTTCTAAATGGATTCACAATAACAAATGGAATACAAAAACCATATTTATAAAAATGATTTAGTTTCAAGAAAAAGCTCAAGATGTGGACTTTGAAAATAGTTATCATTTCCATAACCAATGGTGATAAGCCATTTATCTTTCTAAATGGTTTCACAATAACAGATGTTATTTGGAAAACCATATTTGTGAAAATGAGTCAGTTTCGACAAAAAGGTAAATTTGTGGACTTCAAAGGCAAAGACAAAGTATAGATATCCTAAATATTGGTTTCCATATTTATTTTCAAATCTATGGTCAGAAATTTGAACTTAATTATACAA
The DNA here is from genome assembly GCA_034641835.2 of Pinus albicaulis. Lineage (NCBI taxonomy): Eukaryota > Viridiplantae > Streptophyta > Pinopsida > Pinales > Pinaceae > Pinus > Pinus albicaulis. Next base: position 320,395,188 of record CM076582.1, read on the forward strand.
AAAATTCTATTAAAACTTTCAAGCATAGTGCATACCTATATTTTTGGCACTTTCACACACCCCAAAAACTTTACTTCCCCACGCTATAGTTGAGTCAGTGGACCTTTGTGACCTTTTAAAGTTCAGCCTCATTGCCTTTTTTCACCCAAAACTACATGGTTTAGAGATGGAGGAGTGTTTATATTCATTTCTTTGTATGGTCACAATCTGCCCTCAAGGGTTTTGTTTTTCATGGTCAACGTAATGGTCACTGTTTTTGTTTCAAAGGGAAATATCATGGGAAACCCAAGGATGATTCATCTCATTTGAAGATGGTATCCAGATTCCCAAATAATCCCATTGGCATAGATTAGTGCACCTTACCTAACAAGGTTTAACAAGGTACCTGCTAGTATGGAACTAAACAAATTCTCAGCAATATGGTGACAACCAATTGAGATATAACCCCTTTTGTTAAGGTAGCCCCCGCTGTCACATAATACAGTGAGGGAATTAGGATTTTCACAAGAAAATTATGGAGGAAACCCTTTCTTTCTATCTTATCCTAAAACTTTGAAGAAAATGAAATCACTCTATGAATGAAGTATAGTAATGGACTATTTATCTTTCTAGGATTTGAATTCCAATCTCATCAATTGTAGACTAAAGATCCTCAAACATACTACCTTTGGGTTGTGACTTCCAACTGTCGTTACCTCTGCCAGAATTCAAAATTATCTTATTTCAAGTGCAATGTTGAAGAATCTCTCCAATCTTGCTAAATGTCAAGTATTCCATATGTAATTAAGTCTTTCTGCTATATTCAGTTTGCAAGCGTGGGATTTTTTTGGGCCCTATAAGGGCGAGGATATTATACTCAGTTTATCAAATAGATAAATCACCTCTTAATTATTATTATCTCTATTTTTCAGGTGTTCATCAAATTCCCATGGTATTTCAGTGCATTGTACTCCATGTTGAGCCCTTTCTTGACACAATGTACCAAAAGAAAATTTGTAATTGCACGTGAAGGAAAAGTCACAGAGACCTTCTACAACTATGTGAAATTCATTCTCTGATGTAGTGAAAATATGCTCAACCTCAATTGAAGACTCTGATTATATATTATAGAATGAAGGATATATTCAATGAAAATTTCCTAGAAACTTATTTAATACTTGATTTTACTTGCAGATTTATATCTCTAAAGAATGTGCCTATACAGTATGGGGGAATTAGAAGTACCAAAGATGTAGATTTTGGACCTCACAAGCCTACAGTAGAGTTCTCCCTTAGATCTGGGGAGAAAATCAATCTTGAGATCGAGGGAGTGGAGGTAATGTATGTCAAAAATTGTTCAAGTTTGTAGTTTTTGTGTCAGTTCCTACATTCAAATTTATCTCTTTCGCCTTAGTTTTGTTTCCAATATACTTCCAAATTTGATGAGTTTATTTTTGTATATAAATTTAATGGGTGTTATATTTGAGATTGAGTTCATCCTCAAGATATATGTGATTGGGATTTTTCTTTGTTTTTGAATTCTCACATTCAAGCTGTCTATGTTGTTTAGGTGGGAGCAACAATTCTATCATATTTGGTGGGTGGGATGTTTCCTATCAGTTAGAGTTTTGTTTTGAGTGCACAGGGAATCTATTCAACTCTAATTGACAAGAACAGAAATTTGTCTTCATATGATGAGCCAATTTGCAATTCCTTCAAGGCATCGAAGGTAGGGAAGGTAGTTCTAATAATAGACAACTCCTCTTCAAACAAGAAGAAGGCTGCAGCCTATAGATACATGGTAAACAAGAACATAGTCTAGGAGTTCAAGCCTTGCAGTAGATTATATGTACTCAGAAATATTTCTTACATTTAGCAATAAAAAATGTTAGTATTTAGGAATGTGCCATCATGTTGGAGAAGCAAGTTTGTCACTTTGGCAGATGAAAATTTTATCTACACATGTACTACTATATAAAAGTTAATATTGGTAATAACAAAGGTTGGTTGTGTTTCCAGAGCAGATCATCACTGTGAATTCCATAGCTTTTCATGTTTGTGATTGATAGGTATATGATATACATGGTAAAGCAAGTATAAATAAAATTTATAAATATTGACCACCCCAAGGCTAGTTCATTTTTTTATTTATTGTTTACCCCATACACAAATCTATATAAATAATATTTTTAGTTCTAAAATGGAATATTGTATTACATTCCTCATCAATAAAATGTTCTTCAAGGAATGGTCTACATTCAAAGGGTTACTATATGTAAATGAAATCAATTTGTTTCCTTTGGCTACATCTTTTCTAAAAGCTCAAAATTATCTTAAAATAGAACCGATTGTTTGCTTTGTCTTTTTGGTTACTATATAGTAAGTATATCATGAATTCAGGACCGATGCAACCCAGAGAACCCAAATGAAGGGGGAGAAAAACTATATTTTAGGGTGAAGCACTTTGTATTATACATATGAACATATTCTAATTTAAGATAATGCAACCAAGTGGATTTAAATGAATGGGATATGAAAGGTGATAGGTTTGGAGAATAGATATAAATTTGGTCAATTATGTTTTGATGGATATATTTTTTTAATTAAATTTTTTATTTTATTATATTAAAGAGCTGTGACCAATTTTATTTCATGGAAATGATAATATTTAGATAAATATAAAAATTCTAATATTAGGGAGGAGTTGAAGTTGTTCACTATCTTATACTTTCACTTTATTATATTTTAAAAAAGGATTAATGCTCCTCTCACGAACTAGGTACATATTCCATAGAGGTCGTTGAATATGCATTTTGTGGATTTTTTTTTTTAAGGTTTCAGAGTTAGGCATGAAAAGAACAAAGAAATTTTCAAGATAACTCACAAAAGTTGATAAACAAACCACCCATTCTTCCAAAAAATTTCATATTGCCTCCAACTTTATCACCTACATCACCTTTAGCTCGCATGGAAGATGTATCCCCACTCCCCGGCATTACTTTACACCTCTCGGTGCAAATGCTAGTACTACTTGATTTTCCATGCTTATGTGGAACATGATCAAGAGAAGGAACTATAACAACAATGGATTTACATGAAAGCTTTATAATTTTTTCAAACATGAAAGTTGTGATGCGTTACTAATTTTCTTCATTATTTTATAGATCATTACATGTCAAACTAACTTTACTCCTTGACTAGCATTGCATTCAACATTGTGCACAAGTATGATTTAAATGTATAAATCAAAAGTATGATTTTATCAATATTTGATAATGAAATTTGAATACATAATACAATACATAGGAGTGTTATGGCTATGAAGTTCAATATGAAATAATCTATTGATTCTACTATTACTATTATATAAGGGGTGCTCTTCCAATGGCCATTTATTAGCTATGCAAAGAAGGCTTTGTGGAATTTGTATTTACTATAAGATTGTGTATAGCTGAGTTGCAGACAACTAAGTAGAATTTGGTAGGAAGTTTGGAGTATGTGTAATTCATAATGATCTTGTCTTCTCTTCATTGATGACTTTTATTTGTGTGAGTTTTGACCCAAGCCATTTCATTATCAATGTGTCAAGGCTCAAAACTTGACCTATATGTCAACTACTTCTTATGATCGTTCCTAGGAACATGAATCCTAATTTTTGCAGGTTTAAAATTTATCACAAGTTTGCTCTATTGTGTTCGAATTTGTGGAGGTTATCTCAAAATTTATTTAAGGTACCATGGATCTAAATTTCTTATAAACTTTCAACACTATAACAAACTTTGGTGCAAATCGTTGATCAATTCTCACATGGTTAGGGTTATAGATGCTATTGAAAATTTTGTGTGCATGCATAAGAGTTGGGTGCAAATGCACAATGTTGTGTAGCATTAGTGTGATAAATATGGGATAGTGAAAAAAATATTTTTGAAGATTAGTCTAAGTTGACTTGTACCTAATCAAATCAGTCAAGTTGCTTGTTGGTTGAACGGTTAATTGTTGGTTCAATGGACAGAAGATCTTGCAGGCCCAAATACCAAAGGGAAAAATGGAGCCCATCATGGGGTTCTATTTGTAATTCTCCACAACTGCTACCTTCCATGCTTCCTCAAACTCCTCTCCAACCTCAATATCAATGCTAGTAGTAGCATGAGAAATTAGACTATGCTTAGCAGAACTAGAAGAACGTGTTTTCCAAACTACATGAGAACTACTTCCCTCACGAGTCACCATGTGCCATGCTTGGTATTGGTGGTTCGCTTCGTTCAAATCTTGGTTCAACTACCATATCTTCATTGGAACCAACACCCCGAACTCCACTAGACAATGATTCACCATTTTGTACTAGTGATTCGCCATTTTTACTGGTGATTCACCATGATTTTACAAGATAATATAATCTCGTGAGAGATTCACCAAAAAAATTATATATAAATATTATATTATTAATAAAATCTCCTTCCATTTTTCCTATGTATCGTGGGGATTCAACCATTTATTATACATATAAATTTAGGGGGGTTCTTAAAATTTTCCCTGTTGGGTATATCAAGATACACAAGACACAAAATATTTCATAAAAACCATGCATAAATGGATTCAACACCCTAAGAAAACCCTGAAGACACTCGAACTTTGAAAATTAAACAACTTAACCTTATGATTCTTAAAAATATCTATAGAGTTTTGGTATTGACTAGAAAAAGTGTTAAATGACCAATTCATTTATTATTTAGATTGTGCATTTTTATTTTATATAATCTTATTTTGAAGTTACTTTCTATTAATTCGATATAAAAATAAATTTGCTTCATGTTTTACGTGTAAATATTTATAATAAAAATATAACTAATACAAAATAAATTATGAAGTGATATAGTTCATACCTTCTCTAAAGGTGTACTAATAACTAGCAATTTCCCTTAAAGGTGTAAAGGTACACAGACGGAATGGAACATTTGGAAGATCATCTTGCCATGAACAAAGCCCACCACTACTAAATGTGTTTGCTTAAGAACCGCCAAAATATCCAATGAAAGCATCATTAATAGTTTCTCTAAGTGGAGCTAAATTGCTTATTGATAAAAATATATAGCTAAATCTATATATGCGTCAATACATGGATTCAAATATTTTTGGTAATATTTTTCTAAACATTGCTTGATTAATTATATATCACAATGAGTATATAAAAATTTAAAAGACCAAAATCTATTATATTTGAACGCGAGAGATACAAATAGAAACCACTGCATAATGTGACAAGAACTGATGCACCAATTGGGCCTTCCATTTACACTAATTAAATTTTTTTTCCCCATAGGACAAGTTTCTGACTAAGGGAAAATTCAAGGGCCTATCTTTAGTATTTTTCATGATCCAAATCAAAACTTGAAGTACACAAAGTGCCAAATGAAATTTGACCTTAAAGTCAAGCTTTAGTTCATTATTGTGTAGATTTTGCAGTATACCCTGTGTCTAGGTGCAGACTAACCTCAAAATCTAGATGTTAATTGAAATATTTCACAAATCCCATTTTACAACAAGTATCCACAGTGGCCACTTAAATATGCAACAAGAATCTTAGAAATCATACATTCTTCATACTCAACTGAACTTAAAAGTACCCACAAATATTCAAAAATCATCAAGAACTATAAGTTCTTAAACAAGAGATCATCCATAACAATCCTTTCTTCATGCACATTGAAAATACATATCATTGGAAAACTGATATTGACATCAAATAATCTTCCAAGATATCATAAAATGCCATGAATTTAAAGGAAACTTTCCAGTGAAAATACATAGGTTGGCATTACAAATTAATATATACACAATTTATTGAGGGATCCGATCCTTATACACACATAATTTTCCAAAGCAGGTTAACATAAGGATGTGAGAGTCACCTCAAATTGAAATAAAATTTGATAGTTAGAACTTTGGGCCTATCTATAACCTAGATTGTGGGAAACATCATCTTTTCCTTTTCTTTGGGACCCCGGAAGTCTCTTTTGAATTTTAATTTATACTGTGGTACCATGTCCCGAGAAGCTTCCTTTATGAATATGATTTTTTTCCCATCATTGATTTTTATGCAACCCACCATAATTATCTTGCTATGTGATCATGGGAAATTTCCTAATACTCATGCCCTTTTGAATGACACTTCCAACTCCCTTACCTTAATCCTAGTTCTTAGAGCGGTAAAATATGAATAATACAAGATTCATAAATTTTGGATTTTGTGTGTTGGTATTTGGATTTGTACCCAGTACATCTATAAAACTCCTAGAGAGTCCCTCTTCTTAGAGAGGTTCATGGACCATGACATCGTTGGTCATTGGAGAGTGGATTTGCATCACAGATCTGGGAATTGATAGAGATTTTTTGGACACCAATCAATGATGTAGTATTTGCAGATCCCTCGTTTATCACTTAGATCTTTGTGAAAAATCAAAATCTAATCGCTTTCTATACTTTGACACGTGGTAAAAAAAATATTAGATGAAGGAGGACGAAAATGAACCTCTTTGATTAGATGGATCTGCCCAGTCAATCTCATCTTAGGAACACTTTTGATGTAATTAGATCTAATTTACAATTAATAGTTATATATATGGATTTTATTTTTGAAATATTTAATTTCCATTTACTTGTAAAATATATAATTCAATCTCATTTTATAAGTTCTATGAATAAATAATATTTTATTTTTCAATTCTTTTTACTTATTTAAAAAAAAAACTCATTATTTATATAATGAATTATATTAAATTTAACTTTATTATGAGTTTTTTTTTTTATAATAAATAAACTAAGACGTAACATTTATTCTTAACCAAGATCACACATAAAACATTTCATTCCAATTAAATTGAATTACTATATTATAAACAAAAATAATAATCAATATTGTCAAAGGCCCACTAGCACAACTAGTTGAGGATGGACTTTCTCTGTAAGGCAAGGATTTAACCTCTTGGGGTGTGGTTGTGCCTTGTGCTAGGGGGAGGCGACATGCTAAAAAATCTAGTCAGCTAAGGGCTACTATGGCCTATACTGTGTGCGATCCAGATCCACGGGTGACTTTAAAGACTTAGATGCCCTAACTCTTCAAGCAAAAATCAAACTTGGAGAATCACAAATAAATTGACAAAAATAATAATAATAAATATTAAGTAGTAAACTTATCTACATTGGATACAGACAAACATTTATTCTGGGAAATGTAACATGCTTTCCAAACCCTATGGAATATTCAAAACGGTAAACCTTCACAGAATATTCTCTTGTGATTGTCAACTTATAATAATGACCATGTCGTACCATATTGGCCCATTATTAATGGAGTAATCTACCCAGGCGAAGGAATTGCCTGGATTTTCTGGGGAAATTTTTTTATTTTTTCACCAAAAATTTCTCTGCCCCCTTCGAGGTCAATCACTCCGTATTCAGATTCTCTGGCGATGTGATGTCACATTCGACAACCCATCAGCTAGCTTGTCAATTTACTGAGTGGGTGGGGAAAAAACAAACAACTAGAGCCTCCAAATTGAATAGCTTTGAAGCCTGAAACCATTCCCATGCGTAGGTTGTTGCTACTTCATTCTACCATTCGAAGCCTTGAAACCATTAAATCATTGTTGTTGCGATTTACCTCAGTGGAAAGATTCCAATTTTTGTTGAACACCATTCATTGCTGTAACTAACTAACACCATTTAAAAATAACTTACCATTATATTAATTAATTGGTTAATTAGTTGTATAAATATATTAAATATTTTATAAATAAATAAAATAATAAAATAATAATAATAAATAAATAAATAAAAATTAATTAAATAAATAAATAATGGAATAATTACTTTTTCAAAGTCAAACTAGCTGTTATCCTAATGGCTAGTTGAGCCATTTCTACATCTATTTATACTTAATGTCCGGATCTGATCTCTCACATGGTCCTGATGATGAACCACATAGGTTGGTTCGAAACGCGTCGACCACGTTCCATTGCATGTGATTATTATCGAAAGAATTTTTACTAATTTACTGATGTTGTTTAGAAAACATTGCATTTGATATTATTCCAATTGTATTTATGAAAATTTATATAATATTTATATATTTATTTTAATAAAAAATAGTTATTTTGATTGAAGAGTTGTGAAAAATTAATAGCTATGTTTGCATGTTGCATTATCTTTTATTATTATTTTTAAAATGATTTTTTATGTCAAAAGATACTGGTTCCAAACTCCCTAGGGAAAAATATAGCTATCATTAAGTGCAATTCTTGAGTGATTTTGATGGAATTCTCCTTGAGTGGATGCTACTTAAATAATCTCAATGCTCACCTACTCTAAACAATACATCAAAAAACTCACATACTCTAAAAATTCAATGCTGATATATTCTAAAAAGAATCACTCATCACAATGTTCAGCTAATCTAAAATGTGCTCAAATAATCTAAAAGGAATCATGAGAAGTGCTCTCCAAAGAGTCGTCGTTGAGCTCACATGCTCTAAAAGGAATAAGTCTTTAATTGTGTAACATTACTATTTCAAAAAATTTGTATTTTTTTTTTCTTTTTTTTTTGTAAATTTGTCCAAATATTTCTATTAATAATTGAAAATATTACTTGAGATATTGTAATGAGATCTCTTCAATCCATTAGAAATTCTGGAGTAAGGTGAGTTCACCATACAAGGTCCATAGAGTAGAGCACAATAAACAAGCTTTAACAAAAAGTGACCAAAGGTGACTCCACCATATAAGCTACATAGAGTAGGACACTCTTGACAAAATTTAAAAAGCAATGAATACCTAACATCATATCGAAAATTTTTTTGTTTATAGACATAAAAAACAGATGAGTATGAACTGTAAACATACTAAAAACCATATAGAATAGAAATATTTAAGTAGAAACACATGAGCATGTAGGTTCCTTCGACCTTCAAAACTGAAATTGCTTGCTTGATGAAAATTTTAGTTGAGAATAATAATTGGTGAGCATGGGGAAGAATTTGCATGCGAATTGTTTAGAGGCAGATCAAGGTTTAAGTGAATATTGTTGAGAGGCATATCATTGATAACTTCTACCTCTTCCTGATGGTCATTTTAATTAGTGTCTGAGTTTGAAACTACAAAACGTTCCACATGAATCAACCTTACCATTATACCATCAAGGCTATATTTGATGTCCCACAATATGCACTTTATCTCCCCCTAGCCAATAAAGAGTTTGTAGTTATCAAATTCATTATCACAGATAACGATGCTAAATATATTACTAAATTTGAAAATCAAAACATAAACAATAATTTCCCAAGATCAAACTTCTTCAAAACATTATCATATATGCCTACATGATCACTAAGATAACACACAAATATAGCCCATACTATGTACAAGGGGGTCATCTATAAAACTTATCCCTTCAACTTTACCTTTTACCTTCAACATCTACAGTTTTACCTTATTTCAAAAGTGTAAAAAAATATACAACTTTTAAAATAATAATAAAATAATGATGTTACATAAATTAAACAGGCACCATTTTTAGAATAGTGATATAATATGATGCTATATACATATGTCATAACTTAAATTTATTTCATAAATGAAAAAAAAAAATCCCCGATGGGGGTGCTTTTCTGGAAATTGATTTCTTGTAGGTGTTATAACTGACTCACAACATGTGTTATTCTACCAACATAATTTTCCGATCATGGTAATAACTTACATGTGTGTTTTTTGTATGAATAAAGGATCATTGGCCCTTTGTGTGTGAACCATGCCCTACACTTGGACTCTCATGGAATGGGTGTGGCGCTTCCACACTTCATGTATTGGGGATCACCTGTCTAGGGCCCCTGAAATTAAATCCTTGCAATTGGATTTAGATGTTTTCATATGCTTTAGGATAATCGACAATGTTATTCCTTCTATATGCTTGGATGGCGAGCTCATTCCGTGGTAGATTGGTTACAGGAAGAGAACACTATGACAGGTGAGTTATACTCATTTGTGAGCTTGTCATGCAACATTACCTTGGGATGGTTTAGATAAACCTTAACCAGGGAACTTGGCCCTTGCCATACAATATATATGGCTTTCATATCATTCATCATACCATTATTTTCACATCTATAATACATTATATAGGCCTTACGTTTCTCGCAAGGTGGTGGAAATATGGTACCTTGGTTGTTAAGGTCATGGTAGCTCATTGTCTCCAAGCCTCTTCTTCTCTTTAAAAATGGTTGCTAAATCATATGGGCCTAATAGTGTTTGAAGGTCAGTTACCACTTACATACCCTCCATTCGTTTCACTAGTTCTTTGTCGTGGTCATTCTCATTGTTGGGTCTCTTAGTGCTTTGTTAAATAGGGGCGTGTTTTTTCTCAATGTCCTTTGTTTTGTTTTTTCACAATGCAGGGATTGGTCTGTCCTCTGAATTGGTGGAAATTTTATCCCTTACGTCCATACAAGTCTCTGACCCAGCCACAATTTCTTTTAACTTCCCAATGCTTGTCTGTGGGGTTTGGTATTCTGGTACATTTTCCATTTGGTTATGAAACTAGTTTTCGTCTTTCCCAACCTTTGTCGTTGCAAGTTTTCACAACTTTTTTACAATCATCACAATGGTTTTACAAAGGGAATCACTTACTCCTCCTCTACTACCCCACATTCATCTCTTTTCCTACTGTTAAGTTTTCTTTCTGCACCCGATTAAGATTCCACTCTTGTCATGACATTACTCAGGTTCTTGTTAATTTTTCTGTGTTCATAGTCAAGTGTTTTGTCTGCAGGTATTACATGGCTCCATGCCAAATATTACCCATCTGATAGGGTGGTTCTCCGGGAGCATCCTCCTCAAGGAACAGGTGCCTTTTTCAGGTGGGAATCAATGGAAAATTTCTTTGAAGTTGCCCGTCTTTAGGCCAACAAGGAAATTTTAAATCTATAAACCAAGGAATTTGAATATTGCAAAAAATTATTCTACTCATAGATAGGTGGAATAAGTTTAAAATGGGTGTCGGATCCGTGAAAATTTCAGAGAAAAATAATTCATTTTTTTCACTCCATCACACACCATCACTAAAGGGAGACATTGCTAAGCATGGTTATCCGTGATAAGCAAGTTGATAACTAAAAAATATTTATTGGCCAGGAGGTTACAAAGCACAAATTTTGGGACATCAAATATAACCTTGATGGTATATTGGTAAGGTTGAGTCATGTGAAATTTTTTGTAGTTTCAAACTCAGACACTGATTCAAATGGCCATCAAGAAGAGCCATCAATTATCAATGCTACACCTCTCAATACTATTCACATAAACCCTGATCTACCTCTAAAAAATTTCGATGCAAACGCTTCCCCACACTCACTGATTATCATTTTCAACTAAAATATTCATCAAGCAAGCAGTTTCATTTTTGACAGTGGAAGGAACCTACATGTTCATGTGTTTCTGCTTAAATTGTACTATTCTATATGGTTTTTAGTATGTTTATAGTTCATACTCATCTATTTTTTATGTCTATAAACAATATTATTCTCGATATGGTGTTAGGTAGTCATTTTTTTCTAAAGTTTGTCAAGAGTGTCCTACTCTATGTAGCTTATATCGTGGAGTCACCTTTTGTCACTTTTTTTTAAAGCTTGTCTACTGTTATCTACTAGATGGACCTGGTATGGTGAACTCACCTTACTCTATAATTTCTAATGGATTGAAAAGCTCTCATTGTAATATCTCAAGTAATATTTTCAATTATCAATATAAATATTTGGACAAATTTTAAAAAAAAAAAGGAAAAACAAATATACAATTTTTAAAATAGTAACAATGCATAAGTAAAGAATTATTCCTTTTAGAGCATGTGATCTTTGTGAAGACTCTTTTTAGAGCACTTGTGATGATTTTTTTAAAAATATGTGAGCACATTTTATACTATGTGAGCTTCGTGATGAATGATTCTATTTATAATATATGAGCATTGAGTTTTTAGAGTAGGTGAGATTTGTGATGTATATTTTAGAGTAGGTAAGCATTGAGATGATTTGAGTAGCATCCACTCAAGGGCATGCCATCAAAATCACTCAATCATTGCACTTAGTGATAGCTATTTTTTTCCTAGGGTGTTTGGAACCAATAGATTTTTACCAAAAACATCATTTTTAAAATAATAATTAAATATAATGCTACATGCATACATAATTATTATTTTTTTACAACTCCGAGTCAATCAGAATAGTGATTTTGTACTAAAATAAATATATAAAAATTATATAAAATTATATAATTGGAAGAATACAAAATATATAACTTTCAAAATGAAATTTTCTTCATAAGAATTTAGATTAAAAAAGTATCACCTTCTGAAAGGAAATGAAAAATATGGTTTACATATCCAAGAAAATGAAAGTGAAATAATACTTTGGATACTAAAATGATATATACTCCAGATACATGAAAAAAATGGTTTAGATATCCAAGAAAAAGAAAGTGAAATAATATTTTGGATACTGAAATAATACTTGGGATACTCAAAATACATATAGTAATTCTCCACTATAGAGTATGATATTACTTCACATACAAGGTGAATTTTGATATTTTATTTCAAATCAGAATGTGCAAGTATAATTTTGGTATTATATTTAAAATCATAAAATAAAATTCAACATAGATAACAAGAAATATAAATTCCATCCACTCTCTACATTAAAACTAAATTAAACTATCAAGAGATATACATCGGGACAGTGTAATTAATAATTTATACTAAATAACTGGGTAAGTGATAATTTACTAAAATAATGACATGATTGTGATTCTAATGTGATTGTGTATCACAAACAACTAATATATCAGGTGATGAAAACTTATGGTTGCTAATGCATGAGGTGAAGGTGATGAAAAATATGAAAAGTTCTATTGCCAATGCAAGAAGTGATGAAAAATAAATTAAATTAAAGTGATGATAATGAAAACAAATTAAATTGACTAAAATTGCAGATCAAAATCCATGTTCACTAAATTATATTCACTAAAGTACATTACATGTTTTCTATAAACAAGTGTATGTGAATACAATGCAATGTTTTTTAAAAAGTGTCTCTAAATATCAAGTAGCATACATCAACAAACAATATATCTTAGAACCTCTGATATAGAGTCAGTACCTCCAGTAACTTCAAATACTAGAACATAAACTAATTATTTCTCTATGTGCCTTTCAAATATCAGTTATAAACAACAATCTTTCACAATACCTTTGAAATGCTAGACATTGCTTGATATGATTCAATCAAGTATAATACAAGTAGAAAAAATAAAAGAGACACAGAATATACGGTGATGAAAATTTCATAAAAATTGCAGAGTAAAATGTGTATTCAATGAAAAAATTGCATGTTTTCTTTAAAAAAGTAGTAGTAAATACATTGCAAAGTGTTATTAAAACAATGTTAGTATATATCAACATCCCACTATGAAATATCAACATGTCTCGCAGTACCTTTCAAATATCATTTATAAACCAACAATGTTTCCCAATTCCTTTGAAATATTAGTCATTGATTAAAATAGTTCAACCATATTACAAGTATAAAAAAAGAAAAGAGATACTGAAGAATTTCTCTCAGTACCTTTGAAATATCACTTATAAACCAATAATGTTTCCCAGTACGTTTGAAATATTGGTCATTGATTGAAAGAGATACCAGAGATGTTGATATATATATATTCAATGGAGTTGTGTTTAGCGGTTAAACGATGCACATAGCACTTCTGGGGATGCATAATTATGTGTAAAATTTAAATCTATGACCAGTTGGGTTCTTTGTTGGAATGCACCATGTTGTCTAAATCCATACCTCTCGGTGATTATTGGTACTTTTTTCTTGCAACATTATGAGATAAACATGCCCCTTAAAGTTTAAATCTACCTGTGTTTCATTCACTGACTGTTGATAATAATTGTTACCCAATTTTCATTTTTAACCAATACATGATCAACCCTTGACTATGTTGAGATTCAACAAGAAGATTCAGCACCCATGCCTAGTGCATTAAGCACCCAGACTAGGGTGGGGCCTGTTATCACTCTAGTAATTCTAAAGTTGTGAGATTTTGGTTTAAATTCTAAGAACAATAGAGGTAACCACATACCAAATTTTAAAATGTAGGATCTAACCTTCCTAGGGTTCAGAGAGGGCTCTCTCTATAAGATTTAACTTTGTTTGTTTTATAAAATATTAGGCTAGTTATGATGGTGAAATTTGGTTTTGGTTTGCTTGATTTGGTGGGAAAAATAACCTAATGAGATGGATAGTGGGAAATTTGTTTGTCCATTGGGATAAGGAGTCAAAAATCAAGCAGAGAGAGCTAAGATCAAGGTCAAGAAGTCAAATTTTTTTAGGGCAAGATAGATAACCCATGAAGATCTTGTAAGGCTATTTGGTGAGGTGATATGATCGAGATAAAGAGAAATGAAGGGTTATTTGATCTGGAAAAGGGAAGTAGTAGGCATAGGTCAAACGAAAGAGGGAGAAATTAAGGGTTCCCTACTTTGGAAATAAGCAGAAAACATAGAAATAATAATCAGTAATGACAGGGTGCTTTCAAAAAATCCTGGAATAAACCTCTTGAATTATCATTCAAATTTAGAACACATAATGTATTGCATGTAACAAATAAATATAAATAATGACAAGTAGAAAATACTTCACTTCAATACCTCATCACATGAATCCTAAAATATGATGCTACTTGATATGATCCAGTCTGCTACTCAAAATTTGAAACACAAAAGCCTTCAAGTCCACAAAAATGACTATATAAATATTTAGCAATTTATTCCACAATAATACTTGTAAAGATGAATTATTTACACAAAATTGTTTACAAAATATCCTAGAATATTTTTAGGAATTATCTAAGGAAAATAAAAAATATCTTTACAAAAAAATAGAGACAATTGCTTAACAAATCAACAAGTTGTCCTATCTATCCAAAAGAAATAGTAACTAATTATGGGTAAGATGCAGCTGGCTCCCTTGGTGTCCTTCTTTCTGGCTTTAGATATTTCAAGTTTGTTTTGAAATCTAATTTTCTTTAACTGATACTCTTTCACTGATTCTCTTTAATCACTGATACTCTTTTTAAACTCGGATACTCTTTGACCTCTGGAAAATATCTTTACTACTGTAAAAATATGTTTGACTACAAATCACCAAATTGTTTTCATTGTTATCTTTTTGCCTTCTTACCTTTCACAGTAAATCTGTTAATGACTACCAATCTTCCTCACTTGGAATTTGTATTTTCTTCAGCTTCCTAAATTTTTCATCTACTTCTGTGTACCTGGAAAAAGTTGGTTTAATGAAAAAAATGTGTGTTATCTCATGCTACAAGAAAATAAGTCCTCAAAACCCCTGAGTAAGACTTTTCCTATTGGAATTCCTTGTCCACCACCTGATTTTTCAACTTGATCCTTGGCATATTCTCTGATATTTTTATTGTAATCTTCCTGAGGCATTAATTTGTCATTGATGACCAAAATATTAGGCAAACTTCTTTGCCTCAAATTCTCAAATTTGACCATAAACCTGGTTATGGTAATGTTCATGTTCTCACACTTTTCCTCAAGCTGCTTCATTAGGTTCTTCTTGGTTATAACCTTCTTTATCTCAAGGATAGTTTCAATTCTATCAGTAATTTCAATCTCTTCCAACTCTTGCCTGTTCTTGCTGTTGAGAAACTTTATCAGTTCTAAAGCTTGTTCTAGTTTATTATCCAGTTCCTCTTTAGTATCATGGATTTCCTCTAATGTTGCTTTGAGTAGATATCTTTGTTAAAAAATCACTTGAATTGAGGGCCATACATCATTTATGGCTTCTATGATCTTGTTCCACAAATGATGTTTCAGCTAGGAAATATGTTCCTTCAAGGTTAATTCCTTCTGTAATTTCTTCAATTCTTCATTTAGTCTGACGACATTTTGCTCATGTGTTTTGGCATTTATTTGAGCCAAATTGTTTGTATTTTCAAGGTTATCAACCATATTTTTCAATCTGTTGATTTCACTTGTCTGAAGTGATATTTCTTCCATGGCTTCCACTAGTTTGTCGGCCTCATCTGTAAGGTGAGTTGTTGTTGTATATGATTCTTTAGCTGATGTTGTGGATGATGTCACTGGCACATCAGTAGCCAGTGGTACTTTGGGTGCCAACTCTTCTACTAGAGTTGATGGCACAACTGTAGTGATCACAAGAATAACTGTAGGAATTTATGGTACTTTTGGTGTTTCTTTTTCCTGGAAAATTTTATCCATTTGAATCTCCATCTCCTTCATTGTGCTGTCAACTGAAAAATCAAATTCATCATGTCATCCTTCTCATTATGTCCTTATATTGTTTCCTTGGCTTGAGGATGTTCACTTGATGGTAATTTGAGTTGTTTTCTCAATGCCTCAACGTCATCATTTTTCTTCTTTACCAATTGTTATGTTGCTTTGATATTTGCAGGGTCATATCCCACCTGTAAAATCAATTCTTCCAAGGACTTTATCCTGAGATATTTAGCATACAAGGATGCTTTGTCTAATTTAATTTGATCTTTCATGTTTGTGATAATGTTATGAAGTTTGTGAACACTCATAGCTTTAGTTGTAATGGTAGAGTACATCATCTCTGAACTCTGTCTATGAAATTCAATCTGATTAAGAGCATGAATTTTTTTCTGTTTAGACCTCTAAGTCAATCTTCCTGCAATCTGCTGCTGTCTTTGGTATTTTTATTGTAGGCTGCAATACTTTCATGATTAGCTTTTTTTTTTAATAATCAAAGGCAGACAAAAGTATATTTTGGAAACTTGGTGTTTGTTTCAGATATTGAGAGTATATATCATTTTTTATTGCTTCATTCTTCAATTTGATCTGTTTTTACTTTTCCTTGATATCTAAATCTTTCTCCTCAGCTGTTTGTGAGGATGAAGCTTCCATGTTTTTTTGTTTCTCCATCAACTATGTATTTCCATTATTAACCTGTTCTTCATTCTGATTCCCAGTAACTGGCTCATTTATGATAATAGTGGCAGTATATGTGTTGGTGTCTGGGAGATCTATTTCTTCAACATCAATGATTACTCCTTTTTTACCTACTAACTCTATTTTAGGATTTTTATTATATCTTATCTTGAACCTAGTTTCAATAGTGGTTTCAACAACATATGTTTCTTCTTCTCTTATCCTTTTGGTGGCTTTTCTGTTTGAATTGCAACTTGTAATGTGTGACTAGTATCACTTTTCTTCACTGCATCTACTAAAGTATTTTCTGTCCACTCAATATGATTGGAATATTTCTCTATATCTGGTTTCGTTTCATGAATGAAGGGTGTCAATTTACGTTTAACCCTCATTTTACTTAATATCCCTTGTGGATCATAATTCCAAGGAATGCTCTCTTCAAACATGTATTCTAATAACTGCTTAGCTGCTTCTGCCTCTGCATCTCTATGATTGCAAACGAATGGTCCCACTTGATTCTTCAATTTAAACTATGTTTTCTTCTTTGCTGCTAGGAAATTGATAGAATCAAAGTTTAATATTTTCCTGATATACTCCAAGGAAAAAATTCTCATTGATACAAATTTGGGTAAATTGTAGGGTAACAAATTTGATCCAAACACTCTAATATCAGTAAGTTTTTCATATAAGTACCAAGCACCAGTGTAGGTCTAGTGTGATAGTTGTAAAATTTTCTTCATCTCATCATTTATCCATGGCAGTTCAGTTTTTGTTAGCATTTTGATCAATGGATGGATGAAGAAATATGAAAACTCTGCATATGTGAACTCTGTGGACTCTTTCTTGATCAAATATGTCCATAAAATAACTGAAAGATGATTCCCTTCTACATCAAGCTTTTGAAGGGTTTCAGGATAATTATCGGCTGGAAAATACAAGAACATATGGAAGAGGAAGGATGTGTATCTGAACACTCCTTCAATTGGTAATTTAACCAATTGGTCATGAATATTATCAGTAATATATCTAGCATAATCATAGATAAAATATGGAGGTTTTCCTAGAGTGAAAGTGGAAAGGAAACCTAAGATGGATTCATCTGTATATTCATCAGTAAAGTACCCTAGGATGAAAGAGAACATGGAAATTACATGCCTAGAACCCTCTAAAAATTTTGAAGTAGAATATGGAGGATTAATTTGAGGAATTTATACATGTAAAGGCATAAATGTTTGGAAGATCAGGAATGTTTTGGGAAAATCAAGGCTAATATACAGCTTGGTAAGGGCCTCTATGGACAAAGGGACTACTTGAGGATCAGGTTGGAGTTGTAGCATTTGGTTGATGGATTCAGCAGTAATGGTGAAAAGCACTTCTTTGTTGGCATTTACTATGGCTCTCTGCTCAGGCACATAAAACTGTTGACATAACCTAATGACCTCTTCACATGGATGAGTTACTGGAATAACATATTTGGACAAGTTTGATTCCCTAATATGGACTTTTTCTTCATTATATAAGGATTTTTCATAGCTCCAGTTATGAATGTCTAGCAAATTAAATTCAACAATTGGGTTTGCGATTTTGTATTCAACATCATCTAATGGAATGTGTTCAATGTCTATGACATGGGGTTGTAAAGGATTTACAATAATAACAGTCTTAGAAGTCATGGCTGGAGTTGATTTTGGTATTTTGGAACCTTCAGGATTTTTAGAACTCTGCTTTTTAGGCATTTTGGCTACTTCTGCAAGATTAGACAGTTTATAGAAGTATTTTCACTTTAGGAGAGGTTTCTTGGATAATATATGGTATTTCTTTGGGCTTTTCCTTCCAATTTTGGATTCTGAATAGAATTTACAGAATTTTACTGGTTTAAAACAAGAAACGAGGGTTTCCTGAGTTTTTCAGTGAATAAATGGGAAAAAAGTATTTTAAATTTAGGCAAAGAGGCTTAGGATAACTTCAAAAGGTTTCTGGGTTCAATTTGGGTGTTTAAAACATGGCGTTGCATAAACAGGGTTTTTTTCGGAAATTTTGACAGGGTTTGGCTTGTTTTTGGATATTTTTAGCAGGTTTCTTTGGTTAAATTCAAACTCTGAATGTAAATTTTCTTTTAAAAGGTCTTTTGAAATCTAAACAGGCTTGAATTTTGGAAGAAAACCTGTTATGCACAGGTATAGGGTTTTGAAGAAGTCTCTGAGGTCTTTTGAACAGATTGAACGACTTCTTTCTGATCACTGGAATAATGTGAAGCTCCTCTGCAATATTTAATGGTAATAGGTTGAAATTTGCAGTATTTTTGGCATAAAATGGCGGAAATTTTTCTTTACAGTCAGGGTGGCTTTGTATAGGGTTTACGTGCAGAAAGAGAGGAAATGAACACATTTCCAATGTTTTTTAAGCATATTAGGTTAATCGGCGCCAACGATTAATGAAGTTCAAGTCATAAAACTGGTGGTTTTCGGGCTCGAAGGGTCTAAACCACAAGCAGTTATCGCGTTCCATTTTGGCGGTAAATGTTTTTAGACAAAAAAACATGATCCAATGAGAATGGATCACGTGGAGGAGGGATAAAGTCGCAATACCACCCATTTCGTGTAGAAATGAGATGGGGAATTTCGCGCAAGTTTATTTGCAATATGGAGTTTCCACTGTCGGATCTTGGGGTTCGATTGTGAACAACCCAGATTGATTACGGAAATTGCATTGGGATTTGGTAAGTGTGACCGGGATATATTATATGCGACAGGGATTTCATACATGCGGGGATGGGTTTTAAACCTTAGAAATAAGCATTTAAATGAATTTTAAAACCTTAGGTTTTATATGATGTGGCATGTATAAGGTTTAAATGTTAAATTAAAACATTTACACAATGTTTCAATCATATATATGCGTGGAACTTTTTTATATAGTTTTTAAAACGTTTTTTGACATTTGTTTAAAACTATAGGGGGAGGGGTATTTGTTTTATTGATATGTAATTTGAAGCAATGGGATTTGGGCAGGGATTATATCTCGGACATGGGGTATTTAAACATTGGTTTAAATGTAAAATAAAGGGTTTGTGGGTTATTTTAAATATAAAGGTTTAATACTATAAGGGAGGGTGTAGTTAGGGATTTAATAAATAAAGTTAGAATTTAATATGAAAAAGGGATAATGTAATGAATAAAAATACATGTTTAACTCTAAGTAAAGTGCAAATAAGCATAGCTTGTCTTTGTGTATTACTTCACACTTTAACTTAGGATAAATTCATTTTGAGGGTTTATGAATGATTTTTAAAAGGGAATGAAATTAGTTATTTATGGTTTCACTTCTACTAAGTAAAAATGGGTTTTTACTTAGGAAAAAGGGATGAATGAAGGGTAAATGCTGATGAATATGTGTTTTTGTGTAGGAATTCAATATTTTTAACCAATCATTTATCGGGCCTTGGGTCCGGACACAACAGAAGTCATATAAATGCTCTGAGCCTTTTTAACTGATAGTTTAGAATACTAAATAATTGTAGGGGAGGGGAAATTAGTGATTTTCGCCCGATGATGCTTTATTACATGCTTGCCCAACTTCTTTCCACCTACCCATCATTACTTATAACATTTTTTACTTCATTTTCATGGGTGGATTTAGGCTTGCAACCCTAAATCAAATTTTTTTCAAAACATAAAAACTATCTAAGTCTAACCTTATTTCATCTGAGGGCTCAGATTAAACTGTTGAGCTCCTCATTTATTCTCTATTTAATCTACCAATTTTTCAAGTTTATATTGTTTGACATATCTTTATTCTTTATCTAAAACATGAAATTGAAAGCATGAAAAGTTAAAATTAAGTTGTTTAACTGATCATGGATTATGGCATTTATTGACAATCTGCACATAATTATTATTCTTGCAGTAAAGTAAATAATAGTGGCATTTTGACTTGCTCACATTCAAGTATTATTTTATCTCTTTTTTCTTTTGGGGTCTATCTTTTTCTAAGTCCTATGATCATTCTTTTAGGACTTTTACCCTCTTTTTATTTTTTATTATTTTTCATTTTTCAAAATATGGGAAAACAGCTTGCAAAAAGCAAGGTATGTACATATTTAGAAGACTATCAAAGTCAATTCAAAAATTATGAATCCTATTATTATAGGACCCTAAAAGTGGCTCCACTTGGGGATGGAATTTCCTGGTGAAATGTCAAGAACTTTAAGACTAGTAGCCTTTGAAATTTGACTATGATGACCTTGTAAGTATTTTTTTGATCTCTGCATTTATTCATACTTATGATATTTTACCTCTCAAAGCTTAGGGCCTTCTCTTCGGGCTTCAAATTTGTTAGGAAAACATCCAATCCAATCTAAAATCTTCAATGTATATGTACAATGATCAAATTAAATGAAACTAACTATTTGTTAACTCAAGAGAGTAGTAGTGCTTCAACATTCTACCATTTATTGGTTCATCTAGTATAGCTGATCCATCCATTTCTTTCAAGTAGAAAGCATTATTACCTCTATATCCATAAATCAAAAAATGTCCTCTCCATTGAAAATCAAATTTTCCATGTTTACCTTTGTCTTATCTTCTTGAATCCCATTTTAACATTTTATCTCCAATGTAGAAATCACCTTCTTTAGTATTTTTATCAAAAAATTTCTTTATCTTATCCTAGATAACTTGAGACTTGATATAAACTTCTTCCCTTGTTTGTTGCAAGTGAATAGTTTGATCAATCCTTCTTTTAATGTCATTTGTTTCAACTTGTAACTCTTGGATAATCTTCATCACTGGTACTCCTAAGGAGGATGGAAAAACAACATCCATTCCATAAACAAGTTGGTAAAGGGATGTACCAATAGATTTTTTAGTTGTAAGTCTATCTGCCCATAAGGCATTGACTAACTTCTTATTCCAAGTCTTTTTGTTGTCTTCCAGTAACTTTTTGATGATGTTTACAAGGCTCTTATTTGAAGATTCAGCTAGTCCATTACCTTGAGGGTAATATGCAGTAGAATGACCTAGGGTAATATGGTATTTATGGCAAAATTCAATCATTTTCTTAAATTTGAATGTTGTTGCATTATCAGTAATTATCTTTTGGGACATCAAAATCTTGAAAGAATGTTACTTTCTAGGAATGATATTATGACAGTATCTGTGGCTTGCCTAGAGGGTATGACTTTAATCCACTTGGTAAAATAATCAGTAGCTGTCAGAATCCACTTATGTTGGGTTGATGATTGGGGGTGAATTTATCCAATGAAGTCAAGACCCCATTGTTGAAATGGCATTTATGTAGAGATGGGCTTTAAGGGCAGGGGTAACAGCTTTTTTTACCCTCAAAGATTTGGCACTTATGACAGGAGGTCACATATTTTTTGACATATGAAAACAAGGTAGGCCAGTAAAAAGCAGCTCTCAGGATCTTGTCTACAGTAGTTTTCCAGTATAAATGTCCTCCACAGTCACCTACATGAAATTCTTGTAGTATTTTGTCAGCTTCTTCTTTTAACAAAAAATTTAATAAAATCCCACTTTGATCTTTCCAAAAAACTACATTGTCTAAAATACAAAATCTTACTGCCTTAAGCTTTAGAAATCTAGATTTTATTCTTGATAAACCGGGAGGAACTTGTAAGTTTAGTAATACAAATATGATATCTGCATACCATGGTGAGTCTGAAAAGGCTTCACTAATATCTGGAGTTGCCATCTCTTCCTGATCATCTATTTGGGCAATAAAATTTATGTCTAGGGCATGAAAATTTGATTTAGCCATAAGTCTAGCTAAACCTTGACCTTTTATCAACTTTGTGGATTTTATCTCTATGTCATATTCTAAGATAGTGAAAATCCACTTACCTCTTCTTCCATCAGGACCATCCTAAGTAAGAATGTCTTTTACAACAACATTAGGGACATAGGAAATGATGTGAGAATAGAGAATGTAAACTCTAAAGTCTTTAATGGCCTTTACCAAAGCTAAGGCTTGTTTTTCCATGATATTGTACTTCAAAGATGCATCTCTAAGTGTTCTACTAAAGAAATCTATGGGTTGTTCATAACCCTGGTCATTTTTCTGCAGCAATGGTGTGTTCTGAAGAAAATGAAAAAATGATGAAATCCTTTTTGAAATCAGGACTTATAAGGACTAGAGTTTTGGTTAAGGCTTGTTTGATGTATTCAAAGGATTTTTTGGCCTCAACAGTCCATTTAAGAACTGAATCTTTCTTAAGCATGTTATTTAGTTCTCTAATTATTTCAGCTAAATTGGATATAAATCTTCCTAAAAAGTTAATCTTACCTAGAAAGGCTTGTAATTATCTTATGTTTCTTAGTGGATTGATGTTAAGAATTGCTTCTATTCTTGCTGGATCTATTCTAATTCCTTCCTTAGAAATTATGTTTCCTAGTAACTTGACTTCTTCTAATCCAAATAAGGTTTTCTTATAATTTAATGAGATGCCAAATTTTCTGCATTTTACAAAGACTTGTATAAGATGATCTAAGTGTTCATAATCAGTCTTAGAAAATATAGTTATGTCATGTAAATAAATTACCAATAATTCATGAATTTCCTTTGCAAAGGATATATCGATAGCTCTTTGAAAGGTTTTTCCTGCATTCATTAAACCAAAGGGCATTTTTACATACATAAAAGTGCCCCAAGGAGTAGTAAAAGTTGTTTCGAGTTAATCATTTGGTTGGACTAGAATCTGGTTGTATCCTGAAAAACCATCTAACAGTGAAATCCTAGAAGAAACAACTACCCTTTGTAAAATGTGATCCATTTTTGGTAAAGGGTAATTATATTTTAAGGGTACTTTGTTTAGATTCCTAAAGTCAACACATAATCTAATCTCTCCTGTTTTTTTTCTGGTTGGAACTAGGTTATAAACCTAATTAGAATATCTGATTGTTGCAATTATCTGTGCATCATACATACTTTTCACTTATTTTTCTATTAAGGGCATCAAAACAGGGTTGATTCTCCTTAACTTTTGTCTGAAGGGCTTTTGATATTATTTTACAGGAATTTTATCTTGATTTATATTAGTGTCATAGGATTTAAGGTCCTCATAACTCCAAGTAAAAACATCTTGGAATTCCTTAAAAAGTGCAATATATTTTTCCTTTTCTTGTTGAGGTAAATCTTTTGAAATTTTTATCATTTTGGGCTTCAGTTCTGTGCCTATGTTGCATTCCTCAATGTCAGATCTAAGTGGCTCCATTTTGGGTTTTCTAGAAACATCATTTGAGTCAAATAAATCTTCTAATGGAATTAAACCTTTTGGTAAGAAATTGTCTTTGAGATTTAATATATCAGATTCTTCATCGATTATCTCATCAATTTCTACTCTCTCTAATTTATCTATATCTGATTGATTAAATTTAGTTGGTATAGAAAACATTAATTTATTTATTTCTACATTATTTAAATCTATTTCACTATCTAAATCTTGATCTATGGTACAATCAATGTCTATCTTACAGTTCTGAAATTCACCTTCAGTATTCATAAAATTGTAAATTTGCTGATCTTGTGAAAAAAAATGCCAATATTTGAGGTTGTCTGGGATTATTGGTCTATTTTTTACTTATGCCATATACATATGATTAGGTTGAAAAGGTAAATTACAAGTGCTAGCAAATGTTGCTAAAGAATGTGCTTGTAAATTTTGTCTTCTTGGTATTGCAGAGAAATTACATTCAAATAAATCATCAATCAAATCTAGTACAATCTCTCTATATTGTTCTAATCTATGATTGTAAACAGAGTATTCACCTTTAATTTTTTTTACAATCAACTCTGAGTCTCCCATTATTTCTATTCGTTTTCCTCCAAAATTTCTGATTATTTGAAGTCCTAAAATGAGGTCTTCATATTCAGCCATATTATTTGTGCATTTGAAATTGAGTCTAAAATCATGTCCTTCTACATGATTTTTCTCTATATTAGTTATCCATACTCCTGCTCCTTCTCCTAACTTGTTTACTGAACCATCAAAATCTAAATGCCATAAAGATTCATGAAATATGTTATCATTGTTTTGTGTTTTCTTTTCTTCCTTTAGTTCAGTTTTGATTTCATTGTCAGTCTCAACATTACATAGGATAAATGAATTTAGGTCAGTAGGTGTGGTATAAATTGGATAATTTATTGACCTTTCAACACTACTTACCATATATTTCATTAATGTTTCCCTATATAACTTCTTAGGTTGACCAAAAACTGATATAGTAGCATAAGACATGTCCAATTATAGAGATCCCTGTAACTTTGCTCCCCATGAGCGAGATAATAACATTTCATATTTAGGTGGGATATTAGCTACTACAATTTCCATTAATATACTCTTACCGGGATATTGAACTAAAGTTACACACAAATCTTTGATTAAACCTAGGAATTTTACTTTGCTTGAGTCAAATGAAAATAAATCTTGATAAGGCCTTGTGATGTCTAAGTTCATGGTTTCCATTATAGCTTTGGGTATTAGATTATGTGAAGCTCCTGAATCTAGCATTGCATTGTGTAGGGTTTGGTAATGAATAGTTAAACTAATGTAAAATGGAGGAACTACTCCATCTAAATGTTTTCCATTCAAATCTGGGCCAAAAATCAACTCTGGCTGATCATCATTCAGATTTATGGAATCTTCTCCATCATTTATGTTCAATGTTTCAGTGATGGTTGATTTATACAAATCATGTTTTACCAATTCTATTAAATGAATTTACATTTTTAACTTTGCAATCTCAGTTTGTATGTTGAAGGAAGGTTGATATTTACTTATTTGAATCAATTCTTCTTTGGTAACTGTAGTTTGTGTTAGTTTATCATGTTTTTCTACAGTTATGTTTTCATTTTCAGTTTTCGTTTCTTATGTTTTACTGTTTTTTGTTTTATTTTCATGAATGGTTTGTGAAGCAGTAGATGTTTTTTCAGATGTAGAATTTTCAGAAGCTATTTTTACAGTAGCAGCTTTTGGATCTACTGATTTTGGATCAGCAGTTGATGTTTTAGGATCTAAGTTTGTTGTTTTAGCAGAATCAGATGTTTTTGCAGTAGCAGATTTTTGTAAATATTTTGTAGCTTGAGAAAATTCATCTGTTATGTCAACAATCTTAGGGTTTGGTGAAATTTTAGGATTAGAAACTCTTTGGGAAGAGCTAGAGTTTTAACTATTTTCTCTAGGGAGAATTTGCAGAACTTTTTTTGTTGGGGCTTCTACTTTTTTCTTATTTTCAATTTGAGTTGTTTTCTTAGTAGAATTTTCAGTATTTTTCTTACTCCTAAGGTTATATTGCTTATGAAATTCGTTTATTGCAAAATCATAACCTTGTTTATAATTGAAGGATTCCCCTGAATCTAATTGGAGTTGTTGGAGTTCAAATAACTCTTAAACTTCTTGTGTGAGAAAGATAGTGTTATTATCATCTATTACCATTAAATTTATGGTATCCTCATCCTCAACATTTTTTTTAGAACTCTCAGCATAGTTCTCCTAAAATGGAGGTCTTGTTGTTTGGTCTGGGACTGATTCTTTTGATTTCCCTGAATTTATGTTTTTCCTAAAATTGGGATTTCTGGTTTGTTGTTCATTATCCCATTGAGGTCTTCTTTCTATGTTATCTAACCTATACATCATCCTCTCTAAATTTTTAGATAACATATCTATTTTTTTGTCTGAACTAGAGGCTTCTTCTTTCATGGTAACTCTCCTCTCATTTCTTAGTCTTTCCTTTTTAGCTAAAATGTTTACTTCTACACGTATAGCATCTGTTTACATTCTTTCTAATGTTTTTGCATTTCTTTCACTTAACTGATATGCCATGTCAGTGTCAAATCCATCTGGGAATTTGAGTAAGACAGAGTCAGGAGTGGGTTTTATATTTGTAGGAATTGAATTGTAAACACTATTATATCTAGTGCAGTAGTCTTGTACTGATTCATTGGGAGCTCTCTTCATTGCATCAAATTCAGAAAATATTTGTAGGGGCTTTTTCTTCTTTTCCCATTTATTTAAAATTAATCTATGGAAAAAAGCTAAATCAACTATACTACCTGTGATAAGACCTTTAAACCATTTCTTTAATTCTCATGTTAATGTTTGTGCAAACACCCTCATTTGTACATTTGATTCATCTATCTCATGGAGTTCAAAGTAATATGTCATTTTTTTTATATGTTTTTGTGCAGTATAATGTGTAGTAGCATCAAACTATGGTATTTTACTTTGGTAATCTTGGGGCATGTCATGATGTTGTCCTGGAAGAACTAGGAGAGCATATGTAGTAGACATAGCTTGAATTATAGCTTGGCTAAGAGGTAAAGTGGAAGTACTTGGGGATGAACTGGAGGAAGAGGTTGATGAGACTGGATTATAAAATTTTGAACTAGAAAAATTAGTAAAAAAAATAAAAGATAAGGTGGAAGTACTAGGAAGTGAAACTGAACTATATGAGGAACTATAGGAAATGAGAATGATGTGCTTGGAAAAGAAGTGATGAAGCTAGTGGATGAAGTGGATGTAGGGGATGAAGGAAATAAATTTCTAGGTTGTAAGGGTAATCTAGAGATAAATGGATCTATATATTGGATGGTAGTAGAAACTATAGATGATGTAATGGTATCTAGATGAGGAATGGAAGGTTTAGATGTATATGTTAACAGTTGAGCTAATTCTATTGCCTCATCAATTTCTTTAAGAATAGTGCAATTAATCTCTTCAAGTTAGTCTTGATTTTTTATTTTCTTTATTTCATATTTTGTTGTAATAATTTTTTGTTTTGATTCCAAAAACGAAATAAAAATGGGGTCTAAAACAGTGGTGCTTAAATTACTTTCAGATTTACTTTTGAACAAAGAATTTTCAAATTTCAAATCAAACTCAATATCCTGTAAATTCACTAATTCTTGTGGTAATGAATTGACTCTATTAAATGAAATTTTAACATCTAAATCTTCTATCTGTTTTTTCTTTCTACCAATTCTGTCTCGGTTTTCCACTATAACAACATGTTTAGGATCCGAATTAGACCTGGTATAATAAAATTTCCTAGAAGCCAGAATTATCAATTTTTTGATAAGATGATACTCACAACTTATAAAATAGTCTTAAAGGAAAAAATATGATGGAAATATTTCTTTAAGACTTATTTTATGACTGAGGATTGGTTAAGTCCCCAGTATGTTATCACTCTAGTAATTCTAAAGTTGTGAGATTTTGGTTTAAAGTCTAAGAACACTAGAGGTAACCACAGACCAACTTTTAAACTCTAGGATCTAGCCTTCCTAGGGTTTAGAGAGGGCTCTCTCTATAAGATTTAACTTTGTTTGTTTTATAAAATATTAGGCTAGTTATGATGGTGCAATTTGGTTTTGGTTTGTTTGATTTGTTGGGAAAGAACACCTAATGAGATGGATAGTGGGAAATTTGTTTGTCCATTGGGCTAAGGAGTCAAAAATCAAGTAGACAGAGCTAAGATCAAGGTTAAGAAGTCAAATTTTTTTAGGGCAAGATAGATAACCCATGAAGATCTTGGAAGGCTGTTTGGTGAGGTGATATGATCGGGATAAAAAGCAATGAAGGGTTTTTTAATTCGGAAAAGGGAAGTAGTAGGCAGAGGTCAAATGAAAGAGGGAGCAATTAAGGGTTCCCTACTTTGGAAATTAGCAAAAAACATAGAAATGATAAACAGTAATGACAAGGTGCTTTTAATAAATCCTGAAATAAACCTCCTGAATTATCATTCAAATTTAGAAAACATAATGGATTGCATGTAACAAAGAAATATACACAATGACAAGTAAAAAATACTTCACTTCAATACCTCATCACATGAATCCTGAAATATTATGCTAGTTGATCTGATCTAGACTGCTACTCAAAATTTGAAACAAAAAAGCCTTCAAGTCCACAAAAATGATTATAGAAATCTTCAACAATTTATTCCACAATAATACTTCTAAAGATGAAGTATTTATACATAATTGTTTACAAAATATCCTAGAATATTTATAGGAATTATCTAAGGAAAATAAAAAATATCTTTACAAAAAAATAGAAACAACTGCTTAACAAATCAGCAAGTTGTCCTATCTATCCAAAAGAAATAGTAATTGATTATGGGTAAGATGCAACTGGCTGCCTTGGTGTCCTTCTTGCTGGCTTTAGATATTTCAAGTTTGTTTTGAAATATGATTTGCTTTAACTGATACTCTTTCACTGATTCTCTTTAATCACTGATACTCTTTTTAAACTCGGATACTCTTTGACCTCTAAAAAATATCTTTACTGCTGTAAAAATCTGTTTGACTGCAAATTAGCATATTGTTTTCATTGTTATCTTTCTGCCTTCTTAACTTTCATAGTAAATCTGTTAATGACTGCCAATCTTCCTCACTTGGAATTTTTATTTTCTTCAGCTTCCTGAAGTTTTCATCTGCTTCTGTGTACCTGGAAAAAGTTGGTTTAATGACAAACAAGTGTCTTATCTCATGCTGCAAGTAAAATAAGTCCTCAAAACTCCTAAGTAAGACTTTTCCTGTTGGAATGCCTTGTCCACCACCTAATTTTTCAACTTGCTCCTTGGCATATTCTTTGATCTTTTTAGTGTAATCTTCCTGAGGCATTAATTTTTCATTGATGACCAAAATATTAGGCAAAATACTTTGCCTAAAATTCTCAAAATTGACCATAAACCTGGTTATGGTAATGTTCATGTTCTCACACTTTTCCTCAAGCTGCTTCATTAGGTTCTTCTTGGTTATAACCTTCGTTATCTCAAGGATATTCAATCTCTTTCAACTCTTGCCTGTTCTTGATGTTGAGAAACTTTATCATTTCTAAAGCTTGTTCTGGTTTGTTATCCATTTCCTCTTTAGTCTTCTAGATTTCTTCTAATGCTTCTTTGAGTAGAATTCTTTGTTCAAAAATCGCTTGAATTGAGGGCCATACATCATTTATGG
Organism: Pinus albicaulis; assembly: GCA_034641835.2. Taxonomy (NCBI): domain Eukaryota; kingdom Viridiplantae; phylum Streptophyta; class Pinopsida; order Pinales; family Pinaceae; genus Pinus; species Pinus albicaulis. Next base: position 320,425,186 of record CM076582.1, read on the forward strand.
TTTCTATGATCTTGTTCCACAAATGATTTTTCACATAGGAAATTTGTTCCTTCAAGGTTAATTCCTTCTATAATTTCTTCAATTCTTCATTTAGTCTGACAACCTTTTTCTCATGTGTTTTGGCATTTATTTGAGCCAACTTGTTTGTATTTTCAAGGTTATCAACCATATTTTTCAATCTGTTGATTTCACTCATCTGAAGTGACATTTCTTCCATGGCTTTCACTAGTTTGTTGGCCTCATCTGTATGGTGAGTTGCTGTTTTAGATGATTCTATAATTGATGTTGTGGATGATGTCACTGGCACTATATTAGCCAGTGGTACTTTGGGTGCCAAATCTTCTGCTAGAGTTGATGGCACAGTTGTAGTGATCACAGGAATAAATGTAGGAAATTCTGGTACTTTTGGTGTTTCTTTTTCCTGGACAAGTTTATCCATTTGAATCTCCATCTCCTTGATTTGTGTTTTCAACTGAAAAATCAAATTCATCATTTCATCCTTCTCATTATTTCCTTGGCTTGAGGATGTTCACTTTATGGTAATTTGAGTTTTTTTCTCAATTCTACAATGTCCTCATTTTTCTTCTTTACCAACTGTTCTACTACTTTGATATTTGCAGGGTCATATCCCACCTGTAAAACCAATTCTTCCAAGGACTTTATCCTGATATCTTTAGCATACAAGGATGCTTTGTCCAATTAGATTTGATCTTTCATGTTTGTGATAGTGTTCTGAAGTTTTTGAACACTCATAGATTTAGTTGTAATAGTAGAGTACAACATATCTGAACTCTGTCTATGAAATTCAATCTGATCAAGAGCATGAATTTTTTCTGTTTGGACCTCTAAGACAATCTTCTTGTAATCTGCCACTGTCTTTGGAATTTTTACTGTAGGCTGCAATACTAACATGATTAGCTTTTTGTTTGAATAATAAAAGGTAGAAAAAATTCTATTTTAGACACTTGGTGTTTGTTTTAGATATTGAGAGTAGATGTCATTTTTTATCGCTTCATTCTTCAATTTGATCTGTTTGTACTTTTCCTTGATATCTAAATCTTTCTCCTCGACTGTTTGTGAGGATGAAGCTTCCATGTTTTGTTGTTTCTCCATCAACTATATATTTCCATTATTAGCCTATTCTTCATTCTGATTCCCAGTAATTGGCTAATTTATGATAACAATGGCAGTATCTGCGTTGGTGTCTGGGAGATCTTTTTCTTCAACATCAATGATTACTCCTTTTTTACCTACTGAATCTATTTTAGGCTTTTTATTATATCTTATCTTGAACCTAGTTTCAGTAGTGATTTCAACAACATATGTTTCTTCTTCTCTTATCCTTTTGGTGGATTTTTCTGTTTGAATTGCAGCTTGTAAAGTGTGACTAGTATCACTTTTCTTCATTGCATCTACTAAAGTATTTTCTGTCCACTCAATATGATTGGCGTATTTCTCTATCTCTGGTTTAATTTCATGAATGAAGGGTGTCAATTTACATTTAACCTTGATTTTACTTAATATCCCTTGTGGATCATTATTCCAAGGAAAGCTCTCTTCAAACCTGTATTCTAATAACTGCTTAACTGCTTCTGCCTCTGCATCTCTATGATTGCAAATGAATGGTCCCACTTGATTCTTCAATTTAAACTTTGTTTTCTTATTTTCTACTAGGAAATTGATAGAATCAAAGTTTAATATTTGCCTGATATACTTCAAGGAAAAAACTCTCATTGATTCAAATTTGGGTAACTTGTAGGGTAACAAATTTGATCTAGACACTCTAATCTCAGTGTGTTTTTCATATAAGTACCAATCACCAGTATTGGTCTGCTCTGATATTTGTAAAATCTTCTTCATCTCATCATTTATCCTTGGTAGTTTAGTTTTTGTTAACATTTTGATCAATGGATGGATGAAGAAATCTGAAAAATATGCATATGTGAACTCTGTGGACTCTTTCCTGATCAAAGAGGTCTAGAAAATAATTGAAAGAGGATTCCCTTCTACATCAAGATTTTGAAGGTTTACTCGAAAATTATCAGCTTGAAAATACAAGAACATATGGAAGAGGAAGGATGTGTATCTGAACAATCCTTCAATTGGTAATTTAACCAATTGGTCATGAATATTATCAACAATATATCCAACATAATCATAGATAACAGATGGAGGTTGTCTTGGAGTGAAAGTGGAAAGGAAACCTAAGATGGATTCATCTGTATGTTCATCAGTAAAGTACCCTAGGATGAAAGATAACATGGAAATTACATGCCTAGAACCCTCTGGAAATTTTGAGGTAGAATATGGAGGATTAATTTGAGGAATTTATACATGTAAAGGCAAAAATGTTTGGAAGATCAGGAATCTTTTTGGAAAATTAAGGTTAATATACAGCTTGGTAAGGGCCTCTATGGACAAAGGGACTGCTTGAGGATCGGGTTTGAGTTGTAGCATTTGGTTGATGGGTTCAGCAGTAATGGTGAAAAGCACTTCTTTGTTGGAATTTACTATGGCTCTCTGCTCAGGCACACAATACTGTTGACATAACCTAATGACCTCCTGACATGGATGATTTACTGGAATAAAATATTTGGGCAAGTGTTATTCCCAAATATGGACTTCTTCTTCATTATCTAAGGATTTTCATAGCTCCAGTTATGAATGTCTAGCAGATTAAATTCAACAATTGGGTCTACTATTTTGTAGTCAAAATCAGCTAATGGAATGTGTTCAATGTCTATGACAGGGGGTTATAAAGGATTTACAATAATAACAGTCTCAGAATTCATGGATGGAGTTGATTTTGGTATTTTGGAACCTTCAGGATTGCTAGAAATCTGCTTTTTAGGTATTTTGGCTACTTCTGCAAGATTAGACAGTTTGTAGAAGTATTCTCATTTTAGCAAAGGTTTCTTGGATAAAATATGGTCTTTCTTTGGGATTTTCCTTCCAATTTTGGATTCTGAATAGAATTTATAGACTTTTACTGGTTTAAAACAAGAAACAAGGGTTTCCTGCATTTTTAGTGAATAATTGGGAAAAAGGTCTTTTAAATTTAGGCAAAGAGGCTTAGGATAACTTCAGAAGGTTTCTAGGTTCAATTTGTGTGTTTAAAACATGGCGCTGCATAAACAGGGTTTTTTTCGAAAATTTTGACAGTGTTTGGCATGTTTTTTGGATGTTTTTAGCAGGCTTCTTTGGTTAAATTCAAACTCTGAATGTAACTTTTCTTTTAAAAGGTCTTTTGAAATCTAAACAGGCTTGAATTTTGGAAGAAAACCTGTTATGTGAAGGTACAGGGTTTTGAAGAAGTCTCTAAGGTATTTTGAACGGATTGAATGACTTCTTTCTGATCACTAGAACAATGTGAAGCTCCTCTGCAATATTTAATGGTAACAGGTTGGAATTTGCAGTCTTTTTGGCATAAAATGGTGGAATTTTCTTGTTTTACAGTCGAGGTGGTTTTGTACAGGGTTTGCGTGCAAAAAGAGAGGAAATGAATGCATTTCCAATGTTTTTTAGGCATATTAGGTTAATCGGCGATGACAATTAATGGAGGTCAAGTCATAAAACTGGTGCTTTTTAGGCTCGAAGGGTCTAAACCACAAGCAGTTATCATGTTCCATTTCGGTGGTAAATGGTTTTGGATGAAACCAACGCGATCCAATGAGAATGGACCATGTGGAGGAGGGAGAAAATCACAATACCGCCCATTTCGCGTAGAAATGAGACGAGGAATTTCACACAAGTTTATTTGCGATATGGATTTTCCACCGTCGGATCTTGGGGTTTGATTGTGAACGACCCAGATTGATTGCGGAAGTTTCATTGGGATTTGGTAAGTGGGACCAGGATATATTATATGTGACTGGGATTTCATACATGAGGGGATGGGTTTTAAACCTTAGAAATAAGCTTTAAATGAAGTTTAAAACCTTAGGTTTTATATCATGCGGCAGTTATAAGGTTTAAATGTTAAATTAAAAAATTTACGGAATGTTTCAATCATATTTATGGGCAGACCTTTATTATATAGTTTTTCAAATGTTTTTTGACATTTGTTTAAAACTATAGGGGCAGGGCATTTGTTTTATTGATATGTTTGAACCAATGGGATTTGGGTGGGGATTATATTTTTCACATGGGGTATTTAAACATTTGTTTAAACGCAAAATAAAGGGTTTGTCGGTTATTTTAAATATAAGGGTTTAATACTATACGGGAGGGTGTAGTTAGGGATTAATAAATAAAGTTAGAATTTAATATGAAAAAAAGGATAATGTAATGAATAAAAATACATGTTTAACTCTAAGTAAAGTGAAAATAAGGATAGCTTGTCTTTGTTGTATTACTTCACACTTTAACTTAGGATAAATTCATTTTGAGGGTTTATGAATGATTTTTGAAAGGGAATGAAATTAGTTATTTAGGGTTTCACTTCTACTAAGTAAAAATGGGTTTTTACATAGGAAAAAGGGATGAATGAAAGTAAATGTTGATGAATATGTGTTTTGTGTAGGAATTCAATATTTTTAGCCAATTAGTTATTGAGCCTTGGGTCCGGTCCCAACAGAAGTCAGAGAAATGATTTGAGCCTTTTTAATTAATAGTTTAGAATACTAAATAATTGTAGGGGAGGGGAAATTAGTGATTTTTTTCCTATTGATGCTTTATTATATGCTTGCCCAATTGCTTTCCACCTACCCATCATTATTTATAACATTTTTTACTTCATTTTCATGGGTGCATTTAGGCTTGCAACCCTAAATCAAATTTTTTTCAAAGCATAAAAATTATCTAAGTCTAACCTTATTTCATCCGAGGGCTCAGATTAAACTGTTGAGCTCCTCATTTATTCTCTATTTAATCTACCTATTTGTCAAGTTTATATTGTTTGACATATCTTTATTCTCTATCTAAAACATGAAATTCAAAGCATGAAAAGTTAAAATTAAGTTGTTTAACTAATCATGGATTATGGCATTTATTGACAATCTGCACATAATCATTATTCTTTCACTAAAGTAAATAGTAGTGGCATTTTGACTTACTCACTTTCAGGTCTTATTTTATCTCTTATTTCTTCTGGGGTCTATATTTTTCTAAGTCCTTTGATAATTCTTTTAGGACTTTTACCTTCTTTTTATTTTTTATTATTTTTTATTTTTCAAAATATGGGAAAACAACTTGCAGAAATCAAGGTATGTACATATTTACAAGACTATCAAAGTCAATTCAAAAATTATGAATCATATTATTATAGGACCCTAACAGGGCCCACAGTGCTATTTTTGGGTGCATGTCTATTTTCATTATCCCTTAATTTTAGATGGACATTAAACTGTAATCTATTCTCAATGTGAACTTAAATGAGTTAACTGAAAGTGATAAATTTAGTTAGCTAGTGGATTTCGAGTTAGAGGTTGGTTGGTGGGACATGCATAGTAATTCTAGTTGTAACAGAGTTTGAAGTGCAATGGTGCATGAGGGTGCAAGTTGTAAATAAGTTTAACTCAATTAAGTGAGTTAAACTCAGTTGTGCTAGTTGTAACTAAAGATACACTAGTGAGAGATCTAGTGAGTTAAATATTAATTAATTCACAATCAGTGATCTCACATGAAATTGAGGATTTACTATTATTAGTTGCATGCATGTCAGATCTAGTGGAGACCCAGTTGATTTCTAGGTGAAAGGGAGGTTGACTATCAGTTGTAGGATTATCTTCTTGCACACATGCAGGAAAACACCCATTGGAGTCCCATGATACTTGCATAGTCAAGGTAGGAAATAATTCCTATCTTTTATGGATCCTTACCATTAGGGATTGCATAAGCAAGGCAGGCTGTCTGGAGATTGAGAATTGGTTATGTGTTGGTCATTTTTGCATATGACAGTGTGAGAAAATTAGCTGATGTACTGGAGGGCTCTTGTGAGAATAGTTTTGTATGTAATTTTTTCATGATCCATGCTTAATATACAATAGAAGATAGTGGGGTTTTTAACTATAAGCTTTCCCCGAGAAATTATATGTGTTATGTGTGATTGATCTCTCTTCGTGTTTATGTGATTAGAAATTATGTTTTTAATTCCGTAAAATATTTGTAGAAGCGATTCATTATTTAACTTTAGTACATTGTTAGATCGGGTGAATCCAAGATATACATGCTTTTTGTATAATTTCTACATGGTATTGGAGCATTGGAAATTGCAGAAGTGAAGCAGGAGCTGAGTTTGTGACTGGATAGAATTTGAATTTGCAGAAATACTTTCTTGGTGCTACAACTTATTCAAGATTGAAATGGCTTTCAATGGCTTGAGGTTAGATTATGTACTCGAGGGTAGCTCAAACTATATTTCTTGGAAGGACAAGATGGAGGCAGTACTCGAAGATAATGGCTTGAAGGAATTCATTGACAAAGATGTTCCTAAGCCAGATGCCATAGATGCTGCAAATCTTGATGCGTGGCAAACGAAAGTGGAAAAGGCGAGGAGGATCCTGTTGGAGGGAGTACGATACCACATTGTCTCAAGCCTCCATGGGAAATCCACACCATATGCAATGTGGAAGGCTTTGACGGATCTATTCCAAGGCAGCAACGACCATAGGAAATTGGCACTCAAAAATAAACTCAGGAAGATCAAGATGGAAAAGGGCAACACCATTCCAAAATATCTCACGAAGTTTGTCCAATGTTGAGATGAATTGGGGAGTGTGGGAATAACAGTTGTTGATGATGATTTGGTGAGCTTGGCTCTCTTAGGACTTCCCAAGAGTTGACATAGTCATCAAGGCTATGTCAATGGAAGGGAAAATTTTCCAAATTTGGAACGAATGTGGTCGGATTTGGTGCAGGAGGAGTTGAAACGAAACACCAGAGATGGATCTTCATATAAGAATGAGGATGAAGAGGATTTTTCTTTGGCTTGCAAGGCGAGGAAAGGGAAGGGGAAGAAATTACATTCAAAATTTGAGTCCAATAATAGCAATAAGCAAGACATGTCCAAGGTGAAGGTTTTTCATTGTCACGAAGATGGGCATTTTGATACTTACTGTCTGCAAAAGAAGAAGAACAAGAAGGTTGTTCGATCCATAGTTGGTGAGGCTCTTCCCTCCAAATTTAATCTTGAATTATCATTTATCACATGCATGGTGTCTAGTGCATTGGGATCTGTGTGGTATTTGGATAGTGGCTCTTCCTTTCACATGACGGGAGATAAGGAACTTTTCAGTGACTTGGAGGAGAAAGATCTCCAGATGCATATTGAGATGGGTGACGACGAACGATACATTGCTGCCAAGATTGGTACCATTACCTTTTAGAGGGAGTAAGGTAAACCATTTTAATTAAAATATGTAATACATGTACCAGGTCTAAAGAAAATTTTTGTCTCAGTCACAATGTTGAAGGATAGAGGCTATGACGTTTTTTTAGTTTTTGAAAAGCTTTCTTGTGACATAAAACAACGGGTCAAGAAAAGAGGATAGGGATTCAAGTTAAGAATCTCTACAAGCTAGAGGTATATGGTTGTGTCGTAATGATGGGAAAGGTAGATCAAGTGGTGAGCTGAGATGAGGGTGAATTATGGCATAGGTGATTGGGTCATCTTAACCATGGAGCCTTGAAAGTCATGCAACAGATTTCTACTGGTCTTCCTAGGTGTACACTTGCGCAGTCAGACACATGAAATGGATGTACTATGGGAAAATATGTAAGGGTCACCTTTCATAAGAATGAAAATAGAGCTTCGGGGATCCTTGAGAGAGTTCACACATATGTGTGTGGTCCTTTCACAGTTTCTTCAACAACAAAACATAATTACTATGTAATATTTGTTGATGAATTTTCTCGTAAGTGTTGGATCTTCTTCATGCAGAATAAATATCAAACATTATATAAGTTCTGTGAGTTTAAGGAACTGGTGGAGAAAAATTTGGGGAAACAATTGAAGGCTCTTAGGAGCGATAATGGTGGAGAATACATCTCTAAAGAATTCAAGAACTTCTGCAGCAAAGAAGGAATTCTAAGAGAACACATAGTGCCTCATAACCCATAGTAGAATGGGGTCTTGGAGAGGAATAACATAGCTGTTGTGGGTTCAGCATGAGAGATGTTGCATGATCAAGGCCTACCAATGCATATGTGGGTGGAAGCATGCAATACAATGGTACATGTGCAAAACCGTTTTCCTCATAGAGTACTTGGCATGAGTACACCTGAAGAGGATTTCACTGGTAAGAAACCTGATGTTTCACACTTTAAGATTTTTGGCTCATCTGTTTATGTGCATGTGACCAAAGATGCTAGGAAGAAGCTGGAACAAAATAATAAGGTTGGGATTCTTTTGGGGTACACTGAAACATTCCATAATTATCGTGTGTATTTTGCAAACATCAAAATGAATGTTGTGTGATGGGATATCAAATTTGATGAGGAGAAAGCCATGAGGTTGTCCCTTGAGAGGGAGATGGAATTGCATGTAGAGGAGGAACTGTTGGTTCCCAAGGATGAGACTCAAGATGTGGATCAGCCACATTCGGAGGATCCTAGAGTGGAGGAATCCACTCATGCAGAGCCATCCATCGGAAATGGCAGAAGGCGCACCACGAAAGCTGATAGGCCAAGACTTGATGTTGCATAGAATGTAGGAGCCCCTAATTCACAACACAGACAAATAAAGTCTCCTAACTGATTTACTAGATACATGGCTCTTATGAGAAAATTTATTATGAATCACCATTGTCAAGAATAGTGCATGGGAGATAGCCCCAAGATCGGTCGACAAATCAATGGTTAGATCGAGATGGATATACAGGGTAAAGCAAGTTGTTGATGGGAGTGTGGAGAAATACAAGGCCAGATTTGTGGCTCAGGGATTCTCATAGATCAAGGGGATATACTATGATGATAATTTTGCATCTGTCGCAAGGTACTCTTCCATAAGATCCATCCTTTCACTCTCAGCGTAGATGCACTGGCACATTCATCAGATGGATATGAAGATTGTGTTTCTCAATGGGATCATTGAGGAAGAGGTGTACATAGAGCAGCCTGAAGGTTTCGAGATCTTCAAAAGTGAGTCACATGTGTGTAGACCTAAAAGTGAAATATATGGGATAGAGTGAGCACTCCGTGCTTGGTACACTCAGATAGACAGCTATTTAACTGGGCTGGGATTCACCAAAAGTGAAGCAGATGCAAACTTGTCCCAAATTGTGGTTGAGGGTAATCTATTGATCATTATTCTTTCTGTTGATGATTTAATTTTGATTGGTGATGAGCAGCTGATACACTCATGCAAGGAGGATCTTGCAAGGGAGTTCGAAATGAAGAACACAAGACTCCTTCATTATTTCCTTGGATTGGAAATATGGCAGCGGGATGGTGAAATTTTTGTGCCTCAAAGAAAGTATGCAAAGGAGATAATGGGTAAGTTTAAGATGGAGAGTTGCAAACCCATGGATACTCCTCTTCCAGAAAACTAGAGGAAAGAGGATGCTACTTCTGGAGAGGTAGTGGATGCTAGTGTCTATTGACAGTTAGTGGGTTTTAACTAATGTATCTAGTGAACACGAGACCGGACATTTTCTACACAGTTAACCAGCTAAGTCAATTTATGGTTAAGCCTACCAAGCTCTTTTGGAAGGCGAGGAAGCATGTATTGAGATACCTGAGGGGCACATCAGAGTATGGTCTATGGTACAGACGGACAGATGTAGTGAAGTTGCATGGCTTCATGGATGCAGATTGGCTTGGAAGTCCATCAGACAAAAAGAGCATATCAGGGGGGATCTTTAGCATTGGATCGATAGTAGTTTCCTGATACAACAGGAAACAACGATTTGTGGAACTCAGTTCAAAAAAAGCGGAATACATGGAAAAAATTCAAGCTACATGTGAGGCTATCTGGATGAGAATGATCTTGGTTGGTTTGTTTGGTTCTCAAATGGATCTGATAGTGATTCATTGTGATAAGAAGAGTTGCATTAAACTCTTGATTAATCATGTGTTTCATGATAGTTCCAAGCATATAGATATCCGGTACCATCATCTCAAAGATTGTGTGTAGAGGAGGATCATGTTGCTTCAATACATTCCCACGGAAGATCAGAATGAAAATATTCTGACGAAGGTGCTCACTAGGAGAAATTTAGAATATGATAGAGATAGGATCAGGGTGAAGGATAATCCCTTTCTTGTTGAGGGGAGTGTTGAGATTCAAAAAGAAGATTTAGCACCCACGCCTAGTGCATTAAGCACCTGGATTCATTCAACACCTGGTTGCATTAAGCACCCAGACTAGGGTGGGGCCCACAGTGTTATTTTTGGGTGCATGTCTATTTTTATTATCCCTTAATTTAGACGGACATTAAATTGTAATCTATTCTCAATGTGGACTTGAATGAGTTAACTAAAATCACATAAATTCAGTTAGCTAGTGGATTTCGAGTTATAGGTTGGTTGGTGGGACATGCAGAGTAATTCTAGTTGTAACAGAGTTCGAAGTGTAGTGGTGCATGAGCTGGTGCAAGTTGTAAATAAGTTTAACCTAGTAAAGTGAGTTAAACTCAGTTGTGCTAGTTGTAACTGAAGATACACTAGTGAGAGATCTAGTGAATTAAATATTAATTAATTCACAATCAGTGATCTCACATGCAACTAAGGATTTACTATTATTAGCTGCATGCATGTTAGATCCAGTGGATACCCAGTTGAGTTCTAGGTGAAAGGGAGGTTGACTATCAGTTGTAGGATTATCTACTTGCACACATGTAGGAAAACACCCATTGGAGTGCCCATGATACCCGCGCAGTCAAGGTAGTCAATAATTCCTATCTTTTAGGGATCTTTACCATCAGGGATTGTGCAAGCAAGGTAGATTGTCTAGAGGCTAATAATTGGCTATGTGTTGGTCAGTTTTGTATATGAAAGTGTGATACAATTAGCTAATGTACTGGAGGGATATTGTGAGAAGATTTTTGTATGTAATTGTTTCATGATCCATGCTTAATATACAATAGAATATAGTGGGGTTTTTAGCTGTAATATTTCCCTGGGAAATTATCTGTGTTGTGTGTGATTGATCTTTCTTCATATTCATGTGATTAGTGATTGTGTTTTTTAATTCTGTAAAATATTTGTAGAAGCAATTCAGTATTTAAATTTAGTACATTGTTATATCGAGTGAATCCAAGATATACAAGCTTGTTGTATAATTTCTACAAACTAAACTAAGAGGGGGGTGAAACAATTTATTCCATTCATGGACATTAAAATTATTTTCATTAAAATAATTAATAGAACCATTACATGGGCATCTTAATAAATAATAGTCAGCAAATTGAATATGTGAACAACAAGTAATAAACATGCTAACTCATCACATCAACACATAATAATAATGCACACGGACACCAGATATAAGTGGAAACACTTAAGGGAGAAAACTACGATTATTATTGTTGTGATGCAAAGGAAATCTCCTACTCCCTATTAAATCTTATTTTCTGTATGCCCCAGCCTATAGGAGCCTGCTACCTTAAATTTATACAATTTACAACTTGTAAGGAAGCTTCAACTCCCATATGTTTTTTGCAGGTTACAACCCATAGGAGGCTCCAACCTCAACTAGTTCCAACTGAACATTTATCAAGCTACAGCTTGAAGGGAGACCACATTATCCTCACACAACATGAACACAATATGCTGATTTACATGGTTATCAACTCTATATTCCTCCATCTTTAATTCTACCTCTTATCCCTTCAAATATGCTTCTCATTGTTGGAGGATTAATCCATCTTGTGGACAAGACCGATATCCCTAGTACTAAAAGTATCTAGCAACAAACATCCAAACATACTAATCTTTCTCTAAGCATGTAAGGTTTACAAAAAGCTCTATAGAGGTGTTAAGGACTTACCATTTTTCCAGTGCTTGTTTGAAGTCGTTGTTGTCCCTCGCGTGCTTGAAGGAGTATTCCTCGTAAACCTGCAGTCACAAACAAGAAAAATATTACATAGCACCTGTATAGAAGTAATCATAAACCATGCTTATCATAGTGATCAAGGAATCTATGAAATAACCCATTGATTGAAAGCTTATTGAGAAAAATGAGTATATTTGTATTAATTTCAAAAGAAGAAAATTCTTACAACCTGAACCTTGATGTTGCACAGGGCTTTCCGGGGTCTGAAGCAGGAGTCTCCTTTACTTTGATAAGCTTTGCACTCTTCCAACCAAGACAAATAGAGGTATGCAATCTCTCCTCACAAAAGTCTTAGTTAACTGAGTCTAAATCTCAACAGCACTTAACTTCAAATATTCTAAAAGCTTGAACTCCCTTTGAGGCTACCCAATGCCTCTTTTTATAGTGTAAAAGAGAAGGTTTTCTGTTCCAAGTATGAAGGGATAGAATCCTCCTTCAAAGGGATAAGCTCCTCACATCAAGGGGTTAGCTCCATAAGGTAAGGGATTCATGCACCTCATAAGAGCGGTTCTGCCACCGCAAAATCCATTCTAGAAGCTTCCAGAATTCACTTTTATTGAGATTTTTAGGATTTACTTGCGTCTTTTTAATCTTACAGGGGTCCGCATCTATAAAAAAGATAAAGTACATTCAGGAACGCAGGAAAGCTGAACATTGGGTGCGGGACCGCAGGCAAGATAGCCAGAAAGTGCGACACCAAAGTTTAGGAGACTTTTAGGAATTTTTTCTGATTTTCAAGGCTTGACATGAGGAACTGATATGGTAGACTTGCAGAAGGGAGAAGTATGAGAAATAATGAGCTCATACACACAGCAGAATGTCAGGATGACAATTTTCAGTGTAACAGATTGCCCCTTAAAGTGAAAAGTCTGGAATAGATGATGCTGAAGTCTGTCATATATGAAGAGTGCAGTACTTTATCATTTCAAGGATCATCCCATCGTCACCCCAGTCAGCACCTGTAAAAACATTCAATGCAAAATATATATGTATACATATCATCACTGAGGTAGGCATTCCCATACTCATATTAAAATAACTAAAAATTGATTCAACTTTTCTGATGCAGGAATGATTTTGAGTACATGACAGTATAGACATGTGTGAACACAGTATGGACGCAGCCATCTGTTTATAAATAGTCCACTGTATAAATGATAACAAAATTCCTCGCAGCCTGGATGGTAGAAACTAGATCCAGGGTCTTGATTTCCGCATCTCGAACTAGTACGATTCTATCCATGCGAATGAATGTGTCGAAGTCGAACATGGTAGAAACCACTTGATTACCAGTCAATGATGTAAACTGTTAACAAGTGTGAGAGTAACCACCAATAATGTCAATGGCTCTCAAAGTACCCAGTACAATCCATGAAATGTGAATGAATGAGCTGAAGTCGAACATCTCACGAAATCATTCGATCAAAGGTTGATGATGTAACCCGTCGTCAAAAGCGAAAAACCTGTAATTAAGGCATGCATATTTCAAGGTACTGACGATTTCTAGATCAACTTCCCAGATAATGAGTTGTCGTCGATAGAAAGCGATCCATCGTAGGCAAGCCCACAACACGAAATCATAGATCAAGTTTTGAAAATATATTAGCAAGGACTGACTCAGGTATGGTCAAAATGGATGACATATATTTTGCAGATGAATGGTTTGTTTGAACTGTTCTCTTGAACACATAACGACACTGCAGATGGCTTGGCGACAATTGACCCAAAGCTAATACCCAGAAACCGAATGAAAACTTTCAATGACGTTTGATTAACTTTTAGGCAAAGGATTTCCCAACCCAGGTGAATGAAAGTGTCGTGTTCAAGAGTGGTTGACTGAATTTTCAAAGAATAAAAATACAACAAACACGCCCATTTTCCTCTCTTTTCCCCCACCATTTCTGGAAAGTACCTCTTTATTTTTAACAAGCTTGAGGAGGATAACATTTGATTGTTTATAAGCTCATCCTTTGGATGAGTCCAACTTATTTTAAGATTCGAACCCTCAGAAGGAGTGGTTCGTTCCTGTTTGAAATTGAACAGGTCCTTTACTGTTAAATTTTAACGAGTCCAGTATAGGAGAAACTCAGCGTTTTTCAATTTTAGGGAGTTAGAAGAAAAAACTTAAGAAAACACCATGGGTGTACTTTTTCATAAATTTAGTCTCTCAGGCCTGAAAAAGGATAAAATAATGCGGGAGAGAACTCTATTGACCGTAATTAGTCAACGTATACCTTTTTCGTAAATAGTCCATTTTAGTCCGTAAAAGGGGTAAACTTATACTGAAGGGACGATTATTCATTTACTTTAACGAGTTCAAACAATCAAGTACTCGGCGATCTTTTCATGTTTAGAGAGTCTAAAAAGGGCTTAAAAGAGGACTCCAATGTTTCGCATTTTCGTGAATTTTTGAAAGAGTCTGAAAAAGTGATAAAAGTATGCTCTTTGTTGAAAAATGATCAATTCTCCTGAAAAATCCAATTTCTGCACAAAAACTTGAAACATTACACATACTTGTTTAAGATGAGTAAAAATGCTTCAAAAATCCCCTTTTTAAAGTGAAAAATAAATAAATTAAAAATTCATCTATTCGAAAAAACTTATAAAAAGGACTTTTTCAACTTCATTTTTACCGTTCAAGTCCAGAGTGAAAAGTAGAAGCTTTTGGGTAAAAAAGTTCCGGTGAAGATTCTGGAAAATTCGTCCGTTGAAATCGAGAACTGTCAGTCCCAGGTAATCCACGACCTCTTAATCTTGCATTTCATCCATTTAAAATTCGTTTTTAGGCTTTAAATCTTATTTTTAAGGAAAAATATGGTTCAAAAATCGCCCGCGGGGGTCCGCAGGTGACACACATGGTACCTGCGAACCCCGACTTTTTCCTACAAGAAAAAAAGTTGTGGATCCGAACTTTCCTTACAGAGCGCGTGCGTTTCTACGCACTGTTTACAAAGGTAAAGTGCGGTCCCCACGCGTTTAAATTTAAAACTCAAATTTCTCTTTTGCCGCCCAAAATTTTTCAAATTATATTGTTCTAATCTATGTTTTTATGTATTGTAGGATTAACAAGATGTTGATTTGGAGAGAACGTGAACAAAAGGATGTGGATGACGCCGTAATTCTCCATATGCCCACAATGAAAAGATTAAGAGCATGCGGTTTATATAAATTCTGGGCCATCCAAGGCATGAGAGCACAGGTAGAGCTCCTGACATGGCTGGTTAACAGGTGGAACGTGCAGGACCAGTGTTTCATTATTGGTGGCCACCGGCTCGAAATCGAGCTGGAGAAAATTTATTTTCTGACTGGTTTGTCCAAGAGGGGCAAACAACTCTCCTTGTTGGGGACTAGGCCAGGTGGCCAGACTGTCGCTAGTCTTCGGCAATAATTTTGTAATGATGAAGCAGATCCCAGGGACAAACGGATTGATATAAAAACCATCATCCATCCTGAGCTGAAAGTTATTGCATTTACTATTACCAGGCTGTGCGGGAGTGCAGGATTGCATGTAGCTACCGGTTCTCAGATGCGCATTGCTGTGGACTGTTTTCGCGGCACCATTTTCAACTGGTGTGACATTGTGTTGGCTAATATCAAAGGCCAAATAACTAGAGCAAAAAATGGGAAACTGAATAACTTTGGATATGGATCCATCGTCGTCTCCTTTTCTCTAGAGAGGATTCTGATGGTAGCTCCACAGAGTATCCCTATTGATGCCGGTCGACTTAGAGAACCTAGGATGGTTCGTTGATCCGCACTGATGGCCCGTCACGGTATTGAGGGTGCTGAGATTGTTTGATTTCCTTCTTCATATTTTCGTTGGCTAGATCGCCAACTTTTTGTCATAGAGGACTTTCCATGTGCCGGGATAGATTTCCGTAGCAACCGAGAGATGACTCTCCCAGCAGGGGAACAATGGGATGACTCAGGTAAAAATATTTCTTCAACAGTTTCTAATTTATAAAAAAAAAAATTATTTTCGATCGTCTTGTCAAATAATAACCAAAAGTTTTTTGAATACAGATGTGGGCCCACGGCAACCAGCCCATCTCCAACCTTATGAAAGAAGAAAAACACTTGCAGCCACACCAGCTCTAGCAGGCCAATCAGCAGAAGTCTTGACTGATTTAGAGCATCATCTAGAGCATTAGACTCTAGATATTCTGGAGACAGACATAGATGATATTCCACTCAGATTCTAGAGATACGTGATTGGTGTTCCAGAACCTTTTAGGAGGTTCCTGTGCAGGGTGGCTCGGGAAGTGGTTTCTTATTGTGATCACCATCAGTGATGGGATGATCATGTTGTAGACTCATATTTTTTACTTTTTGTGTTATCATTTGCCGATCATAAGGTGTTTCCAACCTATGATCGAAGATAATGTATATTTTTTGAAAACACTTCTATCCTATGATATATATCACTATTTACCGGCTATCTACGTACATTTTATGAATGTTGTTTGTTTTACTGTTTTGATCACTGCAAATGTCGATTTATCATACTAGAAGAAACTGCATCTGCTAATGTATTTAAATGTCTTGGAATATGTTGATATTGAATGTAGTCAAATTCATGTTCCAAGAGACGAACTCTTAAAAATAACCATAACAACACTAGATTTCTAATGGCATAAATCCTGTTAAGCTGTAAATTTACAACAAGTTCAGAATCCAACCTCACAATCAAACTCTGAATCCCAAATGATATGGACTCAGATAATAACTCAATCACTGCACTATACTTGGCAATGTTATTCGTTGTTTGACCAAGGCTTACCCCATGCATGGAAACTAACTCGTCAGAGGGTGAATAGATAACCCAAGCTACGGAAGAAATGTTCTGTGTATTACGACAAGCACCATCAGCAAAACCAATGTAGGTTTGAAGAGACGTTGACATCTGCAATATCAAGAGTAAAACTTAGATAAGCAGGAATAGTGATAAAACACACTTCTAAACTAGGCACAACTTTCTAATCTAGGACACACCAGCAGTAAAGAAATCTAACCTAAAAGATAAAAGATCTCCACACCAGGTTTAAGCATAATATCGCTTCAGATATAACCCATTTCTGGGCTTATCTAAAGGGATACCATCAAAATCTATTAGCTCATATGCCCCTTTTGCCAGCTTTCGCTTAACAATGAAAGGACCATGCCACATGGGCACGAATTTCCCAGCCCCTAGCTTATCGTTGGCTTGATCATAAACTAAGAATATGTCTCCTTTTGAAAAATTTCGAGGGGTAACACTTCTATCATACTGAGCTTTTACTCTTTTGTCAGGAGCCTCGTTTGCTATTGCAACGTTTCTCTGATTTTCATCCAATTGAGCCAAGTACAAAAAGCGTTTCTCCTCTTCAGACGTAGCTGGGAGTAACTCTATGGCTAATTTCAAAGATGGAATTTCGCATTCAATCGGCAACACAGCTTCCAAACCGTAAACGAGTTGAAAGGGAGTGAAACCAGTTGATGTTTTGACTGAGGTTCGATATGCCCAAAGTGCCGAAAATAACATGGAATGCCAATTCGTCTTGTGAATACCAATAATTCGTCTGATCATGGTGACTAAAACTTTATTTATGGCTTCGACCAGATCATTGGCTTGCGGATAATATGGAGTGGAACTATCGTGGCGTAGGCCAAGCTGTTCTGTTAGTTCAGTCATTATGACGTTCCGAAAATGGCTTCCATGATCAGTAATAATGGCTTGAGGAACACCGAACCTAGCAATTATGTGATTAAATACGAAAGTTGCAGAAGTCTTGCCGTCAGCCGAAAATGTAGGCATCGCCTCGGCCCACTTAGTAAAATAATCTACTGCTAAGATAATATATGCATGCCCCCCGGCCGAGTGAGGGTTACATGTAATAAAATCGATACCCCATTTTGCGAAAGGACCAACAACAATTATGGGATGAAGAGGAGCGGGTGGCGTGCGCATCTTACGATCAAAAATTTGACAATTGTGGCATTTCCAGACTGCATAAATACAATCTTTGAATAACGACGGCCAGAAATAACCAGCGCGCAATATCTTTTGGGCTGTGGCATACCCAGACATGTGACCGCCACATGCTCCAGAATGGCGATCATTTAAAACCTTTAAGGTCTTAAACATATATATTCTAAAGCAATAACTCACGAGGTAAGGAAAACCATTAATCTCTATGAATAATACTCAAACTAATAAACATGTAAGATGAACATTCCAGTGAAACATAGAAGCATTAGAACTCCTAAATTTAGAAATTCAGCTTCAGCTTTTGGGAAAACACATAAGATAAAAAAAAACTCAATTTATGGAGAGGGAACTCCTAAATAGCATATATCAAGTTATTGGTAACTATGAAATAAGTTGGTAAGCATGGGCAAAGGGCAAGATCGAACGAGACCTCTTTG
The DNA here is from genome assembly GCA_034641835.2 of Pinus albicaulis. NCBI lineage: Eukaryota > Viridiplantae > Streptophyta > Pinopsida > Pinales > Pinaceae > Pinus > Pinus albicaulis. Next base: position 320,443,583 of record CM076582.1, read on the forward strand.
TCTTAACCTAATCAATCAATATTTCATAGGAAAGCTTCAAGATAGGGTTTTAAAAACTTTAAATAAGCAAGGAATACCATGAATCATACTTATAAGCTAGCATACTAACTATTCATGAAACAGAAACAAGTTTTAGTGGGCCTAAGGAGCAGTCAAGAATTCCTTAAGATGACTAAAAGAGGAAAACATCAAGGCTATAACAAAAATGAGGTTTGACGTGCTTCCATGAGCATGTCTCAACCTATACCTTTCTGATCTATAGCAACCAAGAAGAATGAAGCAGAAATGAGGACAAGAAAACATTAACAAGTTAATAAAACATCACTATTCACCAAGCTATGGAATCCTGCAAACATGCTTCTCCATCATCAAGCCAAACAAGCCATTCATTCACTTAATAAAACCAATTTCTTCTCCAAGCTCATAAAACCATGTATTTTTCTTAAACACATCTAGTCCCCATGTTTAAAATGAATCCTCATGCATTATATAACAAACAAGGAAGAGGAGAGCCCACTAGAGCATCTAGAAGCCTATTGGCCAATCAGAAATATCCTAAGTTGTCCGTAAGGCTTTGCAAGGCTAAAGGCACAAAAATATCTTGCAAAATATCTTTTCTGGCCCAAAATAGAAATCATATTGAATTTTAGGCCCTGAAAAGCATGAGAAAACTTTCCAAATGCACATTATTCCTAGTCATCTACAGGAGCGTAGCGCACTGTGTCAAACAATGAAAAAATACCAGGTGCGTAGCGCAGAAATAGGCCTTTTGCAGCAGTCTTTTGGAGGTCTTCCCGACACCGAATTTGGCTCCGTGATGGCTCGTTGAAAATCCTGATGAGTCTAATTTCAAAAAATTCTTGAAATCTCAAAATTCAAATCTCCTAACACTGCTCTGTGCGTAGCACCTGGTCTGAAAAGGAGGTAGAAAGGTCAAATTTTTGATGTTTTTTGACCTTTTGAGGGGGTAAAAATGCTCCAAATGATCTTAAAATTGGTGAGTAGAGTTTTGGTGATGTGAAAAATCCAAAAATGTAAACTTTAAGAGTTGAGGATGCACCAATTTTTTGTGTAGCGCCTAGGGTGTTGCGCTCCTAGGGGTCGAAATTTGGAAAAAAACAAAAAGTTGTCCAATTTGCCTCAAAATTTGTGGGGAGACCCCTCAAGAGGTTTTGGAAACATGTTTAGAAGCCTAAGCCAAGATTCCAAGGCTGTCATGCACTTTGGCTCTTTTTAGGTCTTCTAGCTCAATGAGGGTCTTCTTTAGCTTGGCACTAGCAAGCATGCTTTTCCTTGCATAATTTTTGGCCATTTTCTTTTGTAGGGAAAGGCCCCTCTTCACCTCTTTGAAATGATTATGCTCCTCCTTGTAATAGTAGATGATCCTTTGTGCTCTCTCAAAATCTCTTTCCCACTATCTTCATATGTATTCTTAGTGTCATCTTCTTCATCATAAGACCCACTGTCTTGGCCCTTTTTCTCATCATGGGGCTCACCGATTTCAACTCTGTTTTCTTGGTCACTGTTTCCTTCTTGGGAAGCTGCCTCTTCTTGGTCATCATCACTCTGCTGTTCTTCTTCTTTAAACTCTATTTTTGTCCCATAATCTTCATCATTTTTAACACTTTCATCATCTTTATTAAGCTCTGCACTTGCCTCAATGCTTTCAACATTTGCCTCATTTTCATCTCTCTCCTTATTTTTGTTGTCATCACCTTCTTGTTTGTTTTGGCTATTATCACTTTCCTGCTCACTACTGTCCTCTTTTTTCTTTATTTATCTTTCTCCATTTCTACTCACTGTACTCTTCCTTTCAACTGTCATCTGTTTTACCTTCACTGTCACTACCACCTTCTTGTTCTTCACTACCACTATCGTCATCTTCACTTGATGCATTAGGAGAAGGTAGGTTTTCTTGTGTAGAAGGCATAGGATGAAGTGATGGATGAGTGGAGGCAAGTGAGTGAGGTGTGGTAAAACTTTCAACAAATGAGGGCAAGATGAAGCAATCAGAGAATGTTTTTAGAGTTTAGAGGTAGGTTTACTGACACTAAGTGTTTTTGCACCTATGATAACTCTCAAATTTAAAAACCCTAACTTAGGAGGTCAATATTTGATTTTTGTGTAGCTTAGGGTTTGGTCACCTTAGGTCAAGCAATGCCTTCTTAGATTATGAAAAGAAAATTTGGAGAGTGAGAAAAAGGAGTCACCAACCTTATTTTACTGAAGGTGTAGCTTTGGAGGAAATAATTTTGAGTTTTTTAGCCTTTTTGAACAAATTGGGTGAAAGGCTGGCCGCTGTGTGTAGTGCCTTCCCGATTGCTCATTTAGGTCGGGTCAAACCTGTCGGGCCTGTCAGAGCGCAGCGCCGACATGTAGGTGAGAAGTTGGGCTATTATGGGCCTGTGCGCAATGCCTGCCCAGGTGTGTAGCGCTAGGCTCCAGGTGTGTAACGCAGTCTTAAATAACACTGCGACTACCCTATCAGTGCGTAGCGCTGAGGGCCAGGTGCGTAGCTCCGGCCTCGGGGCGTAGCGCCTGAAGGCTTTTTCAAACTTGCACAAAAATCCTCAAAAATTCTCTGATGGTTTGCTTCTTTTTGCAAGGGTATGGAAACATTTTTATATCTCTTTTGTTGAATCCTTAGTTAAACTGAGAGGGGGGGGGGTGAATCAGTTTAACACATTCATGAGATTTTTAAAACTTTTCATCAAGCTTATTTACAACCTAATTTTATAGTCAACTTTATATGTGAACAATCTTAATATGTAGCAGCAAGTACTAAGATAATGTGACACCAAATTTATTATGAGAGCAACAAGTATTAAGCAGATTGGATGGAACATATCAACACATAAGAAACACACACAGAGATAGAAGATATAAGTGGAAACCCATAAAGGGACAAAACCACATCTTATTATTGTTGTGATGCAAAGGCAAGCTCCAACTCCCTCTCACCACTGATTTTTTGCAGGCACCAACCTACTGGAGGCTCCAACCTCAGTCAGCTACAACTGACATCTATCAACCTTCAACTTGATAGGGAAGCTTCAACTTCCTCATTCTATCAAAAGAAAACATTTGCTGATTTACCTTGGATATCAGCTATGTTCTGTACCTTCTTTTGTGTTGTCCTTCAGTCTTTAAATCTATCTTATAGCATCTCTTTCTGCTCCTCCTTCTTCTTATCTTCTCTACCTCAATTCTTCATAATCTACATTCTCTAACCTCTCTATGCATATCACTATTATATCCTTTATAAAGTTTGCCTCATAACTATTCGTATTCCATGGGGAATTCAAAGTGAATAGCCCTGACTCTTTGCCTTCTGCCTCCTTACTTCTTTATCCAGCTCATTCAGAAAACTACAAAAATTTGTACAACTTTCAGTTTTACAGTGGAGTTTTGTTTCCTATAGAGACTTTCCAGTGCATCACAAAAAATATAAACCAATTAAAACATTACATGTAGTTACAATGTGAATTCCAACTCAACCCATTCAACCTTTTGGATCACTGCGTGTTGTCTTTTCTACAGCTGTCTCTGTCTTTTTCCTCTCTGTATGCTTTTCTATTCACTGTTGTTGCGTAACTCCTACATATTTTTAACTACGCTTTTTATATAACGCAAATCAACTCTCGGCGTAATAATAATAAAGGCATTTTTAACATATAAGCTGCCCTTTATATATAACACAAATGCCTCTCGACGATATAATCATAATAGGCCATTTTAATATATAAAATGGCTTTTCAGTCTCACAAATTTATCTTTTCTTATGCTCCAATGCGATTACACCTCTTGCGATGGTTCTGATGTGATTGATTGCAATCAGAACTTTCAATGGTATGTTTTGATGTTCTGCTTTACTCCGATGCGATGGTTCACTGTTCACTTTCACTTCACTATGCCGATGCAATTGGAATTCTCTGATGCAATTAGAAAAGGCCCCACCATGTAATCAAATGACTCATATCCACCGTCCATCCTTAAGAAAATCCGATGGCTATCATCCAATTACTCAATCGCAATCGAAACTTTCAATTTGTTCGTCACTCTTTCACCTCCGATGTGATGGTTCACTGTGATGCACTTTAAGTCAGAACTCAAATACATGAGAATCACCATTTATAATGAATCGGATCTTCTTCTTAATCACAATCACAATCACAACCTTTATTAACATGTTCCGCTGCCATAATTTTCTCCGATGCGATTCGTGAGGGTCCCACCTTATAATACTTTGTTTTTTTTAAACCCGAACAATAGAACCTTTTGTTCTTTTAATCTCGCGCACAAGAATATAATACATATGATTTATATTTTAACTTTGGTCCCTTGTATATAAAGTGCTACATATATATATTTTTCCACTTCAGATTTTACATATCCTTCAGCTTGGGTTAAGATTCTCATAATAAACATGTATTGAACTCTTCCGTTTTACATGGGGTCCCGCACTACACATATAATATCCTCCATCAACATTATATTAAGTCTTTGATTCAGACTTAAACCCAGCACTAATATATATAGTCATATAACCTTTCGGTCTCCATAGTTTATTTAATGCTTCCGCTCACAGCATAGACTTAGCCATGTAACATATTAACATTTGGCTATCAAACAACCATCGCATTACATACAATTTCCTATCTTTCTCTTCGGCCCACATCTCTCGTTCAGCGCATGTCAAGACTTTACTTCACGCCCAAATATTATGCTGGCCCACTGCACTTTATTAAACCCCAGATAACCATATAGCTCGTTACACATAAAAGTTTGGCCCACAACATATTTCAAAGCCTTTGGATCAATATCCAACGTCTTATAAAATCAATACCATTATATACAATAATGTTTGACTTGGTTATGAAACCAAGTCTACATGTGGTACTTCACAGGCATGTAGCTTACCTTTAGACCATATATATTATACTCAAAAACTCCATGCAACTATCCTTGGGCCCAAAATATCCCTTTGCATTCACAATACAGTTTATATCAACCCCAAAGTGTATGAAAGACCTTTCAGACTTTATATCACGACTTTGAATTAAAATAACCTTCGGGCCCATAATGCTTTGTTACTTACCTTCCACCTATTTATTAACTTTTATAATACACATAATACACTGAACTTCACATAATGCTTGGCCCCACAGTAATGAATGTAGGTCCCACAGCCTCGGTTCTCTTCCCTGTAACTTCTCTTCTGATCGGACGGTCAATCTACTCTCGCACTCCAACTGAACTTTTGACCCCCATCCGATGGATGATGCGCAATATCACTTTTTTCTTTGGGCTGAGGGTTAACACACAAAAATTGTGCTATGTAAGTGGTATTCAAATACCACCCAAAGACACGTGTCCATCAGCGACATAGATCGCGTTCAAAAAGCGAAATCCACTTACCACTCCCAAATGCACGTGATACTGATGGTATTTTCATCTCTGGTTTTACTATTTATTCAAGGTTCCACTCTTGACTCAGGGTTCCAGTTCTAATGATTCTTCTTCAAAGTTTATTTTTCCTCCATATTTCATTTACATGCGCAGTTTGTGTGTTAACCCTGCATTATAACTAAAGTGTATATTTATCAATTTATTCCTTCTGCCTTTCAGTTCCACTCATTCTGCATGGTTCCACATCCTCTGTTTTGATTTCATGATGGATTTGTTAATGAATCGGCCTCTGTATTCTCTGTCTCTACCTTTGTATTCTCTATCTCTGTTTCACTGTACTCTCTGCAACCTTTCTCTGCTACTCAACTATTTCATTTCACGGCTCTGCCTCTGTATTCTCTGTCTCTGCCTCTGTATCTTCTGTCTCTATTTCACTGTACTCTCTGCAACCTTACTCTGTTGCTCAACTCACTCTATAGTTTCTTTGTATTCTCTGCATATTCTGCAGCCTGGGCTGCTTCAAATGGCCCTTATTTGCAGCTGCTCGACCCTCTACAACCTCTTCAGATCTCTGCTGCCTCTCTGCTGCTACTCTACCTCTTTTTCTCTCTTTGCCTTTCAACAGTCTTCTTTTGTTATCTCTCTGCATCTATGTTGTCTCCTTTGTCATCTCTTTTGCCATCAATGACAAAATTTCCAACATCATTGGCACTTACAAACCCTTCAAATAAGTTTAAACATGTGCCTTCAAACCATCTTGGAAAACAAAACCTCTTTACGATGTTTGTCACTTTGCAAATAGAAGATTCTGATCAATTTGACTTTTTTCCAGTGACCCACACTCTGTCCTAGTTTTCTCTTTAAGAAAAATTGAACAAAATCTCGGTATGAAAACCATTAGCATTAAGTATGATTAGTCCCTTTAGTATTTATGTGGGAAGTCATTGTGAAAAAAACTTGGTTTGTTTGTACTCACAAACTTTCTTGTAGGTGGATAATTTGACAATCCTGTAGAAATGTCATTTTATGGCTAACCTATCTTTTGCAGAAGATATACCTTGACAAAGAAACCATTTTGGAAGCATTATTGCTCTTAAACCAGCTATATGTTTGTTCCTTTGATCAATTTTTCAAATGATCGATGTCCAATGAGTGAGGTGAGTTTTCTAAACCATTCTTGTGCCTTTGCTGGCCACTTCTGATCTTGCAGGTGCTTACACAATCTTTTTCATTTGATCATTGTTTCCTTTGAAGTTAGATAGCTCCTTTTATCAATGATGAACTCATGCTTACCATAATCACTTCCTAGGGTAATTTTAATTCATGCTTTCCCCTTTTGATAATTTGAACATGCCTCTGACTGTTGCTTTGAGAAATCAGACCCTTGAACTGATATTTTGTCTCTTTTAGTCCCTTTGGTGAAGTGGGCTACTCGTGTTTATGTTTTCCTCCTTAGATCCCTTTAGTTCACAGATTTTACCCTTTTGAAACCTCATACTTTTGTACCAATACTCTTTACCTTTTTTAACCCTTGATGATGTGGAGTTAATGCCTTTTTGCTAAACCCTAGAAGGTAGCTTAAAAACCTTTTGAAACCATATTCTATTATGAAGGAGGCTTCTTTCATCATTATTTGACTTTTTTTTCATTCATCCCAAAGAAAAAACTGATTTTGACCATTTTTTGGCAATTCTGGCTTAATTTCCTCTGTGCGCAACGCCACTCCGTCTGTGCGTAGCGCCAATTTGCAGAGGGAATTTGGAGGCCTTCCTGGTGTCGGAATGAGCTCCATGATATCTCATTGGAAATATTGCTGAGTCTACTTGCCAATAATTATTTTTTTCTCCATTTGGTGTCCATTTACCAGTCCAAAAATTGACTGTCCCAACACTGGTCAAAAAGTGTTGAATGATGGTGCAGAAATGTAGAGTGCTAGTGCAGACAACTTTTGGAGGTCTTCCTTAACTCCAAATTATGCTCATGATAGCTCATTGGAAAGTGCTTCAAGTCTAGTTGTCTTTTGAATCATCAAGAAAGTCATTTGGACACTCCAGCTGCGAGAAAACCGCATTTTCCAAAGGTCACTCCAGCAGTGCAAAATTCTCCTGGGACACCAATGTTTTTTATATTGCTTCCAAACCATGATACCTGTGTAAAAACTGAAGGAGGTTTTTATTATTAGCAATATGATGGAAAAAAAATCTCTTACATTTTCCAAATTCATCTTTTTTTTTCAGAAACATATTTTTAAGCAAAACTGGCCCTAGGTATCGCAAACGACTTGGCCCTTGGAATGAATTCTTGGAAAATGATAGAGGCATGATGTTTATGCATTGGTATGGCTTCATGATTGCTGATATGACATACCATATGGATATTCTTCTCTTATTCCTTTTTTCCATAGCAAACCCTAGCTTAGTTGGAAGAGGAAATTAGGGTTTGGTGTAGGGAAATTAGGACTGCCTTGTAGAGGGAGGGGAATGAAGGGGTTAAGGGTTGTCTAAATTCTTGAGGAAATTTTTGGGAATAGGGATGGATGTTAGGGATTAGGGGAAATTTTAATTTCAAGGATTGAGTGAGGGGAAAGGGTCCAAAAGGGCAAAACACAGGCCTAGTCTTGAAAATTGTCAATTTGTAGCAATAGGCTAGGTTTTGTAGAAAATGATGAGTTCGAGGGATAGGAGAGATGGGAAGTGTTTATGAAGGTATATTAAGGATAGGAGGAGGTGTAAGAGCATCAAGGTACAAACCTTGTCGATTTTTTAACCATGGAGGTCATGAAATCAAGGAAATTTTCCCTCAAAAACCCTAGATGGACAATGGAGGAGTTAGGAAAAACAAAATAGAGGGTTGGGGCCCAAGGTGACACAAAAAATACAAACTGAGTGACATGAGCCCATGATGGGTCTTCTGGGATGGGTGAGATTATCATTGACATGATGGGATGATGAAATAATGAAAAAATTATCTTAAGGATAATGAAGGTAGTGAGATTTCTAGAACTCACAATGTTCATGAACTTTGCTTCTAGAAATCTAGAACCGATACTTAGTCATCATCAGAAAGTGAAAATTATGGATGACTAACACAACCTTAGAGAACATTGGACAATTTTTACCTTCATAACCCAAACTGGCGAATCTCGCAGTGACACTTGTCACAATCCCATTGGAAAAAAACTAAAGAAGATTCTCTGCATGTTGATTGGACTTCCATGTCATCAGTTGTACCTGTTCTACAATATTTTTTTTTTAAATTTCATGTTTTGAACAGTGATCAAAAAACCAAACTTCCTCATCCGAACTTGGTTTTCGACTAAAGGAGTTGTGTTGGATTCCTAGCAATGGGTTGGTCCCTGTCATTCTAGTTTGCTGCAATTCTGAGCACTTTCATTTTTGAGCTAATTTTTTCCCCTGATCCAGATTCCGATCACATCTTTAGGGACATAAATAAAACATCAATCATCTCAAAGAACACAAAATATATACCAAAATCTTTCATCAACATCAATTTAATGAATGTGAAAATTTTCATGCTAAAAACAATTTATGCATTTAAAAATGCATTTTAAACGACATGAAATCACAATCTTGCTATAAATTGTAGTGAAAGATTCCTACCAAAAGAACTCATTTCATCTATTATTTATATTTTTCCAAAATAAAAATATCAAAATTAAAAAACAATAAATTTAAATTTAAAAAAAATGGTAAAAAATATGAGTAATGGAAACAAAGTTTTCAAAAGTTTTTGTTTTTAAATTGAAATTACTAAAAGAGTTTTTGACAAGATTATATGTATTAATACATATAATATTAGGCCTAGAGTATGCTCTAAATGCTTCTTCTTTGCTAAGAGATGGTCTTCCTTGGATATGTTGAGGCCTCAAAATTCGCTACCACAACATGAGGGAAAACCACCCGGTTCGGACCTTAAAGCAGCGCCTTTTCCGTTTGGTGTAGTGGCTCCGACTGGGGGTAGTGGGACAAATTTCCCAATAAGGATGATTTTGGGGTGTGTTTTGATTATACGACATGCAATGGAAAATGATTATAATCTATCACATGCATCTATCTAACATTATCTATTCTACTATATACCTGGGGTGTTTCTTCCTTTATGCAATCTAAAGAGATATCCTTCAACTATTGGTAATGTAGATTATTTAACAGTTGAAAGAGATGAAAATTATGTAAGATGATTCTTCGAAAAAAATAATTTGATTATAAGAATTGTGAAAAATATATCGCATTCATATGTGTGATTATATATCAGATAAGAAATCACAGACAAATATTAGTAATAAGTTCATTTAACATTCATCTATAATGAAGTTTCAATATATAATGCAATAAAAAGATGATTGTAAATCTAGAAAGTAAGAATTTATACAAGTGAATAGAAGTACCATATGTATGAAGTTCTACTCATGTAAATTGACAGTAGATATCTGCTTCTATTCAATTTAAAGCAATTTAAAGAGTACAATAGTGCAACATCAGTTAAAGAGCTTGAAATTTCATAAGATAACACATTGTGTTCCATTAATTTATCAAAGCATTCACAAACTTACATAAGTGCATTCTTTGAAAGTATTTTTGACAAATTTCTAGACCCTTCTCTAAATGCATGAGAGAGGTTTAAATACTAAACTAACTATGTTTTAAAAATATATTATTACATAAAATAGAGGAGGTTTCAAACAACCATCCTCGTAAGACAAACTTTAACTACAATCTAGGATAATAAAGTAATAATATGACTATGAATTTTGATATTTAATTTGGATTTGATTCCGAAGTTGACAAATATCTAGCATGGGCTTGAGTTGAGCTGGCTGTGAAATCCTTGATCTGACCTATCCCTTGAATAATGCATTCGAGAGTGCTGGATGCGATATTTTTTTCGAATATGTTAAGATTGTAGGGTCTGGTATTGATGACAATGTTTGATAAAAAAATTCCAATAATTTTCTTGATTAAACTTATTTACTTTTTTAATCGTTTCATCCTGCATTTCTTCCTTTTTATTCCAATGTGTTTCCAATTGTTTGACTTCTGAGAGCACTTCAGATGTGCAATCTTTGATAAGTTTTTCTTTCAAAATATGTTCACACATAGATTCAGTAATTTCCTTTCATAAACTTGATGCTTTCACCGTTACTTTCTCTTCTTGATTTATCTGTGCTTCCCAATCCTTGAATAAGATCTCTTTGTGGAATTTATCTACCTGGGGTAGACCAGCTTCCTTGCTTGAGTCTGATGCTTTCCATTCAATGTGCTCATTGATTTTCTTCTCAATCTTATCACATTCAAGTTTCTGGATGGCTATTTGGACAAATATTTCACCTGAGTCAAAATAAGAGCTATTGATAGAAGCTTGTGGGAAAAATACTTCTTGTTGTTGCTTTAACTTAGCATTCACATCCAATGCTTCCTTTATGAATTGATCTAACTATGGATAGCTTTGTAATATGTTCATTGTTGATTCTAGTTTTTCTTGCTTCTCAGTGAGTTGTACTTGATGCTGCAAATTAAGACTTTCAAAATCCTTTTGAAATTGGGACATATTCAATTCTATTTTCTCGCTGGAGTTAGAATTTTCTTGGTGTAACAGTCTCTCTAATTCTTGCATTATATCTTCTTTCTTCTTTAGTAAAATTTTAACCTCATTGGCCTTATCAACAGTGGCAGTAGCATATGCCCCTACAAATTGTGATAGTTTGGTTAAATGTTCAATAGGATCAGCTAGAGGATCTTTCCGCAAAACGTCTACTAATTCATTTATAAGATCTGAGACTGTCTCATCAATTATTTTCCTTTTTTTCTATTCACTGTAACTTTATGACTTGGGCTATAGAATACATCTAGCTAAGGGATTTCCTCAAATTGTAACACTATCTGTTCTGTAGGATAAGTTGGAATGATCTCTCAATCATGAGTTTCAGGAACTTGCTGTAGTGGAGTAACAGTTTCCACTAACTTCTGAGAATGTTCTGGTGTCTGAAAACTAGTAGATTGATCAGTATTGGGATTTGTTTGAGGATTTTTTATTTCTTTATAAAATTCATCCCATTCACTCTTCAAATCCTTTGAATGAGATTTTCCTGACTGATCAAGTGTATCTTGATTTTTCTGAACTTTTTGAGAAGATGTTTATGTTCTATTACTTCCTCATTTCTCTTGCATCCCAATCTCTTTATCTATTATCTTTTCTGAGTTTTTATTTCTATTTTCAGAATCATTTTCATAATGAATTTAATTCTGAGATTGATGCTCTGACTACCCTAACTCATCTTCAAACATGTCTTTCACTTCATTATCCAAGCTAATACTTGGAGTAGGTCTATTGACATCTTCAATAGTAAATCAATCCAGAGGAATATTTTACAGTCTCTTACTTCAATATGCTTGGAAAGCTTCCAAGTCATATTGATTGAGTTGATTGGATGCAAACTTAAGTACGTCTAAAAACTTTTCAATGCCTTGAAAGAAATCATCAAATATATCTATCTCTTTCACAAAAGGTTTTACTTTCAGCTCTGTGATGTATCTTTTAATCACATCATTAGGGTCATATGACCGTCTTGGCATTACAACCAAATTCAATAGATTAACCATTAAAAATTCCTTGTAGGAATGACCAATATCAAAAAGTGAAAAATTACCGCACTGTAAAGGGAAATTAGGACAAACGACCTTCTTATCATCTTTAAGCTACTTTGAAATACCATTTACAACAAGTTGGTAGGAAATATCTCTTGCAAGTAACTTATCAGGAACATAATATGGCAAGATGTGAGGAGAAGCATAACTCCCAAATACTCTGATACATGTGAAACTTTCCTCTACAAACCACCTAGCAACGGGAAAAATGTCTTTACTGGATTCTTTGGAAACCCTAGGGGATTTATCATTGAATATAATCTGGTGCATAGGCAACATAACTCTATGGAAAATTTTGTAAAAATGCAAATGGTAGTGAGATTCCCAGAGGGCTCTATGGTAAATGTGGATTGGAGTAGGGTATTGGGTCATCCATTTCCATCCCACTGTAGGAAAACTAGAAGAAAATAAAATTGCATCCATGACATAGGAACTCATGTAAAAGGGGGGTATTTCTCTAGATGAAATACTTCTTTTATTCCTATACTCCATGATGTTTCTGGATAAATTATCAGATAAGATATTTGCCAAATTCAGAATTAAGGAATTGATGATTGCGTCAATAAATGGGACCCAATCTACAGAAAACCTAGTGGTGTTTGGTTTTTCATATAATCTAGACAACATACCAGCAACATAACAATAAGGGGAAGGAATTTGTGCTATCAGTACGTACTGATTTTATCTCATTTAAGCTTGCCTCGGTCTTCCTTCCATTCCTTTATGATTTTCATCAGGTCTGGATGTTCTGCTCTAAAGCTAAAGCTTTGTCATATTTTTGATGTGGGATGAGTAAGTGGTACATTATCCTTAAATCTTCTTCCCTAAATGACCCAATATTCTCGCCTTTTGAATCTTTGAATGTTATGTCTTCTATGTTCAAGTGGTCAATGACCCACTTAACAATATCTGTATAAGGGACAATATTTGGCCTTGTTGCTACCTTATGGGTGAATGAGCATGCAACATTGAAGTAAGTCGGGTCTTGAAGAAATGGATGCGCCTGCTGAAGCAACTTTGACTATTACCCTTAAATTTTTATCCTCGAAAAGCTTGTAAATTGCCTCCCATGAATAACTTCCACAATCCTTGTTGCAAGTGGTGTCTGAGAATAGGGGAGACATATCTGAGTCCTCAGTAGGTGATGCTTGGGCAATTTCTTTTCCTTTCTTGCTCATATCTATTTTCCTTGCTCCGTTAAGTCATTTCTTGATTTCAAGCGAACCTAGAAAACATTAAAAATATGGAGAACAGAGAGGCGGATAGATTAAAAAAAATCTGACGTTCAATCACTTCAACACATGCTCGAAGTAGATATGAATCTATCAAAACCTTGCTTCTATTTAATGCAGTTAATCACCGATAATCTTTTTAAATCAAATCTCTTACACCTTCACGTGAAATGTCTATTGATCAATTTAAGACATTGGATCTCATATTCAGTTTGATTTGACATGAATAATTTCGCATGCTTGAGTAATTAACTACCATTAATTTCACATTGAAATTTATAACTATTTCCATTTGCGATGTTACCCATAAATCTCGCGAAATGTGATCTTCGCAAATCTCACATCACAATTTTTATGCGATATTGAGTTTTCTTTCAGTTATATCCTGCGAAATGAAAAATGAGATTTCAAGAAATCATGTCGCTGCACTCTATCGGACCTTGGAGATTTATGTTTATTTCTTTATTGGCTCGTTAGGTTTTTTTAATCACAACTTTGACTGAATTTTCTATAAGTTTTGACCATTAAATGAGGCGCGATTCGATTTTGGTTTATAATGGTGATTAGAGTGTTTGTAATAAGACTTTGATAAGAATTTGGAAAGGCTTTAGTGCATATCTCAACCCACATGAATTAGTGAAATTAAAGTCATTTAATTTTGTAAGCTATGCAAATTGCGATGTGAACTAAGGAATGAAAGTGGAAAAGCAAAAAAAACTTATTTCCTAAAGTTTTTTGACTTAAAGCTAAAATTTAAATGAAATAAATTTCCTATTTATTTTAAAGTGTCCCCATTTAGTAATACTAAATGGGGGGTGCTTTATATCACAACAATTGGAGATTCACTTGGGAGAACTAGCTATCTCTGACTAATTTTTTTAAATTTCTAAAAACTTTTTTGAATTAAAAATAGTTGCAGGAATGAATTTCAAGCAACTAATATCTCACTAAGCAACAAAATATCTCTTAATTATAATTCATAAGAATTCCTCTTTTAAAAAATAAAAGTATGATAATATATATGAGTCTTTACTCAGTTCAAAAATATAAAGCATGTGGCTCTTCCAGATTAGCTTTATAAGTATTTACTCTTTTATCACAGGTAGAGCCTCTGATCTAATAAGCAATTTAAGCTCTTGGCAGGGTTACCTTTTACCTAGAAATGATTCATTTTCCCATCCAATCTTTCTTACAATTCCCAAAAATAAATTCCAACTTTAAACACTTGATCTTTCTGAAACTTTTTCTTTTTGTATCATATTTTTATTTACTTAAAAGCCATTGTCTTGGCTTTGTAATTAAATAATAATAATGACATTCATTATTTGTAATTAAACTGATCAAGCTGGCTCTTGATGAGACCCCTTGTCCTCTTGATATAATCTCAAGTCATTACCCTGTTTTGGTAGGCAGTATTGGTAATGTCAGTTCAACTATTTCCCTATGAACATGGTAAACAAGCTCGTGATGAAACTTATTATATTTTAAGATTTTCTAGTATAATATTTGTTTGAATTCCTTTCAAAAATTGATAAGTTTTCCCGGATGGGGTGAATCATTGGTCCTTTTGAGGATTCTAGATGATAATTTTTAGTTTTAGATTACTTCTATGTAAAAGATTCTTTACTATGTTAAGGATTCTTTTATGGACTAATAACAGAATAGTCATGCTTTATAAAGATGAGAGTTCATCAGAGAATAAATAACTTTAGTGAAATTGCATTTTTTAGTGAAAATAGATTCTATTTTTCTTTCAAATATTTCGATTATTTCCTTAACATTTCTTATTTCTATAAGTGATAAATCAAAAATATCATCTGAGATGTTTATTTGAAAAGCCAAAAATTTATACTAAGCAAATTGTATTTCCTAATAGAAAAGAAAAAGACACTAGTATACAGGAATAGAAGGGGTTACGTCCTATGATAAGTAGTTCTTCAAAATTTTCCCATTAATAGGCAAAGAATCTCTTTTTCCTAAAAGATATTGAAATAAGAATGTCGATGGGCCCATTTCTTCAATTATTTGAAATGGACCTAGCCAAAGTTTTTGAAACTTTGTGTGTTTACCTTTTTCCTCATGCGCTTTGTCCCATTTCAATACCAGATCACCAATTTGAATTTTTTTTGGAGTAACAGAAGTTGAATCAAATGAAGCTTTTACTATCTGTTGATGATGTGCATGGGTATGTTTAGCTTTTTCTCTTTCTTCTTCTAGCTTAATAATTTGAAATTGTCTAAGTTGTAGTGAAGAAGAAGGAGATTCATCAATGGATTGAACTAAGGCAAGGGAGGGAATAACTACATTCGTAGGAAGCACAACTTTTTTTCCATAAACAAGATAAGCTTTTTGAGTTATTCGGTCTTCCCAAAGAGCAAAGATTAATGACTTATGCCAATTTCGTTGGTTTTGATCAACATTTCTTTTGATTATTCTAATTAAGTTTTTGTTCGTGGATTCTGATAAACCATTTCCTTGAGAGTAATAATTTGAAGAATACTAAAGTTTAAAACCTCTTTTGATTGCAAATTCTATCATAGCAGTTCCTGAGAAGTAAGATGTGTTATCAAACATTAAAGCAGTAGGTAAACCAAACCTAGTTATGATATATTGGTCGATGAAATCAATGATATTCCCATAATTGGCTACCTTCAATGGATTTTTTTCCACCCATGTAGTGAAATAATATGTAGCTGTGAGAATATATCTATGTTGTTTGGAATAGTTAGGAACGATCTCACCAATCATATCTAATCCCCATTGTTCAAATGTTTGTTCGATATTAACTGGTTATAACGGGAAGTTTGGTTTCCTTTGTATTCCAGATGCACTTTGACACAATTTTCATTTTCTTGCATATTCGTGATCATATTTTAAAATTTTAGGCCAATAGTAACCTCCATGCAAGGTTTTGTGTGTCGTTGTATTTCCTCCAAAATGTCCTCTAACTGATCCATCACGGAGTTCCTGCAAGACTTTATCTACTTCAAATTTTTCTAAGCATCTTTATAGTACATAATCAAAATTTCTCCTAAACAATAAATCATTGATTAATTCATTTTTCTTGGCCTTTAATCTCAAAGAACGTTTCGTTTTGTAACTGAGGTGGTCAGAGCATGTCCATTTTTTAAATAGAATATGAGATCAACGTATTGAGATTGTGCATCGTTGAGGCTTACCTCTGATATTTGCACGTTGTTACCTGAATCTTCTTCTGGTGATAGATGGGATGCTCCTATAAGAATTCTGCAAAAACCTTGAACTCTAACAATTTTAGAGGGTCTAATTTCTACATCATATTATTGTAAATCAGTAACCCAGTTAGCTCTTTTCTCTCCTAATTCTCTTTTCATTAATAGTTGTCTCACTGCAGAGAATGGAACTATGATTTTGGTGTTAGTTTTTAGGAGAAATGGCCTGAAATGTTTTATAGCCTTGAAGACAAAAAATTCTTGCTTCTCGAAAGATCAATAATTTAGTTCTTCACCCTGCAAATTGGAACTGAAAAATGATATTGGTGCTTCAATTTGTTGGTCATTAAGTTGTGTTAAAACAACAGCATATGATGTATCCAATGAAAAAATATACAAAGTAAAAGGATTAAGAAATTTGGGGGTAGTCGGGAATGGAGCATTGACAATGGATTGTTTGATTAAATCAAATGCTTCTCTTTCACTATGTCCCCATTTAAAGACTGAATTTTTCTTAATCACATTTTTTAATGGTAAAACTATTTGTGAAAAGTCAGGGACCAACCTTTTAAAAAAAAATAATTTGCCCAAGAAACGACTGCATAGCTTTCTTGTTATGAGGGAAAGGAATTATTTTAATCTCTTCAATTCTTTCAGGATCAATATAGATACCTCTTTTTGAACAAATTAATACTAAAATTTTTCCTTAATCTAATGCAAAAAATGATTTCTTTTGGTTTAATGAGATGCCATACCTTTTACATCACTCGAAGACTTGCTTTAGGTCATTCACATGATTGGTTACTTGTTTAGAAAAGATTGTAATGTCATCTAAATAAATAACCATGAATTTATTTATGAGCCCCCTAAAATTTGTGTCCATAGCTCTCTGAAAAGTGGCACCTGCATTAATTAATCCAAATGGGATCTTTTGATAGGCGTTAGTTCCCCATTTAGTCCTGAATGTAGTCTTTAATTTTTCATTTGGATGTATGAGAATTTGGTTATATCTCGAGAACAGGGAAAATTTTAAGAACCCCCCTAAATTTATATCTATAATAAATGGGTGAATCCCCATGATACATAGGAAAAATGGAAGGCGATTTTATTAATAATATAATGTGTATATATAATTTTTTTGGTGAATGTCTCAAGAAATTACATTATCTTGTAAAATCATAGTGAATCACCAATACAAATGGAAAATCACTAGTAGAAAATGGTGAATCATTGTCTAGTGGAGCTTGGGGTGTTGGTTCCAATGAAGATATGGTAGTTGAACCAGGAGTTGAAGGAAAATAACCACTCATACCAAGCATGGCACATGGTGACTCGTGAGGGAAGTAGTTCTCGTGTAGTTTGGAAAACGCGTTCTTCTAGTTCTGCTAAGCATAGTGTTGTTGCTCATGCTACTACTAGCATTGATATTGAGCTTGGAGAGGAGTTTGAGGAAGCATGGAAGGTAGCAGTGGTGGAGAATTACAAAGAGAACCCCATGATGGGCTCCATTTTTCCCTTTTTTATTTGGGCCTGCAAGATCTTCTGTCCATTGAACTAAAAATTAACCATTCAAATAACAATCAACTTGACTGAGTTGATTAGTATGAGTCAACTTAGACTAATCTTCAAAACTATGCTTTGCACTATCCCATATTTATCACACTAATGCTACACAACATTGTGCATCTGCACCCAACTCTCATGCATGCACACAACTTTCAATAACATGTATAACCCTAACTAAGTGAGAATTGATAAAAAATTTGCACCAAAGTTTGTTATAGTGTTGAAAGTTTATAATAAATTTAGATCCATGATACCTTAAATAAATTTTGAGATAACCTTCACAAATTCGACCACAATAGAGAAAACTTGTGATAAATTTTAAACATACAAAAATTAGGATTCAAGTTCCTAGGAACGATCATAAGAAGTAGTTGACATATAGGTTGAGTTTTGAGCCTTGACACATTGATAATGAAATGGCTTAGGTCAAAACTCACACATTGAAAATTCATCAATGAAGAGAAGACAAGATCATTATGAATTACACATACTCCAAACTTCCTACCAAATTCTACTTAGTTTTCCACAACTCAGCTATACATAATATTATAGTAAATACAAATTCCATAAATCCTTCCTCACATAGCTAATAAATGGCCATTGGAAGAGCACCCCTTATATAATAGTAATAGTAGCAATCAATAGATTATTTCATATTGAACTTCATAGCCATAGCACTCCTATGTATTGTATGATGTATTCAACTTTCATGATCAAATATAGATAAAATCATACTTATTATTGATACATTTAAATCATACTTGTGCACAATGTTGAATACAATGTCAGTCAATGAGTAAATTCAGTTTGACGTGTAATGATCTATAAATAATGAAGAAACTTAGTAATGCATCACAACTTTCACGTTTGAAAAAATTATAAAGATTTCATGCAGATCCATTATTGTTATAGTTCCTTCTCTCAACCATGTTCCACATAAGCATGGAAAATCAAGTAATACTAGAATTTGCACCGAGAGGTGAAAAGTAATGCTGAGGAGTGGGGATACATCTTCCATGCGAGATAAAGGTGATGTAGGTGATAAATTTGGAGGCAATATGAAATTTTTTGGAAGAATGGGTGGTTTGTTTATCAACTTTTGTGAGTTATCTTGAAAATTTCTTTGTTCTCTTCATGCCTACCTCTAAAACCTTAAAAAAAAAACTATCCACAAAATGCATATTCAACAACCTCTACAGAATATGTACCTAGTTCATGAGAGGAGCATTAATCCTTGCTTAAGATAGTAAACAACTTCAACTCCTCCCTAATCTTAAAAATTTTATATTTATCTAAATATTATCATTTCCATGAAATAAATTTGGTCATGGCTCTTTAATATAATAAAATAAAATAAACTAATTAAAAAAATATATACATCAAAACATAATTGACCAAATTTATATCTATTATCCAAACACGTCACCTTTCGTATCCCATTCATTTAAATCCACTTGATTGCATTATCTTAAATTAGAATATGGTCATATGTATAATACAAAGTGCTTCACCCTCAAATATATTTTTTCTCCCCCCTTCATTTGGGTTCTCTGGGTTGCATTGGTCCTGAATTCATGATAGACTTATTATATAGTAACCAAAAAGACAAAGAAAACAATCAGTTTTATTCTAAGATAAGTTTGAGCTTTTAGAAAAGATGTAGCCAAAGGCAACAAACTGATTTCATTTACATTTAGGTAACCCTTTCAATGTAGACCATTCCTTGAAGAACATTTTTATTGATGAGGAATGTAATACAATATTCCATTTTCGAACTAAAAATATTATTTATATAGATTTGTGTATGGGGTAAACAATAAATAAAAAAATTAACTAGCCTTGGGGTGGTCAATATTTATAAATTTTATTTATACTTTATTTACCATGTATATCATATACATATCAATCACAAGCATGAAAAGATGTGGAATTCATAGTGATGATCTGCTCTGGAAGCACAACCAACCTTTATTATTACCAATATTAACTTTTATATAGTAGTACATATGTAGATAAAATTTCCATCTTCCAAAGAGACAAACTTGCTTCTCCAACATGATGGCACATTCTTAACTACTAACATTTATGATTGTTGAATGTAAGAAAGATTTCTAAGTACATCTAATCTACTGCGAGGCTCGAACTCCTAGACTATGTTCTTTTTTACCATGTATCTATAGGCTGCAGCCTTCTTCTTGTTTGAAGAGGAGTTGTCTATTATCAGAACTACCTTCCCTACCTTTGATGCCTTGAAGGAATTGAAAATTGGCTCATCAGATGAAGACAAATTTCTTTTCTTGTCAATTAGAGTTGAATAGATTCCCTGTGCACTCAACACAAAACTCTAACCGATAGGAAACATCCCACCCACCAACTATGATAGGATTGTTGCTCCTGCTTGAACAACATAGACAGCTTGAATGTGAGAATTCAAAAACAAAGAAAAATCCCAATCACATATATCTTGAGGATAAAATTGATCTCAAATATAATACCCATAAAATTTATATACAAAACTAAAACTCATCAAATTTGGAAGTATATTGGAAACAAAACTGAGGCGAAAGAGCTAAATTTGAATGCAGGAACTGACACAAAATCTGCAAAATTGAGAAATTTTTCACGTACATTACCTCCACTCCCTCAATCTCAAGATTTATTTTCTCCCCATCTCTAATGGATAACTCTATTGCAGGCTTGTGAGGTCCAAAGTCTACATCTTTGGTCCTGCTAAGTCCCCCATACTATATAGGCAAATTCTCTAGAGATATTAATCTGCAAGTAAAATCAAGTAATAAATAAGTTTCTAGGAAATTTTCATTGAATATATCCTTCATTCTATCATATATAATCAGAGTCTTCAACTGAGGTTAAGCATATTTTATTAAATAAGTTTCTAGGAAATTTTCGTTGAATATATCCTTCATTCTATCATATATAATTAGAGTCTTCAATTGAGGTTGACCATATTTTCACTACATCAGAGAAGGAATTTCACATACTTGTAGAAGGTCTTTGTGACTTTTCCTTCATGTGCAATTATAAATTTTCTCTTGGTACACTATGTCAAGAAAGGGCTCAACATGGAGTAAAATGCACTGAATACCATGGGACATTGATGAACACCTGCAAAATAGAGAGAATACTAGCTAATAGGTGATTTGTCTATTTGATAAAATGAGTATAATATCCTCTCCTTTATAGGGCCCAACAAAATCCCACGCTTGCAAACTGAATATAGAAAAAATACTTAATTACGTATGGAATACTTGACAATTAGAAAGATTGGAGAAATTCTTCAACATTGTACTTGAAATCAGATCATTTTGAATTCTGGCAGAGGCAACGACAGTTGGAAGTCACAACCCAAAGGTAGTATGTTTTAGGATCTCTAGTCTACAATTGATGAGATTGGAATTCAAATCCTAGAAAGATAAAATAGTCCATTACTATACTTCATTCATAGAGTGATTTCATTTTCTTCAAAGTTTTAGGATAAGATAGAAATAAAGGGTTTCCTTAAGTTTCTTGTGAAAATCCTAATTCCCTCACTGTATTATGTGACAGTGGGGACTACCTTAACACAAGGGGTTATATCTCAACTGTTTGTCACCATATTGCTAAGAATTTATTTAGTTCCATACTAGCAGGTGCCTTGTTAAACCCCGTTTTGTAAGGTGCACTAATCTATGCCAGTGGGCTTATTTGGGAATCTGGATACCATCTTCAAATGTGATGAAGCATCTTTGGGTTTCCCATGAGATTTCCCTTTGAAACAAAAACATTGACCATTACATTGACCATGAAAAAAAAAACCCTTGAGGGCAGATTGTGACCATACAAAGAAATGACTATATACGCTCCATCTCTAAACCATATAGTTCTGGGTGAAAAAATACAATGAGGCTGAACTTTAAAAGGTCATAAAGGTCCACTGACTCAACTATAACATGGGGAAGCAGAGTTTTTGGGGGTGTATGAAAGTTCCAAAAATATAGGTATGCACTATGCTTGAAAGTTCCAATAGAAATTTTTGTATAATTAAGTTCAAATTTCAGAACAAAGATTTGAAAATAAAGATGGAAACCAATATTCAGGATCTCTCTACTTTATTTTTTCTTTCGAAGTCCACATATTTACCTTTTTGTCGAAAATGACTCATTTTCACAAATATGGTATTCCAAATTCCATTTGTTATTGTGAATCCATTTAGAAAGATAAACGGCTTATCACCATTGGTTATGGAAATGATAACTAGTTTCAAAGTCCACATCTTGAGCTTTTTTTTCGGAACTGACTCATTTTTATAAATATGTTTTGTGTATTCCATATGTTATTGTGAATCCATTTAGAAAGACAAACTCAGAGGTGACGATACGGAATCAATTATTTGATTTTTCCTTTCTTCTTAAAATATTACGAAGTGGTGATGATATTTCATTGACTATAGTGCAGAGGACCTATGATCTACACTCTGAGTTTGGGAATACATAACACACATCCATTATAATACAATCTCTCATTGTGAAATATCGCATTACAATTTTTGTATACTACTGCCTCGAGGCCTCATCTCTTTTAAGTGAGTGATCCTTTACTGATCCTCCTGGCTTCATAGGTCCTCCTCTAGACTGATTTGAGGGAATATTCATAGGTATTATAACGTCCAATATCATGTGTCATTGAATCTACTAATGTGAAATATCCACTTCAAGTCCTTTCCCATTTCCTCATTACCTAGTTTCAACAAGATCCCTTCTTTTTCAACAACATTGTATGATTAGCCATTCAACCTAACAAATGATTGACCTTCCTTTTCAAATTCTAAAATATGACTTCACTGAATTATTGCATTATTAGTTCCCAAAATTATTAACAACCTTATTATTGAGAAAATATATAAAGAGTTTGGAATCTCCTTCAATATTGATTTTACTGGACCCAATTCTCTCTTCTTTTGTCAATCTGGAAATAATCCTTTGTTCTCTTCCATATTGTTTATTCATTTTCCGAAGTATATGTAGAATACCAACTCGATTTTACCTTGGTAGTCTCTAATTATGTCCCCTTCCCCTGCTATACCCAAGCTTCTTTTCTAAGCCCCATCGAAATTAACCTTGCACCACCCAGGCATAGCGGTGTTTCTTAGGTTTCCATCTACGTATTCATCTCTTTGATCGAGTTTGTTTCTTCTGATTGGGATGAGTTTATTTGTTATTAATTTTTTACCTTCGATGACTCTATTTTTCTCTTTTGATCTGAAACCACACTTATGTAGGGGGTAATATTGTGCTCATAAAAGTCATAAAATTCTTGGTTTTCCATAGATTCCACCACAAAAATTTCTGCATTGCATTCACCATTAGAATGGGTTTCTTTATCCAAGTACAACATAAAAAACATACCTTAGTGTAATGTTCCAAATCTGGAACTTGCTACTCCATCGGGAATATCTTCAGATATTCCAATTGCCTTCTTCAGTGAGACATCACAAGTCCATTTCAGAGATTTACTGTTGGGGAATTTACAGGATATGTCTCCTTTCAAAGAAGGAAGATATCCTGAGGCCAGCTTTCCCTTCACAGACTCTTTCTATGGATATGCAATATTCCACCTCGAGAATTTCTGCCGCAGGGTCCTTGAGGACGCTGTATAAGGAATCTGCTACAAAAATAAGACAAACCACTGCTGGGATGCCTTTGAATACTCATCATAAAACTCCTATGTAGAATATGAGTTCAAAGAAATACATCTAGATGGGTTATTCAGATCTCCCCAATCTAGGTCTCTAAAACAATGCTCATGAGAGAGCTTACAACAATATATGAACATAATGTCAACTCTGAAAATATGAAATAAATCATAAGAGGGAAATGCTACATCCATCATGATATTATGATATATCAGAAAATAACTACAAGAAATAGTTAAGGGACAAGCCACTCAAGCCTTAAGAACCAACCTCCAACACATGAACAATGAAATACATGAGTTGCTGCAACTCCACAAAATGCCGAAGAGCAGCGACTGTGCAGTGTATATGAAGGTATAAGCTTCTAAACATGAATAAAATACATATGTGGCTAAAGGAATACAATAAATAGCCCAATAACAAAGAAATGGGCTGAAATACACGATTTCTAGCCAATCTCAGAAGATTGCTAGAAATGTTGGGGAAACCAAAATGTGACAACAGAGTTGTCACTGCAACTGATGCAAAATATGAATGAGGCCATGGAATATCTGAAATGTATATTCCCTCCTCTGATAATGTCTCCAAGCAAAGGGTTGATCCCTTTGTCTCAAAAACACTCCTCCTTATGAGCTCAGAAACCCCTCTCTCACTGCCTCCTCCAAAATAACGCAATTTCCTCGACGGACTGTGTAGTGGGAGATGATGGAAGTGTGGCCTCATGACACTGATCTGAAATTCAGCCCGGAAAGCCTCCTTTCAGCTCCTCCAATGAGTGGATCACTCCTTCACTGAAGAAAACAAGACAAAAGAGACTCCATGAGTTCCCCTCTTGTTGCACCCAGCAACACAACGTCCTCTCTACTGCAGAAGTAACACTGTAGAAGATGAATGTAGCTATGGAAAATGCCAGATTGAGGAAATGTAGCTCAATCCTCATCCTTCCTTGAGGAAAAGGAAGGGATTCCGGACCGGGAACACCCTAGTGCTCGAGGGCACCATCACCCTGCTAAATAACTCGGGGATGCAAGCCTTTGCAAACCCAAAGTCTGAAACTCTAAAACATGTATCCAAATGGGTTGGAATCTCATCCTTATAAACAAAAGGAACTCTTCTCCACCAAGGTCCCACCAATTAGGGTTTCCACCCTCATGTGAATCTCTTCCCTCCAAAACTGTGCAGCTTCTCTAGGAAGCCTCTTCCTCCTTGGGCAACGCTGTTGAATTTAGTCAAAGGTGACTAATCAAGTGAGTTTGGTTCCATTCACACCCTTGGTGTTTATTTAAGCTACTTTATTCACCTCCCTTCCACATTAGGAGTGTTATTTATTCATCTAAAAGGGGCTAAGGTGTCTCCTTCCCCATTTTATTAAATACAAATAAAATGTGCTACTATAATGTTCCATTTTAGCTTGAGGCTAAAATTGGGAACATTAAAGTCCTCCCCTCCCACATGTTACTTTCCCTCAAGCAACTACATAGAGAGAAAAAAAATTTATCCCCCTTCTCTCTTGTGGCCTCCTCATCAATGGTCCCACCACTGCTCAAGTATGCTATAATGAATCTGTCCTCCAATGCTCTCTCCCAAGTATGCAAGCTGACACAATGCTCCTCATGGAAAGATAAAAGGTGTTGTGGAATCCTTCTTACTATGCTAAGGCCTCCTTAAGGTAGGAGTGATGATATGCATGGGAAAATTTTTCTCCCAATGATGATCCCCTCATCAATGCAATCATCCAAATAAGATCTCACCTTTGATTTCTGCAATGAGTTGAGGCTGAATGAAGAGTTGTTTTGGTTTCCCATGATGGCCCTCTCTCCATTTGCTGCACATATGGGGCTACCTTTTTCTTTGGGCTAGAAAATTATGGCCTCTAGGAATGGCCCAACTACCCCATCAAGAAAAATCATCCATGAAATGCCTCTGCAAATTCTTCAAGTGGTCCCTCCCACAAGAAGGTACAAGTAGCAATGTGGCAATCATGGTTTGCCCATGGTATCTCTTGCAACATAGAACCTGTATAATGGGGAGAATCATGCTCCCAATGGGATGTACATAAAATACTCTCCAAATAATGCACTTAATAAGTGTACAAGTATCAGAAATACAATGGAGAAATATGTAATAAAAACAAGCTGTCATAGGACAACAGGAGAGTGATTCATAGTTCCATTCATGGAACTTGCGCAGTGCCTCTTGGCCTACCTCCAAATCATAAATAACAAGTGCTAAACTAGAAAATTGTTTGCTGTCACAACATCTCATCATAGGATAAAACATGATAATACAAATTGGTGCCAATGGTGCACACCAAAGAATATGTGGTTTCCCCCATAAACCATCATAATAATAGCCAAAATCAAGGCTACAAGTCGCTGCAAGTACATCATAACCAATGCAAGAAGGGTTGAGCCTTCTTGAGACAATATGCTGCTCATATGAAGTAAGAGGTATCAAATGGGAAATTATACCTTCTCTATCATGTACTTGGGATCTTGAGCTGAAATGGTTCATCTGAATGCTCTCCCTCTCCTCCAATGAGTAAGGTAATGGTTGTGCCAACCTCTCCAATAACAACCGGGCTCTGCATCTATCCATATGCTAATGTAGTGTTAGGTCTTTGTAATTAGCAAGGTTGGAAAAAGTCCAACTATAGGGGTAACATCAAACCGCTTTGGGATTCAGGGATCTAGCCCTCCTGAATCTAGAGAGGGATCTCTCTATAAATGAGTTTAAAGATGTGATCTTTAAAGCCTGAAATGTGGTATTAGGCTAGTTATGAATAACATGCGTTTTGTTTTGTTTTTTTTGGTTTGGAAAAGACATGATGAAGGTGAAGGCAGTTCAAAATGAAGGGTGAAGATGTCTGCAAGTGAAGGAATGATTTGGCTGATAGAAAAAGGCAAAGATATTTTTAACCCATTGGGCTATGGAGTCATAGGAGGATTTTAATTGGACAGAAAGGTTCAAGAAGGATCCATGGGGCAATTCACTTATGTCAAAATATCTCTTAAGGTGATTTATGGAGTGAAACAGATAGGAAGTGGAGAACAAAACAAAATGAAGAACAGTGCACAGTCTAAGATCAAGTAAGTGCTTTTAAACTATCTTGCTTTCAACATGTGCTTAGAGAGACAAAACATAAAAGAATTATGTGAACAGGTAAGTAATTTTACACTAGCCTGCATTGAAGTACTTTGAGTTTAGAGAAACAAAATATAAAAGCATTCTGAGATCAGGTAAGTGCTTTTAAACTAGCCTTCTTTGAAGTAATTTCAGTCAAAAAACATTCAAAAACAGTTAGAACAGCTTAAGATCAGGTGAGTAATTTGAAACCAACCTGCTTTCAGCATATTCTAAAGGAAAACACTAATGATCATCATAATTAGCAATCTAGATCAAGCAAGTGCTTTGAAACCAACCTGCTTTAATATACTCAGTATTAACATGAGAAAAACATAGAAAATAAAGCTTTCAGTAAGAGTAGGGTACTACTGAGAGTAAGTCCTAGCTCTATGTATGCTGTTCCTTATCAGAGAAAATGAACATAGTGAAACCTTAAAGAAAATAACCATTGACAGTGAGGAACACATCACCATTGACACAAATCAGGATCCCATAAATCAACAACTTGTATTTGATGTTCAAACCAGTTACAATCAGCAAGCCCGTAGGGTCTCTACAACTTTAAACTTCTCATATCAGCTTATTTATCTTCAAATTGCACACAGTGCATCAGTAGCTTCAGAAAACCATTACATGCATTCAAATGTTCAGAGACCAACATTTTCTTATGTTCTACAGAGGTATTTATAGAGAAATGAGGAAGTGGGAGGATTTCCCAAGGATCAAATATCATTAATTATGTAATCATTTCTAACTCTGCTCCATAACATCTGTTCCTGCCTTTCGAGGCATAATGATCGAAAGATGTGCTTATGAACTGTTTTTAATCTTCTAAAATGGTTCTGCCAACAATTAGAGATAATATTCTTTGATTTGTATTAATTTTTCAACTATCTTCAGGTAAACACCTCTTGTTCAGGTAATGACTAAGCTTCCTTTGATTTCTGTGAGGCTGCAGGTGTCTTTAGGAGTTGGAGAGGGTTCAATTGGGCTCTGCTTATGGTCAGCTCAAAAAATGTCTTCGTATTTCCATAAACACCTTTAATTTACTTGAGAACTATGTTTTAGGTCTTCAATCTCCTATTTATGGTGTGTTCTGTCTTCGACACTGATACTCTTTGATCGGTGCTCGATTAACTGTGTTTTCTAGTGTGCAGGGCTGTACAGGGGTCGAATGGAATCAATGCCTCATGAATTCATTGATAAAATGTGAATTTAAAACCCTGCAAGTGATTTTGTGGTTAATCGCAAATGGGAGGATCGTCACCCTCGACCTGTGAATTTTTCTTCGGCACGGCAGAAAAAACTATTTAAACCCTGCAAAAATACGAAAAACTATTAAAAAATCCTACGTGCATGGGCTAACTGCTTCAGAAGGCACATGGAGAGAGCGTGGCCGTTGGATGGCGTCATCCAATGGTCGAGATTGATCGGGAAAATTCAAAGAGATGGTGGAATAAAAGTTTAAATCAGAACCATCGATCGTGTAGAGATCGACGGTGGGAGGCAGAGGTGAAAAATAACGTGGAGGAGTCAGTTTTTGGAGAAAATTGGTTAAAAAACATTTGTTTCGGTGAAAAATAGTGTGTGGGGTTCGGGATGATCGTGGGCCATCGGATGAGATCGGCCCACACAATCAACGGTGGAGATCGGGCGCCAATAAACTTTAGAAAATACACCCGGACCTCAAAAATCCAATTAAATCATGTTAAGTAAAGTTCCCGGGTTCGGAAATGCTGACTGGATGAGGAAAACACGGAGACCCACCCAATATAAATCTACTGCATGGATGTTGATGTGGCGCTGGGACCGGGCAACAGTGGGGCATGCAATAAAATATGGATCGTCGATCTCAGGAGGAGATCGATGGTTGGGGACGCGTCGGAGGGCGACGGACGGTGGGCCAAGGGCATTGTTTGCCTAGGTTAGCTCCCACGCATCTTCGGGGAGTGACTACCGTCGGATGGCCTGCCCCAGATCGGACGGTGCACAACAATATCGCATCGAATCTATGGATGAACGTTAACGCGCGATGGGGGGGGGCGGTTTTCAAATAGTGCTGGTGCCACGCGTCAACCGTTGTATGGAATCGCTCCGAAATGAAA
Source organism: Pinus albicaulis (assembly GCA_034641835.2). Taxonomy (NCBI): domain Eukaryota; kingdom Viridiplantae; phylum Streptophyta; class Pinopsida; order Pinales; family Pinaceae; genus Pinus; species Pinus albicaulis. The sequence continues at coordinate 320,472,569 of CM076582.1, forward strand.
AATAATGCCAGCCCTCAGAAGGCGGTGCGATGGATACCGCTAGTTTCTCCACATCTTTTTGCACGACAGGGACCACCGACCACGATAGGTTCCGCACCTTTGATCAACGGATCAGATCGACGGCAGAGATTAATTTGGAATTTTGCACCGGCAGAAAAGTTTTTTCATAGTAAATCCGACAAATTTAATATATAACCAAAGGTTTTAAACTTTGGGTGGAAATATTTATTCAAAATGGCTTGGCACCCAATTGCGGGGCCTGTGGGCGCATGGAGAAGCATATGACCAGGGGTTATAGAGTTAGGGACTTAGCCCAAGGGGGCTTAAACCCTTAATATGAAAATGTGATTTTTTTCATGGATCTTCAATGGTTTTCAAAGGGTTTTGGGGGTTTCGATAAGGCCAAAAAGGATCTTAAAACCTTATCAAAGGGTTTTTTATGAAGGGGAGATGGAAAAATTATGAGAATGAGGGATCTTGATGGGGAACAAGAGAGTAAAATTGAAGGTTAGTTTCTGAGTGCAGGAAGGGGAAAAAAAGGGGATTTTGCAGTAGTCTTTCTCATGGAATTCAGCAGAATTTTCTGAGCTTGAAATGGAAACAACAATGAAGATTGAAACAAGGATATGATGTCTTCCAGAGGCTTCAAGAGATACACTTTCTGCAATGAAAATGTTCCTTGAAGGCTAAACAATGTTTTGGCCACCTTTTGATAGAACAAATTTTATAGGTGGCCAAAAGTGGCTCCACTTGGGGATGGTACCTTCCTGAAGGCATCAAGAACTTCAGACTTGAATTCTCTGGGGGGCTGATCAGTGCCTTATCCATTAGGCTGCCTTCTTTTCTTGGATGCTCTTGTTTTTCCTGAAAACATATTAGCAACCATGGAAAACAATGGATCTTCATCAAAAATCTTTCTACCTACCCAATCCTACTTATCTAACATTTGTTCTTCATTTAGAGTGCACTTGGATTGGCAAACTCTTTTACAACATTTGTTTTTTTTTTTTTTTTGAAAATAGGAAATATAATCTATTTCTACTCCTTATTTCTCCGTGGACTTAGATTAAACAGTTGAGTCCATATAATTCTCTACCGAATCTACTATCTGTTGGGATTAAACTGTCCAACGGATTTTATTCTCTAAATTCTACAACAAAAATTTAAAAACAGTCAAGTCAAGGTTAAGCTGTTTGACTTGCTGTGATCCATGGCATAAAAACAAGCTGCACATAGACATTTATTTTGCAGAAAAATTAAAATAAAAAATGGAAGGCTTAAGATTTGAAAGTTCATGCACTTCCTTCACCTTTCTACAGCTCTGATTGCCTCTTTATTGAGCTGTTATTTCTTTTTCTCTAGTTCAAATTTTGAGCTGATTAGAACCAAATTTACCTCTTTTTTGACTCAGAATAAAACATAGTTTGGAGTCAATTCTTTCTTGGAAACTTAGGTTCAGGTTTTGAGCAGGTTTGAACCTTTAATTTCTAACCTAATCTATTTACTGATAAGCCAAGTTTAAATAGTTTGGAAAATCAAATTCACTATCCTATCAGCAGTAAATTTAAAACTAATTAGTCAATATTAGGTTGTTTGACTAACTAGGAGTGTGTTTTTCAAGAGTGGCATTTTAGCTTGCACACTTTCAGATTTGTTAATCTTTTGGTATGGGGCTATACCTTAATTTTTTTTACAATCTGACCTCTTTTCTTTTATTTTTTATTGTTTTTGTATTTTTTCCTTTTGTGATACTGAACAAAGTAATGGTATTTACAATGGAAATGAAAGCTTCAAAATTGAACTCAGCAGTAGTAATGCTTAAGAACCCTGCCATTGACAGGACCCCAAAACAGATCTGTGCCATCTAACTCTTGCAGAAAAAAGGCATTTGGACCAATGGTGGACTGAATAATGTAAGGACCTTGCCACAAACAGTCAAATTTTCCATGTTTACCCTTATCCTCTCTTCTGGAGTCCCACTTGAGTACCTTGTCTCCAATGTTGAAGTCACAAGATTTTGTTCTTTTTTCAAACAACTTCTTTATATTCTCTTTCACCTTCTGAGCTCTATTGTAAACCACTTCCCTTATCTGCTAGAGATGTATTGTCTGATTAATCCTCCTTATCATGCTGTCCTCTTCTGACTGTATTTCTTGGACTAATTTTATCACTGGTACACCTAGGCTGGTAGGAAACACTGCATCTGCTCCATAAACAAGTTGGTAAGGGGACATTCCAATGGACTTCTTTGTGGTCAACCTGTCTGCCCAAAACGCATGCACCAACTTGTTATGCCATGATTTTTTATTTTCCTCAAGCAGCTTCTTGATGATGGTCACCAAAATTTTATTTGATGATTTTGCTAGCCCATTACCTTGAGGGTAGTAAGAAGTAGAATGACCAAGTGTAATCTGATACCTGTGACAAAAATCAATCATCTTTCTGGAACCAAAAGTAGCAGCATTATCAGTAATAATCTTCCTAGGATAGCCAAATCTAGACAGGATATGATCTTCAAGAAATTTTATAATGATAGAATCTGTGGCATTCCTAGAAGGGGTGGCCTCTATCCACTTTGTGAAGTAGTCAGTGGCTGTGAGAATCCATTTGTGTTGGGCAGATGAAGCAGGATGGATTTCTCCTATGAAATCTAGGCCCCATTGTTGAAAAGGAGCTTCAACAGTGATAGGTTGTAATGGTAAAGGGAGGAATTTTATTTTTCCCTCAAAACTTGGCATTTGTGGCAAGCTAATATCATTTTATGGACACCTTGGAAGAGGGTGGGCTAGTAATATCCAACTCTAAGGATTTTATTGGCTGTGGTTTTCAAGTAGAGATGACCTCCACATTCTCCTTCATGGAATTCATGCTTGATCCTCTCTGCATCAACTTTAGGCAAACATTTAAGAAATAAACCATTAGCATCTTTCCAATATAAACATTCATTTAAAATGCAATAGTTCCTAGCTTTCAACTTTAAAAACCTTGCCTTTGTTTTTGATAAATCAGGAGGAGCATTAAGATTTGTAAGTACATACAAGATGTCAGCATACCAAGGTGAGTTTTGGAACTGCTCTTCCATAGTGGGAGCAGGTAATTCTTCCTGTTCATCCAAGGCATCTACCATGTTGAGGTCAAGGGCTTGTAGATTAGATTCAGCCATTAATTGGGCTAAGCCCTGACCTTTAATGAGTTTGGTGGGTTTGATTTCCAAATCATACTCTAATAGTGCAACAATCCATTTTCCCCTCTTTCCATCTGGGTCTTGTGAAAAGATGTCTTTTACCACTATGTTAGGTACATAGGAAATGATGTGGGAAAGCAGAATATACACCCTTAAGTCCTTTAAGGCCTTTACCAAAGCATAGGCCTGTTTTTCCATTATGTTATATTTCAAGGGTGCATCCCTTAAAGCCTTGCTGAAAAAAGAAATAGGTTGTTCCTGTCCCTCTAGGTTTTTCTGCAACAGGACTGTAGCCACAATATGCTCTGAGGCAAAGGAAATAATAAGAAAATCCTTTGAAAAGTCAGGGCTGATCAGGACAGGTGCCTGGGTGAGTGCATGTTTTACCAATTCGAAGGATCTTTTGGCTTCAACAGTCCATTTCACTCCTACTTCTTTCTTGAGCATATTAGTCATGTTTCTAAGGAGCTCTACTAAGTTGGGAATAAACCTCCTCAAGAAGTTATTTTTTCCAATAAAGGACTGTAATTCCTTTATGTTCCTTGGTTGGCTAATTTGTAGTATTCCATCAAATATCTTTGGATCTATTTTAATCCCTTCTTCTGATATGATATGGCCAAGGAGTTTACCTTCCTGAAGGCCAAACACTTTCTTTTGGGGATTTAAAGATAACCCAAAACTTCTGCACTTTTCAAGGACCTTTCTTAAATGTTTCAGGTGATCTTCATCAGATTGGGAATAAACAGTTATGTCATCAAGGTAAATTACAATGAAGTGCCCTATCTCCTCTGAAAATGCAATGGCCATGGCCCTTTGGAAAGTGGCCCCAGCATTCATTAATCCAAAATGCATTTTCACATACATGAAAGTGCCCCAAGGAGTGGTGAAAGTTGTCTTGATTTGGTCTTCTAGGAGTACTAAACTTGGTTATACCCTGAAAAATCATCTAACAGAGAAATCCTCTTTGAACCAACTACCCTTTGTAGAGTGTGTTCCATTTTGGGTAAATGGTAATTGTCCTTTAGGGAGGCTCTGTTAAGGTTTCTGAAATCAATGCACAATCTAATTTCTCCTGTCTTTTTCCTCACAGCTACAAGGTTAGAAACCCAATCTGAAAACCTCACAGGCACTATGATTCCTGCCTCATACATTTTCTTGATTTCCTTTTCTACTAGAGGAAGTTGTATTGGATTAATTCGACGCAGTTTTTTCCTAAAGGGTTTTTGGTTTTCTTTCAATGGGATCTTGTGCTGGATGATTTGTGTATCATAGTATTTTAAGTCTTCATAGCTCCAGGAAAACACACCAAAAAACTCTTTAAATAAGTCAATGAATTTCTTTTTCATGTCAACTGGAAAGGAGCTAGATGATTTAATCATTTTAGGCTGATCTTTGGTGCCTATGTTGCTTCCTCGACATCATACTCTGTGTATTCTACAATGGGTTTCTTTGCTACATCGTTAAAATCAAACAGGTCTTCTAAAGGTGCTAGCCCCCAAGGTATGTTCTTGTCCTTTGATGACAATACGTCAATGTCTTCGTCTTCTGTGTCCTTGTATTCTTCAATGTGAGCTTCAAGTTTTTTAGTTAACATGTTGATTTTTACGGGACCAGATAGTTTATCTCCTTCAAGGGACTCTTTGTTGAGGCAATTTTCATCAGATTTAGAATCTGAATCAGATAATTCAAACTCTTTCCTGCCAAGTAGGAAATCCTCTATCTGCTTGTTGCCCTCAAAGACCTGCCAATATTTTTCATTATCTGGCACAGCTGGTCTAAACTTAATTTGAGTTGTACAGTCTTTGGTTTCAATTGGCGTTAAGAATGTTCTAGCTGCAAAGGCTAAATTTTGGGTGGCAATATTTCTTTTTCTTGGAACGAAAATCAATTTGGACTCCTCGAAATTTTTCAAAAGGTCCATGACATCATTTCGGTAAGCTCTAAGTCTGGGATGATTTGCATTATATTCCCCATTGACTTGCTTAATGACTAGTTCTGAATCTCCATACACATTAATTCTTGTGGCTCCTAACTTTTTTAATAGATGTAAGCCTAAGAAAAGGGATTCATATTCTACTATGTTATTGGAACATTTGAAATCTAGCTTGAAAGCATGGCATTCATAGTAATTGTTCTCAGTGTCGACCAACCATACCCCAGCTCCTGCACTCTTTTTAGTGCAAGACCCCAGATTGTTTGTAGGGTTAACATCGTTTTCATCCCTATTGCATTGTTCATCATTATGTTCTATTATGGGATCTACAACATGTTGTGTTGGGTCTTGTTCTTCAGGATTTTCATGGAGTTGAGTGTAAGGGGTAGTCTGTTGTTTTCCATCTTGGCTTTTTTCACTCTGGTTCGTTATTTCAACACACTGTTTAAAAGTTTCTCTCTTGTTTTCTTCCATATCTAGAACTACCATCATTTCTAGATTAGGGGCCTCTAACTGGTCATCTGAGTCACTGTGTTCTGGCTCTGACTGCTTTGTGGATTCATTATTTTAAAAGATAAAAGAATCCAGGTCAGTATGGATAGAGTAAATGGGAGAATTTTCAGGCTTTTCTGAGCTACTGACCATGAATTTCATGTGTGACTCTCTGTATAGTCTTCTAAGCTGGCTAAAGACAAGAATAGTGGCATATGTTCCATCCATCTGTATGGTACCTTGCATCTTGGCACCCCATGATCTTGACAGCAACATGGCATACTTAGGAGGCACATCATCCACCACAACATCCATCACCATGCACTTGGCTGGGATTTGGGTCAAACTCACACAAAGGTCTTTGATTAGACCTAGACACTTCACTCTGTTGGAATCAAAAGAATATAAATCCTTGTAAGGTCTGGTTATTTCTAGTCCTATCCTTTCCATTATCACCTTTGGCATAAGGTTGTGAGAGGCTCCATAGTCATGCATAGCATTATGCAGGATCTTGTCATGAACATTTAAACTCACATAAAAGGGGGGAACAGGTCCCTCTTGATATATACCTTCAATCTTAGGACCAAAAATGAGCTCTGGCTGGTCATCATTAAGATTGATTGTATCATTATTGTCCTCAATATTTAAAGCCTTCAAAATTTGGCTCCCATATACACTCTGGGAAGCTAACTCAGTTAGGGGAACAGAGATTCTGATCTTTGAAATTTCCTGCTCAAGGCTGAAAGGAATTTGGCTCTTCGAAGGACTTGTCTCAGCCTTAGTAGCTGCTAGTCTATCAGCAACATCAGCTAGCTGATTTTTTTTATTAGTATTTGAAAAAATGGTCTTAACAGGAGTGCTAACTGAAGTGGTAGTACTAATAATGTTTGCACTCTATTTTTCATTTTTTTGAGTGCCCTTCTCTCTACTTTTATCAGAATTTACAGTCACTGTTTTATCCTTTTGTTTGACAATTTTAGGCTTGGTTGTAGTGCTATTTTGTGAAGATTTGTCAGAGGTTTTGGTGTTGAGAGTTTGTTGATTGGTTTTGCTTCTAAGGTCATATTCTTTTTGGGACTCTATGATGACATTTTCCATGTCTTGAAAATAACTTTCATCATCATCTCTGTTGTCATGATAAGGGGTATAAAGACCTTGTTTTCTATCATAATGAATCTCAAAGTCATCATTATCTACTCCCAGCATGTTGATATCATCTTCCTCTATTATCTCATCTGTTTCCTCAACCTCACTTATATAGTTTTGATGAAAAGGAGGAGTGATTAGTTGATCATCTTCCCTAGGCCTGTTTGGAGGTTGGTTCCTTCTAAAATTCTGATTTTGGTTCTGGTTTTTGTTTTGAGGAGCAGTTTGGTTTTGACTTGCTTGTGCTCTCTCAAGGATGCTCATTTTCTTCATAATCTCCTCCATCATTTTTTCCATCTTTGAGTTGGAAGTAGAAGGTGCATTTTCCTCTCTAAAGGACACTCTCTTTTCAATTTTCATTCTTGCTCTCTTCTCCATCAAGTTGACTTCCATAGAAAGAGCACCCTTTTTCATATCTTCAAGAGTTGCAAAATCTCTCTCTCTCAGCTGATAGGCCATCTCGGGGTCAAACCCTTCAGGAAAATTGTTTAAAGCTGAGCCCTGTGGAGGTTTTAGTTCTAGGGAAAGTGCATTATACACACTATTGAATATAGTGCAATAAGCTTGCACACTTTCCCCATCGTCTCTATGGAGGTTCTTGTAGTCAAAAAGGACTTGGAGAGGGTTTTTCTTTACTTCCCATTTGTTTAAGAATGTTTGATGGAAGGCTTGGAGATCATTAATACTATGGGGGGTTAAAACTTTAAACCATTTTCTTGCTTCTCCCCCTAAGCTCTTAGAAAATAATCTAAGCTTGACAGAATCATTATCAATTTCATTTCTGTCAAAATAGTCATTCATCTTATCCACATGTTGTGATGCATTTGTAGCATTGCTAGCATCATACAATGGAATTTTAGACTGATAGTCCTGTGGAATATTGACTAATGGTACAGGAAGAAATAAGGGAGCATACCATGCTGCCAGATATGTGGTGGGGGTGGATTCACAGGAAGGAAAGTGGGCTGAAGTGGGGTGGTTTGAATAGTGGATGTAGGATGAACAGAAATGGATGGACCAGGAATATATTGTTGAGCTGATCTTGGATGAGAGACACCTGAGTTGTGAAGAAAATGTGAATCAGGAGGTGTTGTTTCTCTGCTACCAGGATGTTCACTTGTTTCAGGAGATGAGAGTGAAGACTCATAATATGACTGACCTAAGTCACTAAGAGACCTAGTTCTAAATGGATTTACTAAGTCAGCTTGTGATTGTGGTAGAGCTGAAAGATTTTCAGGGACTGAATTAGCTCTCAAGGGTGATCTGAAAATAGTTGAGAGTTTAATCCTAGGAGACCTCCTAAGGATACTTTCTGGGTTATCAATTATCTCAGGTGGACCAGGGTCAGGATAGGCACTAGTGTGAATCTTTCTAGGAGCCAGTTTGCTATGTTTTTCAGACCCAACTTAAACAAAAATAGTTTAACCAGATATGAAAATCTTTAAAAGGTCAACTAATCTATTTACACAAATTTTAATCCTACAATCCTCTAACTGAGTTTGAATGATATTAAAATGATAGGGTTCTTCCTAGTGGAGTCTTAAGGTCTGTTAAGGATTGTGGAGTAGCCAAGTGGAATTTTTTAGCTCTTTTGGAGGTAAAATGTTTAATGGTCCACTACCATGTTTATTGAATACCAACCTAAAATATTTTTAGGTTATTTTCTGAGTTTCTGTGGTTGTATGGAAAACTAAAGATTCCATAAAATCTGGCCAAGCAACTATGAACTCAAAAATTCCCCAGTGGAGTCGCCATTATGTTAGGTCTCTGTAATTAGCAAGGTTGGAAAAATTCCAACTACAGGGGTAACATCAAACCGCTTTGGGATTCAAGGATCTAGCCCTCCTTAATCCAGAGAGGGATCTCTCTATAAATGAGTTTAAAGTGTGATCTTTAAAGCCTGAAATGTGGTATTAGGCTAGTTATGAAGAACATGTGTTTTGTTTTGTTTGTTTTGGTTGGGAAAAGACATGATGAAGGTGAAGGCAGTTCAAAATGAAGGGTGAAGATGTCTGCAAGTGAAGGAATGATTTGGCTGATAGGAAAAGGCAAAGATAGTTTTAACCCATTGGGCTATGGAGTCATAGGAGGATTTTAATTAGACATCAAGGTTCAAGAAGGATCCATGGGGCAAGTCACTTATGTCAAAAGATCTCTTAAGGTGATTTATGGAGTGAAACAGATAAGAAGTGGAGAACAAAACAAAATGAAGAACAGTGCACAGTCTAAGATCAAGTAAGTGCTTTTAAACTATCTTGCTTTCAACATGTGCTTAGAGAGACAAAACATAAAGGAATTATGTGATCAGGTAAGTACTTTTAAACTAGCCTGCATTGAAGTAATTTGAGTTTAGAGAAACAAAATATAAAAGGATTCTGAGATTAGGTAAGTTCTTTTAAACTAGCCTGCTTTGAAGTACTTTCAGTCAAAAAACATTCAAAAACAGTTAGAACAACTTAAGATCAGGTGAGTACTTTGAAACCAACCTGCTTTTAGCATATTCTAAAGGAAAACACTAATGATCATCATAATGAGAAAACTAGATCAGGCAAGTGCTTTGAAACCAACCTGCTTTAATATACTCAGTATTAACAAGAGAAAAAACATAGAAAATAAAGCTTTTAGTAAGAGTAGGGTACTACTGAGAGTAAGTCCTAGCTCTATGTTTGTTGTTCCTTATCAGAGAAAATGAACAGAATGAAACCTTAAAGAAAATAACAATTGACAGTGAGGAACACATCACCATTGACACAAATCAGGATCCCATAAATCAGCAGCTTGTATTTGATGTTAAAACTAGTTACAATCTGCAAGCCCGGAGGGTCTCTACAACTTCAAACTTCTCATATCAGCTTATTTATATTCAAATTGCACACATTGCATCAGTAGCTTCAGAAGACCATTACATGCATTCAGATGTCCAGAGACCAACATTTTCTTATGTTCTACAGAGCTATTTATAGAGAAATGAGGAAGTGGGAGGATTTCCCAAGGATCAAATATCATTAATTATGTAATCATTTCTAACTCTGCTCCATAACATATGTTCCCGCCTTTCGAGGGATAGTGATCGAAATATGTGCTTATGAACTGGTCTTGATCTTCTAAAATGGTTCTGCCGATAATTAGAGATAAGATTCTTTGATTTGTATTAATTGCTCAGCTATCTTCAGGTAAACACCTCTTTTTCAGGTAACGACTAAGCTTCATTTGATTTCTGTGAGGCTGCAGGTGTCTTTAGGAGCTGGAGAGGGTTCAATTGGCCTCTGCTTATGGCGGTGGGGGGTTTTTCAGCTCGACAGATGTCTTCGTCTTTCCCTAAACGCCTTTAATTTACATGAGAACTGTGTTTTAGGTCTTCAATCTCCTGTTTCTGGTGTGTTCTATCTTTGACACTAATAATATTTGATCGGTGCTCGATTAACTGTGTTTTCTGGTGTGCAGGGTTTTACAGGGGTCGAATGGCATCAATGCCTCATGAATTCATTGATAAAATGCGAATTTAAAACCCCGCAAGTGATTTTGTGGTGAATCGCAGGCGGGAGGATCGTCACCCTCGACTTGTGAATTTTTCTTCAGCATGGTGGAAAAAACTATTTAAACCCTGCAAAAATACGAAAAACTATTAAAAAATCTTGCGTGCATAGGCTAACTACTTCAGAAGGCACATGGAGAGAGTGTGGCAGTTGGATGGCATCATCCAATGGTCGAGATTGATTAGGAAAAGTCAAAGAGACGGCGAAAGAAAATTTCAAATCAGAACCATCGATCACGCAAAGATCTTCGATGGGAAGAAGAGGCGAAAAATAACGTGGAGGAGTCATTTTTTGGAGAAAATCAGTTAAAAAACCTTTGTTTCGGCAAAAAATAGTGTGTGGGGTTTGGGATGATCGTGGGTCATCGAATGAGATTGGCCCACATGATCAACGGTGGAGATCGGGCGCCAATAAACTTTAGAAAATACACCCGGACATCAAAAATCCAATTAATTCATGTTAAGTAAAGTTCCTGAGTCCGGAAATGCTGACTGGACGAGGAAAACACGGAGACCCGCCCAATAGAAATCTGCCGCTTAGATGTTGATGTGGCGCTGGGACCGGGAAACAACAGGGCATGCAATAAAATCTGGACCATCGATCTCAGGAGGAGATCGACGGTTGAGGACGCGTCGGAGAGCGACGAATGGTGGGCCAGGGGCACTGTTTGCCTAGGTTAACTCCTGTACATCTTCGGGGAGAAACTACCGTCGGATGGCCCACCCCAGATCGGATGGTGCACAACAATATCGCGCTAGATCTATGGACGAACGTTAACGCGCGATGGGGCGGCGGTTTTCAAATAGTGCTGGTGCCACATGTCAACCGTCATATGGAATCGCTCCGAAATGAAAAATACCGCCAGCCCTCAGAAGGCAGTGCGATGGATACTGCCGGTTTCTGCACAGTGTTTGGCACAACGGGGACCACCGACCACGATAGGTTCCGCACCGTCGATCAGCGGATCAGATCGACGGTGGAGATTAATTTGGAATTTTGCACCAGCGGAAAATTTTTTTCATAGTAAATCCAACAAATTTAATATATAACCAAAGGTTTTAAACTTTGGGCGGAAATATTTATTCAAAATGGCTTGGGGCCTGATTGCGGGGCCTGTGGGTGCATGGAGAAGCATATGACCGGGGGTTATAGAGTTAGGGACTTAGCCCAAGGGGGATTAAACCCTTAATATGAAAATGTGATTTTTTTCATGGATCTTCAATGGTTTTCAAAGGGTTTTGGGGGTTTCGATAAGGCCAAAAAGGATCTTAAAAGCTTATGAAAGGGATTTTGATGAAGGGGAGATGGAAAAATTACGAGAATGAGGGATCTTGATGGGGAACAAGAGAGTAAAAATGAAGGTTAGTTTATGAGTGCAAGAAGGGGAAAAAAAGGGGATTTTGCATCAGTCTTTCTCATGGAATTCAGCAGAATTTTCTGAGCTTGAAATGGGAAGAACAATGAAGATTGAAACAAGGATATGATGTCTTCCAGAGGCTTCAAGAGATACAATTTTTTCAATGAAACTGTTCCTTGAAGGCTAAACAATGTTTTGGCCACCTTTTGATAGAACAAATTTTATAGGTGGCCAACATGTAGATCATGTTGAATGCCCTCCCAAGTGAACTCCTCTAGCAATGAAAACTATGCATCCAAGTGAATAGCTAGGAAGTCCTCATTTGTTGCATGAAAATAATTTCTTCTTGAGACTAGAAACTCTAGTCAAGAAGAGTCTACCATGATGATAGATGATCATATCATCCACTAAGTATCTGCCATCTCCATCAAAGCCATCCAAGAATCATGCATGCACCAAGATCCTGGGGAATACTCAACTAAGCTAAGTCCTCCATCCTGGATCAATCCTCCACATAGACAATGTTGGTATTATACAATGTGGTGCTCCATCACACTGCTGCCTACTACCTTGACATCCCCTCATGCCAAAGTCCTCCTCCAATTTTCTACCATTCCCACCATGCAGTTTCTCATGCTCAAAGAAATGATGATCTCTGAAAATAAGCCTCCCATGAGAGACTATCACCTCCAAATAATCTCTCGATCCTGGGCAATGTAAGCATGAGTGGCCTCCATCTACTCCAAAGAATGAAAGAGTTATTCCCCCAAAGGAATTAACCTCTCCCTCACCAAATCCATGGAGCAGCCATCCTACATCATGAAGATGCTATCCTCCATCCATTCAGCAACTCTATTTGCGCAGTGAAACTGATGAGAATGGGTGGTACTGAAAATGAGAGAGTGTATCCCTCCTCCTTGTGCTTATCCCCGAACTCTTCGCACTATAATGGATTCCTCCAATGTCTCCACCTCTCTGTAATCGAAGAATGGTGAACCAAATGATATGATGTCTCTCATCATCTCTAGATCATGTGGCCTCCTAAGTGGAAAGCCTCCAAAAGTGAGACATCAAGATAGGAAGTGGACTATATATATGAGAGGAATGAAAGTTCCTCTCTCTCTACTGCGCAGTGCAATCCCTCTCCCCATGTGAAGAGAATATTTGGAATAGATAAGGGTGAATTTCCATCATCCCTTCATGCTGATCCTCCTGATATTCTTCTTCTTCTAATGGTGCAGCGCTGTAGGTTCTTCTATGCACCTCCTCTCTACCAATATGTGAGTGTGTCTCCTCCTCAATGAGAGGCCTTGTATCTTGGCCTTCCCTTGAAAGAAATGTCTCCACACCCTCACAAATTAAGAAGACTGCCCTTCATACAATGGGGGTCTTTCCTCTAGCAATCCATTCTCCTGATTTACTCCCCCTCTAGAAGGATGGAATGTTCTTTTTTTCATAGTCCCCTCCATACATGAAAAGTGTTTGAAGTTTTGTCACACCATGTTTCACATTGGTTTTCATTAATCCCCTTTGCAAAACTCTTTGTGACTTTAACATATGATCTCTCATTTGCATGAGAACATGAAATAGAACTCTGAAATCAATTATCATGAATCATACCTTTGAGTTGCAGCGCTGCTCCTCCGAAGGCCTTAAACCTTTCCTCCATCCTTCTTGCAGTAGCTATCGGAAATGTACAGCGTTGTGGATCTGCATGTGTGGCTGAATGCTTAAACCCTTCATGAAGTATCTAGGATTTGTCCCATCAACAAACCCTTCTCAGAAAATTTCTCCAATTTTCCCTTTCATCAAGATCTGCAATAATCTCCTGGAAAAGAAGAAGGAAAACCTCCTCTTCCATCATTCCTCTTTCCTTGTTTCCTCTGGAAATATCCTCTCCTTGGAGAGAAGCTCCTCTTGCTGATGGAAATAGATCTTGGGCACAGGCTGAGCCAAGATCATGCTCTGATACCACTGTAATGTTCCAAATCTAGAACTTGTTGCTCCATCGGGAATATCTTCAAATATTCCAATTGCCTTCTTCAGTGAGACATCACAATTCCATTTCAGAGATTTAATGTTGGGGCATTTACAGGATATGTCTCCTTCCAAAGAAGGAAGAGATCCTGAGGCTAGCTGGCCCTTCACAGACTCTATATATGGATATGCAATATTCCACCTCGGGAATTTCTGCTACATGGTCCTTGAGGACGTTGTATAGGGAAGCTGCTGCAAAAATAAGACAAACCACTATTTTTATGCCCTATAATACTCACCATACAACTCCTATGCAGAATATGAGATCAAAGAAATACATCTAGATAGGTTATTCAGATCTCCCCAATCTAGGTCTCTAAAACAATGCTCAATGAGAGAGCTTACAGCAATATATGAACATAATGTCAACTCTGCAAATATGAAATACATAATAAGAGGGAAATTCTATATCCATCATGATATTATGATATATCAGCAAATAACTACAAGAAATATTTGAGGGACAAACCACTCAAGCCTTAAGAACCAACCTCCAACACATGAACAATGAAATACATGAGTTGTTATAACTCCAAAAAATGCCGGAGAGCAGTGACTGCGTAGTGTATATGAAGGTATAAGCTATTGAACATGAATAAAATACATACGTGGCTAAAGGAATACAAGAAATAGCCCAATAACAGAGAAATGGGCTGAAATACACGATTTCTAGCCAATCTCGAAAGATTGCTAGAAATGTTGGGGAAACCAAAATGTGACAACAGAGTTGTCACTGCAACTAATGCAAAATATTAATGAGTCCATGGAAGATCTGAAATGTAGATTCCCTCCTCTGATAATGTCTCCAAGCAAAGGGTTGATCCCTTTGTCTCAAAAACACTCCTCCTTATGAGCTCAGAAACCCCTCTCTCACTGCCTCCTCCAAAATAACATAGTTTCCTCGATGGAATGCGCAGTGGGAGATGATGGAAGTGTGGCCTCATGCCACTGATCTTAAATGTAGCCCAAAAATCCTCCTTGCATCTCCTCCAATGAGTGGATCACTCCTCCACTGAAGAAAACAAGACAAGAGAGACTCCATGAGTTCCCCTCTTGCTGCACCCAACAACACAACATCCTCTCTGCTGTAGAAATAATGTTGTAGGAGATGAATGTAGCTGTGTCCAATGAAGGATTGAGTAAATTTAGCTCAATCATCATCCTTCCTTGAGGAAGAGGAATGGATTCCCGACCAGGAACACCCTAGTTCCCGAGGGTACCATCACCTTGCTAAACAACCCAGGGATGCAAGCCTTTGTAGACCCAAAGTATGAAACTCTAAAATATGTATCCAAATGGGCTGCCATCTCCTCCTTATAAACAAAATTAACTCTTTTCCACCAAGGTCCCACCAATTAGGGTTTCCACCCTCATGTGACTCTCTTCCCTCCAAAACTGTGCAGCTTCTCTAGGAAGCCTCTTCCTCCTTGGGCAGCGTTGTTGCCTTTAGTCAAAGGTGAATAATCAAGTGAGTTGGGTTCCATTCACACCCTTGGTGTTTATTTCAGCTTATTTATTCACCTCCCTTTCACATTATGAGTGTTATTTCTTCATCTAAAAGGGGCTTAGGTGTCTCCTTCCCCATTTTATTAAACAAAAATAAAATGTGCTACTATAATGTTCCATTTTAGCTTGAGGCTAAAATTGGGAACATTACACTTAGATGCAAAGGCACTCTTGCATAGGGAACTTCTACTTTCTTCTACCTCCAGTCATACATTACACATTGCATGACCAATATTTCCTTTGAATTTCAAGGCTTATGTCATGATTTTTTAGAAAATTGGATTCCATACCTTTCTCTAGAATTTAGCTATATCGTTGGATTGTGTATCATTCTATGGATTTTGTGTTGGACTAATTCCTTTTTCTATACAAAGCACGCCATGTCTCCTTGAATAACACTGTGACTACCATTTATATCTGTGTTCCAACTAATACTCTCCTCCCATTTCCTCTAGATAAATCTTCTTAGGGAAAAAATTGCTT
Organism: Pinus albicaulis; assembly: GCA_034641835.2. NCBI lineage: Eukaryota > Viridiplantae > Streptophyta > Pinopsida > Pinales > Pinaceae > Pinus > Pinus albicaulis. Next base: position 320,488,243 of record CM076582.1, read on the forward strand.
CCATTGTGGACTTTATTTTCTCATCAATCTTAATGGAATAATTAGAGATCATTTTCTAGGTATACAATGACTTGGAGGGGCCTTGATTTTCTTCATAGTAGTCAATTTTGAGATTAAAAAAACTATGTTTTAAGAAACAAAATTGGAAATGCGCTGATACAAGGAAAACTTGAGAGAAGTGTTTTTCACTTACTGAAACACCACACAAATACGTGTTAACTCCTTATACCTGTCAGTGTTGGATAGAATCTCTTAATAAATAACTAAAAATAAAATAACAATTGGAGGAAATAGGCACTAGAAACAATAGTTTATAGTCATTTTACTGGTAAGACTGACATAATGTTAAACCATTGACCAGGTTTCCATTCTAGCTGTGGTCTGCTCTGACACACAAATGCTAGGAACCTCAGAAAGATAGAGGCCTAGTGGAAGCCTCGAGTGATTTTGATGAAGTAGATATTTTTCATGCACCTAAGCCAAACGAAGACCATTCCTTGCAGTGTAGCCCATCTGGACATGTTTTTTGAAGCCATTCAAAAGGGAGAAAGGCAAAGGAAAGAAAATTTCCATGTAGTCATTATACATAAGGTTTTGTAGGAATACTATTAAATTTTCACAGTATGAGTAATTAATAATTGAATGTCCATACTCAAATGTATTGTGGGAAACTATTGTATTGTTTAATACAAAATATATAAAACCAGATCTGCCTAAAGATCTCTATTAGATCCCTATATAAAAGGAACCTCTCTATAAAATATATATTGTAACTTTTAACCTTTTTCAATCTGGGCTAAAGATATATGTAATTTGACACCATTTGAAACTAGCAACCATATGTCAAGTAATAAATATCTAGAGATGCCTCAGAAATTCCAATTTTTGGTGTGCCAAAATTCTAAAAACACCAGATCTACGAGGACATCTAACATCATCCTTCTAATCATTTATAGTCATTTAGATAGATTCTTCTAGGAAAGCTTGGAAAAGGAAAAAACATTTTTGTTTTGAGTAGTTACAGACCTTTATTGCTACCATCTCTGGGTAGTTATCTTGAAAAAGTGTAAGAATTTGGTTTGATGCAGTTCTCAATTCTCTATTCGGCATATTCTTAAGATATATGATTTTAATTATGGCATTGACACCAACAGGCTTGAAATCAAGGAGCTTGATTCCCTTCTCCAGAATTTGGACCCTCCATCTCATAAAACTCTTCAACTTCTCATCGTCTGCAAAGATCTTTTGGTAGTGCTCCTTGTCTCGAAAAATCCCATAAGCATTGTAGCACATAGGGTGGCCCAATTTATCATAAAAATGCATGAAGACCACTGAATTCAGATTCTCATCAAATTTAAGATCCTCTTCAACTATACTGACAGCTCCAAATGCCTTCCTCAATGTCACACTATTTTGCAACATGATGAATGCATCATTCACCTTGAAATATCTCACACGAAGAAATTTAAGAATACCTTACTACTAAATGTTAAGCAAGCCCTGCTACTACTAACTATTAGACCCACTCAAACTATATATACCCTTGATAAAAGGTATATACCTCCATCTCCATTTTCAAGTTTCTATAGTAAACATCCTCTGAACTCCATTTCCTCTACCATTTGCATATATTTTATGACTGAATTTTTCTAAAAATCTCAGATTACCATTCATTTTTATCATGGAAAAAAATAGAAATATCTACAGAGAATTTAATAGGGGCATTGGTTGCTACAAATAATTCTTATGGGAAAGTAATAGGGCTAACCCTAAACATAATCATTTTTATTTCTTTTACCTTTAAACCTTGAGGGGAAACTCAACCTTAGAAGGAGCAACTCATCTTTCATCATGCTCTCCATCAATAAAGCTTGAAGATTCATCATGCAAATAAATGAATCCATGTTCTCTAATCCAATAAATGGAGATGAGGGATAACAAGAAAATAAATACCACTTAATCATATAATGAACGAATTTCACACCATATATGATGAACTAAGTGGGAGTGTTATAATTGGTAGTGTAATCATATGGGATTGCAACTTCCACTTAATCATGTTTAGCTACCAAGAAATATTATAACTGCCATGCAATCATGGTTGTCATTGTCTAACTCCCATTAATAAAGGATATTATTGTTATTTTTCATGATGGAGGGTTTCATAAGGTGTTATTCCTGTAACATTCTCTTAGATGTGATGATGTCCAATATATAATTTTTCAGTTATATGATTAATAAATAGAAGAAATGAATTTAACTTTTCCCAACTCACGTGTCTTAGTTGTCCCCACATTTTACCATCCTTATCTGAAAAACAAATTGTCTCAAAATGGTCAACTGAAGAGTTACCAAGTTACCAAGGCAGTTACCAAGTTCTTAAATAATTAAGAATCAGGAATCCTTTGGAAGCATCTTCTAGATATCTTTGCTATTATTTCATAAAGACTTGTTTTGCATCGTATAAAGGTTGAAAAGAACAACAACAGGAAGAAAAGAAAACATGCTATTAAAAAATTGTTGATAAACACTAGATCCGATCTAGGTGCTATGGTACAATAACAATATCGCAAAATACTTTTGATGTTCAACTATGGAAACATAACTTACATTACAACACCATCATGACTCTTACACAACCATATTTATGGAAATGATTTGATGTTGTGAAGCTCTTAAAGGAAGAGATAGCATGGTAACTATAATAAGGTGAATTGCTTTTCACTTCTTCGAAATATTATACCTTCTTGTGCCTTCAAAATCTGGATATTGAAAGGAATATGTGCCAGTTGCAGCCACCCTGTTGAATCTGTTAAAATTATAACCATCAACATGAAGAGAACCATTACAAAAACACCATTCCCCATGTCATGAATCTGTTTGTAGAAGAATCCCACAAGTAGTAGCAGTGGCACCCTGTATTTACCTGATAGCTCCATTGATTGGAGAGGATGTCCACTCTAGAAATTTCCAATGCTCTCCTAGTATTGATGTACAAATGTTGTCTTATTTTAAATTTGTACAAGGAGAGATACATTTTCAGTATATGCATCTTTTCAAATCTGGTAGTTATAACTTATAAATCCAAATAAAATATTAACCCAAAGAACCATATTTTTCTATAGGCATGACAAATCTAGCCAGATATCAATTACTGGAAAGTTGTCCATGGATGTCATGAAGTCAATTATGACTGAAACAATTTTCACCCTGGATGAACCTTGACCTAATCTTACTTTCAATCATGAAATGCGGCCATAATGGACAAGGCAAAAGGATGAATTGGCTCTGGATTATAAAAAAATCTAAGCATTGAAATGTGTATTAAACTCAATCCTAGTTTAGTGCCACACACAATTCACAATGGTAATAAACACTTGCACAACTAGGAAACCTATGACAGCCCGACATCAAGATCCCTAGAACATATATAGTATATATATATTGTTAAATTTCTTCTTAGGTGGGAGGTAAGCCTTTACATAATTGGTTCCCTGATTTTGGTGCTTTAAAGCACATGACCATCAAGAAGGATTGGTTTATTACCTTCGTTGAAGCCAAATCCAAAATAGAAACTATAGTCTTTGGATTTGGTTGGGTGCATTTTGTGGAAAATTGTGGGGATGTGCAAATTAAATTGTTAGATGATAAGAAGTTTACTTTAGAGAATCTGCATTACATACCATTGACCAAATATGGATAAAAATGTTCTCTCAATTAGTGAGTTAACAATATAGATTCCATATTTGGAGGCCTCATTTAGTGTTGAAAATCGTTTAGTGAAAGATAAAGGTAATGGTTAGGTGATTGCATCAGTGCTAAAACACAATAGGTTGTATAGGCTTGTAGAAGTTGATGTGGCAAAATCACATGCTTAGATAGCTAGTATTAATATTCATAACATTTCTTTATGGCATCAAAGTTATTATCACCTTAAATTCCCTTTAGAGAAAACCTAAGATGGTTAGTGGTTTACTTTCAGTTTAGGAGGATAAAGACGCATGTGAAACATGCTTGCCTTGAAAATAGTGTTGGAAGATCTTTGGTGAAGAAAAAGTATGGTGTGTAATGTGAAGTTTGGTATTAGTTTGTTGTGATCCTTTGTGGACCCATGAAGACACTTTCAATATCTAGTGTAAGGCATTTTCTCCTTGTTGTTGACATATTTAGGAAAATGTACATGTTTTTCTTAATAATAAAGTTTGTTGCTTTTGTTGAGTTCAAGAAATTAAGAGAGGAATGGAGAATGAATTAGGGAAGAGAATTAAAATCCTTAAATTAGATAAGGAAAGGAAGTTTGCATCAAATGAATTTTCCAATTTTTACACAAGTGAAGGGATTTAAAGGCAAAGGCTATTCTACACTTTATTTAAATTGAATAGAATGGGTTGGTTGAATGAGGAAATAGGATAATGCTAGAGATTTCTAGATGTATATTTTTTGAAGGCAAGGGATTTCCAAGTAAGTATTGGGTTGAAGCATAAATGAAAAAATTGCCAAAAGGTCACGAGTCCAAACGTAAAACAAATTTTCACCTAGAAAAAATCATTTTTTTTAGAAAATACTAAAAACCATGACATTATGATTTTTTTGGAAAAATATGTCCTGTGACCTAAAAGAGTGCCAAGCAATGATTAATTTACCTTTGTAGTGGTGGGTCAAAATTTTATTTTTAGGAGGGTCAAAAATTATTTCTGATAGCCATCAAAGATTTTTTCTTGGAGTTTGGATCAATTTCTGTGTAATGTTTTTAATGGAAAATATGGTAGCCATGGTCAGCATTTTCACCTTGAAAAAGAAATGGGAAATTAAATTTTTAAATTTGCCTCCAAATTTATTTCAAGTTGGCCTCATGATGTTTTAGGTCGGTTGGGCCCTGAAGAGGCACCCATTCAACCCATACTTTAAGGCTACATAAAGGAGATCATTTCTCCTCATTTGGACACATCAATATTGTCTTGTGCATATTTGATCCAACGAAATTACAGGAAGGTCCGAAATTTTAGGAATGAGGTCAAAATTTCAGGTGTCTGGTTTTTGTCATGACACTTGATTATAATCTTGGTTACTGGTTTGGCTATTATTTTTATATTGTTATTTATGATGTATTGATGAACCTGTAACTCTCTCTCTCTTTCATAAGGAAGCAGTTCTGGGTTTTACCGTAGCCTTAGGCCTAATTTCTGTGTCTCTTGTCTAATAGCTTCTTGGTGTTTCTACTATGATTTATTACTGCTATTTTACGTTAATTAATGGTTTTCTTATAATTGTTAATGAAATAAATTTTACATGATGCTAATAATGATTTTAAGCTGTAAAATTGAATAAGGAAACTGTGCTAGCTATGCCCTTGCCAAAAAATCATCATGGTATCAAAGCTGGGGGCATTGAAGAACAATTGAAGCTCTTGATAAGGTTGAATTTTTGTGGCTAACTGACCCTTGTTGTACGAAGTCTCCTAAGGAACTGTGCAAAGCTCCCTTGATATTCAAAATTTCCTACGTGAATCCTTGTTCTGTGATCCAGATATGTGGAAGCCTGAAGGGTAGCCAAAATTTTCTATGGGAGAGGCCTAGTATGGGCCTATATTATCTCCTTTTTGTTTCAGGCCTAAAATTCTGAGGTCTGAAATCATGATCGAAAGTATCTATCTAAGGTAATCCAAAGATGTAGAAGGGCATCCAAACAACTACAAACTAATTTTTCTGAGGCACCACAAGTGCGGTTATAAGGCACCTATGCGAAGGTTTTTAGGATGAGGATGAAACATGTGATTTTGAGGCTCACATCTATTTGTGAAAAATATGTAAGCCCTATGACATATGTCATATATCCAAGGCACAATACTTGTGGCATTCTTTTTTTCTTTGAAAATTCTGAATCTTATGGTCAAAGGATATGTTACATCTTTTTGATAACAAATTTGATGATAAAAAGGTTGTCCTCATTGTATTCATCCCATAATATCAACCGTGACAAGATTTGTATTATTCTCTATGATCTGAGTTTTGTAGTAGTTCATGCGATGATCATGTAGTAGTCTCTATCGACTCTCGGTAGAATCTATGAAGATCAACTGTGGAAAAGTCACGAAATTTTAAACTAGAATCTCTGTGGATGTGTCAAATCATAGGAATCACGGCTATGCAGGTGAAGGTTGTGTTAAATACAAAGAGAGCAACCCTTTCTCTGTGGATCATCTAAGTTTTGTGCATTTATAAGGATCTGATCCTAAGTTCTTTCGTTATGGCATATTTTTGTGGACCTAAAGTCATGGAACCATGCAAAAGTCTTGAAGCTTATTCACTAAGTCTGTGCTCCCTCATGTAAAAGGTTGGATCCAAATTTCCTTACTTGTGGAATCCATTCAAGGTATCCAATTTAGTTGGAAGGTCTGTTGTATCAAATATGAAAATGGCCTATTGAGGCAAAGACAACAAATCCTAGCCTATCTTGATAAGATAATAATGTAAGGTCATTTCTAACAAAAAGATCAAGTATGATCTGAAATATATACATATTTAATATATACATAAAATTTCTATTGTATTGTAGCCATTCTATACAATGGGTTGGTAGAATCATAGAATTTTCCACGATATGTAGAATCATAGAAAAAATCCCACATATCGTAGAATCATAGAATTTTCCACTACAAAGAGCAAAAAAATCAAGTGGTTTAGAATCATCAAGATCAAATGTTCGTCCAAATGTACACTGCTCCTCTCCTATTTTAAACCTTGTTCCAGTAGAAAGAAGTGCTTGAAGCCACGCAAAACAGGAAGCAACAATTAATCAATGTTTTGAAATTATTTGATGTACAAACAAGATTACAATACCGATGATTAATTCTCATTACATACTTCAAAGTGGTCAAGAGATACTATGTAATAAAACAAAAAATGCTAAGAATAAAATATTATAGATGGTGGCAATACCTATGCAGAACGAGACATCTTGCAGCAAAGAATGGATTGCTCTATGGAATTGGCACTGATAGAATGTCCCCCAACCTTGTAAGAAGCCTAAAGATAAATTTCAAACAACATAATCAGACATGAAATTGTCAATTATGACACACATTGATGATTTGCAAACATATATGTTTATATTTTATTTTTGTAAGTCAGGCTTGAGGATTTAAGAGTTTCAGGAAGTAGGAGATTGAAATACAATGACAAAGGGACACATGAAAATAAACCCTACAGATTGAGCCCTCAACTTAATCAAGCCATCTTCAAAACTTGGTCATAGATGTTAGCTATTAATGTTGCTGACACATGGCCAATAACAATTTTACCAAAAACAAAAAACCAAATTTAAAAATTGCAGTTGAGATGTATATCCTTTTACAACATTTAGTAGCTCTAGAAAATTCATTCATCCCTATAATACAATATCAGTAGGATTTTATGTGATTATTAATTGCTAAATCATTAAATATCCATATCCATGCATTAGAGGTTTTGAGCTCCATCCCTCCTCAGCATCCCTACGCAGTAACAAGTCCATTAAGAAAACTATTAAATGACAAAATTAGTAATAGATGATACTTTGTATAAGACCCTCATTAAGTTTTTGGTTTAGGATCCATATCCACGTGTGATAGGTGCTCTTTCTGACAATTAAAAAATATAAACCATAGGGCCTCACAACATCCACGCCACCATACAGGCACATGAGTAAACCATACCCAAGAAATATGTCACAGGAACTTATATACATCTATATATGAGCACACCAATACACATCGTCATACAATCAAATGAGTAGACCATTACTAACACACTTTTATATACAGGTCCATGTCTATAAAGAAAATGAGTTGTCTATACACATTTTCATACAAACAAATGAGCAGTCCGAGACAGAGATAAGCAGAGATTCCCTACAAAGTATTTCATCTTTCATGTGTAGCAAAGTTAAGGCAACATTCATGTAGACCAGAAATGAAGCAAAGAAGCCCTAAATAACACATCTTAGCCACCATACTAAATAGACACTACCACAGAAAAAATACCATATATTTCAGACCAGAATTAGTGCATAGACACCATACCTAGCACATCTGATATGTCATACAAAATACAAGGAAATAGAACAGAGAAACCAAAGGAGAAGCCTAAACTTTGATCACATAAATTTATGTACAATTCTAAAAACACAGAGAGATCTCATGTCTAGAATAATTTAAGAGAGACATTTACTCTTTGAAATAGTTGCATCCTCTGCATATTATTCTTTGGTATTCCATATGCTAAATATGCCTACAATGACAACAAACAAAGAGCATTACCCATTTAGAACAACTCATATTTTCAGCTGCATTTTCTGAGCTATTATCTGCATACTCAAATGATAAGATTCCAAACAAATCAAAAGGGTTCGACAGAGTTTTTCCCACAATATTCTTAGGGGCATTTACTATGTTGAGAATTAGGCCTCATCTGGAATGTTTGAATCCTAACATCACATCCCTCCTAAATTCAATGGATTCATGCTCATAGGAGTTCAACATGATCTATACGATTGGGAACGGTGATGAAAACACCTCGCGCACACTCCAACTCACACGCTGCTAGATTTAGTTCTACACATTATGATATGCTTATGCCCATGGATGCCTTGAAGCAAGCAGTGTCAGGTGTATTCTTGGTAGCCCTCGTTATCTCCATCCTTGTTGTTAATCTTTTTTCAACAATGCTATCTCCTGGAAAAAATTTCATCCCATTTGCACCCATGTTGATGATCAATAGGAGAAAAGATGTATATATATGGAATGTGGAGCAGCGTATTGTGGACTATAAGCCCTGCAAATGGTGGAAAGCCAAGCCTTTAACACCTCTGTCAGAGAAGAGAAATGGATACATCAAAGTGGAATGCTACGGTGGTCTCAATCATATGCGAAGCGATTTATGTGATGGCATTGGCATTGCTCGTTTATTAAATGAAACATTTGTTTTGCCAAACTTTGAAGTAGTTGTATACTGGAATGATACAAGTGGTTTTGAAGATATATTTTATGTAGACTATTTTATTCAACAAATGGAAGGTTTTGTACATGTTGTGAAAGAACTACCAGAGGACTTGGCTGGAAGGAAACGAGTGAGGGTTGATTGTCATCAACGGAAAGGACATTTTGACTATTTTGAATCTGTTCTTCCTGCTTTGCTTGACCATATTTTCATTTCTATTACCCTAGCAATGAGACAAAGATCAGATCGTTACCCAATTTATGCCAAGGCAGCCCGTTGTTTCACCTTGGGGAAATCCCACCAAAATTGGATTTCGAAATTCCTTCTTTGCTTGACCATATTTTAATTGATATTACCCCACCAATGAACCAAAGATCAGATCATTACCCAATTTGTGCCAAGGAAACCCACTGTTTCATGGAAAGCCCACCAAAACTGGATTTCGAACAGTAGTGTGGAGATGTAGAAATTAGTTTGCGCCACAATCGACCTCCCTGCACATAATCCGACACATTTCATGATACAAATAATCTGATTTATATGCCATGAGCGACCTCCCTACACATAATCTGACACATTTCATGATAGACATAATCTGGCACACATTTCATGATGCAATCCCTAGAAGAATCCAACTTCTAAACCCCAAACCAGTAAAAAAATGGAGCCGAATATCACTCCAATTCTAGTCCGACCAGGTAAATGGTGGTGAATTCCAATCATCTCCAACTTCCAAGCCCCACCCCAGTAAAAATGGGGGTGAATTTCACTCCAATCCCCCTCTGACCAATAAATCCAGGGCGAATGCAATTCAAATCCACTCCAAACCAGAAAATCAGGAGGCGAATTCCAAGTTTTAATGTTTATGTGCATTTATGTTTCTGGGCTAAAATTTAATAATTAATTATTTTTAAAATATTTATAAGGATAACTATATAAAACTATATAAAAGGAGTTTTATATAAAAAAATCGCCCCTCTAAAATTTAAAACCTTTAAAATTCTCCCTTGGGCTAAAATTCGCCCCTAAAATTTTCCCTGCCCGAGAATCCATATAGAAAGGACATAAGTTTAGAACCATCTATTGTTTCTAGTACTTGTTCCATGGTTGGTAATGGAAAGTTTTCCTTTTGACATGCTTTGGTTAAATTCCTAAAATCAATACAAATTCTAATATCACCATTTTTCTTCCTGACGGGAACCAAATTTGAAACCCATTTACAATGTCTAATTGGAAAGATGATATTTTCTTTGAGGAGTTTTTTAAGTTCTGTTTTGACTTGATTTTCGAGATTTGGGTGAATCTTCCTCAATTTTTATTTTATAGGTTTCCCATATGAAATCATAGGAATTGTGTGTTGAATCACAGAAGTATCATATGTTTTAAGATCAATATAATCCCAAGAAAAAATACTTTTGTACATTTTAAACAATTTAATAAATGATAATATTTCGTTGGAAGATAGACTAAGACCTAGATTGACATTTTGAGATTTATCGATAGTTCCTAGATTTACTAACTCAAATATTAAGGTAGAACTTTGATTTTTTGAGTTAGTAACTCTTTTAAACCTATCTTTCAGATCATATAGGTCTTCTAACTTAAAAAAAGACCTAGGAATTGGATTTTCATCTTGTTCTTCCTTAATCTGAATGTCATGTTCATTTTCATCCAAAATTTGACTATATTAAGATCCTTCAGATGTTAATAAATACATGATATATGAATCATTATTGAATACTCTCCAATTGGTAATATTGTCAGGAACAGATGGTTTGAAAATTAATTCAATGGAAAATATATTGGGACTAAACTCTTGAGATGGAATTAACATTGATGCTACATTAGCCAATAAGTTTGCACTAGCATTCTGCATTATAGGCACGGAAGAAATATTGAAGGCTAAGAAATGAATGGTCAATTCTTGGACTAATGATTGGTAATTCTTTAAATGTCCAAAATTAAATTGAATGGTATTTCTTACCTGTCTAACAATTATTTCAAAATCTCCTAGGAATTTTAGATATTTTATGTTAAGATCAATGGCTTTGTACAAACCTTTGACTAATTCTTTGTATTCATCTATATTGTTCGTGCAATTGAATTCAAGTTTGTAGGCTAACATGGTTTTTTCTCCTTCTGGGCTTATTAAAATACAGCAAGTGCCTGCACCATCTTTAGATTTAGAACTGTCAAAACAAAGAGTCCAAAATATTAAAAAAAGTTACATTTTGAAATGTTTTCTGGGAAAAATGATCAATATGCGAAATAACTTCATTACCTAAAAAAGATGATTGTTAGACGTTGAAATTTCCCAAAAATGATTCTACCAAGTAGTTTCCAATGATGTTATTATTGAATACTATTGTCCTGTTTATTCCTTCAAGATCGGTGACTGTATGTTTCATGAACTTTTCACGGTCAACCCGGATTTGATTCCATTGTATGGTAGCCACATATGTGACTAGTTTGTTGCAAAGTATCCATGATTTTTTTCAAACTAGTCTCTGCTTAATACTAAACCGTAAAACTCAGGAATATCAACCACAAAGATATTGATTATTTGAGAAACCTTGGGATTTGATGACAATCTGATAGAAACAGAATTTATTTCTCCTACAACCTCTACTCTAGTTCTATCAATTTGTACTATATGAATAGGAAAACTTTGAGGAGTTATGTTCAATTTAGCACAAACTAATTTTGGCATTATATTAGAGGAAACCCCTAAGTCTATTAAACAATTATGAATGTTTGTATTATATATATCATTGGTTAAGATAAATGGGGGAGTACGAGAGATAGATCGATCACCTATCATAATCAAATCTGTAGCATCTATTTTAGCTGAAGGAGAAGGTGGCTTGCCCATTTCATTAGCATCTTGTACTACTACTGGAGAAGGCAAGGCTGAAGAAGGAACCACATTCAAATCTCTAAGAAAAATTTTCTGTTGCTACTTTGATTTAGTAAGCTCGTGAATTGAAATGTTGGCCCTAGTTTTCTTCATATCTTCAACTACATTATACTCAATAGTTTTTGAGACTACCATTGTCTTAGATGCAGGTGGAGTATCTAAAGTAACAAGACTTGTTTGTGTAGCCTTTGAAGTATACTTTTGGCTTACTGTGTTATCCTTAGCAGGCGTTGAATTCTTCTGTTGTTAATTTTACTGTGTTGCTTCAATAGACATTTTGCTCCTTGTACTCATAGGTAAAGCTTCATGTTGTTCTTCATTTGGTAGGATGAAATCCCAAATTCCATTTAGTTCAACTTCTTATTCTTCTTCATTTTCTTCTTCCTATGGCTTCTCTTCCTCTGTATCTTGATCATAATCAATGTTTGATAATATATTTGGTGGTTGAGTATTAGAGGACTCACCTTTCCTCAAGTTTTTGAATTTTTTTTTGAGCTAGAATTTTTAGCGACTTATTTCTTGATATCTGCCATCTCATTTGTCATAGTCTTTAAAAAATTTTGAAGACCTTCTACATCAAAAGGGTCTTTAGATGGCTTCTTTTTAGAATTGTCTTTGAAGGATACCTTCTTTGATTTTCTATATTCTTGAGAATTCTTCTTCTCAAGAGTAGTTATGTGTTTCTCTACAGATAGAGATTCCTTCATGTTTTCTGCAAGTGTCGACATTTTTTCTCTATCAACAAAAATGGCTAAATTGGATGGAAGAGATGAAATATACCACTCAATTTGAACTTATGCGCCATGAAATGATGTACCAAGAATTTTATTCAAAAATTTATTAAATGTTGAATTAAATCTTTTATTTTCTCCCCCAATTTAGCTTTTAGATTTTATAAATCATTGATAAGTGTAGCAGTGGTTCTGTCATTCTATCATCCCCAAATTTAGCTAGAAATTTTTCTTCGAACATTTTCCAACTAGTTATAGAGCTGGCAGGCAGTGAAAAATACCAATATCCTACAGATCCTGTGAGAGTGTATGGAAATAATCTTACAACAAAATCCTCTTCAACTACTCCTTTTACATTGATATATAGCATATAATTATGAATGTATTCTTCTACCAAAAGACCATCATCAGGATCAAACTTAGGTAACCATATTTCAGGTACTTTTGGCAGAGCATGAATAAGAGCAAGCATATTTACAGCCCCTGGATTGTTCCATGGGTGGCCTGCCATTGGACCTTGGTTGGATGTGATGGATTGAGTTTGAGTTGAAGAACAAGCAGGCTGAGTGCTAGAAATAGTTGAAGGAATAGTAGTCTAAGTACTGGAACTAGTTAAAGGAACACTAGTTGTTGGAGTAGAAGTGGTGGAAATGAGTGGAGGTAATGGAGGTGAATGAGATAAGTTCTCGTAGGCGATTGACTCTGATTTAGTCCTATTTATTCTCTTTTGAGTTATATCGATGGGAAATTCAAAAGGAATAATTCATGTCTTTTGGCTTTCTGATCGAGTTAATATTCTTCTAGGTTGTAAAGAAGATGAAATACTAATCTCAAATGCTTGAGAAGTTTCAAGCTTTTCACCATAAATGGATACTCTCTCAAAATTTTCTATCAAAGACTGAACTTTAGGGGAATTTCGATAAGACTCAGGAGACAGTATGGGTTGAGTATCACTAGGAGACTTAGGAGAAGGATGATCAACTTCAGATTTTAAATATGAATATCTAGATAATTTTTTGGAAGTTGATGGTGATATAGAGAGAGAGATACTTTTAGATTGACCTTTAGATTGAGAAAACCTTCTTTCCATTCACAAGTCCCTCCTTCTAGTGCCAAAATTTTGAGGCCTCAGAATTCGTTGCCACAACATGGGGGAAAACCACCCGGTCCAGACCTTAAAGCAGATCCTTTTCCGTTTGGTGTAGTGGCTCCCACTGGGGGTAGTGGGACCAATTTCCCAATAAGGATGATTTTGGGGTGTGTTTTGATTATACAACATGCAATGGAAAATGATTCGAATCTCTCACATGCATCTATCTAACACTATCTATTCTAATATATACCCGGGGTGTTTCCTCCTTTATGCGATCTAAAGAGATATCCTTCAACTATTAGTAATGTAGATTATTTAACAGTTGAAAGAGATGAAAATTATGTAAGATGATTATTCTAAAAAAATATTTTGATTAAAATAATTGTGAAAAATATATCACATTCATAAGTGTGATTATATATCAGATAATAAATCACAAACAGATATTAGTACAAAAGTGCATTTAACAGTCATCTATAATGACATTTCAAATATATAATGCAATAAAAAGATGATTGTCAATCTAGAAAGTAAGAATTTATACAAGTGAATATATGTACCATATGTACAAAGTTCTACTCATGTAAACTGGCAGTATATATCTACTTCTCTTCACTTTAAATCAATTTAAAGAGTACAATAGTGCAACATCAGTTAAACAACTTCAAATTTCAAAAGATAATAGACTATGTTCCATTAATTCATCAAAGCATTCACAAACTTACAAAAGTGCATTCTTTGAGATTTTTTTAAAGAAATTTCTGGACCCTTCTCTAAATGCATGAGAGGGGTTTAAATACTAAACTAACTATATTTTAAAAATAGATTATTACATAAAAATAGAGGAGGTTTCAAAAAACTATCCTCGTAAGACAAACTTTAACTGCAACCTAGGAAAATAAAGTAACAATATGACTATGAATTTTGATCTTTCATTTGGATTCGATTCCGAAGTTGAAAAGTATCTAGAATGGGCACGAGATGAGTTGGATGCGACATCCTTGATCTGACTTGTCCCTTGAATACCGCATTCGAGTGTGCTCACTGTGATCTTTTTGTCAAATCTATTAAATATTTCAGGGTTTGGTACTGATGATAGGGTTTGATAAGAAAATTCCAATAATTTTCTTGATCAAACTTATTTAATTTTTTAATCATTTCATCTTGCATTTCTGCCTTTTGTTTCCAATGTGTTTCCAGCTATTTGACTTCTGACAGCACTTCAGACGTGCACTCTTTGATAAGTTCTACTTTCAAAAGCTATTCACACACAAATTCAGCCATTTCCTTTGATAATCTCGATGCTTTCGCCACTGGTTTCTCTACTTTATTTATTTTTTCTCCCCAATCCTTGAATAAGATCTCTTTGTGGAATTTGTCTACCTAGGGTAGATCAGATTCCTTTCCTAAGTCTGGTGCTTTCTATTGAATGTGATCATTGACTTTCTTCTTGATCTTCTCACATTCAAGTTTCTGGATGGCTACTTGCTGGATCAATATTTCACTTGAGTCAAAATAAGAGCTAGTGATAGAAGCTTGTGGAAAAATACTTCTTGTTGTTGCTTTAACTTAGCATTCACATCCAATGCTTCCTTTATGAATTGATATAATTGTGGCTGGCTTTGTAATCTATTCATCGGTGCTTCCATTTGTGCTTGCTTCTCAGTGAGTTGTAGTTGATGCTGCAAATTAAGACTTTCAAAATCCTTTTGAAATTGGGACATCTTCAATTCTATTTTCTCACTAGAATTAGACTTTTCTTGGTGTAACAGTCTCTCTAATTCTTTTATTCTATCGTCTTTCTGCTTCAGTAACATTTTAACCTCAATGGCCTTATCAATAGTGGAAGTAGCATATGCCCCTACAAACTATGATAGTCTGGTTAAATGTTCAGTAGGATGAGCTAGAGGATCTTTCCACAACACATCTACTGATTCATTTGTAAGATCTGAGACTGTCTCATCAATTATTTTCCTTTTTTCTCTTTACTACAGCTTTATGACTTGGGTCGTAGAAGACATCCATCGAAGGGATTTCCTCAACTTGTAACACTATCTGTTCTGTAAGATAAGCCAAAATGATCTCTCGATCATGAGTTTCGGGACCTTGTTGTAGTGGTGTAACAATTTCCACTAACTTCTGAGAATGTTCTGGTGTATGAAAAATAGTAGATTGATCAGTATTGGGATTTGTTTGAGGAGTTTTTATTCCTTTAGAAAATTCATCCCATTCACTCTTCAAATCCTTTGACTAATATTTTCCTAACTGGTCAAGTGTATCTTGACTTTGTTGAACTTCTTGAGAAGATTTTTTTGTTCTATTACTTCCTCCTTTCTCTTGCATCTCAATCTCTTTGATTACATGATCAATTATCTTTTCTAAGTTTTCATTTATGTTTTAAGATTCATTTTTAGAATGACCCAAATTCTGAGATTGATGCTTTGACTGCCCTGAATCATCTTCAAACTTGTCTTTCACTTCATTATCCAAGCTAAGACTTGGAGTAGGTTTGTTTACATCTTCAATAGTCAATAAATCCAGAGGAATATTTTCTAGTCTCTTACTTCTATATGCTTGGAAAGCTTCCAAGTCATCTTGATTGAGTTGATTGGATGCAAAATTAAGTACATCTAAAATTTTTTTAATGCCTTGACAGAAATCATCAAATCTATCTATCTCTTTCATAAAAGGTTTTACTTTGAGCTCTATGATGTAGTTTTTAATCACATCATTAGGGTCATATGGCCATCTTGGAATTACAGCCAAATTTAATAGATTAACCTTTGAAACTTCCTTATAGGCATGACCAATATCAAAAAGTGAAAAAGTACTGCACTGTAAAGGGAAATTAGGCCAAAAGACCTTCTTAACATATTTAATCTGTTTTGAAATACCATTTACAACAAGATGGTAGGAAATCTCTCTTGCAAGTAACTTATCAGGAACATAATATGGTAATATGTGAGGAAAATAATAACTCCCAAATACTCTGATATATGTGAAACTTTCCTTTGTAAACCACCCAACAATGGGCATAATGTCTGTACTCGCTTCTTTGGAAACCCTAGAGGCTTTCTCATTGAATATAATTTTGTGCATAGACAACATAGCTCTATGGAAAATTTTGTAAAAATTGAAATGGTAGTCAGATTCCCAGAGGGCTCTGTGGTAAATGTGGATTGGAGTAGGGTCTTGGGTCATCCATTTCCATCCCATGGTAGGAAAACTAGAAGAAATAAAATTGCGTCCATGACATAGGCACTCATGTAAAAGAGGGGTATTTCTCTAGATGAAATACTTATTTTATTCCTATACTCCATGATGTTTTTTGCTAAATTATCAGATAGGATATTTTCCCAATTCAGAATTAAGGAATTGATGATTTCGTCAATTAATGGGACCCAATCTATAGAAAACCTAGTGGTGTTTGGTTTTTCATATAATATAGAAAACATACTGGCAACATAACAATAAGGGGAAGGAATTTGTGCTATTGGGTACATACCAAATTTATCTAGTTTAATCTTACCCTGGTCTTCCTACCACTCCTTTATGAATTTCATCAGGTCTAGATGTTTTTCTCTAAAGCTTTGAAGAAAAGATTTATCATAGTTCTGTTGTGGGATGGGTAAGTGGTACATTATCCTTAAATATTCTTCCCTGAATGACCCAATATTCTTGCCTTTTGAATCTTTGAATTTTTTTTCTTCTATGTTCAAGTGGTCAATTACCCACTTAACCATATCTATATAAGTATAATCTTTGGCCTTGTTTCTACCTTATGGATGAATGAGCATGCAACATTAAAGTAGGTCAGGTCTTGAAGAAATAGACGCACCTGGTAAAGCAACTTTGACTATTACCCTTGGCTTTTCATCCTCCAAAATTTTATACATTTCCTCCCATGAAGAACTTCCACAATCCTTGTTGTAGGTGGTGTTAGAGAAAAAGGGAGACATATCTGAGTCCTTGGTACGTGATGCTTGGGAAATTTCTTTTCCTTTCTTACTCATCTCTATTTTCCTTGCTCCGTTAAGTGGTTTCCTGATTTCAAGCGAATAGAGAAAACATTAAAAATATAGAGAACAAAGAGGTGGATAGAATTAAAAGAAATTAGGCATTCAATCACTTCAACACATGCTCGAAGTAGATATGAATCTATCAAAACCTTACTTCTATTAAAAGCAGTTAATCACTAATAATCTTTTTAAATCAAATCTCTTACACCTTCACGTGAAATGTCTATCGATCAATTTAAGACGTTGGATCTCATATTTGGTTTGATTTGACATGAATCATTTCGCATGCTTGAGTAATTAACTACCATTCATCACACATCGCAATTTATAACTATTTCCATTTGCGATGTTACCCATAAATCTCACAAAATGTGATCTGCGCAAATCGCACATCACAATTTTTATGTGGTATTGACTTTTCTTTTAGTTATATCCTGCGAAATGAGAAGTGTGCTTTCAAGAAATCATGTTGTTGCGCTCTATAGGACCTTGGAGCTTTATGTTTATTTCTTTATTGGCTCGTTGGGTCCATTTAATCGCAACTTTGAATGCAATTTTGGGTCCATTAAATGAGGCACGATGCAATTTTAGTTTATAACGGTGATTAGAGCATTTGAAATAAGACTTTGATAAGACTTTGGAAAGGATTTTGGCGCATATCGCAGCTCGCATGAATTAGTGTATTTTAATTCATTTAATTTTGTAAGCTATGCGAATTGTGATGTGAACTAAGGAATGAAAGTAGAAAAGAAAAAGAAACTTTATTTCCTAAATTTTTTGAATTAAAGCTAAAATTTAAATGAAAGAAATTTCCTGTTTATTTTAAAGGGTCCCCATTTAGTAAGACTAAATGGGGGCGTTTTATAACACAACAGGACATAAGGAAATAGGTTAACGGTCCCAGACCCAAAGGCATCTTGCCCCCTTACAAACCACCAACAAAATATTCCAGGTAGCATGGTTTTCCTTGAAAAATGGTGATAGAAGCCAGTGATGGTTGTCCCCACTGTTGGTTTCAAAAATGAGTTCTGAACTGTTTAAATACAATACATATAATATAAGTATAATGTTTCCTTCAACTATATAATTACTAAATCATAATATCATTAACTAATATATGCATACATATGGGATGACATGAAAATATTTTGTCAAAACCTAATTCATAATTGATAATTATTTATATGAACTTTTTTTTTTAAATTAAATATTGTTTTTGTTTTTTACCTAGATTGTCCAATCCTCTTTTGCAAGCTCTATGAGTAATGAATGTTTTTCTTATCTTAGTTAAGCTTTGACAAATAATACTAATCATTTTAAGTTTGAGTATTCATTATATATTTTCTAACTTTTATGATAGGGATTAACCATACCATTCAGAGCTCGGTATATAGAATAATAATAATAATATATCGTTGCATGGAGAGACACACTTTACATCCCATTATGAGATCAAATTGTCATTATTTTTTTTCTTTACACCAAGAGGCTTGATATACAACATAGTATAAATGAGATGTTTGATTCTTTCAATACTCAACCTAGATTTGACACATGTTCCATTTAAAATAAAAACAAAATATTCACTAAATAAAAAAAAACCCGGAGTTGACACATGTTCCTTTAAAATATATATATATATATATATATATATATATATATATATATATATATATATATATATATATTCACCAAATAAGAAATAATAATATCAACCATAATAAAAAATAATAATATCAACCATAATAAATTACAAATATAATCATGAATTTTTTTAATTTGGGAAATGTGAGATGTATAAAGGGATAAGTGTTTTGATGATTATAATGGATGAATGTCTATTGGAATTTACCAACCGTTTAATTTATATGGCTACTCTAGTTAATAGTTAAAATAAAATTTTAGAATTCCTATTCCAAAATAGACACACCTATCCCTTTAAATATACATATTTAGTTCATTTTGATTAAAAGCATTATAAAGATCAATAATTTCACTTTCATCGTGCTTGTTAGATTTCTTGATTTCCCTCAGATGAGCTTTACAACCCAGTATGGTGGAGATTTTCTAGCGTCTATAAATGAGTGTAAACATTTTCCCTTCTCTTTGACCATAGCAACAAGATTTTGAGGAATCAAACTTATATTTTTTTTCCTCTCTTAAGGTCTGATAGACCTCATTGGTCTTAATGGACGGTAACCATCATCATCATTTTATCAATAAAAAATTCATATATAAAATACATATGGGATAATGGTTGCTTTACTTCACATTTATTTTATCAATAAAAAAATCATATATAAAATACATATAGGATAAAATAATAATTATTGACTATTCATTAATTTATATAATTAAAGCATAGAGAAATGATGATTCACACTTACCAATATATATTAATGATAACATTATATAATGTTTATTTTATAGCTATTATCATATTATAATTATTTATGATATTAAAATAATAGATTAAATATAAGCTAGATATATTACATGATATTAAGTTAAATATTGTACATCTTATTAAGTTATTTAAGTGAGATAAGGTTGGTGTATGTCTTGGAGATAAAGGTGATGATTTCTTTATTGAATTGATGAGGAGCTTGTGTGGAATCAACTTCAAAACGATAGAAAAAGAGGTGAAGGTTGTCATATAGGACCCATCTAGATAGTCCTATCCAATTTTCCCTTACTATAATTTGAGAGGTGGCTACAAGTTTAGGTTTTTGAATAATATAAATAATTTCAATATGATATTAGGTTTAATATTAATATTAAATTATTAATTTTAATATATTGTTATATTAATATTAAATGTTTAATATTAATATATTGTTATATTACTATTATTAGGTTTAATAACTTTGGATTAATATAATGTTAAGTTCAATATATTAGAATATGAATTAATGTATTAGGATAGAGAGCTTAAATATAATATAATATTATAATACAAAATATTGATATTATACTATTATATTATATTAGAGATAATATTTTAATATTTTAATGTTAAATATTTTTTTTCTGAGTAAGTCTAATTCTATTAGTGAAACATATAATACAACTAGTACAGTGCCGTCAGAGGCGAAGGATCGTCAGCAAAATAACAAAACTTGAGCCGCCCTTTAGGGGAAACCGACCCGAAAAACTGTCTAAGAGCTGCCTCAGCAGAGGAAACCAGCTTTGACATACCATAGTTTAACAAAAAACTGAGCCGCCCACAAGGGGAAACCAACTCGAACAATGTTTTAGAGCTGCCTCGATAGAGGAATCCAGCATTGATGAACCAAAACTTAATGTAAACAGTGACAGAAAAAATGACATAGAATCTGGACATAATTACTTGGATAAGGATAGAAACGTTAGAGCCCATAGTCTCCAGAGGGCGTCTCCTCTTCAATTCGGCACCAGCATCCCTCCTCATCATCGGGGCCATGTCCACTTTGAATTGCAGCTACGCTTACTCCACATCCCTCAACCTGCATTTCAACATCCTGAAGGAGATTTGAACTGCATTCACCAGCTTTGCGAGTGGAACTTTTATCCCCGGGCTGAGACGCTTGCGCAGCTAAGGGAGGGGGCAACAAATTGATGGGTTGTGAGGGAGGCAAGGGAGTAGGAAGAGCTTCAGGAACTTCTTTGAAAGATACCGAGACCGTGGCGATGATCAGGGGGCGAATGGAGCTGCTATGGAAGTGGAAGATGGCAGTGGAGGGGTTGCTGAGGAAAGCAGAGATAGCAGGCCGGAATTCAAATAAAGGTGGAGAGACAGAGGAACCGTGTCTGGGAGAGGAGGGAACTCGCCACCTACGGCCTCTTCCACACAGATTGCGCAAAGGGGGAGAAATATCACTGAGACTCTGATACGGGGACATCTGAAAACTGGAGGAGGGCAAGCGACGACAAGAGGAAGTGCGGGCTCTGGAGCTGCCCCTCCGACTTCTCAAGCAATGCCTGAGTCTCGGCATGGCAGCGATGCGACGAGAGGAACAGGCGGAGAAGACCTAAGGCCCAAGAAGAGGAAAGGGAGGAAAGAGACTAGGTGGCAAAGCTGAATGCAGGGGATAAAGAGGGCTATGCGAAAAATGTACACCAGGGGCGAAATGAACACAGTATCCTAGCAGGCAGCGCCTACCAACAGACGTGCGAATGCTAGGTCAGTCTGCTTCCGGAGTGCATTTGGTTCTGATGGGCGAAATATGCAACAGCATGACAATCTGCAAACTGCAATGAGACCAAGCCCAGAGCTCTAAGGCCAAGTTGGAATGCAGGAGCGAAAGAACGAGCAAGAGCATATTGAAGTGGTGGTTATCTCGGCCTCCCCACTGGCATAAATGCCGCGTAGGGTGATGGCTAGGGATATTAATCCTCCCAAGGCTACATAAATGCGACCAGCGGGTGGCCATGTGGCCATGCCACGCGCCATCCCGCCAGCCTGCCTCCATCCTATCAGTCATTAACACCCGCATCCGGGTATTTTAATGTTAAATATTATATTATAATGTCTAAAATAAAATAAAATATAATATGTAATATAATAATATATACTATAATTTAATATTGAAAATTATTAATCATATAGAATGAGAAAGTAAGGCTTTGAAAAAAGGAAAAATAATTTAAATTTAGAAATCCATCAAAGTCTTAAAATCAAATAAAAAACAAGATACTAAAAATTGTTAAAATTTCACGAAATAAAATGGGTAAAGGCATATGTAAGGTCCTAACTCGAGTTTAGATTATTTGGTATTATTTTTTTTCTTTTTTTACTAAATATATGCACTGATTTCGGTGTAGATGTTGATTTCTAATATTATTTGATTTATTGCACTGGATGCATTGATTTCGATGTAAATGTTGATTTATAATCATATTTAATCTTTACACTAAACGCGTGGATTTAAATGTAGACGTTCATTTTTTATCTAATGTAACTACATGAATGATGTGAAGTACTTTTAAAGTAATTAGATTAATAGTGTTCCTTGATTTTATTATATGCACAAAGCCATTATTAATGACATGCATTGATTCCTGTGCTACAGTAATCATCAACCTAGATCCATATTAAATATAAATGAACAAAAAAGACCAAGTCGACAAAAAAATGCACAAGAAATGACAACTAAAGATACAATAGTTTCAATGGTGGTGTTAATTTATGATCTAATGTAAATCGATTTATGATGTGCATTATTTTCAAAGTAATTAAATTAATAGTAACCATTGATTTTAGTTTATGCACAAAGTAATTATCAATGTTAGGTATTGATTTATGTGTTAAAGTAATCATCACCCTAGATCCATATTAAATAGAAATGAACAAAAAAGAGCATAGATCCATCTTAATCATCATTATAGACCCATCTATAATAGAAATGAAAAATAAAGAGAAAATCGACATAGAAAGGCATAAGAAACGGTAGTTATTGGGGAGTTCTCAACGAAGGAAATCACAACAAATGATAACCAAACAATGACAAGAACATAAGAAGGAAAAAATTGAAAGACAACAAACATATCAAAGAGAATATCAAATAGTTTATCAATAAAGAAAGGCATAAAAAATGACCATTGAGTAGTGTCAAGAGGAGAGAATATAATAAAATGCATAATGAAGAGGAAATCAATAGGAAAAAGGTAGAGGGAATGACAATTGAATAGTATCAAGATTAGAGGAAACAAAAATATGAATAACAAAGAGGATATCAATAAAGAAAACAATATTCAAAAAACTCAGGCATAGTACAAGATGCAAAAATAAAATCCTATGAAAGAAATGTTCAAAATATATATGTTCCCAAGTTCAAACTATAAATCTCATTGATATGAATATTTCACATTGAAAAATTCATGACAGAATTATCGATTAACTCAAGTTCAAATATGTTAGTTGTGTTAGGAGTCATGTGCTGGAATTTAGGTGTTTAATATAAATGCATGCCTAATGTGCATGACATGTAGAAGAGAAGGAAATCACTCATATTAATCTTAAACACATTTAACATATTTAAAATTATTAGAATAATCATATGTTAGATAAATTTTGTGTAGTTTTGCATGAATGAAACCAACCTAGATCCACCATAACTCAAGATCTCTCAATTATTTTGAGGGATCAAATGCCTTGAGGTGCAAACTTGATCCGAACTTAAACGAGAACACAATAGAATACAGAGATAACCATAAATAAAGAGATGCGGCATAAATAACACTTTATTTCATTAATATAAAAAACTAAAATATTCTTATAGACATAATGGAAAAGAACTAGCTCGAACGATGGTAGTTTATCTCATAGAAGATATGTGGAGGCTACATGCCTCTTAAGGGCCTTTTTATTATTGAAAAATAAGAGAAAGCCCTAAAAATCCAAAACCCTAACCCCAAGAGATGGAACATCAAGATTTTATGGGCCCCATTGGGGTTAGTTAGGCAGCCAACGTTCTGGGGTTGTAACTTTGTCATATTATCTTCTTTTGGCATGTACGATACCTCGTTGGAAAAATCTCTCCGAATACTACATTATTTTCCATAAGTATGGCACAGGCCTACTATGGACCTAAAAAATATTTCATTTAAGTGGTCAAAGCTGCTTTGGAAATTCAAGACCCAAAAAATTGCTAAAAATAGTAAATGTTGCTATAAACAAGGAAACTAATGAAACCAACTACAGGTCTAGGTGGAATAGGCGGATGGCCACTAACATCCACCTAGATCAGTCATCCCTCCTTAGGAATAAATGGTCCCAATTATGTGTAGATCCTCCATGAGGTGAGGAAATTTTTGTTGAACTTGGTCCCTCGTGAACCACCTGCCCTAGTGAAGGAGTTAGCCTACTTTGACAACTCGATATAGCTAGATATTTTGTTGGTGAGTCTTCTTTATCTCTGTGTCCATAATAAAATCATTTTTATCATGTTCCATGAAGTCTAAGTTTAACTGTATCGGTGTGAGTTGCTCTCTAATGTCGTATATGTCTAGTAATGGTTGAAAGTATGGTCAAAGGCGGTCCACATTGAACATTAGGTCCAGACTAAGGAACGTTGAAATGTTGAGATCGAAGGAATTTTCCCCTACATCCTTAGTGATGGTGTATGGCCCATATCAAAGTGGGTGAAGCTTGCAGTGGGGCCCAGTGAGGCGCTCCTTCTGCAAATGTAGCCAAACCTTTCCTTGCACCTGGAACTTGTGTGGCACCCAATGTTGATCATGTCACTACTTGTACTTAGCATTGGCTCTGTCCAATATGCCATGGACCTATTGGCATGTGTGTTGAATGTGATACATGAATGTTTTATCCCTATTAGCTTCGAAATAGACATGAGCCGAATATTCCTGAGTAGCTACAAATGGTATGGCCACATCAATGGGACATAGTGGCTGGAATCCCAACCCCACCTAAAATTAATTGTGGCTAATTGAGCTATGGAGAGATCTTTTTTATATGTTTTTTACATAGGGGAGGCTTTCATCCCATGTGTGTGGATGCTTCGAGTTGTACATGCACATAATTTGTACGAACATTTTGTTGATGACCTCTATTTGGCCATCAGTTTTGGGGTGGAAAGTCATGTACTTAGTGATTTTGGTATCAAACATCAACCAGATACTTGACAAAAATATACTTAGGAACATGTTGTCCTAAACGGAGATAATGGACTGTGGGATCCAAAGATGTACCCACACTCATTCAAATAAGAGCTTAGAAATGGCTTATGTTGTGATACTCTTCTTGTAGGCCACTAGAATGGCCACCTTAGAGAATATATTGACAACCACGAAAACACAATTGTTTCCATGCTCAGTAGAAGGAATGCCCGACAAGTAATCCATGGAGATGGATTCCCAAGGTTGACTAGGATTAGGCATAGGAGTATAAAGACTTTCTTCTTGATGTTCAGTTTGGAAATGGCATAGGAAGTGTAGGATTTGATGTGCTTCCCAAAATCATGTCGAAGGTTCGGCCAATAAAAATACATCTGAATCACTTCCACAATTTTCTCTACCATGAAATGTTCAATGACCCAACTGTAATATGCCTCCAAAATAATCTTGGAACGCTCGCTTGAAGGAACAAATATGTGTCCTAGGTGGCAAAAAAGTGCATCCTAAAGGTGATAATTTTGAACTTGCTTGCCTTCCAAGAGTTTGTGGTATGTGTTGTCGAATTATGGATCGCTCTTGTAAAGATTCAACCATCCCAAAGTCTCTTGCCCACAAGAGTAGAACACAGTGGTTAGGGCCATGACCGGCAGTTGGTTGAGGTAGTTAGCAACATTTGATGTGTTTCCCTTATTCTACTTAATGTTAAAATTTAATTGTTGCAAGTATGTGGACCATTTCTAATGGCGATTGTTCAAAAAAATCCCTTTTTTTTGTATGAATTGCAAGGGTTGGTGGTCTGTGTGGATGAAAATTTCCTTCCCGAGAATGTAATTCTTCCATTGTCGGCAAGCCTGCAAAATGGAATACATATTCTTTTCATAGGTGGGATAATTTTGAATTGTGTCTAAAAGTGTCTCACTGTGATATGTCATTGGATGCCCCTGTTGATCTGATCACGTGTCGAGTACTACTCTAACCATCGTGTATGGTGTGCAAATATTTTAATTGAGTATGGCTTATATAGGTTTAAACAAGCATGTTAGCCCATCAATTAAAGTGCATAAACACATAAACATAAGTAAACGAACTTAACATATCAAGAAGCACATGCACACAAGTAAGAGAGAGACAACCCATTGGTAACGGAGATCACCTCTCCATCTCTCTGGGGCTACATCTCTGTATCTAGTTCAATTGAAATGCATATCTTCTATATTCCTTCTTCAAAGTAAGCTCTCCAATATTTCCTACATTCAAGCTCTATGGCTAAGCATTAGCCAAGCACTATGGCTCTCAATGGTTAAGCATTCTCTCCTTTCTTCTCCCATTTCTCATCGCTCACATAAGGAATATATATAGTTTTCCCTCACCCACTCTCTAACAAAGAGCATTAATTAAAAGACCCACAAATGTAGGGCCTAATTACAAGGAAGGAAGAACAAGATCCTTGAAAGTAGCATCTCCAACAATCTCAAGCTCATAATTGGGAAAAGTATCAAAACCACCAAAATACTCTTCAACCATGCCCTTGATTCTCTCAACCTACAATTGAGAAAAATAGAGAATTGGTGTGAGGTGGTTTCTAACATAAAAACCAATTTTCCTAATTACATTAAATGAATAATATGTGAGACAAATTCTCTCACAAATATTAATCATTTATATCAATAATGCATGGGTTTAATAAGGGCTCATAAAATGCATAATTAAATGCATGAGCATAATTTCACCCACTTAAACACTTTGTCGCCAACTTCAAATCAACCTGGGACAAAGCTCTTTCATGTGTGAATTGTTGGGTGTGGAGCCTGATTATCTTGTTTATTTTATATCACAGCATTGGACCCCTGTACCTTAATGGGGCGACAACACCGCTTATAATTAAACACTGCCTAGGGCGTCTAGGGGGGGGGGCTGTGACTTTATGGAGCCCCCCCCCCCCCCCCCCCCCCCGGGCGGGGGTTTTTGGGGGTAGCGCCCCTGAAGCTAAAAACAAATGTAAAATTGCCTTGTAAAAGTATATTAATTTCTAGTCAATCTGGGCCGTTCATTAGGCGGATGATCTTATGATAGAAGTTATGTTTAGTTTAGGGTTTTTAGCCCTAGAAGGAAACCCCTCGCTTGTATGAGAGCATTGTATTGTAGATGTGTATTGTATGTGTATTCTCGGAGCGAGAAACAGATAGGGAGATAGTGAGAGAGAATAGAGGAAATTACAACGGATGTGATGTAGGTTGTTTCTCTTCATTTTGCTGGATAATAGAAAGGAAGGACTGGTTGTTCGGGGTGGATGTAGCCCAAACTGGGTGAACCACATATATCTGTGTCTCTCTAGTTTTATGTGTTTTGTGTGCTTGTGTTTTCCGCATATTTTATGTGTTTCATTGCTCTGTAATATATATAATTTTCTAACACGAAGATCCTTTTGGATCACACCTCCCCACAAAGAAAATTCTGGTCTCCAAAAGTATCAACTTCAATCCATCATGAACTACATTCAACTGTCTCTGAAAGGCACCTTCCCACATGACTCCTTCACTTGACGTACTTCAGAATTGGAATGCAATGCCAACACCTACAAATACTGCAACACAGATGTCTAGAAAGGAACATCCCTTGAAGACTCCTTCACCCAACGTACTTCATAATCAAAATGCAAAGCCAACACTTGCAACTGTCGCAACGCAATTGCCTGAAACAACACATCCCTTGAAGACTCCTTCACCCAACATAATTGGGAATCAGGATGCAAAAGCCCGCATATGCCTAAAGCTGCAACACAAATGTCTAAAATGCACATCCACTCAAGATTCCTTCACCTCGGTCCTTCAGAATCGTAATGCAAAAGCTCACATCTGCCTAAAGCTGCAACATGTAGCTGATCGTACCTGTTTATATCTTTTAAAATACTTTCCAAGAGTTCATTGGTCAAGTTTACATACCAAACTAGCTTAGGAAAATTGCTTCATTCAACTTGATTAATGTGCAAAAATACGCCTCTCACTCTCCCTCACTATAAGATTGGCTAACACAAGGCTTTAAAATGCTTCATAATCAACTTTACATCATGAATTTCATGGAAAATATGGCCTTTTCATGGAATTTCATCAGTTACATGCCAAATTTATGATGTCAAAGTAGCAATTACATGGCAACTCAATGTGCCAATAATTTGCACAAAGAAAAGAAATAAAAAGTTTTGAACCCCCCCCCCACCTCCTTTACATAATGTATACATAACAAAGAGCACCAATGGGGGAAAAATAAAAATTCTACCATTTTACAAAACATGTGCCAAATATCATATTCACTTGGAAGGTGAAAATAAGTCAAACCCGCCATTACGAAACATGTGCATCATAAAATTACCCCCCTTCAATTTCTAGGCATAGGGAAAATGGGGATATGGCATGGGTTTTAATAGTCTTAAAAAAAAAAAAAAACCCACCATAACTAGGCCACATACGCTAACATAGGTTGTCCAAAGTTTAAACCAATTTTTTTTCTTTACCAAAGTCTTCTTGACAGTACTTGAGCAGCAATTCCTTGTTGCCAGTGGACAACTTATCCAGTTGGCTCTATAGACCTTTAAAGGTAGGGTCTGTTGAAGCACCCAACAAAGTCAACATCACAGCCATTCTAGTGGAAACTAGGTGCAAGATCTTCTTCTACATGCTCGAGGCCAAAAGGTGATAAGGACCTATGAGGATGCCGTGTATAGCGATAGAACTAGTAAAAATGGTTGCTCAACATATCGTACAACACTAGAATATCATTCCCATCCTCAGCTTATGCGAGGCCCTGGGGAAAAGAGTTTTTTCTAATGGAATTCATGGACTAGAAGAACCCTTCAGTACCATCTCCACGAAGGGGGTATTGCTTTTGACTGGTGCCATCGATTGAGAATTTCCAAGACAACACAGTCCATTCACCATCCTTGTACCTTGCACCTCACATCTGAAAATCCATAGCAATCAGCATGATACCAATCCAAGGTTCATGTTAGGTTCACCACTATGCCATGATACCATGCTTACTCGGCCTCCTGTGCATCATAGAGGTGACAGAAACCCCTTATCAACTACGATTTATAGATGGAATTCGCCGCGATCTCCATTCGCCTCATCATGAACATGTCCGCGTAAAATTTCATGAGCTCTACAGGGTTGGTTTCCATGATGCAGGAAGGTTGTGAATGGAATATTGGTTTCTAAGGAGATGGTGGTTTTGTCGCTTTACGATTCAGTCGATACAGATCTCACATAGGTCACCCTCAATGCATTCCCCTGCAATACAAAATATCTTTATTATTAGTATTCAATCTCAAACGCTACATATGATAATCACAAATAGAGAAGCTGAGGATTTCTTTGAAAATTTCGGAGCTATTAGCTCTGGCCAAACTCTCTGTCACCAAAAACTAGCTGGGGCTTTATCTTCAATAGTCTCTGGATGATATCCATATTTCCTGTTGCAACAACGATATAGAGAGCCCAAGGGCCATAGCCAAAATAGATGACAGAGTTAGATTTTACATTCCATTCATGAAGATTTAGCTCACTGACGATTAGTCCATGCCCCTTAGCTGCATCTGCGAAACGGCATGACACTTTGAATCCCCCAACTGCCAAGTGTAGGAAAGTGTTCACATCATTATTGATTGTAAGAAAGGGAGGCGGAAAATGACATATAATCTTGTTTATAACACCCGGGTTCCCATTATATCCTACTACATGTAGGGTCACATTTCCATTGTCATATAACACTTGGAGCTGTGGATAGAACCTCCTTCACCGCCTCAACATGGCCTCTGCTAGCAACAGAATGTAAAGCAGTTCCACATTGGCTATCTTTTGGGTGTGGAGCCTGATTTTCATCCTGATTCAGAGATCCTTGTTTTAGCCAGATGTATACCCCAGGAAAACTATACACCCCTACAATGGTGGGGTGCGGGGGGGACTCGTCCCCCCTATGGGGTCCGGGGGGGCTGACCCCCTAGCTGGGTGTCTAGGGGCCAATGGTCCCCCAGCAGGGGTTTTGGGGGTAGTTCCCCCAAAGCTAAAAACATATGTAAAATTTCCTTGTAAAAGTATAGTAACTTCTAGTCAATCTGGGTCGTTCGTTAGGCAGATGATCTAACAGTAGAAATTATGTTTAGTTTAGGGTATTTTTTCCCTAGAAGGAAACCCCTCACTTTGTATGAGGGTATTGTATTGTGGCTATGTATTGTATGTGTATTATCAAAGTGAGAAATAGATAGGGATTGATGCAGGAGCATCAAGGCCAGTTTTCATTTTTTATTATGTAATAAAGGAGGGTGTGACATTTTAATTGTTTTATTAATTAATTTGTTATTTCTAAATAAAATAGGAGATAAATTATAAAAGTGAGGATTTTGTAAATATTCTTTTATTAATTAAAAGGATATGAGAGAAATTAGAATTAGGTAGCAAAATTAGGGAGTAGGAATTCTATGTACGGGACTTTGTTGAGTCCACACCTAAAATGAATTTAAATTAGAGTTAGTTGAGGATTAGGTGGAGAAATTTTTGGAATGACTTGAATTCATTATTTATGTATAAATATGAGTGGTTTTTGTGAGGAGAACACACTTTAATAGTGAAAGAGCTGAGATAGTTAAGAGTGGAGTGAGTGAGGAGTGGTTTCAAGGGCCAAGAGCCAAGAGGCTGCCCAATGTAATATCTGGCCACAGAATTTTGATATAGTTAAGGGAGTTGATTTGCATGGCTCTTTTCGCCTTCATGTAAAATTGAGCTGAATGTTTTCATGATTTTATTATAGAAATTTTGAGCATTTTCAAAGTTTAGTGAAGCAGTTGTGTTCTTATATGCGAGATCTGCTTTCTAGTAGAATTCCTGCATCATTTTGGTATCAGAGATTTTAAGATGCCTGTTTTATATATATATATATGTGTGTGTGTGTGTGTGTGTGTGTGTGTGTGTGTGTGTGTGTGTGTGTGCATAGAATTTGTGTGCACTGTGAGAAACTAATTTGCATGCAAGAGCCAAATGGCAATGGGAGGAAATTGTCCATAAACATGGACATATTTGAAGAACGCCATGAATTTGTGACATCTCACATGGATTGATTGATTGCAGAAAATTCCAGGCGAAGCTAACAAGTGTGTTAGAGCTCGTGAGCCTATGAAGTGGCTATCACTTAGCCACGGAGTCTACACAAGCCAACGCAAGAAGCGAGGGCTGTGAAATTGTAACCGGTGATAGAGTTTATGGATGACCGTGGGAGGTCGACCCAAATTCTGTGTGAATTGATAATAAACCCAAACAGTGAAGTTAATCCCTATGCATGGTAGTGGATCTAGCACCGTGTTCAACTCTGTGTAGTGAGAAACATAGTGGAGCAACGTCGAATGGTGGCGCACTTATTTGAGCCTTGTTTGCAGCCAACGAAGGATTAATCCCCACGCACAGCAATTTTCTTCACATTGAAGACCGTGGAGGCCTGTCCAAAGGCGATCATGTTATGACATGCGTATCTTTGCATCTTGATTCATCGTGTCTTTGTTATTGCATGTTGTTGAGACCATTAATATCACAGGTTGTGTTTGATTTGTTTGCGGACTGACTGACTGTTGCCATCGCAACCTGAATTGTTCAACGGGTATTGAAAGTTGATTTGTGGTTTGTTATTGGATTTTATGATGGTAAAATCTCTGGGAAATTCTTCTATAGGCAACTGATTTAAATAAGTTTTCAATAAAAGTTCCAAGTCAGGGAAGCATACTTTCAAGTTCGGTTGGGAGAAGGTGAAACATTTCTCGAAAAAGAAAGAAGCGACTCAAGGAAGCGAAAGAGCGATATTGAATTGGAAGTCTGGAAATATCGATGCCAAACTATAACGCAACCTTAGCGTTCGCATTGCATATTACAATAGCTCAACACAACTCGTGGGACGCTACTGTGTAATTGAAAGTTGTAATTGACTTACACACTTTTGATAAAACCGATATGTTGAGAATTCTATTTTTTTTTGGAATTCATTTGATATTGGTGAAATTTGTGTTTGGTATTCCTGAATGAAAATCGATGAAGATTCGATTTCAATTTTGCTATTAAAGTCACAACCCAGAAAGTGTTTAAGACTGAATTTGAATTTATATCAAATCCTGTGTGAAGAAGTAACTCTCGATTCTGCATTCGAACAGAATGGAATTCTATTTCGATTGATAAAATTTGATTTGCTATTTAATCTGTGCCATTAAATTAATAACAGAGAAGAAGGGATTGATTTTTAGAATCGATGCCAGATTTTGTGTTGAACCACAATGCAGTAAAGCCATGGAGAAGCCAACTCCGCGTGAAAGGTTCAGGAAGGAATTCGATTCAATTGTTTTTAATTGAGATCAAATTGCAATTATACTATAAATGAAGAGAATCAAGTGACACGCAGGGTGACTCATTGAATATTGGATGCAGTTCGAAGATACACAGGATTGATGCGTTGGAGAACTGGTACAAGAATTGCATTATGTTGAATCAGTAAATTGATGGCGTTGAGGTGACCAATTAATTGAAGTTGTTGAACACAGAAGCGTTGTCATGAGAAGCTGTTTGGAACCAACATAGGACCTAATCTGCGATTGCATAAGGTGGACGTAGAACTTGAATGCCAATTTTCGAGCTATAAGAGAATGCAGAGTTTGAACAGCCATTGCAAAGCCACAGGTGAGTGGACTTAGTTGATCCGTGTGCAGAGTTGGGACAGTTGTGTGGTAATTAACGATGGAAGGTGAATTAAAATGCCACGTGGAGACATGGTTAGTTCATAAATAAAGAACTATTGTGCTTACCCTATCCGATGCAACGGTGGTGAAATCCCGTCACAATTAATCTAGCGTGGAACAGTTGCAGGTTCGAATTGAGGTAGAATCTATCTACACGTTGGAGCGAAACCTGAGTCTTAATATAGAACTAGAAGTAAATGCGGAAGGGGGAACCGTGAGTAGACGTGGAATCGTGAAGGGAAAGCGCACATCGATTGCAGAGATGCAAGAGGTTGAATTACTGGCATTGTATCCATGAAGCAGCGTATGGTTTAAAATGGTAAGTTAAATTGTGAGCCCAAGTGTTATTGAAATTCAGATTTATTATTGTTGGAGAGTTCAATTAGAAATAACTGAGAAAATGTTGGGTTGGTGAAACCGTGAATCAAATAGAAATTCGATAATGAAAAATTTTCAATGAGCGCTGAGCAGTAAAGAAGGATTTGAGGCGCTAAACCGGTGGTATCACCTCACTTGTAAATGATGAATTGAATTGCTATGTTTTAATTGTTGAGACCAAGTATTACTTTGGTGTTGGTGTTGTCGTGAGCATTTCATGAAATGTTTATTGATAATTGGTTATTAACCATTGATGTATGGGTCCGAAACAACAGTTGTTGGCAATTGAGAGTTAATCCAGAGAAGGAAGATTCCATTGAATTGGGTCTTGAAATCCAAAGCTTAGTAAATATTCATAACATTTGATTTGGAGATGTGGATATATGTTGACCGTGGCGCATTTAAATGAAGTTTTGTAAACTTCGAATGTTGGTTCAAGCTCTTTTGAGGTGAGGACGAAATATGAACCTTTGATTTGTGGAAACGTTCTAATGTTGGTTCGATTTCAATTGAAATGGGTATTCCAATGGTTCTATAATCATTGTTTAAGTAATATAGCTTCCGCATGTTAAATTGAGATTGCCCGGATTGTGGAAATTGAGGTACATTCTTATTTGGAAAATTGAAGAGAGTGTGTGTTTGTGGGTTTGGCGTGTTTGCCAGATTTCAGATTTTATTGGGCATTAATTTGAAATGCATTTTTATATACATCTGAGAGTGTGAATGTGGGTTTGTAGCCCTTTAGGTTACTATCAAGTAACACATACATGCTAAGGTGTTGTTTGCAGCAAATTGTAGCAAAAAGGTTGCCAGGGTTTGGTCCTAGGACAAAGAGAAGCCAAGCGCAGGAGGAGAAGTTACATTTTGATGAATGAAAAGTATGAAGGATTGTGGGGAAGTGGCTTAAATGAAGTCCACACGTGAATAGATGCAGTTCAAAAAGGAGGGGAAGATGACTGTTGATAGTCATTTTCAGAAATCTGATGAAGAGTGCGAGCGAGAGAAGGCTGAGATAACAATTCACCTTGAATTGTTAATGAAGTTGTTGCAGGAAAATATGAGAAACCAGACACATGGTTGGACCATGAGAAGGAAGGTGAAGTGGCAGAAGCTACACGCAAGAAGGGAAAAGCAGGTAAACATACAGTTGATGGAAGAGCTGAGGAAGCTCGAGCAGATGTTGAGTTGTGAAGAACTCAGAGAGGTTGAGTTAAAAATGGATGTTTCCATTTGTGGCTCGGAACATGGTGATATTCTGGGTGACGAGATAAGTGAGGAAGATCTCATGAACTATGGGGATAGTTCAAAAGCATCTGAAGATGTGTTCGTAAAAGAAGCAGGTGAGGCTATGAAGCCTTGCAATTTTTCTCACAGTTTATGTATGTTTGCAGGATATGCGAAAGATGGTGAACAGTCTGATGGAACTGTCACAAAGGAGAATGAAATTCTTGAGGTAAAGTCTGGTAGAGAATTCCTTTCAGAGAATGAATGTGTTGGTTGGTTACAACAGGAAGAAATCACAAATGGCTTCTTGTTTGGGGTAAGAGAGCAAGTCGAAGCTGTTATGGAGCAGGAACAAAGTGGAAATGCTGGAGGAAAATTCGAAGGAGGTAAACAAGTGTATTTGTTTAATGGGATTACTGACAAAATTTTACAATGTAATGATGTTGAAACTAGGAACATTCAGGAAGATTGCCAGAGGGAGAAGGGACGTAGTGATGAGACAGAAGGGAAATCTACAGAAGAACTGAATCAAATGAAGGATTCAGAACAGCAAAGAGAGATGTCGATTGAAGCATCCAGTGAGATCACAAGGTCTTATGTTTTTAAGACTAATGATTTGTGTGTGATGACAGGTATATCACAGGGTGTTGAACAAACTTTGAAGTTTGTTAAAGAAGAAGAGTTGAATCTGAAATTTGTTCAAAATGATGCTGAGATAGCAAGATCTCAGGAAGGAATGAAGACAAAGGGGTCTTGTGGGAATATTCGGCAGAATATTGAAGCGGGGGAAGAAGGACCATATGATGATTGGTCAATAGCAAGTGAAGGCATGGAAAATTGTGTAAAATTTCCGAGTTCTACTCTAGTTGAGATTGTTTAGTTATATCGGAAGTTAGATCTTCAAAGGAGAGAGTTGAAAAAGAAAAGGACCTGTTTTCAGGGAAAGTTATTGAAAGACACAAAACAGGGAAACATTTTTCAAACAGATGATGTGGAGGAGGGACTAACTAATAGTCTCACAGAGGAATTGAATCAGCATATTGATGTGCTGATGGAGGAGGGAATTTCAGAGCAGCATGTTGAAATGTTGCCAGCAGCAGCGGAAGGGGCACTAAAGCCTTATGTTTTTTATTCTAACAATTTTTTTG
Organism: Pinus albicaulis; assembly: GCA_034641835.2. Classification (NCBI taxonomy): domain Eukaryota; kingdom Viridiplantae; phylum Streptophyta; class Pinopsida; order Pinales; family Pinaceae; genus Pinus; species Pinus albicaulis. The sequence continues at coordinate 320,524,107 of CM076582.1, forward strand.
TGAGTACAGGTTTTATTGCAGATGCTGGAGAAAATATATTAGACAGAGAAATTGAACTGATGAGGTGGATGATGATGAAAGTATCCTGGAAGAGGCCAGCAGCAGTAAAACAAAGAAGAAGCAGCAAGAGAAAGATAACAAAAGATTGTGAAAGCATAGCCAGTGGGGCAATGCAGCATAAAGTGTGGAGACCTGGAGAAGAACAACAGATAGAAGTAGTGACAAGTGGGAAGTTACAACACAAAATATGGGATCCAGGCAAACAAAGATCCGAACACATGATCATGCGATCATGATTAATTTCAACCTTGGGAGTCTGATGCAGGAGCATCAAGGCCAATTTTCATTTTTTATTATGTAATAAAGGAGGGTGTGACATTTTAATTGTTTTATTAATTAATTTGTTATTTTTAAATAAAATAGGAGATAAATTATAAAAGTGAGGATTTTGTAAATATTCTTTTATTAATTAAAAGAATATGAGAGAAATTAGAATTAGGTAGCAAAATTAGGGAGTAGGAATTCTATGTACGGGACTTTGTTGAGTCCACACCTAAAATGAATTTAAATTCGATACCATTATGCCACTATGGCATGATATCACTATGCCATGATACCATGCTTACTCGGCTTCCTGTGCATCGTAGAGGTGACAGAAACCCCTTATCAACTACGATTTATAGAGGGAATCCGTCGCGATCTCCATTCGCCTCATCATGAACATGTCCACGTAGAATTTCATGAGCTCTACGGGGTTGGTTTCCATGATGCAGGAAGGTTTTGAATGGAATATTGGTTTCTAAGGAGATGGTGGTTTTGTCGCTTTACGATTCAGTCGATACAGATCTCACATAGGTCACCCTCAATGCATTCCACTGCAATACAAAATATCTTTATTATTAGTATTCAATCTCAAATGCTACATATGATAATCACAAATAGAGAAGCTGAGGATTTCTTTGAAAATTTCGGAGCTATTAGCTCTGGAACCTGCATACAACATGTCCCTCAGCCCAAACTCTCTTTCACCAAAAACCAGCTGGGGCTTTATCTTCAATAGTCTCTGGATGATATCCATATTGCCTGTTGCAACGACGGTATAGAGAGCCCAAGGGCCATAGCCAAAATAGATGACAGAGTTAGAATTTACATTCCATTCGTGAAGATTTAGCTCACTAACAATCAGTCCATGCCCCTTAGCTGCATCTGCGAAACGGCATGACACTTTGAATGCCCCAACTACCAAGTGTAGGAAAGTGTTCACATCATTATTGATTGTAAGAAAGAGAGGTGGAAAACGACGTATAATTTTTTTTATAACACCTGGGTTCCCATTATATCCTGCTACATGTAGGGTCGCATTTCCATTGTCATATAACACTTGGAGCTATGGATAGAACCTCCTTCACCGCCCCAACATGGCCTCTGCTAGCAGCAGAATGTAAAGCAGTTCCACATTGGCTATCTGTTGGGTGTGGAGCCTGATTTTCATCCTGATTCAGAGATCCTTGTTTTAGCCAGATGTATACCCCAAGAAAACTATACACCCCTACAACGGTGGGGTGCGGGGGGGACTTGTCCCCCCCGTGGGGTCCGGGGGGGCTGACCCCCTAGCTGGGGGTTCTGGGGGCCAATGGTCCCCCGACATGGTTTTTGGGGGTAGTGCCCCCGAAGCTAAAAACATATGTAAAATTTCCTTGTAAAAGTATAGTAACTTCTAGTCAATCTGGGTCGTTCATTAGGCAGATGATCTAACAGTAGAAGTTATGTTTAGTTTAGGGTTTTTTTTCCCTAGAAGGCAACCCCTCACTTTGTATGAGGGTATTGTATTGTGGCTATGTATTTTATGTGTATTCTCAGAGTGAGAAATAGATAGGGATTTATGTAGGAGCATCAAGGCTAATTTTCATTTTTTATTATGTAATAAAGGAGGGTGTGACATTTTAATTGTTTTATTAATTAATTTGTTATTTTTAAATAAAATAGGAGATAAATTACAAAAGTGAGGATTTTGTAAATATTCTTTTATTAATTAAAAGGATATGAGAGAAATTAGAATTAGGTAGCAAAATTAGGGAGTAGGAATTCTATGTATGGGACTTTGTTGAGTCCACACCTAAAATGAATTTAAATTAGATTTAGTTGAGGATTAGGTGGAGAGATTTTTGGAATGAATTGAATTAATTATTTATGTAGAAATATGAGTGGTTTTTGTGAGGAGAACACACTTGAATAGTGAAAGAGCTGAGATAGTTAAGAGTGGAGTGAGTGAGGAGTGGTTTCAAGGGCCAAGAGCCAAGAGGCCGCCCAATGTAATATCTGGCCACAAAATTTTGATATAGTTAAGGGAGTTGATTTGCATGGCTCTTTTCGCCTTCATGTAAAATTGAGCTGAATGTTTTCATGATTTTATTATAGAAATTTTGAGCATTTCCAGAGTTTAGTGAATCAGTTGTGTTTTTATATGCGGGATCTACTTTCTAGCGGAATTCCTGCATCAGGGATGCTGTGAGAGAGAAAATAGGATATTACAACGGATCTTTTGTAGGTTGTGTCTCTTCATTTTTCTGGATAATAGAAAGGAAGGACTGGCTGTTCGAGGTGGACGTAGCCCAAACTAGGTGAACCACGTATATCTATGTCTCTTTGGTTTTATGTGTTTTTTGTGCTTGTGTGTTCCGAATATTTTATGTGTTGCATTGCTCTGTAATATATAATTTTTCTAACAACTAGTATCAGAACCAAAGGTCTATTTTGCTGATAAACTCGCAGGAAAGAAGGGTTCCTGGTTCGAGTGGGAGCAATGGTGGAAGATGGTAAGTTTAGGCTCGAGAAATTTAACGGCCAAAACTTCCCACTGTGGAAGATGCAGATGGAATATTACCTATATTAGAAATATTTGTACCTATCATTAAGCGGAAAAAAAGAAGAAGCCGACGGCTATGACAAATGTAGAATGAGAGATTCTCGATAGAAAGGCACTCGGAACAGTACGCTTGTGCCTCTCGGTGTCAAAAGCCTTCAATATTTCAAAGGAAACAACAACAGAGGGTTTGATTAAGGCATTGGCAAAACTATATGAAAAACCCTCGGCCTCAAAAAAGGTATTTCTTATGAAATGTTTATTTAATATGAAGACGTCAGAAGGTGGATCTGTTGCAGACAATTTAAATGATTTTAATACAGTTACCAATCAGTTAAGCTCTATAGGGGTAAAGTTTGATGATGAAGTTATAGCTCTGTTATTTTTGTGCTCATTTCCAGAAAGTTGGAATGGTTTAGTTATGGCCATTAGTAACTCTGTCTTTGGATCTAGTACTTTAAAGTTTGATGATGTTGTCAGTGCTACCCTTAGCGAGGAAATGCGATGGAAAAGCTCCGGTGAGACATCAGATAATGCTTTGAGTGCAGAGTCTAGGGGAAGAAGAATGGAAAGAGGAAAGAGCTCAGGATATCGCAGTAAATCAAGGAAAGGAATATCCAAGTCCAGATCGGGGATAGTGTGCTAGAAATGTAGAAATAAAGGACACCTAAAGAAAGACTGTAGATCTCGGAAGGGAAAAGAAGGAGACGCACAACAAGAAAACAATCATGAAGAAAATGTGACAGGTGATGTGTTACAAGATGCTTTGATTCTTTCTTTCGAAAATGTTACTGATTCTTGGGTTGTAGATTCAGGGGCCTCATTCCATGCCACACCTGATAAGAAATATTTTCATGACTATGTTCAAGGACATTTTGGACAAGTTCGCTTGGGTGATGGTAAACCTTGTAAAATTGTTAGAATGGATAAAGTTCTTGTAAAACAACAGAATGGAAACCAATGGCTATTAAAGGAGGTAAGGCATGTTCCAGATCTGAAGAAAAATATGATTTCAACGGGGCAGTTAGGTGGTGAAGGTTGTGTGACAACTTTCATAGATAAAACTTGGAAGGTCACCAAAGGAGCCCTGGTAATAGCAAAAGGTGAAATGGTTGGTACATTGTATTTATGCAATGGTATTTATAATTATGTTAATGCTTTAACTTCCAAATGAGCAGATGCAACATTATGGCATCATAGATTCAGACACATGAGTGAGAAGGAGATGAAGATTATTCACTCAAGAAATTTGTTGTTGAGTTTGAAGAATGTTGATTTGGATTTATGTGAGAATTGTATTTATGGAAAACAGAAGAGAGTCATATTTCTCAGAGTTGGGAAAGAAAAGAAGAGCGAAAAATCAGAGCTTGTGTAGACAGATGTATGGGGGCATGCTCAGGTATCATCTCTCGGTGGCTCTCATTATTATGTTACTTTTATTGATGATCCAACTATAAAAACTTGGATCTATTGTATTCAAAATAAATCTGATGTATTTTAAATTTTTAAGAAATGGAAAGCTTTGGTTGAGATTGAGATAGGAAAGAAGTTGAAGTGTCTCAGGTCAAATAATGGAGGTGAATATTGCAGAAAATGGTTTGATAGGTACTGTTCAGAGCATGGAATTCGCAGAGAGAAGATAATTCCAAGAACACCACAAGAAAATGGTGTGTCAGAAAGAATGAACAGAACAATCATGGAGCGTGCAAGGTGCATGAGATTGCATGCATGATTGTCTTTACAATTTTGGGAAGATGTTGTAGATACTGTTGTTTATCTAATTAACATAGGGCCTTCAAGTTCCTTGGATGGTGGTATTCCAGAGGTAGCATGGATAGGTAAAAAGGTAAACTACTCTTTTTTAAAGCCTTTTGGTTGTGAGGCCCTTGTCCATATTAATAAAGAAAACAGAACAAAGCTTGAGGCCAAATCAAATAAATGTACCTTTATATGGTGTTAATGATTTTGGTTATCACTTATATGATTATGAAAATCACAAAATCATTAGGAGAAGAGATGTAATATTCAATGAAAAGGTCTTGTATAAGAATCAGTTGCAGGAAAAGAAACGGGAAAAAGAAAACAAAGAATACACAGTTCTTGATGAGATCGTGGAAAAAGTAAAGGTGCCTGAAAACAGTAATAATCAACAACCACAACAACAGCAACCACCACAACAACAATAGGGACCTCAAACACCTGAAAGTGGTGTCAGAAGATCTACCAGGATAAGTAGACCCCCTGAATGATACTCTCCTTCATTATATTATTTATTATTGACTGATTCTGGTGAACACGAATGCTATGAAGAAGCAATGTAGGTTGAAACCAAGAAGAAGTGGGAGCTAGCCATGGAAGAAGAGATGGACTCCCTAATGCATAACCAGACTTGGGACTTAGTTAGGTTGCCTGCAGGTAAAACTACATTGTAGAATAAATGGGTTTATAGGCTAAAGGAAGAAGATGGAGGAAAACAGAGGTACAAAGCTAGACTTGTGGTGAAGGGGTTTGCACAAAAGAAAGGTATTGATTTTGATGAAATATTATTGTTAAGATGACTTCAATCAGAACTATTGTAAGTCTTGTAGAAACAAAATATTTACATCTTGAATAGTTAGATTTAAATACAAAATTTCTCCATGGAGATTTGGAGGAAGAGATCTATATGGAGCAACCATAAGGATATGAGGTCAAAGGGAAAGAAAAACTAGTGTGTAGGTTAAAGAAGAGCTTGTATGGCTTAAAATAGGCTCCAAGGAAGTGGTATCTAAAATTTGACAATTTCATGTCTAAACAAGGTTATACTAGATGTCACTCTGATCATTGTGTTTATCTAAAAAAGAAAAATGATGGAAGCTACATTTGTTGGAAATATGATGCCGAGTGTTGTCCTTGATGGCAACCCACTGAATGAAGATGAAGACATGCGACTGTTGACATGTGTTGTCCTTGATGGCAAACCACCTGATGAAGTTATTCTTGACTTGATGGACTTGGTAAATGATGTAAATCTGATGTGATATGATGTTTGTTGACAATATGATGCTGAATGTTGTCCTTGAAAGACAACCCACTTGATGAAGATAATGGCAACTTACTTCATGAAGTTGTGCTTGATAGAATATGGTTTGATGAACTAAATCTGATGTATCTACAGTGTGTACAGAAGGCAATGAAGAAAGGAATTCAGCATGTGCTAATTCTATGATGAAAAAGAGTATGTCTCTAGGCATACGCGGATTGGCCTAGGGGAAGTCGCGTATGCACGCGGAAAGGAACGTTCCAAGTAGCGTATGGGCAAAAGCGCTCAAAAAGTGCAAAACCAGGGGTAACCACCATGGTATTGACCCATTGTATTGGGTAATGATTCGCCTAATTAACCCCGTCCAGGAATACCATCGAAAGTAATGTGGTTTTGGCTCATGGTATTGAAAAAGGGTAAACCTATATAAGGAGAAGAAATTCATTGTGCAAATCATGAGTATGGGTGCAAGATGTCTGAGCTTGAATGAATACTTCTCTCTGGAGTATATCTAAATGGAAAGGGTTACAATTGAATGAAGGATCTGAATGTATGATGCACCAATGAAGGAGTGATGAAGAAGGGGATCTAGATCTGAAATATACTTGTATTTGCTAGATCTGTTTATGGAATGACTAGATCTGTGATGAGGCGAACATCTAGGCGAACATCTGTCTGAAGTAAAAAAGGTAAATCTGAACTGAATATCTGATCTGTAGAAGTATGCTGCTCTATAATGATTGAAGATCTATACGCTACTTCGCCGTGGAGGAAGCACGTATATACGTGGCTTCGCTGAAGAGAAAGCGCGTATGCACAATGAAATATACACAGAGGTATACGCTGGTTTGTGTGAACGGAAGCGCGTATATACGCGACATTAGTAAAGGGAAAGCGCGTATGCAAACTAGGGTTTGCTGAAGCAAGGGGTATGAAATATCTGATCTGTTCTGCTGTGTTTCTGCTATCTGATCTGTATTGATAGGTATCTGTTGGTGATGTATGTTTGTGCTTAAAAGTATGAAAAGGGTCCAGTCTGAAAATATGATGAAACGTGGCCTGCAAGTGGTGTCCTAGTGGAAGCTTTGGATCCAGTGTGAAAATTGATGAAACGTGGTCCATAGAGGTGTTGAGGGTTGTAGCCTTCAGTCAGGGGGTTGTAGCTCCCTTCCAGGTGAGGCCGGTAAACGAGATCAGGGGGTCGTAGCTCCCTTCCAGGAGAGGCTGGTAAACGAGTCAGGGGGTTGGAGCTCCCTTCCAGGAGAGGCTGGTAAACGAGCGCAGGTGGGTGCCTGCGTGCCGGTAGAGTCTGCACCAGCACATATGTTGTAAGATGTTTTCTCTATAATAAAATATTGAAGGCTGAGCAACTGCAGCGGTGGTTTTCTCCCGACTTGGGTTTCCACCCAAAAATCCTGGTGTTCATGTGTGATGCTTTGTGTGATGGTTTACTCTGTTCTTACTGCACATGTTTACTGTTTATTAAACATCTGATAAATGAATGATGGAATGAGTTAAGTGAAGAACTAATGACATAATTAGATATCTGTGTATACGCGAGTTTCATAAAGGGTATCCGCGTATATACGCGAGTCTGATTCAGGAAAGTAGCGTATGGGTTTTAGAAGCAGAAAAAAAGTAAAAGTTTTGAATTTGCAGTAAATACTGATTCACCCCCCCCTCTCAGTATTTTTCCCAACAACATTATATTGTTATTGTATGTAGATGACATGCTTGTTGCAGGGTCTAACATGCAGGAAATAAATGTGCTCAAAATAAAATTGGAAAATTCATTTGCAATGAAGGATTTGGGAGATGCAAAACAAATCCTTGGTATGAGAATAACTAGTGACAGGGAAAATCGCAAATTGACACTGTCTCAGAATGAGTACATACAAAAGGTGTTGAAAAGATTTAATATGCAGAATGAAAAACTAGTTAGTACACCTTTTTCTATCCATTTAAAACTTAGTAAAGAGATGTGCCCTAAGGCACAAGAAGAAATGGATTATATGTCTAAAGTTCCATATGCATCAGCATTTGGAAGCTTAATGCATGCAATGGTCTACACAAGGCCTGATATTGCACATGCAATGGGAGTTGTAAGCAGGTACATGAACAATCCAGGAAAAGAACATTGGATGGAAGTAAAATGGATTCTCAAATATTTGAGAGGTACCACAAATCAAGAATTATGCTTTGGTGGTTCACACATTGCTCTACAGGGATATGTTGATGCAGATATGGCGGGTGACAGAGATAACAGGAGGAGCACTACAGGGTATGTATTTATTGTAGGTGGAATAGCTGTTAGTTGGGTTTCAAAAATCCAAAGTGTTGTTGCACTTTCAATAACAGAAGTAGAGCATGTTGCTGCTACAGAGGCTAGTAAAGAAATGATTTGATTACAAAGGTTTATAGATGAATTGGGTAAGAAGCATGATATGAGCACGTTATACAGTTATAGCCAAAGTGCCATTCATCTTGCTAAGAACTCAACATTTCATTCTAGGACTAAACACATACAACTCAAGCACCATTTCATACGGTCAGCATTGGAAGATGGACAGTTGAAGCTGGAAAAGATACACACTAGCCAGAATCCTGCAGATATGCTAACAAAAGTTGTAACGAGGGAGAAATTGAGAATATGCTTAGTTTCAATTGATCTTCAAGGATGACGATAAATATGAGAAACAACCAGGTCCAAAGAGGAGTTATTGTCCAGCAAATGAAGCAGTGGTGGAGTTGCTAGAATCAGTCTCCAAGTGGGATATTGTTGGGCGTGGAGCCTGATTTTCATCCTGATTCAAAGATCCTTGTTTTATCCGGATGTATACCCCGGGAAAACTGTACACCCCTGCAGCGGGGGGGTGCGGGGGGGCTGACCCCTCAGCTAGGGGGTCTGGGGGCCAGCGGTCCCCCTGTTTCAGGGCAATGCCCCTGAAGCTAAAAATATATGTAAAATTTCCTTGTAAAAGTATAGTAATTTCTATTCAGTCTGGGCCATTCATTACGCGGATGATCTGATGGTAGAAGTTATGTTTAGTTTACAGGTTTTTTTCCCTAGAAGGCAACCCCTCACTTTGTATGAGGGTATTGTATTGCGGCTGCGTATTGTATGTATATTCTCAGAGCGAGAAACAGATAGGGAGAATGTGAGAGAGAATAGAGGATATTACAGCAGATTTATTGTAGGTTGTGTCTCTTCATTTTGCTGGATAATAGAAAGGAAGGACTAGTTGTTCGGGGTGGATGTAGCCCAAGCTGGGTGAACCACATATATATGTGTCTCTCTGGTTTTATGTGTTTTGTGTGCTTATGTTTTCTGCATATTTTATGTGTTGCATTTCTCTGTAATATATAATTTTTCTAACACTATCTTTTCACCAAATCACCACATTCAGGCAGTGATGACTAGACTACCTTATCAGCTCCCTCAAAATTTCAATGCTTCCTCCTATAGCTACAACATGAAGAGCTTTGTTCATAACTTCAAATGGAACATCTATACCCATTCCATAATGGTTATTATCACATATGACCACAACAGTAAAATTCCAAAGAGAAAAGATGTTGAGAGCCTTGAAAAGTTGTCCATGATTGGTAGCTCCATCTTCACAATGCGTGAAGGTAACTAGTTCTTCCTTGGAATAATTCTATGTGAAGGCCAAGCCGTAGCCAAGGGGAACCTAGGCGCCCACAATTTTGTGCCCTCCATAGAATCCATTCTCCTTCTTGTAGAAATGCATGAATCCTCCTTTTCTGTGAGAGCACCCATCCTTTTTGCCCATAAGCTCAGCAAAAACCTTAAACAGAATCCCTCCACGGCCATAAAATAGGCAGTGGTCTCTGTAGGTCATGATAATGCAATATTTCCTTATGTTGGCAGCCTCCATACCCATGGAGATGGCCTCATTTTCTGGCAGATCGTTCATGGTGAAAGTAGCGGCGTCGTGGGCATCTTGAAGCAACGGTGCTATTATTTGTTGATTATGTATCAGAAATTTTTTTGAGTTTTTCCTATCAATAGAGGAATTCATGCCCCCATAAAACTCGAAATTTTGCTCAAATTAAAAAAGCATCATGAATTGCTTACCAAACCAACACTAAGGACTTCCTTCTCGTAATCGTGCTTTTCAAATGGCGGATGGAGCCTCCTTCTTCAATGGCTCTTTCACAATATGTTTGCTTGACTTGTGGCAAATTTTGGAGTGAAATTTCCAGCACTTCTTCTCCCAATGCCCAATGATTTTGCAGAAACTACAAAAAAATTATCATTTCCCATTCAACTGTGTCTTCATGATAGGAGGATTCAGAAGGTTCTCATTCTTCTTGTTCTTACTTCTCATGGACACATCTCTCTTCTTAACCCACACTTTCTTTTTGTGATGCTTAACTACATCACGTTTAGAAGATCTATGGAATAAATAATTTATCTTATATGCAAAAGAAGAATTTGAATGACTGTTATACCTTCCTAACTTTTCCTTGAACTCATGAGGACTAGGTGGCTTTATTCCCTTCTTGGAATCATGTGATGAAGAGATGAATTTTTCTTCAGCTACCTTCGATCATTCTCCTTTCTCTTCCTGTCCATAACCAAAACCTGAAAATGGTTGTCTGGGTACAACCTCCAATGGCTGGGTGACTTCTTGGTCATTTATGCCAAGTCCACCTCCTCTATACCCCATGTTCATGAGCATTTTCATGCCAAAATTAGTTTTAAATTGAGAGATAACAGAACATGAAGTAACATCATATACCTCATTTTGAGATGCAGCATCCATCGTTTAAACCTTCTGCAACTTAGCCAATAAATCCTCTTTGGATTGCAGCATCTCTTGAAGCTCCTACTTATCCTTTTCAGCTACCTGCAATAGTCTTCGCAATTCTGCGTTGTCTGCTTGAATGTTGTCATTTATCTCTTGCAACAGTTGCATTCTTTCAGTGTGCTTTTCTCCTCTGCCCATCCTGCAAAGTAGTCACCTGCTTTGATACCACTTGATCTGATCACGTGTCAAGTACTACTCTAACCATCATGTACAGTGTGCATATATTTTAATTGACTGTGGCTTATATAGTTTTAAATGAGCATGTTAGTCCATCGATTAAAGTGCATAAACACATAAACATAAGTAAATGAGCTTAACATATCAAGAAGCACATGCACACAAGTAAGAGAGAGACAACCCAGTGGTAACAGATTTCACCCCTCCATCTCTCTGGGGATACATATTTGGATCTGTTTCAATTAGAATGCATATCTTCTATATTCCTTCTTCAAAGTAAGCTCTCCAAGCTTTCTTACATTCAATCTCTATGGCCGAGCATTAGCCAAGCACTATGGCTCTCAATGGCTAAGAATTCCCTCCTTTCTTCTCCCCTTTCTCATGGCTCACATAAGGAATAATATATAGTTTTCCCTCACCCGCTCTCCAACAAAGAGCATTAATTACAAGACCCACAAATGTAGGGCCTTATTACAAGGAAGGAAAAACAAGATCCTTGAAAGTAGGATCCCCAACAATCTCAGGCTCATAATTGGGAAAAGTCTCAAAACCATCTAAAGAATCTTCAACCATGCCCTTGATTCTCTCAACCTACAATTGAGAAAAATAGAGAATTGGTGTGAGGTTGTTTCTCACATAAAAACAAATTTTCTTAATTACATTAAATGAGTAATATGTGAGACAAATTCTCTCACAAATATTAATCATTTATATCAATAATGCATGGGTTTAATAAGGGCTCATAAAATTCATAATTAAATGCACGAGCATAATTTCACCCACTTAAACACTTTGTCACCAACTTCAAATCAACTTGGCACATAGCTCTTTCATGTGCGAAGATCCTTTCAGATCACCTAATGAGTAAGAACTGCACCAATCTCATAGCTCGAGGCATTTGTCTCAATCTCAAATGGTTATTGCAGGTCTAGTAATGTGAGCATTGGTTCATAGATTAGGCGATGCTTCAACTCAATAAATTACTTCTCTTGGGATTCAAATCAAAATAATTTTTCTTTCACTCCTCCCTTAGTGACTTGACTCCAAGGCCAAGTGATATGAGAGAATCCAAACATGAACATGCGGTAGAAGTTGGCAAGGCGAATAAATATGCAGAAATTTGTTAGAGTGGTTGGGTTTGGCCAATACCGAATGACTTGTATCTTGGTTGGGTCCACATACACACCTCACTCATCAATTATTTACCCTATATATTGAGCTTGGGTCATACAAAAATTTCATTTCTCCAAATTGACACAAAACTTGTGTTGTCACGGGGTTTAGAGGACCTGCTAAATGTGGTGGAGGTGTTCTTCCCAACTATGGCTTAAGATCAGGATTTCATCCAAATACACCACCACAAATGAGTTGGTTAAGGGTCGTAATATATCTTCCATCACACTCATGAAGGTTGCAGGGGAATTATTCAACCTAAAAGGAATGACCAGCCATTCTAAAAGGCCCTCCTTGGATTTGAAGGTCGTCTTCCACACACTAGGGGGTTCGGTTGGTACTTGGTGATAACCAAAATTCAAGAAAATATTGCTGAAATATTTGGCCCCCTTGAGCTATTCCAAAAGGTCATCGATCTATGGGATTGGTTACCTATTCCGAACAGTGATCTTGTTCAGTGCCCGATAGTCAATATAGATTCTCCAAGTGTCATCCTTCTTCTAAACCAACACAATAAAGCTACCACAAGGTGATGAACTTTGACTGATGTGCCATTTTTGCAACATCTCCTGAATATGCCTCTTGATATCATCAGTCTATAGAAAAGAGCATCAATAGATTAGTCCATTGGGAAGCGACATGCCTTGGTTCATATCGATGGAGTACTTGACCTGATAGTGTAGAGGTACCCTTGTGGGTGAGGTGAATATGTCCATGTACTCCTCCATGACCTTGTCCATATGTTGCTGCCACGTGAGGGAGCCTTCTATGGAGGTTGTGGCCACAATATTTTTCTTGCCCTGAGGGTGAATCATAAGGAAAAAATATTTCTCAGTGTGGTAAATTATCGTACTGCACTGCTTCACAGTGATCAAAGAGATGGTGGTAGGTGGTGCTACCTCTGGTATCCTATACAACTCATTGCCGAGAGTAATAATAATAAAGCGAGGCCCAGACTCATACATAGAATGTATGTTCCATAACTATGGTTGGCCTAATAATACATCACAAACTTCAAGATGAGCGACATCACACAGCGCCTCATTTGTGAAGGGCTTGATGTTGTAAGGAAGGTGACACTATTGGCTGACGTGGAGATCCCGCCCTTGGTAAGGCCACCCGGTGGTGTACAAATGTGTGTGTGTTGTGGTTATTAGGCCCATCTGCTTCATGAGCTATGCTGAGATGAGGTTCTTTTGTCTCCCGTTGTCGATAATTAACTATAGTGGAGAACCCTTAACCCACGTCTATGAATAAAAGAGGTGATCCCCCTCCTCTGGATCTTTGGGATCATCCTTCTATATCTTGGTGGTGGAAACTGTGGAACTAGGCTCTGTGTCATTAATATGCTTCCCTTTTTCATTTCCCTTATTAGATCCTGACTCAAAGTCAGAACATGCATCTGATTCAGAAGCCTTCAACTCGGCCACACTGACTACTTGGCCTGACACTCACTTGTGTTGTGAGTGGGGCTCTTATGGAACTCACTCCACTTTCTCATGTCCTTATTTTTCTTCGTGGTGTTGTTCTTTGCTTGTGGCTTTGACAAGTTATCCTATGTCAACCCGCCTTATATTGTTCCTTTATTCTGTGGTTTGGGGGCACCTTTCCCTTGATTCGGATTTGAAAATCCAAAGTCTCGCTTCTTCGTTTTAAATTTCTGCTTGATCTTGGGAGCATATCGGTATCTTGCACTGAGTGAGGAGATGTCAGGGAAATCCATTTCCTCCTCAGCGTATTTATGCAAAAAATAGTGGTACTTGAGCACAAAATGTTTCTATGAATATTTGATACCAAAATTTGTACGCAGGGTATGGAACATATTTGTCAGCTCATGCACATCTTGATCCCTTTGCTTCTACAATTTATTCCATTGTATGTATTTGTCTTATAGCTCCCCACTAGGCAATATTGTACCTTGATGGCATCTCGGAAATAATTCCAAGTGGGTGCAACTAAAAATATTGAGGGTTCTCTGTCATTCCTTTGTTCGCAGTAGGTTTCCCACCAGTCCAGGAGCACAAAAGTAAAATTTTCCTTATTGAAAAAATCATGAACTAAAAAATATCGTTCCTACAGACACTACAAGGAAAATAACCTCTAGATGAGGTTATAACAGGGGTTTTTAGTGTTATAAAATTGGCCAAAATTGTCAAAAAAACATTTGCTACAACATCTGTTTCCGGTAACAGAGGTCTTGGGGGAGCTTCTAATGGAATTTCAACACAACTGAAAAAAACTGGGTGACTGGAGGTTCTTACAGATGTTTTTCTCATTGGTGCGGTAATCAAGTGTCAATGCTATTAGGGGAATTTTGAGGTCTAAAATGGGCCTCCTAAGGAAATTATAAAATAATAGTGGAAATAATATAAAAAAATTGATGACATCATCAAATTTTAGAGGGAAAAAGAAAAAAACTACTTTTTCAACTGGTATTTTCAGCGTATCTCCCAAAGTTTTTGCTCAAATTTCGAGCGAGAGTACTCGTTGGATGAAAAATTTAATTGATCATCCAAGGAGTACCTATGTTGCTACTTTCGATGGACCGTGATACCCGAAAAATGAGAAATACATGAAAAACATGATTGCAATCACATTTTTTCATGTATTTCTCATTTTTCGCATAGAAGGGTCTATCGAAAGTATGCAACATGGGTACTCCTTGGATGAGGAATTAAATTTTGCGTCCAACGTGTACTCCCTCTCGAGCTTTGAGTAAAAACTTTGGGAGATAAGTTGAAAATACGAGTTGAAAAAGTATTTTTATTATTTTATTATTTGTTTTATCTTTTCACCCTTTTACTTAAAAAATGGTGAATCATCCCCCATGGTTGACATCGTCATCTTGAATCCTATTGGTTCTTATAAATTTTATTTTATTTGTACATTTTTCTCAGGAGGCCCATTTTAAACCTCAAAATTCCCCTAATGCACTGGTGCGTTGTACTAGGAATGCACAAGTACTATAAACCTACCAAGCATGGGGACAGAAAAAAATTCGGACACCCCAAGGCATTTAGAAATGGCTCGATGTGTGTTAAAGAAACACAGCACTAGTGCATGCAACACCTATCGGACCCCCCAGGTGGTAGTCATCAATAAAGCACACTAGGCGTTCTGATTGGTATTGGTCTTTGTGCAGTGCCCATAGGTCGTAGAAACACATTGGTGCAATATCACACAAACGTAACGAGCATTCTAATTGGTATTGGTATTTGTGCGGTGCCCATAGGTCATAGAAACACACTGGTGCGCAGTATCACCAAAACGCACTAGTGCTCAATATCACACAAACACACTGAGAGTTATAATTGGTATTGGAATTTGTGTGATGCCCATAGGTCGTAGAAACACACTGGTGCGTAGTATCACCACAACGCACGAGTGCTCAGTATCACACAAATGCACCGAGAGTTCTAATTGGTATTGGAACTCGTGTGATTGTTAGGTCCCTAGATTACTAGTGTATTCCATTATTGTTGTTAGTGTAACCCCCTTATTGTTATTGTTGCACCCCTATAACCCCCATATTGTTATTATTGTGTCCTTACATTATTATTGTTAGGTCAGTTAGGATTATATTGTGACCCTGTGGACTCCTATAAATAGAAGGAGGATTTGTCATTTGTGTCATCCAAGAATTGTTTATTTATGTAATGTAAAGGAGGTTTCCCCCTCAAAGTGGTTGAATCCTAAGGCATTGATCTCTATTTTCTTCTATTTTTGGAGCTGGTTTCATAACATTTGGTATGAGAGCTTTGGATTCTAGGGTTTCTCTGCTCCAAACAGGACATCATGGATTTTTTTCCATAACTTGTTTTATACGAAGGTTCAGAAGCTTAAATTTTTAACACCTGAAGCCAAAATCCTAAGGAACGTTGTGTAAAAAATCAGATCTTGGTTCACAATATTTTTGAGGATATGATCTATGGAAGTTAGGGTTTTTGCAACCTCCTAAATTTCATCTAAAAAAGGTGATCTTGGGAAAATCGTCATAAATCTCTCTCTGAGAATCAGACTAGAATTCTGTAAAAATTGACCGAAATTGCATGAAATTTAGTTTTTTTGTATCAATTTCAGATCCAAATGAGGAAAGAGTGACACGGGGCATTCTGTAAAAGTTTGATATACTAAACTAGTCCATAAATAGGTCATTATGGGAGATTGGGAATAGCTTTTCCTTGAAGCATCTAAATCAGGTCTGACCTATGGCATTCAAAAGAAAATTAAAAGGGATACTACAGGACCAAATTTCAGATATTGAAGATCTGAAATCATAGAGATAATTCAGTTTCAATATCGATCTCCTCAAAAGAAAGAAAAAGGTGTGTATTTTTTTTTCAAATTACATAAGTCTTGTTTGAAAAATCAGTTTGAAGTGATTCCAAGGGAATATTGAAGCATAGATATCAGTACTTGGTTTTAAAATCCCCCCTAAAAAAATTTCAACACCCAATAAGCCCTCACAATACTCTACTATGATGCATGAAGATGAATAAGTGCAACATGATATATCAAAATTATAAGAGCAAATGCACCAAATTTCGCTCTCGCAAAGAGCAACAAAAAATTAAATGGAAGTTTTGAAGAAAAGTGTGGAAGCTAAGATGGATGGTTTGAAGAAGGGCATGGAAGCTAATATGGATGGTTGGAAGAAAGGAGTGATGGATGGTTTGAATAAGGGCATGGAAGACATGGAAGCTAAGATTGAAGAAAAAATGAAAGACAACATGGAAGACATGGAAGGTTTGACAAAGTTGATACAAGAAATGATTCCTAATGGCGAAAAGACAGTAAAGGAAACTCATGATGAGAAAAAAATAAGTTTTAATCATGATTTCATAAACTTGAATTTTGGCTGGAAGACCCACCATATTCCAAAGATCGATATGAGGAAGTTTGATGACAAGGATACCATAGCATGGATACTATAGATGGAGCAATATTTTGATCTCAATAATGTGCAAAACACACAAAAGGTACGCATTGTAACTTTATATTTAGAAAAAAAATACATTTGTATGGTATTGATGGCTTTTCTCCCATAAAACTATTGTCACTTGGTCAATTCTTACGGAGGAAATGATAGCACATTATGAGGATACAAAGAGCAACACCTTATTTAGCCAGTTGATAAATCTCAAACAAAAGGGTTTAGTGGTGGAGCACATTAAGGACTTCCAAAGATTGAATACAAGGGTAAATGATATTCCAAAGGAACATAGGATTGATGTCTTCATAGGGACTTTAAAGGATAAAATCCAACATGAGCGTTTGGGAACCTGATTCATTGGAGAAGGAAAT
Source organism: Pinus albicaulis (assembly GCA_034641835.2). Lineage (NCBI taxonomy): Eukaryota > Viridiplantae > Streptophyta > Pinopsida > Pinales > Pinaceae > Pinus > Pinus albicaulis. The sequence goes on from CM076582.1 coordinate 320,541,481, forward strand.
CGGGTTGGAAAGAAAAATTGAATGTTAAATTATGGCGACAAGGAAGCCTACCACTCACATCTATATATATGGAAGTGTTTCTACTTCCAGACTTCCACAACCTACAAAGTTGACACCACAAAAATTGGAAAAAAAAAGAGCAAAAGGGCTTTGCTACAGTTGTGATAGAAAATACACTAAAGGTCATAAGTGTTCTGAGAAGAAATTATTTTACTGTAATGTTCCCTAATAACTATAAAATAATGATATCACCTAATAATATCATCATTGCAGGTAAGTCGTCTTGCTCATGTTTCTGAAAATTCTATGATAATTAGTTAAACAATTTTTGGGTTGATTATTAATTGTTTATGCAATATATTTAATTTCATGTAAAAATTCAGGGTTGTTACATATGTTAAGAGAGGGTGTTGGTCACACATGAAGTAATAAATAATAAATAATATAATATAATATCATTAAATACTTAACTTCGGGACGAAGTTCCTTGAAGAGGGGGAGTATGTAATGTCCCCTAATAATTATAAAATAATAAATAATATATAAATAATATAATAAAATTAAATAAATAATAAGTCAAGAGAATGATAAAAATAATAAATAAAAAAGTAAACAATAACTGGAGTTCTAAATAAAATAGTAAATAATCAACTGGAGTCTTAAAACAGTAAAAAAATAAGTAAAGTTAAGAGTTATTTAAGAAAGAGTTAATTAACAAAAGTAAAAAGGAATAAATTAACAAAGAGTTAAACTAAGAAACTATAAAAATTAGTAAAGTTAACAAAAAATAAATAAAACTAAGAGAAACACTAAATTAAGTAAAGCTAACAAAAAGTAAGTTAAACTAAGAAAACACTAAAACTTAAGTTGCATGTTGACACAGTGAATGTGTGCATGGGGTTCCCATTCCATTGTTTGGTATATTTAATAGACATTGAGGAAGATTCAAAGATCATTCTTTCATCCATTCTCTGGAGAGAAAGGTATTGTGAGGAAAAGGATACCCTGGTAGTAGTACGTTTATTGAGGGCTCAGGGGTGGCCAGCTATGGAAGGAATACATATAGCTGAGCCTACAGTTGGGTGGAGAGTTGTCCCCAAAAATTTGTTGCGGTCCATAATTCAGATAGCGTGCAACTTTGGAGTCTCAAATAAGGAATATCACCATTGCAGGTAAGTCATATTACTCATGTTTCTGAAAATTCTATGATGATTAGTTAAACAGTTTTTGTGTTGATTATTAATTTTTTATGTGATATAATTAATTTCATGTAAAAATTCAAGGTTGTTACATTTACATAGATTGTGAAGAGGAGGAATAAAATGAACAAGAAACTTCAAGATAAGAGGATATACACTAGGAACCAACCCTAGAGAAAGAATAAATGAGTCTGACCATATCATGTAATGCATTGCCAGGAATTACCACTCCTCAAACTCTCAATATAGAAGGGCATATAGGGAATAAAAAGGTAATAGTGTTGATTGATTTGGGTGTACCCTTAATTTTGTTCATTGTAAGGTAGCCAAGGAATTGAATTTCTTACTATACCCAACACCAGAATGTCAAGTGATGGTTGCAAATGGAGAAACTATAAATTTCTCTAGAAAATTCCATAATATCAAGCTAACCATGGGGGAATATGTATTGAATAGTCAAATGATTTCCATTCCAATGGGAGGTGTTGATGTTGTGCTAGGAGTACAATGTTTACAATCTTTGGGGATGGTAGCTTTTAATTTCAAGAAATTTTCTTGAAGTTTTTTTTGGAAGGAAAGGAAGTCGAATTATAGGGTATCACAGGGAAGTAGGAAAATATAATAATCTTTAATGTCATGACAAAGCTTCTAAAGAAATAACAACTAGGTGTAATTGCACAATCATGCCCACTAGAAGTTCCAACATTAAAATTATCTATTTCTCCAGATCTCCAAAAAGTATTGGAAAATCATTCTAAGGTGTTTGAAACTCCCAAAGGACTCCCACCTATTTGTGATCATGATCATGCTATTCATTTGGTTCCAGGAAGTGTTCCTCCAAACATCAAGCCTTACAGATATCCTTAAGTCCAAAAGAGAAAAATTGAACGTATGATTGCAGAAATGTTAGAGGATGGTATAATTCAACCTAATCAAAGTTATTTCTTTGCCCCAGTAGTATTGGTGCACAAGAAGGATGGATCATGGTGATGTGTCTCGATTATAGGGAGCTCAATAAGCTCACTATTAAAAATAATTTTTTTCATTCCTGTGATTGATGAATTATTGGATGAATTACATGGAGCAATTTATTTTACCAAGTTGGATCTTCATTTAGGATATCATCAAATTAGAATGAAGACTGAAGATATTTCGAAAACAACATTTCAAACTCATGAGGGTCATTATGAATATTTTTTCATGCCTTTTGGCCTTGCCAATGCACCTTCTACATTTCAAAGGTTGATGAATTCCATTTTCAAACCCTTAGAAAATTTTTGTTAGTATTTTTTGATGATATACTAATCTACAGCAGGTCTTGGAAGGATCATGTTCAACATGTTGACAGAGTGCTCAAACTATTGGAGGAGAAACAGTTATATGCAAAAACCTCCAAATGTTTCTTTGGAGTATAGGGGGTGGAATATCTGGGTCATATTGTATCTCACGAGGGTGTTAAGATAGACCCTAACAAAATTAAAGTCATTATGGAATGGAAATCCCCACAACCATAAAGAAATTTTGAGGATTTCTTAGGTTAACAAGGTATTATCACAAGTTTGTTAAGAATTATGGTAGAATAGAAGCACCTCTAACAGCATTATTGAAGAAATATGCATTTTCATGGACTCCTAAAGCAACTAATGCATTTTAAAATATTAAAGAGGTAATGTGACTAGCACCAGTCTTAGGTATTCCAGACTTCACAAAAACCTTTATTGTGGAATGTGATGCCTCAGGAAATGGAATTGGTGTTTTTTTAATGCAAGAAGGAAGACCCATTGCTTTTGAAAGTTTTCCAACCAAAGGAAAGTATTTACAGAAAGCTATTTATGAGAAGGAAATGTTGGAAATACTACATGCACTAAAGAAATGGCGACCTTACCTAATGGGAAGACACTTCAAGGTAAAAATTGGTCATGATAGCCTTAAATTTTTTTTGGAACAAAGACTATCTTCAGAAGAGTAGTAAAAATGGGTCACAAAGATGTTAGGTTATGACTTTGAAATCATCTACAAAAAAGGGAAGCTAAATGTTGTTGCAGATGCACTCTCAAGAAAGCATGAAGAGGTGGAAGAATTGCTTTGTGTCATTTCTATTATCCAACTAGATTGGATAACTGAAGCAAGGGATGAATAGAAGAAGGATGAAGAAGTGTGGACACTCATTCAAAAGTTGCAGCAATATCCTAGTACATCTGATACATTTAGTTGGAAAATTGATTCCTTATGGTACAAAGATTGCTTATATATTTGTAATAATTTCCAACTAGAACAAAATATTATTTTGGAATTTTACACTACTCCTTTAGGAGGACACTCAGGATTTTTAAAAACTTACCACAGGGTTAAGGAAGAAAATTTTTTGGATCCCCTTAAATCTGATATTCAAAATTTTGTGGCGGAATGTTTGGTTTGCCAGCAAAATAAAGTTGATACAATTAAGACCTTAGGTCTTCTACAACCTTTATCCATTCCAAGTCAATGATGGGAGGATATTTCAAAGGATTTTATCACAATTTTACCTAGGTCTGAAGGAAAGAGTGTCATCATGGTGGTAGTTGATAGACTTACCAAGTATACACCCTTTTGTGCATTATCTCATCCATTTAAATCAAGTACATTTGCTACTGTATTTATGGAAACAATACAAAAGCTACATGGAAACCCAAATATTATTGTAAGCGATAGAGATCCCAATTTTACTGAAAATTTTTGGATGGAATTATTTTCTTGTTTGAGTACTCAACTAGCTCATCGCTCATATTATCATCCTCAATCCGATGGTCAAACAAATATAGTGAATAAATTTTTGGAAGGATATCTTCGTTGTTTTGTATCCGATAAACAAACACAATGGGTCAAGTTATTACCTCAGCCTGAATGGTGGTATAACACTTCCTTCCATACTACAACAAAAATTACCCCACTTATGGCACTTTATGGATATCATCCACCGTCCATCACATCATATTTAAGAGAAAATTATAAGGTTCAAGTAGTGGAAGATCACATCAAGCATCAACAAAAATTTCTCCAAATATTAAAGGATAACCTAAATTTGGCACAAAATCGAATGAAATAATAGGCAGATCAACATCACATCGAGAGAATTTTTGATGTAGCAGACTGGGTATTTTTACAGCTACAAACATACAAACAAATGTCCCTCAAGTAATCTAAGAAGGATAATAAACTATCGCGAAAGTACTATCATCCTTACAAGGTGTTGCAAAATATTGGTACTATGGCATACAAATTGGAGCTTCCTGCTTCTTCGTGAGTGCATCCAGTTTTCCATGTTTTAGGATTAAATAAGGTTATTGGTGACAAACTTCTAATTGAAACAATATTTCCAGAACTTAACGAGGAAGGAAAAATCATATTGGAACCTGAAGCAGTCACAAAAACAATAACTCAACAACTACGGAATCGATCAATTTCAGAGTATCTCATCAAGTGGAAGAACTTACCCACTGAAGATTCTACATGGGAGGGTGAGAATTTTATACAGAAGAATCCATAGATACTCAGGTGTTGAGGACAACACTTTTTTGAAGAAGAGGGGCATGCTAGGTCCCTAGATTACTATGTAGTCCCTTATTGTTGTTAGTTTAACCCCCTTATTGTTATAGTTGTACCCATGTAACCCCCATATTGTTATTATTGTGCCCTTACATTATTATTGTTAGGTTAGCTAGGATTATATTTTGACCCCATGAACTCATATAAATAGAAGGAGGTTTTTTCATTTGTATCATACAAGAATTTTTCATTTATGTAATGTAAAGGAGGTTGCCCCCTCGAAGTGGATGAATTTTAAGGCATTGATATCTCTTTTATTCTATTTTTGGAGTTGGTTTCATAACAACGTGCCCATAGGTCGTAGAAACGCACCGGTGCGCAGTAGCATACAAACACACTGGGGCACAGTAACTAACATGCATCGGTGTTCATTTTGTATTTTTTAGAAACATCGACTTGTGGCATTGCAATTATTGTGATTTATTTAAATTCATTATTCATCAAAAGAAGACACATCTTATAACAATATTCATATAAATTAATTTTTTAGTAGTGAATTTGAATGTGATGTTTGGATTAATTTGTTATAGCATATCATCAGATTTCGCATCTCTTCATTATAATATTTATGGTGTGAAATTTCACAGCGACAATGGAGAACGCAATAGAACCAATATATATATATATATATATATATATATATATATATATATATATATATATATATATATATAGATAGATAGATAGATAGATAGATAGATAGATAGATAGATAGATAGATAGATAGATAAGACACTCTTTTTCATACACAATGGGACAATTATTGGTATCCCTTTGTTTTTCAATTGGGACACTATGTCCATTGCATTAAACAAAATGTCTGATTTCACTGACAAATATTTCAAAAAATGTAACGTGTTTCTTTGATATCCAAACATATTGATCATCATTCCTCACTTGAACTGTTGTCACTACTCGAGCTACTTCCATGACTTGGGTTATTTTGAGGAATTTTTTGTTCACGATGTTTATTGTTTTCTTCTTCTTCAACTTCCATCTACAAACATAAAAATAAACTATAATCAGTGTATATACATTGGTGAGAATAATGAAAATTGAAATATTAAATGATATACATCAATGTAAATTGAAAAGAAATTAGGTACCATAGCAAGAATTGACTCATGAACTATACACATTATTTAAAAACCAAATTTCATGCCATATTTCAACAATTCATTTGTTGGTGCAGTTCCATAATTTTTTTCCTGCAAGTCATAAAAAATCATATATTTAATATAAAAGATTTTTTTATTCTATTAATTATAGACGTAGCTAAGTAAAATAAGATCGACAATTGCTTACAAATTCCACAATAAATTTTTGATATGCCAACATATACTCACAACCCATATTTAACCCAATGTAAATCAATTTTTTTGATGCTTCTTCTTTGTATGTTGGCACTTGTTTGAATACATTCAATGATGACTGTTTCAAAATAACTTAAAATATAAAAAAATGAAATCTAGTTAAGTTGTTATAAGGAAGTAAAAATTACTCACAAACTTAGATATCAACCCTTTTCTTCCTTGTCATCCTGTTTTATGTGCTGAATGGGTTCCATTTTATTTTTTGCAAGAAAATACTTGAAAATTAATATTTAATGCTAAATTGTTTATTTATTGTACCTAATCGAAAAATTCAATTATTACATATTACATTTGAAGGACGTTGTTGTTGAGATGGCTCCTCGTGCGATGCAATTATGTCCATTTCTTTCACCATCTCCTTGTACACTTTTTTGGACATTTCTACTGGCATATTTCTGATATCAACTCATTCATCCTTTGAGATTTTCATAATCTTCCTAAAAATGAAACATGGAAATAAAATATTTAACTTTTATATTGATATATGAAAAGTAAATATAACATTAAAAGTGATATTTATAAATGATTGCTTTCTAGTAATATATACATATAATTCTAGAAAAAAATTTAAAGGAATATTGCTTTTTCATTCCTTATTTCTTGTTGTACATTTTTTCTATTAAAAGTCTGACATGTCTCATTAACCAATTCTCTGGAAAGTCATCCTATAGTTTAGATAGAATTTGGTTCTTGGAATCATTGGATTGATTTTTATGTTGTAACTAGAAAAAACATCTATACATTCATTCCACTTGATCCCTCAAATTTTTGTAAAAGTTTTTCCCCCTTTCTTTAGTATCCAACACCACTCCAAATAAGCTAAGGAGCAATTCATTTTCATTTGCATGTTCTATTTTGTTTATTTTCTTAGAACAACATTCATTTTCTGAGTTGTTGGTCCCTATAGAACATTAAACATATGTGAATTAATAGATTGTTTGAAACATGTTATCTAATATTTTTAAGTATATTATTAATGCAAATTAAAAAAAGAAACTCATATTGGATCGATAGTATTTTTTCATTCACCTGATTCATGCTTCTGCAATTTTTCCATCAAGCTTTTACGCTCTTCTGGTCCTAAATCAGAAATAATATTATCCAGCTTCATCATTTTGTGGATCTTCATGATACACAGTGAAAAATACATATTATTTAAACTTACATATAGTTCAAAAATAAAAAAATTTGTAAACAATTTACAAAGAACTTGTATTTTTTTCTTTTCTCGATGTGCTATTTGTATTTTTGTTACTTGATATCTTGTCATCCATTTCTTTATCAATATGAAACATGTACCATACCATTCATTAATATATTTTATAAATAAATCACAAACTTTTCAGGTAAAAAAAAATCAAGAAAATGGTGTGCCTTTCAAGAATACACACCGACATCGGTGCGACATGTTCTTATAAAAAACAGTAGAAACACCATACGGTGCTATCTGTCAACAAGGAGAACTTGTACGTTATATGTTAACCAACACATCGATTAACACAAAAAAATTAATAAAAATACTCTAGTGTTATTTTTTCTAGCATATGATGTCATGGAGGGGACGGTGTGACATGTTCTTACAAACACACTGAGAAAACAAGGGACCACCGTACAATGCTCTTTGTAAACAAGGAGACCCGGTGTGTTATATGTTAACCAATGCGCTGATTAACACATAAAATAAAAAATTGGTTTTATTAAACAATATGTGTGCGGTGCACTATAATGAAATAGCCCACCAGTGCGCTAATTTACACAGGGAGCAACGATTAAAAATAAAATAAAATTTAAATTCACACAAGCGCTGACATGGATTGGGATAAGAATATGAAAGTCATCATGTGTGTTAGATTTCATAGGCCTATATATAATAATAATACAAACCCTATAAATCTAAAATGAAAATCGCTAATTCTGAAGTCATAGAAACATGAAGAAGCAAGGGCAGAAACAAAAATAATCAAGGGTTTAGTGTAAGAATGGTTTCTTCTTCTTCTTCTTCTTCTTCTTTCTTTTCTTCTTCTTCTTCTTTTTTTTTTTTTTTGAAAATGAACAGTAAATTTAAATTTTTTACTTACTACATAAAAAATACTACAGAAAATGTAAAATAACAATAAAATATAATCACTAGATGGTTTGAAATTCTATGCTACAGGTTTTGAATCACCAGAGGTTTGGAATTTTGATTTTTTGAATATTTTTGTTCGAAAGTATTTAGCTCCTCCACAGTGCTCTCATGCTCTTTTTCTCCAGGTATATCTCGTGCAAATATCTCCCTGAATTTTTTTGCAAAAATAATGAAATAATCAAAAAAATTTACTATTTAAAGAATTGCTTTATGAAATTAGATTTTCGAAAATATTTTGCTGCCATTTTTCAATTTACTGCTTTTTTTTCACTTTAAAAAAATAAAGTTGCACTTTTTTTATTTACGGTTATTCAACACTGGTGTGTCAATTAATAACACTGCACTGGTGCACATTAACTAAAACGCATTGGTTCGGTTATATGTACGTTAGCACCGATAACAATAACTCCATTTTTAAGGCACTGAAATTACTTTGAGGTGTGTACACCAAAATTTATTGTTGATTTTTCTCAAATGCAGGGAGAAAATATCATAATTATATTGATTGGAAAATTCTCCAAAATCCAGCTCGTTCCATAATATTTCACAAACTCCATCGTGGAGTTCTCCCTGTCCATATCGAGACGTAATATTTACTTCGGATTTTATTTATATTTTCATTGTCTAATTTATTTTATTTTTTATCCATGTCAATCAGCTTAATAAAATTAATGTATACAAATTTGCAGGTTCATGTAGATTCAGAATTGATTTTAGCTGCACAAAATATTCAAATAGCTCCAAAACGTCAGAAGCTCTTATCAGGAGCAACATACAGCAAGGTGCATTTGGTAGATGAAAATGGACAACCGCTTCACCCTGCCAATTGTAACATTGCATCTTCTAGCCACATTAATCCTGGGACAATGATGGTAATAATAATTTTTTGGTATATTAATGTAATTATTTCAATGTCAAACCAATTAATCATGCATTGTCAACGTACTTACTAATTGATATCATATATTTTGTACTAATCATATTCAAATATATTTTTTGAAATTATTAGGATTCTAGTGATGAAAATTGATCTACCTATCATCTTCCATTGCACCCCATGACAATGTCAAATTGAGATAAGGTTGAATTAAGAAAAAAATTGAAGAGGAATGATACAAAGAATGGTTGAATCAACAACCTATTCAATTCCCACTACGTCCATATTAACCAATTAGGAATGACTACAACAATAGTAGCTCTTCACAAGATGGCAATGGAGGCAATCAAATAGAGGTTGGTGTGGATGATTACTTAAGGGATATGACTGTCATGGAGACAATGTTGTTAGATGTATTCCAAAACGATGATCAGCTAAGGGATGATGCTCATATTGCTGATACCTTTTTCGAAAGCCTTAAATTTGCTTCCACCACCCCTCTCTTTGGACCTCGTGGTCAGTCAAATTCTACCCAGTGGGGGACAATGATGTTACTTTACAACTTGAAATCAAAGTTTGGCTTGTTGAATGCATGTTTCTCATAAATTTTGAGGTAAGTTACCATAAAGTCCTCCCTTATATTTTGAGAAATATAATCACACAATGAACATTAAAAATGATAAATTTTATGAAGGTTAATAATTATATCGACATTAATGTACATTTAATATTATCCATGATCACCAACTACAGGTTATTCAAAGCTAAGGTTCTTTTGAGTGATAATGTCTTGCCCGTTAATTGCAAAGAGGCAACAAAATTGTTGAAAATGTTGGGTGTTGAGTACATAACATATCATGCATCTCCAAATTATTGTATTCTATATAGAGGAGAATATGCAAACAAAGAGATATGTCCAAAATGTGGGCATGAAAGGTATGATAAATAAAAAAAGAAGGGTAAATCACGTGGTCCTCCTTTTAAGATATGGAGGCACATGCCTATAATCCCAAGGATTCAAAGGCTCTTTAAATGAAAATAGTTAGCTATGTTGCAGGGATGGAATGCCTCACATAGAAGTGAGTTGGGAGTTATGTGAATCCCAATAGATTCAATAGCCATGAAGCATATAGAGGATACATGGCAAGATAAATTCAAGGATGAAGTACAAATTCTATGACTTAGCATAGCCATGGATGGCGTCAACCCATAATACCTCCAAAACACCAACTATTTTATTGGGCCTGTAGTAGTGATCAATAAAAATATCCCCCCATGGTTGTCCATGAAGAATGGACATCTTATGTTGGCTCTCATAGTCCCTGGTAGAAGACAAGTGAAGAATATGGATGTCTACTTATAACGATTGGTAGATGAATTGAAGGAATTATGGGATGGGATAAATGTATACGATGTATCAAGACCCATCATAGCAGAGAGGAGTTTTACGTTGTATGGCATATGTGCTTACATGAAAAATGATTATCCAAGCTTAGGATTTTTCTCTGGTAAATTAAATCATTATTGATTTGCTTATATACGTAACAATATTCTTTTGCATATTATTTATTTAATTCGTTGTAATTGTTATGATCTTCATGATATTATTTAACCTTCCATGCATATATAGTGTATACAATAATATTGCAGGTCTTGTAACAAATGGGCATTTTGGTTGTAAATGTTTTGGACCTTCTCTGAAAGCTAGATGGTCCAACGACCTACGAAATCTAGTGTATGACTGCTCCATGGTATTCCTTCTAGAAGAACACCCTTACAGAAGAGAAACATCCGCTTTCAATGGTAAACGAGAGAGAACCCAAAGGCCTCCAATAACGACAACAACTGAATGGCTTAGATCATATGAGGGAGAGAAGGAGAAGGAGTTCATGAAATGTTCGATTCAAATGGGCAGCCTATGTTCAGTGATCCATAATTCTTCGACACCTATGTTGAGAAATTTCCCATTGGGATGTAAAGGAATTCTATCTTTTATAACCTCCCATATTGGAAGAATCTTAAGATTTCCCACTTATTAGATCCCATTCATATATTTAAAAAAAAATTCATATTCTTTATGGAGGCACATATCATTGAAACAAAGTGACACATTGGTTGTCAGGAAAGATCTTATTACTTCAAAAACTAAAAAGAAACATTGGACAAGATGATTATAAAGTACATGATCAGAGGCAAGCACTGGTCCCTCTAATTCATGGTATTTCAAAGAAGGTGATGTCCCATCGATTTAAAAAAAAAGATGATCTTTCTTTGGCAAAGGAAGTTATAATTGATGTCAGGGTGCCATCTTCATACGGGTCTTCACTACAATGTTGCTTCACCGTAGTGAACCATTTTTCGGGGTTGAAATCACATCACCATTTGAATATTTTTACGTATAATGTCAAAAGCATGATTTTATTATTTTTTATATTAATAAATTTTATCCCATGCGGGGATCATAAAACATAACTGATTTTGTATATTATTGCATGTGTTTATAACTTAACAGTGCCATTATCCTTTGTTCATGTGTGGGTGTGTGAAACATGAACTCCCCCAAGACCTAGGATGTGCCATTTCTAAATTATATGCATTTGTACGTTGGATCATGTCAAAGGAGATTCATGTGGCTAGCATTCCACGGTGGCATCAAGAGATAGTTGAGATTTTTTGTATGTTTAAGAAGGAACTATCAATGAGTTTCATGGACTTGCAAGCTCATCTTCTAATCCACCTAGTAGATGAGGTTGAATTAGTTAGGGTGGTTTCTTGTCATTCGATGTTCTTATTAGAGAGGTATATGAAGAAATTGAAAGGTTTTGTTCGACAAAGGGAAAAACCTGACGGGTCTATGGTAGAGGAGTACATATCATATGAGTCTTTCTATTATACTATGTTGGAAATACTGAGAGGGGGGTGAATCAGTATTTCTTTTCAATTATTAATTATTTCCAGTTAGATTCTTCACAATTAAAGACAGAGAGGTGTATAATAATGATATTAAGGATTAATAAGAACTTCGATCTATTTTTTTAATAATAGTATACAATAGATGAGTGAAGGGCACCAACCCTTTTAATGAAACAAGCACCAACCTGTTTCCAAGCACCAACTTGGACTTTGATGAGGCTCCGACCTCTAGGGCTCCAACCCTATCTTCTCAAGCAACCAACCTTGTGTTTAGGAGCTCCTACTCCAAGGACACTAATCCTTCAGTCTTCTTTTTAATAGAAAATGTGTGATTTACTTACTTGACTGTCATCAACAAGATTCTTCACTGCTATTTCTTTATTGTACTTTTTCCATCATGTGACTTCAATAGTCCTCACATAAGTCTGGGTCTTCACTAAAGTGAAATACACCGCAAGGACAAAATTCCTCTACAATGTTCACTGTTCAAGTCAAAAAACACCATCCAAATACCTTTTTATAGGTTCATAATCACAGGTTTCCTAATTGTTGATTTGTTGCAGTGTATTAGTCTAACATTGAAGGAGGTCTGAGGCTACAACTGAGCATGAAGTAGCTTTATCTCAGGTTCGAGAGTAAGGTTGTTGTAGCTCTGTAATTCAAGGTTTGAGGTGCAATCCTTCAAGTGTCTGAGTCTGAAATAATACTTTCAAAAGGTCCGAGGTGCTATAGTATGGTTTGAGTTGTTGTATTATGGTCTGAGCACCACAATCACAAGTCCTAGATACTGTAGGATAGTCTAAGCTCCACAAACTCAGGTCCGAAGTGTTGTAGGATAGTTCAAGAGTATAACAACAAGTTTCAGAAATAATTTATTATTTCCCACCAATATATTAGTGACTGTTTACCACAGGTGGCTAGAAAAAGATAATCTGTTGTTCGAGCTTGAGGAAGAATAACCCAAACAATATGCTTTTTAATTCTTCCTCAGCCTCAGTTCACGAGATTTGAACTCTCCTGAACGTTCTATGTTCCTCATATATTCTTCACCAAATTGCTGATCTGAAAATGAAGTTTCAATCTTATATTTATAGTGATTTTTTACTAGAATGAAGTGTCACGTCTTTTGGAGGGAGGCTGACATGAAACAGTGAGTGTAAGTTGGCTAGATAAAAAATATATTTTCTTAAACTTAAAAATCCAATATCTCACAAACCGTTGGGAGTTTCAGGGCAAGTAAAGGCTCATTGGAAAGAGGAAAAAATCCTCTTTAATATGGTCTAGGATTCATTGTGAAAGGATGCCTCCAAGGTGTCTAAATTTATTTTTCTTTGTGAATATTCATGAAATTTTAGTGCAAAAGGCAATTGGGACAGTAAGAGATCATTATAGCTTCTTCATCATGGTGTGTCTTCCATGTCATCATGATAGTATAGCATCATGCCATCATATGATAGTGCACATGTATGTCATCATATGTCATAGTGCAACATCTATCAATTTTCCATTAACAGAGCTTATATTCCATCAATGACAATTATTGACCAACAATACCCCCCTTTGTCATTGATGGAAATATTATAAAATTCTCTCCCCCTTTGACATCAATGGAAAATGGGTGCCAAAGTACTCCCCCTATCATGTTGCTCCCCCAAACATACTGTACCCCTGACATGCTGCTTGATTTAATGTGATGCAAGAGAAATGACCCCCATCTTTTGGCAAAGATACTCAAATGCTTCTCGTGGAAGGGGTTTTGTAAAGATATCCGCAATTTTCTCTTTTTTATTGACGTATTCCAACCTGATATTGTGTTTAGAAACTTATTCATGGAGAAAGTGGTATTTGATTGGAATATTTTTGGTTCTTGAGTGCATCACCAGATTCCTTGAAAGACTGATGGCACTATTATTGTCACAAAAAATAGTAATTGGTTGCTTAGTTTCTATGTTGACATCCTTCAAGGCTTCCTTCATCCATAGAATTTGTGTACAATAATCAGCAGCAACTATATATTCGGCTTCAGCTATAGAAAGGGATATAAATGATTGTTTTTTGCTGAGCCAAGATACATGACAATCTCCCATAAATAATGCATTTCCACTGGCGCTTTTTCGATCATCCACACTTCCGGCCCAATCAACGTCAGAATAAGATGTCACAATAAGAGTTGAAATCTTAGGATACCAAAGACCGAAATCAGTCGTTCCTTTCAGATATCTGATAATTCTTTTTACAACTACTAGATGGAATTGTTTAGGACTTGACTAAAATATTTCTACCATTCCTACTGCTTGCATAATATCTGGTCTTGTATCAGTTAAGTATAGGAGAGCTCCAATTATTGACCTGTAAAGAGTTGCATCTATTTGGGGGGTATCATCGTCTTTTCTCAATTTACAATATGTGGTCATTGGTGTGCTCATTGGTGCACAATATTCTATCCCATATCTTTTAAGCATGTCTTTAAGATATTTTTCTTGAGATATAGACATGCCTGCAGAAGTTTGAGATATTTGTAGCCCAAGAAAGTAAGAAATCTCACCAATCATTGACATCTCAAATTTTTTGGACATATTTAGAGTAAATTCATGGCTCATTTCTTCATCATTGCTAGCAAAGATTAGATCATCGACGTAAACAAGAGTGATTAGAAGTTTTTTCTTGTCCATCTTCATGTAGATATTGCTACCTTCCACTCCCTTTTTGAAACCTTCTTGTTGCAGATAGTGATCCAACTTTGCATACCATGCTCTAGGGGCTTGTTTTAATCCATACAAGTGTTGATCAACGGTTGTCATTGATGTCAACCCAAGCAGCACCAGGGGCTAACCCAAAATTGAATGGGAAGTTTGACCTACAAAATTAATATATTCTACGTCAATAATGCTTTTGATGGTTTCTACTTGTCGAGATGTTTCCGTTGATATATGGCACACCATGTAATTCTTCACGGTTTGAGAGATATTCATGTTTGAAGTTTGTACCCCAATTAGTGGGCTAAAACCCCATGGGGTTGGGGAATGGGTCATTGAAAAGTCATAATTAATATTTTTTATGCTCCTAAAATCCCTCTAACGTTCACTTGTTGAAGCCCCTCTCAACTTAAGCATTCATATATATTGTGATCTTCATTTCCTCCTTAGGCAAGGGATTCGGCCATCCGAAACAGGTCATCGTGGCATTGTCGCTCTAAATTTTCTTCTACGAAGGCTCAGAAGCTAAAAATTTTATGAGGAAAATTTGAAATCCTGAGGAAGCTGCAGTAAAAATTATAGATCAAGTTGCACAATATTTTTAGAGATATGATATGTGGAAGTAAGGGTTTTTGTAGGCTCCTGAAATTCATCTCAAAGAAGTGAATTTGGTAAATTCGTCATAACTCCCTCTCTGAGTATCGGATTGGAATGCCGTAAAAAGTGACGGATAGTGCATAGTCTTTGATTTGTGCTCTATCAATTTCAAAGACAAATGAAGAAACGGTGACACGTGGCATGCCGTACAAGTGCGCTCTACTGAAACAGCCCATAATTAGGGCAATGTGAGAAATTGGGTATAACTCTCTCTTGGAGAATCAAAATTGGATCAGACCTGTGGCATTGGAAAGAAGACTCAGAGGACTACTATATGACCAAAAATAATATATTGAGGATCTAAATTAACAGAGATACACCAGATTCAATATCGAGCTCCTAGAAGGCAAGAAAAAGCTAGATCATGTGTTGTCAAGGGTTGCAAAGGACCAAACTTTCTATGGAAGCAAAGCAAAGAAAGGTGTAGCAGAGAGTAGAATGACAAGAGAAGAAACCAAGGTGCATAACAGCAGTAAGAATTTAATCATATGAAGTCTTCAAGTGGGCAGCACTACATACAATCATTGTAAAGGTATCATTGTGCTTAGTTATTGTAAATACATTATTGTACAAATTGTACTAGTGTCTATCTGCCAAGGGTTGAAGAGGCAGTGGTTGTGTCAAAGTTGGGGTTATGTTCTAGTATATCTTCTTCTTCTACATCATTCTATATCATTGTAAAGTGGAATATTTTCTCTGGTACGAGAGTCCATTCTTCTTTTATTCTTCTATAGGGTGGTAGGGTGGTGCTAAGGTGAGTTGTAGCTCATTGGGTGTTGGTACATCCGTTCAGTGACTACTGAAGAATCTCGGGCGTTGGATCATCCATCCAGTGGGAGCTGGAGAAGAATGCTTTTCTAGATTCTAGGAAGTTGGAGCTTTATTTTCAATTGGATTTGAAAAGAATTATTAAAAAAGCATTAGGTGGTTTTTGTCCCGGAGTGGGTTTCCACCTTAAAAATTGTGTGCATTTGTGTTCCTCTTGTAAGCTACTATCATTGTACAAACACTGATAATAACTAATGCTAATAACACTGATAATAACACTGAGCATTAGTTATTAGAGCATTATTTTATCGTTGTACAAGGTCTTTTCCTTCAGTAAGATCAAATCCTTCTAGTTGCTCCATGTAAACTTCCTCCTTGAGATCTCCATTCAGGAATGATGATTTTACATCCATTTGATAAACCTTGAATCCTTTTGAGCAAGTAAATGATAAAAACATTATGATGGCCTCCATTCAAGCTATTGGTGAAAAGGTTTCTTAGAAGTCAATTCCTTCGATTTGCAAGTATCCTTTGGAGAGAAGTCTAGATTTATTTATGATGATTTGTCCATCTTCATTCATCTTGTTTTTGAATACCCATTTTGTTCCAATTATATTTTTATCTTTTGGGCGAGGTACTAGTTCCCAAGTCTCATTTTTTTTTCTATTTGAGACATTTCTTCTTCCATGGCCTTTATCCAATGAGGATCTTTGCTTGCTTGAGAAAAAAATTCAGGTTCTATTAAAGATAACAGATCCACATCATCTTTTCTAGGGGTGCTTATCATCCTTCTTCGAGTTTGGATTCCTTCCTCTATATTTCCGATGACATGTTCTTCTGGATGATATCTTTGAACAAACTTGATCCTAGAGAGAGTTTGTGAAGATTCATTTTGAGGTTCACTTTGAGGTTCTTCATTCTCCTCTTCTTTTTCAGGTTCTTCTTCTTCATTTTGTTCAAAGAAAGGCTCAACTTCATGATATTTAATTCCTTTTTCTAGAAGACCTTCATCAATATTTACATCAATGCTTTCCACTATTCTTCGTAGACGATAGTTGTAACATTTTTAAGCTTTGATCCTAGTGGAGTATCCAAGAAATATTCCTTCATCAACTCTAGAATCAAATTTGCTTGGTGAGTCATCATTTATTTTTATGAAACATTTGCTTCCAAAAACGCTAAAATATTTTACTGAAGCAGGTCTTCCTTTCCATAATTCATAAGGAGTCTTTTCATTATTTGGTCTTAGTTGAGTTCAATTTAAGGTATAAACTGCGGTGTCAACTGCTTCTCTCCAAAATTTTGGTTGCAAACCAGTTGCTAGTAGCATTGTCCTTGTCATTTCTTGAATGGGTCGGTTCCTTCTTTCAACTACTCCATTTTGCTGGGGTGTCCTAGCAATAGACAGTTCTCTTTCGACTCCATGCTCTTTACAGAATTCATCAAAATCTTTTGAGGTGAATTATCCTCCTCTACCCGTTCTAAGACATTTAATCTTAGAATCTTTCTCATTCTCAATGAGAGCCTTAAGATTTTTAAAACATTCAAATTCTTTGGATTTATATTTTATGAAATATATCCACATAATTCTAGTATAGTCATCAAAAAATAGAGCAAAGTACCTTTCACCCTAAAGAGCTGGAGTTCTAGTTGGCCCACACATATCTGCATGAATGATTTCCAAAGGTTTTGTTGTTGAGAACTCCTTAGTTTTTTGGCTAGTTCTGGTTGGCTTTCCATGTTGGCATGGGCCACATACAACTTGATTTGGTTTGCACATTTTTGGAATATCCCTTACTGCATTAATTTTGCTGATGTTGACTAGGTTATCAAAACTTGTATGCCCCAATCGCTTGTGCCATAACCAAATTTCATCTGTTTGACTTAAATAACATTTATCTTCTTGGATTCTACTGAGTATGTAAACATTATCTGGTGTTCTTACTCCTTTCGCCACAAGTTCTCCTGAGGATGAGTCTCTTATTTCACATTTTTTTTGTACTAAAGACAACATTATATCCTTGGTCACAAATTTGGATAACACTTAAGAGATTGTGTTTGAGCCCTTCTACCAGCAAGGTATTTTGAGCCTTTCCTAGTCCATTGACAAGGGTATCAGTTCATTTTCCAGTGATTTTAGCGGATCCACTTCCAAAAGATACATTTCCATTTTTCTTTTTCAATGAGATAAACTTCTTTTGGTCACCTGTCATATGTCTTGAGCATCCTCTATCCACGAACCAATGATTTTCTTCACTATGAGCACATAGATCTAGGCCACATTTATCAATTTTGAGATTTATGTTTTTAGCTTTCTCCCTTTTGAGAGGACAATTTTTTTCATTATGATCATAATTATCACATAATGAGAAAGACGGATCAAAATTAGCCAAGGGATCAAAATAATTGTAAGTTTTGATTTGTCCTTGCTCTTTAGGACCATGTAGTTGGTTTGTTTGATTTTTCAATCTTGGTGCTTCATTCTTATGAGCCTTGCAATGTTTAGCTTTATGCCAAAAATTTTTACAATTGTAACAATGCCCAAGAAAAATAGTTTGATACCTGTTGTAGTATCCAACATTCCTCCTTGGAGTTGCTCTTTCTTCAATTCTTGGTTTTGAGATGGGACTTTGTTCTTGACGAGATGAATTTTCTTCTTTAGGATGGTGAGAGAGTATATCAGCATAACTTCTGGCATTATTATTTGTACTTGATGATTCTCCTTTGAAACCAATTCCATACTTTTCGTGTTGATGTTTTTGATTATTAAGAATGTTGTCAAGAGCTAGAGAGATTTTCTAACTCCTTTTGACTTGTTGTAATTCCTTTCTTAGAGATACTATTTCAACTTCACATTTTTCACAGATAGCATCCTTATCTTTTAGCTTAATGTTCAAGAAGTATTCCCTTCTTTTTTCTTCCTCTCTTTCTATTTTGAGAGAAATTATCTTCTTTTGTAGATTCTCATTTTCTTCAATGGCATTCATCAGCAAACTATCCATGTTTCTTTCATCTTCCAGTTCTGAGTCATCATCATTTGTAAATGCCATGAATAACGTTTCTTTTTTCCAACATAATAACTTTCCTCATATGATACATCATCTATTTCTTTGTGATGGCACATATTTTTGGTTGATTTCTTTTTGATGACTACAAATTCATCTTCATCGGACTCATCTTGTTTGGAGAATAATTTCTTCTTATTAAACCCTTTATTTTTGTGCATCATCCTTTTAGAGTCCTTTTCATCATCACTATCATGTTTATGGGGACATTTTGCAGTGTAATGACCTATTCTTCCAAAATTGAAACAAATAAGAGGGTACTTACCTTTTAGCCTGGATCCCCTTTTTAGTCTTCGTACAAATTGAGCTAATTCATTTTCAGTATCAGATTCATCGTTGTTGTAATTCCATCCTTTTCCTTGTTTTGTAGATTTGGAAGCTCTGAAGGTTGCTTCTTTGAAATTTGGACTCCCTTTCCTCATCTCATAGGCAATGAGAATTACATGGAGTTCATCCATCTTGAGAGTATCTAGATCCATCATTTCTTCTATGGCACTTATTTTGGAGTCAAATATGTCAGAAAGCGATCTCAGGATTTTTTGAACAATGGTGCTTTCTTCAATATTTTCTCCTACTCCTCTAAGAGAGTTAACCACTTCAGCTGCTCGGAGGAAATATGATGAAATATCTTCTTCATCATCCATTTTCAGACTCTCGAATTGTCTTCTATATGTTTGAAGCTTTTCCTTCTTAACTTTGGAGTCGCCATCATATAGAGAAACCAACTTATCCAATACTTCTTTGGCTGAGTCACAGTTCATGAATTTCGTAAATTTAGAATGGGAAATTCCACTAGTGATGGAATTTAAAGCTTTGGCATTAGCAATGTAGGATATTCTTTCATCTTGATCAGTTGGAATATTGGCAGGAGCTTTGTACCCATCCAGAACAGAGTGCCATACTACAGGACCAAGAGACATTAGATAGTAGGACATCCTCTTTTTCCAAAAACCAAAATTTTTTCCATCAGAGATAGGTATTTTCCCTATTGCTTCCATGTTCCTCATTGTGCCTAATAATCCTTCTTCCAGTTTTTAGGCTGATATTGAAGAATTTGGTTCTGATACCAATTGTTGAAAATACTGAGAGGGGGGTGAATCAATATTTCTTTTTAATTGTTAATTATTGCTAGTTATATTCTTCACAATTAAAGATAGAGAGGTGTATAATAATGACATTAATGATTAATAAGAACTTAAATCCATTTTTTTAATAATAGTATACAATAGATGAGTGAAGGACACCAACCCTTTTAGTGAAACAGGCACCAACCTGTTGCCAAGCACCAACTTGGACTTTGATGAGGCTCCGACCTCTAGGGCTCCAACCCTATCTTCTCAAGGCACCAACCTTGTGATTAGGAGCTCCTACTCCAAGGACACCAGTCCTTCAGTCTTCTTTTTAATAGAAAATGTGTGATGTACTTACTTGACTGTCATCAACAAGATTCTTCACTGCTATTTCTTTATTGTACTTCTTCCATCATGTGACTTCAATAGTCATCACATAAGCCTGAGTATTCACCAAAGTGAAATCCACCGCAAGGACAACATTCCTCTACAATTTTCATTGTTCGAGTCAAAAAACACCGTCCAAACACCTTTTTATAGGTTCACAATCACAGGTTTCCTAACTGTTGATTTGTTGTAGTGTATTAGTCTAACTTTGAAGGAGGTCAAAGGCTAAAACTGAGCATGAAGTAGCTTTATCTCAGGTTCGAGAGTAAGGTTGTTGTAGCTCTGTAATTCAAGGTCTGAGGTGCAATCCCTCAATTGTCTAAGTCTGAAATAATACTTTCAAAAGGTCTGAGGTGCTGTAGTATGGTTTGAGTTGTTGTATTATGGTCTAAGCACCACAATCACAGGTCCGAGATACTGTAGGATAGTCTAAGCTCCAAAAACTCAGGTCTCAAGTGTTGTAGGATAGTCTAAGCTCCACAAACTCAAGTCCAAAGTGTTGTAGGATAGTCCGAGAGTATAACAACAATATTACCACTGAATTTATTATTGCCCACCAATAGATTAGTGACCGTTTACCACAAGTGGCTAGACAAAGATAATATGTTGTCCGAGCTTGAGGAAGAATAAACCAAACAATATGCTTTTTAAGTCTTCCTCGTCCTCATTTCACGAGATCTGAACTCTCCTCAATGTTTTGTGTTCCTCAGATATTCTTCATTGAATTTTTTATCTTAAAATGAAGTTTCAGTCTTATATTTATAGTGATTTTCGACTGGAATGAAGTCCCACATCTTTTGGAGGGAGGCCAACATGAAACAGTGAGTGTAGGTCGGCTAGATAAAAAAAAAAAAAATTCTTAGAGTTAAAAATCCAATATCTCACAAACTGCTGGGAGTTTCAGGGCAAGTAAAGGCTCATTGGAAAGAGGTTCAATATGGTCTATGATTCATTATGAAAGGATTCCTCCAAGGTGTCTAAATTTATTTTTCTTTGTGACTGTTCATGAAATTTTAGTGCAGAAGGTAATTGGGACAGTAAGAGATCATTAGAGCTTCTTCATCCTGGCGTGTATTCAATGTCATCATGATAGTATAGCATCATGCCATCATATGATAGTGCACATGTATGTCATCATATGTCATAGTGCAGCATCTATCAATTTTCCATTAAGAAAGCTTATATTCCATCAATGACAATTATTGACCAACAATCTCCCCCTTTGTCATTGATGGAAATATTATAGAATTCTCTTGCCCTTTGACATCAATGAAAAATGGGGTGCCAAAGTACTCCCCCTGTCATGCTACTCCCCCTAACATACTTTACCCCTAACATGCTGCTTGATTTAATGTGATGCAAGAGAAATGACCCCCATATTTTGGCAAAGATACTCAAATGCTTCTTGTGGAAGGGGTTTTGTAAAGATATCCGAAATTTTATCTTTTGTATTGACGTATTCCAACCTGATATTGTGTTTAGCAACTTGTTCACGGGGAAAGTGGTATTTTATTGGAATATGTTTGTTTCTTGAGTGCATCACCAGATTCTTTGAAAGACTGATGGTGCTAGTATTGTCACAAAAAACAGTAATTGGTTGCTTAGTTTCTATGTTGACATCCTTCAAGGCTTCCTTCATCCATAGAATTTGTTTACAACAATCAGCAGCAGCTATATATTCGGCCTAAGTTGTAGAAAGGGATATAGATGATTGTTTTTTGCTGAGCCCAGATACAAGACAATCTCCCATAAAGAATTCATTTCCACTGGTGCTTTTTCTATCATCCACGCTTCCGGCCCAATTAGCGTCAGAATAAGCTGTCACAATAAGAGTTGAAATCTTAGGATACCAAAGACTGAAATCAGTCGTTCCTTTCAGATATCTGAGAATTATTTTCACAGATGCTAGATGGGATTATTTAGGACTTGACTGAAATCTTGCTACCATTCCTACTACTTGCACGAAATATGATTTTTTATATGGCTTAGGTAGGCATTCTATTGTTGAATATGTAATTGAATTAGATGTAATTATTTATGAATTTTGGAAGAACGGGATTAGTCTTGGTCAGACCAACTGTGGGAGTAGACATGGCTCTTTCCACAACAATTTTCATAAGCCAATACAAATATATGGTTTTTTTATACTAAGAGGATTGTCCTCTGGTATGACCAGGGTTTTAAACCAACTCCTTCCATTCCTTAACATCCGTATTTTCTTGAGTTTCCTATTGATTCAATTATGCTTCCCACCCAAATATATGTTGGCGAATCTGAGGTTGAGTTCCATTTTGATAATCCTGAGTCACTTCATGAATAAGAACAAATATCAATCTATGACCTCGACCCCAAACACGTCGTAGTTGGGTCTAACTGCCTCCACATCGAAGCCTCGCACAACGACTCTAACCTCGAGCCTCTCCTATCATCGTGAATCTTTGAAAGAAAGGTTTCACCATACAGGAAATTCGTTGGCCATGAGAATGAATCGATGCCCTGAAATGGCAACCCTTCAACCTCAAATCGATGCAAGTTTCTAGCTTAAGGATTTGGTGAGTGCACCAATAGTTGAAACCTAAAGGATTATCATAGAATAAATCAACGTAGATAGAAGTAGGAATCCAATAAAACAAATATTTTCCACCAAATATGACATGGGTATACTAACAAAGGTCATAATCATCAACCTATGGCTCCCCGAGACTTTGAAGAAAAAGACACAGAATCCATTCGAACAAGTACTCTCTTAGAGGAGCTCTTCTCCTATAGACCAACAGGAGGAACAATAAACTAGGAAATAGAACATGTTTACCCATGCATTGATCTAAATGGAGGATGTTAGTAACGCTCATCTAATTCCTCATTCATAATTTGAAACAAAATGTCTTATGTGTGCTCAAGGGGTCAAGGTTTCTTGTAAATTATCAAGTCTCATGTGTGTTTTTCATGTCAAGTTAGTGAGAAATTTAACATAAAAACAAGAGCTAAACAACAACAACAACAATATAGAACATCACCATACATAACATTAACACAGGTATTTGATGAATGAGTTCACCCCTCCTGGGCTACATCTCCTTAGTCCAACTTCCATAGCTTGGGCCTCTATATTATGCTCAAATTGTCAAAATGACATGTTTAAAATGCTCTTTTTATCATGTAGCCTAGTCCAATGAATTTAGAATGGCCAATAATGGCTATCTAGCCTCTTCTTTCTCTTCAATTGGTCTCCAAGTGAAGCTTATATGGCCTAACCCTCTAGTGTCCCTAGGCATCCTTGAACTTCAAGCTGGAAAATCCCCATCAAGAAGTGCTCTCCTGCCTCTAAAACTTGCACCAATGAGTCTAGAATACCCAAAAATGGCAATCTAGCCTCTTTCTAAGAAATATTTGGTCGAAACCTACCTTAGTTATGGCTTCTGCCAGTTTCACCTAGAAAAAATCCTCTAAATTAGGCAAACTGGAGCTAACTGCAGTTAAACTGGCACTTCTGCCATTTTAGTTGGACACTGCCAATTATTTCTAAGTGGATATTAGCACTAGTTAAGCATTTTTTAACCACTAACTACACATTTAAACAAATACGAAATTAGAATCGAGATTAGGCACTAATCATCATGATTAAGGTTTATTAACTTGTTGTTTAGAGCTTTAAACCCCGCGCTTAGTTGGAGCTCCCACCGGTGGTCTTGGGTGGTGGTCCTATGAACCAAGGATGGTCCCACTTTGCCTTGCCACTATTCAACATTGCATTCAAATACATATAGATTACAAAGTATTGTAATAATTTTGGTATAACGTAGGCAGTAAGCGTTGTGTGTGTTGTCAGGGAAGTCACGGGGTCAAACACCAACCTCCATCCAAAATTTGACCCATAATTTTACCACAACTTTTGACCTTGGGGGGGGGGACGTGGTAGCCTCTAAGCTTGCCATGTTTCGTGACCTCATTGGTCCAACCCAAACCAACCAACCAATTTGATGCCAACACTTGTCAAGTGTTCACAGGTCCACCTGGGGAATATTCTAAGAATATTCTAAGGAATATTCCTTGAAATATACCTTTTTTTGACTAAGTTGTAGGGATGCCTAGTCAGCATCCTTGTCACAAAGGCACTTCACTTATATTCCTCATGAAGACCTATTATCCTATTAATAATTGATCCATAATTCTTATCATTGTTGCAAAACAAACACTAACGAGTGAAATCTGAATATTATCTTAAAAATCACCTTTTCACGACCCCAAATAACACTTCATCTTGAAGCATCTCTCTTGAAGAAAAAATTGACCCCATACTGGAGATAAAAAACAAATCAACTTGATTTGGCATCTTCAAACTGAGCTTGTACAAATAATTACTTCGCTACAAAAATTTTCATGCTGTTTGGCTTTTGCCTACAATACACAGCTATATTTAAACAATCTTAACAACAAGACTCATTCACACAAGTTTCAACATGAATACTTGTATCGGTGAATATGAGACAACTAATAGACAATTGATGAACAACAATTTGTACATTCATAAAGTTCATAAACATTCTGACTATCACGTCAAACTTAGCATGACAATTTTCTAATAAAAACATTATTGTGATTGAAGGTATTTATTTATGCATTTCACCTTTTACAATAGTCCAACTATGGTACATGCAACTAGTGTAAAACAAAATTTACAACTTCAATTGGAAAAATAGTCTATACACTTCTTACCCAACTAGGTAAGTGAACCCTCTATTTGTTTTTCCTCTTTTTCTAAAGCTACATCAGGTATGGCTGCATCTTGCACCACTTTTTCCATGGTTGCTTCCTCTTCATGTACATGCACAACTTTCTTGCCCTTACCAGGATAGAGATGCGGATGCAATTTCCAACATTTTGCAACCCAATGTCCACTGATTTTGCAATGTGAAAAATTTTCATTGAGCTCTTCTTGGCTCACATGCCTCTGATTTTGGATTAGATTTTCCCTTCTCGAGTTTCTTTCCAATAGCCATGTACATCCTTTTGAAAATTGCTTCCTTATTTTCGCACTCATCTACACTATGGTTATATGAAGGGAAAAAAGTACAATGAGTTAAATTCTTCAATAAGTTTTTCAAATTTGTATATTTCTTCTCATCATGAAAAACATTTGATACAACAGGATGATTATATCTATTTTTCTTTTTCTTGGAATTTCTCTTCTTGCATGAAGAACTTGCATGGCGAGTAGGACTTTCATGGTGAGAAGAAATTTATTTATTATCTTCTTCAGCTTCCCCATCTCTCTCTGGAGATACCTTCAAGTCTTTCTTGTATTTGGAGAACTAAGAAGGTACTAGTTCCGCATGAAAAGTACAACACCTTGCCTCCTCATGTCCTCTTTTGTGATAAAAGGTACATGATACACAAAGATGTCATCAGAAGACCATTCTTCTGCTACAACATAACCCAAGCCTACATACTTAGGTCTCTCTTTGGCTTCAATTGAGTTCTTGATTCCTTGTTGGTTCACACCAAGACCTCCTCCCTTGTAACCCATATTGTACAAGAGCTTGGACCCAATTCCATTGCCATACTTCTCAAAAGCTACAAAATAACTATCTTCAACACTTTTATGAAAAGAAGAAGTATGAAATTTCTTACCAATAGTTCCATATTTTTTTTAGGAACAAAGATGCTTGAAAACTCCCTTTCGATCTTGGAGGTGTCCACTTGGACTCTTTGGTTTTCTTCCTTCAATTCACGAAACTTAGGTACTGATTGAACTTCATCCTCCTCATCATGTGGGAAAAAGGTACATAAGTGTCCATCCTTTTTTTCTAAAGGAATTTCTATCCATGTATCTTGCATGAAATTTGTAGAAAAACATGGAGTTTTTTGAGACGATGGTGGCTTGAAATCATTCTTGTCTCCTTCCTCCTTTGAAGTACATTCTACACTTGGAGGTGGTGTAGAGCTTTCACCATGTAGCTTGGTGTGCCTCTCTTCATAGAGGACCTTCACCATAGCTACCATGTCTATAAAATCCTTTCTATAAGCTTTTACATCTTCCGACATCTTGGTAGACTCTCCTTCATGAGACATGCTCACTAAAGACTCAACTTCAACTTGAGGATGTGTTAGTGTTGAAGACTTTGGAAACCTTTTTCTTCTTTTTCTTGACCCAAAGGTTAGGCTCTCAACCATCTTCCCTTCTCCTCTTTTGAGTTTTAACCTTGTAAGCATGACACAAACTTGCAAACAATTAGATCCCTTCTTGCATAACAAGACCTAATGAAATTGAGCTTTGATACCAAAAATTATTTGAATGGAGGAAGCTAGTAATGCTCAACTAATTCCTCATTCAGAATTTGAAACAAAATGTCTTATGTGTGCTTAAGGGGTCAAGGTTTCTTTCAAATTATCAAGTCTCATGTGTGTTTTTCATGTCAATTTAGTGATAAATTTAACATAAAAAAAAGAGCTAAACAATAGAAATAATAGTATAGAACATCACCATACATAAAATTAACACGTATTTGATGAAGGAGTTCACCCCTCCTGGGCTACATCTCCTTAGTCCAGCTTCCATGGTTTGGGCCTCTATATTATGCTCAAATTGTCAAAATTACGTCTTTACAATGCTCTTTTTCTCTTGTAACCTGATCCAATGAACTCAAAATTTCCAAGAATGGTTATCTAGCCTCTTCTTGCTCTTCAATTGGTCTCCAAGTGAAGTAGATATGGCCTAACACTCTGGCGCCCCTGGGCATCCTTAAAATTCAAGCTGGAAAAATCCCATCAAGAAGTGCTCCATTGTCGCTGAAACCTGCACTAATGAGTCCATAACACCAAAAAATGGTAATCTAGCCTCTTTTTGAGACTTATTTGGTCGCAAACTGCCTTATTGATAACTTATATTAGTTTGACCTAGAAACCCTCCGCTAAATTTGGTAAGTTGGAGCTAACTTAATTTAAATTAGCACTTCCGCCATTTTAGTCGGACTCCACCAATTAGTGCTAACTGGATATTAGTGCTAGTTATGCGTGGTTTAAGTGCTAACTGTGTGTTTAAAAAAATCTAAAATTAGAATTGGGATTAGGTACTAATCCTCATGATTAAGGCTTATTAACTCATGGTTTAGAGCTTTAAACCCCGTGCTTATTTGAAGCTCCTACCGGTGGTCCTAGGAAGTGGTCCTATGGACCGAGGTTGGCACCACTTAACCCCACCATTATTCAATGTTGAATTCAAATACATCTGGATTGCATAGTATTGTAAGACCTATGGTGTAGTGGGGGTGGTGAGCGTTGCACATGTTGTGGGGGAGGTCGTGGGGTTGAACCCCGACCTCCGCCCAAAATTTGACTCATAATTTTACCACAGATTTTGACCTTGGGGGGCCACATGGTGGCCTATGGGCTTGTCATGTTTCGTGACCTCATTGGTCCAACCCAAACCAACCAACCAATCCATTGTCGACACTTGTGAAGCATTCACAGGTCCACTTAGGGAATATTTTGAGAATACTCCTTGGGATATACATTTTGTTGATTGGGTTGTATGGATGCCTAGTCAGCATCCCTGTTACAAAATTTTGTTGTTTATCAAAGAAAACAGATCACATTTCTGAGAGCAAGCAACAACCATTTTTTGTGAAATGAAGTGCGCCGGGATCAAGACAACGAGCACTACGCGTTCGTTTAGGTTTCGAGCCAATATGAGAAATTTCATTTTTGAGCTAAAATTTGAGCTCCTGATCATGCATAGAGTACAAAATTAGTGCTAGTTCTTAAACCCCAAATACATGCCCATCCGGGAGAGTAAAATACCATAATTAATAAAGACAATTCGACCAAACTAAAACTGTTCATCATAAAAACTAGCAATTTCTTTCCCATATTTCCAGAATGATTCTTTCTACCTCGAAACATTGTCTCAAAGACCCATTTCCCATTAATTATAATAGAGAACTTAAGTGAGGTGATAATAAAGGGAAATTACACTAACAGAACATACCCACAGATGTTGGCCAATAGATATCGGGAGATACCTTCTACACCTAATAGACTAGCTTCAGAATGAACCTTCGAGAGTGCACCTAGGTATTCCACTAAACTTGTAGAAAAAATAATTACATTCCTTCCTACTCGAACAAAACTCGTAGCGTAAAGTCCTAGGCGGAAGTCGTCATATTAGTCTCTATGATCTCCAATAATTCCTTTCATGCGTATATCCACCTTGTAAAGGTTGGCGAGTGTGTGAGGACCGATACAATTCCCCTCACCGTCCTTTCGTCTCGATTTTCTAATCATGGCATGGATCTCGAAGACTCTAGTTCTCCACTCTCACCCCGATCAGGGAGGTTTTGAATTATAATTAGAAAAAAAAATAAAAAGAATTAATTTTACCATATGTAAACAATAATAAGAATAAAGATTTATTTATAAACTAAAATTAAGCATATGTTTTTTAATTAGTATTAAAAAAATTATTTCACTATATATTGATAGAAATAGTAGCAGAGATTAATTTTAAAAAAAAATTACAAATTGGTTTTAGAGTTTAAAACAAGAGTTAGATTTAAAGTAAATTTAAATTTATGTTTTTTATTGAAACTATAAATAAATACTATTAATTTTATCATATGTCAATAATAATGATAATTGACATAAAATTAAAGGTTAAATAAAAAAATAGTAATAAAACATAAATTTGACTCATTTAAAAAAATAAATTAATAAAAATAACAAATTTATTCAGCACAATTTTTTATATTGTAATTTTATTTTTATCAATAAAATTTAAAAATTCACAATATGCATATTATATTAAAAGAAATTTAAATATTAATGATTTATATTCATAACCATGGTATTTCAAAACATAAAATTAATAAATATATAAAATCTTAATAAATATATAATTAAAAACAAGTATTGCAAGGCAGCTTAATCCCTAACACTCAAGCTGGAAATTATGGTATCAAACAATTTGCAAATTTATATGTGAAGTGGAGAAATTAATTGGTATTAAGAGACAAGGATTTACATAATTTTTGGTGGGTAGTAACCACTAGCAATTTTTCACATTTTCAATTAAGAACCAAGACAGTTGGGTGCTCCACATCACCTATCTCCTGACAGTTAGGGCTTCCCTAATTGTTATTAATTCATTTGTTTGTAGGTGACGCCATCATGCCCTTTATTTTCAGTCATCACAAATTATTCATGCTTGCATTATTCCGAAGGTTGGAAGTTGTCATCCCCTATTTGATCTTTTGAACCCTTGACGCTCTATTTTTGGATCATCTTCCAGCCTGCTCAAGGTCGCTATGTGGGTTGGGGGTGCCTATTTAATTGCATTTCATTGTGATATCTAAGAAATACTATCACGAGCTTGCTTTTGGTGACTGATCTGGATTTTATTTTTATCATCACCTTCTTCATGTGATTAATCTGGGATTATTTTGTTCTCAGCATTGACGTCTCCAATGCCTTTGAGGGTTTTCGTGTAGGATTTCAACAGGGTGTGACTTTTGTTGTATGGCACCATGTATGCACAAAGAGTGCCCCCATAAAATTTGTGAAGAAGGAAGAATTAATCCCTTCTTTGGATCTGGGATATTCTTCCCACATGAAAAATAATGTGTTATCATTGCAAAAAAATGGGTTATTTGGAAATATGTGGCCAAGTTATCAAGTCGTTATAAATTGGGCTTATGTCAATTGGGAAAATCATGAACCCTCGTTCCTTTTCTACTATGGAAATTGGTATTTCATTTTTCTCTTTCAAAACCAGGAAGATAGAGACCATATTTATAAATCAGTTCCCTATTTCATGGGTAACAAAGGTTTCTTTCTTACCCATTTTTTTTGTGGATTTTAACTTCGTTAAGAAAATATCCTTTGCTCCCATGTGGATCGTACTACCTTATCTTCCTCTTATTTTCTAGATTCTTAGCATATTTAAAAAAATAGGAAATAAAATAGGTTGATTTATCACTAGTGATAAGGCTCAGGGGAACAGTATTTTATATGCTATAATATGTGTTGATATAGACTTCTTAAAAGGACTCCCTGAGGCAATTCAACTAGATGTGGATGGCTAGTATTGTCTAAAAGCTTTGGATTATGAACATACTCCTCTTAAGTGTAATTTGTGTCATGAGCATGGACACTTTGCGAAAAAATTTCCAAAAGGTTTTCTGAAAGCTTCAGTCTCATGTAGTTATCCAAACCTACCGCCTCCTCCTAAAAAGGAGCAAGAAGAAAATAAGCAATCATTCACTCTAGTAAAAAGGAAACACAAGAAGCAAGGGAATAAGAAGCACTAGAAATATAATGATGAATCTCAACATCATCCCTCTCTAGCAACAATTTTTAAGTCATGAATGCCCTTGAGTCAGAATATGAGAACCTTGAGACCCGAAAGGATCCACTGGTGCCAAAGCAGGTCCCTCCTTATTCGAAAAATGAAATTGGCCCAAATTATGACTATTTAATGGCTCCTTTAGACTGAAAGTATAAGAATCTAGTAAGAGGATCGAGAATAAGTACCCTCCCTCCTCCTCTTCCTCTTCCTACTTAGAAGTGATTAAAAATCCATGTTCTCCTCTGGTTACAAGAAGCAGGAAACCTCACAGTAAAAAAACTCTAGTCCGAAGGACTCCCTTGCACCCTTTGAATCCAACGATTGGTTGTCTAGTAATAATTATTAGAAATATTTTTGCATTTTTTTGTGTAAGAATTTTCTTAGAATTTACTCCTGATCCCATGAAGAATTAGGAATAAATATCAAAATACTTATTTTTGGAACTTTTCCCTCCTTTCTCTTATTAGGAGCGTTTGGTTTTTTAGTTTTTTTTGTAAAAGTGTCATTGGTTGAAGCTAGTAAAATGGGCTCACAAGAAGAATAAAATATTGTAGCCCACCCATTTTTTTGAAAACAAAAAGTTTGTACATATACATGTTTACCCCTCCTTATTAAAGATATTTTTGTGGGTAATAACCACTACTAATTTTACACATTCATACTTTTACTCATATTCATTAAACTCTTAAGGAACACATAAATAATGGTGGAAAGTAATTGTTGGTAAATATATTTATTTATATGTTATTTCTATCATTTTTTTATGCAAAGACTTGCTTAAATAATGATGGGCGGTAAGTAATGGTAAATATGTTATTTACTTGAGTATGAATTATTTTTAAATATTTTGATTTTGGGTGGTTTTCCTGTGAAGATTAAAAATGAAAAATCATTTGCACAAATATCTAAAAATAATGACATGAATATTGCAACTATATCTAGAACTTATGGCAGGAAATATAAAAAACATGGGATGAATATTGCAACTATATCTTGAACTTATTAGGAAATATAAGGTGGTGATCCACATGGAATTGTATTGTGTAAGGGTTATAGTAAGACCTTCAAGTTATGGTCCAATCAAATGATTGAAAATTATTTTTTAATAATACTGAAGAATAGATATTTATTACCAAAATAATAGTGGTCAATGAGAAAATCAATCTTACCATGGAAGGGACTTAAATATTTCTATAAATATAGATATGTGAAATATGTATAAAATATAAACGATAGCTATAAATTAATATTCATTTTACCATATGAATTAAAATAACAATTCATATTCATAATCATTATATTTCAGAACTTCATATCTAAATTCAATTAATAAAGGTATAAACACTTGGCACTTACATTACTAGCATATATTCAACTTAACTCGGTCTACCAAAAGTGGAGAAGGATCAAATCCCTCAAGATGCAAAATTCTTTTGAGAGAAAAAATTTAAAAAATGTTTGGGCCTCCAAAGATTTGATTCTTCTCAAGGCTTGGTAGATCTAAAATAATATGGATCTATGAAAGTCCTCAATAATATTATTTACATTTAGATAAATTTCACATCTCTATACATAGAAATATTTTTATTTTTTATTTTATTAAAACCTTGATAATATATATAGTTTTATGTATGTGTGTAACATTTTTCTTTAAAATGGTTTATAATTATTTTTATTTTTTATTTTTAATGTCATATGTGTAACATTGATGATATATATAGACATATATAATTTAGGAAAAAATTATTGTAAATATTGCAATTTATATGCTTATTAAATAAATTTAAATATGAATTTATGATGGTTGTGAATACGAATCATTATTTTTCAAAGGATAATAGCTTGAGTAGAAGCTAGATGGTTTAATTCCCCCTCCACCCTAGTTCTATTCTCTAGAGGCATGTTAATCTGTGTAGCAAAAAATCATTTTTATCCTTGAATATCTTAAAATTGATGTGAACAATGTAACTAATGTGAATTTTTCCTGGGTCTTTCCCATATTAGCCCTTCAACCAAAGTGTGATTTCATCCTAGGCCTTGCCAAAATCAGCCCCCTAGGTCTTGCCCATATTAGCCCTTCAACCAAAAGGGTGAGGTGAATAGTTGCAAAAAGTGTGATTTCATCCTAGGCCTTGCCCATATTAGCCCCATATTAGCCCTTCAACCAAAAGGGTGAGGTGAATAGTTGCAAAAGGTGTGATTTCATCCTAGGCCTTGCCCAAATTAGCCCCCTAGGTCTTGCCCATATTAGCCCTTCAACCAAAAGGGCGGAAATTTTTTAATTTCTTGAAATTGAGGTGGTAGAAAATTTGTACAAATTGAACATTTTTATCATTGAATATCTTAAAATTGATGTTAACACTATGGCTGATGTGATTTTTTCTTCGGTCTTTCCCATATTATTCATTCAACTAAAAGGGCGAGAGTTTTTTAATTTAGTTAAATTGAGGTGAATAGTTGCGGCAAGCATGATTTCATCTTAAAATTGATGTGAACAGTGTCATTGATGTGATTTTTCATGGGTATTTCCCATATTATCCATTCAACCAAAAGGCCGGGAATTTTTTAATTTATTGAAATTGAGGTGAATAGTTGCAGCTGTTAGCCCCTTATAAATTTTTGACAAGAAAACAGGGGGCTAAAATGTGTTTGAGCCTTCAAGGAATGCATTTCCTCTGAAAGCACATCATCCTTGAAGTCTCCTGTACCTTTGCCTTTGATAAATTCCCTTTGTTGATTCCCATTATTAAGCCTCTCTGATTACAAAAAAATGTGCTCCAAAAGGCCTATATTTATCCCTTGTATCCCTGCAGAATATCCCTTTTTAACCCTTTTTTCCCTTTTGTCAATGTCCCCCTTTTACCCTCTAAATCCTCCCAAAATTCCCTTTAAATCCTACAAGTTCCCCTTGTTTGGCCCGATTTCCCCTTTTTTCCCCTACCGTTACCCTTTCCCAACCTCAAAATGCATTAAAAGGGAACAAAACCCACTTTTCACTTTATATTAAGGCTTAGCACCTTTCGGCCAGCCCTCTTAACCTTTTCCACCACACGACCACGATGCTAGAACCTGGCGCTAGCCCGAAGAGCGCTCATCGCAAGTCTATATCGGGCGCATTTTAAACCGTCGATCTGTATAGATCGGACAGTCGTCGCGTCCCCACAACATCCGCTGTTCAACCCATTCACTCCTCCGTTCATCGCATCTCAACCGTCCCTTTACCCGCCGATCCGACGGTCCGGAATCCTCCCGCCTTGGTGGTCCCCACGCCCCACGCACTATTCAAAATCCGCTGGTTTCCATCGCACCGCCTTTGGAGAGCATGCGGTATTTTCCATTTCGGAGTGATTCCACTAGCCGAACGACACGTGGCTCCGACACTGTTCAAAAACCGCCCTCCCATTGCATGTTATCGTTCGGCAGAAAACCCGACGCTATATGCACGTGCACCGTCTAATCTGCGATCGTCCATCCAACGGTCCTCGCACCGCAGAGATGCATGGGAGTTAAACCAAGGCAGCCGT
Organism: Pinus albicaulis; assembly: GCA_034641835.2. NCBI lineage: Eukaryota > Viridiplantae > Streptophyta > Pinopsida > Pinales > Pinaceae > Pinus > Pinus albicaulis. Next base: position 320,576,065 of record CM076582.1, read on the forward strand.
ACCCCTGGCCCACCATCCTTCGCCCTCCGACGCATTTCTAGCCATTGATATCCTCCCGAGATCGGACGGTCCAGATTCAATCGCCCTCCGCCATATCCTCAGCCACCGATCTCCTCCTGAGATCGGACGGTCCAGATTCGATTGCATGTTCCGCCGTTGACCACTCTCGCCACGTCACCATTCCATGTGTTTTGTCATGTTTTCCTCCGTCCCCCTATATATTTCATTCAAAGGTCAAAATGTTCAGTTTTCGCGTTTAATTTTCTGTGCTCCGCCACCTTTCGCCATGAACGTTTTCTGCAGTTCGCGACCATTTTCCGCCATCATCCTGCACTATTCCACCATTTCACTAGCCTCCACGACCATTCTCATCATCCCCGCTGCATTCACCCACCCCGTGCATGATTTCTTGACTAGTTTGTGTGTTTTGCAGGGTTTTTGGCGGCAATAAACCCCCATAATTCACAGTCTCTATCATAGTGATAGAAACACAGGAAAGGACCATTCTCAGGAGTTGGATTATGGAGAAAGGTCGGGGAAGGTATGCTGACAGGACTAGCATTAAAGGAACAATGTTTAAACTCTGAAAAATCTTCCCCAAAGCCATTAAAGCACAGATTTCACAGTCAGAGGAAAACGAGAAAACGACAAAGAATATCAGTGGAAAAATAGAGCATTTAAGGCCTGTAATTGCAGATTATAAGCCTTAATCCAATTATCCAAAGGCAAGGTACCAGAATCGAAGACCCCTAGGATCAATCAGAAGGTCTGATGCACAAAAATATAATAGTATCAGGGTTTTCATATCAGCAGTACGTTCTTCCATAAAAGGACACAGTATTCATACTGCTTTTATTCTATGTCGTGTTCCTGAGAAGATTTCCGCCCTGACAACAGTCCTACGCCGTCAGAAGCATTGGTTATACAGTATGGCAGACCCTAGCATCATCGTTCTGCATTTTGTTCAGTACACCAGAGACATACCTGGAGTAAATGGAAACCTGACGAAGACCACTCCATCATCCAACGAGTACCAGAGATAAATGCCCAGAATTTAAACTGAATGGAGCCTCGGCCCTCCTGCTTTTTCAGAGTTTTAATGATGCATTTAAATTTACATCTACTCCTGTTAGTCTTTTCTCCTATAAGAATCCTGAAGAACATATTGTAAAGTTTGTTGTTCGGTTGTTGTCGATTGTAGTTAGAGGGATTCAGTTTTGACTGTTAGAACAATCTTGGGAGGGAGTAGCAGAGTAGTTTGTATTGTAGTAGGCTGGGAGGAGAAGTTTGGATTGTAACAGCCATTGAGCTCAGTGTATGTGACTGGTTTTGCATCAATTAATCAAGCACATTTCTTTGGATCCTAGTCTATTACTACGGGTGATGTTTTTCTTATATTATCGTTTAATTACATTTGCATATTTTTCATTGTTCTTCTGGGCTTGCATCAGAAATATGGCATAGGATTTACCCTTGTTAGGTACCCTATGTCTCTTCTCTCCTTGCCTTAAATGTTTTCTACTAAATGTGTTATCTAAGGGTTGATTTCAGTTGATTTAGCCAGTGTAGTGGATGTCATTGCCTGCTAGCTGATGTATGAATTAAATGAATATGTTCTTAGATGTTCTTGTTGGGTTTAAGCTGGAAGATTTGGGAACACTGGGGATTAGAGTTAGCCCTGTCCACTAGGATCCTTGTGCGACCAGCTGGCCTTTCTAAGATATCTTGCTGGTGTCAAAGCATTGAAGGTTCAAAGTCCTTCTCTGATCTACAAACCCTAGCTCTGTTAAACTTATCTTTGTTTTCCCTTGGAGCATGCTAAAGCTGACCTGGAGTTGAATGACCTCTGGTTCAATCTATAAGCTGCCCCTTTGTCTCTCCTTTGAAAGATGCCTTTGAGTATGTCCAATAAGGTCTGGAGTTAAATGACCTCTGACCTGATCTATAGACATAAATGGGGTTGCTTTCCTTCCTTCACTTTCAATATTTAATGTCCCATTCCACCATCTATCTAAAAGATCCTTTAGTGTAGATGACTTGCCCTCTGAAAGCTTGGCTAGTTGTTGCATGTAATTACCTTTCATGACTCCATAGCCCAATGGATGGCACTTTCTTGACCTATCCTCTTTGCTAAAACATCCTGTTGTTTTGTTCCTTCTCTCCCATTACTTTCTCAGTCTATGATCTCATAACCAACCCAACAACCAACCAACCAAATCATTTTAAAACCCCCTTTGTGCTTCATAACTAGCCTAATACCCCATTTTGAGCTTTCAAAGATACATCATTCTTTGTTTGATTGGAGAGATCCCTCTTTGGGTCCAGGAGGGCTAGATCCTAGGGCCCCAAAGTGGTTCTGATGTTGTCTCATCTTTTGGTCTTGCCAATTTGGCCAAAACATGGGAACCCCAACAACAGCCAGTATGATTTCATCCCGGGCCTTGCCCAAATTATCCCCCTGGGTCTTGCCCATATTAGCCCTTCAACCAAAAGGGCGGCTTGCCCTCTAATAGGTATGGTGGGCATTTTTTAATTTCTTGGAATTAAGGTTAACAGTGGCATCCAGTGTGATTTGATCTTGGGTCTTGCCCATATTAGCCCTCCAAAGCTACCGATTCACTAGTTATATATATATATATATATATATATTCAATTTGTAACCATCATATTTGATAACATATAATTAATAAACATATCTTTGTGTGTGTATTAGTTATATGTTATCAAATATGATGGTTACAAATTGAATTATTATTATTTAAATTTATTTTAAGGTGATATGCATATTATGACTATTTTGGGGAAAAAATATTTGTAATTGTATTAATAAAAACAAAAAAAATATAACAAATGGCATAGTTTAACTAATAAATAAAATGTTTTTTTTGGTTGGAATTTTGCAATATAATTTCTATGGAGATTGTAACTTCTTGTTGTTTAAAATAGATTTTTGAATGCATAAATGGATACAACGCCTTAAAAATTCATAAGGAACTTGATCTTTGCAAATTAATCAAATTAAACTCATAGTTTTTAAAAGTCTATACTGGATTTTAAGCAAAATTGACCAAGGAGATTGTAATTTATTCTTGCTTAAAATATAATTTTGAATGCATAAATGGATACAATGCCTTGAAATTCCCTAAGGAACTCGATCTTTGCAAATTAAACAAATTAAACGTATAGTTTTTAAAATTCTATACTGGATTTTGAGCAAAATTGACCTAAAAAAATGCCAAACACGGTCAATAATAAATTGAATTGAATTGATTTATTATTTTTATTTTTTATTACTTTTTTAATTGAGCCAACTTTATTTATTATTATTATTGTTATTTAAATTAATGTTTCATTTTAAGGACACTACAACATCAATCTTCTATTGAGCGGGCATTTAAATGTTTACATTGATTTACAGACACTAGAACATCTACTCCATACTAGGTTGTAAACCTCCTCTCCTCGGTTTTAATTATATGTTGTCAAATATCATGATTAGGAATATTAATTATTATTATTATTTATATTATTTTAATGTAATGCATCTATTATGATTTTTTTGGGAAAGAAATATTTGTAATTTTGTTACCAAAAACAAAACTACAGTATAACAAATTGAATTGAATTGATTTAATTTCTTGTATTACTTTTTAATTAAGTCAACATTATGTTTTAATATTATTACTACTTTTTTAATTAAGTAGATATTATTTTTATTTTATTTAACATTTCATTTTAAGTACATTAGAATGTCTCTTCCATAATGGGCAAACATTTAAATGTTTACATTCATTTAAGAACACTACAATATCTCCTCCATATTAAATTATAAAGAACCTCTAAACCGTTTATATATATATATATAAAGCATCTCCACGCAATTTATATGTATATGTCATAATACTCCATGAACATAATGAATTTTCCCATAATTATGGTTGAAACCAACTTAAGGGTGTACTACAGGTATGAACACCCTTGATAGATCTCCCACGTATCAACTTCCATCCTACCTAAGACCTCCCACAATCTAACCTCAAACATATCGTGCATGTAGCCACCCCGCATTGAATTTTCTGCACTCATATCAACATTGTAGAACAAATTCCAAAGTTGGACACCCTCAATCAAAGGAAATTAGAAAAAGGATTGTTTTTTATTAATTGAAATAATTGAGTATGGAAATATGTGCCCTAACAACATCTATAAAAACAAACCAGTTAATCCATCTTAAACCTAAATTTTTCAAGCGTCAATAGGGATTACAATATTGGATGGATTTGGGTTTAAGATAAAATTACAATGGTGTTATTTATTTTACCTCATATCAATTGCACAATATCAATGGAAAACATATATTGAATGGTATGAATATATTTAGTTAGTAATATTTGATCTTATTTAATTAATATTAGATACATTAAGTGAGTTTAATGGTTCAAATTCAAAGAAAGCAAAGTATATATATTTTTTATACATTTTAATAATAAAAATATTTAAGAGGAAACTATCTTATTCTTTAATATATATATATATATATATATATATATATATATATATATATATATATATTACTCAATTAAATATATTGGGAGGGTTTAATGACAACCTCCCCATCTAGATTCAAATATCTAATTCAATCTTGACTTATATATATATATATATAATACTCAATTGAGTGTATTGGGAGGGTTTAATGACAACATCCCTATCTAAATTCAAAACTCATTGCCAAGATGCTTCTTTGGGAGCTACTTTTGATTATCTTTAACTATGTTGACTAAGTAACTTTTCCTTAATTTAAACAAAAAGAAATAAGTTTTCTCTAAAAAAAAATATATCTTTTTTCTGCGAAAAAAATAAAAGTACACTATTTAAATTGTTGATAAGAAACAAAAATTTTAAAAATAACTTTTGTTTGGATAATGAATATTTTATACTATTTAATTCTCTAAAAGCATTTTACTTCCATAATGAATTATTTATACTATACAATTCTCTATAACCCCCCACATACATACATACATACATACATACATACATACATACATACATACATACATACATACATACATACATACATACATACATACATACATACATACATACATACATACATACATACATATATATATATATATATATATATATATATATATATATAACCCAAAGTTTCAAAGATAGACAGTTATATCTCTCACTTTTCATTCAATTAGCCATTAAGAAAGAATATCAAAAATAGTAACAAAGTTTCTTACCTTATACTTGCATGTTGTAAAACATAATATAATTGTGTCGAAAGGTAGAAGAGATGTTGTAAAATTATGTTATGTAAATATTTTGACTTTGGTCAAATTACATAACAATAAAAATAAAATAAAATAAATAAAACTATCAATTATTAATAATTAAACCAGCTTAGATCCATATTAATTTGAATTTATTCAATATAATATTGTTCATTATTTATTTTCTAAAAAAAAAAATCATGTTTATTACTTATTTTTTAAAATAAATAAATAATTGTATATTGAATTGTTTAATTTAAATTTATTAAGTAGTATCATTTATTATGTATTTTTAATGGGAAGGTGAGTAGGGTGGAATCATCTAAAATTTCAAAGAAACACAATTCAATCTACATGGTTTTAATAAAATATTTAACAATGTGCTTAAGACGTAATTGCTCTAGTTATAACTTAATTTAGCCAATAATGAAAACATACAATCATACTTGTTATTGGAACTTAATTATTCTAATCGAAGCATTAAATGGTAATGCTTTCTAAGGCAAGTAACTATCTATGATCATTGATATGTAGAATCAAAATCCTCTCTTCACAATTTACATGCATGTTCTTCTATCATTCAAAAAAGAATTGAACATGGATGCAAATTATTGGTCAAAAATCGAATCCAACCTGGCCTTAAGAATTTTGCTAAAAATTAAGGTTCCCTCCAAATCCCCTAAGCATGGATTCAAATCATACCCATAGTTTGAGGCCTAAATGGTGTAATCATCAAGGAAACAGATCACAATACCTTGTACTTAAGGATGGGACAATGGTCACCTATTCCATTTGCACACTTCAAGCAACACACACATGGTTAATCTACATGTTTGATGTAAATCCCACTGACTATTTGGAATAATGATCGAGATGGATATTGGTGGCCACCCACCTATTTTACTGGCTCACAACAAAGTTTTCCTATTTTAGTAGTTTTTTAAATTTTTGGAAATTTTCATGTCTTGGACTTCTAGAGATGTTTTGAGGCCCTAAACAATGTTTTTTAGGGGAATGAACCTCCTTGGATAGAAATTTCTAATGGGATAACATGCATGCCAAACGAAGATCATATGCCAAATTTACGACCATAGGAATTTCATGTTCCAACTTACCTAATCACGGCCCATAAGTCATTAGCGCTCCATCTCTTAGGGTTAGATTTTTGGATGTTTAGGGTTTTTAATTGTTTCTTCATGATACAAATGCCTATGAGCCTCGTTGTGACACATCTCAAGAAGGCACGTAGTCGTCACATCTCTTCTCAGGGATAAGTTACCACCATTCGGGCTAGTTCTCTTTCATTCTGCATATGCACAACTTCAACATTTCTATTTATGAATTGAAGTTTAGTTTCACTGTATCTCTATGTTTGATTTTAAATTTTTATTTCATTTCGTTCCCTTCTTAAATTTGGATTTGCGCTTTGATACCACTAATCTGAATTTAAGAAGGGAATAAAATGAAATTATGGATTTAAAATAAAAAACAGAGATACAGTGAAACTAAACTTCAGTTAATAAATATAATAGTTGAAACTGTTTACATAAAAAATGAAAGCAAACTGGCTTAAATGGTGGTAGCTTATCTCTAAAAATAAATGTGATTCCTACATAATTTCTTGAAATGTGTCACAATGAGGCTCAAATGCATTTTTATCGTGAATAAAAAATGATAACCCCTAAACATCTAAAGCCATAACCCTAGGAGATGAAGCACCAAAGGCTTATGGGCTCTTATGGGGTAAGTTGGAGCGTCAACTTACCAAGGTAGTAACTTTAGCATACAATCTATATTTGGTATGCACGATAGACTGTTAGAAAGGTCTATCTGAGGAGAACAACTTCTAACTATTTTTTATCAGATTGTTTCCCCAAAAAGGATTATTTAGGGCCTAAAAACATCTCCAAAGTTCAGGACCTGAAAACTGTCAAAATAGGAAAATTGTGTTGTGAGCCAGTGCAATAGGTGGCTGACCACCAATTTCCACCTAGGTTAGATAATGGACACCTTTCTTAGTGTGTGTCTTAGTGTAAAATCTATGGAGGAATAGGCATGGTGGTGCATTGTTGTAGTAGTAAACAAAACTAGAGGTTTCTTATTGGCTTGTGGTCTCCTTTCTCCAGGATCATGGGTCTTAACTGAGGTAAGACATATTCGATGGGTGTCTTTAAAAAATTTACTCAAGTTCCCTTCGTTCTTTGAGCTACATCTCATGACTTGAAGTAAATTGTATGAATTTGTTTTAGCCCATATATACAACATTATAACTCTATTCGTTGGGTATGTGTTATATTATTTATACAACTAGAACATGGCATTGGGTGTAGCAAGGGGGTCATAGGGGAGGTGGCAGCCACCTCAGGAAAAACAATTTAGGTGATTTTTGTGTCCATTTTTGTTAGTTTTTGGCACATGATTTTTGCTCAATTTTTTTATGGTGCATATTATTTTCCCTGTGGTTTTGTAGTTTTGATTAAAGAACTATGATTGTATTCTAATCCTGTGTAAATAGATTAATGGTTCATGGATTGTAATATTATGCACAATATATATATTGAAAATTCTTGTTGATTTTCTTATTTTTTATTTATAGGATAAAATATACGTGTTGGTGTGTTTGTTTTCCATTGCATCATTTTTTTTCATTAAGAATTTGTTTGTAGAAATTAATTTTACATGCTTAATACCTACACTAGTCTTGAGTGATGGTCACTCTAGATTAAATCTGTGTACTATCTAGTTAAAATTTATCTCTATTCCCTCCTCTACTTTTCTTTGTCATGGTTTTTTTTCTTCCAAATAAGTAGAGATAGACAAGGTAGAATTTAAACAAATTGTTCAATCTTTGTATAAGCAAGAAGAAATGACTAGTAGAGCCTTAATGAGCATAATTTCCAAGTTGATATAACTAGAACAAGAAAATGTGGCTCACAATTCAATGGTGATGAGCCTCTTTCATATGAAAATTAAAGGATTGAATTTCTAAAATAAGAATGCAACCATCTCCACACTTTGTTCCTTTCACAACATATGGATACTCTATCACTAACCTCCAACAAGTTAATCTCTAGGAAATTACAATACACAAGAATAAGAGAAGTCTAGAAAAAGGAAGAGTTGATGGAAATGGATGATTTGAACCTTTTCATTACAAGCCTTCAAGAACTCAAGGAAGTGAAAATATTTGATATTATGTTCTTTGGAATAAATATATTTTATGCCTTTTTATAAAATTATCATCTTAAATCCTTGATCAAGGTGTTGGCAGTCGATATGTTGGAAGAGGGGGGGGAGCCCATCAGTCTGTCACCTCCCATTGCATCTAAGAGAGGGGGTGGTGTGTCCAACCCACCTGATGCAATGCACATGTGAATATAATTTACCATCATTCATTCTTATGATAGTCAACACTTTGCTCGAATGATCTAGAATGAGAGACCTTTCTCTTTGTCTTTTATATTAAGTATGGGCTTCACCTATGTCACATGTGGTACAATTCCTTTGGGTGACTAACAGTGAGTGGATTGCATTCAATGGAGAAGACACAAAGTTGTGGCATATATGGTGGGAATCCTCTCTAGTTTAAGGAATTGTTTTTTTCCATGGCCATGAATTAACATACACTAGGATTTTAGGCATCTTTGTTTTAGGGATTTGGGTTCTTCATCTCATTCACTATTCCTTGAGAAATGGCAGGTGCAAAAGCAAGGGGTAAGGGAAGGACACATCACTTAGGTCATTAAAGACAACCATAGAGCTTGAAATTATAGGAGTGGGAGATAGTATCCACAAAATAGCTCTCACAACTATGTAGGTTCAGGGCTAGTGGCCTACTCAGCATTGGGTAGTCATCTATAAATCAAATTCCTTTGGTTTTTCCAATTACTTCTCTAGCTTTTCTTTTGTTTGGTGGGTGTTAGCATGTAATTTTATAATATCACCAGGGGCATGTTATGGATTGAATGTTTTTTACTCTCAGTGGTTGTTTGACCCTACTAGGAACCTATTATCTTCCCTTCCTCATCACTTTTTCTCCTTTGGAAGTCATCACAGACTTCTCTAGCTTGCCAAAGTTACCGAGGTTTTACTTTTTTTTTTGGTCTTCTCTTTTTTAATCCCTTGGGATTTTGGGTGTTATGTGCATGAAATCTCTCCTAGCCATTGTTTATTCAGTGTAGTATCCCCAACAATAATGTTTCTTCCACTAAGGATCTGGGGGAAAGGGTCCTCATGGATGGACGTGAGCCCAATACTAAGCTTGATCCTAGCATTCTGAAGTCATTTTCCACTATGCCCCCCCTCTTAAATTCAAGAATAAATCCACCATCTTGAATCCATGACCACCAGTGACTGAAAGGCTTACTCTGATTCAAAAATTCAAGCTGAGGTAGCACATTGGGTTCTTTACCTAAGACAAATTAGGGGAATATGGATCCAATATCTAAACTCCACCACCCTTCCTTGGTAGATGAATACACCCCTAGGCAGGGTCGTGAAGGAGAAACATGAAGATTTCAATGATGTAATATCTTCTCTCAATAAAATCAAGAGGGTTCATATTATCATCACCCATGTCTTCCTAGTTTGGATGCTCAGCTTAATCACCTTGAAATTCATTTATAATGTGAAATTAAACCTCCTACACTAGTTGGAACAAGTTCTCAACACCCAATCCAAGTTGCTTCATCTTAATCATGATGTTATGCTTCACCATTTGGAAGTTGTTTTCGAACTTTATATAGTGTAGTCTATGTTCATTGTCATAAATTTCTTAGTGTTCATTGTTATCATTTTGTACTATTTGAACTCTTGTAAATGGTAAAAAAATTTGGTTTCCCTTGAGGAAGATTGAGACCGAACATAACATGAACAATAATCTATTTGTTGGTGTATGAAGATATTTTTAGGCAAGATAATTTATTTTTATGAAATATATATATATATATATATATATATATATATATATATATATATATATATATATATATATATATATATATATATATATATATATATATATATGTATATATATATATATATGTATATGTATATGTATATGTATATGTATATGTACATGTACATATACATCTACATGTACATGTACATATAGATGTATATGTACATGTACATGTAGATATATATATATATATATATATGTGTGTGTGTGTGTGTGTGTGTGTGTGTGTGTGTGTGTGTGTGTGTGTGTGTGTGTGTGTGTGTGTGTGTGTGTGTGTGTGTGTGTGTGTATATATATAATAGAATTCATATCATAAGTCTATTCATTTTTCTCAGAAACAAACATTTTGTCTAAAAATTTATACAATCTTAGTTATTTTCTATGCACGGTATTTTAATACAATTTTTTCTTCTTTCACTAAGAGGCATTCCCCAACACGATCTGGTAACACAATTTTTAAAATAGTAACATTAAAAAATTAAGTACTTATTCCTTTTAGAGCATGTGAGCTCAACGATGACTCTTTTTAGAGTACTTCTGATGATTCTTTTTAGGGTATGTGAGCACATTTTAGAGTAGGTGAACATTGTGATGAATGATTATTTTTAGAATATATGAGCATTTAGTTTTTAGAGTATGTGAGCTTTATGATGTATCTTTTAGAGTAGGTGAGAATTGAGATGATTTGAGTAGTATCCACTCAAGGGCATGCCATCAAAATCAATCAATCTTTTCACTTAGTGATAGCTATATTTTTTCCTGTGGAGTTTGGAACGAGTAGTCTTTTACCAAAAACATCATTTTTAAAATAATAATAAAAGATAATAAGACATACATACATAAATATTAAGTTTTCACAACTATTCAATCAAAATAATGATTTTGTATTAAAATAAATATATAAATATTATATTAATTTTTTATAAATATAATTGGAATAATATCAAATGCAATGTTTTTAAAACAACGATAGTAAATATCAAATATCATACATCAACAAATGATATATCTCAGAACCTCTACTATATCTTAGTACCTCCAATAAGTTTAAATACTGGAACATAAACTAAAGATGTATCTATGTGCCTTTAAAATATTAGTTATAAATCAACAATGTTTCGAAATACCTTTGAAATACTAGACATTGCTTGATATAATTCAAGCAAGAATAATACAAGTAGAAAACATTAAAAGAGACGCAAAACATATGGTGATGAAAAATTGACAAACATTGTAGATTAGAATGCATATTCACTGAAAAACGTTGCATGTTTTTTTTAAACAAATAGCAGAAAATACATTGCAAAGTGTTCTTCAAACAGTGTCAGTAGATATCAACATCCCACTATGAAATACCATAATGTCTCTCAATACCTTTCAAATATAATTTATAAACCAACAATGTTTCCTCGTTCCTTTGAAATATTGGTCATTGATTGAAATAGTTAAACCATATTACAAGTATAAAACAATAAAAGAAGTACCAAATATGTCAAAATATATATATATATATATATATATATATATATATATATATATATATATATTCAATGAAGGTGTGTTCAATCATTAGCCAATGCACATAGCGCTTCTAGGGATGCAACATTTTGTGTAAAATTTAAATCTATTACCTGTTGGGTTCTTTGTAGAAATGTGCCATGTTGTCTAATCCATACCTCTCTCAGAGTCTTGGTACTTTTTTCTTGCAACATTCTAAGATAAACAAGCTCTCAAAATTTAAATTTACATGTATTTCATTCACTCATTATTGATAATAATTGTTACCCAATTTTTGTTTTTAAACAATACAGTTGCCCAAAATTGAAAGTTCAGTTCCTTACGCTATCATGTTAAGTGAAACAGGGGCTGCTCCTATTGAAGAAATTTCAATGGTGCGATTCATAAGGTATTTCAAAAAAATTGAGCAAATGGAAGAGGGTAGATGGCCTAAGGTTGTGTTTAATGACAGATTGTGCAAAAGAAAGAAGACTTGGATGCGACACAATAAAAAATGGTTTAGTAAATGGGGTAATTTCTTGAGCATGCGTCCTACAAACAGTAAAGAGATAAAAAAAAAATTGTTATGAATAAGTTCCACAAACATACTTGGGAGAAATAGCTAGCGAGAAAGAATAAGTACTACATTGAAGATTTTAACCCCACTCATAACCATCAGAAAAAGGTGTACATAGGGACCAATATTTCTTGGAGATCTGAAATTATTATTGCTCGATTAAGGACTAATTCTCATCAAATATGTTGTTAAACAGGGCACTGGAAAAGGCCAAAAGAAATGTGGGAGGAAAGAGTATGTCTTTTTTGCTCTTCCGGAAAAGTGGAAACAAAAAAACATTTCATTTTAGAATGTGAGGCCTTCAAAGACAGCAGGGAAAATTATGCAGGTATTCTGGCAGCTAGTTCTTGGGAACTCTATTCAGCGAAGAGTTTTTCAATAAGCTAGGAGCGGTTATTGTAAAATTTCACAGGAAAAGGGTCGAATACAAGAGCCAGATGGAGAAGCAATCTATCCCATAGGCTATTTTTAGCCTCGTGGACGTTAAAAATACTTTCTTTCTTTCTTTCTTAATAACGGGCCATTTATTATGATGGAAGATGATGTATGGGAGGGAGAGAAGTTAAAAAAATAATTATGAGTTGTCATGAAAACAGTACCGACATGGTATGGCATGGTCATTATTATATGTTGACAATCACAAGAGAATATACTTTGAAGGTTTACCATTTTGAATATTCCATAGGGTTTCAAAAGAATGATACATTTACAAAAATACATGTTTGTCCATATACAGTGTAGATAAGTTGACTACTTAATATTATAATTATTTTTTTTTTTTTATTTTTCATTTTTTTGTGATTCTCCAAGTTTGATATGTGGCTTGAGGAGTTGGGGCATCTAAGTCTTCAAAGTCACCCGGGGATCGCACCTATCATGGGCCATAGTAGCCCTTAGCTGACTAGATTTTTTAGCCTGTCGCCTCCCCCTAGCATAGGGCACAACCCCCCCACCCCCCCCCCCCCGCAAGAGGTTTTATCCTTGCCTTGGCGATGAAGTACATCCTCAACTAGTTGTGCTAGTGGGACTTTGACAATATTGATTATTATTTTTCTTTATAATATATTAATTCAATTTAATTGGAATGAAATTTTTTATGTATGATATTGATTAACAATAAATTTTACATCTTAGTTTAGGTATTATAAAAAAAATCATAATAAACTTAAATTTAATATAATTAATTATATAAACAGGGAGTGTTTTTTTAAATAAGTAAAAATAAATTGGAAATAAAAAATATTATTTATTCATAGAATTTATAAAAGAAGATTGAATAATCTATTTTAAAAGTAAAATGAAATTAAATATTTCAAAAATAAAATCCATGTATATAATTATTAATTGTAAATTAGATATAATTACACCAAAAATGTTCCTAAGATGAGATTGACCAGGTAGATCCATCCAATCAAAGAGGTTTATTTTCATCCTCCTTCATCTAATGTGTTTTTACCACATGTCAAAGGATAGAAATCAATTATATTTTGATTTTTTACATGGATGTGAGTTATAAACAAGTATCTGCAGATATTGCATCGTTGATTGGTGTCCAAAACAACTTTGTCAATTCCCAGATAAATGATGCAAATCCACTCTCCAATGGCCAATGATGTCATCTTCCATGATCCTCTTCGAGAAGAGGGACTCTCTAGGAGTTCTATATATGTACTAGGTACAAACTCAAACACCAACACACAAAACCCATAATTTATGAATCTCGTATTGTTCATATTTTACTGCTCTAAGAACCAAGATTAAGGTAAGGGAGTTGGAAGTGTCATTCCAAAGGGTATGCACATTAGGAAATTTCCCATGATCACATAGAAAAATAATTACGGCGGGTTGCAGACAAATAAATGATGGGAACAAAATCATATTCATAAAGGAAGCTTCTTAGGACATGGTACCACAATCTAAATTGAAATTCAAAAGGGACTTCCTAGGTCCCAAAGAAAAGGAAAAGACGGTGTTACCCACAATCTTAGTTATAAATAGGCCCAAAGTTCTAACTATCAAATGTTATTTCAATTTGAGGTGACTATCAGATCCTTATGTTAACCTTCTTTGGAAAATTATGTGTGTATAAGGATCGAATCCCTCAAGAAATTTTGTATATATTAATTGGTAATTGTAACCTCTGTATTCTCACTGGAAATTTTCCTTTAAATTCATGGAATTTTATGCTATCCTGCAAGATTCATTGGTGTCAGTATCATTTTTCCAATGATATATCTTTTATATGTGTGTGAACAAAGGATTGTTTTGGGTGATCCCTTGTTTAAGAACTTACATTTCTTGATGATTTTTGTATATTTGTGGGTACTTTTAAGTTCAATTGAGCATTAGGAATGTATGAGTTCTAATATTCTTGTTGCATCTGGAAGTGGCCAATTTGGATACTTGTTTTAAAATGGGCCCTATGAAATACTTGAATTAAGACGTTGATTTGAGGTTAGTATGCACCTAGATACAGTGTATGTTGAAAAATTTGCACAATAATGAGCTAAAGCTTCAATTTGAGGTCAACTTCCATTTGAGCACTCTGCATACTTCAAGTTGTTATTTGGATCATGGAAAATACAAAAAATAGGCCCTTGAATTTTCCCTTAGTCTGAAATTTGTACTATAGGGAAAAAGACTTTTAATTATTGTAAATGGAAGGCCTAGTTGGTGCATTAGTTCTCATCACTTTCTGTAGTGGTTTCTATTTATATCTCTCGTGTTCAAATATAATAGATTTTGGTCTTATTATAAACTCATTGTGATATATAATTAATCAAACAATGCTTTGAAAATTATTAGCAAAAAAAATTGAATCCATGTATTTACAAATATATAAATTTAGCTATGTATTATTATCAATAACAAATTTAGCTCCACTTAGAGAAACTATTAATTATGCTTTCATTGGATATTGTGGCAGTTCTTAAGCACATGCATTTAGTAATGGTGGGCTTCGTTCATGGCAAGATGATCTTCCAAATGCTCCATTCCTTTTGTTTACCTTTTCTCCTTTAGGGGCAATTGCTAGTTATTATTACACCTTTAAAGAATGTATGAATTATATCATTTAATAATTGATTTTGTATTATTTATATTTTGACTATAAATATTTACAGGAAAAACATGAAGTAAAATTTATTTTTATATCATTGTGAATTAAAGTATTGTTACAAACTAATAGCAAGTAACTTCGAAATAAGAATAAATAAAATAAAATAAAAACACACAGTCTAACTAATAAACGAAATGGTCATTTAACACTTACCCAAAAATTTATAGATATTTTTAAGAATCATAAGGTTAAGTTGTTTAATCTGCAAAGTTTGAGTGGCTTAGAGGTTTTCTTAGGGTGTTGAATCCATTTATGCATGATTTTGATGAAATCTCGTGTCTTGTGTACATTGATATGCACAATGCTTCTGATGAACATTTAACCCATCTTTAGGGACATAAATCAAACATCAAGCATATCAATGAACACAAAATATATTTTATGAAAATCTTTCATCAACTTCAAGTTAATGAATGTGAAAATATTCATGCTAAAATCCATATATGCATTTAAAAATGCATTTTAAACAATATAAAATCACAATATTGCTATAAACAGTATTGATATATCCCTACCAAAAAAAACCATTTCATCTATTAGTTAGATTGTTCCAAATAAAAAAGATCAAAATTAAAAAACAATAAATTGAAATTTAAAAAAAAAAAAAGGTAAAAAATCTATGAGTAATGGAAAAAAAGTTTTCAAAAGTTTTTTTTTTTTAATTGAAAGTATAAATGGTTTTCCACAATATTATATGTATTAATACATATAATATTAGGCATAGAGGATGTCTTAAAAATGCTTATTCTTGGCTAAGAGATGGTATTCCTTGTACATAACGAAACATGTTAATGGCCCCATGCCCAAAGGCATTTGGAAAGAGTGAAATCTCTGCCCCCCCTTACAGACCACCAAAAAATTATTCTAGGTAGCATGGTTTTCCTTGGAACACGGTGATGAGTCAACCTTCAATAGCAGTGTTGGATGTCTTCCTCACTGCTGGTTTGACAACTGAGTTATTAACTAAACTCTTAAAAAAAATAATAATAATATAAATATTAATATATTATATGCGTTTCCTTCAAATATATAATTACTAAATGCATAATATTGTTAACTAATATATGTAAACATATGGTACCATATGAATATATTTTGTCAAAATCTAATTCATAATTGACAATTATTTATATGAACTTGTTTTTTTTTAAATATTTTTTTTTTTTTTTAACCTAGATAGTCCAATCCTCTTTTGCAAGCTCTATGAGCAGTGCATTTTTTCTTATCTTAGTTAAGCATTGACAAATAATACTAATCATTTAAAGTTTGAGTATTCATTATATATTTTCTAACTTTTATGATAGGTGTTAACACTACCATGCAAAGCTTGGTATATATAATAATAATAATAATATAAATATAAATATATCATTGCATGGAGAGACACACTTTACATCCCATTATGAGATAGATGTATCACTATTTCTTTGCTTTGCAGCAAGAGGTATGATCTACAACCCAGTATAAAGGAGATGTATAATCCTTTCAATGCACAACTTGGAGTTGACACATGTTCTTTTTAAAATAAAATAAAAAATATTCACTAAGTAAAAATTAATAATATCAACCATAATAAAAACTAAATACAATTATGATTTTTTTTTTTAATTTGGCCAATGTGAGATGTATAATGGGATAAGTGTTTTGATGGTTATAATGGATGGATGTATATGGGAATTTACCAACCATTTAATGTATATAACTACTCTAGTTAATAGTTAAATTAAATTTTTCCAATTCTCATTCCAAAATAGACACGCCCTATCCCTGAAAATATACATATTTAGTTCATTTTAATTAAAGGCATTATAAAGATCCATAATCTCATTGTCATTCTACTTGTTATATTTCTTGATTTCCTTGAGATGAGCTTTACAACCCAGTATGGTGGAGATGTTCTAGTGTCTATAAATGTGAGCGTAAACATTTAAATGTTAGCTAAATAAAATTTAGGATAGGGAAGAAGTTGTAATATTCATAAATTATTGTAAATATTTAAATGCCAACTCAAAAAAAAAAAAAAATCAAAGATTATATACATACATATTAGGTTTAGAATTCCATATAACAATTATTTACATGATCTGGATTAATATAACAAATAAATATATGCTAGTGTAAATAAATATATTTACCTATATAAATAGTTTTAGTATGATATTAGGTTTAATATTAATATATTTTTATATTAATATTATTAAGTTTAATAACTTTGGATTAATATAATGTTAAGTTAATTTTTTAGGGTAGAGAGCTTAAATATAATATAATATTAATACAAAAAATTAATATTATAATATTGTATTATATTAGACATAGTATTATAATATTTTAATGTTAAATATAATATTATAATGTCTAAAAAAAATATAATATGTAATATAATAAATTTGTATACTATTATGTAATATTGAACATTATTAATCATATAGAATGAGGAAGTAAGGCTTTTAGAAAAGGAAAAACAAGTTGAATTTAGAAATCCATCAAAGTCTTAAAATCAAATAAAAAACAAGATACTAAAAATTGTTGAATTTTCACTAAATAAAATGGTCAAGGTCCTAACTCGAGTTTAGATTATTTGGCATTGTTTTTTTTCTTTTTTTACTTAGATATATGCATTGATTTCAGTGTATATTTTGGTTTCTAATATTAATTGATTAATTGCACTTGATGCATTGATTTCAATGTAAATGTTGATTTCTAATCATGTTTGATATTTATACTTGTAAGGTCCCACCTTACCTACCATCAATAATATAGAGAAGTAGAGGTCACTTTAATCACCAATACTTTCTATTTTTTGTAATATTAATAACTTAGTTATCATGTAATCATGTTCCTTCATCTATTTAAATATAATAATATCACATAAAAGTCAGGAATAACGTTCCCTTAAAAAAAATTCCAAAACACATTTCCTCACAAGTTCAAAAGAGGATTCCATGTTCTATTTTCATACTTTTACATGAGGTCTAAGCAAGGTTGGGAATAAATTCCACCATAATTCTATGTGCGAACATTAAGTTAGATCAATCTATCTAATTTCCTAGATTATGCTATAAGCTACACTTATTGACTCTTCATATCATAACCACAAAATTATCATGCTTCTATTGCAAAAATCACATATAAGTGTATGAGTATTAACCTACCTATAAAAAAATAATTGAGAGAAGAATATGCCTCTCTTCATCAGTAAATCTAATAAATATGATATGTTTATGAAATAAATCACAAAATATATTGACCCAACAACATTTGCAAACTCATCAATTAAAAATTTCTCAATCCCAATTATTAAGGCATTGCTTCAATCATGAAAATTGTATAATGAATGTTGCAGCAAGAGAAACTACTATTACCAATTCAAAAGCATATTATTCTTTTGAAAGTGCCAAATAAAACAATAGACTTACCATAATTGATCACACTAGTTGTTTGATACAACCATTAAAACATAATATTGCACCCCTAAATACATGCAACTTAGACAAAACTTATTATGCTCACTTGCACAAAATCCAACAAAATTAGTCACCTTAAAATTGTTTCCAACAACAACCCTTTTTTTTAATGAAATATTTAGATAATAAAAGTAGCAACTATCATGTTCTCTATTCACACTTAAATAGTTTATTCAATTCATTTTCACATTCAGAAAAACTTGATGACATAAGAAGCTACATCCATTAAATAATCTGTTCATAAATTTTCTAGTACATAAAAGCTACAGTAAGTAGGAAATTTACTCTAACAATTTATATGCAAAAAAATTACATCCATTGAAGTTTTGACAAGCAATTTGCACACATGCAATCTATAAGCTACATCCATTGTGGCCTTCTGACAAAAAAATTGAAAACATGCAATCTACAACCATTGAGGCCTTTTGACAAACACTTTTAAAACATGCAATATATAACCATTGAGGCCTTTTGACAAATAATTTGCAAGCATGCAAGCAATCTACAACCATTGAGGCATTTTGTCAAACACTTGGAAGCCATAATCTCTTAAGGAAATTTGACATGAATCTAAGATTCTCCCTCAATATATTTAGCTCATAAAATTTATAAATTAATTCTTAAAATCAAAAAATATTAAAACAAAGACTAAATCATCTTATTCTTTCACCCAAAACTTGACAACATGCGCACAGACTGGACAACGAAAATCTGCAAAATCGCCTAGATTTACAATTTGGGTTGGAAAAGATTTATTTTGGAATTAAGTTGGCGGTTATAGGTCCAAATGATATGGATAACCCTGGATGTTAAGTTGATTCACAACACAAATGCTCAGAGATGTGATTTCTTAAAACAACAACAACAAAAATTCCTACTACCTCATTTATTAATTTTTTCAAACACTCAGTGTGAAAACTTCAGCTACATCTATACATGGAGAAAGAAAACCCAAATTTATGCTGATATGATATTTTCATCAACTCATGAAAACTTTCTATGAACAAAAATTCATTATAAATTGAACTTGAAAAATTTAGCAACACATTACTTTTTTAATCCCTCCTACATGTACATGCTCAACAATAGCTACCATTTATTATTGGCTAGCTTAGAATTAACTCTGTAAATATCTCATAAACATTCATAAGTATCAGTTCCAATAAATTGAAATTTTTACAACACTTTAAACTATAATAGTTCAAATTTCAAGAATTCTTATGAACATACTTGGTTGTGTATTTATACAAGTCCAAAAGGATGGGAATATGCTCTAGCTCCAATGAGAGTATGCATATCCTTACTAATGCATTGTGACCATCTGATTTTCCACCCAACCATATCCAGGGATAAATTCTCCCCTTGGAACCCTCGAGCTATTAGAGCTCACAAACAATACCAAAATATAATACAATACCAAAATATAATAGTAGAGAGATATCTAAGGCAAGTTGAAGAAGATAAGTTTCACTTCCTCCCAATACCACTCATGGTCAAGTCCACCATGTAGAGCTACTTAGTAATTTATATTAGGAATTTCAAATTCATTTCGAAAGAAATTGACTACTCTCCAAATCTCTCCCTCTCATAATCTTTTCCAAATTTCTCCAACTCTTGGTATCACAATGCACCTCCTCCCAAGTCATAATACATGAGAAACCTATATAGGAGGAACAAAAAATTATTTTCATAAAAGAGGAGTAATATTCATGCCTTGTATTCCATTTAGAGGAGTGTAACTCATTCCATTAAGGAGAGGTATGCATGCCTTAGTTAAGGGGAGTGTAACATATGCATTAAAGGGAGTGTAAGAGTAATATGCCATTATTTGATGAGTACATAAAAGAGAGTGTAATGTATTTTTAAAAGAGAGAGAGAGAGAGAGAGAGAGAGAGTTACATAGAGCCATGAGAATCATCAAGGAGAGAGGTGTCAAGTGATTGAGAAGATATAATTCTCTTTTAATAATAATATAATAGTCTCATAAAAGATAATAATAATATTAATAATATTGAGGATTAAGTCGACATTAAACTACTAGGATTGATCAATGATAAGTTAAGTGATTTTCCTTCAAGTATACTTGATTAACCATTGATTGGAGGTGATTTACTATTTTTTGAAAGTCATTCTTGAGATGCTATACATGACTTTCTACTTTTAGACCAAAATTGTCAGGAACGAGATTTATTAAGGAAATTCATCTCTGAGTTTCCCATGAGTGGTATTTTTCTTCTAGAGAATAGGGATTCTACACCCCTATTGCATGCATATCTGTACCTTAGTAGATTAAGGACTCCACGCATTGATCTACTCTAAAGATCCAATATTCCACACCTTGATCCTTTTTTTAATATTTAGGACTCCGCACCTAATCCTTTTATTATATATCCAAGAATCTGCATCTTTATATTTCATGAATTAATGACTTCACGCCCTAATTTTCACGACTTCTCATCCACTCTGCTTTGAAACTCTACGCTTCACCTTAAGGTACTGGTTGTGAGCTCATACCCATCTGATGTTTTTTTAGTAAGTTCTTCTTCCAAGACCTACACACATCATAATCTCATAAATCAAAGGAATCAAATGAATTTCCTAATTAACTTATTCATATTTTACCAAGGATTGTGCATGACTACCACAGTCATTTTTGTTTTGGAGAAATGACTTCTGCAGTCATTTATAACTCGAGCATCCTTGTGGGCAATGACCAAGTCCCCTACCACAAAATGCTTAGTATGATATTAAGCACATATAATCATACAAATCGTGTATCATCCATAAATCATAATTAACCATATGTTCCACATAACCATGATCATCCATGGATCTATGTGTCTCAACCCTAGATCACCATCCATGTCATACACCTATGTCCAAATTAGGACACCAAACAAGAAAACATCGCTAATATTCTCTTAACAAAAATCAGTTCTTATACACACAACCATAGATCATAAGCACACAATAACTAGGTGACCCAAACTGGGACTATATCCTATAAACATGTACATAATTTTTTTCGTGAATAATATTATATCATTATATCAAAATCACCCTCTCTAAGTGTCATCAAAGCTATATAACCAATAAGAGACACTACAACACTAAATGCATTGATTTCAATGTACATGTTAATTTTTATCTAATGTAACTACATGAATGATATGAAGTGTTTTTAAAGTAATTAGATTAATAGTGTGCCTTGATTTTAGTATATGCACAAAGTCATTATTAACGACATGCATTGATTTCTATGTTACAATAAACATTAGCCTAGATCCATATTAAATAGATATGAACAGCAAATACCAAGTCAACAAAAAAAGGAACAAGAAATGACAAATAAGGATGCATTAATTTCAGTTACGATGTTAATTTGTGATCTAATGTAAATAGGTGTATGATGTCCATTTATTTAAAAGAATTAAATTAATAGTAACCAATGATTTTAGTTTATACACAAAGTAATTATCAATGTCAGGTATTTATTTATGTATTAAAGTAATCATCACCCTAGATCCATATTAAATAGAAGTGAACAACAAAGAGCCTATATCCATCTTAAACATCATCCTAGACCCATCTAAATAGAAATGAACAATAAAGATAAAATCGGCATAAAAAGGCATAAGAAACGGTAGCTACTGGGGAGTGTCAACAAAAAAGGGAGGCATAAATAATAAATCAAGGAAGGCAGTCACAACAAATGATAACCGAAAAATGAAAAGAACAAAAGAAGGAAAAAACAGAAAGACAAAAATCTTATCAAAGAGAATATCAAAGCGTTTATCAATAAAGAAAGGCATAACAAATGACCACTGGGTAGTTTCAAGAGTAAAGAATATAAGAAAATGCATAATGAAGAGGAAATCAATAGGAAAAAGGAAAAGGGAATGAAAATTGAAGAGTATCAATAATAGATGAAACAAAAATATGAATAACAAAAAGCATATCAACAAAGAAAACAATATTCAAAAAACTCAAACATTGTACAATATGCAAAAGAAAATCCTATGGAAAAATGTTTAAAATATATATGTTCCCAAGTTCAACCTATAACTCTTGTAGATATGACTATTGCACATTGAAAAATTCATGACAAAATTTATTGATTAACTCCAGTTCAAATATGTTAGTTGTGTGAGGAGTCATGTGCTGGAATTTAGGTGTTTAATATAAATACATTCCTAATGTGCATGGGATGTATAAGAGAAGGAACTCATCATATTAATAATAAACATATTTAACATATTTAAAATTATTAGAACAATCATATGTTAGACAAGTTTTGCGTAGTTGTGCATGAATGAAACCAACCTAGATCCATCATAACAAAAGATCCCTAACAATATTCAAAAAACTCAAACATCGTACAATATGCAAAAGAAAATCCTATGGAAAAATGTTTAAAATATATATGTTCCCGAGTTCAACCTATAACTCTTGTAGATATGACTATTTCACATTGAAAAATTCATGACAAAATTTATTGATTAACTCCAGTTCAAATATGTTAGTTGTGTGAGGAGTCATGTGCTGGAATTTAGGTGTTTAATATAAATACATTCCTAATGTGCATGGGATGTATAAGAGAAGGAACTCATCATATTAATAATAAACATATTTAACACATTTAAAATGATTAGAATAATCATATGTTAGAAAGTTTTGCGTAGTTGTGCATGAATGAAACCAACCTAGATCCATCGTAACAAAAGATCTATCAAGAGTTTTTAAAGATAAAATCCCTTGAGGTGAAAACCAGATCTGAACTTAAACATGAACATGATAGTATACATATGTAACCATAAATAAAGAGATGAAACATAAATAACACTTCATTTCATTAATATCAAAGAACTGAAATATGCTTACAAATAAAATGGAAAAGAACTAGCTCGGGTGATGGTAGTTTATCTATGAGAAGAGATGTTGTAGATACATGCCTCTTAAGGGAATTTTTATTGTTGAAAAATAGGAGAAAATCCTAAACAACCAAAACTATAACCACAAGAGATGGAACATCAAGAGCTTTTGGGCCCCGTTGGGGTTATTTTGGTAGCCATCTTTCTGGGGTTGTAACTTTGTCATATTATCTTCGTTTGGCACGTATGATACCTCGTTGGAAATTTCTCTCTTAATACTATAGGAGTTTCCATAAGTATTGTATAGGCCTACTATGGACCTCAAAAAAATGTCGTTTAAGGGGTAAAAACTGCTATGGAAATTCAGGACCCGAAAAACTGATAAAAATAGTAAATGTTGATATAAACTAAGAAACTTATGAAACTAACTACAATTCTAGGTGGAATAGGTGAGTGGCCACCAATATACACCTAGATCAGTCCTCCCTCCTTAAGAATAAATTGTCTCCATTTCATGCAAATACTCAATGAGGTGAGGAATTTTTTGTTGAACTTGGTCCCTTATGAACCACCTGCCCTGGTGAAGGAGTTGGCCTGCTTTAACAACTCAATATAGATAGATCCTTTTTTGGTGAGTGTTCTTGATCTGTGTGTCCATAATATGATCATTTGTGGCATGTTCCATGAAGTCTAAATTAACTCTGTTGGTGTGAGTTTTTCAGTAATGTCGTATATGTCGAGTAATTGTGGAAATTATTTTCTAAGGCAGTCCACATTGAACACTGGGTGCAGGCCAAGGAAATGTGCAATGTTGAGCTCAAAGGAATTTTCCCCTACATCCTTGGTGATGGTGTACGACCCATATCATAGTGGGTGAAGCTTGCGGTGGGGCCCAGTGTGGTGCTCCTTCTGCAAATGTATCCAAACTTTTCTATGCACCTAAAACTTTTGTGGCACATGATGATGATCATGTCACTGCTTGTACTTAGCATTGGATTTGTCCAATATGTCATGGGCCTGCTGATGGATGTGCTGAATGTGCTCAATGAAGTTATTAGCCATGTAAGCTTCGAAATGGACATGAGTTGAATCTAATTGAGTAGTTGCAAATGGTATGACCACATCAATAGGACATAGTAGCTGGAATCCCAACCCCACCTGAAAGGGGTTGTGGCCAATTGAGCTATGGAGAGCTCTGTTGTAGATGTCTTGGACATAGGGAGGCTTTCATCCTATGTGTGTGGATTTTGTACATGCGTAGAATGTGTATGATCATATTGTTTATGACCTCTATTTGACCATCAATTTTGGGGTGGAAAGTCGTGAGCTTAGTGATTTTCGCATCCAACATCGACTAGAGACTTGGCCAAAGTTTACTTAGGAAACTATTGTCCTAATCGGAGATAATGGACTGTGGGATCCCAATATATACCTAAACTTGTTCAAAGAAGAGCTTAGTAGTGCCTTATGTTGTGATACTCTTCTTGTAGGCTGCCAAAATGGACATCTTAGAGAATTTATTAATGACCACGAAAACACAGTCATTGCCATGCTTAGTAGAAGGAAGCCCCGACAAGTAATCCATCGAGATGGATTCCCAAGGTTGACTAGGAGTAGGCAGAGGAGTATGTAGGCCTGTATTCTTGATGGTCAGTTTTAAAATGGCACAGGAAATGAGGATCTGATGTACTTCCCAACATCTTGTTAGAGTTTTGGCTAATAAAAATGCATCTGTAGTACTTCCATTGTTTTCTCTACCCTGAAACGTTCAGAGACTTGATTCTAATGCACCTCCCAAATCATCTTGGAATTCTCTCTTGAAGGAACGTAGAGGTTTCCCATATGGCATAATAGTGCATCCTATAGGTGATAATTTTGAAATTTCTTGCGTTCTAAGAGCGTATGGTATGTTGAGTCGAATTTTGGATCACTCTTGTAAAGATTCGACCATCCCGAAGTCTCATGCCCACCAGAGTCAAACACAGTGGTCAAGGCCATAACCGGGGGTTGGTTGAGGCAATCTGCAACATTTTTGGTGTTTCCCTTTGTGTACTTAATATTCAAGTGGAATTTTTGCAAGTATGTGGACCAATTCTTATGGAGATCATTCTGCAACTTCCCTTGTATCTGTATAAACTGCAGGGGTTGGTAGTCTGTGTACATGACTGTTTCCTTCCCCATAATGTAATTATTCCATTTTTGGTAGGCATGCAAAATGGAATACATCTCCTTGTCATATGTGGGAAACTTTCATACTATTTTTTAAAGTGTCTCACTGCGATATGCAACTAGATGCCCCTGTTGAGTAAGAATTGCACCAATCTCATAGTCAAAGGCATTTCGCTCAATCTCAAATGGTTGTTGTGGGTCTAGTAACATGAGTACTGGTGCAGAGCATAGGTGATGCTTCAACTCAGAAAATTCCTTCTGTTGAGATTCAGACCAAAATAGTTTTTCTTTCACTCCTCCCTTAGTGAATTGACTCAAAGGCCAAGTGATATGAGAGAATCCAAAAATGAAACTATGGTAGAAGTTGGCAAGGCATAGAAAGATGCAGAGCACTATTAGAGTGGTTGGGGTTATCCGAACTCAAATGACATTTATCTTGGTTGGCTCCACATGCACACCTCGCTCATCAATGATGTACCCCAGATATTGAACCTAAGTCATACCAAAAGTGCATTTCTCCAAATTGGCACAAAACTTGTGTTGTCGTGGGGTTTGGAGGACCTTTCGAATATGGTGGAGGCGTTCTTCCCAACTCTGACTGAAGATCGGGATGCCATCCAAATACACCACCAAAAATAGTTGGTGAAGGGTCGCAAGATATCATCCATCACCCTCATGAAGGTTGCAGGGGAATTCATCAACTCGAAATGCATGACCATCCATTCAAAAAGGCCCTCCTTGGATTTGAAGGCAGTATTCTAGACATCAGAGGGTTTGGTTGGTACCTGGTGATAACTAGAATTCAAGTCAATCTTGTTGAAATATTTTCCCCCACTTGAGCTGGTCCAGAAGGTCATTGATCTGTGGGATTGGATACCTATTCTAGACAATGATCTTATTCAACCCTTGATAGTCAATACAGACTCTCCTGGTGTTGTCGTTCTTCTATACCAACATGATTGGGATCCCATAGGGTGATGAAATTTTACTAATGTTCCCTTTCTGCAAAAGCTCCTAAATCTGCCTCTTGATTTCATCGGTCTCCATAACAGAGCATCGATAGATCATTCCATTCGGTAGTGGCGCATCCAAATTCATATTGATGGAATGCTTGACCTGAAAGTGTAGAGGTACCCCTATGGGTGAGGTGAATATGTCCATGTACTCCTCCAAAACCTTGTCTATCTGCTACTGGAAAGCGAGGGAGCCTTGTATGGAGGTTCTGGCCAAAATATTCTTCTCTCCCTGAGGGATAATCACATGGGAAAAAATTCCCAGTCTGGGAAATTAGCTTACTGCACTACCTCGTAGTGATCAAAGAGATGGCAATAGGCAGTGCTACCTCTGGTATCATGTACCAATTATGGCCCAAAGTAATAATAGTATTGCAAGGAATAGACTCATACGTAGCATGTCACTTCCACAAGTATAGTTGGACTTATAATACATCAAAAACTTCAAGAGGAGCAACATCACACAATACCTCATCTGTGAAGGGCTTGATGTTGTGGGGAAGGTGGCAATTTTGGTTGACGTGGAGATCTTGTCCTTGGTGAATCCACCTGATGGTGTACAACTGTAGGTGTTTTGTTGCCAGTAGGCCCAACTGCTTCATGAGATATGTTGAAATGAGGTTTTTTTGGCTCCCACTATCAACAATGAATTGCAGTAGAGAACTCTTCACCCACATCTGGGAATGGAAGAGGTGCCCCCCTCCTCTGGATCTTCGAGCTCATCCTTGTGTATCTTGGTGGTTGAAATAGTGGCACTAGCCTCAACATCAATAATATGATTCCCTTTGTCATTCCCCTTATTAGATTCTCACTCAAAGTCAGAACATGCATATGATCTGGAAGCCTTCAGCTCAATCACCAGTGACTGCTTCGCTTCACACTCGCTTCTGTTGTGAGTGGGGCTGTAATGGAACTCACACCACTTTATCATGTCCTTGTTTGTTTTCATGGTGTTTTCTTTTTCTTGTGGCTTCATCAGGTTTTCCTTGTTCACCCCACCTTGGATTTGTCCTTTGTTGGGGGCACCTTTCCCTTCCTTCGGATTCACAAATCCAAATTCTCGCTTCTTCTATTCAAATTTCTACTAGATCTTCGCATTATATCGGTATGTTGCACCAAGTGAGAATATTTCAAGGAACTGCATTTCCTCCTGAAGGTATTTGTGCAAACAACAGTGGTAGTTGATCACCAAATGTTTCTATGAATATTCAATACCCAAATTTGTACGCAGGTTATGGAACATATTCGTCAGCTCATGCACATCTTGATCCCTTCGTCGCCACAATGTAGTACATTGTATCTACTTGTCCTCTAGCTACCCACTCGGTAATTGTGTCCCTTGATGGAATATCGGAAAGAATTCTAAGTGGGTGAGGCTAAAAACGGTTAGTTCTCTCTCTCGTCGTTCTATTCGCAGTAGGCTTCCCACCAGTTCTTGACATGGGCGGTGGCTTTGAGGAGTGTAAAATTAATCTTTTACCTATTGGAAAAATCATGAATTGAAAAATATCCTTCCAACATATTTAGTCATATATATATGTCATCTGAACCTATCTAGCCTTCAAATATAGAAATGTCAAAGTTGACTTGTACCTTGAAGGGAGTGGTGCCTCCAAATAGATTTCCAAACAAATATGTGTTTCCTGTGGGAATCTGTCGAAGGATCTAGGCAAAGTTTACAATCTCGCGTTCCTCTATTGCTCAAGGGCTTCTTCGAGCAATATTTTAAGGGATCTATTGCTCCCTCATGTTTCTTTTCTTCCGCCATGGGAGTTCATTGGATTTTGTGAGGATGGTATTGCAAAGGTTCAACCAGTTTGAGCCCTAACTCCTTATACCCTAACCTTATTGGGGACATGGAAAGAAAAACATAGAAAGGGTAGACCACTCTACTACCACTGATCCAAACTTAAAAAATAACATTAAATAAGACATATATAGCCATAAATACATATATGCAGCAGAAATAACACTTTGTTTCATTAATATCAAAGAATTGAAATATGCTCACTGATAAAATAGAAATAAACTAGCTCAGGTGATGCTAGCTTATCTCTGAGAAGAGATGTGGTGGCTACATGCCTATGAACTATGTTACAATGAGGCTAAAGGGCCTTTTTATTATTGAAAAATAACGTAAAACCCTAACCCTGGGAGATGTAACTTCAGGAGATTGTGGGCCTCGTTGGGGTTAGTTGGGAAACCAACTTCTCGAGGTCGTAACTTTTCCATTTTAACTCCGTTTGGCACACATGATACATCGTTGGAAATATCTCTCCAAGTACTACAGGATTTATCATAGGCCCTTGCCTAAGGACATGTTCCTACTGCAGACCTTAAAAAAACTTCATTTAAGGGGTCAAAACTGCTTCAGAAGTTCAGGACCAGAAAAAATACTAAAAATAGTAAATGCTACTATTAGGAAACTGATGAAACTGATTGGAGGTCTAGGTGGAATAGGTGGGTGGCCACAAATATCCACCTGGATCAAAACCTTTCCTTAATTTTTGAACTCGAAAAGAGGTTTTCACCTTGATAGATTTGATCCCTTTCGGCACTTGATAGATCTAGAGTTATAACATATCTAAGCTAGTTGATATGATAACCTAGTTGGCGGTGTTGTTGCTACATAGAATTAAATAATATTAAATTTGGAGTGATGTCGTCACTTAACATTAAATAACGTTATATTAAAAATAATTTTATATATTAAAAAAATAAAAAATAAAAAAAATTAAAATGAAAAACATACAACAAGCTAAATTAAAAATAGATTTAAATTTATTGTTTTGGATCATATTTTTTTTTTTGTAATCTTGGGAAGACCTTATTCATTATTCATTAGAAAGGGAATATTACATCCATGATCATAGAGTAAGGTGGTATCAATCTACCCAGATGAAAACCATATCTATTGGCCACCTTACCACATTATAAGCCAACCAAAATCTAAATAATTTAAGATTGTCTTGTAGAGATATATATGTTTTGAGTATCCTTAACTCGCCTAGTATCTAAATATCTAAGGAATAGTATAAAAATATGTAAATCATTCATTTATACAAAAAAAAATTTTGAAAAACACATTGGGCATGACATATTACTAATCATCAGAAGAGTCCACCAGATTTGGATCTTCCGTGCTCGATCCAGGTAATTTTGTTTAAGGGAGACACAAAATATGCCTTTTTATACGACCGAGGTGAGAATTATGTTATTGAATCGGTAATTGAATGAGATGGAATTATTTATGAATTTCTAGAAGAATGGTAGCAGTCTTGGTTATACCAACTGCGGGAGTAGACAGGGCTCTTGCCAATATATTTTTCATAAGCCAATATAGATATACGGTTTTTTATACTGAGAGGATCGGCCTCTGGTATGACAAGGGTTTTGAACCAACTCCATCCATTTATCACCATCCATGTTATCTTCAGCTGCTTGTTGATTCAATTTTTCTTCCCACGAAGATATGAGTTAGCGAATCTGAGGCTGATTTCCAGTTTGATAATCCTAACTTGCTCCATGAATAAGACTAAATATCAATCAACAGCCTTGACCATGAACGCATCATGGATGGGGCCGAATACTTCCACATCGAACCCTCGCACAACCACTCTGACCCCAATCCTCTCCTATCGGGGTGCCTATTACAAAGGAAGGTCGTGCCATACTATAAATTCATTAGCAATGAGAATGAATGGTGCCCTAAAATGGAAACCCTTCAACCTCGGCTCGGTGGAAGTTGCTAGCTTAAGGATTTAGTGCATGCACCAAGAGTTGAAACCTAAATGAGTATCACAGAATTAATCCACATAGATATAAGTATGAAGCCAATAAAACAAACATTCTCCACCAAATATGACATGGGTATACTAGTAAAGGTCAGAATCATCAACCTGTGGCTCCCAGAGCCTTTGAAGAAAAAGGCAGAGAATCCATTTGAACGATTACTCTCTCAGAGAATCTCTTCTCCTATAGATCAATAGGAGGAACAAGAAAATAGGAAATAGAACCCAATTACCCATGCATAAAGTGCTAGTGTGCAAATCCAAAATACATGCCCATTCAAGAGAGTAAAATACCATAATTAATAGAGAAAATTTGACCAAATTGAGACTATCCATCAGAAAAACCAGCAATTTCTTTCCCAGATTTCCAAAATGTAGTCTTTCTACTTTAAAAAATTGTCTCAAAGACCTATTTCCCATGAATTATCATGGATAGCTTAAGCGAAGGGATAATAAAGGGAGATTACACTAATATAACATACCCATAGTCATTGGCCACTAGATATTGGGAGAGATCTGCTGCACCCAGTAGATAGGCTTCAGGAGGAACCTTTGAGAGCACACCTGAGTATTCCACTAAACCTATAGCCAAAATAATTAAATTTCTTTCGACTCGAACCAAACTCATGGCATAAAGTCCCAGGCGGAAGTGATCATACCATTCTCTATGATGTCCATTAATTCGATGCATGTGTATATCCACCTTGCAAAGGTTGGCAAGTGTGTGAGGACTGATACAATGCCCATAAGTTTCATTTCTTCTCGATATGATAATCATGGCATGGATCCCTAGGAAGGATAGTTCTCCGCTCTCACTTGGATCAAGGAGGTTTTGAATTACAATTAGAAAAAAAAATATTATTAATTTTACCATGTGTAAATAATAATAGTAATAAAAATTTATTTAAAAATAAAATTAAAAATAATTTTTTGAATTAGTATAAAAAAAAAATCACCATATGTTGATAGAAATAGTAGCAAAGATTCATTTAAATAATAATAAAAAATATAAATTGGTTTTAGGGTTTAAAACAAAAGAGTTAGATTTAAAGTAAAATTAAATTTATGTTTTTATTTAAAACTATAAATAAAGACTATTAATTTTATCATATGTCAATATTAATGATAATTGACATAAAATTAAAGGTTAAATAAAAAAAAGTAATAAAACATAATTTTGACTGATTTAAAAAAATAAAGTAATAAAAATAATAAATCTATTCGTTGCAATTTGTTATATTGTAATTTTATTTTTGTCGATAAAAATTAAAAATTAAAAATATGCATATTATACTAAAATATAATTAAATAATAATGAGTCATATTCATAACCATGTTATTTAAAAACATACAATTAATAAATAATTAAAAGCTTAATAAATTTAGTTAATAAATATATAATTAAAAACAAGTATTGCAAGGCAGCTTAATCCCGACCACTCAAGTTGGAAATTATGGTATCAAAAAATTTGAAAATTAATATGTGAAGTATAAAAATTAATTGCTATTGATAAAACAAGGATTTGCATAAATTTTGGTGGCAAGTAAAAGCTTACTTCACATTTACAATTAATAACTAAGATGGTATGGTGCTCCACAACACCCATCTCTTGATGGCTAGGGCAACCCTAATCATTGTTAATTCATTTGTTCATAGGTGATGCCATCATGCTATTTATTTTTAGTCATCACAAATGATTTTTGCCTGCATTATTCCTAAGGTTGGAAGTTGTCGTCACCTGTTTTATCTTTTGAACCCTTGACTCTCTATTTGTGGATCGTCTGCCAACCTTCTCAAGGTCACTATGTGGGTTGGGGGTGCCTATCTAATTGTGTTTCATTGTGGGATCTAAGAAAGACTATCACACACTTAATTTTGGTGACTGGTATGGATTTTATTGTTATCATCGCCTTGTTCATGTGATTAATCCAAGATTATTATTTTCTCATCATTGTCTCATCCATGTTCAAGGATAATGAGAATAGCCTTTGAGGGTTTTCATGTAGGATTTCAAGAGTGTGTGACTTTAGTTGTAAGGAACCCTGCATACATAATGAGTGCCCCCACAAAATTTGTGAAGAAGGCAGAATTAATTCCTTATTTGGATCTGGGATCTTCTTCCCACATGAAAATTAATGTTATATCATTGAAAGAAAATGGGTTATTGGGGACTTTTATAGGCATGTGGCCAAGTTATGAATTCATTAGAAATTGGGCTTATCTGAATTGGGAAATCATGAACCCTCGTACGTTTTCTACTATGGAAATGGGTATTTTATTTTCCTCTTTGAAAACCAGGAATATAGACACCATATCTATAAATCGGCTCCCTATTTCATTGGTAACAAAGGTTTATTTCTCACTCCTTTTTATATGGATTTTAACCCCATTAAGAAAATATCCTTTGCTCCCGTTTGGATCATACTACCTTATCTCCCTCTTATTCACTAAATTCCTGGCATATTTAAGGAAATAGGCAATAAACTAGGTCGATTTATCACTAGTGTTAAGGCTTAGGGGGGAAATATTTCATATGCCATAATATGTGTCGAAATATACTTCTCAAAAGGACTCCTTGAGGCAATTGAGCTAAATGTGGATGGCTAGTCTTGTCTACAAGCTTTGGATTATGAACAAATTCCTTTTAAGTGTAATTTGTGTCATGAGTATGGACACTTTGTGAAATTTTTTCCAAAAGTCTCAGTCTCCTATAGTTATCCAAACCCACCAACTCCTCTTAAATAGGAGCAAGAAGAAAATAATTAATCATTCACTCCAGTAAAAAGGAAACACAAGAATCAAGGAAATAAGAAGCACTAGATCTATAAGGATGAATATCGACAGCATCCCCTCTCTAGCAATAGTTTTGAAGTCATGAATTCCCCTGAGGAAGAATATGAGAATCTTAATACCCAAAAGGATCCATCGGTGCCAAATCAATTCCCTCTTGATTCAAAAAATGAAAGTGTCCCAAGTTAGGAATCTTTAACAGTTCCTTCAGACTGAAAGTATAAGAATCTAGTAAGGGGAACGAGAATAAGTACCCTCCCTCCTCTTCCCCTTCCTACTTATAAGTGATTAAAAATCCGTGTTCTCCTCTGGTTATAAGAAGCAAGAAACCTCACAATAAAAATAAATCTAGTCCTAAGGACTCTCTTGCACCCTTTGAATCCAATGGTGGGTTTTCTACTAGTAATTATTAGAAATGTTTTTACATTTTCTTCTCTAAGAAGTTTGTTAGAATTTACTCCTGATCCCATGAAGAATTAGGAATAAATATCAAAAGGCTTAGTTTTGGAACTTTTCCCTCCTTGCTTCTATTAGGAGAGGTTTTTTTCTTAGTTTTTTTATAAAAGTGTCATTAGTTGAAGATAGTAAAATGGGCTCACCGGAAGAAGAACATATCATAACCCATTTCGCGAGTAACCGTTGTGACCAGGCATATACATGTTTACCTCTCCTTATTAAATATATTTTGGTGGGTACTAACCAATAATAAGTATACACATTTTTACTTTTACTCATATTCATTAAAGTGTTGAGGACCACATAAATAATGGTGGAAAGTAATTGATGGTAAATGTATTTACTTATATCTTATTCCTATCATTTTTTAATGCCAAGACTTACTTAAATGATAATGGGAAATAACTAATGGTAAATATGTTATTTACATGCGTATGAATTATTTTCAAATATTTTAATTTTGGGTGGTTTTCCTATGAAGATTAAAAATTAAAAATCATTTACACAAATATCTAAAAATCATTGCATGATTATTGCAAGTATATCTAGAACTTATGGAAGGATATATAAAAATAATGCCATGAATATTGAAACTATATCTAGAACTTATGGTAGGAAATATAAGGTGGTTATGCTCATGGAATCATATTTTTTAGGGGCTATAGTAAGACCTTTAAGTTATGGTCCAATTAAATGATTGAATTTTTTTTTTTAATAATACTGAAAAATAGATATATATTTTTCAAAGTAAAACACTATCATTTGCATCGATCAATACTAAACTAATAGTGGTCAGTGAGAAAATCAATCCTGTCGTGCAAGGGACTAAAATATTTCTATAAATATAGAGATGTGAATATATATAAAATATAATCAATAGCTATAAATTAATATTCAATTTACCATATGAATTAAAATAACGATTCATATTCATAATCATTATATTTCAAAACTTAATATCTAAATTCAATTAATAAACATATAAAAATTTATCACTTACATTAATAACTCAACTCATGTCACATTAAAAAAATTAAAAATTAAAAAATATTCCTAACCCATATATATGTAACTATATGCATTACTAGCATAGATTCATCTTAACTTGGGGTCTACCAAAACTGGAGAGGGATAAAATCTCTCAAGATGCAAATTTCTTTTGAGAGCAAAAATTCAAAAAAAGTTTGTGCTTCCATATATTTGATTCTTCTCAAGGCTTGGTAGATTTGAAATTAATATGGATCTATGCAAGTCCTCAATAATATTATTTACATTTGGATAAATTTCACATGTCTATACATATAAATATTCTTATTTTTTACTTTATTAAAACCTTGATAATATAGTTTTATGTATGTATGTGCAACATTTTACTTTGACATGGCTTATAATTATTTTAATTTTAATTTTTTTATGCCATATGCATAACATTGATGATATATATAGATAGATATATAGTTTTAAAAAAATTGTAAATATTGAAATTTATATTCTTATTAAATAAATTTAAATATGAAGTTATGATGGTTGTGAATATGAATCATTATTTTGTCAAAGGATAATAGATTGAGTGGAAGCTAACTGGTTTAATTCCCCCTCCACCGGGAATTTTTTAATTTCTTGAAATTGAGGTGAATAGTTGCAGCTAGTGTGATTTCATCCTAAGCCTTCCTCGATCTTGCCCATATTAGCCCTTCAACAAAAAGGGCAGGAATTTTTTAATTTCTTGAAATTGAGGTGAATAGTTGTGATTTCAGCATAGGCCTTCCTCGTTCTTGCCCATATTATCCCTTCAACAAAAAGGGCGGGAATTTTGTAATTTCTTGAAATTGAGGTGAATAGTTGCAGCTAGAGTGATTTCATCTTAGGTCTTGCCCAAATTTTCCCCCTGGGTCTTGCCCATATTAGCCCTTCAACCAAAAGGGCGGGAATTTTTTAATTTCTTGAAATTGAGGTAGCAGAAAATTTGTACAAATTGAACATTTTTATCCTTGAATATCTTAAAATTTATGTGAACAATGTCACTGATGTGATTTTTTCCTGGGTCTTGCCCATATTATCCCTTTAACTAAAAGGGCAGGAATTTTTTAATTTCTTGAAATTGAGGTGAAGAGTTTTAGCCGATGTGATTTCATCCTAAACCTTTCCAAAATTAGCCCCCTAGGTCTTGCCCATATTAGCCCTTCAACCAAAAGTGTGGACCAAGAGGGCGGGAATTTTTTAATTTCTTGAAATTGAGGTGAATAGTTGTAGCCAATGTGATATGATCCTAGGACTTGCCAAAATTATCCCTGCGACTGAAATGGTGGGAATTTTTTAATTTACTGGAAATGAGGTTAATAGTGGCATCAGGTCTGATTTGATCTTGGGTCTTGCCCATATTAGCCCTCGGAAGCTATATATATGATAATTCAATTTGTAACGATCATATTTGATAACATATAATTATTAAACATATATTATATATGTATGTATGTGGGTATGTTTATTAGTTATATGTTATCAAATATGATGGTTAAAATTCAATAATTATTATTTAAATTTTTTTTAAGGTGATATGCAAATTATGATTTTTTTGGGAAAAAAATATTTGTAATTTTATTAAGAAAAACAAAATACAATATAACAAATGGCATAGTATAACTAATAAATAAAATGGTTTTCTTGGTGAGAATTCGACAATATGATTTCTAGGGAGATTGTAATTTCTTGTTGCTTAAAATAGACTTTTAAATGCATCAATAGATACATCGCCTTAAAAATCCCTAACGAACTAGATATTTGAAAATTAAACAAATTAAACGCATAGTTTTAAAAATTCTATATTGGATTTTGAGCAAAATTGATGAGGGAGATTGTAATTTCTTGTTGTTTAAAATAGAATTTTTATGGATAAATGGATACAATGCCTTTAAAACCCCTAAGGAAATAGATATTTATTTTTTTCACCCTCAACGTAATCTTCATCGCCCACAACGACGCATAGCATGCAAATTCACATAACTCTGGCTCAATATCTGGAAGCTAAGACTACAATGGTGGATTCCATCCAATCAATACGACAAGCAGCAACAACTAGATATAATGAAATATCTTGCCATCTTCTTGAACTTTTCTAACATTCTCCAAGAATATCTTGCAAAGGTATTTAGCCCAATTATATTGAACCCCTTTGACGCATTGCGCAGCCAACGCAATAATTGGCGGTGGTACTTCCTTGGCACGTCACTTTGTCATCATCTTGCATGCTAGGCTCAATGTAGCAAATTTGACAGCAGGGTCGTTTATAGCGCTGACTACAAAGCCCCGGGTGATTCTGGTTACCCCATAATTATTTTTGGCATCAATTGTGACCTTCTTCTCCTTGAGTATGTTCAAAATCTTCTGGTGATCCTCATCCCAAAAAAAATTGGTATCCTTCTTCACCATCTTTTCCATTGGTGTGGTGATCTTTGCATAAGATTGAATAAACTTTTGATAATATCCAGTATGTCCTCAGATCAAGAGCAACTACTTCACTTTCTTCAGGGATCTATATTGATGATGACAACAATATTGGTTGGATCAACGATCAGTCCTTGTTGACAGAAAATATTTCCCAGCAAAATACCAAAGGGGACGGGGAATATACACTTCTTCAAGTTTATATTAATATGGTACTCTCGACAAGTTTCTACCATCAACCGCAGGTTGGAAACATGTTTCTTCAAGAGCAAAACAACAATCCAATCATCAAATTAAACCTCTAATAATTTGTGGATATAGTCTTTGAAAGTAGAGACAACTACGCGCAAAAATATGGTTGGCACATTCTTTAATTTGAATGGCATTACAGTATATTGAAATGAACCCCATTCTGTCTAAAATGTAGTCTTGCTCTTATCTTCAGGTGTGATCCTTTTCTGATGATATCTTGAAAATCCATCTGTAAATGAATAGGCCTCCTGCCCTCCTTCATTTTCCAACACCTCATCTAAGAATGGGGTCGAAAAAGGATCATGCACAAAAGCATCATTCAATTTGTGCAAGTCAACACAGATCCTTATTTCACTTTTTGTTTTCTTTTCATGGACCACCATGGGACTCACCCAATGTGATTCTTCTACTAGTTCAATAATTCCTAGAGCAACCATCTTTTCCAACTCTTCCTTATCCTTTTGCTTATACTTTGGGTTCAATATGTAAGTTTGTTGCTTCATAGGCCTAGCATCTGGTTTCAAAGTAATTTTCATCACACCAAGATCTCCAACAATCCATTTTAACTGAAAAAATTTAGTAGGGAACAACTCTTGATACTCAACAAGAAGTTCTGCAATCTTACCCACTATATCTCCATCCCAATAATCTCCTATCTCATAAAAATTAGGCTTCTCTTCTGTCCCCATATTAAATTTCCTGGTTTTAATAGGTTTAGTAACATATGGCAATGCAATCTCAAATCCAGCAACTGTGTACTGACCATCTGACTCAGGAATGTTAATATTTCTTGGATCTTCCTCGTTTTATTTAGCGGTCACATTTCGGCATTCAATTGCAGCCTCTAACTACGCAGTCCCTTCTAGTGAGGCCCACACCATTGATTCTTTTGTCATATCAAATATAACATCTCGAATCTCCTATAATGCCTTATCAACTCTCTAGAACCCACTTTCTAAGCTGAAATTCAAAGTGAAGTTTTCTTTCAGCGCGGTCCATTCAGCATTACCATGTCGCAAATCAGTCTCCAAGTACCAATTCATGCGTACTCTACCTAATGTATGGGTGAATATGTGAACCCATTATGGATGTAGTTCTTCTCCCCAAACAGAACTCCAATTAGCTAAATTAATGTGTGTATCCTCTATGCATGAGCATGTTCCTTTCATTCGAGTGATGGGGATACCAAATCACATCCATAGCATCTGATGAGAGTCCTTCCAAGTAGAAAAATTATCTTTGTGATTTCCCCACCAGTGAGATGGGGTTGAGCGCAGACCTAAATCGAGTGCGTAGAACTAATGTTCCTCTGGAACATCATCTTCCATTGCATCTAAAACCAAAATGACATCTCCTATACCATCATAATAGGGAAGTTCATGTACCTCAGAAGATATACAATGCAGATATATCGTAACCTAATTACAGTGCAGTGTGGTTACTTCCTATAAGAGGTTCTACCAGTTTTCCATTTCTTCATTTAATTCTAACAAGTGCGAACTATCCTTCTCCCAACTAAGATGGCCATATTCTGTGGGATTGATCCAATCCTCATCCCTCATAGTCAATTTGTACACATTAACGACATCATCTTTGGCATACTCATTGCACATCGGCTTTGTGTATCTTTCTCCTTCTGTGGGATCTAGAGGGACCACAACCCTTGTCCCAGTGCTTTCAAATACCATGCTCCTGCACTTGAGGTTAATAAGAGCATCCATATTAAAGGCCCAGTCTAAGCCTATCATCATAGGATATGAGTTTGTATCATCAACAATCTCAATGACCTCAAAATCAGAAAACACCTTGACTCCTTCAATGTCAACTACTACCCTAGTGAGTCTTACCGTGGGGATAGTCTTCGGATGGTTAGCCATGCGTAGTTTAACTATGGACCATTTGATCTTAGGTTCTCCCATTTTTGTTCATGTCTACTTAGGTAGTACATTTGCATCAGATCTCATATCCAGAATGACTTGATCCCTCTCAATGTCTCCTATTTGAGAATTCAAGAGCATTTCGCATCCATTCCTTCTCTTATTTTTGTAGCTTTTGTTTACAACCTTTTGTTCCTTCTGAAGTTGTACCTTTAGGGGTTTTTCCTTCTCAACGCAGTTATCAATTAATGTTTGCAGATTTTCAATAGCCTTCTTATTGTGTAGAAGATTAATACTAGCCTGCAGGAACATTTTTAGCTCAGTTGGATAGGTCTCCTCTGTAATATCAATAGGTTTAATCACTAATTTTGATTTTGATACACCAGGGTTCATAAAATCATTATTTACTTCATTAAAAGTATCCTTTTCCTTCTGCAAGTTAGATCCTTCCTTCTTCTCAGGGGCCTTTTGAACCCATACATTTGTAGTTGGTTTCTTACCTTTAGCTTTGTTTTCACCAACTGTTACACCACTTCTGGTCACAATATTAAAACTAGGCTCTTCATCGGGTGGCTCTGCCCTCATCATCTAAACGTCTCATGTAGGTTTCGCGGTCTTCTTCTCTTGCATCTTCACAAATAGCACAAGGCAATCTTCAATTACATGGTCAAACTACTAGAAATATCTACAGGTTTTTTGTGTTTGGTTTGTGAATTCGCACATAAAGTGGCCGACTTCTCCAAATTTATAACAGATTATCTAGCCTCTTCCTTGACCGGATCCTCCTCCTCTTCCACGCCCTTGGCTCGGAAATTCCCTACGCCCAAAGGGTGATGCAGGTGAATATGGACCCTTATTTTTTGACTACATCATGTAGGTTGTAGCTTGGTCAATCATTACGTCAAAACAGTGACAGTGCTTCTCATCATGGCCTATAGATTGAAAAAAGTTGCAATGGAGTTGCTTCTCAGTTGGAATATATTTATGCAATGAGGGACAGTAGTCTGTAGGGTGTTTTCTGGCTACTTGACATATTGCGCACAATATTGGATGGTTTACACCTCCTAGTTCTCCAACCCCTGGATTAGGTTTGATCAAACTCGGTCCTCCAACTGCCATATATTCACCAAATATGGGGCATTTATCCTTGTAGTGTCTTTCACATTTGCAGCACACGCACAATATCTCTATGCATGCATCCTTTCCATTCTCCTTCTGCAAGATTTGAAATGCTAAGTGTAGGGTATCTGGTTGACTCTGAATCTTTAAAACCCTAGCCTTCACATTCTAGACCAAAGAAGCCTCCATCTTCATTTTGATTCAAAATCTTCATCCTAAGACGTGATCTTCTCTTGAGAAAAAGGCAGGCATAGATGCAGTAATAACATTGCAATGAACCATTCATTATGTTGATCATCACTAATAATGAATCCTCCCTCTCTAATGATGTGTTCTAACTGTTGATTCACTTCCCATATGGTCTCATTGACTTCTTTATTAATATATTTTAATTGGGTAACACATTCAGCATATTACTTTGGCTTCAAGAATTGTTCCTTCAATGTATCTTTGAGATTATCTATCATTCCATTAGGTTTATTTGCAACATACCTCATATACCAGTCCAATGTGCATTCTTGAAATGAGGTAGCGAGTTGCGCCTTCTTAACATCATCATCATTAATCTATTTTTCCTTCCACATAGCCTCTGTGATGAACCACAATTGTTCATTGTCTTCATTTCCGACACCCTTAAAATTTTGCATCTTAATAGAGTTAGCCATAACGAATACTAGTGGTAGAGGTGGGCATGGATGTGGAGTGGGATGGAGTGGAGTGTGAGGCGGATTTGGGAGTGGGGTGGATGGGATATGAATTTTATTTGCAGCCCTTACTTTAGACTACAAAAATTCACCAAAGCTACTTGTTTCATACTCTTCATCACTGATAGATTTCCCTTTGAGGGGACTATACAAAAAATCTCCATCTGGGTCTGTATTGTAAATTTTCCCACTGCATGTAGAGCTAGGTTGACCTCTTCTGAACATTCATCGTCAAAATGGTTGCACAGAGTACCCTTTTCACATAAGACAATTTTAACCCACAACTTTAAAGAATGCAAGAACTTACCTCGAGGACCTTTGAAAAACCTTCGTTCAACTTTAGAATATGACACAAAGGTGTAAATAGAAAATTCAATGAAAAATCCACCCAGGATGATGTCGATCTAGTAATCTACTGCATAGTTTACCTTATTGCTAGGTTTTTCAAATTGTTGAATTAACTCAGGATTCCACTTGGTGACCATGTCATCCTTCGCGCAGGTCTGAAACCTAGCAAGTTGAGATAACCACTCGTGTAGCTCTGTTGCAAAGGACGTTAATAAAATTATGTAATGCTCAGTATAAATAAATATTTTTACCCACTCTTTGGCAGATAATCTCGGATTCCAGTTCTATTGGATTGCAGATTCACACAAATTTATATCCAACCAATCTTGTAATTCAAGCTTAGTTAGATGCCGCAACATCAAATCTCCCTCAAACAGATCCTGGTCCCGACAACAGAACCATTAGTTGGCTTAAGGGGTCCTGACCTAGGTTCATAGTGTTCTACACAACCAAAAAAACCCTCCAACTACTAGCCCTTTTGACAATGATCTGCTTGCGCAGACCAAATTCCTGCCCAAAGCAGTATGGGGGGTGTTGGAACCACATTTCTGGACCCTAAGGGAGAACTATGTTGTGGATCTAACCCTTCTGATCTGATCTAACTATTATTTTTATGCACAAGTGCCTTTAGCCCGATCAGATCTACCTTTAGTAAAACCCTTAACATAGAAACAAATATAGACCTTTAAAAATTATATAATCAATTTAGATAGATACCCGTCAATAATGTAAATTGCATCAAATCTCGAAGCAAATCAATACATTAACATTAATCATGCAAGTAAAACAGTACTTTCGGCAGAACTTCTCTTTATTAGTATATCTTCAATGCTTACAATTCAATATCTTATGCACACAACTGCATAATCCTCGCACACAACCCATGACTTACGTCTCCATGTACACAACCGCAAGAGCCTATCTCTACTCAGACTTATCCCAAAATATTTCCCAAAATCACATCAAGAATACATAATCAGCTATCAAGTTATGATGATCTCTTAAAATTAAATCAACATACCTATTTATATAATTCAAATGCGTAAAAACTATGGGCTCAAATCCTGATTTGAGCCCCATATTTTACCCTTTAACCCGTTAAAAAAATATGGAGCTTTGACCCACCCCAAAGTCCCTTGACCTACAAGTTACACTTTAACAAAATTGACAAAATTGACTCGACTTTGAACCTAGGGGACCCTATCCCAACAATGCTCAATGTAAACTTCTTCCTCCATATCTCCATTGAGAAATGCAGACTTCACATCCATTTGATACACTTTAATGTTTTTGTGACTAGAAAAGGAAATAAAAAATTTTATCGCTTCTAGTCTAGCCATTGGTGCAAATGTTTCCTCGAAATCTATCCCCTCTATCTAGGCATACCCTTTGCAGACCAAAAGAGACTTGGTTTTTATTACTTGACCATTTTCATTCAGCTTGTTTTTGAAAACCCATTTGGTCCCAATGAATTTTTTCTCTTTAGGTCTTGGAACCAGCTCCCAAGTGTCATTCTTTTTTATTTGGTCAAGTTCTTCATTCATTTCTTTCACCCATAACTTGTCTTCACATGCTTTATTTAGATTCTTGGGTTCAATCTGTGATAGCGGAGCTAGATTTTTGCAGCTTGGACTAACAATAAGTTTCCTCTTGGTTGTAAAACCATGTCTTTGGTCTCCCAATATTTGACTCTCAGGATGCTCTTTTTTTACATACATGGAAGGTGTCTTTGGCTTTGAATTTTTTCTTGACTCCTTGCGTTCACAATATGATATTATTTCCTCTTAATCCAAAAGCCCGATCTCTAGATTTACTTCATCCTCAAAATTTATCTCTTCTTTAGAGGATTCATGTTGTGCACATATCTCATCTACTATTACATCGATGAAATCCTCAATCTTCTTTGTCCACTTGTTGTAACAGTTCAATCCCTTGCTTTGAATGGAGTAC
Source organism: Pinus albicaulis (assembly GCA_034641835.2). NCBI lineage: Eukaryota > Viridiplantae > Streptophyta > Pinopsida > Pinales > Pinaceae > Pinus > Pinus albicaulis. Next base: position 320,619,757 of record CM076582.1, read on the forward strand.
CCAAGTAATATTCCTTCATCAGAATGAGAGTCAAACCTTCTAGGATCCTTATCATTCATTTTGATAAAACACTTGATCCTAAACACTTTGAGTTGTTTCACTGATGTAGGTCTCACTTTCCATAACTCATAGGGAGTTTTATTGCTTTTGGGCCGGAGATGAGTTATGTTAGAAAAATATGTTGTTGCCCATGTTTCTTATTCCCATAATATGTGGGATACATCAACTTCATCTAACATGGCTCTGGCCATTTCCTAGATATTTATGTTCTTCCTTTCCACTACTCCATTTTTTTGTGGAGTTCTAGCCACTGAATATTATCTTTTGATGTCATTCTCTTCACAAAATTATTCAAAATTTTTTGAGGTGTATTTTCCTCCTTTATCTGACCTTAAGAACTTGATATTTAGATATTTCTCATTTTCAACTTCAGCTTTTAATTTTTTTTTTAATTTTAAATGCTTCTAATTTTTCTTTTAAGAGTACGATCTTGGTGGCCCTGGTAAAATGATCTGTGTTCCTTCAATGACCGGAATTATCAAAATATTTTACTTTTGTGATGTTAATAGAATTTAAATTAAAAGAGAATAAAATAACCATATGTTCATGATTTAAAAAGAGGAAACATAATTACGATCAAAAAATCAAGAACAAGACACATTTGATAATGTATTTCACCAAGTGTAGGTTACATCTTTGTGCCTCGTGTCAAGAGAGTGGCGGTCACTTCATTAATTGCTGATAATGATGATGATGTACATGGAATGTTCTTTGTCATAATAAGGACATATACCATCAAACAAGAGTGGCTTGTCTCTCCACGAGACTTTCTCCCTACATGAACTCTCACTCAAAATGGGCTTTCCTATAGCATGACAAGCTAACACAATCTCACAATAATGTGGCAACAAGCTTCCCTCAACATAGTGTTAAACGGGTATCTCAAGAATAATAAATAATATCAAAAATAACCAAAGTAAACATAACATGAATGCATAATGTACCTCCACTTCTGAAGATGGCCAAAAAATGATAGGCTCAACTACTAAAACTGACTGCACCACTGAATTCCTGCCGAGGAGTAGTGTAAAATTAACTACCAACTCGTTCAATTATGACACTGTCAAATTCTGGGCCTTCGGGAATCTTTTAGATTCTCCATAGTTCCTCAAACATTCCTTGTTGTTGGGTGCCTATAATTATGATGCTCAAATAGAAAATCTGACCTCACCATTGCACTCCTTGCAAAATTCTGTGAAAATGACTATAAACTTGATAGCATTTTTACACTGCAAAAAATTTACCTCGCGGGAAAATTCCCCAGTTCAGGTTTTTTCTCCTGCATCTGTCAAGATTCTGGCTATTGGAACTGCATCATGGTTTCGCACCCATTAGCCTTCTCCTGGTTCACCCTCCGCCGATTGCTCCCCGTTCCCTAGGAAAATGAATAAAGTGAGGGTTTAAAATGATGTGGGTGGCAGACTTTACAAAGTCGCCACCATTGGAATATTAGTTAAGGGTGGAGACGATGATGCACGAGGTCAGGGTTAATAACCCCACCGACCCCCAACATGATTTTTTTTTAAATAAAAACCATTAAAAATGGCATGCGGTTAAACTTGACCATTGGTTTTTTTTTATGTTTTTTTGGCGGTAATTGTAATTTGGAGGTGGTTGCAACGTATGTTGTAGATTTTTTGTTGATATTTCATGGTTTTTATAATATTTTTATTGTTGTATGGGATCACAATCGGTGGGTTAGCCCATCGGTCGGTGCGGTTTTGACACTGGTCGGCCCCTATGTATATGGTGCTACTGTGATGGCCTTCGGGCTGTTGAAGTTCAGGGTTGGGTCGAGTCCACTAGGGTGGCCTTCCCACCCATATATATATATATATATATATATATATATATATATATATATATATATATATATATATATATATATATAACATGTCGATTGGACCGTAACTGGGGGTGGCAGCCTGCCACCCCGTAATTTGTATTTTTCTTTTTATTTTTATATAAAAAACCTCCCATTTTTTTATTTTGTTGAAATTAAGGGTTATTAGATAAATTAACCATTCGATAATTTCATCTGTTCCATGGTCGAGTTCCTAACGCCAAGTCTCGGTCGATTTTTAGGACTATCAATCCATGCCCACATTCCCACTTTGACCATAAATTTTACCAGCCCTATATCCTTCATACGAACTCATATTAGAGTGTCGTTTGCACTGTTGGAATAAGGGCAATGAGCACTTCGATCTAGTTTTTTTTTTAGAGAAATCTAACCACCTTTCATTTTGAGCTATTATAAACCCTTTTTGACCTTTGAGTGTGTCTAGAGCCACCTAGATCATTCTTCCCCACTGACGATATTTTTTTCCTCCAAAATCATGAACATAATCTGTAATTTTTGTGTACATTTTATGCACCACAAGTGTCCTGACAGGTCACCCTTCCTTCACCTTCACCTTTGTTCTTCAGAGCCATAAGCGATGGGTCGACACCTGCATCCTCTAAAAACATGTAGTACAATATTTTTCAAATCAAATGACCAACTATGAACCAAGCATCCAATACTTTCCACACGTTTATAACATATACTATGTGGTCAATTTTATATCGAAATGGAAATCAATACCAAAGTTATCAAAAAGAGGGCAAAACATCATTGTTTCTTAACAAGTGATAGAAAAAACATCATCACTTTTGCAGTTATGTTGCAACGCATGATATACAAAAATACAGCCATAAAAAGCTACAAATTCTAGAAAAAACCATCTTTTACTTAATAAATAATACCGCCATGAATGTGGTCGATTCGTTTGTTGAACAACTTTTTCAACTAGTTTCTACACTATCGCTTTGTCCTTAAGACATTACTCTGGATTGAGCCTCCAACATGTAGCCCTTTGAATACCACCTCTATCGTAATGACTGCAATAAGTTTTCTTCCTCTAAACCTACTTAACATGTTTATTTTCCTAATATGGAGAAGGCCTTTCATGCCTCATCCTCTTTCGTGCTTCCATTCTCTTCCAACACTCAACAATTACATGGTTATGTAAACAACAAAAAATACATGTTTTTTGATGCCATGATTTATGTTCATCATTAACATCCTGATTGTAATAAAAATGAACTTTAGAATACTAATACTTGTTATAAATTTCTTGGTTGTCTCCTGGTGAAATAACGATGATGAGAGCTTGCCTCAACTCTTCCTCTATAATGTGCATTTCCATGGGATGATAGTGAAGTATTCCAATCATTTTCTTTCCTCGACAGTTTCAACAATGTCTTGGAATCTTTTGAGACATGTGATAATTATCCTTCAGTGTCCCCCAACCATGTGAATCGAGGTATTTGCATGACGTCCTATGGCTGATTCATGCCTTGGAAATTAACATCAAGTCCTCCTCCTTTGTACCCCATCTTGGTAAGGAGTCTCATGCTAGTTCCTATAACGGGTACCTCCACATTTCCAATAGAAATAACATCATTTGAAGATTAAACTGAAGAATGATCAAAATTGTTTACCTCAATTTTAGATTTTGAAATAGGTGTTGAGGGCTTGTATAAGCCTTCATTGCGCTTTTCTAAGCTTTATTTTCACTTTAACTCCTCTAAGGCATCTTTTGTGGGTTGTAGCTGAAGCTACAGTGTCTACTTCTCCTATTTCATTTCTTGTAGAAGCTTCCTTAATTCAACATCCTCTGCTTAAAGGCTCTGATTTTTTCACTTCAATTATTCCAAGGCATTCTCTCGCGGCTTGCAATAGAATTTGAAATCTCTGCTTCTCCTCTTTCTCTTCTCATTTAATCCTCTTCAATTCATAATTCTCTGATTTAAGATCTTCTCATTCGAATGATGAGAAGGCGACAAAGGCGATGAATGTTCACTGGAAGGTGTGGATGGAGCATCATTCTATGATGCTTCTTTCTCCTTCTCATAAGCTTCATACATTATGTCCACCATGTGTTCCATCCTGAGGATATCCTCATACATATATTTTCCATCCTCCATTGTTTCACATCAATTGTTCACACTCACAATTCACATCAACGAGAAGACCACTCTGATACCAAACTTGATCTGGGTTCCTTTAGTGACCAGAATTAACCAAGATATTTTAATTATGTGATGTTAACATAATTGCATTTAAAATATCATAAAAGAACCATATGTGCATGCTTAAACAAGATGAAACATGGTGATGATCGTAAAATCAAGAATAAGACACATTTGATAATAGAGTTCACCCAGTGTGGGTTACCTCTTCGAGTCTAGTGTCAAGAGCGTGGTGACCGCTTCATTAATTGGTTTTAATGATGATGATATACATGGAATTTTCTTTGTCATAATAAGGGCATATACCCTAAAACAATATTGGCTTGCCTCTCAATAAGATGTTATCCCTATAGGAACTCTCACTCAAAATGGACTTTCCTTCAGCATGACAAGCTAACACAATCTCACAATAATGTGGCAACAAGCTTCCCTCAACATAGTGTTAGAAATGGATCTCAAGAATAATATATCATCTCAACAATAGTAAAAGGAAACATAACATCACTACATCATATACCTCCACTTATGAATATAGCCAAAAAATGAAAGGTGCAGCTGCTATAACTGACTGCACCACTGAATTCCTAGTGACAAGTAGTGTAAAATCGACTACCAACTTGTCTATTTATGACACCATCAAGTTTTGGGCCTTCAGGGATATTTTATATTCTCCATGATTCCTCAAATATTCTTCATTGTTGGGCGCCTACATTTTTTCTACTCAAATGGAAAATCTAACCTCACCATCGTACTCCCTGCAAAATTTTGAGAAAAATGACTATAAACTTGATAACATTTCGACACTGCAAACATTTGCCTCTTTGGAAAATTCTCCAAGTTCAAAGTTCTACTCCTAAATCTGGGCAAGGTTCATGTTTATGCACCCATTGTCTTGCTCCTGGTTTTGGAGATCACAGTTGTGCCACATTGTTTCGCCCTTCGTCACTCGCTCTCCGTTCCGTAGGTGAATGAATAAAGTGAGGGTAATCATGTGGGTGGAAAAATTTATAAATCCACCACCATTTGAGGATTGGTTAAGGATGGATGCCATGAGGTGGGAAGTTAGGGGTTCTAACCCCATCGACCCCCACCATGGTGTTTTTTTTTAACAAAAACTATTAGAAATGGCATGCAATTAAACTTAACTGTTGTTTTTTTTTTACGTTTTGTATTCGGTAATTGTAATTGGGAGGAAGTTACAACATATGATATGTCTTTTTTTTATTGTTGGCGGTTGTTGTAATATGGTTACTAGTGGATGGGTCTATTTCTAGTGAGTTGGCCCATTGGGCAGTGCGAGTTCGACACCCGTCAACCCCGACATATATGGTGCCACCGTGATGGCCTTCAAGCTATTGGAGTTCAAGGTTGGGTCAAGTCCACTAGGATGGCCCGCCCAACCATATATATATATATATATATATATATATATATATATATATATATATATATATATATATATATATATATATATATACACACACACACACACACACACACACACACACACACACACACACACATATATATATATGTGTATATATATGTGTGTGTGTGTGTGTGTGTGTGTGTATAACATGTCGATTGGACCATGATTGTGGTCGGCAGGTTTGACCACCTGCCACCTCGACTATATATCATGAAATTATTTGGTGAGTTTGGCGACCTACCACCCTAGAATTTTTATTTTTATATAAAAAAACACCCATTTTTTAAAATTTGTCGAAATTAAGGTTTATTAGAAAAATTAACCATTCGAAAATTTCACCTGTTTGATGGTCAGGTTTTAAACGTCGGGTCTCAGTCAATTTGTGGGACCATTAATCCTAGCCCACATGCCCACTTTGACCAAAACATAAAGTGGGCATGTGGGCTAGGATTAATGGTCCCACAAATTGACTGAGACCCGACGTTTAAGACGACAAAGCAGTGAAAGTACCGGAGATTAACCTAATAAAACCTTAATTCGACAAATTTTTTAAAAATGGTGGTTTTATATAAAAATAAAAATTTGGTAGGTGACACACTCATAATTTCATGATATATAGTCGAGGTGGTAGGTGGTCAAACCTACGAGCCCACAATCATCGACATGTTATACACACACACACACACACACACACACACACACACACACACACACACATATATGTATGTATGTATTTATATGTGTGTGTGTGTGTGTGTGTGTGTGTGTGTGTGTATAACATGTCGATTGGACCATGATTGTGGTCGGTAGGTTTGACCACCTGCCACCTCGACTATATATCATGAAATTATTTGGTGAGTGTGGCGACCTACCACCCTAGAATTTTTATTTTTATATAAAAAACCACCCATTTTTAAAAATTTGTCGAAATTAAGGTTTATTAGAAAAATTAACCATTCGAAAATTTCACCTGTTTGATGGTCAGGTTTTAAACGTCGGGTCTCAGTCAATTTGTGGGACCATTAATCCTAGCCCACATGCCCACTTTGACCAAAACATTTACCATCCCTATATCCTTCATAAGAACTTGGATTGGAATGTCTTTCATACCATTGGAATCAGGACGATAAGCACTTTGATCTAGTTATGGTTCGATAATAATCTAACCACTTTGAATTTTGAGCTATTTTATGCCCTCTTTGACCTCTGAGTGTGTTTGGAGCCACCTGGATCATTCCACCCCACTATGTAGATTTTTGTCCTCCAAAAGCATGAACATAATCTAAAACATCTTTTTACATTTTCTGCACTACAATGTTCCTGAGAGGTCACTCTTCCTTCTCCTTCACCTTTTTTCTTCATAGCCATAGGCGATGATCCGACACCTGCATCCTATGCAAACTTGTAGTACAATATTTTTCAAATTACATGCATAATTACAACCAACTATGACTCAAGCATCCCATACTTTCCACGAGTTTATTAAAAACACTTTGTGGTCAAGTTTACATCCAAATGGAATTCAATACCCGAGTTATCAATACAAGACCAAAACATAAACATTTCTTAACAAGTGATGGAAAACACATCATCACTTTTACAGTTATGTTGCAACGCATGATTGAAAAAAATATGGCCATAATAATCTACCATTTATAGAAAAACAATATTTTACTTAATAAAGAAGACCACCATGAATGTGGTGGATTCACTTTTTGAACAACTGTTTCAACTTGTTTCTACACTGTCTCTTTGTCCTTAAGACGTTTCTATGGATGGAGCATCCAACACGTGGCCCTTTGTTGACCACCTATGTCACAATGACTACAATAAGTCTTCTTCATCTAGACCTACTTAACATGATTCTTTTCCTGAAATGGAGAATGTCTTTCATGCCTCATCCTCTTTCATATTTCCATTCTCTTCCAACACTCATAAATTACATGGTTACATAAACCACAAAAACTACATGTTTTTTTATGCCATGATTTATTTTCACCATTAACAACATGATTTTAATCAAAATGAACTTTAGAATACTGAGACTTGTTATACCTTTCTTGGTTGTCTCTAATGCAATGATGGCGATGATAGCTTACCTCAACTCTTCCTATTTAATGCGCACTTCCATGGGATGATGGTAAAGTCTCATGCAAGTTCCTATAATGGGTACCTCCACATTTCCAACAGAAATATCATCACGTGAAGATGAAACTGAAGAACGATCAACATTGTTTACGTCAACTCTCAATTCTAAAATAGGTGATGATGGCTTCTCTAATTCTTTGTTACGCTTCAACTCTTGAAATTCATATTCCATGGGTTGTAGCTGAAGCTACAGTCACTCCTTCTCCTCTTTCTCTTCTTGTAGAAGCATCCTTAATTCAGCATCCTTTGCTTGAAGACTCTGGCCATTTTGATTTAATTCTTCCAAGGCCTCTTACGTGGCTTGCACATGAAGCTACAATATCTGATTCTTCTCTTTCTCTTCTTATTTAATCCTCTTCAATTCAGTGTTATATGATTGAAGGCTCTCATTGATATCCTCATTCGAATGATGAGAATACAATGAATGGGATGAATGTTTAGTAGAAGGTGTGGATGGATCATTGTTCTCTGTTGCTTATTTCTCCTTCTCATAAGCTTCATACATTATGCCCACCATTTTTTCCATCCTGAGGAGGTCCTATTACATATATTTACCATCCTCCATTGTTTCACGTTCAATTGTTCACACTCGTAATTCACATCAGTGAGAAAACCACTCTGATGCCAAACTTGATCCGGGTTCCTTTAGTGACCAAAATTATCCAAGATATTTAATTTTTTGATGTTAATATAATTGCATTTAAAAGAGAATAAAATAACCATTTGTGCATTCTTAAACAAGAGGAAACATAATAATGATCAGAAAATCAAGAACACAACACTTTTGATAACAGAGTTCACTCAATGTGGGTTACGTCTATGGGCCCAGTGTCAAGAGACTAGTGGTCACTTCATTAATTGATGCTAATTATGATGATGTACATGGAAATTTCTTTGTCATAATAATTACATATACCCTCAAACAAGAGTGGCTTGTCTCTCCACGAGATGTTATCCCTACAGGAAATGTCACTCAAAATGGACTTTCCTTTAGCATGACAAGCTAACACAATATCACAATAATGTGGCAACAAGATTCCCTCAACATAGTGTCAAACCAAGATCTCAAGAATAATAGATCATATTAGAAATAACAAAATGAAACATGAAAGTTGCATTTGTTAAATGAAAGGTGCATCTGCTAAAACTAACTGCACCATTGAATTCCTGGCAATGCGTAATGTAAAATTGACTGCCACCTCATCCAATTTTGACACCGTCAAATTTTGGGCCTTGAGGAGTATTTTAGATTCTCCATGATTCTTAAAAGATTCCTTGCTATGAGGTTCCTATAATCCTGCTACTCAAATGACGAATCTGACCTCACCATCGTGCTCCCTGTGAAATTATGTAAAAAATTGACTACTTGATAGCATTATGACATTGCAAAAATTTACCTCCTAGGAAAATTCTCCAACTTCAGGGTTTCACTCCTACATCTGGGCAACATTCTGCCTGTTAGAACTGCGTCATGGTTACACACCAATTGACTTGCTCCTAGTTCCGAAGATCATAGTTTCACCACATTGTTCTTCCCTCTGTCGCTCGCTCTCTGTTCCTTGGGAAAATGAATAAAAAGAGGGTTTAAAATCAGGTGGGGGAGAAAATTACAAAGTTGCCACTATTATAGGATTGGTTAAGGACGAAGGTGACGAGGCAGGAGGTCGAGGGTTCTAACCCCACCGACCCCCATTGTGGTGTTTTGTTTTAACAAAAAACATTAATGGCGTGCAGTTAAACTTGTTCATTGGTTTGTTTTTACGTTTTGTTGGCAGTAATTGTAATTGGGAGGCCGTTACAAAATATGTCATGGTTGTGTTGTTGATTGTTGGTGGTTGTTATAATATGGGGACTGTTGGATGAGGCCGCCACTGGCCAGTGCATTTTCAGCACCTGTTGGCCTTGGCGTATACGGTGCCATCGTGATGGCCTTTGGGCTGTTGGAGTTCAAGGTTGGCTCGGGTCCCGCCCACCCATATATATATATATATATATATATATATATATATATATATATATATATATATATATATACATACATACATACATACATACATACATACATATATATATACATACATACATACATACACACATACATACATATATATATATATATATATATATATATACACATATATCTATATGTATGTATATATATATATATATATATATATATATATATATATATATATATATATATATATTTAATACATTTATTGGACCATCATTGGTAGTGGTGGGGTTTGATTGCGTGCCACCCCAACTATATATCATGAATTTCTCCAGCAGGGGTGGCGGGGGTGGTGGCCTACCACCCCATAATTTATATATTTTTTTATTTTATATATAAAACCACCCAATTTTTTATTTTGTCGAAATTAAGGGTTATTATAAAAATTAACCATTTGATAAAACCCTAACCCCTGGAGATGGAATGCCAAGATTTTGTGGGCCCCTTTGGGGTTAGTTGGATAGCCAACTTCTTGGGGTCATAAATTGGTCATATTAACTTCGTTTGGAATGTACGATACCTCGTTGGAGATATATCTCTGAGTAATATAGGATTTTTTGTTGGCCCTTGCCCAAGGCTATGGGCCTACTGTGGGCCTAAAAACAATGTCTTTTAGTGTTTCAAAACTGCTTTAGAAGCCCATGACCCAAAAAACTGCTAAAAATAGTAAATTCACTTTAAGAAAATTGATGAAACCAACTAGAGGTATAGGTGGAATAGGTGGGTGGCCACCAATATCCACCTAGATCAAAACATTTCCTTAAGTTTTGAACTCAATAATAGGTTTGCATCTCAATATATTTGATCCCTTTCATCACTTGATAGATCTAGAGTTATGACATATGTAAGTTCGTTGATATTGTTATCACAAAATTGTACTTGATTGGCTACTAATTAGAAAACTTCATGTAGCTGTTTCAAACCAACTTATGACTGAAGCTTAGCCTCTTCAGTCTGAGAGGGCTCTATCAAAGGGGTTAATGATATTTGATAAAGATGAATCTATATGGCTAACTCTTCTTATAACTTGCTTGTGATGTGTGTAGGTTGAAAAAGTATAAGTATACAATCATTGGGCTTATGGAGTCAACAAATTCACTAGTTCAGTGGTAAGTTCACTTGACATGGAATCTGAGGCAGGTAAAATTTTTTAGCAGAGGCAAATCACTCATGAAACATGAAATAAGACAACCAATTCATCGATAAATGAAGTCAAAGCATACACCTATGAATTCTAAGTATTAAAGATGAAAACCATTGAAAATGGTATACATAGAAAGTAAAGATCAAGTAAACACTAAAAACTCCATGAGAATCTCAGGTTGGTCAAGTAAAATTCCTCTGTGTTACTGAAAACAGTCAATTACATAAAGTTGCAGTCTTGCCAAAAAATCTCTAGCCCTTTACAAATTCGAATATTTTCCCTTAAATAGACATGTTACATGAGAGATGATCTGCCTCTAGGCTAGATTCATCTAATTTTTCCTAATGACACCTTGCATAACAAGAAAACATATGCTTTAATGAGAAAATGACAACTACACTACAAAAAAGTCATTTTCCTAATAGGACTCAAACTATTCATTATTACATCAACTACCTTATCTCCTATAATAGTTACACCTTTGAAAACTATTGCTTCACATGTTCAAGTAGGTTGTGATGGAACTCATCACTACATGACATCTTAATTAGCCTCTTCCAAATCTGGAAACAAACCCTATTTTTAAGGAAAACTGGTCCTTATCTTCAACGAATGGTTTGTCTGATGAGTTGTCTTCATCTCATAGTCTTCAAGTCTTGGATGACTACTAACATAGTCCTTTGACCCTTTGAAATTATCCATATGTATAAAACTGCCCAAAAACCTGCTCATTAACCTTCAAAATAGCACGCTACAAAAGTATGACAGTATCGTAGCGTACTTTCGTAGCATACAAAAAATAACCTCTGCCATCAGAATTTTTTCCTCTTTTATTTTGCATTGTCTTCATCATGCCTTGACACATCTTCCATATCATTTTCACCACTTAGAAGCTTCCCAAAATGGTTTTAAATGAAAAAATAAATCTACCATAAAAAATAAAGCTACATGTGGTTTCGTAGCGTTTTCCTGGTTTCAAGCCTAGGAAACGCTACAAAACTATTGAAAACAGGGAAAATTCCGGATTTTTGCCTAACTTCAAAAATATGCCTTCCAGCTATAAAAACCTTGTTTCCAACATGACATTTATCTTTCAAAACATTAACCATCTCAAATTATCATTCTTGAGGTGTTTCTTCCTCATTGATGATGAGTTGATCTATTGGCTCCTCAACTACTGTCATTTTTAGGCCTTTATTCTCCAGCTCCTCATGGATTAGTTCTAGTTATTCTTGGAGATATTTAACCTGATCCTTCAGCTGTTTGTTGGCATATTTCAAATGCAAGTTCATTCTTTTGACATGTTTCACCTCCTTCCTTAATGACATAGTCCATTTGATTAATTGTTGTGTGTTGTCTAGGGTCTTTGATACACTGTCAACATGCTCTTCTCAAACCTCTTTCATATTTTCAAACTAAATCTTCTAGATATTATGTTTCCTTGCCTCCTTCTTCATGACAAATATTTCATGATTAGACGACTTCAACTGTTCGTCAAGGATTTAAAACTCTATTTTTTCCATTACTTTCTCTTTTCCTTTCTTTGGCTTGCTAACTGGATATTTTTCTGCAAGTGATGAAAGATCAATAATGTCTTGTGGAGGATGGACTGTGTCAGTAGGTGGATGAACTTCTTTTCTGCTCTCCAAAATTTTTCTAGCATGCCTTTCCATGGGATTCCTAGCCTGGAACATAAAACCTGCATATTCACCTTCAAACTCTAGCATCTTTGCAGATTTATCCTTCTTGAGTTTATGTCCACCTTCATCTATATCCTCAGCCTGAACTATAGGAGTATATTCAATATCAATGGCATGTAGTATGTCTTATAAATTTCCTTTAGCCACTGTTTTTTCTTATAAAGCCACTATTTGACTCCTTTACAGCTTGTTCTTGTTTTGCAGGTTTGATCACTATTGATTTTTGTTTTGCATGTGGAACAATGGGAGTATCAAAACTCTGCAACTTCTCTCTTGCCATCATGACTAGTTCACTTTGCTCTGCTCTTGCTAGTTCACTTTTTTTCTACCACTAAAGGTGATGGGATACCCCTAGGTTTAGGAGTTCTTGTAGGGGTAAAGGTATCTATTTCAAACCCACTAACAAACAGGAAAGAGGACTAGTCTCTTCCTAGTCTTTGGAGCTCATCTAAAACCAGCAATTTTATTAAACGATGATGAAACAATGAGGTTTTACTTCCTTCAGATTTTTCTTGGACCTTATCTGCCATTTTTTCTAAACTTTTGTGTAAATAGAAAGGCAGATCAAGAGATATCTTACCAGAAAAGTGTAGGAGAAGCTTGAAATTGTAAAAATTGATCCAAATGGAAAATAGCATCAACTCATGGTATTCATCTACCCATGTTATCCATCCACCCATGGTATTGCAAATGGCATTGACCCATGGTATTCATCCACCCATGATATTTATTCGCCCATGGTATTGTAAGTGACCCATGGTATGTATCGTCCCATGGTATTAATCCACACATGGTATTTACCCATGGTATTAATCCACACATGGTATTTACCCATGGTATTGTAAGTGGTATCAGATTCAGGTTATGCCTCCATGGGAATGAGGGTTTGAAACATATTTCAGTTTCAATATTTTGCAGCAATCTTCAGTAAAATCCATGAATGTTTTTCGGCGACGAGTTTTCAGATCAGATCTGAAAATTTTGGTGAAAAATTTGCAAAAAAAAAATACCATATCTGGATTCCTTGCGAAAAAATACTCAAATTAAAAAAAAAATCCGCCAAATTGGAGTTCGGATGAGGGAGATATTGTTGATTCAAAATTAGCAACGTTGAAGTAATTTTTCTGACAACAATTCATGGGTGGTGGCTCTCCTGTCATTTTTCACAGTTTTTAGTGAAAATTTTTAGAGAAATGAATATATATCTGAGCTCCTCCTGAAAAATCACCCAAGTTCAAAAAAAAAAAATCAATCGAATCGAAGTCCAGATGTGGGAGTTATCGTTGATTTAAAATCAACTATTTTTTTAGAAATTTTGTGACAGCGAGATAGTTCCAGCGCGAATCTGAGAGTCTAGAGTCTCCAGATAGTGGTTTCAAACACACAAGAAGATGCAGAATGATCATCACATTTCCAAAAATAGGTTATAATAAATATTCTGAGTTATATTGATCGAGTTATTCTCATTTTAAATCTGGAGCAGCATTCGGAGCGGGTTCCCTTTGGAGACGTGCCCTCCCACCCCGCTTTAGTAGGCACCTACTTCACATTCATCAGTTTCAGCATAACAGCATTTGGCTTGGGTTATTTGGAGACATACCCTCCCACCCCAAGCTATGTAGGCACCTGCTATTTCATCAACAATCATCATCACGGTTATGGGTCAACTGCACAAAATCATTTTCATCGAAGTCCATTTGCTAGGCCGCACACTGTTAGTAACACAGTTGATCACAAGCATTATAGGGTATCTCTATCCTTGGATCTTTTTTTCATGGTTTTGTTTCATACACAAACCCACACTTCATCGAAGTCCATTTACTAGGCCGTACACTGTCAATATCACTGTTGGTCACAAGCATTATAGGGTATCTCTATCCTCAGATCTTCGTTCATCACGGTTATGGGTTAACTACACAAAACCCTTCTCTTCAGTGGCTCTTCATATTCAAAAAAGGCTTCTCAAGATGGAACTTCATGCAATGGGGACCATTGCTTCTTAAGGAGGGAGGAATGATCCAAATAGAAAATGGCATCAACCCATGGTATTCATCTACCCATGTTATCCATCCACCCCCATGGTATTGTAAATGGCATCAACCCATGGTATTCATCCACCCATGATAATTATTTTCCCATGGTATTGTAAGTGACCCATGGTATGTATCCTCCCATGGTATTCATCCACACATGGGATTTACCCATGGTATTGTAAGTGGTATCAGAGTGGTCTGATTTTTTTCGATCCTTCTTTGCATGTCCCCAACGAGGTCAGGGTATAAGGAGTTAGGGCTTGATCTGGTGGAACCTTTGCAAGATCAGCCTCACAAACCTTGACAGATGCCCATGGGGGATGAAAAGAAAGATGAGGGAGCAGGAGATCCTATCAAAATATTTCTCGAGGAGGCCCTCGAAAAACAAAGTAACGCAATGATGGATAACTTTTCCCAGATCCTTCAACGACTGCCCACTGGCGGCGCATCCGCATCCAACGGCCACTCTTGAAGCGCGACTCCCTTTAAGGTACAAGTAAACTTTTACATTCCCATATTTGAGGGTCAAATAGATGCAAATGCCGTAGATATATGGTTGAATCTATTAGAAGGATATTTCTCGGTTCATGATTTTTTCGACCGGGAGAAGATTATTTTTGCACTCCTCAAAGCTACCCCCCATGTCAAGGACTGGTGGGAAACCTACTGTGAGAAAATAGATGAGACAGAACCCTCTCTGTTCTCAGTTGTACCCACTTGGAATTATTTTCGAGATTCCATCAAGGAAAAATACTATCCCATGGGGAACAACAAGGACAAGTACATACAATGGACCACGTTGTGGCAACAAAGGGATCAAGATGTGCATGAGCTAACAAATTTGTTCCATACCTTGCACACAAAGTTGGGTATCAAAGATTCAGAGAAAAATTTGGTGCTAAAGTATTGCGGTTGTATGCAAAAATACATTTAAGAGGAAATGGAGTTCCTCAACATCTCCTCGCTTGGTACAACATACCGGTATGCTAGCAAGATTGAGCAGAAATTCAAACAGAAGAAGTGAGACTTTGGATCTACGAATCAAAATCAAGGAAAATGTGCCCCCAAACCACAAAACAAAGGACAAAGCCAAGGCATGGCAGCCCAAGACAACCTGCCAAAGACACAAGAAAAGAACAACACCACGAAGCCAAAGAAGGACATGGGAAAGTGGTGTGAGTTCCATAAGAGCTCCACTCACAACACAAGTGAATGTTAGGCCAAGCAGTCATTGGTGGCCGAGATGAGGGCTTCTGAATCAGATGCATGCTCCGACTCTGAATCAGAACCTGACAAGGTGAATGACAAAGGGAAGTAGATTATTGATGTGGAGCCCAATGCCACCGTTGCCACTACGAAGATCCAGAAGGAGGAACTAGAAGATCCAGAGGAGGCAGAGCGTCTCTTCCACTCCCAGATGTGGGTAAAGGGTTTCCCGCTATGATTCATTGTCGACAATGGGATCCAAAAGAACCTCATTTCAGTAGATGTCATGAAGTGGTTGGGCTTGCCGACCACAGCTCACCCACAACGATACACCATCGGGTGGCTTCACCAAGGACGGGATCTCTGCGTCATCCGACAGTGCCACCTTCCCTATAGCATCAAGCCATTCACAGATGAGCTATTGTGTGAAATTGCTCCTATTGATGTTTCTGATGTATTATTAGGCCAACCATACTTGTGGAAGTGACATGTTGTGTATGAGTCCCGGCCCTTCGTTGTTATTGTTACTTTGCGAAATAAATTGTACAGGATACCAGAAGTACCACTGCCTCCCACTATCTCTTTGTTGAATGAAAAAGGGAAGCAGATTATTGATGCAGAGCCCAATGCCATCGTTGCCACTACAAAGATCCAGAAGGAGGAACTAGAAGATCCAGAGGAGGCAAAGTGTCTCTTCCACTCCCAGATGTGGGGAAAGGGTTCCCTGCTACGGTTCATTGTTGACAACGGGAGCCAAAAGAACCTCATTTCAGCAGATTTCTTGAAGTGGTTGGGCTTGCCGACCACTGTGCACCCACAACCATACACCATCGGGTGGCTTCACCAAGGACGGGATCTCCAGGTTAGCCAACACTTCTGCCTTCCCTATAGCATCAAGCCCTTCACAGATGAGGTATTGTGTGAAATTTCTCCTATTGATGTTTCTGATGTATTATTAGGCCAACCATACTTGTGGAAGTGACATGCTGTGTATGAGTCTCGACCCTGCACTGTTATTGTTACTTTGCGAAATAAATTATACAGGATACCAGAGGTACCACTGCCTCCCACTATCTCTTTTTTACTGCAAAACAATGCAGTAAGCTCATTTCCCAAACCAGAAATTTTTTTTCCTGATGATCCGCCCCCAGTTCAAGAAGAAGATTTTCTGCCACAATGTAGCTTCTACAATTATTCTCTTGTTTAATAAAACAAGTTTCTTTGCGATTTTATTTTCTTTGTGTTCTCTATTTTTTCTGGCATTCTAATTTTGCAAATCTTGTCAGATCCATTTCAATTTTCCTAGATATTTGGGGCCTCCCCCCAAGATTCGTATCAAGAATAGACTTTATGGTATCTCCCTTCACAAGTGAAATATTTCTGGATGATAAGCAACAACTTTGAGAAACTATCCTTCATGCAGCTCCTTGGAATGGCGTTTGAAAGGTCCATTTCACTGTTTTTTGGCTTGATAAACTCTTTACACTCCTCCATGTTGAATTTGAACCATTTTTCTTTTCCTCTTGGAATCCTTGTTGCCACTGCAATGACCTCTGTTGTAATGGTGATATTCAGCATCCCCACTTTAGTATTTGTTCCACTGAATTTTAGAGAAAATTCTTTGGAAACCTGTACATGGAATCCTTGTAGTCTTTCACAAAACTCTAAACATCATTTCCTTCTAAATACTTCTACAACTGTTGGGTCTTCATTTATTAGCTTCATATCTAATGGCTCATATCTGAGACATTGGCCACCCTTATTTGTCTTTCTTTTTGAAGCCATATTTTCTTTAGTGTCTTCTCTACCTCGCTTGATAGTTCTCTTCCTCACTTGATAATTTTCTAACTTGCTTGATCACTGATATCTACAAACATTTTAAAATTCCAGCCGCAGCTTTGGCTTAATGAAACAACTCTCCAGAGCTTAATATCATGCAAATAAGGAATGAAGAATGAGAAATGACTTAATTTGGAAATATTTTGAAGTTCGATGCCCACTCATAAAACAATGATGACTCATACATGCTTAAAATGGTGATGATGACTTCAACCCTGACCATGTACCTTGATATTTACCCTAACTAACTCGAATGGCATCTAACTTATCATTTTCAAATCATTTTCTGACACCTAACAGCTAATTTGACATGACAAACAAGAAACCTCACTTTTGTAGCATTCCTAGTGTATTTCTAGGCATTTTCGCTACGAAAGTATCAGCAGTTTCGTAGCGAAAAGTGAAATTTCTCATTGTATTTCACTACGAAACTGTGGTTTCTTGGCTAAAACGACCATTTTGGTGCTAAATCCTTATGACTTGAAAAATGTCAGAAAATTATGATTGATGTGACATGAGGGAATTTGAATGAGGTTGGGTTTAGACCTTAGGATAGACTTAATAATAAAAATTAAAAAATTTCCTTAACCAAGTAATAAAAAATGAATCCTATAACCCAACCTTTCACACATGAACCTATATGACTTTTTCAAATGATGCTTCATTGTTTTTGAGTGATAACAGATATGATAACATAGTTGGTGAAGATTTTGTTACACAAAATTAAATAATATTAAATTTGGAGTGATTTTGTCACTTAAAATTACATAATGTTATATTAAAAATAATTATATATATTAAAAAAAAATTAAAATAAGTAAATAAATATTTAAAATGAAAAACGCACAAGTTAAATTAAAATAAATTTAAATTTATGGTTTTTAATATATATATTTTTAATATTGGTAGGACCTTCATTTATTCATTACAAAGGGTATATTACATCCATGATCAAAGAGTAAGGTGGCCTCAATATGCCCAGAGTGAAACCAGATCTATTTTCCACCTTACTGTATTATAAGCCAACTAAAAGCAAAATAATTTAAAACCATCTTGTAGAGCTATATATGTTAGAGCATCCTTAACTCACCTATTATATAAATATCTAAGACAAAGTATCAAAGTATACAAATCTTGCATTTATACATAACAAAAATTTTAAAACACACTAGGCATGACATACTACTAATCATCAAAAGAGTCCAAAGGAGTTGGATCTTTCACACTCAAGCCAAGTAATTTTGTTTGAGGGAGACATGAAATATGCTTTTCTATATGGTTGAGGTGAGAATTCTATTTTTGTGTCTGTAATTGAATGAGACGGAATTCTTTATGGATTTCCAAAAGAACATGATCATTCTCGGCCAGACCAGCTGCGGGAGTAGACAGGGCTCTTCCCACAATATTTTTCATAAGCCAATACAAATATACGGTTTTTTTATACTGAGAGGATTGGCCTCTAGTATGACCATGGTTTTGAACCAACTCCGTCCATTCCTCAACATCCATATTTTCTTGAGCTTCTTATTGATTCAATTCTTCTTTCCATGCAAATATGAGATGGAAAATATGAGGCTTAGTTCTAGTCTGATAATCTTGAGTCACTTCATGAATAAGACCAAAGATTTATCTACAGCCTCAACCCTAAACAATTCATGGTTGGGGTTGAATGCCTCCATGTTGAAGCCTCACACGACAACTCTAACCCCAAGCCTCTCCTATCATGGTGCCTCTTCCAAAGGAAGGTCGTGCCTTACTAGAAATTTGTTGGCCATGAGAATGAATCAGTGCCCTGAAATGGCAACCCACCAATCTTGGCTCAGTGAAAGTTGCTAGCTTAAGGATTTGGTGTGTGCACCAAGAGTTGAAACCTTAAAGAGTATCATAGAAGAAATCCACGGATTTATAAGAATCAAGCCAAAATAGCAAACATTTTCCACTAAATATGTCATGGTTATACTAATAAACATTGGAATCATCAACCAATGGCTCCCCAATCCTTCGAAGAAAAAGACACAGAATCCATTCAAATGAGTACTCTCTAAGAGGAGCTCTTCTCCTATAGACCAATAGGAGGAACAAGAAAATAGGGAATAGAACCCAATTACCCATTCATAGAGTACAAACTGACTGCCAATGTTCAAGCCCCAAATACATACCCATCTGGGAGAGTAAAATACCATAATTAATAGAGACAATTTGACCAAATTGAGACTGTTCATCAGAAAAAATAGCAATTTCTTTCCCATATTTCCAAAATATATCCTTTGTACCCTGAAACATTGTCTCAGAGACTCGTTTCCCATGAAATATCATAGATAACTTAAGTGAATGGATGAGAAAGGGAGAGTACATTAATAGAACATACCCACAGACGTTGGCCATTGGATATTGGGAGAGACCTCCTACACTTGGTAGACAAGCTTCGGGAGGAACCTTCGAGAGCGCACCTGAGTGTTCCACTAAACCTGTAGCCAAACTAATTACATTTCCTCTTAATCGAACCAAACTCACAACATAAAATCCCAGGCAGAAGTGACCATACTAGTCTCTATGATCTTCATTAATGCCTTGTGTGTGTATATCCACCTTGCAAATGTTGGCGAGTGTGTGACGACCGATATAATTCCCCTCACCATCCTTTCATCTCAATATGATAATCATGGGATGGACCCTGACGACTTTAGTTCTCTGCTCTCACCTAATCGGGGAGGTTTTGAATTATAGTTAGAAATAAATAAATAAATATATCTATATATATATATATATATATATATATATATATATATATATATATATATATATACACACTTACAATATGTGAATAATAATAGGGATAAATATTTATTTCTAAAATAAATTTAAACATGTGTTTTTGAATTAGTATTAAACAAAAAAAAATGATTTCACAGTATGTTGATAGAAATAGTAGCAGAGATTAATTTAAAAAATATATACAAATTGGTTTTAGAGTTTAAAACAAAAGATTTAGATTTAAAGTAAATTTAAATTTATGTTTTTTATTTAAAACTATAAATAAAGGCTATTAATTTTATCATATGTCAATAATAATGATAATTGGCATAAAATGAAATGTTAAATTAAAAAATAGTAATAAAATATAATGTTGAATAATTAAAAAAAATAAAGCAATAAAAATAACAGATCTATTCAGTCCAATTTGTTATATTGTAATTTTATTTTTATCAATAAAAATTAAAATTTCACAATATGCATATTATATTAAAATAAATTTAAATAATAATGATTCATATTCACAACCATGTTATTTCAAAGCATACAATTAACAAGTATATAAAATCTTAATAAATTTAATTAATAAAGATATAACTAAAAACAAGTATCGCAAGGCAGCTTAATCCCTACCACTCAAGTTGGAAATTATGGTATCAAACAAATTTCAAATTTATATGTGAAGTGGAAAATTTAATTGTTATTAAAAGATAGGGATTTGCACACATTTTGGTGCGTAGTAACCATGAGTAAGTTTTCACATTTACAATTTAAAACTAAGATGGTTTGGTGCTCTACAACACCCATCTATTGACAGTTAGGGCTCTACAACACCCATCTATTGACAGTTAGGGCTTCCCTAATCATTGTTAAGTCATTTGTTTGCAGGTGATGTCATTGTGCCCTTTACTTTCAGTCATCATGAATGATTTTTTTCCTACATTATTCCTAAGGTTGGAAGTCATCGTCACCTTTTTTATCTTTTGAAACCTTCACTCTCTATTTTTGGATCGTTTATCAGCTTGCTCAAGGTCACTATGTGGGTTAGGGGTGCCTATTGTGTTTCATTGTGGGATCTAAGAAATATCATCACAGCCTTGTTTTTGGTGACTAATATGGATTTTATTGTTATCATCGCCTTCTTCATGTAATCGATCTAGGATTCTTTTGTTCTCCTCATTTCTGCCTCCATGTTCAAGGGTAACGAGAATATCCTTCGAGGGTTTTCATGCAGGATTTCAAGAGGGGGTGACTTTTGTTGTATGGCTCCATGCATGCACAATGAGTTCCCCAACCAAATTTTTGAAGAAGGCATAATTAATCCTTTCTTTGGATCTGGTATCTTTTTCCCACATGAAAAATGATGTCATATCATTGAAATAAAATGGGTTATTGGGAAATTTTATAGGCATGTAGCTAAGTTATGAAGCCATTTGAAATTGGGCTTATGTCAATTGGGAAAATCGTGAACTCTCATACATTTGCTACTATGGAAATAGGTATTTCATTTTTCTCTTTGAAAACCAGGAATATAGAGACTAGATCTATAAATCAACTACCTATTTCTCACTCATTGGTCTATGGATCTTAACCCAATTAAGAAATATCATCTACTCTCGTGTGGATCATACTGCGTTATCTCCCTATTATTCGCTAGAATCCTGATATCTTTAAGGAAATAGGCAATAAACTAGGTTGATTTATCATTAGTGATAAGGCTCAGGGGAAAAATATTTCATATGGGAGAATATATGTTGGAATATACTTCTCAAAAGAACTCCCTGAGGAAATTCAACTAAATGTGGATAGCTAGTCTCGTTTACAAGCTTTGGATTATGAACAGATTCACTTCAAGTGTAATTTGTGTCATGAGTATGGACACTTTGCAAAAAATTGTCCAAGAGCTTAGGTCTCTTGTAGTTATCCAAAACCGCAGTCTCCTCCTAAAGAGGAGTAAGAACAAAATAAGAAATCACTCACTCAAGTAAAAAGGAAATACAAAAAGTTAGGAAATAAGAAGCACTAGACATATAAGGATGAATCTCAACAACATCCCCTGCCTAGCAACATTTTGAAGTCATGACTTCCCCTCAGGCATAATATGAGAATCTTGAGACCCAAAAGGATCCACTGGTGCCAAATCAGGTCCCTCCTGATTCGAAAAATGAAAGTGGCCCAGATTAGGACTCTTTAATGGTTCCATCAAACTGAAAGTAAAAGAATATAGTAAGGGGATTGAGAATAAGTACCCTCTCTCCTCCTCTTCCCCTTACTACTTAGTGTTAGCCACCTATAAAATTTGTCATATCAAATGATGGCTAAATCATTTTTTGAGCCTTCCAGAAACAAGTTTTATTGCAAAATTGTTAGTTCTTGAATTCTTATGAAGACATCTTATTCTTAGATTAATCTTCATTGTTGTTTCCCTCTTAATTCTGAAAATATGTTGTTGTCATAATGAAAAGACTGCTGCAAAAAACCCCAATTTTCCCTCATTTTTCCCCTCCTTTCACTTCAAAATTAACCTCCATTTTTATCCCCTTTTTTTCCTCATAAAATTCCTCTATTTTTCATTTTTTCCCATTTTCCCTTCATAAATCCCCTTTTGTAAGGTTTAAAGCTCCTTTTTAGACCTTACCGAAACCCCCAAATCCATTGAAAAATATCCTTTTTGCATTACAGGCCTAAGCCCCTTTGGGAAAAGCCCTAAACCACTTCCCCACCATATAACCACGTGCTAGAACCAAGCGCTAAGTCCATAAGCGCTTATTGCATCGAGGCATTTGCGATGGGCGCATGTCTTTTGTTTTATAAAAGTTTCGATGCCGATCGACCCTTTTTGCATATAAACCCCGGTCCCTTTATCTTTTTCATATATCCAAAGAGCCCGCAATCGGGCGCTTAAGCTTATAAATGAACCCTTCCCCGATGCAATTTTCCTTTGTAAATTCATAAAAACCCATTTTCCTATGTTATAAAGGAAACCCGTTGGTTCATTGATTAAACCATTCTAAACCGTTGATCTAAAACAATCAAACGGTTTGCGCAAATCTCGCATTGGAGTTTTTTCATCGGGCGCATTTTAAAGGCCCCTCCTTTGTTCCGATTCTGATGAGCCCCCTTTTTTATAAACGCCCCAACCACTTCCCCACCATATACTCGAAGGCCCCGCAATCGGGTGCTAAACCTTAAATAAAACCCCTTCCCGAATCAAAAATCCTTTGTATTTCTTTAAAATTTTGATTTTCTTATGTTTAAAAGGGTTTCGCTGGTTCACAGTTTAAACAAAACCCGACCGTTGATCTCAAACCAATCAACGAACGACCAAATCTCGCATCAGAGATTTCATTGGTCACCGTTTTATATTTTATTACCCCCCCTCCGATTGGCTACCTCCCGATTCATTCCCCACCGTTGATCTAGCCCTCAGATCAACGGTCCACATCTAATCGCATCGGCACCCTTTCTGTTTTTCCCCACCGATCTCAAAACCTCCAATTGCATCTGGTCCGTCCATACGCCCAGATCCGACGGTCTAGATTGATCCTCGCCACCTTGGTTAAATTTATGAAACCCTGCTTTATAATGTTTTTTGGGGAAATCTCTACCATTGATCTCTGTAGATCAACGGCCCACACTGACCCTTCCTCTCACCTCATATATTATTTCATTAGCCCCAAAGATCGATCTCGACCGTCCATATTGAAGATCCAATGGCCTAGATTTATCCCGACAGGCCCAACTCTTTTGGGTCCTGCCCCTTCCATATTATATCTCCGCCGTTCATTCCTTGATCGGACGGTCAAGATTAAAACCACTTTTCCCTGCCCCCACCTTGTTCCTCCCGTGCATCTTATTGATATCGCTCTCTCTCATAGCCGTCCGATCTGACGCCCCAGATCTAACAGCCAAAGCGCATTTTCGCGCATATTTAAGCCTGAACGTTAATTCTAAGAAATCACGCATATAGGTGGTTTTGAAATGCCACGTATCGAGCTCTGATGCATATCGCGTTCGAAAAGTGAAAACCACCCATCCGCCTTTTTTCTACGCGAAACCACTGGTTTCTATAGCTGAAACCGCTTTCCCCATTTCAATTGCATTGCATCGCGTTTTTTCTCCACCGTTGATCTCTGCGGATCAACGGCCAGCATTCGATCTTGCATTTCTTAATCGCCCTCTGCCATTCACCAAGGGGTTTTCTTAAAGAAATCCTGGTCCTCGATCTTTGTTGACCGATCTAATCCGATGGCCTACAAACCTCTAAAAAACCCCAATTTTCCTCTTTGCCTTTTTCGCTGTCGATTAAGGTTTTGCCCATTTCTTTGCATTTTCGCCTATTTTTTTATAATGTGGCCCTATACATTATGTATGTCCATGATTGATCTTGACCTTCAATCAACACAGATCAATGGCCTAGACTTAATCCTCTGCACCGTTCACTCAACTGCCTCCTTTCGACCCCCACGAGAAAATCTCCATCGTTGGGTGCATTCATCCAATGGTCACGATCCAAACCTAAACCTCTGAAGCAGTTTTACCCAGCTACGTAGGATTTTTATAACATTTTGTGTATTTTGAAGGTTTCAATGGATTTCCAATTATTTTAAAGGAAAAATAAAAGTCGAGGATGACGATCCTCCAGGCTTTCATTCATCAAAGAGTATCCATCTACAGGGTTCAACACCATGTTTTATCGGTGCCTCATGAGCGTTGATGCCACTATAAAACCCCTATAGCACCTGCACATCAACAAGACACAGTAAAGCTTAAATAAACATAGATTATCAGTGTTAAAGATTGAGTCGAACCAGAAATGAAGAATTAAAGATGGTTTACACAGTTTTGGTGGATTACGGCTAAAAAAGACAATTAAAAGCCTAATCCATTAAATTAAACATATTTTAAAGAACAAAAGACAAGATTTAGGCCCAATTATGCCTAACACACAGATCAGAAGAAAATCAATCCTGTTTTAGGTCAAAGAAAAAATATCTATCAAACCGGGAATGCCTCCAACGCCACATCAGAGGCTAATTGAATCCTCTCAGCTACCCAAAGCCACATGTTGCCTCAAAACATTCAAAAGAGGTCAGGTTATTACCAGAATAGAGGATATTAGCATAAAGATATCTCAATAGTTATTCCAAACCGGAGACTTATTG
The DNA here is from genome assembly GCA_034641835.2 of Pinus albicaulis. Classification (NCBI taxonomy): domain Eukaryota; kingdom Viridiplantae; phylum Streptophyta; class Pinopsida; order Pinales; family Pinaceae; genus Pinus; species Pinus albicaulis. Next base: position 320,645,266 of record CM076582.1, read on the forward strand.
CAAAATATCAACAGAGTTATTACAAAAATGACACAGAGCCTTAAAGTCAACAAAATATCCCCAGCGAGCTTGATACTTAATGTAAAGCAATTAATACAGAGGAAATTTCTGTAATCTTCTCCATTGAGCCCCTCAAAGGCCAAGAAGCATTAAAACTGTATTAATTGAACCCATAGATCTTTTTTTCTCTTCAACCTCCTCATTTTCCTATAAAGTCTTCTTGAGGAGCTCATTGTAAAGGGTTGGTTGTAGAACTTTGAAATATACTTGCGCTCAAAACTTCTACATGTAAATAGTGTTCAGAGGCTCTTGAAGCTCTTTTTTTGATCAAATAAGTGAGGCTGAGAAGAGAAGTTGATCGCTGAACTGAAACATTGGACTTGAAGAATGTAACTGCATTGACATCAATATACAAGTTGATTCTTGGGATCCTTGTCTATATCATTGGTGAAGTGCTTCTTTCTGTGTTATTGTTTTCCTTGCATGTATGCCATTTTTTCCATTTATTCTCTGATAAATAAAAACAAGCATAGAGTTAGGATTTACTATTTACAGTACCCTTCTCTTATTGATAAGCTTTATCTCAATGTTTTCCTCCAAATTGTGTATTTAAGAATGATTTAATCTAGTCTAAGCAGTTAGGAATGTCGGCGTTCCCTCGTCCTACTGTCTAAACATAAACATTGTTCTTGAATGTTATTTTCATTATTTTCTTAGTAAATTTAGACTAGAAAAGTGATGGTGTGCCCTGTTTTCTAGTTTCTTTCTCCAAAGGTAGTTCTGAAAGTTTCTTTAAGAGTATGCTGAAAGCAGTTTAGATTTAAAAGTATCTTATATGATCTTAGGCTGCACTTTGTTTTTCTTATCTGTTTTCATCCCTTCTAAAAGTAATTATGTGGATTACTAGATTGTTTTTCTATTGAGTTAGCTTTAATACAAACTTTCCCAAAGAATTTTATGGCTAGCCCTGTCCTTTGGTCAGTTTTAAACAGTTACTTAAAAGGCTTTTCTTGTTTGGACAGACTGATAAATCCTAGTTTAAATTGTTTTATGTTTCCACCCCTTCAACACTTTTATTGTTTCCATTCCATCATTTAATCTCAAATATCTTGTGATATAGATGGCTTGCCCCTTGGACCACTCTTGAAATTGTTGCTCAACTAAACCCTTTTATGACTCCATAGCCCAATGGACTAAAAACTAGTGTTATATCTATCTTATCAGCCAAATCTTGTCCTGTTTGCTTGCAACTTTACACCTTTGAAACTCTTTCATTTTAAGAATTTCCACTCAAATAAAAATCATGTTCAACCATCCAAAACAAACAAAAACCCTTGCTCTTAATAACTAGCCTAATATCACACATAAAATCCTTAAAGATAAATCAATATTTTCACTTATTAGAGAGATCCCTCTCTGGATTTAGGAGGGCTAGATCCTAGAATCCCAAAGTGTTTCAAGTGTTCTCTCTACAGTTTGTATTTTCCAATATTGCAAATTACAGGGAGCTAACATTTCTAGTGACTTCGTTGGGGAATTCTGAGTGAAAATACACCTATACATGCTTAAGGACCTCAGGAAACATCTTGATTCAAAAACATTGTGCAGTGAGTAAAAGAAGCCTTCTTCAAGCACTACCAAGAAAATGGTAATCATGGTAAAAATTATTTGAATCAGTGTCAAACTAAGGAAACCTTAGGATTATCATAAGATCTTATCAAACCTTGAAGGATCAGCTAGCTTAGCCATAAGAGTAGACCGTCTTTGTCTCATCACCATAGCTAAGTGTTGAAATATATTTAGGACACTCTCAGAACCCATAGGACTGAAATAACTCAGAAAAACCCAAAAATATTTCAAATTGGTATTCGAATAAACATGGTGGTGGACCATAAAACCTTTTACCTCCAAAAGAGATAAATATTTCCACCTGGTGACCCCACAATCCTAAACAGACCTTAAGACTCCACTGGGAAGACCCATCATCATCATAACATCATTTAAACTCAATTAGAGGACTTTAGGATTAAATGTTTCTTACTTAAAAAGATCAATTAGCCACTTAAATATTATCACATTTGGTTAAAATGTTCTTGTTTAGTAGGGTCTGAAAAACACAGTATAGTGGCTCCTAGAAAGATTTATACCAGAGTTTACCCTGACCCAAACCCGCCTGAGATAGTTGATAATCCTGAAAGAATTTTTAGGAAGTCTCCTGAGATTAAATTTTCAATTGTTTTCAGATCACCCTTGAGAGCTAATTCTATTCTAGAAAACCTTGCAGCTCTAAAACAATCACAAGTTGACTTAAGAAATCCGTTTAGAACTAGGTCGCTTGATGATTTAGATCAGCTAGATTCATAGTCTTCCCTTTCATCTCCAGAAACAAGTTAAAATCCTAGTAGTAGAGAAACAACACCACCTGATTTACATTTCCTTTACAATTTAGGTGTCTCTCATCCAAGATCAGCTCAACAATATATTTCTGGTACCACCACATCTGTTCTTCATAAATCCACTGTCCAAACCACTTCATTCCAGCCCACTTTCCCTCTTGTTAATCCACCTCTTGTAAATCCACCTCCACCTTCTATCATGGCAACATGGCATGCCCCGTTGGTCCTTCCTTTTCCCTTAGTCAATCTTCCACAGGACTATCAGTCCAAGATACCATTGTATGATGCCAGTAATGCAACTATTGCTTCACAACATGTGGATAAGATGAATTACTACTTTGACAAAAATGAAATTGATGATGAAACTGTCAAACTTAGGCTATTTGATAAGAGCTTAGGGGGAGAAGTAAGAAAATGGTTCAAAGGCTTAACCCCTCACAGTATTAATGATCTCCAAGCCTTCCATCAGACATTCCTAAACAAATGGGAAGTAAGGAAAAACCCTCTTCGATTATAAAAATCTCCAAAGAAATGCAGGGGAAAGTGTACAAGCCTATTGCACTAGGTTTAACAATGTTTATAATGCCATTCCCCCAGACTTAAAACCTCCACAAGGCTCAGCTTTAAACAATTTTCTTGAAGGATTTGATCCTAAGATGGCCTATCAGCTAAGAGAGAGAGATCCTTTAACTCTTGAAGATATGCAAAAGGGAGCTCTTGTTGTGGAAGTTAAATTAATGTAGAAAAGAGCAAGAATGAAGAATGATAAGAGAGTGTCCTTTAGAGAGGAATCCACACCTTCCACATCTAGCTCAAAGATGGAAAGAATGATGGAGGAGATGATGAAAAATATGAGCATAATTGAGAGAGAAAAAGCAATTCAAAACCAAACAGCTCCTCAAAACAGAAATTAAAACCAAAATCAGAATTTCAGAAGAAACCAGCCTCAAAACAGACCAAGGGAAGATGATCAACAGATCACTCCTCCTTTTCATCAAAACTATGTAGGTGAGGTTGAAGAAACTTTAGAACAAACAAATGAAGATGGCATCAATATTTTGGGAGTAGATAATGATGACTTTGAAGTTCATTACAATAGAAAACAAGGTCTATATACACCCTATGATGATACGAGACCAGAAGATGAATATTACTATCAGGAAATGGAAAATGTCATCATAGAAACCACAAAGGAATATGACCTTAGAAGTAAAAAGAATATGGAAACTCCCAACAACAAAACCTCTGAAAATTCTTCACAAAACAACACAGTAAATAAACCCAAAGTTACAAAACAAAAAGACAAAACAGTGGCTGTAAATTCTGATAAGGGTAAAGAGAAAAGCACTCAAAGTACCGAAAAACAAAGTGCGGACCTTAGTAGCATTAGCACCTCAGCTAGTGCTCCTGTTAAAATAATTTTGACAAATGTAAATAGAGGAAATCAACAAACTGATTTTGTTGATAGAGTGGCAGTTAATAAGGCTGAAACAAACACTTCAAAGAATCAAATGCATTTTAGTTTAGAGCAGGAAATTTCCAAAATCAAGATCTTTGTTCCTCTTACTGAACTAGCTGCCCAAAATGTATATAGATCCCAAATTTTGAAGGCTTTAAACATAGAGGAGAATAATGACATTGTCAATATTAACGATGACCAACCAGAGCTCATTTTTGGTCCTAAGATTGAAGGTAGATATCAAGAGGGACCAGTTCCTCCTTTTTATGTTAGTTTAAATGTTCATGAAAAAATTTTGCATAACGCTATGCACGATTCAGGGGCCTCTCACAATTTAATGCCCAAAGCTGTAATGGAGAGCCTAGGCCTTGAAATCACCAAGCCATATAAAGATCTTTACTCCTTTGACTCAAGCAGAGTGAAATGTTTAAGATTAATCAAAGAGCTCTGTGTAAATTTAGCACAAATCCCAGCCAAATGTTTAGTCATGGATATTGTAGTGGCTGATGTACCCCCAAAGTATGGAATGTTATTATCTAGATCTTGGGGAGCTAAGTTACAAGGAACGATGCAGATGGACATGACATATGTGACCATCCCTGTTTTCAATCAGACTAGAAGACTTTACAAGGAGTCCCATATGCAATACATGGTGACTAGCCAAGAGAGACCCCAAAACTTTCCTCTTTATTCTGTAAACACAGGCCTTGATTCATTTATCCTTTTCAATGATGAAACATTCAATGAACAAGTGACCTTGACTGATTTAATGGCCGATAGAAAAGAGGAGGAATACAATACAGAAGTGTCAAAACAGTTTGATGAACCCGAAAACCCTAGCAAACCAAACACAGGTATTGAGCTACAATTCATCGATCCTTTGCTTTTAAACCTTGAGAGTCAAGAAGCTAGTCCTCAACTCAACGAAAAACCTGAGGAATTAAAACAAATTCAACGAAGTGATGGTCTTTAAGAACAATTCTAAAGCACGTTGGTTGAAGAGAATGATAGTCAAACTGCTGAACCTGAAACTAGTCCTCTGTGGAGTATGAACTTCAATGGGTCCTGCACTAGGAGTAATGTTGGCGCAGGAGTATGGATACGGAACACTGAGAATAATCACACAGAAGGCCATTCCTATAGATTAAACTTTCAGTGTTCAAATAACATAGCGGAATATGAATCCCTTCTTTTAGGCTTACACTTGTTAAAGAAATTAGGAGCCAAAAGAATTAAAGTTAATGGGGATTCAGAGTTAATTATTAGGCAAGTGAATGGGGAATACAGCGCCAATCACCTCAGACTTAGAGCCTATCAAAACGACGTCATGGATTTACTGAAAACTTTTGAGGAATCCCAACTTATTTTTGTACCAAGACAAAAGAATATCATGGCCCACAATTTAACCTTTGCTGCTAGAACGTGCTTAACACCTTATGAAACCAAACAATGTTCAACTCAAATTAAATTCAGACCAGTTGTGCCTGATAACAAGAAATATTGGCAAGTGTTTGATGGAGACAAACAGATATAAGACTTCCTGCAGTCCAGAAATGAATTTGAACTACCAAGTTCAGATTCAGATTATGAAACAGATTGTTCTAATGAAGAAAATTTTCTTGATGAAGAAGAAGAGTCTCCAGAGACTGCTGATGTAAATATGTTTTCTAAAAAACTTGAAAAAATAACTGAAGTTAGTACAGAGTTAGACACAAAATACTTAGAAACTCTGCAGTCTAAAAATCATAGTTTGCCAAAAGGTCTGACCCCTTTAGAAGAGTTGTTTGATTTCAACGATGTACCTAAGAAACCGAAACTGGAGCCTGTCGAGATTGAAGTTGAAGAGTGTAATATAGGCAGTGAATTAAAACCGAAAATGATCAAACTGTCTAAGACTTTACCAGCTCACATCAAACTCAAATACATAGAGTTGTTTAAAGATTTTTCTAATGTTTTTGCGTGGAGTTATGAGGATATAAAATCCTATGACACTTAAATAATTCAGCACAAGATACCTCTCAAGGAAAACCAAAAGCCATTTAAATAAAAACTGCGCAGAATAAACCCTATTCAGTTACCTTTGGTTAAGAAGGAAATCAAGAAAATGTATGAAGCTGGTATTATTGTCCCTATTAGATATTCTGAGTGGGTGTCTAATCTGGTGTCAGTTAGGAAGAAAACAAGAGAGATTAGGCTTTGTATAGACTTTAGAGACTTAAACAAAGCTTCATTGAAGGACAACTACCCTTTACCCAAGATGGACCATATTTTACAAAGGGTAGTTGGTTCTAAAAGAATTTTTTTGCTAGATGGCTACTCAGGATACAATCAGATTTTAGTACATCCTGATGATCAATTAAATACAACTTTCACTACACCTTGGGGCACTTTCATGTATGTGAAAATGCCCTTTGGTCTAATGAATGCTGGTGCTACTTTTCAGAGGCCATGGACATTGCATTCTTGGAATAATTGGGCTACTTCATCATTATTTACCTTGATGATGTCACTGGTTTTTCAAAGATAGATGAAGAGCACTTAGAACATTTGAGAAAAGTATTCAAGAAATGAAAAAAGTTTTGGATATATTTAAACCCAAAGAAAACACTATTTGGTCTCCAAGAAGGTAAACTTCTTGGACACATCATTTCAGAAGAGGGGATAAAGATAGACCCAAAGAGGATTGAGGCCATATTGCAAATCTCTCATCCTCAAAACATCAAGGAACTCCAATCTTTCGTTGGAAAGATTAATTTCTTGAGAAGGTTCATACCCAACTTAGCTGAACTCCTTAGAAACATTACAAACATGCTCAAGAAGGAGCAAGGAGTTAAATGGACCTTGGAAGCAAAGAAGTCCTTTGAACTGGTCAAACAAGCATTAACCAAAACTCCAGTTCTAATAAGTCTTGATTTTTCAAAATATTTTTATATTTTTTCATTTGCATCAGAACATACAATAGTTGTTGTCCTATTGCAGAAAAATCCACAAGGACAAGAGCAGCCCATTGCATTCTTTATCAAGGCATTGAGCGATGCACCTTTGAAGTACAACATTATGGAAAAGCAAGCTTTTGCTTTGGTCAAAGCTTTAAAAGACTTCAGAGTATACATTTTTCATTCCCACATCATTGCCTTTGTCTCAAATTCAGTTGTGAAAGACATTCTAACACAAGACCCAGATGGTAAGAGAGGTAAGTGGATAGCTGTGATACTTGAATGCGACTTAGAAATCAAGCCCACTAAGCTCATTAAAGGCCAAGGTCTAGCTAGATTAATGGCTAAATAAAAATTTTAAGTTCTTGATATAAATATAATAAATGCTTTAGATGAACAAGAAGAATTCTCAACTCCCATTGTTGAAGATCATTTTATGAATTCCTCTTGGTATGCTAATATTATATATGTTTTGCTTAATTCGACTATACCTCCTGGTTTATCAAAACAAAGGAAAGGTTTTTGAAGTTAAAAGTTGTAAGCTACTGCATTATAGATAAATGTCTTTATTGGAAAAATGCAAGTGGAATATTGCTTAAATGTTTTCCTGAGAATGATGCAGAGAAGGTTAAGTACGAGTTCCATGAAGGAGAATGTGGAGGCCACCTCTACTGGAAAACAACAGCCAATAAAATCCTTAGAGCTAGTTACTATTGGCCCACACTCTTTCTAGATGTCCATAAAATGATCATTGCCTGTCATAAATTCCAACTCTTTGAAGACAAAAGAAAGTTTCTGCCCTTACCTCTACATCCAATCACTGTTGAAGCTCCTTTTCAACAATGGGGACTAGACTTTATAGGAGAAATCCATCCACCATCATCTGCCCAACATAGATGGATTCTCACTGCAATAGACTACTTTACCAAATGGATAGAAGCCATCCCTTCTAGGCAAGCCAATGACTCTGTCATCATAAAATTCATTGAGACTCATATCCTCTCTAGATTTGGCTGTCCTAGGAAGATCATAATTGATAATGCAGCTGCATTTGGATCAAAAAAGATGGTTGAATTCTATAACAAGTATCAGATTACATTGGGCCATTATACTGCTTACTACCCTCAAGGTAATGGGCTAGTAGAATCTTCAAACAAAATTTTGGTGAACATAATCAAGAAGTTGCTGGAGGAAAACAAGAAGTCTTGACATACAACGCTAGTACATGCACTCTAGGCTAATAGATTAACACTTAAGAAATATATTGGGATGTCACCCTATTAGCTTGTGTATGGTAGAGATGCAATTTTTCCAACCAACCTTGGTGTACCAGTTATGAAGTTTGTCCAAGAATTGTAATCTGAAGACAATGACATGATCAGAAGAATAAATCAGACCATTCACCTTCAGCAAACCAGAGAGGAGGTCTACAACAGAGCATTACAAAAGCAAGAGAGCATCAAGAAGCTTTTTGACAGAAGAACAAAGGCCAGTAATTTCAATGTTGGGTACAAAGTGTTAAAGTGGGATTCAAGGAGAGAAGACAAGGGAAAGCATGGGAAATTTGATAACTTATGGCTTGGCCCTTATCTCATTCATTCTACTACTGGTAACAATGCCTATTTCTTGCAGGAGTTGAATGGAGCTGAACTGTTTGGGGGTCCTGTCAATGGCAAGATGCTCAAACATTGTTTCTCTTGATCCTATCATGTTGTGAAGCCCTTTTATATTTTCTCTCATTATAAATATTTCATCCATCATTTCATTCAAAGTTAGAAAAATAAAAAATACAAAAACAGTAAAAGAAAGAAAAGAGGGCAGATTGTAAAAACAAGAAAGGTATAGCCCCATACCAAAAAAGAGAAACAAAATATGAAAGTGTGCAAGCTCAAATGTCACTCCTGAAAAAAACACTTCTAGTTAGTCATACAGCCTAATCATGACTAATTATTTTTAAACTGATTGCTGATAGATTATTGAATTTTATTTTCCAAACAACTTAATCTTGGCTTATCAGTTAGGTAGATTAGGCTAGAAAATAAAGGTTCAAACAAGCTCAAAATCTAAACCTAAGTGTCCAAAAGAAGAATGACTCCCATCTGTTTTAATCTTGAGTCAAAGACAGAAGTAAACTGGTTCTGATATGCTCAAAACTTGAACCAGAGAACAAGGTAAAGACAACTCAAACAGAAGTAAAAACAAAGCTGAAGAAAGAGAAGGATGAGCTTAGAATTTTTAGATCTTAAGCCTTCACCATTTTGATCTAATTTTCTGCAAAATTATCATCTATGTGCAGCTTGTTTTTATGCCATAGATCAGCAACAAGTTAGACTGTTCAATCCTGACTTGTATGCTTTTAAATTTCTATTTTAGAAGTTAGAGAATAAAAATTTGTTAGACTGTTTAATCTTAACAGATAGTAGGTTAGGTAGAGAAGCTTATGAACTCAATTGTTTAATATGAGTTCATGGAGAAATAAGAAATAGACTTGGATTAGTTTTTTGCTTTCAAAAGAATAAAATGTTTGTAAAAGAGTTTTCCAATCCAAGTGCACTCTAAAAGAAGAAAAAATGTTAGATCGGTAGGATTGGGTAGGTAGAAAGCTTGTGTTGATGAAGTTCCATTATTTTTTCATGGCTGCTAACATTTTCAAAATAGAAGAAGATCATCCAAGTAAGAAAGGTTGCAGCCCAATAAATGAGGCACTGATCAGCGCCCCAGAGAATGCAAGTCTGAAGTTCTTGATGCCTTCAAGAAGGCACCATCCCCGTGTGGAGCCACTGTTAGCCACCTATAAAATTTGTCATATCAAATGGTGGCTAAATCATTTTTTGAGCCTTCAAGAAACAAGGTTTATTGAAAATTTGTTATTTCTTGAAGTCTTATGAAGACATCTTATTCTTTTATTAATCTTCACTGTTATTTCCATCATAATTCTGAAAATCTGTTGTTGTCATGATGAAAATACTGCTGCAAAAAACCCCAATTTTCCCTCATTTTGCCCCTCCTTTCACTTCAAAATTAACCTCCATTTTTATCCCCTTTTTTTCCTCATAAAATTCCTATATTTTTCATTTTTTCCCATTTTCCCTTCATAAATCCCCTTTTTTTAAGGTTTAAAGCTCCTTTTTGGACCTTACCGAAACCCCCAAATCCATTGAAAAATCCTTGAAAATTAATGAAAAACAGCCTTTTTGCATTACAGGCCTAAGCCCCTTTGGGAAAAGCCCTAAACCACCTCCCCACGATATAGCCACGCACTAGAACCAAGCGCTAAGTCCAAAATCACTTATCGCATCGGGGCATTTGAGATGGGTGCATGTCTTTTGTTTTATAAAATTTCTGATGTCGATTGGCCCTTTTTGCATATAAACCCTGGTCCCTTTATCTTTTTCATATTTTCAAAGAGTCTACAATTGGGCGCTTAAGCTTATAAATGAACCCTTCCCCAATGCAAATTTCCTTTGTAAATTCATAAAAACCCATTTTCCTATGTTATTAAGGAAACACGCCAGTTCATTGATTAAACCATTCTAAACCGTTGATCTGAAACAATCAAACGGTCTGCGCAAATCTCGCATCGGAGTTTTTTCATCGGGCGCATTTGAAAGGCCCCTCCTTTGTTTCGATTCCGATGAGCCCTCTTTTTTATAAACCCCCCAACCACTTCACCACCATATACCCAAAGGCCCCGCAATTGGGCGCTAAACCTTAAATAAAACCCCTCCCCAACACAAAATTCCTATGTATTTCATTAAAATTTTGATTTTCTTATGTTTCAAAGGGTTCCACCGGTTCACAGTTTAAACAAATCCCGACCATTGATCTCAAACCAATCAAATATCGGCCAAATGTCACATCGGAGATTTCATTAGTTGCGATTTAATATTTTATTACCCCCCCTCTGATTGGCTACCTCCCGATTCATTCCCTGCCGTTGATATAGCCCTCAAATCAATAGTCCACATCTAGTCGCTTCGGAACCCTTTATGCTTTGCCCCGCCGATCACAAAACCTCCGATTGCATCTGGGTCGTCCATACGCCCAGATCCGACAATCCAGATTGATCCTCACCACCTTGGTTAAATTTATGAAACCCCACTTTATGATGTTTTTGGGGGAAATATCCACCGTTGATATCTGCATATCAATGGCCCACATTGACCCTTCCTCTCGCCTCATATATTATTTCATTAGCCCCAAATATCGATCTCGACTGTCCATATTGAAGATCCAATGGCCCAGATTTATCCCGATAGGCCCAACTCTTTTGGGTCCTGCCCCTTCCAGATTAGATCTCCACCATTCATTCCTTGATCGGACGGCTCATTCCGCCCGCGCATCTTATTGATATCGCGCTCTCTCACAGCCGTCCGATCTAACGCCCCAGATCTAATGGCCAGTGCGCATTTTCGTGTAGATTTAAGCCTGAACGTTAATTCTCAGAAATCAAAAGATATAGGTGGTTTTTAAATGCCACGTGTCGGGATCTGATGCATATCGCGTTCGAAAAGTGAAAACCGCCCATCCGCCTTTTTGCTACACAAAACCGCTGGTTTCTATAGCCGAAACCACTTTCCCCATTTCAATTGCATCGCATCACGTTTTTTCTTCGCCGTTGATCTCTGTGGATCAACGGCCAGCATTTGATCTCGCATTTCATAATCTCCCTCCGCCATTCACCAAGGGATTTCTTAAAGCAATCTTGGTCGTCGATCTTTATTGACCGATCTAATCCGACTGCCTACAAACCTCTAAGAAACCCCAATTTTCCTCTTTGCCTTTTTCGCTGTCGATTAAGGTTTTTCCCATTTCTTCACATTTTCACCTATTTTATTATAATGTGGCCCTATACATTATGTATGTCCGCAATTGATCTCGACCGTCGATCAACACAGATCAACGGCCTGCACTTAATCCTCTGCACCGTTCACTCAACTGCCTCCTCTCGACCCCCGCGAGAAAATCTCCACCGTTGGGTGCATTCATCCAACGATCACGATCCAAACCTAAACCTCTAAAGAATTTTTACCCAGCCACACAGGATTTTTATAACATTTTTTGTATTTTGCAGGTTTCAATGGATTTCCAACTATTTTAAATGAAAAATAAAAGCCGAGGATAACGATCCTCCAGGATTTCATTCATCAAAGAGTATCCATCTACAAGGTTCAACACCATGTTTTATCAGTGCCTCATGAGCGCTGATGCCACTATAAAACCTCTGTAGCACCTGCACATCAACAAGACATATTAAAGCTTAAATGAACAGAGAGTATCAATGTTAAAGATTCAGTCGAACCATAAATGAAGAATTAAAGATGGTTTATGCAATTTGGGTGGATTATGGCTAAAAACGACAATTAAAAGCCTAATCCACTAAATTAAACACATTTTAAAGAATAGAAGACAATATATAGGCCCAATTATGCCTAACACATAGAACAAAAGCAAATTAATCCTGTTTTAGGTCAAAACAAAAATATCTATCAAACTAGGAATTCCTCCAATGCCACATCAGAGGCTAATTGAATCCTCTCAGCTACCCAAAGCCACCTGTTGCCTCAAAAAATTCAAAAGAGGCCGGGTTATTACCAGAATAGAGGATATTAGCATAACTACAACTCAACAGCTATTCCAAGCCACAGACTTATTGCAAAATATCAGCAAAGTTATTACAAAAATGACACAGAGCCTTAAAGTCAACAAAATCTCCCCAGCGAGCTTGATACTTAATGTAAAACAATTAATACAGAGGAAATATCTACAATCTTCTCCATTGAGCCCCTCAAATGCCGAGAAGCATTAAAACTATGTTAATTGAACCCATAGATATTTTTTCTCTTTGAGCTCCTCATTTTCCTATAAAATCTTCTTGAGGAGCTCATTGTAAAGGGTTGGTTGTAGAACTTTGAAATATACTTGTGTTTGAAACTTCTACATGTAAATAGTGTTCAGAGGCTCTTGAAGCTCTATTTGTGATCAAATAAGTGAGGCTAAGCAGAGAAGCTGATTGCTAAACTAAAACATTGGACTTGAAGAATGTAACTGGATTGACATCAATATTCAAGCTGATTCTTGGGATCCTGGTCTATATCACTGGTGAAGTGCTTCTTTCTGTGTTATTGCTTTCCTTGCATGTATGCCATTTTTTCCATTTATTATCTGATAAAGAACAACAATCATAGAGTTAGGATTTACTGTTTACATTACCCTTCTCTGACTAATAAGCTTTATCTCAATGTTTTCCTCCAAATTGTGTATTTAAGAATGATTTAATATATTCTAAGCAGTTAGGAATGTTGGCATTCCCTCGTCCTACTGTCTAAACATAAAACATTGTTCTTGAATGTTATTTTCATTACTTTCTTAGTAAAATTAGACTAGAAAAGTGATGGTGTGCCCTATTTTCTAGTTTCTCTATCCAAAGGTAGTTCTGAAAGTTTCTCTAAGAGTATGCTGAAAGAAGTTTAGATTTAAAAGTATCTTATCTGATCTTAGGTTGCATTTTGTTTTTCCTATCTGTTTTCATCCCTTCTGAAAGTAATTATGTGGATTACTGGATTGTTTGTTTGTTGGGTTAGCTTGAATATGAACTTGTCCAAAGAATTTTATGGTTAGCCTTGTCCTTTGGTCATTTTTAAATAGTTACTTAAAAGGCTTTTCTTGTTTTGACAAACTGATAAATGCTAGTTGAAATTATTGTCTGTTTCCACCCCTTCAACACTTTTATTGTTTCCATTCCATCATTTAATCTCAAAGATCTTGTGTTATAGATGACTTTCCCCTTGGACCACTCTTGAAATTGTTGCGCAATTAAACCCTTTTATGACTCCATAGCCCAATGGACTAAAAACCAGCGTTATATCTATCTTATCAGCCAAAGCTTGTCCTGATTGCTTGCAACTTCACACCTTTGAAACTCTTTCATTTTAGGACTTTCCACTCAACTAAAAATCATTCTCAACCATCCAAAACAAACAAAAACCCTTGATCTTAATAACTAGCCTAATATCACACATATAATCCTTAAAGATAAATCAATCTTTGCACTTATTAGAGAGATCCCTCTCTAGATTCAGGAGGGCTAGATCCTAGAACCCCAAAGTGGTTCAAGTGTTCTCTCTGCAGTTTGTATTTTCCAATCTTGCAAATTACAGGGAGCTAACACTTAGAAGTGATTAAAAATCCATGTTCTACTCTGGTTACAAGAAGTAGGAAACCTCACAGTAAACAAAAAATCAGTCATAAGACTCTCTTGCACCCTTGGAATCCAATAGTAGGTTGTCTACTAGTAATTATTAGAAATTTTTTTGCATTTTCTTGTGTAAGAATTTTGTTATAATTTACTCCAATTCCCATGAAGCATTAGGAATAAATATAAAAAGACCTATTTTTGAAACTTTTCCCTCCTTGCTCCTATTAGGAGAGGTTGGTTTCTTAGTTTTTTTTGTGAAAGTGTCATTAGTTGAAGTAGTAAAAGGGGCTCACAAGAAGAAGAACATAGTGTAACCCATTGCGTGAGTAACCTTTGAGACCGGGCATATATTTTAATATAAACTATACCCATTTTTCTGGAAAAAAAAAGTGTGTACATATACATGCCATTACCCCTCCTTATCACAGATATTTTGGTGGGTACTAATCACTAATAAGTATACACATTTTTACTTTTTCTCATATTCATTAAAGTGTTTAGGAACACATAAATAATGGTGGAAATTAATTGTTGGTAAATATATTTATTTATATCTTATTCCTATCATTTTTTTATGCAAAGACTTGCTTAAATGATGGTGGGCAGTAACTAATGGTAAATATGTTATTTACATGAATTATTTTCAAATATTTTAATTTTTGGTGGTTTTACAGTAAAAAATCATTTGCACAAATATCTAAAAATCATGGCATGAATATTGCGACTATATCCAGAACTTATAGAAGGAAATATAAGGCTGTTATCCAAATGGAATTGTATTGAGTAAGGGATATAGTAAAAACTTTAAGTTATGGTCCAATCAAATGATTGAACATTATTTTTTTAATAATAATAAATAATAGATATTTATTTTTCAAAGTTAAACATTATCGTTTGCATGGATCAATGCTAAACTAATAATGATCAATAAGAAAATAGATCCTCCATTGGAAGGGACTAAAATATTTCTATAAATATAGAGATGTGAAATATATATACGAATATATATATATATATATATATATATATATATATATAATTTAAACAATAACTATAAATTAATAGTCATTTTACCATATGAATTAAAATAATGATTCATATTCATAATCATTATATTTCAGAACTGCATATCTAAATTCAATTAACAAACATATAAAAACTTAGCACTTACATTAATAACTCAACTCATGTCACATTAAAAATTTAAAAAAAAAATACCTAGCCCACATATATGTAACTATATGCATTACTAGCATAGATTCATCTTAATTGGGGTCTACCAAAAGTGGAGAGAGATAAGATGCAAACTTATTTTGAGAGAAAAAATTAAAAAATGATTGTGCCTCCAAAGATTTTGTTCTTCTCAAGGCTTAGTAAATCGGAAATTTCATGTCTATATACATAAAAATATTCTTATTTTTATTTTATTAAAATCCTTATAATACATATAGTTTTGTGTATGTGTATGTAGCATTTTTCTTTGACATGGTTTATAATTATTTTGATTTTAATATTTTACTGTCATATGCATAACATTGATGATATATATAGATAGATATAAATTTAGGAAAATAAGTATTGCAATTTATATGCTTATTAAATAAATTTAAATATGAAGTTATGATGGTTGTGAAAATGAATCATTATTTTGTCAAAGGATAATAGCTTGAGTGGAAGCTAGCTAGTTAACCCTGAAAATCTACCAAAACTATTGATTCATTAACCAATTCATTAGTTACTGTTAATATATATATATATATATATATATATATATATATATATATATATATATATATATATATATATATATATATATATATATATATATATATATATATATATATAATATGATGTTTTAAGGTGATATGCATATTATGATTTTTTTTTAAATATTTGTAATTTTTTTAATAAAAACAAAATAAAATATAACCTAGCTAATAAATAAAATGTTGATAATAAATTGAATTGAATTGATTTATTATTTTTAATTTTTATTACTTTTTTAATTGAGCTAACATTATTTTATTATTATTATTATTATTATTATTATTATTTGATTTAATGTTTCATCTTAAGGACACTACAACATCACTCTTATATTGAAGGGGCATTTAAATGTTTACACAGACACTAGAACACTCTATACTAGGTTGTATACCTCCTCTCCTTGGTTTTAATTATATGTTGTCAAATATCATGGTTACGAATATGAATTATTATTATTTAAACTTATTTTAATGTAATGTACTTATTATGATTTTTTGGAGAAATAAATGTCTGTAATTTTATTACTAAAAACAAAACTATAGTATAACAAATTTAATTGAGTCAATTTAATTTTTTTATTACATTTTTAATTAAGTAGGCATTATGTTTTATTATTACTAATACTTTTTAATTGAGTCGAAATTATTTTTATTGTTTTTATTTAATGTTTCATTTTAAGTACACTAGAACGTCTCTCTCATATTGAGTAGAAATTTAAATGTTTACATTCATTTAAGGATACTACAATATCTCCTCCATATTGGGTTGTAAAGCACCTCTAGGCGATTTATATATGTGTGTGTTTGTGTATGCGTGTTTATATATATATATAGGTGTTTTTATGCATAGAGATGTAAAATTTATATAAATATAAATAATATTATTAAGAACCAGAGTAGATCTATCTTAACTTAAGATTTATCAAGTGCCAAGAGAAATCAAATCTCTCAAAGTGCAAATATTTCTTCAAGTTTTGCACTTAAAAAGGATTTGTGTCTTAAAATATTTGATCCCTTCAATGTTTAGCAAAGCCAAAATTAAGATAGATTTGGTAATAATAATAATATATATTTCTTTTGATTATGAGTTAATTTGAGTAAACAAAAAGAATTATTTAATTAGTTTGTAATAACAAAAGTAATGAACATTGAAAAAAAAAATTGGTAAAGTGAGTTATTTTATATTACTTTCCAAAAAAAAGGTATATAGCAGTTTTTCATAAATGGTTGATCTACCACTTACTAGAGATTTAAAAACTTAACCTTACATATAGCAAAAGCTATGAGTCTATTATTTAAATTGTCACGAAAATTAAAAGAAGAATTTTGCAAAAAATAGGTAGGCATAGCTATAATAGTTCCATAAAATACCATAGCATAAAACTTGGCTCTTGTGATAATGGTGGTGTGAGAGTCTACGCTTATTAGTGGAGAAATATAATTGTCTTCATTAGAGGAGGTGAACGCAAGATTTGCTAGCTTTTTTCGCCAACATAGAAGCCTTTTTATCTATCCTTTCCACCTTGTGCATCATTTCACCAAACCAAACCTCAGAGCCAATGATGGTGTAGTCCTTATTCCAAATTGATCAAGCATGAGAACTTCCACTTTCCAGTTGAGAGCAACTATTAAACCAGAAAGAAGCAACATTATTTTGCAAAGCCTAGCTGGTGACCCAACACTCGGAGAGAAAAACCCAAATAAAAGGAAACACGAGAAAAAGCACTAACAAAATAAGAGAGACAGTGGAAAAAAATAAATATAGGAAGAAACTGTTGTGAATCACGATTGCCGTTAGACCAAAACCCGCAGGTGTTAATCAATGATCGCATCGCCAGAGATAAGGATCCACGAAAGGTGGTTAGTCCATGTCACGAAACACACGGGGAGTGTTGGTTTATCCAATGTCCAACAATCTCCCCCCCAACGCGAGCCAGGTGTGTATCGAACTCGTGACCTACACTCTGATACCACTTGTTGTGAATCACGATTGTCGTTAGACCAAAACCCGCAGGTGTTAGTCAACGATTGCATCGCCAGAGATAAGGATCCACGAAAGGTGGTTAGTCCATGTCGCGAAACACACGGGGAGTGTTGGTTTATCCAATGTCCAACAGAAACTCATCATACTAAGATAATTGACGAACTAGAGACGAGTATATATCTCTGGCCCGAATTCATAAATATATTATTAGATAAAATAAAAATAAAAATAAATAAATTATTAGATTATTTTATAGAAGTTAATAAAAATATTTATTTATTTTTTAAGTTAAATTAGCTGTTATATTATAATGTCTAGTTAGATTTTGTTTTCATCTATTTAAATCCATGTCATGATCTGATATATCATCTTGTTTTGAAGATGAAACACACTAATTGGTTCGAAACTTGTCGACAAAATCCATTCATATGTACGCCTAGACAAAATCTGGTCATATGTGATTATCTTAGAAAGTTTCTCTAAACAAAATATGGTTGGTTTGAAACTTGTCAACAAAATCTATTCATATGTACACCTAGACAAATCTAGCCATATGTGATTATCTTATAATGTTTCTCTAAAAAAAATATGGATCACAGAAGCCAAATTCAAAAAAAGATTAAATTTCTTAAGATGTAATTTTTAATCATTTAATATGAAGGAATTAATTAAATAATAAAGAAATAAATAAGACCTTGAAATTTTTGATCTCTCGATATTTGATAAATATGGGTTTAAGGTAGATTTACAATTGTGTATATTATTTTACCTCTTATCAATTGCACAATATCAATGGGTAACATATATGGGATGGCATGAATATATCTAGTTGCTAATATTTAATATTATTATATTAATATTACATATATTAAGTGAGTTTAATGGTGCAAATTCAAAGGAAGCAAAGTATATACCTTTTCATACATTTAATAATCAAATATTCACTAAAGGCAACTACCTTATTCTATAAAAATAAAAAAGTAAACAAATTATACAATAATTTAATATCTAATTTAATCTTGACTTTAAAATTAAATTATATATATGGAGAGAAAGAGAGAGAACGTATTGGGAAGGTTTAATGACAACCTCCCCATCTATAATCAAATCTCATTGACTTGAGCTACCTCCATATGATTATCCATAAATATGTTAATTAGGTAACTCTTCATTCATTTAAGCAAAAAGAAATAAGTCATATATATATATATATATATATATATATATATATATATATATTCTCTATGACTAAATAAAAATACAGTATTTAAATTGTTGATTGTCAATTGCACAATATCAATGGCTAACATATATGGGATGGTATGAATATATTTAGTTGCTAATATTTAATATTTAATATTATTATATTAATATTACATACATTAAGTGTGGTTCAAATTCAAGGGAAGCAAAGTATATACCTTTCTATACATTTAATAATCAAATATTTACTAGAGCCAACTACCTTATTCCGCAAAAATAAAAATAAACAAATTATACATTAATTTAATATCTAATTCAATATTGACTTTAAAAATGATATATATATATATATATATATATATATATATATATATATATATATATATATATATATATATATATATATATATATATATATATATATACTGTATGCTTTAATAAAAACCTCCTTATATAGGTTAAAATATCATTGACATGATTTTTTTTTAGGAGCTACCTCTATATATTATTCATAAATATGTTGATTAGGTAACTATTCTTTAATTTAAGAAAAAAGGAATAAGTCTTTTAAATAAATAAAAATAAATAAAAATTCTATAAATAAAATAAAAATAGAGTATTTAAATTGCACAATATCAATAGCTAACATATATGGGATGTATGAATATATTTAGTTGCTAATATTTAATATTATTATATTAATATTACATACATTAAGTGAGTTTAATGGTTCAAATTCAAAGAAAGCAAAGTATGTACTTTTTCATACATTTTATAATCAAATATCTACGAGAGCTAACTACCTTATTTCATAAAAATAAAAATAAACAAATTATAATATCTAATTCAATCTTGACATTAAAATTATATATATATATATATATATATATATATATATATATATATATATATATATATAGAGTGTATTGGGAAGGTTTAATGACAACCTCTCCATATAGATTCAAATCTCATTGACATGATGCTCCTTTAGGAGCTACCTCTATATGATTATCCATAAATATGTTGATTAGGTAACATTTCCTTAATTTAAGAAAAAAGAAATAAGTCTTTTCTAAAAAATAAAAATAAAAATTATGAATAAAATAAAAGTAAAGTATTTAAATTTCACAATATCAATGGCTAACATATATGGGATGGTATGAATATATTTAGTTGCTAATATTTAATATTATTATATTAATATTACATACATTAAGTGAGTTTAATGGTTTAAATTCAAAGGAAGCAAAGTATGTACCTTTTCATACATTTAATAATCAAATATTTACGAAAGACAACTACCTTATTCCAAAAAAATAAAAAATAAAAATAAATAAATTATACAATAATTTAATATCTAATTTAATCTTGACTTTAAAATTATAAATATATATATATATATATATATATATATATATATATATATATATATATATATATATATATATATATATATATATATATATTACTTGGAAGGTTTAATAATTAAATATAATACTCAATTGAGTGTATTGGGAGGTTATATATATATATATATATATATATATATATATATATATATATATATATATATATATATATATATATATTATTCGATCGAGAGTGTATTGGAAAGACAACCTCTCCATCTAGATTCAAATCTCATTGACATGATGATTCTTTAGGAGCTACTTCTATATGATTATACAAAAAGATGTTGATTAGGTAACTTTTCTTTAATTTAAGAAAAAAGAAATAAGTCTTTTCTAAAAAAAATAATAATATATTTTTTTCGATGAATAAAATAAAAATACAGCATTTAAATTGCACAATATCAATGGCTAACATATATAGAATGGTATGAATATATCTAGTTACTAATATTTAATATTATTATATTAATATTACATACATTAAGTGATTTTAATAATTCAAATTCAAAAGAAGCAAAGTGTGTATTTTTTCATACTTTTAATAATCAAATATTTACTAAAGGAAACAACCTTATTTCATAAAAACAAAAATAAAAGATAACAAATTATAAAATAATTTAATATCTAATTCAATTTTGACTTTAAAATTAATTAATTAATTAATTAATTATATATATATATAAAATACTCAGTGAAGTGTATTGGGAAAGTTTAATGACAACTTTTCCATCTAAATTAAAATCTGATTAACATGAAAGAGCTACTTTTATATGATTCTCCTAAAATATGTTGATTAGATAACTTTTCCTTAATTTAAGCAAAAATAAATAAATCTTAAAAAAAAAATATTCTTTAAACAAAATAAAAACATAGTATTTTTAAGCCTTATTTAGATAATCAATATTTTATACTATTTAATTCTCTAAAAAAAATTTACTTCCACACTAAATTATATATATATATATATATATATATATATATATATATATATATATATATAATTCTGCATAACCAAACATATATATATTAAACATATATAGATATTATCCTAAGTTTCAAAGATGACAATCATATAGTATTCCCACTTTTCTTTTAATTAGCCATTAAGAAAGTCTCGAAAAATAGTAAGAAAGGTTCTTATACTCGCATGTTTTAAAGAAGCTCTAAGGAGTAGGAGTAAATGAAATGGGTTATATTTGATATTGTAAAATTTAATATAATTGTGTCGAAAGGTGTTTAGTATAAAAGAAATGTAAAATTATGTTATATAAATATTTTGATTTGGTTAATTAAAAATATCATATCATATAATATAATTAAAAAAGACAAAATTATTTAAAAATTTATTAATTATTAAAATTATTAATTTAAACATTTTAAATATGCTAAATTACACAAAACAAAATAAAATGAAGATAAAATAAAATTAATAAGAATAATCATTATCCATTATTAATAATTAAATGATATTAGATTCATCTTAATTCTGAATTTCTTAAATAATATTGTTTATTATTTATTTTATAAAATAAATAATATTTTATTATTATTTATTTTTTAAAATAAATAATTAATTGTGAATTGAATTGTATAATTTAAATTTATTAAGTAGTACCATTTATTATGTATTTTTAATGGGAAGGCGAGTAGGGTGGAATCATCTAAAATTTTAAAGAAACACAATTCAATGTACATGGATTTTAATAAAATATTTAACAATGGAGTTAAGGCCTAATTGCTCCAGTTATTATTTATGTTAATTTAAGCATTAAATGCTAATGATTTCCAAGGAAAGAAACTGCCTATGATTATTGATATGTAGAATCAAAATCCTCTCTTCACAATTTACATGCATATCCTTCCATCATTCAAAAAAGTATTGAATATGGATGCAAATTATTGGTCAAAAATTGCACCCAACCTGGCCTTATGAATTTTTCTAAAAATTAAGGTTCCCTCAAAATCCCATGAGCATGGATTATAATCATACCCATAGTTTGAGGCCTAAATGGTGTAATTATCATGGAAATAGATCACAATACCTTGTACTTAACTTTTAAGTATGAGACAAGGGTCGCATATTCCATTTGTACGCTTCAAGCAACACACACAGGGTTAATCTACATGTTGGATGTAGATCCCACTGACTATTTGGGATAATGATCTAGATGGATACTTGTGGCCACCCACCTTTTCTACTAGGTCACAACAAAATTTTCCTATTTTAGCAGGCTTTTTTTGGCAGTTTTCATGTCCTGAACTTCCAGAGTCGTTTTGAAGCCCTAAATGGTGTTTTTTTGGGGAAATGAACCTCCTTGGATAGACATTTATAACAGGATAACGTCGATGCCAAACAAAGATCATATGACAAAGTTACGACCCTAGGAATTTTATGTTCCAACTTACCTCATTAGGGCCCATAAGTCTTTGTCACCCCATCTCCTAGGGTTAGGGTTCTAGATGTTTAGGGTTTGTCATTATTTCTTCATGCTAAAAAGGCCTTTGAGCCTCATTGTGACACAGCTCAGGAAGACACGTATTTTTTACATTTCTTCTCAGAGATAAGCTACCACCATTCAAGCTAGTTCTCTTTCATTCTGTATATGCACAGTTTCGGAATTTCTATTTATTAATCGAAGTTTAGTTTCATTGTATCTCTATGTTTGATTTTAAAGTTCTATTTCATTTTGTTCCCTTATTAAATTTCGATTTGTGATCTAATACCACTGATCTGAATTTAATAAGGAAACAAAATTAAATTATGGATTTAAAATCAAACACAAGGATACAGTTAAAGTAAACTTCAATCAATAAATACAGATGTTGAAACTGTTTACATGCAGAATGAAAGAAAACTCACTTAAATGATGGTAGCTTATCTCTGAGAATAGATGTGATGGCTACACGCTTTCCTGAAATGTATCACAATGAGGCTCAAAGGTATTTTTAACATGAAGAAACATTGAGAACCCCTAACATATAAAACCCTAACCCTAGGAGATGAAGTGCCAGAGGCTTATCGGCTCTTATGGGGTAAGTTGGAACGTCAACTTCCCAAGGTAGTAATTTTGGCATACGATATATGTTTGGCACACACAATAGCCCATTAGAAAGGTCTATATAAGGAGAAAAAATTCTAACTACTTACAACAATAAATAATTTTCTTCAGCTTGTTTCCCCAAAAAAACATTGTTTAGGGCCTCAAAAAATCTCCAAAGTTCAGGACCTGAAAACTATCAAAATAGGAAAATTGTGTTGTGAGCCAATGGAATAGGTGAGTGACCACCAATGTCCACCTGGATTAGATAATGGACACCTTTCTCACTGTCTTTCTTAGTGTGGAATCTATGGAAGAATGGGCTTGGTGGTGCATTGTAGTAGTAAGCAAAACTAGAGGTTGCTTATTGGCTCGTGGTCTCCTTTCTCGAGGATCGTGGGGCTTAGTTGAGGTAAGACCTATTCGATGGGTGCTTTGAAATCATTTAATAAAGTTCACTTCATTCTTTGAGCTACCTTTCATGGCTTGAATTAAATTGTATGAATTTGTTTTAGCCTATATATTCAACATTATAACTCTAGTGGTTTGGTATGTGTTATATTCTTTACACAAGTAGCACATTGCATTGGTTGTAGTGAGGGGATCACAATGGATGATCTAGGTGGATATTGGTGGCCACCCAACTATTCCACTTGGGGCCCCACCATTGTCTCTTTCATTTTTTCAGTTTCATTAATGATAGCACATTTTACTATAATTTTTTAGCATTTTTTCGGGTCCTTAACTTCTGGAGCCATTTTGAGGCCCTAAACGATGTTTTTTGGAAAACAATGGGAGCAACATTGGTCCATACACTTGTATCTCTCACTCAAAAATTGTATTCCTCAAATAGATATTTCTAACAACGTATGGTGCATGTCAAATAGAGATCGTATGCCAAATTTACGTCCCTAGGAAGTTAATGTACCAATTTACCCAAACAGGGCCCATAGTTTTGGTGCTTCATCTCCTAGGGTTAGGTTTTTGGATGTTTAGGGTTTTCCTTTGTTTCTAATAACAAATAGGCCCTTGAGCCTCATTGTAACATAGTTCAGAGGCCTATAGCCACCACTTATCTTCTCAGGGATAAGCTACCAATGCCCTAGCTAGTTTATTTCCATTATGTCTGTAAGCAAGTTTAAGTTCTTTGATTTTAATGAAATGAAGTGTTATTTACACTACATCTTTGTATTTATGGTTATGTGTGTATTATTTTTCGTTCCTACAAAAATATGGATCAGTGGTATCAGAGCGGTATGCTTTTTCTCAATTCTTCTTTGCATGTCCCCAACAAGGTCGGGGTATAAGGAGTTAGGGTTCGATCTGGTTGAACCTTTGCAATATTAGCCTCGCAAACCCAGACAACCGCCCATGGGGATGAAAAGAAATATGAGGGAGTAGGAAATCCTATCAAAATATTTCTCGAGGAGGCCCTCGAAAAACAAAGGAACATGATGATGGATAACTTTACCCAGATCCTTCAATGACTGCCCACTAGTAGCACATCTACATCCAGCAGCCACTTTGGAGGTGTGACTCTGTTTAAGGTACAAGTAAACTTTTAAATTCCTGTATTTGAGGGCCAAATAGATGCAGATGTCGTAGATAGATGGTTGAATCTATTAGAATGATATTTCTCAGTTCATGACTTTTCTGACCGGAAGAAGATTATTTTTTCACTCCTCAAAGCTACCCCCCATGTCAAGGACTGGTGGGAAACCTACTATGATAAAAATGATTAGACAGAACCCTCTTTTCTCTCAGTTTTACCCACTTGGAATTCTTTCCGAGATGCCATCAAGGAACAATACTATCCTGTGGGGAGCTATGAGGACAAGTACATACAATGGATAATGTTGCGGCAGCAAAGGGATCAAGATGTGCACGAGCTGACAAATATGTTCCATACCCTGTGCACAAAGTTAGATATCAAATATTTGGAGAAACATTTGGTGCTAAAGTATCGTATTTGTCTACACAGATAAATTTAGGAGGAAATGGAGTTCCTCGACATCTCCTCGCTTGGTACGACATACTGGTATACTGCCAATATTGAGCAGAAATTCAAATAGAAGAAGCAATACTTTGGATCTTTGAATCAAAAGCAAGGGAAATGTACCCCCAAACTGCAAAACAAAGGACAAAGCCAAGGCATGGTGGTTCAAGACAACCTGCCAAAGCCACAAGCAAAGAACAACACCGCAAAACCAAAGAAGGACACATGAAAGTGGTGTGAGTTCCATAAGAGCTCCACTCACAACACAAGTGAGTGTTGGGCCATGTAGCCATTGGTGGTCGAGATGAGGGCTTCTGAATTAGATGCATGCTCTGAATCTAAATCATAACCCGACAAGGGTAATGATAAAGGGAATCATATTGTTAATTCGGAGCCCAACACCATTTTTTCCACTGTGAAGATCCAGAAGGAGGAACCACAAGATCCAGAGGATGAGGAGTGTCTCTTCCACTCCCAGATGTGGGTAAAGGGTTCCCCGCTATAGTTCATTATCAACAGCGGGAGCCAAAAGGACCTCATTTCAGCAGAGGTTGTGAAGCGTTTGGGCTTGCTGACCACAGGACAACCACAACCATACATTGTCAGGTGTCTTCACCAAGGATGGGATCTCTACATCAGCCAGTAGTGCCGCCTTCCCTACATTATCAAGCCCTTCATGGATGAGGTTTTATGTGAAATCTCTCCTCTTTATTTTTGTGATGTATTATTAGGTCAACCATACTTGTGGAAGCTAAATTTTGTGTATGATTCCCAGCCTCATGTTGTTATTGTTACTTTGGGAAATAAGTTGTACTAGATACCAGAGGTACCAATGCCTGTCACTATTTCTTTGGTTACTGCAAAACAATGCAATAAGCTCATTTCCAAATCCGAGAATTTTTTTTCCTTGATGATCTACCCCCAGGGAAAGAAGAAGACTATGGCCATGACCTCGAGATAGGGCTCCTCTGCACAACAACAAAAAATGGACAAGATCATGGAGGAGTACATGTGTAATATTCCCAATTAACCATGAGCTAGTTGGAATATTAAATTTTGTTTTGCTACTTTGTTTTATGAATAAGAGGACAATGGAGGTCCATAATTCTCCTTAATAATGAATAAATCAATGCCAACGTGAAAATGATAGATCTTGGTAGCTTAATTGAGCACCCTTATGTGTGAAAAGAGGCTATAACACCTTGACTGGGTCAACTTTGACCAAATCAACAGCATTGTCATGGAAGAGTGGTCATCAATGAAAGACAACGCAATTTAATATGGAGATGCTTTGCATGGAAGTAGTGCTATTATTTGATGGGGCTTAGGGTGTGCAAGCTCATATCTTATTTAAGGAAGAGGATGGTAGCCATTATTCATTATTTTGATGTATATGAATTTTCTAAATATATGGTCTGTTTAGACATATATCTTTCTCTTTTTGGTTAACTAAGATTGAGTGTTTTTTAGCACTGGGTGTTCCTGATCGGGAATCCCACCTCTTCCATTCAAAATCTCTTGGAGGAATCTTGTACTACATTGTCCACTATCAGTCTTAAGGCCAAGCTTCATCTTTCATTTACAGCGTAGATCCAGTTGAGGGTTGAGTTGTTTTGCAGGTTGTAGCAGTGGAGACCATCTCTAGGTCATTTCATTGCTTATTTTCAGTGGAGAAGGGTTCATTTCCTTTGGGAGGACATTAAGGAAGGCCCTTGTGCATATTTTCATCTCTTGGCATCAGGACAACTATTTATTTATCCCTATAGTGTATTTTACTTCCAGATATGCATTATTTCTATAGGAGGAGTTGCAGAGTGGTTTGGCACACCATTTGAAGAGAAGGTTTTCTAGTGAAAGGGATCTGCCTTTCATTTAGAGGATCTATTGGAGGAGGCTATTCTATTGTGCATATCAGATCAGTCACACTTTCTAGATTTGTATTTTTCAGTGGATCTTCAGCCCTAGGGCTTAGATCCCCATCTTTTATATGGTGTTTTTTTGAAAACCCTTAAGGGGTTCTTCAAAGGGGGTTGTATAGTGCTCAGATCTGTAGTAGATCTATCTTTTGAGGCACATATCAGCCTTAGATCTGTTGTATAACCATTTTCTATAGAAGTGCCTTTAAAATAGTGTTGTAGCAGTCTTCCAGTCTTTATATATAGTAGTCGCACCTATTTTTGAGGGATTTTGTCCATTGGAGGCTTGTTCTTACTTATTATACATATTATGGCCCATTTATTACGCATATTTTGTTGCTGTTATAACATATGAAAGGTATCCACATTGGCCTCTTTCTTTTATATGATGTTTTACACTATTGTTCCATCATTTTGCACTATATTCCTACTTTTCCCATTTGGGAATATTACAATGGTATCACGGCATAATCTTGGCACAACCTGTGCATCTTGAAAAGTTAAAAAAATCAGGTAATCTAGAAAATTATTTCTGAATTTTTAACACTTTTTGTTATGGTTCCTGATTTATCTGCAACAAGAAGGGTCTACATGTTCATTGATGGGTTAGATGAACCTCTTCATGGGTTCGTTAATTCTACCAAGCCCACTACCCTTCAAGATTCCATTGAAAGAGCTAGAGACCTTCAAGATGCCTTGCCAAAAGCAAAGGCAATAGTTCAGTATAAACCCTCTTTTCCACCAAAGGGAAAATATGAGAAGGCTCCTCTTCCAAAGTAGAGCCAAAATAAAAGACCTCTTGATGATGATGTCTGAGGAGATTTGAGGAGGAGGAAGCTTTGCTTCACATGCCAAGAATCTTAGGCACCCAGACATAGATGTGCAGCAAGAAAGGCATGCTACATAGAGGTATTCTCAGATTATGAGGAGGAAGAAGAATATGAACCAAGAAGAGGTCACAATGTTGACACAGCAGGAGATGAACCAACACCATCAGGAGATGGGAATGGGGAATTGGCTCCAACTGGAGGGGCTCTTGCATCACTGAGAGGAGTACCTAAGTACTTGACCTTGAGGGTTCAAGGTTTCGTCTTAGATCAGAGGGTTTATGTTTTGGTTGATAGTGGTGCTACCCACAATTTTATTGATGCCCAACTAGTGTAAAGGAGGGAAATACCCACTGATGCTTTGATGGATTTTCTATTTTGGTCCCAGGAGATAGAACTATGCAATGCATGCATTATGTTCCATCCTTATCAGTCACCATGGGAACATATACATTGACTGCTCACTTCTTTGTGGTTGACATACCTAACACCAATGTGATATTGGGTGTGCAATGGTTGATTACTTTGGGGAAAGTCATCACTGATTGGGAGACTTTGCAGATGGAATGGGTGGATAGAAAGAGTGAAAACACTCAAATGATTAAAGGCATGCACACATATCCCTCACATACAACTTAGACACAGAAATCATAGATGGATTTGCATAGTGGAAGCAAGGACCTAATAGTCCCATCTATTATGCTTATGAGATTGCTTCATGGGACTATTATTTTGTGGAAAACCACCTAGGAGGCCACCTGATCCAGATTTGGTGAGATATGTCTCACAACATGATGCTCCAAGCAAATATCTAGGAGGGATGGGAGCATTAGAAGGCCATGATACAATGCTGAGAGTCTTGGGTAGACTCAAGGATGAGGGAGACATCCTCCCAACATCATCATCACCCACTCTCATTTCAGATTTTGTGTTGTGGAAGGAGAAGCATGGGAGGAATAGAAACCTTCCAACATATACCTTTGGCATGGGATATTTCAAGGAGAAGAGCAGCCATATGAAATATGTTCTTTGTGATAGATCATCAGTGCTTTCACTATGGAAGATTGATCCATACAAGAAATCCCAACTGCTGGTGGATTATTCCAAGGATATTTTCACATGCATGATACTTGATGACTAGCTACTAAGTCATCTTCTATCATGGTAGGATCTTCTTATCTAGAGCCTCCAATCTCAAGGAGAAGTTGCTACAAAGGGCTTATGAAGATTTTATTTTCAGCCATACTTATTCCATGAGGGCCTACAACACTATCATGGAGAGTTACACTTGGGAAGGCTTTAAAGAGGAACTATATCAGAATTTTCAAAGATGCATGAACCATGTGGAGTTGGAATAAATACATAACTCAATGAAGAAGTTATCACATCCACCTCTTTCCTCTTTGGGAATGAGATGGGATCTATCTATGGACCACTCCATTTTTATGAACAGAATTTTTGGTAAAGAACATGCTTATGTACATAATGTTTCACTTGATGATTATTTGCATTCCTTTACCATGTATATGCAGTCCATAGCTCCAAGGAGGAGCATTATTCCATATAAACTTCATGGCCAACTTTGGGCCATAAACATTTTTGAACATGGCCACTCCCTTGGAGGACATAGGGAGATTTTGTATCATTGTGGGTGCACTCCAAAAGCACCAAACATATCTCACACTTTCAGCCATTGTGAGAAGACTTGTGTAGCAATTAAGTGGTGGGGAAACCACTTACCATACCATTATCTAATGCAGTTAGGATATTTACTATGCTGGTTCCACATGTGGGACTATGACACACCTCCATTGGTAAAAATTTATGTTTTCATGTACTTAGTTTTGATCCCATACATTGATGATGTACTTATTATTTTTATGGGAATTTTTGGAGGGAGGATGGGAGGAATGTATGTGCCCTATGGGAGAGATATTATCCATGTTCACTATGCTACATGTTTCAGGGAAAACATTGGGAAAACCATGTTTTTTTCATTGGAAGATTGTCTCCTTATGGGATGAATTATTTGCATCTCATAAGAACTTTGGAGGAGCAATTCATGGAGCGATGGATTGGTAGACACTTAGCTTATGAGGGAATATTATCACATGTCGGTGTCACCAATGGTGGAGGAGAAGAGTTGAAACACTCAGCTTGTTAGTTTCTTGATGACAAGCAACATTTGGGAAGGGAGGACTATAATATTCCCAATTAGCCATGAGTTAGTTGGAATATTAAATTTTGTTTTGCTGCTTTGTTTTATGATTAAGAGGACAATGGAGGTCCATAATTCTCCTTAATAATGAATAAATCAATGCTAATGTGAAAAGGATATATCTTGGCAACTTAATTGAGCACCCTTAGGTGTGAAAAGGGGCTGGAACACCTTGACTGGGTCAACTTTGACCAAATCAACAGCGCTGTCATGGTGGAGTGGTCATCAATGAAAGTCATCGTAGTTTTAGATGGAGATGCTTTGGATGGAATTAGTGCTATTATTGGATGGGGCTTAGGGTTTTCAAGCTCATATATTATTTAATGAAGAGGATGGAAGCCATTATTCATTATGTTGATGTATATGAATTTTCTAAATATATGGTCTGTTTATACATATATCTTTCCCTTGCTGTTTAGTTGAGATTGAGTGTTGTTTAGCACCGAGTGTTCTTGATTGGGAATCCCACCTCTTCCATTGAGAATCTCTTGGAGGATTATTGTACTACATTTTCCACTATCAGGCTTAAGGCCAAGCTTCATCCTTCATTTACAGTGTAAATCCTGTTGAGGGTTGATTTTTTTTACAAGTTGCAACAATGGAAACCATCTCTAGGTCATTTCATTGCTTATTTTCAGTGGAGAAGGCTTCCTTTCCATTGGGAGGACAGTAAGGAAGGCCCTTGTGCATATTTTCATATCTTGGCATCAGGCCAATAATTTTTTTATCCCTACAGTGCAGTTTACTTCCAGATCTGCGTTATTTCTGTAGGAGAAGTTGCAGAGTGGTTTGGCAGACCATTTGGAGAGAATATTTTCTAGTGAAAGGAATCTGCCTTTCATTTAGAGGATATATTGTAGGAGGTTATTCTATTTTCATATCAAATCAGCCACACTTTCCAAATCTATATTTTGCAGTGGATCTTCAACCTTAGGGCTTAGTACCCCATCTTGTATATGGTGTTTTGATAAAAACCCTTAAGGGGTTCTTCAAAGGAGGTTGTATAGTGCTCAGATCTGTAGTAGATCTATATTTTGAGGGACATATCATCCTTAGATCTGTTGTATAACCATTTTCTATAGAACTGCCTTTAAAACAGCGTTGTAGCAATCTTTCAATCTTTATATATAGTAGCAGCACCTCTTTTTGAGGGATTTTTTCCATTGGAGGCTTGTTCTTACTTACTGTACATCTAATGGCCCATTTATTATGCATTTTTTTTTCTTTTATAACATATGAAAGGTATCCATATTGGCCTCTTACTTTTATATGATTTTTTACACTATTTTTCCAGCATTTTGCACTATGTTCCTGCTTTTCCCATTCGGGAATATTACAATGGGGACATATTCACCTCACCTACAAGGGTTCCTCTGTACTGTCAGGTCAAGCACCCCATTGATCTGACCCCAGGAGCATCGTTACCCAATGTACCGATCTATCGGTGCTTTGTTCTGGAGAATGATGAAGTCGAGAGGCAGATTCAAGATTTGCTGCAAAAAGGTCACATCCGGTCGATTTCATTGCCCTGTGGGAGCTCGATTGTGTTGGTACAAAAGAGAGATGGGACTTGGAGACTATGTATTAACTATCAGGCGTTGAACAAGATCATTGTTTAGAATAGGTACCTGATCCCACGGATTTATGACCTTCTGGACTAGCTCAAAGGGTGGAAATATTTCAGCAAGATCGACTTGAATTCTGGGTCTCACCAGGTACCAATCGAACCCTATGATGTGTGGAAGACTACCTTCAAAACCAAGGAGGGCCTTTTCGAATGGTTTGTCATGCCTTTCGGGTTGAAGAATGATCATACAATCTTCATGAGGTTGATGGATGACATCTTGCTGCCATTCACCAACTCATTTGTAGTGGTGTACTTGGATGAAATTTTGATCTTCATCCAAACTTGGGAAGAGCACCTCCACCACATCCGAAAGGTCCTCCAAACACTGCGGCAACACAAGTTGTGTGCGAATTTGTAGAAGTACGATTTTTGTATGACCCAGGTTCAGTATCTGGGCTACATTATTGATCAAAGGGGGGTGCATGTGGATCCAACCAAGATCCAAGTCATTCGGGATTGGCCAACCCCAACCACTCTAACAGAGCTTCGCATATTTATGGGTCTTGCTAATTTCTACCGCAGGTTAATGTTGGGATTCTCTCATATCACTTGGCCCTTGAGTCAAGTCACCAACGGAGGAGTGAAAGAAAAATTATTTTGGTCGGAATCTCAACAGAAGGTGTTCGTAGAATTCAAAAATTGCCTCTATTCTGCCTCAGATCCTGCACTGCTTGCGCCATTGTCAAACCAACCATCAAGAAGGAAGGCCTCTACACTCTGCTACCTACCCCTAGTCGACCTTGGGAATCCATCTCCATGGATTACATGTCGGGACTTCCTTATAATAATCATGTAAATGACTATGTTTTCGTGGTCGTCAATAGATTCCTTAAGATGGCCATTATGGCGGCCTGTAAGAATAATATCACAGCAGAAGCCACTGCTAAACTCTTCTTTGAATGAGTGTGGGGGCACTTTGGGATCCCACAATCCATCATCTCAGATCAGGATAGCAGGTTCCTCAACACATTTTGGTCTAGCCTCTAGTCAATGTTGGACACCAAGCTCACCAAGTCGACAGCTTTCCATCCCCAAACTGATGGCCAAACAGAGGTCGTCAACAATATGATTGTACACATTTTGTGCATGTACAATTCAAATCATTCATGCACATGGGATTATAGCCTCCCCTATGTACAACACAGTTATAATTAGGCTCTCCAATGCTCAACTTGCGATAGCCTCTTCCAGGTGGGCTTAGGATTCCAGCCACTATGCCCCATTGATGTAGCCATGCCATTTGCAGCTACTCAAGTCGATTCGAATCATGTCCAGTCTGAATCTGACAAAGTGAACAGCTTCATCGAGCACATTCAACACATCTGCCAATAGGTTCATGACATATTGGACAGATCCAATGCTAAGTACAAGCAATGACATGATCAACATCGGGTGCCACACAACTTCCAAGCGGACGATAAAGTGTGGCTACATTTGCAAAAGGAGCGACTCATTGGATCCCACCGCAAGCTTCGCCCGCTCTCATATGGGTCGCACACCCTCACCAAGGTTGTAGGGAACAATTCCTTTGAGCTCCGTATTCCACCATTCCTTGGTTTGCACCCAGTATTCAATGTGGACCACCTTTGGCCCTACTTCCCACCTCTACTGGACACCACTACCATTGCAGAATAACTCACACCAACAGAGTTAAAACTAGACTACATGGAATAGGCCACCACAGATTGTATCATGTACATGCAAATCAAGAACACTCGCCAGCGGAATATCCAACTATATCGGGTTGTAAAATTTGGCCAACTCTTGTAACAAGGCAAGTGGTTCACCAAGGACGAAGTTCAGCAAAAGCTTCCTCATCTCATGGAGGAACTCAACACAATGGGGATCATTGCTTCCTAAGGGGCGAGGAATGATCCAGGTGGATATTGGTCTCCACCCGTGTATTCCTCTTGGGGCCCCATAATTGTCTCTTTCAGTTTTTTAGTTTCCTTAATTATAGCACAATTTACTATTTTTACTAGTTTTTCGGGTCCTGAACTTCGAAATCCGCTTTACGGCCCTAAACGATGTTTTTTTGAAAAATCGGGAGCAACATGGGTCCATGTATTGATGTTTCTCACTCAAAAATTGTATTCCTCATATAGATATTTCAAACGAGGTATGGTGCATGTCAAACAAAGATCATATGCCAAAGTTACGTCCCCGGGAAGTTGATGTACCAATTTACCCAAACGGGGCCCATATTTTTGGCACTTCATCTCCTAGGGTTAATTCTTTGGATGTTTAGGGTTTTCCATTGTTTATAAATAATAAATAGGCCCTCAAGCCTCATTGTAACATATTTCAGAGGCCTATAGCCACCACATCTCTTCTCAGAGATAAGCTACCAATGCCCTAGCTAGTTTATTTCCATTTTGTCTGTAAGCAAATTTCAGTTCTTTTATATTAATGAAATGAAGTGTTATTTCTATTGCATCTTTGTATTTATGGTTATATGTGTATTATGTTGCGTTCCTTCATAAACCTGTATCAAGGGAGGTGGTAGCACCCTTGAGAAAAAAAAAATTGGGTGATTTTTGTGTCCATTTTTTGTTGTTTTTGGCACAAAATTTTTTCTCAAAATTCTTTTGTTATGCATGATTATTTTTCCCATGGTTTTTTATTTTTCATTAAATAACTATAGTTGTATTCTAATCCAATGTAAATATATTAATGTTTCATGTATTGTAATATTTTTCAAAAGATATATATTGGAAAATCTTATTGGATTTCTTATTTTTGGGTTTATAGGATAAAATCTATGTGTTTATGTGTTTGTTTTAGATTGCATATTTTTTTTTTAATTAATAATTTGCTTGTAGCAATTAATTTTACATGCTTAAAACCTACACTATTCTTGAGTGATGGTCATTCTATCTTAAATATGTGTACTATCTAGTTACAATTTATATCTAATCCATCCCCTATTTTTCTTTGTATGGGTTGTTTTCTTCAAACTAAGTAGATATATACAAGGTATAATTTAAAGAAATTTTTTAATATTTGTATAGGCAAGAACAAATGACTAGTAGAACCTTAATGACCATAATTTCCAAGTTGACAGAACTAGAACACACAAATGTGGCTCACAATTCAATGGTAATGAGCCTCTTGCATATTAAAATTAAAGGATTGACTTTCTAAAAGTAGAGTGCAACCATCTCCACACCTTGTTCCTTGCACAACATATGGATACTTTATCACTAACCTCCAAAAATTTAATCTCAAGGAAATTACAACACACATGGAATGTAGAAGTCTATCAAATCAAAGAGTTGATGGAAATGGAGGAGTTGAACCCTTTAATTACAAGGTTTTAGGAACTCAAGGCAGTGCAAATCGTTGATATTATGTTCTTTACAATAAATATCTTTTATGATTTTTTTATAAAATTATCAACTTAAATCCTCGATCGAGGTGTTGGAAGTCAGAATGTTGGAGGAGGGGTGGTATCCTAGCAGCCCGTCGCCTCCCATTGCATCTAAGAGAGGGAGTGGTGTGTCCAACCCACCCAATGCAATGTGCATGTGAATAGCATATAGTCAACACTTTGCTTCAATGCCCTAGAATGAGATACCTTTCTCTCTATATTTTATATTATGTTTGGGTTTCACCTCTGTTGCATTTGGGACAATTCCTTTGGGTGACT
This sequence comes from Pinus albicaulis, assembly GCA_034641835.2. Classification (NCBI taxonomy): domain Eukaryota; kingdom Viridiplantae; phylum Streptophyta; class Pinopsida; order Pinales; family Pinaceae; genus Pinus; species Pinus albicaulis. The sequence continues at coordinate 320,680,891 of CM076582.1, forward strand.
AATAGTGAGGGGCTTGCATTCAGTCGAGAAGGCACAAATTTGTGGCGTAGATGGTGGGCATCCCCTCTATATCGAGCAATGGTTTTTTTCCATGGCCATGAATTAATGTACACTAGGATTTTAGGCAGCTTGATTTTAGGGATTTAGGTTCTTCATCTCATCCATTGGTCCTTGAGCAATGGAAAGTGGAAAAACATGGGGAAATCAAAGGACACATCACTTAGGTCATAGACGACAACCACAGAGCTTAACATGATAGGAGAGGGAGCTAGTAGCCACAAACTAGCTCTCACAACTATGTAGGTTCAGGGCTAGTGGGTTGCTCACCATTAGATAGTTATCAATAAATTTGATTCCTTTGTTTTTCCAATTCCTTCTCTAGTTCTACTCTTTTTCTGTGGGTGTTGGTTTGTAATGTTATAATCTCACCGGGGGCATGTTATGAATTGAATTTTGTTGACTCTTGGTGGTTTTTGGACCCTACTAGAAACATATTATATTCCCTCCCTCATCACCTTTTCTCCTTTGGAAGTCATCACATACTTCCCTAGATTCCCAGATTTCTCAAGGTTTTACTTTTGTTAGGTCTTATCCTTTTCAATCACTTGGATTTTTGGGTTTTATGGGCAAAACTCTCTCCTAGCCATTTTTTATTCAGTGTAGTATTCCTTGACAACAAATTTGTTACCACTGAGGGTCTAGGGGAAAGGGTTCTCATGGAAGAACATGAGCCCAAGCCTAAGTGTGATCCTATAATACCACGATCATTTTACACTCTTCCACCCCCCGTAAAATTCAAGAAGAAATCCACCAGCTTGAATCCTTGACCACCAGTGACTGACAAGCTTACTCTTATTCAAAAATTCAAGTTGAGATAGCCAATTGGGTTCTTGACCCAGGACATACTAGGGGAATATGGAGCCAATACCTAAACTTCATCACCCTTCATAGACAGATGAAGACACCCCTAGGTAGGGTCCTAAAGGAGAAAAATGAAGATTGCAATGATATAATTTCTTCTCTCAATGAAAACAAGTGGGTTCAACATTATCAACACCCTTGTCTTGCTAGTTTGGATGCTTAGCTTGCTCACCATGAAATTCATCTATAATGTGAAATGAAACCTGCTACACTAGTTGTAACAAGTGCTCAAGACTCGATCCAAGTTGCTTCATGTGACTAATGATGTTATGCTTCACCACTTGGCAGTTGTTTTTTAACTTTCTATAATCTAGTCTATGGTCATTGTCATAAATTTCCTAGTGTTCATTGTTATCATTTTATATTAATTGAACTGTTGTCAGTGGCAAGCATATTCGGTTTCCCTTGAGGTAGATTGAGACCGAACATAGCATGAACACTAATATTTTTTTTTGTGTATTAAGAGATTTTTAGGCAAGATAATTTATTTTCATGAAAAAAAAATATCAACCTAAAAAAAAAATTGCAACTACAATGCAATCGTAAGAAAAAATCAAATAGAAATCATATCAAAAGCCTATTCATTTTTCTCAAAAACAAACATTTTTCCTAAACATTTATACAATCTTAGTTGTTTTCCATGCACAACCCTTTAATACAAATTATGCTTCTTGCACTAAGAGGCATTTTATAGCTCTATATGGTAGAGATGTAATGTTTAACAATTTGACTTAGTCCAAATAAAAAAAATAAAAAATAAAAGGAAAATAATAATACTTAATACATAAAATACTCCAACCCAAAATGGTAGAGATGTTGTAATTAATTGTTTAACATTTTCAGACTCCAACCCATGGCTTTTTTCCATAGTATTCTTCTCTAATGTGGCTTATTTAAAGGCTAATAATTAAACTAGCCTAGATCCATCTTAATTGTGGATCTACCAAACATCGAGAAGGTTCAAACCTATTTTCACTATAAAATATTTTTACACCTCAAGAGAGAGATTTGATCCCTCTCAATACTTGGTAGATCTAGAGTTAAGATGGATCTAGACTAGTATATATATAATCTATATTATATGATATAAATTAGTTTAAATGAAATGTATTTTATGAAATAGTGTACAACATATTTTAATTTAAATGGGATACTTTAATTTTGATAGTGATTAATAACACTATTATATTAAAATGGAATGTGAAATTTAATATTTAATATAACAAAGAAAAAAAATAAAAATAAAAGGAAAATATTTTAAATGATAGGAGTCAAGAACATGTTCACACTTCTAGGTTTCACATGGCCGATTGACTACAACAGTTAAAATATGGTTTTTACTCCTTTATGTAGAAGTCCAACTTTGCAATTTTATAAAAGAAAATTTTTATGACATTAAATAAGATAGAATGCTTGTATCCATGGTGAATGAACATGCCCGACCTCACTCCACTCTGAGCTTGTAATTTTTTTGACTTTTCATATGGATAGTTCAGCGTTTTGGAATGACGCGGCTACATAAATTTAAAAATAAAAAGGGAAAGAAAGAGAGAGATTTATGGTTTTGTTTTATTTTATATATAGATAAGTTAATATAAGATTAGATGAAATTATGAAAAAAAAATATGGTTTTGTTAATAGTTTATATGTGTGTTGAGAGAAAAAAATTATTTTGGATTTATATATAGTTTAATATAACAAATGTTGTATGGCAGTTTAGTTTGTTCTCGAAATTTAGAAAATAGAAAATATATAATGAATAGTCAAACTCGATATGACTAAGTACACAAGAAGAAATTTTTCTTTTTTAAAATATAACTAAAATAAGAAACACAATTTTTATTCACAAAGCCCATAAAGGAGGATTAAACCATTTATCCTAGAAGCAAAAGAAGATTTAAATAATTTGAGCAAGTTCATGTGTATAATTATCAATTAAAATAGTAAGTATTGAGTTTTTGATAAAGTCTTATAATAAATTAATTAAGTGGCTCTCCAAAGCACTCCACACAATGCCTTATATTCATTCAGAAGAACCTCTTACATATAGTCTTGCACACTAACAGGGTGGTTTGAACCACTCCCTAGATAGTAGGATCTAAGACCTAATCTTAGAGTCTCAATCGTATCCTTATCACAAAAAACATCTAAGTCTACCTTTCTCCATTAATTCTAACACTCCCCCTTAATTGAGAAATGGTATTGAAAGAATAGCATATGCTTATTGGTCTAGTCTCAGCTAGGCTTACAATAGTACATAAAAAAATTGGTAATATAGTTTTCATTTTAGTCTTCTTGCTTGAGAGTTTGTGATTGTTCCTTCTCATGTGAGGCTTCATCTTTACTTTTCTTTCCATGAGGTAGTGATAGATATTCTCCTCCTTTTTACGTTTTCTTCCCCAAAGATACAACGCTTGAACTCTTATCCTCTTCGATCTTGATTGTAGGTGGTTATTATTTGTATTTGAAGGTTCTTGGGACTTTTCAACTGCTTCTTCTTTACTACCAATATCTACACAGTTAAAAACAATGTTAGATTCATAAAGGGGACCATACTGGCTCTTGTCTTCCTACTTCTTCAAGAGAGATTTCATTTCTTACACTAATGTTCCTTCAACCTCTTCACTTAATTCTGTCATTGAAAACATGTCATGCATTTGATCTATATATGAAGATGGGTATTCCTTCTCACCGAACAAAAAATTATCAATAATATGTTTTTCAAGCATCAGATTGGTCCACTCGTCATGAGATTCATAAATCTCATCAAATTTTGCCTCATTACTTTTTGCATTAGGGAAATCTTCATAAAAAAATTCAGGTTCTACAACAATTATTTCTTCTTCATCATCACAAGTTTTAATATCAATTACAGACACACATTCATCATCCACAATTGCATCTTCAATGTTGACATATTCATTTTCACAGTCAGCGATAGGATTGAAAATGTAATCATCATTTTCAAGAGAAATACCTTCATCATCTTTGTCCTCATTCAAAGAGTACTTCATTTCTAAAATATCCTAAAAACCTTTAGCACTATGAATCTCACCATATTCACATAGTATACTGAATAAGATTATTTCATCTAATGCAATTTATATAAGGTGTAATGATGGACTCATACCATGATTAGATTTAACAAAATCATCTCCAACATAGTTTAATAATTCTAACTTCCATAATACTTTTTTAATTTCAGTGGCTCGTCCTTCATAATTCATACCTAAAAACACCGGTAGATCCGACATTAAAAAATTAATGATATGATTAAATTATAGATCATCCTAATCCATGACTTCTTCAATAAAAAAATATATTGCATTTGTCCCTAGATGTTTTCTCCTTGGTTTTCTTCGAGACTCTTCCAGTCTCCTGTGTTGACCCATCTCAACATTCACTATAACACACAAAAAAATGGTCTACACTGGCCACACCACACATGATGAAGCACAATATTGTCAATGGCATAGGAGCCAATGTACACACTAGAAATTGACCTTGCATCCTCCTTTGGAATGATAGAAACGTTATTATTTATGGATTTCACATCCACGACTGTAAGCCCAACGTGCCCAATAATGTTCTGCCAAAAATAAAAAATAAAATTATCTCTGTGTGACAGACAGTGCCATCCAACACTATGATCCGTGTGACATAGTTGTTGTATCAGTTGCGCGATCTCCAGGATGCAGTAGCACATGTTCGAAGCCTCAAATTCAAATTGACCTCAATCAAATTATTCAACTACAAATCGGCCCTTCTCTCGGGCTCTGAGAAGAAATCAAGCTTCTTGGATCTCTCTTCTTCCCGATTTGCGGCTGGAAAAGATGATCGAAGATTTACTTCCAAAAATATTTGATCACACCACTCCCATGACTCCAAGTAACTTCTCGCGTGGTTTCAATTTATATGAGGTAGGTGACTGGTAATAAAAAAACACAATGTTTAACTCAGTTTACAGGCTTCTCCACACACGGCGACGCCTTGACACTTTCACAGTTTCCACGTTTTCTCCAACATTGCACGATCTATGCATCAATTCACAATATGCCAAATTGGAACTCTCCCAGCTTCCACCTAAAGCTCTGATACCATGATAAAATATGATAATCTATCACTAAGTGGCTCTCTAGGTGAGTTACCTGCAAAGTTCCAAATCACTCCACACACTTTTTTCTATTCATTCAGAAGAACCTCTCACATATAGTCTTGCACATTAATAGGGTGGTTTGAACCACTCCCTAGATATTAGGATCTCAGACCTAATCTTAGAGTCTCAATTCTATCCTTATCACAACAAACAAATAAGTCTAGCTCTCTCCATTAATTCTAACAATTTTTTTTATTTAAGTTTTATTGCCTTTTAATTTTTTTTGCATTTTCCTATGCCACCTTTTTGCAATAAAAATCTCTCTCTCTCTCTCTCTCTCTCTCTCTCTCTCTCTCTCTCTCTCTCTCTCTCTCTCTCTCTCTCTCTCTCTCTCTCTCTCTCTCTCTCTACTCTCTCTCTCTCTCTCTCTCTCTCTCTCTCTCTCTCTCTCTCTCTCTCTCTCTCTCTCTCTCTCTCTCTCTCTCTCTCTCTCTCTCTCTCTCTCTCTCTCTCTCTCTCTCTCTAAAAATACAAAAAGTGTTTGCCTAATGTTTTGCATTAGAAAATAGGCTTATATTTATATTCAAAACATAAATAATGCAAATTCAACAATGAAATAATCACTATAGTCTTAGCTTTGGTAGGGACTAATAAAAAGAGGGGGAAAATAGACATAAAATGAAAAATAAACCAAAAAAAATTCTAATTTTTTAAAAGACGAGAGGTTTGTAAACTAGATTTATCACCTTTAATTATATCTACATCCCATTATAATAGAGATTTTGTCATGTTAATAATGTTTATATTATGATTCATCCATGGGGTTTTGGATAGACGATGAACGGGTGTGTTGTTAAGGCACTCCTAGATGTTGAGTTGTCAATTCAATTCCTCGCCCTATTTGGGTGTTATTCTTGGACATGACCATGATGTAGCCTCACCAATTTCGAACTTACAAAAAAAAATTACATTATGATTCCCCATAAGTGGTGAGAAGATAAGTGGCAAGTGAGGGTCAACATGTTATCCATCCCATCTATAAATAATTGGAAGGCATGTGCCACGCAACCCCCCATGGTGATTATTTTCACTAGGTAGTTAAGGATCATCTTGTTCTTATTATAATTTTGTTATGATGCCACCATCTCTCGACTACAATCGTCATGAAAATTGAATTATTTGAAATCAACACTTACAAAGATCCATGATTTTCTCTATTTTATATGATTTTGGGGATTTTAGTTCCATAATTCATTGGTATCCAACGTGATCATATTTTACAACTAATCTCTAGGCTAACTTGTCACAATTTCTATTACATTCTATTGTTTTATTTTTTACTTGCATCACATATGGGTGTGCATTGACTGCCTTCTCTGGATTACCACATTCGTTCTACTTCTTCCTTCTCATTTTCCTCTCATATTGTCAATATATCCTATAAATTAGTTCCTACACATTTTTGAGTATTCCCTATTCTATTTTAGTCACCCCTTTTATCTTCTTTATTATTACTCATCACTCTCTCTGCGCCCCTTCCACCCTTTTTGCTAGCCACTCTCTTTAGGGCCTTGGTCATTGGTTCTAGTGGATGATAACGTCGTGTCAACATGCAAGGTGAAAATGAGAGGTTGTGTACTATGAGGAAATAGGAGGATCTCACACTCATCAAAGAGTGAAATTCTCGACTAAATAATACCATTCTCAAATGCCACTAGAAATCCAAGTTGAGATCATTAAAGCCATGTGTGATATTATTGAAGAATTTAGTTGTCTATCAAAAACTAACATCAAGGGGGAAGTAATTACCCATGTACCCGAAACATGTCACAGTAAGGGAAGAGCACCAATATGTGTACATAATGTATTTATACTAGCAGAGGAAGACATTATTAGGAAGAAATTTATTGGATAGTGTTGAAGCAAAGGAGGAAGTACACCTCCTACTTGATGAGTTTAAATTGTACATGAAGACTTTGTACCAATGAATGAAGAGGATATAAGACCATATTGGCCTCCCACTTGATCTTGGAAACTCTCCTAGTAGTGGCAAACTATATATAGAGGTGGATCCCTCCAACTCATCTCAAAGAGCATGAATTTTCATTTTTTCTTTGGTTTTTCTCTTATCAAGATATTAAAGTTACTTGGTTAGACAATAAGAGTCTTAGGAACATACACTTGCCTATTTTTGTTTCTCTTTTCCATGTCGTGTATGGATGCTAAAGAGTTTATGGTTTTTCCAATGTTCATGTTTCCCTAGTGGCAGACTAGGGAAAACCAAGATTATATGTTATGTAATACTTTGATTAACCAATAGAAACTTTAACCTTGAAAACATAATGTTTACATTATCATATGCTATTCTTATAAAAATATGATACTTATAACAAATAATTATCATATTACTATATGTTACTGAAATATATATATTAGTGGAAGTAAAAATAACTTTACAAATATGAAGATAAAGAGAGAGATTTTATATAATAATAATAATCTAGTTTTAAATGGATATGTTATAACATTAATAATGGTTACATCATCATATTCCAATATTATAAAAATATGATGCTTATAAAAAAATAATAATAATACTACTATATGTTAATCATATGCATGGAGCTTGGACCTACTCTCCAACAATTATGCTAAATTTTAGAGCCTCCTCCAGGGAATAATCTTGGCTAGATTATTCCCCTCAAGTCTTTAGTTATATTGAGAGAGACATATAGTAACATTAGACAACTCAATTTGGGTTCATCCCGGTATGAAATCAAGATAGGTTCATTATACAAGATAAATTTTGGATCATTTATCTTCTATTGTGAAATAAATTAAACATGTGCTTAGAGAACTAAATTCAATAGCAAATTTTCTCGTCAATCATGTGGTATCTATTGCACCTGGAAATTTGATGGTAAATGAATCCATGAGGGAGGCCCCTATCCTTTAATTCTATATTATTGACTCAATAATCATAAAAATAATTATGGCTTGTCCCAGATGCAAGAATGAATTTGAGAGTAATCCACATGTCATGGATTGTGGATGGCAATTCTATTTAATTCTTCATAGATTGCTTTGTGGGTGATCATATGTTACCTTGAGGTTAAAGGATATAATTTAGACTCATGTATGGGGTTTCAAGTGAAAATTTGGGCTACATCCATATGCTGGGAATGGTTTAGATATTAATGTCAACTATATTCTCCATATGCTTCAAAGGACGGTAGTTATCATGTTGGATGAAGGCTATGAAGGAACATGTGAAGACGCTTTGGTTCAACTTATTAATAATCATTCAAAAGCACCACTCAATATCCTTTTCTTTCAAGGATGGTTATATTTGGGATATATCTATGGAAGTGGTAGTTAAATTTTTAGTCTATAATCCTATGTTGTCTAAGAGCTCTGCCTCATTCATTTTCTGAGTTATAGAGCTAAAGAAATTTTATATTGAAAAGGGTATATTTCCGAAAGAAAGTTTATTTTGAAAAGGGTGTGGTGAGTAAATGAGGATGTGGAATGTCCCCAAGTTTGGAGCAAGAGCACAAGGAATCTATTAACTATCTATAAATAGTCACACTTAGCTTAAAAATTAATATGTTGTCTACGTATATGGATTCCTTGTTGAATATAATGTCTGACCATAGGAACATGTTGTCACTATGAAAAAAACCCTCCAATTTTTTTTCCTTAGTCAACTTTTTAGCCTACATGAATTGTTGTTTCAAGTTATCTTGAGTCGTCTTGTTATGTGTTAATGTTTTTCTAAGTGTCAACCATCCTTGCAATATTCCTAAGTGTCACTTTTCCTCCTAGTTCAAATTTTCCTAAGTGTCATCTTCTTATCTTTGGAAATGATTTTTTCATCCTTCTAAGATAGGAAAAGCACTAGATTTCTTTGACTTAGTGTTAACTTTTCTTCACTTCACATGAATATCACACAAAAGTAGGAAAACACATTCTTTTCTCCTAGAATAATCGCACTTGACAAAGATAGCATTCACAAAAGCATTGTTGGAAGGAATTCCACCCTCCTAGGCATGAATTCCACTCCTTGTGCTAAGAGCCTGCACAATTTCTCCAGTGACCAAGTGTGGTCTAACAGACCAAATATTTGAGAAATTTTTATCAGTATCTCATGGTGATGTGTTGCAAACTATATGGATGGAAGATGCAGAGCACTTTGAGGATAATTTGATTTTCCTACTCAACCTGGTTGTCTCAAGAGGTAAAGTTTTCAACTGGGCATATATCCTCTCTATTGTCTAGGTAAATCCCCTCTACAGATAGAGGCGATCCCTCTAGCCCTGGGGTGGGTCTAGAAACTACAGGAACATACTTAAACCTACCTTCCTAGATTGTAAATGAAATTCAAAGCAATGAAGATGACCTACCTTGTTCTGATACTATGTTGTCGTCTTCCATCGAAGCTTCTTGATGCGTCGCTCTCCTCAACCTCGATACATGCTGCTACCAACGTCCAATTACCTGTACAGAAAATAAAGACACCACGACAGGCGTAAAATCATGACAAACATAAAACAATTACAACCTATCTAACTCACCAAGCAATGCTAGAAATCTCATTATAAATGTAAACAAGAGTGGAAGATAAACATCAGTTGCATTTTATTATGATAAAGACAATGCGAGTTTACAACCAAGCCTTGATGCTGAGGCTCTCCTTCGGAAATTCTATACCCAAGCACATTTGCAACACCCTCATATACAAAGGTCCAAGATCTCACTATTTTCCCAACACACAAAAATAGTCACACTCTACACTATTCTGTTGAAGCTATAATTTATTCTCCTCTCTAGCTAACTAATGCAATAGAGGTGAAAGAGGTCTCCATATATAACAATGGAGGAGGAGGTTATGGACCCTCAAATAATGGGAAAAGAGCTTATCCTTTGGAGTAGTTCCTATTTCTTGGGAACAAGAAGCCCAAAGGGAAATTACTCGGCCATATCCTCAAAAAAAACTTCCAACTCGCCGCCTCACGAAGCTTCTAGTCACAGAAGCTTCTTTTATATTTAAAAAAACTTTCCAAAAGAGGATCGGCACGGGTCTGACATTAAGACAGAGCATCGATCGGCACGAGTTTCAGTGTAAATCTCTGTTATCGGCACGATTCAGACACTGAGACAAAGTGCGGACCTTGAAAACCAGGTTTTTATAGGGATCTTTCAGAAATGTTGTAAAGGGAGATGAATTGGCAAACAAATTGTGGTTCAGGGGTATGCATTCCATGCTTGGAAAGTACACAAGGGTCACTGTATATGTTCTCTAGGATCAAGGAATGGGGAGTACAAGGACGGTGACAAATTTTTGTGTAACATATGCCCCCTAAAGCATGAAGTCCAAACACGAATGAGCGGTGAAATTATTTACAAGTACGTGAAAGGAAAGGGACGCTGCCATCGAGAGACCTACAAATCAATATTAGATATATACATAACTGAAATCTCTGAAAAATACATGAATCAAGGTATGGATGCACCCATCCATGAAAGATACCATCGTATGGTCGTAGCCATTCATCTGAGAAGTATCTAATATAGACTCATGGTAGGGTTGTAGCCATCCATATGAAATAAACATGTGCCAATCATGGAAAAATCATATCGACTCACAACCTGGACTCTAGAGAATAAAATCTAGGGTCTTTCACTCCATCACGACCTGATCAAGTACAAATTCAAGCATGAGAATAAATGAGCTGAAGTTGAACATGCAGGAAAATCACCTAATTACCAGCCAATGTTGAAAGTTGTTAACAGGCACGAGAGATACCATCAATAATGCCAATGGTTCTCAAGGTACTACTAGTACAATCCACGGAATGTGAACAGTGAGTTGAATTCGAACACCCATGAAATCACCCGATCAAAGGCCAATGATTTGAACCTGTCGTCGAATGTGAAGAACTTTCCATTAAGGCATGCAAGCTCTAAGGTACCAAATAGGAGTCTCTAGATCGACTTCCTGAATAATGAGTTGAAGTCAATAGGAATAAATCTGTCGAAGGAGGGTCATAATGAATCCCACATCATCAACATGAAACAAAGAATATAATATGAGCATTAACCAAGACTGAAAAAGAGAATTAGGGAAAGTACAAACTGTAGAATAATTTTCTCTTGAACATATTGGTGACACGACTATAGAATTTGGCAGCATTTGACACAAATAGGATCAGAGGTCATGTTGAAAATATTGGTAATGGAATGAGAGGCAAACGGATTTCCCAAACCCATGGAGGAAAAGTGACAGAGTGAATATATCCCAACCCAACACGAACTGCAGACAAGTGTCATGTTCAAGAGTGACATACTGCTGACACAACTGATGAATAACTTCCATTTTCCCCCACCATTTATGGTGAGTACCTCTTTATTTTTACACAAGCTTGAAGAGGATAGCATATGCTTGTCATATAAGTTTCTCCTTTGGACAAATCCATCCTAGTACATTTTGCGATCCCTAAGAAGGAGGAACTTGGTGATCATCATGATGACAGATCCAATGTCATAAAATTTTAACGAGTCCAACAAAGGTCAAAATTGACGTCTTTTCATATTTAGAGAGTTTGAAAAGAGGCGAAAAGAAAACTCCAGCTGGCCCTTTCGTAAATAGTCCCTTATACCCGAAAAGGTAGAAAACAAAATATGAGAGAACCTCTTAGTCGCGATTGGCTAAGGTATTCATTTTTCATAAATAATATGTCCCAGCCTGAAAAAGGGGTAAACATATACAGGGCAGATTTCATTTCACAACCTTTAACGAGTTCAAAATGACAAGAGTCTCAGCAATCTTTTCAATTTTTGAGAGTCAGAAAAGAGCTGAAAGATGACTCCTCCTGGAGGAAAGAGTGGTATAAAGGGTAGCAATTGGTTCCGGTGATGGTGAAACTACTCAGAACATTATAAAATTCAAGAGGTTGGCTAACAAGACCACTCATTGCAGTGGTTCCCTAGGAATGGTTAAAACAATCAAGTGAGGGAATATGATCAGCCGAACAGATGGTAACTATGGAATCAGAAAACCAAGGCTCATCTAGCGAAATAGGCTGATAAAATGGCAATCATGAGAGGTAAAATAAGAATGGTTTCATTTTTACACAAGCTTGAAATAAAAGATAAGCTGTGCTTGAAATTGGTTTCATTTTTACACAAGCTTGAAACAAAGATAAACTGTGCTTGAAATTGTTTGCATGCCCCAGCATGGTGACTCAATTCAAGGTACCTACCCCCAAGCTTTAGTGCATTCACTAGAGTAGACTATTGGTTACTAATAGGTGGATGGAATGAAGGTTCAATTACGAGATCAAGAGAAAGACTCGACTGGGATTTTATGAGATATAATCAAAGACTCGAATTGAAAATGGAATCTGTTTCATTTTTTAACGAGGCTGACACATTAAAATAACTATCTTCACAAGACCTAATTCATTTTTTAACGAGGTTGACATAGTAAATGATCTTTCCTCATAAGAGCTTGTTTCATTTTTTAAGCAGCGTGACACAAGAAAACGAACTATGCTCCTACGACCTGATCAATACATACAAAGAGTCATGGCTTCCAAGAGGTTCACATATGATGGGAGAACAACATCTTGGAAATTATGACACAATGCCCCTAGTACATTTTGTACTATCTCACTGACTGAATCATCAGCAGATGCGGACATGGAACAGGTGGCCACATAATTGACCTATGGCAGGGAAGAGATCACTGATAGGTAAGGACCAGGAAGGAATGACGGTAGATCAGATGTCACATTAGGACCAAATAATTAAAACTGATCAATGGTCACAATCTGACCTTTATGTGGAAAATATATCACACGAAAGAGGGAAGAGACAAGTGCACCGATGGCATAATCACAGCCACGCCCCAAGAGTAAATTAAAATCCAAGGGGCCTTGGACCACCATCACATCTATATAGACGGTTTTCCTTCCCAAAGTAATAGGAAACTTCAGAAGGATCCCTAATGGTTAAATTTTTCCTCTGTTAAAATCCAACAGATTTTGAGTAACAGGCACAAGCTGTGGGGAACCCAAAGATTTCCATGTAGTTGAGGATAGAATATTAACTGAAGCACCTTCATCAATAATCATGCCTAGTACAACCATATTGTAGGCCTATATAGTGATGTCAAATAGCATGTAAGAAGGAAGAAGATATCCCATAAATTGACTCCAATCAAAGGAAGTGGCCAAACTAAATGGAAAGGGTGCCATAGGAATAAGAGAATTATCCCCCTGCGTTACAGGAGAAAAAAGACCATCCTCCTAGGCTCCGAGAATGATAGCAGGAGGATCACTTTCTAGAACTGTGGTGACAGGAGTCGGAGGATCACCCTCCTGGATCATGGAAATAGGATGATCGCCCGCTGATCCCAGGGAATTAGAGGAAACAAAATGAACCTGACTAGGATGAGGCCCACTCTTGACAGAAAATACCTGATGGACCGTAGGTGGAACCAGGTCATCCTTCTTCTCAACCAATGAATTTTCAAAAATGGACTTGGGAGACTGACTTTCAGAGAGAGTGGAATTGACCAGAGATGAATCTTAATCAATAACTTGATCAACTAGTGGAGGACTCGAAGAAATATTTCGGTAACCAATGGGAAGACAGGACTCAGAAGCCAAAAGGGTATCCAACACTTTATAGGCTTCATCCATATAATGACAGAGGTGAATGGGATGGTTCCCCTCACAAAAACTATAGGGAATTTTGACCTTACCCTATTTCTTACGAGTCTCATTATATTTAGCTGAAGCTTATCATCAACATGATGACCAGAGGCTGATGATTAAGGGCGAATCGGGCTAACAGACCACACTTCTAGCACCTTGGGAATACCAGGGCAATCACGAAGAAGGTGGTCACCCTCACATAGCTTGCAAGGGAATTTGACTCTGCGAGATGGAGTGGGGGGTTTCCGAATATTAGCTGCATGGGTAGAAATACTTGGTAATTTCCCCCTAGCTTATTTTCCTTCTTCTTCTTCGACTTCATCTTCTTCTTCTTAGCCACCAGGTTACTAGAATTGAGAATTTCACCAGGTGAAGAGGAAGAACGAGGTGAAGAAATAGGCGAAGAAGGTGAGAGGTCAACCTTAAGATCAACATGGGGTTGACATGGTTCAGGCAGAGGAGAACTTGGTTGAGATACAGTTGGTATATTCGAAACCACAGGGGTTGAAAACAACCAAACCGGAAGACTAATTTTTAATCCTAGGAGGGACAACGTTTCCATATACGGGGCACCAACATTCCCGAACGAAGGAAAAGGACCAAGATTCCCATCTGAGGGGATTCCTTGGTTTATGGACTCTGGAAACTTCACCATTGGAATCAACCCTAAATAATCACTAAGGAGTATAACTTTAACCAGGAATATTTGGTGGGCAATCAATTATTAAGACACTGAAACATAAATTTTCCTTTTCATATTTTAAGAGTCAAGAAAAGGACAAAAGGTGACTCTAGTCGCTTTCAGTTTGAATGAGCTCGAAAGGACAAGTGCTCGATGATCATTTAAAATTTTAAAGTCACGGAAAGATAAAAATGACTACTGAGGAAATATAAGAAAGAGGGTGTACCAAGCTTCTGTGAACTACAATATGCACCTTGGTGATCAAATGAAAGAGAAATGACCAAGGACTTAACATACGTGTAGGCAGTCTCCCTGAATGTTGTGTCTGGTGTATCATGGTTACAAGGCAGCAGACTCGGCTTCCTATGGAAAAAGGATTGCGACCTATGAGGGTCTCCCTTTATATACTCGACAGTACAGGGAGCACAAGTCCGTAATAGTGTTGTCTACTGCTAGATGGTGAAAGAAAAGAACTAGGTTTAATGACGTCGGAGCACGTCACTAGCCTAGACCTATAAATGTGAGCGTTAAGTTTCAATGCTTCCTTAAGTTGATTGAATAAATTTTAACAGTTGATCTTGAATTATGTCTCGGTTTCAAAGCCCTATCGTTGTCATCTGGATACTTCTATATGCAGCTATATGAGGAAAGAAATCCTTCAATTCGATGAATGATATCTAGTTAAAGGGAAGAGTCTCAAACAATGATGCAACAAAAGACAATACTGCAAACAAAACTTTTTCCTAACTAGATGACTTTCAGTATCCAAAAGTAATATAAAACATTCAAAGATGTGAATTATGCAATGTAATCTATGTAAAATTCTCTTTTTGAAAACTATGCAATTGTAATCTATGCACAATTTCATTTTTCTTTTGAATGAATAAGAATGCACTCAATGCATTTTTCGATGAAATGAGAATATACTTAATGAATTTTTTTAATGAAAGAGAATGCACTCAAAGAAATTTTTAGTTTTCAATCATTAAACAATTTAATCTAAGTTCAATGATAAATTTCAAACATGACTTTTCAATGCAGCTTGATCTAATGCATTTTAACGAAAAGCAAACTTTGAGGCGAAAACTAAAAGAACGCAAATTTCCCTAATGCAAAAAGGATGCAACAAACATTAAGAACACAATCTTGTTTTTAACACTTTGTAATGAAATTCTTCAAAAGGCTACAAGACACATGAGTTCAAGCAAAAAGAGGACTTTCAAAGTGTGGACTCAAAATGAGGCATTTATTCCCTTTTACATCAAGCAATCATACAAAGAATACTTTTCAGCTAAATAATGAGAAATGTAATCTATGCTCGCAAGCGGACAAGAAGACCAAATGAATGTGGACAGACACTTGAGACTTGATCACTTAATCAACCAAAAAGAAAAAGGCAATCAACTAGAGATAGCTCACCAAGAAAGGAGGTTCACTCAATCAGCAGGGCGATGTCCCGCGAAGCATGCAACCATGCAATTGATGCACAATCAACAACCCATAAAACAATCCAACAAGCCAATAAAACCAAATTGAGTGAAGGGGAGAACATGTAACTCATACATAGAAAAGGACCAGAAGGGCAAGACAAACTAGTGAAGGACTTAGGGAAACAACCTTAATTTTTCACACGCACTGGAATTGGTGCGAATTTTGGGGTGAAACTAGCGCCAATAGCCCATTGGCGCGACTTTATAACTAAAAAATAGCACCAATTCCTGAAAAATAAAAAAAATAAAGAATTTCTCCTGACCAAGACCAGACTCACCACTTCAAGAAAAAATTAAAATATTGTGATTGATGAAAAACATAAGAACGAATAGGGAAATGGTTGTTCGACTAAACTCGTCGAATGACTGAGACCTCAAAGAGTGACAAACTCAAAGGACACTCCCTAGTGGAGTCGCCAATTTTTTTTCCAGGTAAATCCCCTCTGCAGACAGAGGCAATCCCTCTAGCCCTAGGGTGGGTCTAGCAACTACAGGAACATGGTAACATATACCTTCCTAGATTGTAAATTAAATCCAGAGCAAGGAATATGACCTACCTTGTTCTGATACTATGTTGTTGTCTTCCGTTGAAGCTTCTTGATGCGTTTCTCTCCTCAAACTCAATACACGTTGCTACCAACATCTGATTACCTATACAGACAATCAAGACACCATGACAAGTGTAAAATCACGACGAACATAAAACAATTACAACATATCTAATTGATCAAGCAATGCTAGAAATATCACTATAAATGTAAAAAAGAGTGGAAGATAAACATCATTTTCATTTTATTATCATAAATACAAGGGGATTTTAAAACCAAGCCTTGATGTTGAGGCTCTCCTTCAGCAGGTGCATATCCAAGCACGTTTGCAACACCCTCATACATAAAGGTCCAAGATCTCACTATGTTCCCAATACACAAAAACAATCACACTCTGCACCATTCTTTTGAAGCTATAATTGCTTCTCCTTTATAGCTAACTAATGCAAAAGAGGTGAAATAGGTCTCCTTATATAACAACGGGGAAAGATCTTATCCTTTGGAGTAGTTCCTATTTCTTGGGTATAAGAAGCCCAAAGGGGAATTCCTCGGCCATATCCTCAAAACAAACTTCCAGCTCACCGCCTCGCGAAGCTTCTAGTCACGGAAGATTCGTTTCTATTTTAAAAAACATTCCAAAAGAGGATTGGCACAGGTCCAAAATTAAGATAGAGCATTGATTGTCATAGGTCTCAGTGTAAATCTATGCTATCGACACGGGTCAGACACTGAGACAAAGCGCCAACCTTGAAAACCAAGTTTTTATAGGGATCTTCCAGAAACATTGTAAAGGGGGATGAATTGGCAGACAAAGTGTGGATTAGGGGTATGCATTCCATGCTTGGAAAGTACATAAGGGTCACTATATAGGTTCTCCAAGATCAAGGAACGAGGAGTAGAGGGACAGTGACAAATTGTTGTGTAACACTCTCCCATGAGTTGCAATGTAATATGAAATAGGCCAAAACAAGAACCATAATTTTATATGTTTGATTATCTATTGGATGGTATTTATGCCCGTTATAAGTTCATCGTGATGAAATGGAACTGGGCCCCATATGAGAATTTAACTATCTACATTCATTACAGACTATTATCAGAAGTTAGTTTTCGAGTAATTTATGACAAACTTGTTGAGCAGTTCTTTGCAGTGTTGTACATAATGATATTTGATACAGAACCTCCTTGCATGAAAAATCAGGTTAAGAAGGCACTTTATGATATTGTCGATTGGTTTGATTCACCGCAAGTCACATAAATCAAATGTTTCGGGTTTTATAAATCAACTCACCTTATGCCTAGGTATGTGACCAATAAGGTAATCTTGAAGGAGGTTCCCTATCAGTTGAATATTGGATTGTCTACAAAAATCCATAGGAGGAAAAAGGATCCTTGGCCCACTCCTCCTTTACGGATCAGACTTTATGAGCTAAAAATCCTTAAGGCAGCTGATGTTGAAATTCAAGAACTCAACTTCCCTTCACTTTGGAACATTGAGCTTCCCTAGATACAATCCTAGGATGATGTTCAAACAACATTGTGAAAATATACAATACAACCGATCGTGTGGACCTCTCACCGTACCAGAAGATGATAAAATCAAGAATTGGTACAATGCACTAAGAAATAATTGATCATGAGATGATGCAGAGCCCTCCCAGGATTCACATCTACCAGATGTACATATGGAGGAGTTTCGATAGGAAGCAACTGCCCAAGTGGACATTGTAGCACCTAGAAAGAAGCTAAATAAGGATCCAGTGGTATAAAGCAAAAAAATGATCAAAATTGATCCAATGTGAAAAGGTGCAATTGAAGCATAGCAGTATAGTAAATAAAATGAGGAGCATAAGAGAAGGTTAGAAGCATAAAATCAGATATTAGACGAGTGTAAAATAGATAAGGGTTGCTTATAGACAGAAGAATAAGTAAAGAAGAAGAAATATGACTTACTAAAGTAGAAAGAAGAGGGGGAAAGGAGAAGAACAGTAGAAGAGGAGCAATAGAAGTAGTTGTTGGAAGAACAAATGAAGAACTTACATGAGAAAGAAGTCACGTGGATAATGGAGGAAGAAAAAATGGCTCGTGAATTAGAAGTAGAGTTGGAGGAGGAGGATGTCATTGAACCAATTTTAGATGAACCAGACACTCAGCTCGAGCTTCCTCTCACTAGTGGCCATCTCCCATTTAGTGATATAGGATTTTTCCTCCACCCAATGACAAGGTTATGGATACATCAAGTTTTACCTTCGACTAGCTAAAGAAGACGATTGTGAAAGAAAGGTGAAGGTACTTTTTCAATGATCCTATTAATTTTGTCTCAATATCCATAGAGAAGGTGATAGCATATAATACCAGGAGAAACTGATCTGAATGGAAAATGGCATCCACCCATGGTATTCATCTACCCATGTTATCCATCCACCCATGGAATTTACCCATGGTATTGTAAATGTCATCGACCCATGGTATTCATCCACCCATTATATTTATTTACCCATGGTATTGACCCATGATATTGTAAGTGGTATCTACCCATGGTATTGACCCATGGTTTTGACCCATGGTATCCACCTATGGTATCTACGCATGGTATTGTAACTCAAAAAAGGCTATAAATAACAAGCCTCAATTTGTAAAAGGACAGATTTTTCCACCACAATGTAGCTTCTATAGTTATTCTCTGTTTTAATAAAACAAGTTTCTTTGTGGTTTTATTTGCAGTGTGTTCTCTCTTTTTTCTAGCATTTTAATTTTGCAGATCTTGTCAGATCAATTTCATTTTTTTTTTATATCTTAGGGGTCTCTGCCCAAGATCTGGATCAGAAACCCAAGATAAACCATGGCAGAAAATGTGGCTTTTGCAACAACAACTCAAGATAATAGAGAGTATCTTATGAGTGGGGTTGCACGACTGCAGAAAGAGTTGGATATTGCAAAACAACAAGTTTTTCACCTTGCTACAAAGAATCAATGGTCATCTTATACGAGTATAAGTATGGCAGAGCTATTGTTAGCTATAACTGAAGAATCGAATCTAATGGAAGATACCAAGAAGCATTTATACAATGAGATGATCCTCTTGCATGAGGTGGTGCAACCCCTAGTACAAATTTAGAAGAAATATCAAGAGATCTTGAAAATTCTAAAGGTTACAAGCAGATCTATAAATTTGATACAAGATTTGGGTGTCAAGTATCCTTATGGACGTTAAAATTTGGTCAAGAAGGACAATATAGTTTCCAAGGTGAACAGACCACAGTTAATAGTTCACACTTAGAACTACACCCACTTTAGTGAACAAGTAAATAACATTGTAGTTTCTTATGTTTGAATACATAGTGGTTTAGAGTCCATGACACAAAAACATAAAGTACCTTATGTGGGTTCACTTGGAGAAATAAGAGACAAGTATGTAATCATACAGTTGATAAAACAATTCATTGAAAAAATCAAGCAAGAAATAGATCAATAAGGCTTGGAAATCACCAAGAATATTATTCTATAGTGTGCAATTAGGCCAACCAAAGTTCACATGAAGTTATCCTAGTTGTGGAATAGCATATATTATAGCTCCAAATCCATATTATATTATGATTTGGAGGTGAATATGTGATATGTTTCATAGCTTCCAATTACAATTATATTTATTGCAATAGAATTCAAAGCATGGCACTCCTACATCAAAAATGAACTCCATGTTCAAGCTACTAATTTGTCCTTTTCTCCTCCATGAGAAATATTTTGTATTATTATATTTTTGTCCTATATGCCCACCATTTTGATGCAATTTTGTATTTTATGAATAAATAATGTAAAAGAAGTCCAAGAGACACATCTATAATATGAAGAGACATATGCAGAATATGAAGCGTTACATGTAAGTCCATAGTTTGTGGAAGTCAAAGAGTCATGAGAAAAATCAAGAGTCATTGTATTTTTTTATAAATAAGTCCTCATAACTCAAGAAAATGGCTTGTACCTTTGGAGTTTTGGCCTTGGATTCTATTGGTGTGCATAAGGCAGAAGATCATTATGTTATAGGTGTAAGTTGTAGCTTCATGTTCCATTATTAGAGCTAGTGTTTCATCAATGTGATAGTGTACTTGGATATTTCATTAATCATCATAAGCTCTTGGAGCCAACACTCTTTCATGTATGTATTATAAATGTTTTAAGACTATTCTTTAGATATTTTTGGTATATGTTGTTTTACGCATACTAAATATAATGAAATATTTCATTGTTTTGTCAATGAATATTATTGAATGGGTTTTTTTATGCATTTATAAGATCGGTGTTATATTATAAACTAATTGGAAGGTTAATCAATGAACCTTGTTGATTTCTCTCATGTATCTCTCCTAGGATGGTAATATTAATTTTTTATAAGAGGCTTGTCTCTTATCTCTCTCGCATGGAAGCTCATTTTACACCTTACACTTGGTGCCTCACAAATATTACATATATGCTACCCCAAAGTTAAGTGCATGATCTCTAGTGTATGTTTCGCATCTAATGCATTATTTTAAGATCACTTTAAATGGTGAATAGACCTTATATCAGGATGGCACTCCTATACCAAATGGTGTGAGTTATAATTATAAATTCACATCGGGGAGACCCCTTTTATATTGGTGACATCCAACATCCTAGCACTAGAAAGAGGGTCATATGACAAGTTGAGCTGGAAAATTATGTTTGAATCTATTATCTTAAATGGTACATCCTAAATCATAATCTCGAGGTGCTTTTCAAAATATTTGGATCTTTCAATCCTCGAGGAATTCTTACATAAATTGCCACTTTTTAAGTTAGATGGAAAGGGTCTGATAACCATTATTGATTATGTGATTGAATTTGTTCAATTCTATTTTTCAAGTGGAGTTTATTTTGAAGGTATTCTTGCTTGGTTGTTCACCCTTACATTAGATGGTCGTGCCAACAAATGGCATTTTTTTTTACATGTTGTTTCTATTCATTCTTTTAAACAATTTCTTAATGCGCTTTGTCAAGTTTTTGACAAGTATGATTATCAATATGTAGAGAATAAAATTAATCATCTTAGGAAGAAATCAAATGAATCTTTAGAAAAATTCATCAATTGATTTCTTCACCCTTGCTATGAGTTTCTACTGCAATAAGGAATTACTGAGAGGGGGTTGAATCAGTAATTGTGTGATTATTTTTAAGTTTTCTTTAATTATATTTTTACTTCTCCCCACTATTGTTTTTTACTTGTGATAGAATTCATTCATAAATAAAATTAGTAGTAAACTTGAGCATTCATATGTTCAACAATTTTTCTCATGGACAACACACACACACACATTAACACCAGTACTTTTCACATGGAAACCCAAAGGGAAAAAACCACCAATTTTTTGTTGTTTAAGATGTAAATTAAACACCCACTTAATTACATCTTTTTTTTGTGAGAACCCACTCACTGAAGGCACCGAACCCCTCAAGATAACAAGCACCAACTTTCCAAGAGGCACCAACCTCTTTGAATGTAGGTCACCAAATGTTATTACCATTTTTCTACTTTTCATACAATTTTCAAACTGAAAATAGAGGCATTTACAAATAATAAAAAATACCAATATGATGTATCACAGAATCACCTTCTTCTCTCGATCCTCTGTTGAATCATTGAATCCTCTAGTCTTACAAGGCGTCACCTCCTATAATTTTCTCATCACATCATATGCTCAATTCTCTTCTTTCTCACAACACATTCTCTGTTTCATACCCTTCAACACAAGCCATGTGCTATTTTTTCCCATCACCACCACTGTGTTGGCAATATGATGTAGAGTGTTGTCCTTGATGGCAACCCACTTGATAAAGATGATGGCAACCTACTTGATGAAGTTGTTCTTGACTTGATGGAATTGTTAATGATGTAAATCTATTGTGTCTACAGAGCAGCTCAGATGTAATGATGAAAGGAATTCCAGTATGTGTTAGATCAATGATGAAAAGTGTGTGTCACAGGGCATACGCAGGTTTGTCTAGGAGAAGTAGCGTATGCACGCGGGTAGGTATGTGCCAAGTCGCGTATGCTCAATTGCGCTCTAATTGTGTAAAAACAGGGGTTCCTACCATGGTATTGACCCATTGTATTGAGCGCTGGATTGTCTATGTGATCTCGTCCAGGAATACCATCGAAAGTAATGTAGTTTTGGCTCATGGTATTGATAAAGGCTAAAGCTATATAAGGAGAAGAATTTCATTGTGCAAGGGTGTGCAAGATGTCTGGGTTTTAATGAATACTTCACTCTGAAGTTAATCTATATGGTTGTACTATGTTCTTAATTGATAGATCTGATTTATGATGCACCTATGAACATGATGAAGATTCAAGATCTCTAGATCTAGAAATGGTGAATCTCAAGGATGATCTAAAAAGAAGTGATGAAGACTTGGCGAATACCTGTTGAGAAAATTAAAGAAATTTAGGTAAGTTCATAGATCTGATCTGTTCTGCAAAGTTTACCTTTTGTAGATCTATTCACGGGTTCATTTAAGGAAAATCGCGTGTATACGCGAATACGTTTAAATAAAGGCGCGTATGGGAAGTTAGAAGTGTTCTGAAAAATTGCACAGAGGTATAAGCGAGTTCATTCCATGAAAGGCGCGTGTATACGCAGATCTGTTGTACAAAAGGCATGTATGGTATTTGAACTTATAATTGCTCATGGTTGAATGTGATTCTGCATATCTATTCTGAAGTCTAGGTTGTCTCTGATATTCTGGTTACAGTGAGTTCACTGTTCTGTTGGAAGCAATGGGCAAAGTATGATTGTTGATAAGTGAAGGGTTGTGTTGAAGCTGTTTGATCCAGTTTGAAAATTGATGAAACGTGGTCTGCAGTGGATCTGAGGGTTGAAACCTTCAGTCTGAAAGTAGAAGCTTTCTGCCAGTAGAGGCTGGTGTTAATGTCAGGGGGTAGTAGCTCCCTTCCAGGTGAGGCTGGTAAACGAGAGCAGGGGGTTGTTGCTCCCTTCCAGGAGAGGCTGGTAAATGAGAGAAGGTTGTAGCCTTCTGCAGGTGGGTGCCTACGTGCTGGTATGAGTCTGTGCCAGTACATGTTGTAAGAAGTTTTCTTAATAATAAAGATTGAAGACTGAGATGATGGCAGCAGTGGTTTTCTCCCGAATTGGGTTTCCACCTAAAATCCTGGTGTTCATGTGTGTTGCTTATGTGTGATGATTATTCTGTTCTTTCTGCATCTGTTTACTGTTTTATGAACATCTGATGAATGAGTAATGCAATGATCTAAGTCAAGAAATAAATGCATAATTAATTCACTGGATATACGCGAGTTCTGTAAAGGATATCCGCGTATATACGCGAGTTGGATTCATGAAAGTAGCGTATGAGTTTTTAAACAAAGGAAGATCAAAGTTTTATTGTCTGCACTAAATACTGATTCACCCCCCCCCTCTCAGTATTTTTCCCAACAATTGGTATCAGAGGAGCTCCTTCTGAAAAGGCTTAACCGCTAGAAGGAAGATCAAGCAAGATGAGCAATCAAGAGGGAACATCATCTATCAAGCCTCCGCTCTTCAACGGAAGTAATTTAATATTCTGGAAAATAAGGATGAGATCCTATCTTCAGTCCATGGGAACAGATATATGGGCCATTGTTGAAAAAGGATATCAATATCCAGTAGCTATATCGACAGATCCAACTGAAAAGAAGGATTATGAATCAAATGCAAAGGCGGTCAATGCTCTAACCAGAAGTCTAACTGAATCTGAATTTGTCAAAGTCATGCAGCTGAATACAACAAAGGAAATATGGGACAAAATCATTCTAATTTATGAAGGTGATGCAAAGGTAAAAAGTGCAAAACTTCAAACCCTCAGAATGGAATATAAAAATTCAAGAATGCATAATGATGAGACTATTGCCAGTTTCTTTTTACGTGTTGATGATGTTGTAAATCGTATGAGAAATCTGGGAGAAACAATAACCAAATCTACTTTGGTTGAGAAAATTTTAAGATCGCTAACGACAAAGTTTGAGTCAAAAGTTTCTGCTCTTGAAGAGAAACAGGATCTTCAAAATCTTACTATGGTGCAACTTCATGGCATACTAACTGCATATGAAATGAGAAGAGGAGGACCATCTGAAGTCAAAGAGGCAGTCTTCAAAGCTTCTACAAAAGGGAAAGAAGTACAAAAAGTAGAAGGTTCAGGATATATCTTAGAAGAACATGAGGCAAATTTTGTGAGAAGACTCCAACCAGGAACCGGAAGATTCAAAGGTAAGCTTCCTTTCAAATGTTTTGATTGTGGAAGAGTTGGTCACTATGCTGCAAAGTGTCCTTATAAATAAGTAGCAAGAAGGAATAAGAACTGATCTAACACTAAGAAAAGCTACTATACTAATGAAGACAGTGATGGGTTATCCGATAGTGAGGAAGAATGTGAACAAGATCTTAGACTTCTCATGGCATTTGAACAAGAATCTAGAGAAGAAAAGGATACTTTTGTAGACGCTCTAGAGGGCAATGATTTTCTTGAAGAAAACAATCAACTCAAAATATGCTTAGAAGAAAATAAAATAATCATAGAAACACTGAAAAATCAGATTGAAGAAGAAAAGAAACACAGGGAGAAAGCAGAATGTGAAGTGGTAAGTCTAAGGAAAGAATTGGAGAAAGTAAAGACTCTGAATCTCAGATTTGCTAAAGGATCGGAAACCTTATATGATATTATCAAGGTTCAACGTTCTCCTCTTATAAAAACAGGTCTTGGATATATTGGAGAATCCTCTCAGGCTTCAGCACCGAACTATCTGAAGGCAGCAACAACTGGTTTACATTATTCCACTACTCAACAAGGAAGTAAGGAATCTTTACAGGTAAAGCAGGATCATATCAATTCAAGGAACACTAAAATGAATAACTTTCAAAGAAGCTCCAACCAATAGGTAAATCCGAATAGAAGATTTCATGATCGCAGAAATTTCTACTTCAATGGACAATGTTTCACATGTCACAATTTTGGTCATAAAGTTGTTCAATGTGTTGCTTATAAAACCATCATGACAAGAGAAGCAAGAAAGAAAAGGATGGATATTGAACCAAAGAAGAATACCTATAACAAATTTTCTCCTCTTCAAAATGAAGTTGAATGTGCTTATTGCAATAACTTTGGCCATGAAGAATCTGAATGCAAGAGCAAAGTTCAGCCAAAAGAACATGTGCCTTCAAGCTCCAAAATATGGAAAAAGAAGGAAACTCAGGTTGAAAATTGTGGCATAGATTTATTTGCAGAAGGCGAAGAAAATCAATGGTATATTGATAGCGGATGCTAAAAACATATGACAGGTGACAAAAACAAACTTCATGCATATAATGCCCTAGAAAAGGAAAAGAATGTTACTTTTGGAAATGATACGCCTGCTGTCATTAAGGGAAAATGGTCTGTTTTTCTAAAAGAAAAGGTGAAAGCTAATAATGTCATGTATGTGGATGGATTAAGACATAACCTGTTAAGTGTGAGTCAAATGTGTGATCAAGGAACTGAAGTTGTCTTTAGTTCAAAAGAATGTGTGGTACGTGATCTTGATACAGGTAAAACAATTATAAAAGGAAAAAGAAATACAAACAACTTGTATGTATTGAAGAACAACAAAGATCAATGTTACTTGAGCAAATCTTTAGAAAATTGGCTATGGAATAGAAGGCTGGGGCATCTGAGCTTCTCTCAAATAAACAAATCAAGCAGACTTAAAGCTGTTCATGGTCTTCCCAATATTACTCTACCAGAGAGTATCATATGCAAATATTGCCAATTCGATAAACATACCAGAGTACAATTTAATGCCAATGAAGGTTCATCAAGAAGGCCTCTTGAACTCGTTCATACTAACATATGTGGACCTATGAGGAAAAAGTCACCACGTGGTGAAGAATACTATATCTTATTTATTGATGATTTCTCTAGAATGTGTTGGATTGGGTTGATCAAACACAAAGATGAAGCATTTGAAAAATTTCAGATCTTCAAAGCACTGGTTGAAAATGAATTAGATCTAAAAATCAAGTGTCTTAGATCTGATCGAGGAGGAGAATATACATCAAATGAATTTCTTGAATTTTGTGAACAACATGGCATAAAAAGATAGTTTTCTGTAGCAGGCACTCCACAACAAAATGGCGTAGTAGAAAGAATGAATAGAACAATTCAGAAAATGGCTAGAGCTATGCTTGATGATTCCGGAACACCTGACATTTTTTGGGGAGAAGCAGCTCACACAGCATCAAATATTCTCAACAAGGCACATGTTCGGGTAAATAGTGACAATACTCCATATGAACTCTGGTATGGTAATTCTCCCTCTGTGAAACATTTTAGAGTTTTTGGAAGTAAATGCTTTATCAAAAATAATGATGAAAAGCTTGGCAAGTTTGAACCTAGATCAGATGAAGGAATACTTCTTGGTTACTCATCTACAAGCAGAGCATACAAATGTTACAATAAAAGGCTTCGAAAGATTGTTGAATGTATTGATGTTGTTATTGATGAGTCTCCTGCAGCCCCTAAAGAAGAAAAAAAAACAACAGAAGAAGATGATGGTGACTTTTGTTCCTCTACATCAAATAGAAATGATATATACAGTGGATCCAATGAAGAACCTGAAGATGATTTATCTGAAAAGGCTCCATCCAGATATGTTCAAAAGAATCATCCTGAATCTCAAATTTTGGGAGACAAGGAATCAGGTGTACAAACAAGGAGGACTCTTGTGGGATCTTCTAGCTATCTAGCATTTCTATCCACGATTGAACCACACAATGTCAATCAAGCTAGCAAAGATGAATGTTGGATTCAAGCCATGAATGAAGAGCTTGATCAAATTGAAAAGAATCACACTTGGGAATTGGTACCAAGACCACATGATAAAAACGTCATTGGAACTAAATGGATATTCAAGAACAAGTTAAATGAGAATGGGGATGTTATAAGAAAAA
Organism: Pinus albicaulis; assembly: GCA_034641835.2. NCBI lineage: Eukaryota > Viridiplantae > Streptophyta > Pinopsida > Pinales > Pinaceae > Pinus > Pinus albicaulis. The sequence continues at coordinate 320,708,342 of CM076582.1, forward strand.
AAGCTAGACTGGTTTGCAAAGGGTATACTCAACAAGAAGGAATAGAATTTGAAGAAACTTTTGCTCCTGTAGCTAGACTTGAAGCCATAAGAATGTTTCTTGCTTTTTCAAGTTCTCAACAAATCAAAGTTTATCAAATGGATGTTAAATCTGCATTTCTCAATGGTGATCTAGAAGAAGAAGTTTATATAGAACAACTAGAAGGATTCATTTTTGGAAATGATAAAAATCTTGTTTGTAGACTTAAAAAGGCTCTATATGGTCTCAAACAAGCTCCAAGGGCATGGTATTATCGTCTTGACAAATATCTTCATCAACAAGGATTTTCAAAGGGGTCTGCTGACAGCAACTTATACACAAAAATTGAAAATGATAAACTATTGATTGTGGTTGTATATGTTGATGATATTATTTTTGGGAGTAATGAAGAATCTATGAGTCATAAATTGGCTTCTGTCATGCAGCAAGAATTTGAAATGTCCCTACTTGGAGAACTAACATTCTTTCCTGGCTTACAAGTGCATCAAACTACAGATGGTATATTCTTATCACAAGCAAAATATCTTAAGCAAATTCTGAAGAAGTATGGCATGGAAGAATGCAAACCTGTAAGTACACCATTGGTAACCGGATGCAATCTCAGTTCTCATGATGATTCTCCCATGGTAAATCAACTAGAATACAGATCAATGATTGTAAGTCTACTTTATCTCACTGGAACTAGACCGGACATTATGCATGCAGTTGGGATTGTTGGACGATTCCAAGATAATCCAAAAGAGTCCAATCTTCAGGCTGTCAAAAGAATATTCAAATATCTGCAAGGAACTCAAGACATTGGACTATGGTATCCAAAGAATGCTGATCTTACTCTTCATGCTTACACGGATGCAGATTGGGCTGGAAATGTTGATGATCGGAAAAGCACTAGTGGTGGTGCATTCTATATGGGGCCCCGGTTAGTATCTTGGTTCAGCAATAAGCAAAATTCCATAGCATTATCTACAGCAGAAGCAGAATATGTGGCTGCCGCATCTTGTTGCACTCAACTCCTTTGGATGATGCAAACCTTGCAAGACTTTCAAATCAAATGTACACCTCCTATCTCCATTATGTGTGATAATACAAGTGCCATCAGTATCTCAAAGAATCCTGTTATGCATTCAAAGACAAAGCACATTCCCATCAAGTATCACTTCTTACGTGAACAAGTGCTTGAACAAAAGGTGAAGTTGGAGTATGTTCCCTCCAAAGAACAAGTTGCTGATATATTTACCAAACCTCTGCCCAGGGAAGCGTTCGAATATATCAGACATAAGCTGGGTGTTGTCTCTGCCTCTCAGAAGAGCAGATCTGAATAAACTCAGAAGATTAAATTGGATACGCGGGTTTCCTGAAAGACATTCGCGTATATACACGAGTTTATCCACAGAAAGCCGCATATGGTTGGTTGCTGACAAATTTTGTGAAGGGTCAGCATTTTTCAGCACAACTGTAGTACTGTTTGATATCTCTGATGCTATATGGTATCTCTGGTGATGTTTTATCTCTTCTATTTTTGTTTCATTCTCTGATATTGGGTGAAGATTCCTTGATGATCTTCTGTTGAAAGTGTTCAGGATGCACAAGCTTTTTGGGAGATGAAGGAGTAAACTGATGTACAGGTTCAAGGGGAGCATTAGCCCTGCTGAGTATTATGCATTGTTGGCATTGTGATTCTGAATTATGATCACTTTCTTGAAATCCTTTTTGGTTTTGGTCATAGAAAGTCATATTTGTAATTTGATGTAACGGTCATGTTGAGACCTATGATGTAAATTGTTATATTCAGTCATATAAGGACTTGTTCAAATCTGTAAACCCACTTGGTTGGGTACTTGAGTCTCATATGTAAATCCACTTGGTTGGATCTTTGATGTAAGTATGAGTCCTTGGTGATAGGAAGGTCATAGTGTCAAGTACTTCATTGTAAAATATGTTTGAAGATTCGGCATAAACTCAGGGGGAGCATGGTAACTTCAATGCACAGTGCTCTTCTTTCGACATGTGGAGAAAAACTTGGTGTTGGTGTTGATCCGCCCTTTGCCCTTGATGTCAAAGGGGGAGAGTGACATGGTGTTTGAATAAGGGGACAAAAATTGTATTTGAATAATGGTTATGCTTAATGTATCTATCTGTTGTGGTGATCAAACACCATCGTGGTTGCCATCAAGTCCAAAGGGGGAGATTGTTGGCAATATGATGTAGAGTGTTGTCCTTGATGGCAACCCACTTGATAAAGATGATGGCAACCTACTTGATGAAGTTGTTCTTGACTTGATGGACTTGTTAATGATGTAAATCTATTGTGTCTACAAAGCAGCTTAGATGTAATGATGAAATTAATTCCAGTATGTGTTAGATCAATGATGAAAAGTGTGTGTCAGAGGGCATACGCGGGTTTGTCTAGGACAAGTAGCGTATGCACGCGGGTAGGTACGTGCCACGTCGCGTATGCTCAATTGCGCTCTAATTGTGTAAAAACAGGGGTTCCTACCATGGTATTGACCCATTGTATTGAGCGTTGGATTGTCTATGTCATCCCGTCCAGGAATACCATCGGAAGTAATGTAGTTTTGGCTCATGGTATTGATAAAGGCTAAAGCTATATAAGGAGAAGAATTTCATTGTGCAAGGGTGTGCAAGATGTCTAGGTTTTAATGAATACTTCACTCTGAAGTTAATCTGTATGGTTGTACTCTATTCTTAATTGATAGATCTGATTTATGATGCACCTATGAACATGATGAAGATTCAAGATCTCTAGATCTAGAAATGGTGAATCTCAAGGATGATCTGAAAAGAAGTGATGAAGACCTGGCACAAACCTATTGAGGAAATTAAAGAAATCTAGGTAAGTTCATAGATCTGATCTGTTCTACAAAGTTTACCTTTTGTAGATCTATACGTGGGTTAATTTAATGAAAAGCGCGTGTATACGCGGATACGTTTAAACAAAGGCGCGTATGGGAAGTTAGAAGTGTTCTGAAAAATTGCACAGAGGTATACGCGAGTTCATTCCGTGAAAGGCGCGTGTATACGCGGATCTGTTGTACAAAAGGCGTGTATGGTATTTGAACTTATAATTGCTCATGGTTGAATGTGATTCTGCATATCTATTCTAAAGTCTGGGTTGTCTCTGATATTCTGGTTACAGTGAGTTCATTGTTCTGTTGGAAGCAATGGGCAAAGTATGATTGTTGATAAGTGAAGGGTTGTGTTGAAGCTGTTTGATCCAGTTTGAAAATTGATGAAACGTGGTCTGCAGTGGATCTAAGAGTTGAAACCTTCAGTCTGAAAGTAGAAGCTTTCTGCCAGTAGAGGCTGGTGTTAATATCAGGGGGTAGTAGCTCCCTTCCAGGTGAGGCTGGTAAATGAGAGCAGGGGGTTGTTGCTCCCTTCCAGGAGAGGCTGGTAAATGAGAGAAGGTTGTAGCCTTCTGCAGGTGGGTGCCTGCGTGCTGGTATGAGTCTGTTCCAGTACATGTTGTAAGAATTTTTCTTAATAATAAAGATTGAAGACTGAGACGATGACAGCGGTGGTTTTCTCCCGAATTGGGTTTCCACCTAAAATCTTGGTGTTCATGTGTGTTGCGTATGTGTGATGATTATTCTGTTCTTTCTGCATCTGTTTACTGTTTTCTGAACATTTGTTGAATGAGTAATGCAATGATCTAAGTCAAGAATTAAATGCATAATTAATTCACTGGATATACGCGAGTTCTGTAAAGGATATCCGCATATATACGCGAGTTGGATTCATGAAAGTAGCGTATGAGTTTTTAAACAAAGGAAGATCAAAGTTTTATTGTCTGCACTAAATATTGATTCACCCCCCCCCCCTCCTCGCATTTTTCCAACATTAACGTCTATCACACAATAAAAATTCTAGCCAATGGTTGACTTCCTATTTACCTTGCTCGAAATATTCCAGTGGTTTTGATCCACTGTTTCATTCTCAAAAATGTTATCTCTATCACAGGTACCCACACCACTCAAGTGTACCCATGCGTGACTTACCATGTTGTTGTTGTGTCTGCCCATTTAATTTTGTCATGAAATTAATCATAGGAATGAGCTTCTGACATCTTCAAAGACCCACTATGTAAACTTATATACTTATTTTTTAATTCATTGTATGTATGGAAACTCTACAGTGAATCCCCATGCCTTTTTATTTCTTCTCAAAGATGGACAGTATATGGTAATGGCAACTTTTCTTCCCCCTTTTCTTTAATTTGGAAAGACGTGAACGGGACATGAATCCTGAATTTCTTTGCCCAGTTAGTTCTTTTATGTGCTTCGGTGTCCTTGGTTCTGTGTTTCAGTGCTTCCTCCAAAAAAATACCAACTTTATGTTAATTCATTTAAACCCCAACTGTCGACTCATTCCCTCTTTCAATTATTCGTACTGATTCATCAGATTCTCACCATATCGTAACTCACACAAAACAAATGTTATGATATCCCACATCTCCGATGTGTATTTAGCCCTTTGAGCCTTTAGCTCTTGGTTCCTTTGTTCTCCACTTGATTATGTCCCATATCATATCGGATTCCTTTTATATTGGAGTTTCATTTCCATTAGATTTACGATATCTTCATGCTCTAATATGTCGTCCTCTCAGTATGACATCATGCCCACGTCATTCTTCCATGTGGCACCTCCTGAGAGATGACATGTGTCATCCATTTTTTTCCTATTAGGCCTCCCAAAAATTCCATATTCAGCTACCATGTGTCCACAACTCCTGCCCCAATATCTTGATATATTGATGCTCCAATATTCTAACATGTTGAAGCTCTGATACTCCGACATGTTGAAGCTCTGATGTTCCAATGCTTCCTGATCTCTGATGTTCTGATGCTTCCTACTCTCTTATGTTCTAATACAGTGACCTATGATGTTCTCATATTTGGTCTCTTAAAAGGCCTCCAAGCCCCTTAATTTTTCAAACAATATCTATTGATTCCAGTGAACATTTTTTTCATTTCTGGGTATCGTTGGATAAATTAATCTCAACACTTTATCTTGTATAAAATATGATGCATTATTTGAGTATTTTTCAGTCTGAAATATGGCTCCAGACCTGAAGGATGATGTCAAGTACCTAGACCCACAGTTCACAATTTTCATATTTTTATGGTTTTTCAGTAAGATTTATAGTCTAGTGATTCTCTACTAGAAACGTGTAGATTTCATTGAATTCCTCCTGGACACTTAAACACATATTGTGTGTCTTTTCAAGAAGCATGCTACTACGATAATTCTCTACCAGAATCCTACATCTATAATTGATCACCATTTTCCTCTGGTTGACATAAAATTCCAATACACTCATTTTTTATGGATTTTCAATAAGCATGCTACTATGGTTATTCTCTATCAAAAGCCTGCAGCTATCATTAATCACCATTTTCCTCTAGTTGACAGAAAATTCCAATACACTCACTAGCCAACTTTCCAATAATATCCCCATTTGGAATTGATGGAAACACCATTAGCTCCTCCTGAGGCAAAGAAGTGTAGCATGGTCTTCTTAATTTATCCCCTTGTAATGGTGCACGGTAATTTTCTCCCCCTTTGGCACGAATGGAAAAGAATACTTCTTGAATACTCCCCCTGAACCACTATAGCCTACTCATCCACCTATCCTACTTGTTGAGTAGTTTCCATCATACAAACCAGAGTGGAGTCATTTAAAAGGAGGAGTCACGACTCCTATCTATTCCCTGAAATATTCAAAGGGTTCTCTTTCCAATGGTTTATTAAAGATATCTACAAGTTGATATTTAGTGGCCATGTATTCAAGTTTGACAATATTGGTTGCAACTTGTTCCCTTAAAAAATGAAACTTGATAGGAACATTCTTAGTCTTTGAATTCATGACTGTAATTTTAGATATATTTATGGCACTTGTATTGTCACGCATGATTGGAATAGGCTCAATCAACACAACCTTAATATCTTTCAAAGTCTGCTTCATCCCTAAAATTTGTGTGCAACAGGTGGCAACATCAATATATTATGTTGTAATGGTCGATTAAGAAATGGAGGCTTTCATGCTAACCCATGACACCAATAATTTTCCCAAGAACAAAGTTTCACCTGAATTTATTTATTTTTCATCAATATTACCAACCCAATCAGCATCAATTTAGGCCTTCAATGTAAATTATTTCTCTTAGCATACTACGACCCATACTCTATTTTTCCTTCAAGATATTTGAAGATCTTCTTGAAAGCAACAACATGACTTTCACGAGGGAAAGCCTAAAATATGGCCACAAGTCCTACAACCTGCATCATATATGGCCTTGACGTTGTAAGATACAACAAGCTTCCTATCATGGATCTGTATTCAGTCTAATTTACCAAAGGCGTCTCATGTTCTTTGCATAGTTTGCAACCTGTAACCATGGGTGTGCTTAGCGATTTTCGATCTTCAATCCCAAACTTCTTCAAAGTTTCTCAGAGATATTTGGATTTGGAGATAAACACTCTTTCTTGAGACTCCGAGATCTATAGTCCTAGGAAGAAGGAAATCTCTCCTATCATGGACATTTAGAACTCAGTCTGCATACATTATTCAAATTTATTTCCAAGTTGTTCCATGTTGCTTCCAAATATTATTTCATCCACATATACTACTACAATCAGTAGATGGTCACTTTTAGCATTTATGTACAAATTTTTATCAACGGTGCCCTTTTTAAAACCTTTATGTTGAAGGTATTTATCTAGCCTCTCATACCAAGCTCTGGGAGCATGTTTAAGTCCATATAGGAAATTTTTTTTAGTTTGCACACAAACCATTCCTCTGTAGTGAGCGTAAATCCTCCTAGCTTCTCAATGTAAACTTCTTCCTCCATATCTCCATTGAGAAAATGCGGACTTCACATCCATTTGATACACTTTTATGTTTTTGTGACTGGAAAAGGAAATAAAAATTATGATGGCTTCTATTCTAGTCGCTAGTGCAAAGGTTTCCTTGAAATCTATCCCATCTATTTGTGCATACCCTTTATAGACCAAACAAGCCTTTTTCTTGATTACTTGACCATGTTTATTCATCTTATTTTTTAAAACCCATTTGGTCCCAATGACATTTTTCTCTCTAGATCTTGGAACCAGCTCCCAAGTGTCATTATTTTCGATTTTTTCAAGTTCTTCATTCATTTATTTCACCCGTAACTTACCCTCACATGCTTGATTGAGATTATTGGGTTCAATATGTGATAGGAGAGCCATATTTTCACGGCTTGGACTAACAATAAGTTTCCTCCTGGTTTGAACACCATGTCTTTGGTATCCCTATATTTGACTCTCAGGATGCTCTTTTTGTACATACCTGGAAGGTGTCTTTGGCTTTGAATTTTTTCTTGACTCCTCACATTCACAATATGATCGTGTTTCCTCTTGATCCGAAAACGCCATCTCTAGATTTACTTCATCCTCAGAGTTTATCTCTGCTTTAAAGGATTCATGTTGTGCACCTATCTCATCTATTATTACATTGATGCAATCCTCAATATTCTTTGGCCACTTGTTGTAACACTTGAATGCAACTTGAGCTTTGAATTTTTTAAAATGTTTAAATGCTTATGATTTTTCTTTTAGGAGTACGATATAGGTGGCCCTCGTAAAATGATCTGGGTTCCTTTAGTGAACAGAATTATCCAAGATATTTTACTTATGTGATGTTAATATAATTGCATTCAAAAGAGCATAAAATAACCATATGTGCATGCTGAAACAATAGGAAACATCACCGAGTGTGGGTTATGTCTCTAGGCCTGATGTTAAGAGAGTGGTGGTCGCTTCATTAATTATTGATAATGATGATGATATACAAGGAATATTATGTCATAATAAGGACATATAACTTCAAACAAGAGTGTATTTTCTATCCACGAGACGTTCTCCATACAGGAACTCTCACTCCATATGGATTTTCCTTCAGCATGACAAGCTAACACAATCTCACAATAATGTGGCAAAAAGCTTCCCTCAACATAGTGTCAAACAGGGGTCTCAAGAATAATAAATCATCTCATAAATAACAAAAGGAGACATAACATGACTGTATATTTTACCTCCACTTCCAAATATGGCCAAAAAATGAAAGGCTTGGCTGCTAAAAATGACTACACCACTGAATTCCTCGCGACGAGTAGTGTAAAATTAACAGCCAATTCATCCAATTCTGGCACTAACCAATTCTTACAACATCAAATTGTAGGCCTTCAAGAATATTTTAGATTCTCCATGATTCCTCAAATATTCCTTGTTGCAGGGCACCTACAATTCTGCTAGTCACATGGAAAATTTGACCTCATCATCGCGCTCCTTGCAAAATTCTGTGAAAAATGACTATATACTTGATAGCATTGCGACACTGCAAAAATTTACCTCCTGAGAAAATTTTCCAAGTTCAGGGTTCCACTCCTACATCTAGGAAAGGTTCCACCTGTTGGAACTGGGTCATGGTTTTTCCCCTATTGGCCTACTTCTAGTTTCGGAGATTAGATGCCTGCCACATCGTTCCACCCTTCGCCACTTGCTCTTCGTTCCCTGGGCGAATGAATAAAGTGAGGGTTTAAAATGAAGTGGATGGTGGACTTTAAAAAAATGCCATCGTTGGTGGATTGGTTAAGGGAGGAGGCGGGAGGTCAGGGGTTATAACTCCACCGACCCTCAACGTGGTGTTTTTTTAAACAAAACCGTTAAAAATGGAGTGCGGTTAAACTTGATCCTTGGTTTGTTTTTACGTTTTTTTGGCGATAATTGTAATTGGGAGGTGGTTACACCATATGTCGTAACTTTTTTGTTTACTTTTAGAGGTTTTTATAATATGGTGACCATTGGATGGGGCCACTACCAATAGGCCGGCCCACCGGCCAGTGCCGGTTCGACACCCATCGGCCGAGGCGTATACAATGCCACCATGATGTCCTTCGGGCTGTTGAAGTTTGGGGTTGGGTCAGGTCCACTTGGGTGGCCCTGTAATATTCCTAAATTACCATGCAACTAATTGGAATATTAATTTTTCTCTTGTCATTTAGTTAGATGAATAAATGGGTAGGGTGGCCCATATATTTATTTAGTAGGCATAAAATCCATCTTAATGTGAAAAGGGATCATATTCATAGCTAGATAAAGCAGCCTCATGTGTGAACATGGGCTAATGCATGTAGACAAGGTCAATTTTGACCAAGTTAACAGCGCTGGTATGGAGGGAGTGGATCATCAATAAGAGACATCGCAGTGTGAATGGAAGGAAGACTCCAAGATAGTGGAAACCCTAATGAATGGGAGCCAAGGTGAGAAGGCTCACATTGTTTATAAGGAGGGCAAGGCACCCATAGTGGGTTATGTTATTGATTATTTATTTTTTGGTCTATATGACTTCTTGCATCCTTTAGCTGTTTAGTTGAGCTTGTCGTGCTGTTCAACACAGGGTGTTCTCGAGTGGGGATCCCACCTCTTCCCTTAAGGTAGCCTCTTGGAAGAGTATTGAATTATCATTTCCACACATATGGCATTCTGTCCAAGCTTCAGTCTTCAGCTACAACGCAGTTTCTGTTCAGATTTGTGTTATGTTGCAGGGTGTTGCAGTGGAGGGTTGAGAAACCCACTTCCTGAGCTAGTTTTTCAAGAGAGGAAGAATTCTTCTCACTGGGAGATCAGAAAAGAAGTTTCTTATGCTTTATTTCACATCTTGGCACCAGGCCAACCTACTCCCATCATCTATAGCTCATATTCCCTCTTTGAATGCATTATTTTAGTGAGCATTTGTAGTGGAGGTTTCAGTGCTTGTTTTGGAGGCTGAGATCTTCAGTGTTGGGATCAACCTTTCACTTGAAGGATCTATTGGAGGAGATATATTCATTTACATATCATTTTCAGCCATCTCCATCCAGTTATTTAGTTGCATCTACTATTTAGCCGTAGGGCTGCATTCCGGCATTTTTGTATTTTGGGTATTTCCAGAAACCCTTCTCGAGTTGTCTTGGAAATGTGTTTGGGAGCATATATCTCTATCCCCAACACCTTTTGAGCTATATAACAGCAGATCTACATTTTCATATTATTTCTGTAGCAATTTATGCCCTAAAACTGTGCTATCATGGCTCATGGCATTTGTATGGCAGTATTTCTCATGTATTAGCATATTTTCCTATTGCAGGCTTGTTCCCCATTTCTTGAGTGACTTGATCCTCAAGATATTGTGCCTATTATTTGCTAATAAACTTAATAAGATGGTTGTAAATTTGTCTCATGTAATGGTGTATTGATTTATTCACTACTATTTCGAGTTTTGTGTTCATATATTGCTGCTTCCCCCATTTAGGAATATTACAGTGGTATCAAAGCATAATCTTGGCTCAGACTTTAAGTTTCATCCAATATGTTATAAGAAGAAGAAGAGAAGAAAACGAGATCAAAAATTATGGAAGGAATGAGCTTTGTCTCATCACTTTTTAGATCCGTGAAGAACCTCTCCAAGGAGGTCAAGTAGATGAAAGAGGAGAGATTCAATGAGGCCTCTAAAGGGTTTCAAGAAGAGGAAGGTCCATGTACTTTCTATCAACAGAATAAAGAACCAGTATTGCATAGAGCTCCAAAGCAATAGACTATGCCCTTTTCTTTTGAGGAAGAAGAAAAAAGGCATGGAGATGGAGGACACTTGGATCAGGAGATTCTAAGTGTTTACCTTGCAGAATATAAGTCTAAACTTAGAGCTTTCAAGGAGAATCTGACTCTCCCAGAATTAATTCAGCTCAAAGAAGAAAGAAGACCTTGTAGCAATAGATTCTTATTGCCTACATTTGATGGGTCATCCACATGTACAACAAGAGCTTGGGGAATGCAATTGGATGCATTTTTCTTGCTACATCCAGTAGTAGAGAGAGAGGCTGTTTAGATTCCAGCACTGCACCTTGAGGGTGAAGTAAAAATTTGGTGGTTAATCCATTTGAGTCATGCAAAAGTGACTGCATATGCAGATTTGTAATATTCCTAAATTAGCATGCAGCTAATGGGAATATTAATTTTGTTTTTAACATCTAGTTAGATGAATAAATGGGCAAGGAGGCCCATACATATCTTAAACAGGCATAAAATCCCTCTTGACGTGAAAAGGGATCATAATAATAGCTTGATATAGCACCCTCATGTGTAAACAAGGGAAAATACATGGGGACATGGTCAAGTTTGACCAAGTCAACAACGCTGGTATGGATGGAGTAGCTCATCAAAGGAGACAGTGCAGTGATAGTGGGAGGAATATTCCATGAAGGTGGAAACCCTAATGAGTGAGACCAAAGGTAATAAGGCTCACACTTGTTTATAAGGAGGGCAAGGCAGCCATAGTGAGGCATGTTGTTGATTATTGATTTTGTGTTCTGCATGACTATTATGCATTCTTCAAATTTTTAGTTGAGATTGTTGTGGTGCTTAGCACTGGGTCTTCCCGTGCGGGAACCCCATCTCCTTTATTGAGAGGCCTCTTGGGGGAGAATTGAACTTCATTTTTCCACACTCAGGCTTAAGGCCAAGCTACCTCCTTTAGCTACAACACAGTTTCTATTTAGAGTTGGGTTGTGTTGCAGGGTGTTGCAGTGGAGAGTTGAGAAACCCACTTTCGGAGCTAATTTTTCAGAGGAGGAAGACTTATTATCTTTGGGAGATTAGTGAGGAATCTATTGGAGAATATTTCACATATTAGCACTTGGAAAACATATTTCCCATCATCTACAGCACAGTACCTCTCCTTGACTGCGTTATTTCAGTGAGCATTTGCAGCGAGGGGTTTCAGTGTTTGATTGGAGGGTGAGATCTTCAGTGATTGGATCATCCTTGCACATGAAGGATCTATTGGAGGATATTAATTCATTATATGTATCATCTACAGCCATCTCCATCCAGTTATTGAGTTGTAGTTGCTATTCATTCCTAGGGCTGCATTCCGGCTTTTTTGTAATTTTGCTTGTTTCAGGAAATCCTTCCCGGGTTGTCTTCAAAATGTATTTGGGAGCTTATATATTTACTCCCAGCATTGTATGAGCCATATAGTTTTAGATCTGTGTATTGAAAATTTCCAGTAGCAGTTCTACTTAATAAAACTGCATTGTCATAGCCTTAGGAATTATTTGTGTAGCAATGTTCTTCATATTTTATGTACATGTTCTCCTGAAGCTTGTGTTGCCTAACTTGAGTGATTATTTCCTCAATATATTGTATACATTTTCTATTATAACATTAATATGATGGATATATGATCTTATTACATTTCATGTGTTGATTTATCATTGCTATTTCCATTTTTATGTTCATATATTGTTGCTTCCCCATTTGGGAATATTACAGTGGTATCAGAGCATAATCTTGGCTCAGCTTGTGGATCTCAGCCATTACGATATCAAGAGAAAAAGAAGAAGAAGAGATGTACAGAAAAAACAAAAACAAGACTCCATTATTTGGAGGAAGAGAGGAGGAGGAGCTCTCAAAGCTTCTCTTTCAAACTATGCAGAACATTTAGGGAGATCTCAAGAATATGAGAAGGGAGAGAGAATATCCAAAGGAGTTTGGATCTAAAGCAAACTCTATATTTTCACATGATGAGTGTGAGCATGTAGCCACACACTATGATTCACAGCACAGTCAAATGCCCAGATCTACTATGAGGGAGATAGGAGAAGAAGAAATGCCTAGGAGGGAAACTCTTAGTGGTTATATGCAAGAATATGAATCTAAAACTGAGAGGTTCAAAGATCAAATAAACTTCCAAGAGTTTTGCAAGATGAAGGTGGAGAGGAGCAAGCAGCATGATATGGGTAGATTTTTTCTATCTACTTTTGATTGTTCACCTCAATGTTTAGCTAGGGCTTGGGTGGAGGATATATACATCTATTTGCAGCAACACCAAGTTTCCAAGATTGAAGCCATCAAAGTTGCAGCACTGTATTTTGAAGGTAAGGCTTATGCTTGATGGATATTTGAGTCCTTTTCATTAAGAAATGTAAATACTTCTTCTTATGCAAATTTCACTAGGATAATAGTGGAAAGGTTTGATGAGAAACATTTTGAAACAAATTTGGTGGAGCTAAAAAAACAAAAACTTTGCATGTGTTGGAGGAATCTGTAAACCCAACTCCACTTCAGAAAACTATTGAAGAGACTGATATCTTGCATAATACCTTGCTAGAGGCAAGATCTATATCTCATACTCCTATAAAGAAGGGCATGGAGATCTTCTTCTCAAAAGAGGATCCTATTTTTGAAATGTTACCCATTCATATTGAATAAGGAGAGAATGCTGGGGGTAACAACACTGTCACATCTAGAGCATATCTAGCACCTCATGGAGAGGAAGGTGGAGCCCTTGCTCCCACAAGAGGGATTCTTGTATGTTCACAAGTAATCCCAAAAGATCTCACATGTGGATATCAAGGCAAAACCCATGAACAACATGTGCCATTATTGACATATTGTGAAACCATGTAGATGGAAGAAGGAGGTAGGGAGGATGACCAACATCATATAATGAGGAGCACACAAACCTATCTATTTCAGGAGGTTGATGCACAAAAATGGAATATTTATTTGCGCAGTGAGGGGGGATGTTGAAACACCTAATCCTCCATGGGTAGGTGTGGAATGCGAAAAGTCACAATGGAGTCCAAGTGACCTTGGAATGTGAAACCAAGAGTCACACCATTGTACTATAAATGTACATCTTTGTATAATGGAAAATAAGAAAGCCTCACACTTATCTTTCATTGTGTGTTGAGTCTTGTGTGTGTGAATTCTTCTCCTCATACACCATGTGTGTGCTTCAACATGGTGTTTAACATGGTATCAGAGCAGGCGATTGCTGGCCCTGCTCCAAATTGAGTGAGCCATTTGTGTTTATGGCCTGTGCATATCTGCATTTTTGCAGCATTTAGAGAGTTTTTGCAGCAGTGATTTTGTAGACATTTTGCCACATTCAGGAATTTGTTTTGAGAATAGCAGCAGTGTTTTGAAGAGGAGCAGCATTCAGTGATTTTGCAGCATTCAGAAATTTTATCTTGGAGAAGAGCAGCATTCAAAATCTGTGGCAGCACTCAGAAATTGGGAGCAGCACTGCCCATTTGAAGGTTTTCATTCTAATTTTTCTCTGCAATTTTTTCCTTTAATTCTGCTTTTAAAGAGCTGTTGGAATAGTATTTTAAACTGGATTTCTGAAGAAGAAGTTTCTGGTTTTTAATGGAAAATAATTTTGAGTTTTGTTGAAGATTTCATCATCCTGCAATTTTCTGCTGCTATATGGCCCTCTGCAATTTCTTGAAGAAAAATGCTGGGTTTTTGAAGTGAAAATTTCTGAGTTTCTGGACTGTGTTTCTCTGCTGCTGGAAAAATCATTTTTGCAAGTCTACAAGTTCCTGCAATTTATTTTGCTGTGTATTTAGAAAAATCTGCTGCTATTTTTAAGTGGAATTCCTGCTCTACTCTGCTGTTTTAAATTTAAAAATAAAAAAAATAAAATAAAATAAAAATAAAATCTCTATACGTATTCTTCCTACGCCCTCTGCACAGCTCTTCATCTATAGATCTTCATCTATATTAACTGCACAGCTCTTCCTACGCCCACCTATTCTCCCTACGCCCTCTGCACATATGCCTGTGCCCCCTCTATAATTTTAAACTCACTACAACAACGCGCATCCTCACTCCCTATCTACCCATTCGGCCACTCGGCCTCCCTTCACGTAGAGATTCCCACACCTTACAGCCTACGACTCTACGCTTACAATACGCATACACTCCTAACTTTGCATTTACACCTACGCTAACCCTCGCTCTACAACACTTATCCCAAACCCCAGCGCTCACTGTGCTATCCTATCACTCAAACCCGTTTCCAGATTTTTATTTCATTTTTAAATTTCAAAACTTTCCAATGCTCCTCGCTATCTAACGCATCTGCAGCTTTGGCCTTTGGCCACTCCCTTTTACCCTGCTTCCACATGCATACGGCACTCCGCCCTTCCCCATACCCCTTCCCCTGCTATAGCTAACTCCAGTCCCGGTCCCTCCTACGCCTCTTGGCCTCCCCCTCCTACGCTTAATGCGTTCTCCCTTTTAAATTCTAAATTCAATTTAATATTTTTTAATTTAAAGTCCCCTCACCTCACTTGTCCCACCTCCCCACGGCTTTCACCCTCCCATCACATTTCGATTTTTTTAATTTTTAATTTTAAAATCCCTTCCCCTTATTAACATTCCTCCCATTTAATACGACTTCCCACCCATTTAAAAAACCCTTCCCCCATTATAAAATTCCCTTCCTTTTTTTTAATTTTATTTTAATATAAGTCTCCCCCCCTTTTAATATATCTCCTCCTTTTTTAATTTGGTTCCCACATTCCCATTTTTATAATCCTTTTTTAATCCCATTTTAAATTAATCCCTTTCTTTTTTAAATTCCCTCCATTCTTAATTAATTTATTTTTTAATTAATTAAAAAAAAAAAAACAACAAAGAGAGAGGAAGAGCAGAAAGAGAGGAAGAGAGAGAAAATGAACAGCAGAAAATGAAGAAAAAATGGTATATACATATTGCAGATTTACATTGTGATTTGTGGCATTGATTTGAAGGGTGATTTTTTCAAGAATTTCACATTTGAAGACAAGTTTTCCATCATTGAAAACAACTATTTGAAGAGGAAAATTCAGCTGCCATAAAAATATTCTTGCACAAGTATTTTCAGCTACACATTTACAAATATTTTGCAGAGATATGTATTGAGCTGACATTGTATTTTGAGTGGAATTTGTAGCTTCTTCATAGTTGCAATCAGTATTTGAGTTGTTGGATTGTTGATTGCCCTCCATCATTTGAGGAGCACACTTTGTACTTTGAGACCTTTCATTTAATCATTTGTTGTTGAGCTCAGTTACTGTAAACTATGCATCGGTAAACAGTTTACGTTGACCCTTCATTTTTGAGCCTAAGTTGTTGAAAATGGCCAAAATCAATGAGGCATTAGTGTTTTTGAACAACTCATTCATTCCAATGTTGATGACAGACAAAAAAGATGAAGAAGATTGCTTTGTGTTGTCTAAAGTTGTTCAGATGCACAAAATATTTTAGTTTGCAGTTAGAAGTCCAGTTTCTATGAAGACGACCTCAAGAAAGAGCCTCATTCTGAAATTGTTTCTTCGGGGAAGATTGAGAGATTCCCACGATAACAACATTGCAGTAATTTTCAATTGACGTGTCTGCCCTACCTAGGCAGATTATGCAGATATGGACATACTGGTACTTGCACTTCCTAAGCCCGTCATCAGACCTTGGGAAGAGCTTGTCCACAACAAGCACCGAACTGGTCTTGGATATGAAAAGGATGTGTCCTTTCATATTCCAGACTACACCAAGCCCATCATATTTCAGAGTGCCAGATTCTTATATGACAGTTCACTTGCAGCTGTTCCAGATCCTGCTCCACAACAACAACATCAGATTGAGAAATGCCAACACTGTGATCGAGTTGGCCATATGAAAGATCACTATTTTTATCTTCATCCATGCAAGCACTGTGGTCGACACACTCATTCTTCAGACAGATGCTTCAGAAACAAGCCTCCTGCAAGAACAAAGATTCATCTTGGATGGATCGCTTCTTGGCAATGGGCATCAGTAGCCAAGAAGATGTTTACGACACATGTTAGAACTTGTTCACGGATATTGAACAAAATTGCAGTTGAGTTTTCGCCATCATCTCACCTTGTCCCTGACAGGGGGAAAATGGTGGTCATGTACAAGCTTCAACGATAGATCAAGCGAGCCTGAGCCACAATCTTTCATTCCATGTTCAGAGTTGTAGCCAGCAGTTCAAGCGAGCCTGAGCCACAATTCGTCATTCCGGATTCAGAGATGTAGCCAGAGACATGAATGCCCATGAGCATGCCTTCAGTTGGTGGATAACCTAAAACCATCATTTTCGGTTGGTGGATAACCTAAAACCATCATTTTTGGTTGGTGGATAACCTAAAACCATCATCTTTTGTTGGTGGATAACCTAAAACCATCATTTTCGGTTGGTGGATAACCTAAAACCATCATCTTTGGTTGGTGGACAACCTAAAACCACCACAGGTCGTAGACCTCCCTTCTTTTAGGTCGAAGGTCTCCCTTTTATATGAGGGACAATTCCTCTAGCAGAAGCCTTCAGCTTCTTGCCAGTTTTGGAAGAGTTCCGGGAACTGCAACAAGTATTGCGTTCCAGTGTTTGTGGTCATCCTAAAACCACCTCTTTTTTCCAACATTTCAGAGAGTTGATTCATCCCAAGTGCTGCCATGTATACTTTGCAGATTTGTATTACAACTCTTTTCTTGGACTCACACATACCCCTTCGGATTAAGGGGGGATGTTGGAACACCTAATCCTACATGGGTAGGTGTGGAATGCGAAAAGTCACAATGGAGTCCAAGTGATCTTGGAATGTGAAACCAAGAGTCACACCATTGTACTATAAATGTACATCTTTGTATAATGGAAAATAAGAAAGCCTCACGCTTATCTTTCATTGTGTGTTGAGTCTTGTGTGTGTGCATTCTTCTTCTCATACACCATGTGTGTGCTTCAACATGGTGTTTAACATGGTATCAGAGCAGGCGATTGCTGGCCCTGCTCCAAATTGAGTGAGCCATTTGTGTTTATGGCCTGTGCATATCTGCATTTTTGCAGCATTTAGAGAGTTTTTGCAGCAGTGATTTTGTAGACATTTTGCCACATTCAGGAATTTGTTTTGAGAATAGCAGCAGTGTTTTGAAGAGGAGCAGCATTCAGTGATTTTGCAGCATTCAGAAATTTTATCTTGGAGAAGAGAAGCATTCAAAATCTGTGGCAGCACTCAGAAATTGGGAGCAGCACTGCCCATTTGAAGATTTTCATTCTAATTTTTCTCTGCAATTTTTGCCTTTAATTCTGCTTTTAAAGAGCTGTTGGAATAGTATTTTAAACTGGGTTTTTGAAGAAGAAGTTTCTGGTTTTTAATGGAAAAGAATTTTGAGTTTTGTTAAAGATTTCATCATCCTGCAATTTTCTGCTGCTATATGGCCCTCTGCAATTTCTTGAAGAAAAATGCTGGGTTTTTGAAGTGAAAATTTCTGAGTTTCTGGACTGTGTTTCTCTACTGCTGGAAAAATCATTTTTGCAAGTCTACAAGTTCCTGCAATTTATTTTGCTGTGTATTTAGAAAAATCTGCTGCTATTTTTAAGTGGAATTACTGCTCTACTCTGCTGTTTTAAATTTAAAAATAAAAAAAATAAAATAAAATAAAAATAAAATCTCTATACCTATTCTTCCTACGCCCTCTGCACAGCTCTTCATTTATAGATCTTCATCTATATTAACTGCACAACTCTTCCTATGCCCACCTATTCTCCCTACGCCCTCTGCACATATGCCTACGCCCCCTCTATAATTTTAAACTCACTACAACAACGCGCATCCTCACTCCCTATCTACCCATTCGGCCACTCGGCCTCCCTTCACGCAGAGATTCCCACACCTTACAACCTACGACTCTACGCTTACAATACGCATACACTCCTAACTCTGCATTTACACCTACGCTAACCCTCGCTCTACAACACTTATCCCAAACCCCAGCGCTCACTGTGCTATCCTATCACTCAAACCCGTTACCAGATTTTTATTTCATTTTTAAATTTCAAAACTTTCCAATGCTCCTCGCTATCTAACGCATCTGCAGCTTTGGCCTTTGGCCACTCCCTTTTACCCTGCTTCCACATGCATACGGCACTCCGCCCTTCCCCATACCCCTTCCCCTGCTATAGCTAACTCCAGTCCCGGTCCCTCCTACGCCTCTTGGCCTCCCCCTCCTACGCTTAATGCGTTCTCCCTTTTAAATTCTAAATTCAATTTAATATTTTTTAATTTAAAGTCCCCTCACCTCACTTGTCCCACCTCCCCACGGCTTTCACCCTCCCATCACATTTCGATTTTTTTAATTTTTAATTTTAAAATCCCTTCCCCTTATTAACATTCCTCCCATTTAATACGACTTCCCACCCATTTAAAAAACCCTTCCCCCATTATAAAATTCCCTTCCTTTTTTTTAATTTTATTTTAATATAAGTCTCCCCCCCTTTTAATATATCTCCTCCTTTTTTAATTTGGTTCCCACATTCCCATTTTTATAATCCTTTTTTAATCCCATTTTAAATTAATCCTTTTCTTTTTTAAATTCCCTCCATTCTTAATTAATTTATTTTTTAATTAATTAAAAAAAAAAACAACAACAAAGAGAGAGGGGAAAGAAGAAGACATGAACAGCAGTAAAAGAAGAAATGGCACATGAGGAAATGGTATATACATATTGCAGATTTGACATTGTGTGATTTATGGCATATATAAGAGGGTGATTTTTTGAAGAATTTCACATTTGAAGACAAGTTTGCCATCATTGAAAACAGCTATTTGAAGAGGAAAATTCAGATGCCATAAAAATATTCTTGCACAAGTATTTTCAGCTACACATTTACAAATATTTTGCAGAGATATGTATTGAGCTGACATTGTATTTTGAGTGGAATTTGTAGCTTTTTCATAGTTGCAATCAGTATTTGAGTTGTTGGATTGTTGATTGCCCTCCATCATTTGAGGAGCACACTTTGTACTTTGAGAATTTCTTGAGTCAATTGTATTTGTTGTTGAGTCACATTGTAAACGGGTGCATTTTCGGTTGAAGCCGACACCCTTCATTTTTTGAGCCTAAGTTGTTGAAAATGGCCAAAATCAATGAGGCATTAGTGTTGTTGAATAACCTCATTCATTCCAATGTTGATGACATGATAAAAATGAGCAAGGATTCTCTTTGTAATATTCAAAGTTGTTTGCAAGATGCACAAGAAAATATTGAGTTTTTGCAGTTGGAAACTCAGCTTCAGCAAGACGAACTTCAGCAAAAGAGTCACCATTCTGAACCTGTTTCTATTCAGAAGATTAAGAAAGACTCCCATCAGCAACATGTCAGTAAAGTTTCAATTGATCCACATTCAGTTCCTTGTACTAGAGCAGATTTTCATGCAGATGCAGCAGCTAAACCTGCACTTCCTAAGCCCATCATCAGACTTTGGGAAGAGCTTGTCCACAACAAGCACCGAACTGGTCTTGGATATGACAAGGATGTGTCCTTTTATATTCCAGACTACACCAAGCCCATCATATTTCAGAGTGCCATATTCTTATATGACAGTTCACTTGCAGCTGTTCCAGATCCTGCTCCACAACAACAACATCAGATTGAGAAATGCCAACACTGTGATCGAGTTGGCCATATGAAAGATCACTGTTTTGATCTTCATCCATGCAAGCACTGTGGTCGACACACTATTCTTCGGATGATGCCTAAACAAGCCTCCCCGCAAGCACTGATTCATCTTGACGGATCGCTTTCGGTACGGGGCATCAAGACAAGATGCTTACGTTACTACGTTAGAACTTGTTCTGCTGACATTGAACACAATTGCGCTGAGTTTTCGCCATCATCTCACCTTGTCCCCATTAGGGAAAATGGTGGCCGCGGCACAAGCTTCAAATCTAGCGTATTCTGGGAGTTGGTTCTGTCACATCCTCGACCCCATGTTCAGATCAGAAACAACCCCAAAGCCAGCCGAGCTACCACCAGTCGACTTCGATTCGCAGATGTAGCTACATGAATGCCTATGACATGTAGTTCGGGTTGTTGGATAACCTCAAACCATCATTTTCGGTTGGTGGGTAACCTAAAACCATCATCTTTGGTTGGTGGACAACCTAAAACCACCACAGGTAGTAGACCTCCCTTCTTTTAGGTCGAAGGTCTCCCTTTTATATGAGGGACAATTCCTCTAGCAGAAGCCTTCAGCTTCTTGCCAGTTTTGGAAGAGTTCCGAGAACTGCAACAAGTTTTGCGTTCCAGTGTTTGTGGTCATCCTAAAACCACCTCTTTTTTTCCAACATTTCAGAGAGTTGATTCAGCCAAGCGCTGCCATGTAAACTTTGCAGATTTGTATTACAACTCTTTTCTTGGACTCACACATACCCCTTCGGATTAAGGGGGGATGTTGGAACACCTAATCCTACATGGGTAGGTGTGGAATGCGAAAAGTCACAATGGAGTCCAAGTGACCTTGAAATATGAAACCAAGAGTCACACCATTGTACTATAAATGTACATCTTTGTATAATGGAAAATAAGAAAGCCTCACGCTTATCTTTCATTGTGTGTTGAGTCTTGTGTGTGTGTATTCTTCTCCTCATACACCATGTGTGTGCTTCAACATGGTGAGGACATCTAGACAGCACCGTGTTGCCTCCTTGGGTTTTTTACTTCTTCATGGCGATATCTATTTGGGATGGTCACCAAAAGCTAACTTTTATACTTGGGAGGGGCAATATGGAGATTTATTGATGAGACAACATCTTATTCCTTGGAGGATTTTATCATATGAGGATGCTATAGGAGGAGGAGAGGAGGCTCTTTAGTTCTATCCTTGTAGTTTCTTGAGGATAAGAAAAATTTGGGAGGGGAGGATTGTAATATTCCTAAATTAGCATGCAGCTAATGGGAATATTAATTTTGTTTTTAACACCTAGTTAGATGAATAAATGGGTAAGGAGGCCCATACATATCTTAAACAGGCATAAAATTCATCTTGATGTGAAAAGGTATCATAATAATATCTGGATCTAGCACCCTCATGTGTGAACAGGGGAAAATACATGGGGACAAGGTCAAGTTTTAGTAAGTCAACAGCGCTGGTATAGATGGAGTATCTCATCAATGGAGACAACACAGTGATAGTGGGAGGAAGATTCCATGAAGGTGGAAACCCTAATGAGTGGGACCCAAGGTAAGAAGGCTCACACATGTTTATGAGGGCAAGACAACCATAGTGAGGCATCTTTTTTATTATTGATTTTTTGGTCTGCATGACTATTGTGCATTCTTCAACTGCTTAGTTGAGATTTTTGTGTTGCTTAGCATCGGGTGTTCCCTTGTGGGAATCCCATCTCATTTCTTGAGAGGCCTCTTGGGGGAGCATTGAAATTCATTTTTCGACACTCATTCTTAAGGCCAAGCTACCTCCTTCAGCTACACCGCAGTTTCTGTTTAGAGCTAGCTTGTGTTGCAGGGTGTTGCAGTGGAGGGTTGAGAAACCCACTTCCGAAGCTAATTTTTCAGAGGAGGAAGCATTCTTCTCTTTTGGAGATCAGTGATGAATCTCTTGGATCATATTTCACATCTTAGCACTTGGCAAAAAAATTTCCCATCATCTACAATACAGTACCTCTCGTTGACTGCGTTATTTTAGTGAGCATTTGTAGTGAGGGGTTTCAGTGTTTGATTGGAGGGTGATATCTTTAGTGATTGGATCAGCCTTTCACTTGAAGGATCTATTGGAGGAGATTCATTCATTATATGTATCATCTACAACCATATTCATCCATTTATTGAGTTGCAGCTGCTATTGTTGAGCCCCAAAGATTTCCTTCTCTTTCACCAAATTTCACTTCAATTCCTTTGTCCTTTATCAGTTGCAGGCTTAAAATATCAATAGGATTAATTAAAGTCACTTTAGGAATGCATATAATGACTGACTTGCTATATTTTTTTGGTTTTTTTGTTGTAGTAATTTTTTACTAGACTCAGCTACAGAATGCAGCCATTCTGTAGCCAGTCGCCTATTCCGCAGCTATCTTCATGT
This sequence comes from Pinus albicaulis, assembly GCA_034641835.2. Classification (NCBI taxonomy): domain Eukaryota; kingdom Viridiplantae; phylum Streptophyta; class Pinopsida; order Pinales; family Pinaceae; genus Pinus; species Pinus albicaulis. The sequence continues at coordinate 320,731,149 of CM076582.1, forward strand.
TCACACAGGTTACAGGTGTCACTTAGAGGAAAAACACATATGGTTGAATTCAAAACTTCATCTACATCATTCCTTGTCCTCTACGAAGTCTGAGTAAAAATCTCCAAGTGGTTATGCACGTGGAAGAAATCAAAACTAAGAGGTAGACTTCTACCGGGACAAAAACTCTACAGATGTCTTCAGCAAAAGTATGAGGCTTCCACAAGAGTTATAATTTGATTTTAATTGGGAAAGACACTTATCCCTATTTATTCTCAAGGATATTTATGTATTTCTTTTATAAGAATGACTCAGGAGACCGAGAGATGACTAGCTAGATTGATGTTTTGTTGTTAGATCTCAAAAGCCCGTAATACTCTGTTTCTGAAGTATTTTTCCTTTAATGAAAGAATTTCAACTTCATTGCATGATCTGAGGAAATATTGAGGAGATTTGTATGCTAATCTGGTGGTAGAGGGCCCCTACTGCCCGAGAAGCTCTGTGCATATTGTTTAGATAAGTAACTTTAGCTCTGTTTCATTCCTAATTTAAACAGTTTTCTGAACTTTATGTTTTATGCTCACTTACATCGGATGTTACAGCTAGTCTTGTTCTTATGAATTGTTCCAAAATATCACTAACACTGAATGAGACATAGCTGTAGTATTTTAGAGATTAGTTGCATTTTAGTTCAGTTGTAGTACTCCGGAGGTTAATTGCACTCTAGTTCAATTTTGTTCACTGTATTTCAAGTTTGATTGATTGCATTCTAGTTCAGTTCTGTTTAATGTATTTTAAGTTTTATTAGCTAGTTCTATTCTCATTTTGTAAAACTAGACTTAAAGGCATTCATTATTTACAAACTACTCTTGTTATTAATCTCTTCCAACACATCATCATATGGACAGGAATTAGTGATATCAGTTTGAGGCCTTGACTGTTCTGCAATTTCTTATAATTTTACAAATAGCCTTTTTCCAAAACTATTCCAAAAGATTTCTAACTCTTTAATGAGGCTTAGTAGTGACATTTTGAGTTGCAAAATGGATTAATTTCAGTGTCATAAGTTAATTTAGAGTAGGGTTCCTTACTATGCTACAGATAATATTTTCCAAATGTTTTCCAACAAATTTCTAACCATGCATGAGAATTTTTTTTTGTGATATAGTAAGTTGTTGTTTACTTAGAAGAACCTCATTGCATTAAGCTTATCCTTTTCTCAAGCTATTCCAACATACTTCTAATGAATGAATTGGACTAAGTTCATGTTATGGGTTACTTTTCTTGTCAAGTTTTGCATTCTCTTTTCTTAAGTGCCATACATAGTTTAGAATAGATTTTGATCTGTTTTAGTGTGACCAACAACTTCTCTTTACTAGCAACTTAGTTCTTTTCCTTTTATCATAAAAACACAAAACCAAAAACACTAAAAAAACACTAAAGACAACGAAGTAGGAAGCAGATATCTAGGCACATATAGTGCACTTCACTTCAACAGTTTACTAGCCCTGGTTGACAATTTATGACATCAATTTAGGAACACTAAGTTGAGCAGAAATTTTGGCGTCGTTGCCAGGGAAGTGTAACTAGGTAGCCTTGTTTCTTACCTCCCAAAAACATTGACATGCGTAGAGAAAGAGACTCAAGGGGTAGATTCATAAGAAGCAGAAGCTTGATTCCTAGAACACCACTTGTTCCACCAAAACCAAGAAGCATCACACCTCCAACTCAAACCTACATTCCATCCTATATTGATCACAGACTTCTAGAAGGCTTAAGATCACATATTCCATCAGAAATACCTTCCACTTCATCCACTGAACCTGTTTTAGAAGAAGATTCAAGGACCCCTGCTAGAGACACAAAATTTTCCACTTCCACAGAAAAATCAACTATGGCATAAGAAGGGGGAGGAGGAGTCTTTAATGGAGGTAGAGGTACAGAAGGAGAAGGAGGTAGAGGTGCAGAAGGAGGCAGAGGAAGAGGTAGAAGGGAAATGGGAAGCTCTTTTGGGTTTCCTATAGTAGACGAGGAAACCAATGCAACTATGAAAAACATTTCACCCTTTGTCCTTCCAAACTTGCATGGACTCAAAAATGAAGATCCTGAAACCTTCCTATTTGAATTTTAAGTCCTATGTAGAACCTATGATTACTTACAAGATGCCCAAAAACTTAAACTATTTCCTTCAATATTGAAAGGAGCAGCATTAAAATGGTTTATGAGTTTGATCAGCAGTTCTATTAGGACATGGGAAGACATGAAACATGCATTTCTAGAGAGGTATTTGGATTACTGTATGCCAGTCAACCATAAGGAGGAAGTGTTTAAAATGTTACAAAAAGAGGATGAAAATCTTGAAGATTTGCTAGAGAGGTTCAACTACAACATCAAAAGAGAAAAAATGGAAAACTTAGACCAAGATACTTTGAAAGCTCTCTTGTTGAAGACAATTAGGGATGAATGGTTAGATATCCTTAACATAATGCGAAAAGGGGATATATCTTAGCTCACATTACCTGAAATAGCTAAATTATGTATCAACCTTTCAAGAGGGAAATCTAAAACCTTAAAAGGACCAAGAGACCCTGCTCTGGCAAGGGCAAGTAAGTCTGCTTTTGGGACAGTAAGTAGGGCAGAAATAGGACATCTGCTTGATGAATTCAAATATGATATTTTAGGGAGTCTTAATGAACAAATAGACACCCTTAAGCTTCAAAACAAGCAGAAAGCTAAATCTGATAACTTAGCAATCTTTTGTCCCAAATGTAGAAAGAAGCATGCATTGAGAGAATGCCCTTTGGATGAAAAAATTGTAGAGACTTGTGTAATTTGTTCAGAAAAACATGAAACCAAGAGTTGTCCTTCACTTCCTGGTCTTAAAGCTGTCTTTCAAGAAGAAACCCCTACAAATTCCACAGAATATCTCAATTTTGTCTCTAGAAGGCCTTGGCAAGGACCTCAAACACAAGGATTCCATGATCAACTGTATAATCAACCCCCACCAAATTGGAATTCTTGGCAGCAACCTTGGCCCCAATTCCAAAATCAATCTCAAACTTGGGCACAAGGAGCACAAAATCCCTATGGAAGATACTCTCAGTACTATCAATATCCACCATATCCACATTTCCCTCCTCAACATAATTTTCAACAAAATCCTCAAAATCCACAACATCAAAGTCAACCACTTCCATTGCCATTTCCTCAAAAAACAAATCAGTTACCTTCTCAACCCATACCAAACCCCAACAATAAAAATCCTCAGAACACATACATGATAGAAGGCCAACAGTTTCCAACTTATTTGATTACTCCTTTAGACCTTAGTGATGTTCAACTTAGGTCTGGAAGAATACTTGAAAAGAAGAAACCTTCTGTAATCATACAAGAGCAAAACAATTTTGAGGAAGATTCTCTACGGGTGAATAAAATTCTTGAAGAGAACACACCTTTCCAAGACCCAAACATTGAAAAATCAAAATAAAAAGAGCCAATAATTTCAACTCCTATGTTAGAGCAGCCATCAACATCCACCTCTACACCTCCCTTTCCAGAAAGATTAAAAATTGATAGGGGTGTAGAAAAACAAATTATGGTGCCTAATTATGATTTCCTAGATGAACTGAGAAATGTTTGTATTAAGATCCCATTATTACAAGCTATCAAGGAAATTCCAATTTTAGCAAAAACAATAAAGGAGTTGAGCATGAAAAAAACAGGAAAAAGAATCAAAGAGACAAATAAAATTCAACTGGCAGGAAAAATAGCAGACATCATGATGGGTAAGATTCCCATTCCAAAGTATCTAAATCCAGGAAATCCAGTTGTTAAGATACACATCAATGGAACTGAGATCCAAAACACACTTATTGATTTAGGAGCAACAATCAATATCATGAGTAGACAAATCATGGATAAACTAAAACTTCCTAATCTTCGTTTTACACCCACATTATTACAATTAGCAGACAGATTTGTGATCAAACCTGATGGGGTAATAGAAGACATTCCAGTGTCCCTAGATTCTTGGGAGTATCCTGTGGATTTTATGATCCTAACTCCTAAGAATAATCTAGGAGGACATCCTATTATATTAGGAAGACCTTTCATTAGCTGTAGATTCGGTGATATGTACATCTATGATGGTAGTTCAACCAAGAACTTTACCTTGTATTCTCCAGCAAAAACAATTACAGAATTAGATGATACTCAATGGATTGAGGATGAAGAAGACTTAAAACCTCTCTTCACAATTTCAGAAATTAGTGAAGATAGCTAGATTCTGAATACTTTAGAAAATTTTGAATCCTCTTCGGAATACAAACATGAACAATTTCAAGAAGAATCCAACATTGAGTTTTTATCATCAAGACAGATGTCTCTTTATTCCATGGATAAATTTGGCAGTTCTACAATTGAAATATTTCCAGGAAAAACTTTAAACATAAACAAGAACCTAGAGAAATCTCAACAAGAAGAGCTAGTCAAGATATTACAAAGACATTCTTTTGCATATGCATGGGAGTACACTGATATGAAAGGGATAAGCCCTAAGACTTGCACTCATAACATCTACATAGAGGAAAACTATAAACCAATCAGACAACCTCGGAGATGGATGAATCCAAATCTTAGGGAGATTGTTAAAGAAGAATTGCAAAAATTGTTAAATGTCAACTTTATCTATCCCATTTTAGGTAGTCAGTGGGTTTCTCCTTTGGTAATTGTGCCAAATAAAAATGGTAAATGGAGGGTATGTATTGACTACCAGGAATTAAACAAAGCTACTCTTAAATATCATTTTCCCCTACCTTTCATAGATCAGGTATTAGATACATTAGCTGGCAAAAAGTACTTCTCATTTTTAGATGGGTTTAGTGGTTATAATCAAATTCAAGTGGCACTTGAAGATCAAGACAAAACCACATTTACCTGTCCTTGGGGTACCTATTCTTAATGAGTATTTCCATTTGGACTATGCAATGCACCTGCAACATTTCAAAGGGTAGTACTAGGAATATTTTCAGATATAATACATGATTGTGTAGAGGTATATATGGATGATTTCACAGTTTATGGAAACACATTTGAAGAAGCCTTAGCAAACTTGGAAAAAGTTTTAAAGAGATGTAAAGAAGCAAATATTTCACTAAGTCATGAGATGTGTTTTATGATGTTTACTGAAGGAATTGTTTTGGGACATCACATTTTAGGGGATGGGATTAGAGTTGATGAGTCAAAATTTGAAGTCATCTCTAACTTATCTATTCCAAGTTGTCAAAAATATGTTAGGAGTTTTCTAGGATTTACAAGATATTATCGAAGGTTTATAGAAAACTTCACCAAGATAGCATCTCCACTTTTCAAATTACTTACCAAGGACTGTGAATTCAAGTGGAATCCTGATTGCCAGTTAGCCTTTGAGACCCTGAAAACAAAAATTTCTAAAGCACCTATTTTAAGGGGACCTAACTGGAAGTTACCTTTTCATATTTCAATAGATGCCTCAGATACAGCTCTAGGAGCAGTATTGGGACAAAATGACCTGATTCCTTATGCCATCTACTATACAAGTAAAAATTTGACTCCTTCAGAGTTAAATTATACTGTAACTGAAAAAGAGTTTTTAGCTGTTGTTCATGCCATAAACAAATTTAGACACTATATAACAAGCTATGAAACTTTTGTTCACACAGATCACTTTGCAATTAGATATCTAATGAACAAATCAATTACTAATGGCAGAGTCATAAGATGGTTATTGCTTTTACAAGAATTCAACATCACCATTCTAGATAGGCCTGGGAAACAAAATACAGTAGTTGATTTCCTATCTAGACTCCAAAACATTAAAGACAACACCCCAGTTGAAGATAAATTCCCTGATGAATATCTTTTTGCAATTTCTACTCAGACTCCTTGGTTTGCTGACATTGCTAATTATTTAGTTTCAGGGAAATTTCCTTCAATAATGAATGCAAGAGACAAAAGAAAGATCATTTATGACAGTGCAAAATATTCATGGGTTGCTAATGAGTTATACAAAATAGGTCCAGATTTTATCATTAGGAGATGTGTTAGGGAAGATGAGATGCCTGAGATCCTCAAGGCATGTCATGATGAAACTTGTGGCGGACACTTTGCTGATAAAAGGATAGCTTATAAGGTCCTTCATTTAGGATACTATTGGCCATCCCTTTTTAAAGATGCTAAAGAGTATGTCAAAAGGTGTGAAAGTTGCCAAAGGGTAGGGAAACCTTCTCCTTCAGGTGAGATGCCATTGCAGCCTCGAGTACATATTGAACCCTTTGAGAAATGGGCTTTAGATTTTGTAGGACCTATTAGTCCTCCATCAAGGAAAAATAAATATATATTAGTTTGCACTGATTATGTTACCAAATGGGTAGAGGCCAAGCCATTACTTTCTGCTACTGAAGCATCTGTAGTTAATTTTCTTTTTGAGGATATTTTTACTCGTTTTGGTGTTCCAAGAGAAATTGTTACAGATCAAGGAGCTCAATTCACATCAAGGCTAGTGGAACAAATGGTGGAGAGGTACAAAATCAGACACAGAAAATCTACTCCCTATCATCCACAAGCAAATGGCCAAGTGGAATCTACTAACAAGGTCATTGAAGGGATCCTAACAAAGACTGTTCATTTACATAGAAGAGATTGGGCAGACAGGTTTCCTGAAGCCTTGTGGGCCTATAGAACTACATGGAGAAGCACAACATATCATACTCCTTATGAACTTGTTTATGGAAAACAAGTCTTGTTTCCCATAGAGTTTCAGATTCAAACTTTTAAAATGGCAGTTCAGCTAGAACTTGATTTAACAGAGGCACAAAAGCACAAATTGGAGCAGATTAATGAATTGGATGAGATCAGACAAGATGCAGTCCAGAAAACAAGTATAGTCCAGCAGCAAAGGACTAGATGGCATGATAAGTACATTAAGGAAAAGAAATTCAAAGAAGGTGACTGGGCCCTCTTGTTTGATTCAAAGTTCAAATATTTTCAAGGTAAATTCCAAACACATTGGCTTGGGCCATATGAAGTTATGAATTTTTTTGACAATGGAGCAATAAAAATCAGGACAATAGATGAAGAGAAGGTCACTTTTCTTGTAAATGGTCATAGATTGAAGCTGTATCATAAGCCACTTTCAAGAGAAGAATTTATCAAGAGATTCCAGGAAAACAATGATGTGAAGTTAATGAAGAAGAATTCTTCTTCTTCATCAACTTAATTGAATTTTCTGAATTCGAATGCATAAAAAAATAAAAAAAAATAAATAAAAAATAAATAAAAAAAAAGAAAAAAAAAGTATAAACATGAAAACTAATCACTGATTAGCATGTTTATACAGAAAAGATAAAGTGAAAATCAGAATCCTTCTGACACTTTAGCTTTTCAAATTTGTTCTTTCCCTGCAAGCAGTTATTACAAAATCATAAGTGCAGATCCATTTTATATATCATATTCCACTTATGATCCATTTCACTCCATTCATTCATAACTCATTCACTCCATTCATTCATATCTCATTCACTCCATTTCATGGTCCATCTCATTTCCATCTCAGATTTCTAAATTTGATCTCTTTCTGCAAATTGAGTATTACAAATCATAAGTTGCAGACCACTTTTTATGCCACTTCACATTTGTGATTCATTCCATTCCATTATATTCCACTTCATTCATGCTCTATTCCACCATATTTCATGATCCATGATTAATTAATTTCATACTACACTCCATCCATGTTTTAAATCATTTCATTTCATGTTTCAAAGCTCCTACAGGGATATTCTACAGTCAAACATTCTACAGCCAACTAGACATTCTGTAGCCAGCTAGACATTCTGCAACCAGATACCCTGCAGGCAACTATCCAGCAACCACTTGTTCAGCAGCAAATTGACCCTGCACACCTATGTCAACAAGCAAAATCAAATGGATTATGAAGACTGAAGAATCAATGATTTTCAAAGGAAGACAAAGCATATTAAAACCACAAAAAATCAAAGGAAAGGCTAAGGTAAAGTTGTGAAATTATTATGATGACAGATTATGAAAGCTATAGTATAGTTAAGTCATGTATGATTCATAAAGTTATTTTGATTATTCGTGTTGATCAAGCCTATTAAACCTATCATAAAAACCTTGGACAAAATCCCTTCCATTTCGCCATACCAAACCATCATTTATTAAAAATTAACGGTTAGTACTAAAGTGACCTATTCGGTCACGTCACTAACCCGAAGTATTCAGTGATGATTTTGAATTTCTCACGAGATTTTTCCGCGGTCTTTTCTTTCATGATAGCTCTCAAACTCATTAATTAGTGTGAATCACCTTCACCGTATTTCACTCATCCCATAACCACTTCATATCATCTTTTCGTAGCTAATTCCTGCTGCATAAACATAGAAGGCATCTTTGGGGTGAAAACAACTCTCTGCAGCCATTTTTACCGTGAATAGAAGAGCAGTAACGGAGCAGTAAATTGAAGGTTGAGAAAAGAAGCCATGGGTCTCATTGTAAGGTCCGAACCAGTCGGAACCAAATACTTAGAGGGTTACCCACAGATTAGAGAGATGCTACAGCAGGTTGGGTGGTTACAGTTTTTGGAAAAATTCAATGGTTTTCATAAGGAGGTAACTAAGACATTTTCATGGTCCTTCAACGGATCAGAAGTTGAAATAGGAGATGTCAAGTTCACTATTACAGAATCCTTCATTGCAGAAGCAGCAGAATTACCAAGGCAAGGTGAACGATGGTTCAAAAACAAGGAATTTCACAATGAGGCATGGAGGCAGATGCTCAAAACACCAGGTATGGATATTTCAGTTTTTAAGAAGGGCATCCCTAGCTCAGCACTGAAGAATAAATGGAAAAATATGTTGCTCATTTTGCAAAAGTTTATAACTTGTGAGGGAAGGTTTGGTACCCTATATGTTTATCACATTCGGCTTATGATGCATTTCTTAGATGAAGAAATCAATTTACCCTTCTTCTTACTTCATAGCCTAAAGAGAATGGCTTCTAATGTCCAAAAGAGGGTTCAATTCTTGGAAACCACTTTGTATCACCATGGCCTAGTTAAAATCCTAATTGAACATCATTTGAGAAAGGTGGGAGACACTTGGGATGAGTTCCTAGTGAGGAATCACTTTGAAGAACCCAAGGAATCTCCATCCGAAGGAAAACTTGCAAGAAGAAGCAGGAGAGAGAAAATTTCCAAATCTGTTGAAATTAAAACTGTTAAATCCATACAAGAGGACAGTGAGGAAATTATCTCTGAAAAACTGGCTGAAATCAAGAAACATCTTAAAAAGGAGAAGATAATAAGAAAGTATGCCAAGGAGAGAGGTGAGGGACCATCTAAACTAAGACGAAGCCATAGGCTTAGAGGCATATTGAAGAAGACAGGAGTTAAGAAAACATGCATCATAAACATTGAAGATGAAGAGACACCAGCTGATAAATATCCTGAATACCAGCACGAAGAGGATCTTGATGAAGAAACTTCGGAGATAGACCCAGCACAAAAAAAAATCTATAATTATGTTGAGACATTAGAAAGGAGAGCCTCAAAAAGCAGAAGAATAACTCCTAGCCCACTAGGATTTGCAATTGAAGTACTAAGAAGAGAAAAATATGAACTGGAAGTACTTAATAGGCACATAAAAAATGAAAATGAAATTCTCAGGGAACAAGTCAAGCTGAAGAGTAACATGAACACAACTCTCTCTCTGCAAATGGAAAAACTGTACAAGGTTGATGAGAAGCTGAAAGAGAAAAACAAAAAGTTGAGTAGGGTACTTATAAACCTGAGATTCAAATTGTTCATAAGGAAACCTAGGAGGTCATTGAACATCAGGAAAAGCAGAAAAAGGAAGTTGGATGTCCTAGCAGAAGTTTCAGAATACATGGATTAATTGCATGAGGACATGAAAAAGCTTTGCAGTGGGGGTATGTTGAGCCCCAAAGATGTCCTTCTCTTTCATCAAATTTCACTTCATTTCCTTTGTCCTTTATCAGTTGCAGGCTTAAAAGATCAATAGGATTAATTAAAGTCACTTTAGGAATGCATATAATGACTGAACTGCTATATTTTCGTGGTTTTGTTGTTGTAGTAATTTTTTACTAGACTCAGCTACAGAATGCAGCCATTCTGTAGCCAATCGCCTATTCTGCAACTATCTTCATGTTCACACTAGTTATAAGTGTCACTTTAAGGAAAAACACATATGGTTGAATTCCAGACCTCATCTACATCATTCCTTGCCCTCTATGAAGTCTGAGCAAAAATCTCCAAGTGGTTATGCACGTGGGAGAAATCAAAACTAAGAGATAGACTTCTACCAGGACAAGAACTCTACATATTTCAGCAAAAGTACGAGGCTTCCACAAGAGTTCTAATTTGATTTTAATTGGGAAAGACACTTATCCCTATTTCTTCTCAAGGGTAGTTATGTATTTCTCTTATAAGAATGACTCGGGAGACCGAGAGACAGTTAGCTAGATTGATGTTTTATTGTTAAGATTGTCCAAGACCGTAATACTCTGTTTTTGAAGCATTTCCTTTAATGAAAGAAGAGCAGCTTTAATACATGATCTGAGGAAATCTTGAGTAGATTCATGTGCTAATCCGGTGGTAGAGGGCCCCTACTGCCCGAGAAGCTCCGTGCATATTGTTTAGATAAGTAACTTTAGCTCTGTTTCATTCCTAATTTAAGTAGTTTTCTGAACTTTATGTTTTATGCTCACCTACATTAGATGTTACAACCAGTCTTGTTATTATGAATTGTTCCAAAATATCACTAACACTGAATGAGATATAGCTGTAGTATTTTAGAGATTAGTTGCATTTTAGTTCAGCTGTAATACTCCGGAGGTTAATTGCACTCTAGTTCAGTTCTGTTCACTGTATTTCAAGTTTGATTGATTGCATTCTAGTTCAGTTCTGTTTAATGTATTTTAAGTTTTATTAGTTAGTTGTATTATAGTTCTGTTCCATTAGACTTCAAGGCCTTCATTATTTACAAACTACTCTTGTTATTAATCTCTTCCAACACATCATCATATGGACAGGAATTAGTGATATCAGTTTGAGGTCTTGACTGTTCTGCAATTTCTTATAATTTTACAAATAGCCTTTTTCCAAAACTATTCCAAACGATTTCTAACTCTTGAATGAGGCTTAGTAGTGACATTTTGAGTTGCAAAATGGATTAATTTCAGTGTCATAAGTTAATTTAGAGTAGGGTTCCTTACTATGCTACAGATAATCTTTTCCAAATGTGTTCCAACAAATTTCTAACCATGGATGAGATTTTTTTTTGTGATATTGTAAGTTGTTGTTTACTTAGAAGAACCTCATTGCATTAAGCTTATCTTTTTCTCAAGCTATTCCAACATACTTCTAATGAATGAATTAGACTGAGTTCATGTTATGGGTTATTTTTCTTGTCAAGTTTTGCATTCTCTGTTCTTAAGTGCCATACATAGTTTAGAATAGATTTTTCTCTGTTTTAGTGTGACCAACAACTTCTCTTTACCAACAACTTAGTTCTTTTCCTTTTATCATAAAAACACAAAACCAAAAACACTAAAAAAACACTAAATACAACGAAGTAGGAAGCAGATACCTAGGCACATATAGTGCACTTCACTTCAATAGTTTACTAGCCCTGGTTGACAATTTATGACATCAATTTAGGAACACTAAGTTGAGCAGACAACTATTCCATCCTAGGGTTGCATTCTGACATTTTTGTACTTTTGCATATTTCAGGAAATCCTTCCTAGGTTGTCTTGAAAATGTATTTGGGAGCTTAGATATATACTCCCGGCATTGTATGAGCCATATTATAGTTTCAGATCTGTGTATTGACACTTTCCAATAGCAGTTCTACTTAATAAAACTTCCCTGTCATAGCCTTGGGCATTATTTGTGTAGCAGTGTTCTTCATATTTCGTGTACATGTTCTCTTGAGGCTTATGTTGCCTAACTTTAGTGATTATTTCCTCAAGATCTTGTATATATTTGCTGTTGTAACATTAGTATGATGGCTATGTGATCTTCTTACATTTCATGTGTTGATTTATCATTACTATTTCCAATTTTATGTTCATATATTGTTGCTTCCCCATTTTGGAATATTACAATATTTTACTCAAAGGTTGATCAAAAGGTTTGAAAAGAAGCAATCAAAGGAGAGGGAACTTCCACCACCACTTGTTGCAGGAGCACTTGCATCAGGAGGAAGAACACTTGCACCTTTGCAAAGTGGTCTTGATCTCTTGACATTTATAGTCCCATGCACTATTCTGGAGATGCATGAGGAGGAGGAGACTTGTACCAGCACTGATGCATTCATAGAACAACAAACATCATCATCAACAATTGGGGAATCCATCACACCGGAGGAAGGAACCCTTGTAGTAGTACAAGATGTTCCCAAGCTTTACCAAGGTATGCACATGTTTTCACTTTCTCTTATTTCAGCACATCATGTAGAGGATTGTGGGAATATACTATTGCATGACCTAGGGTCAAAGCACATTGCTGATTTGGAGTATCAGCCTATAACTGCGCTGAGTAGCCTTGATTTTTTCAAGTAGGAGATATACAGTCATCGTAGTTATTCATTTTTGAGCTGCACACAACTCTTTGGGTTGGAGTGTGGATTTTTGGAAGATAGGATGAGTATTGTCCCAAACAATGCAATGCAGAACTATGTGTTCAACATTGAGCATGAACTTAAGATAGCAGATGCACCATCATGGAGATTAGCAGTGTTGTCCATGAGTAGTAGTGATGAGTTGGGGGCCCAACTGACATTGAGACATTCTGATGACCCACACACTTGTGTAGCAGTGGATGGACAGATGATTAATGAGAGACATCTTATATTTCATTATTGTGAAGGATCTTTCTTGATGAACATTTCACAACTCAATGAGAAGATTTTACCTTCATCATACTTGGATGATTATGGATTCAACATGGTCATTGACGAGTGGTCTTCACGTGGAGATCTCGGGGAGATTTCATTTCAACATCCCATGGAATGCACAGATAGAAATTTGATTTGGGAGGGTGGTATTCTCCAATGGAGGGATACTATTTTGAGCATGATGTTAGACACTCACCATTGGTTGGATGGGTGATGTTGATGAACAATAGGTTGGAAAGCCACTTGCATATCTATGACACAGGGCAGCAGGAGGCAAGACTGCGTTAGCTACTCTTGAAAGAGTTTGGCCATCATGAGACATATCCTTCTTCAAAGGGTGTGTTGGTGGATGGAACTTGGCATGGCACTTGCATCATATGGCAGCAAGGAGTTTGGGTGTATTGGGATGATGTGATATCTTTCATGTCAACCATCATTTTGTTGCTCTATATTTTATATGATGATGGTGTGGGGAGGAAACAAGAGTTTTTGTTGCTTTGGAAACTCTTGGGAGAGTATGGGTTGATTTTCTCCCATGTTTTGCATGATGTTTCAGGAGTAGTTGATGGCACTATTATGGTGCAAAGGGGCTACTCCTTAGCCTTGGAATATCATGAGGTACTTCCACTTTGGAAGGAATCTCCCATATATAGCAGCATTATGGTAGATGACTTTGACATTAGACATGTCAAATAATGGAGCTATGAGATGATAGGAGCTATGAGATGACAAAGGCCAACAACGTTGTCACTTGGGAGCTTGGTTTTGTTGATGGAGTGTTCCCAAAATCACTTCACATATGATGCACTTGATGGACAAGGAGGAGATAAGAGTGATGGAGTAGTAAATGGATACATCTATTACCATGATATGATCTTCTTGACTTGGATTTCCAAGCATAAGAAGAAAGATGTTCATGCAACACATAGTTCATTCCTCTTCATTGGAGTATGTCATACCACTATGGAGGGCTCATTCATGGATCTTATTATCATCTTACTCTCAGTACATGGTAAGAATTATCTTTTTGCATTTATTGATTATCTAACAGAGTATTTTCATTCTCTTACCATCTCTATACAGTGCATTGCTCCACAAGAGGGCAAGCCTCTATTTGGGCTTCATGGTCATTTTTGGACCAACATATATGATGAAGATGGCCATTTTTGGTATGGATTGGGGCAAGTGTTTCACTATTCTTTGTATTTTCAATTGATAAACAATGCCATCTACTATTTACTAGTGGATAAGATGACATGCACAACTAGCAATTTGTTGGGAGACAACTTGCCACATCATGTTATGAAATTGCAGTTGGTAAAACTATGCTATGACTAATTGGGAAACTGTTGGCACCTTCCAACACTATGTAAAACCTTCAGTACCTCTCTCATTTGGATCCCATATGATGATAATGTCATATTCACTTTATATGGGATGGTATGGGCAAGAACCAAAGAGTGGATATTTGAAGATCCAACTACCTTTTTACTTCATGAAGGCAACATCATTGCAGCCCAAATTCAGTAGAAGCTCTACACTTATCATAAGTGGAGAGAGATATAGTGTGTGATGGACAATTTGATCCATCATGTTTAGTTATGAATCCCACCTATTTTTTAGGAGCTTAAGGTGGAGGAAATTTTTCATGAGTTGTCATGTTGGAGGGTGACTCATTTTGTATGGATGATAGCTTGGGGATGGAGGCTTCACATGGGAATGATAGTTCCAAATATTTCATATTCCATGCCTCAAGAAGGCCTCTAGACAATGCATTTTTGCCTACATGGGTATTTTTCTTCTTCATGATGATAGCTATTTGGGATGGTCACCAAAAGCTAACTTGCATACTTCGGAGGAGAAACTTGGAGATTTATTGATGAGACAACATCTTGTTCCTTGGAGAAGTTCATCATATGAGGATGCTACAGGAGGAGGATAGGAGGCTCTTCAGTTCTATCCTTGCATTTGCTTGAGGAAAAGCAACATTTGGGAGGGGAGGACTATAATATTCCTAGATTAGCATGCAACTAATTGGAATATTAATTTATCTCTTGTCATTTAGTTAGATGAATAAATGGGTAGGGAGGCCCATAAATTTATTTTATAGGCATAAAATCCCTCTTAATGTGAAAAGGGATCATATTTGTAGCTGGATAAGGCACCCTCATGTATGAACAGGGGCTAATGCATGTGGACAAGGTCAATTTTGACCAAGTCAATAGTGCTGATATGGAGGGAGTGGATCATCAATAAGAGACATCACAGTGTGAATGGAAGGAAGACTCCAAGATAGTGGAAACCCTAATGAGTGGGACCCAAGGTGAGAAGGCTCACATTGTTTATAAGGAGGTCAAGGCATCCATAGTGGGTTATGTTATTGATTATTGATTTTGTGGTTTGTATGATTTCTTTCATCCTTCAGTTGTTTAGTCGAGCTTGCAGTGTTGTTTAGCACAGGGTGTTCCTGAGCGGGGATTCCACCTCTTCCCTTGAGGTACCCTCTTGGAAGAGTATTGTATTATAATTTCCACACATCCAGCATTCTGGACAAGCTTCAGCCTTCAGCTACAACATGTTTTTTGTTCAGATTTGTGTTGTGTTGGAGGGTGTTGCAGTGGAGGGTTGAGAAACCCACTTCCTGAGCTAGTTTCTCAGGAGAGGAAACATTATTATCATTGGGAGATCAGAAAATGAGGTTCTTATGCTTTAATTCACATCTTGGCACCAGGCCAACCTATTCCCATCATCTACAGTGCAGATTCCCTCTTTGACTTCGTTATTTCAGTGAGCATTTGTAGTGGAGGTTTCAATGCTTATTTTGGAGGTTGAGATCTTCAGTGTTGGGATCAGCCTTTCACTTGAAGGATATATTGGAGGAGATATATTCATTTACCTATCATTTTCAGCCATATCCATCCAGTTATTCAGTTGCAGCTACTATTCAACCCTAGGGCCGCATTTCGACATTTTTGTATTTTGGGGATTTCTGGAAACCATTCCCGGGTTGTCTTCGAAATGTGTTTGGGAGCATAGATATCTAGCCCCAACACCTTTTGAGCTATATAACAGCAGATCTACATTGTCATATTATTTCTGTAGCAGTTTATGCCCTAAAACTGCGCTGTCATGGCTCATGGCATTTGCATGGCAGTATTTCTCATGTATTAGCATATTTTCCTATTGGAGGCTTGTTCCCCATTGCTTGAGTGACTTGATACTAAAGATATTGTGCCTATTATTTGTTGATATATTTAATAATATGTTTGTACATTTGTATCATGTAATGGTGTATTGATTTATTCACTTCTATTTCCAGTTTTGTGTTCATATATTGCTACTGCCCCCGTTTGGGAATATTACACTTGCCCACCCATATATATATATACACACACGTCGATTGGGTCGTGACCATGGGTGGCGGCATGGCAGGGATGGCGGTCTCCCACCACATAATTTTTATTTTTATTTATTTTTATATAACAAACCGCCCATTTTTGTATTTTGTCGAAATTAAGGGTTATTAGACAAATTAACCATTCGAAAATTTTGCCCATTCGGTGGACGGGTTTTGAACATCAAAACTCGATCAATTTGTAGGACAATTAATCCTGGCCCACATGCCCACTTTGACCAAAACTTTGACCATCCATATCTCCTTCATACGAACTCAAATTGGAGTTTCGTTCACACCGTTGGAATCAGGGCAACGAGCACCTCGATATGGTTTTGGTTTGAGAGAAAAATGGTGAATTTTTATTTTGAGATATTATAATCCCTCTTTGGTCCTCCAAAATAATGAACATAATCTATAATTTTTGTCTACATTGTCAACATCACAAGTGTGCTGACAGATCACCCTTCCTTCTCCTTCACCTTTGTTCTTCAGAGCCATAAGAAATGAGTCAACACCTGCATCCTCTACAAACTTGTAGTAAAATATTTTTCAAATTACATAATCAACTATGACCCAAGCATCCCATACTTGCCAGGATTTTATAACATATACTATGTGGTCATTTCTACATCAAAATTGAAATCAATACCCCATTTATTAATACAAGGCCAAAACATCATTGTTTCTTAACAAGTGATGGAAAACACATCATCACTTTTATAGTTATGTTGTAATGCATGATTTTCAAAAATACAGCCATAAAAAGCTACCAATTTTAGAAAAACCATATTTTACTTAATAAAGAATACCACCGTGAATTTGGTGGATTCATTTGTTAAAGTGATGATTTCAACTAGTTTCTGCACCAGTGCTTTGTCCTTAAGAAGTTGCTCTGGATGGAGCCTCCAACATGTGGCCCTTTGAGAACCACCTCTGTCACAATGACTACAATAATCTTCTTCCTCCATACCTTCTTAACATGCTTCTTTTCCTAATGTGGAGAAGGCCTTTCATGTCTCATCCTCTTTCTTGTTTCCATTCTCTTCCATCACTTAGAAATTACATGGTTATGTAAACCACAAAAAACTAGATCTTTTTTATGCCATGTTTTATGTTAATCATTAACAACATGATTGTAATTAAAATGAACTTTATAATATTGAGACTTGTTATATCTTTCCTAGTTGTCTCTGGTGCACTGCCATGGGATGATGGTGAAGTGTTCCCATCATTATCTTTCCTTGACAGTTTCAACAATGTCTTGGAAGCTTATGACACCCTTGAGCATTCTCCTTGATTGTACCCGAAACCTGTGAATCGAGGTATTTGCACAAACTCCAATGATTGAGTCATGTCTTCACCATTAACGCCAAGTTCTCGTCCTTTGTACCCCATCTTGGTAAGGAATCTCATGAAAATTCTTGTAATGGGTACCTCCACGTTTCCAACAGAAATATCATGTGAAGAAGAAACTGAAGAATGATCAACATTTTTTACCTCAATTATCGATTCTGTAACAGATGATGAGAGCTTATATAAGCCTTCATTGTGCTTCAAATCCTCTAAGGCCTCTTCCATGGGTTTTAGTTGAAGCTACAGTCTCTTCTTCTCCTATTTCTCTTCTTGTAGAAGCCTTTTTAATTCAACATCCTCTGCTTGAAGGCTCTGGTCGTTGTGCTTCAATTCTTCCAAGGACTCTTCTGCAGCTTGAAACCGAAGTTACAATATTTTCTTATCATCTTTCTCTTCTCGTAGAAGCCTCTTCAATTCAGGGTTCTTTGATTTAAGGCTCTAGTTGATCTCCTCATTCGAATGATGAGAAGATGATGAAGGTGATGAATGGTCACTAAAAGGTGTGGATGGGGCATCGTTCTCTGCTACTTCTTTCTCCTTCTCATAAGATTTATATATTATTTCCACCATGTGTTTCATCCTTAGGAGGTCCTCGTACATATCTTTTTCATCCTCAATTTTTTCACATTCAATTTTTCAAACTCATAATTCACGTCAGTGAGAAGACCGCTGTGATACCAAAATTGATCTGGGTTCCTTCAGTGACCAGAATTATCCAAGGTATTTTACTTCTGTGATGTTAATATAATTACATTTAAAAGAGAATAAAAGAACCATATGTGCATGCTTAAAAAAGAGGAAACATAATGACTATCAAGAAATCAAGAACACGACACATTTTATAATGGAGTTCACCCAGTGTGAGTTACGTCTCTAGGTCCAGGGACAAGAGAGGGGTGATTGCTTCATTAATTTCTACTAATGATGATGATGTACATGGAATGTTTTTTTTCATAATAAGGACATATACCCTCAAACAAGAGTGGCTTGTCTCTCCATGAGACGTTCTCCCTACAAGAAATATCACTCAAAATGGGCTTTCCTTCAGCATGACAAGCTAACACAATCTCACAATAATGTGGCAAAAATATTCCCTCAACAATAACATAGTGTCAAACAGGGATCTCAAGAATAATATATCATTTCAACAATAACAAAAGAAAACATATCATGATTTCATCTTGTACCTCCACTTCCAAATATGGTCGAAAAATGAAAGGCTCAGATGCTAAAATTGATTATACCACTGAATTCCTAGCGACAAGTAGTGTAAAATCGACTGCCAACTCTTCCAATTCTGATACTGTAAAATTTGGGGCCTTCAGGAATCTTTTATATTGTACATAATTCCTCAAAGATTCCTTGTTACAGGGCACCTACAATTCTTATGCTCATATGGCAAGTCTGACCTCACCATCGCTCTACCTATGAAATTTTGTGAAAAAATGACTATAAATTTGATAGCATTCTGACACTGCAAAAAATTGACCTCCCAAGAAAGTTCTCCATGTTCAGGGTTACACTCCAGCATCTAGGCAAGGTTCCATCACTTGTGATTCATTCCATGGGCGAATGAATAAAGTGAGGGTTTAAAATGATGTCAGTAGAAGACTTTGCAAATCCACCACTATTGGTGGATTGGATAAGGGTGGAGGAAACAATGCGGGGGGTTAGGGGCTCTAACCCCATCAACCCCCACCATGGTGTTTTTTTTAACAAAAAACATTAAAAATTTACATGCGGTTAAAATTGACCGTTGGTTTGTTTTTACGTTTTGTTGGCGGTAATAGTAATTGGGAGGCGGTTATAACATATGTCGAGGCTTTGTTGTTGATTGTTTTCAGTTGTAATTATATGGTGACCTCTTGATGGGGCCGATGTCGGCCGGTGCGGGTTCGACACCCGTAGACGCCAGCATATATGATGCCACTGTGATGGCCTTCAAGCCGTTGGAGTTTAGGGTTGGGCCGAGTTCACTGGGGTGGCCTACCCACCCATATATTACAATATATATATATATATATATATATATATATATATATATATATAACATGTCTATTAGACTATGACTAGGGGCAGCGGGGTTTGATGTAATATCCCTTTTGGGATATTTTAGAAATTTTTCCGGAAAATTAACTCAACCAAAATTTCTCCATTAAATTATCATGAATTTAACAAAAGATATCCATGTAAAATAAAACATAAAAGTACATGCAATTCCATATCACCATAATGCAGTAAATATCTCACCTTTATTATAATATAACTGGGGTTACATGATGAAATGAGAAATATCTTAGATAACTGGAATAGAATTGGCCTCAAGGATCTGTTGTAATACTATCTTGGCCTCCCAAAACTAAACTGCTGCACTCTCCCTCCAGCAATAGCTTCCACTGAATCAACTGGAAATCAATGAAGCACCAATTTAGCATCTGAATTATCCTCACTCCAATATCCTTGAAGCTCCGTGAAACTCCTGAATGAAGTCTCCTCAAGAGAGTTGGGTTTCCATCCAACACTCGTCACACACCCGAGGATTTCCATCATGGGGCTACCGATGGAGAAGAGAACCAAGTTCTCAACCTCACATACAAGAAAAGATATCAAATCCAAGATATCCCTCAATGGCCTCCTCATTTTCTTTTATATATCTCATGGATCCTTCTAGCGCCTTATGTTATTATTATTTTAATCATGGAGCACTTTTCCCTCTTATTTTCCAATTAAATATTATTTTTTAATACCGGAAAGAGTAAATCAATTGCCATGTCTCCTAAGGTCACTAAAAATCATGTCTAACCACCCCATCATGTAGGTATTCTCGTTCCAGTTTCAAAGAGCTAGTATACTAAGGTGTTCTATCACGTATTCCTCCCGGAATGCCACCTTGAGCGTAATTAATTGAGTTAAGCCCAAAAATTACTCAGTTTTCCAAAAATTGTCGAAATGCATCGGAACGAAAGGAAAATAGTGCGGATGATGGAATATATCAAGTGAATACCACCGGTCCTCACAGAAAATTGTCAGAACTCCTCCAAAAAGCCCCTGGGCCCGCTGATGACACCGACATGTATCTGTGACCTGTCTACTCCTAACTCTAGAAGTCGATCCTAACCCTGTCATAAGTGACACAAAAAAGGAATATTACAGACCTCTTGCCCCAATATTTCTTTCCCTCAAGAAATCCAAACATGTGAGCCACCCTATTGGCCTGATGCCACTAAGACCGAATTCCCAGATCCCATACAAACCCCTGGGTGCTGCTATGTTCCTATCTTGAGTCACCCGAAACAGACCCCTCAATGCTGGGATCCCAAACTGATCTCTCACTACATCTATTGTTAGTGTCAGTCTTTGCAGCCTTCCTCCAGTGATCAAACATGCTCTTACAAAGTGATTTTAAGGTGTCAAGGTCAAATTTTGTCATTTCAGTGAGTCTTCAAATAAAATTTGGTCACTAGGTATTAGGTCTAGGGTTTGTTTTCACTCTTTTCAAAGTTGTCCAAATGTTGGTCCATGTCACCATTCAGTTGAGTGTACCATCATTTAGAGGGTTTTCATCATCATGCCAAGTTCCACTGGGTCATTTTATACCTTGTTCATGCTTCAGTTGTGCCTAGGTAAGGTTCATTTCCCTCTCCTAGGGTTTTGAAGGTAATTTCTCTTGGATGGTCAAATCATAAGCAAAACTTGTATCCTTATGTTAATACACCTTCCCCTATCCTTAATGTACCTTATTAAACACTTCCCATCACTGAGATCCCCCAAATTCCTCATTTTCGCACAAACCCTAGTTTCTTGCTACAACTTGGCAATTTTCTAGGCTAGGCCTGTGTTTTTCCCTTTTGGACCCCTTTCCCTCACTCAATCTCTGAAATTCCACTTTCCCCTACTTCCTAACATCCCTCCCTACTTCCCAAAATTTTCTCAAGAATTTAGAAGCCCCTTATCCCCTTCATTTCGCTTCATTTTGACAAATCCCTTGTTCCACACATCGAGATAGGTTTTACTCCAATGATTTTTCCAAGCAATAAAAGATGAATTTTGGAAAACTGAGAGAGTTTTTTTTCCAAAATAGGCCAAGGAAGAAAAACCTCATTCAATTTTTACACAGGTGTCATGGTTTTAGAGAAATGTCAAAAATACAGTTGCCTCAGGAGAATTGATGCACCTCTGAAGTGACCTTGGGAAAATCAAGCATTCTCCTAGCTTGGTTGGCCAAATTACTTTTTTGATGAGTCAAATGATAACTAGACACAAAGATCTTTCCAATGCGATATCATGAGCTCAATTTTGATTTGAGGAAGACCTTCAAAAGTTGGCTGCAACAACACTCTGCCTTGAGGTAGCCTCATTTTGCACATTTTGACCAGTCTTGGGAGATTTGATTTTTAACAAGGAAAATGAACTCCAAATTGAAAAATTCTAGTTGGGTTGGAAATTATACTCAATAATGTTTCCAACGAGATATCCTGTGCTCAATTTTGACATCGGGAAGGTCTCTGAAAGTCTCCTGCAAAATGGCGCGACGCGTTGGGCCTGTGGCGCGATGCATAGAGCTGCAAGCCCAATTCCACCATAAACTTCTCCAAAATTTCCAAATGTGTTCAAATCTGTGGTGTGCAAGTAAGTTAAGAGTTTTCCCATTGCAAAGTGGGTTTTTTGAAAAGAAGAATCAAAATCCTTGGCATATAAAACATTTTCATCTTTCATAAGCTCATTTGAATGCCAAGAGACAGCAGTGAGCAAAGAAGAAGTTGTGAGGAGCGAAACAGAGAATTTGGAGGGCAGAAAATGTTGAATTTCTGAGCGTGACGCGTTGGGTGACTGTTTCGACGCATTGGGCAGGTGCGACGCATTGGGCCGGCCTCCGCAGTGTAAAAAATACACTGGCACGACGCATCAGGGAGGCGCGGCGCATTGGGTTGGTTGCGCGACGCACATGGAAGAAAGCTAATTTATTGCCATTTCTTCCAAATTTTCAAACCAGTTCGGTCCATCTTTGTCCAAGTAAGTCCATGCAACTTCCCCATTGCCCATGACATGTGTTTGGTGACGCTTATGAGGATTTAAATACAAGAAATTCAAACCCTATTTTTTTGTGCAAGGATTGTTTCCTTAGGGTTTCAAAATTGGTTTCGTGTTTATCATTCCCACTTCCCCACCTTGTTATTCCCTCATCATTGTTAATCTTGTTACATCAATCCCATTTCCTTATTCCCTATCCCATTCCCATTACCTCACATCCCAATTATGAATTTCCCAAACCCCAATGTTATTCCAAAAAACCTAGTAACTATCCCTAAACTCTTCAAATGCCAGATTTCACTTGGTAATATTCCATCATTTCCACCACCCTATCCCTCCATAGTCCCTCACTTTTTATCACATATTTGGCAACAAAAACCAAAGACACCAAACTCCTCATATTCACCTCAGGCAACATAGATGAAGAAGCCATCGAGGAGGCGTGAAAAGGCATGATAGACTCCAAATTTTGGCCAAAGCTTCCTTGGCCCAGCATAGCGCATGATGGAGGACACTCAGCCCAAATTTCAAGAAATTTGGGACACATTTTGTCAATTTTGAATTTTTTGGCCTTGACACAGATTTTCCTGCCTGACGCGTCGCGCCACTTGGCGTGCGCTTATGATTGGGAGCTCCTCTTGGGTAAAACTTTGTATTTTTGAATTTTTCATGAAAATTTATGCATGCCTACCCATTACCCATAGATTTTGACAAGTTTTGGGTTGCCGGAAGGGTCAAAAGCACCCTAAAAATGACCTTTCTGCCCCTTTTTGGACAAACAGGAAGAAGTTTTGGGAAAACTCATTTTTGGAGGGGAAAATGGAAACCAAATTCAGAAATTCCACCTGGGTTGGAATTTAGATAGACAGAGCTTTCCAACGAGCTATCCTGCACTCAATTTGGACATCGAGAAGGCCTTTAAAATTGGCTCCAAAATGGCACAACGCATAGAGATTTCAGGCGCGACGCATTGGGGATTTTGCTCAGTTTTGACTCAGTAACTCTGTTTTTCGCCTAGTTTTGGCCAGTTTGACTTTATTACTTACAAATGTAAAAATCTTGATGTAATTTGATGTAATTTGATGTAATTTGATGGGTCTTGATGTAATTTTGTCAATTTTTTACTCATGGAAGTAGATTCATCCATCAAAAGGTGAATTGCAACTAAATGAATTAGTTTCCTATCTTATAGAGGCAAGTTGTTCCACTGCCTATTTTCCAGTTCTTAGTTTAGATCTTGTTGAAATAGCTCCTAAACTAGTGATCTCAACCCCTAGAGGCTGGGGATGAGGTAGTTTTGTCTATATCTTGTAATTTTTCAGTCATTGGTAGAGGTTGGACACTTGGGATTGCTTGGAGCTTCATTGTACATTTCATCTCTGCATTTTGGCAAAGGAATAGACCAGGGTTTGCAGCACTCTTTGGGATCCATGTGGCTCTATGTCTTGATGGTGTGTTTCTCTCTGTGATTGAGAGTTTACTGATGTTTCATATGTATCATCTTCCTTTTTATTTCTTCTTAAGTTAAACAAACAAGTAATAAAGGTGGAATTCATTAGATTTACAGTGCTCTACCTTGAGTTTTGTTTAATTTTCTATGTTTTCAACTGCTTGAAGAGGATTCTTGAAAGCCTCTCGCCCTCTTCAACTCCTTACCGGTATTAGCTATCCATTTCATTCAATTCGAAGCATCAAAACAGTTGCCTTTCTTGCCCCATTCAGCTCTCTACAAGACTGATCATTTCCCAGACCCAAAATCTGCCCTTCCCTTTGATCCAACAAACACCTTCAAAATAAAATCAAACTCTTTTAAATATATACCTAGCCTAAAATCAACCTTTATTCAAGTCATCTCAAGCCTCACTGATCATTTTTGCGAGATTGACAAGGAGAGAGCCCTCTCCCGATCTGGTAGGGCTAGCTACCAGATTAAGCATGGTTTGATGTTACCCTAGACTCTACCTTCTTCAGCCTAAGGTAGATTTAGGCCATAACACCTATCATCAATCAATCCTCTCGAATCCCAATGCCACCGTGGCCAATCATCACCCAAGTCTTCTAGCTCAAACTTCACACTTCCTCTGGCTATAGTTGATGCCCCGTGAAGTGAAGATCGCCAACAAGCATCAATGCTACATGGCTCCTGATTTGTTGTAGCTCTGACTGTACAAGTTGCCCCACCAACTATGTAACAACTCATCACCTCTCTACAATCCAACCCACACTACTTTATCAAAGTCAGGATGGGATAATGAAGAATTGTTGACATGTGTCCCACTACCAACTGGAAACTGTATTATCTGTCATGTCTACGGGTCCATACTTCATTATGCTCTTGACTAAGAAGACCGTACAATCAATAGGATACCAACTCATGATCTCCCACCAATCTATCCCGGAAGAAGAATCAAATGCAGTGATACTTGCATGCAGAACAAGTCTGGTGTGAGGTTTCCAGTCCATAATCAACTCTTGTTGCCTCATCCCCTCTGCCAACGATATCTGCCTATAGAAGAAAGCCCCTCTCTCTATAATCGGCCAATGTGGGCAAGATATGCTGCAAGCCCCATCAATGTACACTTGGAGAGTGCTACTCCCTGAAAATACTACAGCTCTGCTGACTGCATGTGCATCTATCTGCACCTCATCAGCGGGTCAGACCAAAGATGGATGTTCCACCATCTCCAACAGCTCCTCCCTCTCCTGATTAGAAATTTCATGTCCGTGTTGTCTACTAGCCGCCTCCAGAACTATCCCATCAACCTCCAACATCTCCTGAGGATAAATATCTGCAACTCCTGTCACCATACTATATGTTTGTGCAGTTGTCTACTCCTCTTCAATGGTTTACCCCAAGGTTAGCTACATATCCACCACTGATTCAATGTGAGCCTCCATATAGCTCTCCCCGAAAGTAATATCATGCATGATATGCATAGCGTCCTCCTCATCTGACTCATGCTCCACCATATGCTGCTCCGGCTAAATCATCACAAGTGACTCATCATCCTGAATATCTCCCATCGAGTCCCTTGACTGCTCACCTTGCAAGGTAGAAGACAAATCCAGTCTACTATCATCAACTCCACAGGACTACTCATGCTCCCTAGAAGCATCTTCATATAACCCCATGGACTCCTCTAAAGAAGATTCCTCGTCCTGGCATACAAAAGGAATGTCCTCCTGCTCTACCTCTGACACATCATTTGCATCACTCAAGCATGAGTGATGAGGCCTCCAAGGTTCTTTGTAGATGAAGCAAAGTCCCATCCTCCTCAACTCATTTTTGTTGCCTTTTCCACCAAATTGCAGTAGATCCTCCCTGGTCAACTATCTTCTAAAACACCCAATGTTTTTCTCAACCAACCTCTCGGCCAGTTTATAAGAAGCAGGTGAAACCAATTTCTTTCTCCTCAAAATGGTCAACAACCTAGTCCGCAACATCCTACAAATGTCATAATTGTTACCTATTACTTCATCCATGATTTCTAAGAACTTGATCCTCTTCTCAATGGCAAGACCCCAGATGTTATGTAGGTCCTGAAGATTCTCTTATATTAGTTGGAAAAATTTCTGCATGATGTCATCATTATAAGGAAGCTTAGGTGAAGTTATTCTGATAATATCACTGAGAAACGAAGCTACTATAAGTCTGACTCCTCCACAAGGATGCTCCAAGAATCTTGGATGAATCAAAGCAAGCATTGTTGGTTTGAGTGCTCAATTTAAGACCCTCAAATCTAATTGGCTCACTTTAGAAAGATGTGATTCTAGCTTCTCCAAATTAAGGAAAGTTTTTGCAGTCATCTTTAGGTTCTTCAAACCAGATCCAAGTGCAAAGAGCCAATTCCCTACCTCCCATTCTTTTTAAAAATCCCTTATCTTATCTAGTTGTAGGATGGCATGTACCCCCTTTGAAAATGGTTTGTTGTTCGTTTTTCTCTTTGATCCAAGGAAGCATTGTTGCTCCAAGCACCTTGTGCAAGTTATTTTTCAAACTGTAGTTGGTATTGAATTCTTTCTAAGTCATTAAATATTTTTCTAAGATTTTCAAAAGTCTCCTCAAATCCCATGATTTTGCGACAAGGGTGAAAATGTTGTAGAGAATTTGACTCAACCTATACTCACATAACATACTCACACTCTGACTATAAAATGCACATAGCAATACAAGACTACTATAACATATGACTATAGTTATTCAACCAACTCAAAACCTCACATTGCTCACAACAATACCCTGCCCCAACAGATAAATCTAGCTCCGGCAAATAAATTAGGCTCTGGAAAATAAATTGGGCTCTAGCAAAGTCATATTTGCACAAAAAGATGAATTTATTCTATCAACGCAATCTAAACAATCTGAGGTGAGAAAATTGTTACTCCAGATGCAAGCATAATGATCTCTACTCAAGCTTTGTGCTGACTCTAGAAATTCTGCAACTACTTGTTGGAAGGAACCCTTGCTTGAGCCTCCAAAAGTGCTCAAAACATTCTGCCAAATTAATCTTGGGCTCTCCACCACAAACCCATAAATTATTTTGGCAAATTCTACTTGCCACCCGGGACCCAAAATTTAAGCTTACTCATTCCGCACTAGCTGCCAAATAATTCTACATTTTTGGGGCACCCAAACTCCCCCAAAAAAATTTCAAAATTAGAAGCCAACTCTTTAACCCATGGCCGACAAAACCCAGAAATGTTTTGGGCTAATTTTGACTGATCCAAAATGCTTAAAAGTGTGAAAATCTGTTAAACTAGTGATTTTTCCTGCTATAAGAATGATGATTTGATACCCGAATATGGCCCGGAAAATTCTGAAAATTTAACCACAAACGCCTTTCACAAAACCCAGAAAAACCCAGAAAATATTGGGTAGATTCCAGAAAATACAGAAAGCACCAATTTAATGCAAATTTCCTACTCTACCCAACTATGCACATTGCTCCAAATAAGATAAATTTGTACCATAATTCTCCTACACTTCAGTTCAACAAATTAATTTCAAAATCACTGACTCAAATGAGATAAATCTCCTGCAAAACCTTCAAAAAATAAATTGAGTTATGACAAATAAACTTGGCCCCACAAATAAACTTAGCCCCAATAGATAAATCTGGCTCTCGCAAATGAACTAGGCTCACGCAAATAAATTAGACTCCAAAAAATAAAATTTTCCCAACAATTGATTTCGGCCCATCAATACAAATTCCCCATAAAAGAATAATTTTGGCCTTGCAATATAAATTGTGCCTAGCAATATAAATTTGGCCCAACAAAATGCTCTTCGGCAGTAATTATGCACTAGCTGATGCAATGGATTGGCCAAAACACCCACATCTGGTGCTCATAAAATTATCAAAAATTACTCCCGAACTCCTCAAGCCAATCCAACCAAAACCCAGAAATTTTTTGGCCAAATCACGATCCTCCAAAATTGACCCCAATAAGTCCTACGCTCTCCCAATAGCTGATGAATATGTTGTCTACAAAATGATCAATGAAATAATCAAAAACCCTCCAAATGTGCAACAAATAATCCATCTTGCATTTCCTCTATCTCCCTCAACAAACAAATCTCAAATGGTTGAAACCTTCCTCCATAACTAAGCTCAACTCTCCTCTTCTACATTGGCCGAGGAACTACCACGCTGCTCGAGAAATAAAATGTCAATCTCAGCTCTGGAGGTTCACCTATAGCTCAAAAGATAATGAACCTAGGTTCGCCTATAGCTCTCATAAGCTAATGAACCTTCCAACCAACAACAAACACAAGAACCCAACTGTGTCCTCCAATAATGCCTCAAAATAATAAACCATCGATCTTCCTCTAAAATCGAGTTGTAGTAAAACCCTTGAATTTGGATTTTTCGGTAATTTGAAAAGTAAACCCTAGGTTGGCAAGATCACCAACTCTGATACCACTGTAATATTCCTTTTGGGATATTTTATAATTTTTTTTCCGGAAAATTAACTCAACCAAAATTTCTCCATTAAATTATCATGCATTTAACATAATATTGCCATGTCAAATAAAACATACAAGTACTTGCAAATCCATAACACCATAATGCAGGAAATAACTCAACTTTATTATAATATAACTTGGGTTACATGCTGAAATGAGAAATATCTGAGATAACTGGAATAGAACTGGCCTCAAGGATCTACTACAATATTGTGTTGACCTCCCAAAACTGAACTATTGCACTCTCCCTCCGGCAACAGCTACCACTAAATCAATAGTAAATTAATTAAGCACCCATTAAGGATTTGAATGATCCTCACTCCAATATCCCTGAAGCTTCGTGAAACTCGTGAATGAAGTCTCCTCAAGAGGGTTGGGTTTCTATCCAACACCCGTCACACACCCGAGGGTTTCTGTCCTGGGGCTACCGATGGAGAAGAGAACTGGGTTCTCAACTTCACATACAAGAAAATATATAAAATCCAATATATCCCTCAATGGCCTCCTCCTTTTCTTTTATAGATCTCATTGATCCTTCTAGAGCCTTATTTTATTATTATTTTAATCATGGAGCACTTTTCCCTCTTATTTTCCAATTAAAATATTCATTTTTAATGTAGGTTAGAGTAAATCAGCTACCATGTCTCCTCAGGTCACGGAAACTCATGTCCAACCACCCCATCATGTAGGTATTCTTGTCCCAGTTCCAACGAGCTATTATACTAAGGTGTTCTATCACGTATTCCTCCTAGAATGCCACCTTGAGCGTAATTAATTGAGTTAAGCCCAAAAATAAATCAGTTTTCTAAAAGTTGTCAAAATGCACCTGAACGAAAGGCAAACGATGCAGATGATGGAATATATTAAGCGAATGCCACTAGTCCTCATAGAAACTCCTCAGAAATCCTCCAAAAAGCCCCTGGGCCTGCTGATGACACTAACCTCTATCTGTGACATGTCTACTCCTAACTTTGGAATTCCATCCTAACCTTGTCATAGGTGACACTAAAAAAAGGAATATTACATTTGACCTCCTGCAACCCTAATTATAAATCATGATTTTCTCCGACGGGGGTGGCAAGAGTGGCAACCTGCCACCCCATAATTTATATTTTTTTTATTTTTATATATAAAAACCACCCATTTTTTTATTTTGTAAAAATTAAGGGTTATTAGAAAAATTAACCATTCGATATTTTTTCCCTTTTGGTGGTCAGGTTTTGAACGTCAAGTCTCAGTCAAATTGCAGGACCATTAATCCTTGCTCACATGCCCACTTTGACCAAAAATTTTACCAGCCCTATCTCCTTCATATGAACTCAGATTGGAGTGTCGTTTGCACCTTTGGAATAAGGGAAACGAGAACTTCAATCTAGTTCTAGTTCGAGATCAATTTGACCACTTTGAATTTTGAGCTATTATATGCCCTCTTTGACCTTTGAGTGTGTCTGGAGCCACCTGGATCATTCCTCCCCAACAAGGAGATTTTGGTACTCCAAAATCATGAACATAATCTGCAACAATTGTGTACATGTTCTACACCACAAGTGTCCTAATAGGTTACCCTTCCTTCTCCTTCACCTTTTTTCTTTGGATCCATAAGCGATGATCAGACACCTGCATCCTCTGCAAACCTGTAATACAATATTTTACAAATTACATGCTCAATTACATGACCAACTATGACCCAAGCATCCCATACTTGCCCCGAGTTATAACATATAATTTGTGGTCAAGTTTACATCAAAAATGGAAATCAATACCCCAGTTATCAATACAAGGCCAAAACATCATCATTGCTTAACAAGTGATGGAAAACACAACATCACTTTTACAATTATGTTGCAACAAATGATTTAAAAAAATACTGCCATAACAAGATACCAATTCTAGAAAAATAATATTTTACTTAATAAGGAAAACCACCATGAATGTGGTGAATTCGTTTGTTGAACAAAATTTTCAACTAGTTTCTTCACTAGTGCTTTGTCCTTAAGACGTTGCTCTCGATGGAGCCTCTAACACATGGCCCTTTGATGACCACCTCTATCACAATCACTGTAATAAGTCTTCTTCCTCCCAGTCTGCTTAACATACTTCTTTTCCTAATGTGGAGAAGGCCTTTCACACCTCATCCTCTTTCGTGCTACCATTCTCTTCCAACACTCAACAATTACATGGTTATGTAAACAAAAAAAAATACATGTTTTTCGATTCCGTGATTTATGTTCATCATTAACATCATGATTTTAATCAAAATTAACTTTAGAATACTGAGAATTTGTATACCTTTCCTGGTTGTCTCTCATGAAATTATGGCAATGAGATCTTTCCTCAGCTCTTCATCTGCAATGTGCACTGCCATGGGATGATAGTGAACTATTCCCATCATTCTCTTTCCTCAACAGTTTCAACAATGTATTGGAAGCTTCTGACACCTTTGAGCATTTTCCTTCAAGTTTATCCCAAACCTGTGAATCAAGGTCTTTGCCTGACCTTTAATGGTTGACTCATGCCTTGGCCATTAACACCATGTCCTCCTCCTTTGTACCCCATCTTGGTAATGAGTCTCATGTCAATTCTTGTAATGGGTACCTCCACATTTCCAATAGAAATAACATCATTAGAAGATGAAAATGAAGAACGATCAACTTTTTTGACATCGATTTTCAATTCTAAAACATGTGATGAGGGCTTCTCTAAGCCTTGGTTGCGCTTCAAATCCTCCAAGACCTCTTTCGTGGGTTGTAGCTGAAGCTACAATCTCTTCTTCTCCTCTTTCTCTTCTTGTAGAAGCCTCCTTAATTCAACATCCTCTTCTTGAAGGCTCTGGTCATTGCACTTCAATTCTTCCAAGGCCTCTTCCATGGCTTGCAACTGAAGCTGCAATCTTTTCTTCTCCTTTTTCTCTTCTCGTAAAAGCCTCTTCAATTCAGTGTTCTCTGATTGAAGGATATGGTTGATCTCCCCATTCAAATGATGAGAAGACAATGAAGGCGATGAATGTTCACTGGAAGGTGTCGATGGAGCATTTTTCTCTACTGCTTCTTTCTCCTTCTCATAAGCTTCATACATTATGTCCACCATGTGTTCCATCCTGAGGAGTTCCTCATAGATATATTTTTCATCCTCCATTGTTGCATGTTCAATTGTTCACACTCGCAATTCACATCAACGATAAGACCACTATGATACTAAAATTGATCTGGCTTCCTTTAGTGATCAGAATTATCCAATATATTTTACTTATGTGATGTTAATATAATTTCATTTAAAAGAGCATAAAAGAACCATATGTGCATGTTTAAACAAGAGGAAACATAATTATGGTCATAAAATCAATAACATGACACATTTGATAATGAAGTTTACCCAGTGTGGGTTACGTCTCTGAGCCCGGTGTCTAGAGAGTCGAGGCCACTTCATTAATTTCTGCTAATGATGATGATGTACATGGAATGTTCTTTGTCATAATAAGGACACATACCTTCAAACAAGAGTGCCTTTTCTCTCCACGAGACGTTCTCCCTACAGGAACTCTCACTCAAAATGGGATTTCCTTCAGCATGACATGTTAACAAAGCTGCCACCAAAAGTGGATTGATTAATGACGGAGGAAACGAAGTGGAAGGTCGGGGTTTCTAACCACACTGACCCCCACTATGGTGTTTTACCTTAACAAAAACCATTAAAAATGGTGTGCGGTTAAACTTGACTGTTGGTTTCTTTTTACGTTTTGTTTATGGTAATTGTAATTGGGAGGTGGTTACAACATATGTCACAGATTTGTTGTTGACTATTGGCGGTTTTTATAATATGGTTACCATTGGATGGGGCTGTCGCCACTGGGCTGGCCCACCGACCGTTGTAGTTTCGACACCTGCCGACCCCGACATATACAGTGCCACCGAGATGGCCTTCAAGTTGTTTGAGTTCGGGGTTGGGCCAAGTCCACTGGGGTGGCCTGCCCACCAATATATATATATATATATATATAATAGGTCAATTGGAACATGACCAGGGGTGGCGAGGTTTGACTGCCTACCACCCCGACTATATATCATGAATTTCTCCAGCGGGGGTGGCGGGGGTGGTGGCCTGCCACCCCATAATTTTTTTTTATTTTTTTTTTTATGTAACAAACCACCCATTCTTTTTATTTTGTCGAAATTAAGGGTTATTAGACAAATTAACCATTCAACAATTTCTCCTGTTCGGTGGTTGGGTTCTGAATGTTAGGTCTTGATAAATTTTTAGGACCATTAATCTTGGCCCACATGCCTACTTTGACCAAAACTTTGACTAGGCCTATCTCCTTCATGCAAACTCGGGTTGGAGTATCGTTCACACCATTGGAATCAGGGTGACGAGCAATTTGATGTGATTCTAGTTCTAGAGTAATATGACCACTTTGAATTTTGAGATATTATAAGCCATCTTTGACCTTTGAATGTGCCTGGAGCCACCTTGATTATAAAATCATCGATTAGCAACATAAATTACCTTTCTCCTCTTAGGATGTTTTCTCTGGTTGGGCCACATATATTTGTATGAATTAGATCCAAGAGTCTAGTTGATGCAAACTCTTTTGTCTTGAAGTGAGTCTCGCTTTGCTTACCAAATTGACATGACTAGAAAATTGAGTTATTAGGTCTTGACAGTCTCGGCAATCTTCTCACATCTCCAAACTTGCTAACTCTTATCAGACTATAAAAAAACATATGTCCAAGTCTCTTGTGCCATAATCGTACTTCATTTGTCTTGCTTAAATATAAACTTACTCTGGATTCATCAAACACATATAGATTATTGTGAGTCCTAATTTCTTTTCCTACAAGCTTTCCATCCCTCATATTTCGGATCTCAAAATCCTTGGATCGAAAGTTCACATTATAACCATTATCACACATATCTCTCACATTGAGTAAGTTATGTTTAATACCCTCCACATACATAAAATTTTGTGCATTTTTGTTTTGATCAAGGTTGCCTACTCATTTACCCTTGATTCTTGTTGGAGCATTGTCGTCGAAGGTGACATTGATTCCTTTTTCTTTTTCTTTAAACGACAAAATTTTACATTTATCCCCTATCATATGCTTGGTACAACCTCTATTTACATACCATCTGTTTTATTGATTATGAGTAGATAAAGCGAGTCCACATTGCATTTTATTTTCAATATTTCGTTTCCACCTCCCCTTATCCATCTGATTGATGGATGATTGTCTAGTATTTTGGGACTTTGATAGGTATTCAAATCTACTTCTACACTCACTTTCTTTGTGCCCAAAAATATTACATTTGAAACATTCTACTTCATTTATCATAGGAGAAAATACATTTTGATCTCTGAGAGGTGGATTTTGAGATCTAAAATTTTGATACTTATTATATCTAGAATTTTCATCTCTTTCAACTTTGATCTTTCTACAATTAACAGATTTATGTCTAAATATACTACATTTATAACAATGACCATAGAAAAAATAGGCATGCCTTTTATTTAGAGTATTATGAGTTTGTACATGAAAGTACCTTGGATTCTTGGTTGATCAATTCATTCTCCATTAGTGATCTTCTCTTTGTCCTTCTTCCTTTTTTTTTTCATTGGCTCTCTCTTGATGTTTTTTTTCATAACTCTATGGTTCTTCAAATCCTACAGACCTGAATTTTATCTTCCCCATTGAAGGTTCCCGTGTATTTGAGAATCCTAGACATATTTTGATTCCTGAGGGCCTTTTTCTATTTAGAATTTGTTCTGCAAATTTCTCACTTTGGCCTCTTATTTTTTATTCCCTCTAGATTCATCTTTAGAGAGACAACCTCTTCCTCAATACTCTTACATTTGTCTTCCCATTCATGGATTAGATCTTGAAGTACTTCATCCTTTCATTTTGCTTCTTATAGTTTAACTTTTAACAACAAAATCTTGTCCCTACATGTTCTTAAGATTGTTTCCTTTCTAATCTTGAATAGCTCTTGTTTTATCTACTTGTTCTCTTCTTCCAATTTCTCACATGCTCTTTTTTTTCTTATAAAATAAGTACTAGACTAAATTTTCTCTTAATAGCCTCGTTGTTATGAAACCAACTCCCAAAATAGAAGAAAATAGAGATCAACCCCTTATAAATAATCCAATTCAAGGGGGAAACCTCCTGTACATTACATAAATGAACAATTATTGGATGATACAAATGACAAAACCTCCTTCTATATATAGGAGTCCATGGGTCACAATATAATCCTAGATGACCTAACAATAATAATGTAAGGGCACAATAATAATAATATTGGGGTTACAGGGGTACAAAAATAACAATAAGGGGGTTACACTAACAACAATAAGGGACTATACTAGTAATATAGGGACCTAACATGCCCCTCTCCTTCAAAAAAGTGTTGTCCTCAATGCTTGAGTAGCTCCGGATGCTTCCGTATAAAATTCTCATCCTCCCATGTAGAATGTTCAGTGGGTAAGTTCTTCCACTTGATGAGATACTCTAAAATTGATCAATTTCGTAGCTATCAAGTTCTTCTTTCCGTGACTGCTTCAGGTTCCAATATGATTTTTCCTTCCTCATCAATTTCTTGCAATATTGTTTGAACTGGAAGTTTGTCACCTATATCCGTCTTTAAGCATGAAACATGTAAAACTGGATGCACTCTCGAAAGGCAGGAAGCTCCAATTTGTATGCCATAGTACCAATCTTTTGCAACACCTTGTAATGACCATAGTACTTTGGCAATAATTTATTATCATTATTAGCTTTCTTGAGGGACATTTGTTTGTATGGTTGTATCCATAAAAATACCCAGTCTCCTGCATCAAAACTTCTCTTGTTGCGATGTAGATATGCATGTTGTTTCATTCGATTTTGTGCCAAATTTAGGTTATCCTTTAAGAGTTGGAGAACTTCTTGTTGATGCTTCATGTGATCTTCCACTGCTTGAACCTTAGAATTTTCTCTTAAAGATGATGTGATGGACGGTGGATGATATCCATAAAGTGCCTTAAATAGGGTCATTTTTGCTGCAGTATGGAAGGAAGTGTTATACCACCATTCAACGAGAGGTAAACACTTGATCCATTGTGTTTTATTATCAGATACAAAATAACGAAGATATCCTTCCAAACATTTATTCATTATCTCAGTTTGACCATCGAATTGAGTATGATAAGATGAGCTATGAGCTAGTTCAGTACCCAAACAAGAAAATAATTTCGTCCAAAAATTTCTAGTAAAAATGGGATCTCTATCACTTACAATAATCTTTGGGTTTCCATGTAGCTTTTGAATTGTTTCCATAAATGCAGTAGCAATTGTGCTTGATTTAATTGGATGAGATAATGCACAAAAGTGTGCATACTTGGTAATTCTATCAACTACCACCATGATGACACTCTTTCCTTCGGACTTAGGTAGACCTATGATAAAATCCATTGAAATATCCTCCCAACGTTGACTTGGAATGGACTTTATTTTGCTGGAAAACAAAAAATTCCACCACAAACTTTTGAATATCATATTTAAGCCCATCCCAACAAAATATTTCTTCACTGAGTGGTAATTTTTTAAAAATCCCAAGTGTCGTGCTAAAGGAGAAGTGTGCAATTCCAAACGAATTTGTTTTAGTTGGGAATTATTACAAATATATAAGCGCTCTTTGTACCATAAGGAATCAATTTTCCAACTAAATATATCAGATGTACAAGGATCTTGCTGTAACTTTTGAATGAGTGTCCACACTTCTTCGTCCTTCTTCCATTCATCCCTTCCTTTGGTTAGCCAATATAGTTGGATAATAGAAATGTCACAAAGCAATGCTTCCACCTATTCATCCTTTCTTAAGAGCGCATCTGAAACAACATTTAGCTTCCCTTTTTTGTAGGTGATTTCAAAGTCATAACCCAACATATTTGTGACCCATTTTTGCTGCTCTTCTAAAGATAGTCTTTGTTCCAAAAGAGATTTAAGACTATCATGATCATTTTTTACCTTGAAGTTTCTTCCCATTAGGTAAGGTCACCATTTCTTTAGTGCATGTAGTATTGCCAACATTTCCTTCTCATAAATATCTTTTTTTAAATACTTTCATTTGATTGGACAACTTTCAAAAGAAATGAGTCTTCCTTCTTGCATTAAAAAAACACCAATTCCATATCCCGAGGCATCACATTCCACAATAAAGGTTTTTTTGAAATCTGGTGTAGCTAAGACTAGTGTTAGGCACATTACCTCTTTAAGATGTTCAAAGTCCTTAGTTGCTTCAGGTTTCCATGAAAATGCATCTTTCTTCAATAATGTTGTTACAGGTGCTGTTATTCTCCCATAATTCTTAAGAAACTTGTGATAATACCTTGTTAACCCGAGAAATCCTCACAACTTCTTTATGGTTGTGGGGACTTTCCATTCCTTAATGGCTTTAATTTTGTTAGGGTCTACCTTAACACCCTCATGAGATACAATATGACATATTCCACCTCTTCTACTCCAAAGAAACACTTGGATGGTTTTTCATATAAATGTTTCTCCTCCAATATTTTGAGTACCCTGTCAACATGTTGAACATGATCCTTCCAAGACCTACTATAGATTAGTATATCATCAAAAAATACTAGCACAAATTTTCTAAGGAAGGGTTTGAAAATGGAACTCATCAACCCTTGAAATGTAGAAGGTGCATTGGTAAGGCCAAAAGGCATGACCAAAAATTCATAATGACCCTCATGAGTTCGAAATGTTGTTTTCAGAATATATTCAATCTTCATTCTAATTTGATGATATCCTGAATGAAGATCCAACTTGGTAAAATAAATTTCTCCATGTAATTCATCCAATAATTCATCAATCACGGGAATGAGAAATTTATCTTTAATAGTGAGCTTATTTAGCTCCCTATAATCTGGACACATGTGCCATGATCCATCCTTCTTGTGCACCAATACTACTGGAGCAGAGAAAGAAATTTGACTAGGTTGAACTATACCAGCCTCTAACATTTATGCAGTCATATGTTCAATTTCGCTCTTTTGGACATAAGGATATCTACAAGGCTTGATTTTTAAAGGAACAATTCCTGGAATCAAATGAATATCATGATCTTGATCATGAATATCTAGGAGTCCTTTGGGAGTTTTAAACACCTTGGAATGATTGTCCAATACTTTTTGGAGATCTAGAGAAATAGATGATTTTGATGTTGGAGCTTCTAGTGAGCATAATTGTGCAATTACGCCTTGTTATTATTTCTTCAGAAGATTTGTCATGACATTAGAGCTTATTATCTTTCTCAGCTTCCCTCCAATACCTTATAATTCGACTTCCTTTCCTTCCGAAAAAAAATTCAAGAAAAGTTCTTGAAAAATAAAAGTTATCGTCCCCAAAGATTGTAACCATTGTACTCCTAGTACAACATCAGCACCTCCCATTGGAATGGAAATCATTGGAATATTCAATTCATATTCCCCTATGGTTAGCTTGATATTATGGCTTTTTCCAGAGAAATTTATAGTTCCTCCATTCGCAACCATCACTTGACATTCTGGTGCTGGGTATAGGAAACAATTCAATTCCTTGGCTACCTTACAATGAATAAAATTATGTGTACTACCTGAATCAATCAACACTATTACCTTTTTCTTCCTGATATGTCATTCCTTCTTGAGATTTTGAGTGGTAATTCCTGCCAATTTATTACACGATATGGTCGAACTCATTTCCTCTTCTTCTAGGGTTGGTTCATGTTGTATATCCTCTTCTTTTGAAGTTTCTTGTTCATTTTCTTCCTCCTCTTCACAATCTATGTAAAATAATTTCTTCTCAGCACACTTATGACCTTTAGTGTATTTGCTATCACAGCTATAGAAAAGCCCTTTTTCTCTTTTTTCTTTCAATTTTTGTGGTTTCAACATTGTATGTTGTGGATTTCTAGGAGTAGCAACACTTCCATATTTAGAGATGTGAGTCGTAGGCTTCCTTGTCGCCATAATTTTACATTAAATTTTTCTTGCCAACTTGAATGCCTTCTCCAATGAATCAGGTTCCCAAATGCAAACTTCATGTTGGATGTTATCCTTTAAAGTCCCTATGAATACATCAATCCTTTGTTCCTCTGGAATATCAGTTACCCATATATTCAATTTTTGGAAGTCCTTAATGTGCTCGGCCACTGAACCCTTTTGTTTGAGATTTATCAATTGGCTAAAGAAGGTGTTCCTCTTTGTATATTCATAATGTGCTATAATTTACTCCATAAAAATTGACCAAGTGACAATTTTTTTATGAGAGCAAAGCCATCGATACAATATAAATGTATTTTTTTATAAATGTAAAGTTGCAATGTGTACCTTTTGTGTGTTATGCACATTATTGAGATCAAAATATTGCTCCATCAGTAGTATCCATGTTACAAGATCCTTTCCATCAAACTTCCTCATATCCATCTTTTGAATATGGTGGTTCTTCCATCCAACATTAGAGTTTATGAAATCATGATTAAAATTTATTTTTTTCTCATCATGAATTTCCTCTACTATCACTTTGCCATTAGGAAACATTTCTTGTATCAACTTTTTCAAACCTTTCACGTCTGCTTTTATATCATTCTTCATGTTTTCCATGTTTTATTTCATTTTTTCTTCCATGTCATCCATATTAGCTTCCATGCCATCCATCTTAGCTTCCATTCCTTTCTTCAAACCATCGATCTTAGCTTCCACACCTTTCTTCAAAACTTCCATTTCATTTTTTGTTGCTCTTTGCGAGAGCGAAATTTGGTGCACTTGCTCTTGTAATTTTGATATGTCATGTTGCACTTCTTCATCTTCATGAGTCATAGTAGAGCCTTCTAAGGGCTTGATGGGTGTTGAATTCCTTTTAGGGGGGATTTTAGAACCCAATGCTGATATTTATTCTATAATATGCCCTTGGAATCAATTCAAACTAATTTTTCACACAAGGCTTATGAAATTCGAAAAAAAACACACAGACCTTTTTCTTGCTTTTGAGGAACTCGATATTGAAACTGATGTATCTCTGTGATTTCAGATCTTCAACATCTGAAATTTGTCACTATAGTATCTCCCCGAAGCTTCCTTCAAATGCCACAAGTGTGACCTAATTTGGATTCTTCACGACAAAGTTATGCCCAATCTCCCACAATGACCTAATTATGGATTGGTTCAGTAGAGTGAAATTTTATGATGTGCCGTGTGTCACTGTCCTCCTTCAGATCTAAAATTGATACACAGGAAACTACAGTCCATTTAATTGTGGTCACTTTTTACAGAATTCCAATCTGATGCTCAGAGAGAGAGTTATGACAATTTTCCCATAGTCACCTCTTTGAGATGAAATTCGGGAGCTTGAACAAGCCCTAACTTCCACAGATCATATCTCCGAAAATATTACAAACCAAGATCTGAAATTTTTACATGAAATTCCTCGGGATTTCATCTTTGCGTGATGAAAATTTCAGCTTATGAACCTTTGTAGCAAAAATATTATAGCAAAAATTCCACAATGACCTATTTGGAGCAGTGAAACCCTAGAATCCAAAGCTCTAATACCAAATCTTATGAAACCAACTTCCAAAATAGAAGAAAAGAGAGATCAACGCCTTAGAAATAAGACACTTCAAGGGGCCAACCTCCTTTACATTACATAAATAAACAATTCTTGGATGATACAAATTACAAAACATCCTATTTATAGGAGTCCATGGGGTCAAATACAATCCTAGCTGGCTTAACAATAATAATGTAAAGGCACAATAATAACAATATTGGGGTTATAGGGGTGCAACAATAAGGGACTATACTAGTAATATAGGGACCTAACACTCGTAATTTTTTTCTTTTTGATAAACAAACTCCTCATTATAATAGTTATACATACCTTCTTCAGCATGTCACAGTTTTTCCTTTAGCAACTTATTTTTCTTCCTCATTTTCTTTAACTCATCAAGGGAAGTGATGATTTCACCTTCAAGGTCGACTACTACTTCCTCTTCTTCTTCCTCTTCAAATTCAACAATAATTTTTTCTTGGACATTGTTCAAAAGGCCATAAGTAGATACTTATCTAAATCATCCTCCAAAGAGTTTTCATTATCTGACTCTGGTGCTAAGCTATCTTATTTGGAGTAGAACCCTTTTTCTTATAGAATATTTTCTTTTGTTTTTTCTGAGATTTTTTCCCGGGTTTCTAATCATCTTCCTTTTCATCCATTTCTCTGTAAGGGAATTTGGAAGAGAAATCTCCAACTCTTTCATAGTTAAAGCATTTAAAGGGTAGCTTCCCTTTGTATTTTCCTGAGCCACGCTTCAATTTCCTGGCTAATTGAGCCAATTCCTTGTCAGGTTGGCAACTAGAGCACTCTTGATGATCTTTTATCTCGTTTCCCTTTTTGGATACTTTGAACATTGCTTCCTTCAGTTCAGACTTCTCCTTTCCTATTCTCATTTCATAGGCTGTGAGAGTGCCAAGAAGCTGGTCCATCTTGAGATCTTTTAAATTAGCCATTTCCTCAATAGCTTAGACCTTGGCATTAAATCTCATGGGAGGAGATCTTAAGATTTTTTGTACAATCATTTCTTCCTTGACTTATTCACCCATCCCTCTAATCATATTGGTTACTTCATCGAACCTGAGGAAGTATTCTGTTATACTTTCTGTTGGAAATACTAAGGGGGGGGGGGGGTGAATCAGTATTCCTTTCAATCAGTATTATTATTAATATTTCAGAGCATTAGTTAATATTCAATTATTATCAGCGTTTGTACAATGATAGTAGTAAACAAAAGGAATACAAATTCACACAGTTTTTAAGGTGGAAACCCTCTCTAGGACAAAAACCACCTAAATTCTTTTCTAATAATTCTTTAATATTCAACTCCAATTGAAAATAAAGCTTAAACTTCCTAGAATCTAGAAATTCATTCTTCTCCATCTCCCACTGGATGGACACTCCAACGCTCGAGATTCTTCAGTAGTTAAATGAACGGATGCCCAAACACCCAATGAGCTACAACTCACCCTATCACCACCCTACCACCCTAAATTTTTCACAGGCTTGAACCTTTTATGCACCAACCTAGCACCACCCTACCACCCTATATAAGAATAAAAGAAGAATGGACTATGGTACCATGGAAAATGTTCCACTTTACAATGATATAGAATGATGTAGACGAAGAAGACACACTAGACCTTAACCCCAACTATGACACAACCACCTAATGATTATCCTAGACCTCTTGACACTGCCTCTTCAACTCTTATCAAATAGGCACTTGTACAATTTTTACAATGATGTTTTTACAATGACTCAGTACAATGATACCTTTATAATGATTGTATGCAGCGCT
The DNA here is from genome assembly GCA_034641835.2 of Pinus albicaulis. NCBI lineage: Eukaryota > Viridiplantae > Streptophyta > Pinopsida > Pinales > Pinaceae > Pinus > Pinus albicaulis. The sequence continues at coordinate 320,773,222 of CM076582.1, forward strand.
GCCCTCGTGAAGACTTCATGTGGTGAAATTCTTGTTGTTGTTCTGCACCTAGATTGCTGCACTTGTCATGCTACCCTATCTCACTCTTCAGAACATTAGATCATGCATTGATTCTTATCTTGATGAATATATAATACCTGCAAAAATTCTTCAAGGAAATACCCATGACATGATAATATCAAAACTTACCTCATCCTGCAGAGCATATGTCAGTGCTGGACAAAAAAAAAGGAAATTAGAATACAAAGAACCTAATGCAGTTAAGATATGAACATGCATATACATAATATAATTACTTGGATCTTACCTTTGCTGCACCTTGCTTTTCTTTGCTTCCCTAGAAATTTTGATCCTTTGCGGCCCTTGACAACACATGATCTAGCTTTTTCTTTCCTTCTAGGAGCTCGATATTGAATATGGTGTATCTCTAATATTTCAGATCCCCAATATGTGATTTTAGGTCCTGTAGTATTCCTTTGAGTCTTATTTCTAATGCCATAGGTCTGACCCAATTTGGATTCTTTGAGACAAAATTATGCCCAATCTCTCACAATAAACTAATTATGGACTAGTTTAGTATAGTGCACTTGTGCGGCATGCCACATGTCACTTTTTATTCATTCGACTTTGAAATTGATACAAAGAAAAAAAAAAATTGTGCCCTATTAAATACATTTTACATAATTCCAATCCGATACTCAGAGAGAGAGTTATGAAGATTTTCCCAAGGTCACTTCTTTGAGATGAAGTTCAGGAGCCTGCAAAAACACTGACTTCAACAGATCATATCTCAGAAAATATTGCGCATCTTGATCTAAAATTTTTACAGGAGCTTCCTCAGGATTTTTTCTTCGCTTCATAAAAATTTCAGATTCTTAACCCTCGTAGAAAAAATTTTATAGCGCAAATTCCACGATGACCTGTTTCAGGTAGCGAAATCCCTACATGAGGAGTATATGAGGATCACAATTTATATAAAAGCTTAGGTTTAGAGGGTCTTCAAAAAGTGAACATGGGATGGATTTAGGAGCTTAAAAATTATTAATTATTTACTTTTCAATGACCCATGCCGCAACCCCATGGGATTTTATCCCACTAACTGGGGTTACAAACTTCAAACATGAATATCGCTCAAATCATGAAGAATTACATGGTGTGCCATATATCAACGGAAACATCTCGACAAGTAGAAACCATAGAAAAAATTATTGACCCAGAATATAGTAATTTGGTAGGTATAAATTATCATGCAAGACCGGGTAGCCCCCGGTGCTGCTTGGGTTGACATCAATGACAACCACTAATCAAAAATATCCCCCTTTGGCATTGATGGCAACACAAGTACTCCCCCTGCGATCATGATACCTCTTCCAACAACATTCTCTCCCCCTTTGACATCAATGGCAAAGGGTAACTCCCCCTGACACACAGCCATCTTGTGGACCTATACACACTTCCACTCCCCATTTATATTCTGAATAAGAAAAATATAATGAGAACTTGGTAGAATCCCAAGCTTCTGGCGAAGGTATTCAAATGCTTCACGAGGCAAAGGTTGCTGGAAACCTAATCCTCTATGGGTAGGTGTGGAAGCCAAATGGACAAAAGGAGTCCAAGTGACCTTGGAATGTGGAATCCAAGGGTCATACCAACGTAATATAAATGTACATCTATGGTGAATAATAAGAAAATTCACGCTTATATTTCTCCTTGTATTTTTACTTTCTTGTTTACCATGTGTGTGTTTAACATGGTATCAAAGCGAGAAATCCCTGGCCCTACTCCAATTTGGACAACTAATTTTTGTAGTCTTTTTGTGCACGTCATCTCTGCCATCAGTCTTGCACTTCTGAGCCAAAATTCCAACTGAATTCTCTGCCCTCTTCTAAAAAAATAAAAATGAAAATTCTCCCTCATAATAAGGTCTGTCACCTATCTCTTTGCACCTCATTATATCTTGTCAATGAGAAAAGTGACCGTTGTTTCTCATATTTTGAATTGCACGACTAAAAATCCTCCATATAACTTATGTCCATTCACCTTCCAAGGATATTTGACTTCTGGCCATCACATCCCTCCACGACATATACGCATACACCACTCCTCTACATTCATTTTCGCTTGGAAGAGCGGCCACCCATAGACTAGTGCACCTCTGCTTTTCAAGTCATAGGAAAATTCCATTATTTCTAACAACCTGTAGCCTATCGTGTGATATTTTTCATGAGAGTTGTGCATTGAGTGCCTTGGAGTCATAGTCCCTCTAATCCATTGTCTGCTCCATACCAACTGTCCATGTTTCTCACACCACCAAAGGTATCACCATTATACATCATATTGTGTTTTATGTTTTATGCATATTTTTTTTTAGGCCAAGATAAAATGGAGTGTTAATGGTTGTGATGTCATATATAAGTGTCGCACCTATGTTGTATTACAATTAAATCCTTCATACGCTACTCTCACTCATCTCCTCTGCTCTCCCAAGCAGCCACTGCCACTACTGTTGACGTTGTCGCTCTCTCTTCGCACGCGGCCTCACACTCATCCCACTGCAAACTCCGCCCCTCCCCTGATGGAAATCCTCCACTCCCATCCCTTCCACTTCCCCCGCAGGCTCCCTCCCCATTGCACCTTAACCCCTCCCCTACTCTCTCTACTCCCATCTAGCACCTACAAATTCTCCCTCACCACTCCGCTCCTCCTCGCACAACTCCCTCCTCCACTTGTCATTTCTCTGAACCCTCATACCTCTTGTTGGCTCTCACAGATCCCGCCGTCGCTCCCCTCCCTCCTCCTTCGTCCCTCCTCGTAAGTCGACTCTCCCATAGCCTCTCCCTGACTTTTATCGATTCTCCCACATGTCCGTTGTGTTAAACAATTCCACCAGTGATACCATTGCTCTGAATCACCTTTATTGACAATACACTCCGCTCTCGACTCCCATAACGCCTCCTTTATCTCACCCCAGTCTAATAGCAAGGATGGAGTGAAGGTTCCCTTGATCGGTCTAAGGAACCCATCAACGATACTAGTCTACTCTTGTAGTGTGGAAGAAGAAGGAAGATTGGCGTAGTGAGGGCCGAGGTCGAGGAGGGAGAACTCATAGAAGGGAGGGTCGAGTTATATAAATGTGGCAGCATTGACTGTAAAACAATGCACGGTGCCATGCTTGAAGACGTTTAATGGATTGAGGCCAAATGATATTTGAGTAAATGCTACCTCTGCCATTGGTTTATACGCTCGGCATATACTGCTAACATAAGTGTTAAATGAAGGACAAAAACATGTCCCTGCCTACGATATACAAGTACCAAGGTCATATTGTGTGCATTGACTAGCTATGAATGCAAATGGAAACTCATAGAAGATGGGAACCTATATTGAATGATGCAGTGACAGTGGAACAATGTTCTTCACTTGTGCATTAAAAATATATGTCAGATCATATAGTAGGTCAGTTGATTCTTTGTGCATTATTTTTGAAAAAGTCGTTTTATTCGTACTGAGATTATTGCTGTCAAATTTTTAACTTGGAGAAGTGCAATAGAAATATGATCATTCTCTTCTCTTCATACGCATCAGTTTCAGATTTTTTGGAAAAAATATAATTCCATAAGGCTCTTTCAGCAAGCCACATTACCACATTTCCATTTGTTTGTTGCAAATCAAAGTTTGCACTTGTGACTGCATTCATAGACCTAGAATCTTCTCTTATATTTTAATGTGTTGAAAGTACAAGTGGGTATATTTTCCCTCATTAGTTTATCATTTGTTGAAAAAAAAAATGGCCCGACTTCATGATGCATTAGAAGCATTGAATACCCTAATCCATTCCACTATTGATGAGGTCAAAAAGAGTTCTCTCTTTGACATTAAAACCTGTCTACAAAATGCACAAGAATAGATTGATTTTTTGTAGCTTGAATCTCAACTATAACAAGAGGAGTTACAAAAACATAGTCATCACTCTCAACTTGTTTCTCTTCAGAAAATTGAAACACACTCCTATAAGTAGCAAGTAAATAATGTTCCAGTCAATTCACATTCAGTTCCTAGTTCATGTTGAGATTCAACAATATGATGAGCTTAGTGAAAAGTAAGCACCTTCACTAATTGGGGCCCGCAGACTATTTTTAGGTGTTTGTCTATTTTTAGACATGGTGAGAATATTCTATAAGTTGCAGGATGCTATATGTAGATGGTTGGTCAAAATGTGGAAAATAGATGAAATTCTATTTTTATATTATTGGGTGAAGTCTATTTATAGATCGTTGATCTAAAAATAGGTGCATGTCGATTATTATTAACCCTTAATAATAATATGACAATAAACATCAACTTATTCTCTTGGAGCACTTTATTTCAGTGAACAGATTTGGAAAATCAGTGGGCTGAAGGAATTACGTAATTCCTAGGGTTTATTGGTGGCTCATGCATGAAGGACTCAGTTAGAACTGAAGTGACAAAGTTATGATAGAGTTGGAAGAGTAGTTTATGGAGTTGTTATTTAGTTTAACTCAGTTAAGTGAGTTAAACTCAGTTGAGCTAGTTGTATCTAGTCTAACTAAAAGATACACTAGTGAGAGTTAAGTGAACTAATTAGTTAATTAATTCACAACTAATAGCTCACTAACAACTAAACAGAAACAATAGTTAACTATAGTGCATGTCCGTTCCAGCAGAGACCTAGTGGAGAGACAGGTGAAAGGGTGAGATGGACTATCTGTTGTGACTATAGTGATGCATTCAATGAATCTGACACACATTGGAGTTTCCAATGAGGATTGTGCAGTAAAGGCAAGGCCAATTCGAATTCATTTAGGGGTCTTCTTCAACAGGGATTCCGCAATGGAGGTAGGCTGTCAGGAGGTAAGAAATTGGTGCATAGAGATGCAAATTTCTGCATGACAATGTGTAATGAATCTACATTGTACTGAGAGCTTGATGTACTAAGCTTTGTATGAGATTACTACATGATTCCATTGATATACATAATATATGATAGTTTTTGTTTTTAGCTTTAATCTTTCCCGTTAAACAACTGTGTTATGTGCGATTGAATTTATTCACATGTGTTTGCAACTGAGTTTTAAATTTCTGCAAGTTTAACAGTGGAAGGATTTTGAATTTATCAAGAAGATAAATATTTTTAGATCAGCAAAATCTGGTAATACATCAGTATTAATAAATTTCTACATGGTATCAGAGCAGTATTGATCACTGGATATTGCAATTGTGAATAATTGTTGAGTTTTGTGCTAGTGGACAATTCAAATTTGCTGCAGAAATTTCTTGGTGCGACAGTTGAAATGTCTTTAAATATTCATTGAAATGTCTTTAAATGGGTTGTGATTGGAGTATTCTCTTGAGGGTAGCTCGAATTAAATATTCTGGAAGGATAGGATGGAGGCAGTGCTTGAAGATAATGGACTAAATTAGTTCATCGATAGCAATGTTCCTAAGCCTTCTTCTAGCAATGTTGCAGGACTTGACGCATGGAAAAAGAAGGTAGCAAAGACAAGAAAAAATTTGTTGGAAGGTGTGAAGGACCATATTGTGTCAAGCCTTCATGGGAAAGCCACTCCATTTTCAATGTGGAAGGCTTTGACAGATCTTTTCCAAAGCAGCAGCGACCAGAGGGAGTTGGTGCTGAAAGAAAAGCTCAAAAAAATAAAAATGGGGAAGGGCAATAGTATTCCAAAATATCTCACGAAGTTTGTCCATTGTATGGATGAACTAGGAAGCGTGGGGATTACTGTTGATGATGATTACTTGGTGAGCTTGGCTCTCCTTGGGCTTCCGAAGAGTTGGCATAGCTACGAAGACTCTGTCAATGGATGGGAGAAACTGTCGGGTTGGGAGCGATTTTGGTCAGATCTTGTGCAGGAGGAGATAAGGCAAAGTACCAGGGATGGCTCTTCATCAAAGAATGATGATGAAGATAATTTCACTTTGGTTTCCAAAGAAAGGAAAGGAAAGGGGAAGAAATCCCATCCAAAATGCGAAGCTAAAGGAAAGAAGCTGGATTTGTCCAAAGTGAAGTGTTTTCACTGTCATGAACATGGGCATCTCACCACTAACTGCCCACATAAAAAGAAGAACAAGAAGGCTACTAGCGCTATATTTGGAGATTCCTTAGCCTCGCAATTTGAACTTGATTTCTCTTTGATCGCGTGCTTGGTTTCAATCTCAATGGGATCGGTGTGGTATCTTGATAGTGGTGCACCTTTCCATATGGCAGGAGACAAGGAGTTTTTTAGTGACTTTGAGGAGAAGGATCTCCAAATGCATATAGAGATGGGTGACGATGGCAGATATAGTGTGACCAACATTGGAACCATTACCTTTGAGAGGGATTCATGTAAACCATTTATGTTGAAATGTGTTATGCATGTTCCAGGTCTGAAGAATAACTTGGTCTCGGTCACAATGTTGGAAGACAGAGGTTATGACATTTTTTTCAGCGAGGGAAAAGCTTTCCTGCGACATAAAAAAATGGGTAAAACCAAGAGGATAGGGATTCGAGTTAATAATCTCTACAAGCTAGAGGTAGATGGCTTCACTGCAATGATGGGAAAAGTAGAAGAAGTGGTGAGCCGGGATGAGGGCAAATTATGGCACAGGAAATTGGGCCATATTCACCATGGTGCCTTGAAGATTTTGTAGTAGATTTCTACTGGACTTCCCAAGGGTTCTCTTGCGCAGTCAAATCAGTGAAAGGGATGTACTATGGGTAAGTTTGTGAAGACCGCCTTTCATGAGAAGGAGAATCGTGCTTCAGTGATCCTGGAGAGAATTCACACACACGTGTGTGGACCTTTCTTGGTTGCTTCAATAGCAAAACACAGATATTATGTTATATTTGTCGATAGCTGCTAGATATTCTTCATGCAGAAGAAGAGTGAAACATTCTAAAATTTATGTGAGTTTAAAGAATTGGTGGAGAAGGAGTCGGGGAAGCAAGTGAAGGCTCTACAGAGCGATAATGGTGGTGAATATATCTCAAACGAATTCAAAGACTTTTGTAGCAAAGAAGAAATTCGAAGAGAACTCATAGCACCTCATAACCCACAGCAGAATGGGGTCACGGAGAGGAAGAATAGAACGATCGTGGGTGTTGCACGAACTATTCTCCATGACCAGTTTATGTGCAAAACCATTTTCCTCATAGATTACTTGGCATGAGTACACCTGAAGAAGCTTTTATTGGCAAGAAGCCTGATATTTCTCATTTGAAGATTTTTGGCTCATATGTTTACATTCATGTGACAAAGGACGCCAGGAAAAAGCTGGAGCCGACTGCAGAAGTTGGGATATTTTTGGGGTACACAGAAACACCCCATAATTATCGTGTGTATTTTCCAAATAGTGGAATGACTGTGGTGCGATGGGATATAAAATTCAATGAGGTGAAAGCCATGATGTTTTCACTTGAGAGGGAGCTACACTTGCATGCAAAGGAGGAACTTCTTGTTCTCAAAGATGAGCCTCTAGATGTGGATCAACCACAGGAGGAGATTCATGGATTGGATGAGTCCACTCATGTAGAACAAAACATCAAAATAGGTAGAAAGCGTACCATAGAAGCTGAGATATTGAAGCTTGATGTGGCAGAGAATGTAGGAGTCCCTACATCACAGCGCAAACAAAGACAGTCACCTAGCCGATTTAGTGGATACATGGCTCTTATGAGCAAGTGTGTCGTGACAGAGCCATCTTCTTTTGAATAAGCAATGCAGGAGCCCACATGGGTAGATGCCATGGCGGAGGAGTATGACTCCATTGTTAGAAACAATGATTGGGAGATTGTTCCAAGGCCGGTGGGTAAATCAGTGGTAGATTCAAAATGGATCTACAAGGTAAAGAAAGCTACTGATGGGAGCGTCGAGAAGTATAAGGCAAGATTTCTTTCCCAGGGCTTCTCACAGATCAAGGGGATTTATTATGAAGAAACCTTTGCACCTGTCGCACGGTATTCTTCCATAAGGACAATCCTTGCTCTCTCAGCACAGATGGGTTGGCACATTCATCAGATGGATGTGAAGACTGCATTCCTTAATGGGATCATTGAGGAAGAGGTGTACGTTGAGCGACCTGAAGGATTTGAGATATTTAGCAGCGAGTCGCATGTGTGCAGACTCAAAAGAGAATTGTATGGGCTAAAGCAAGCGCCACATGCTTGGTACACATGGATCGACAACTATTTCACTGGACTTGGCTTCACCAAGAGTGAGGCGGATGCAAACCTGTACCAAATTGTGGTGGAGGGTAAGCTTTTAATCATTTTTTTTATGTTGATAATTTAATACTAACAGGTGATGAGAAGTTGATACATTCATGCAAGGCAGACCTTGCAAAGGAGTTTGAGATGAAGGATTTGGGTCTCCTTCATTATTTCCTTGGATTGGAAATATGGTAGCGAGAAGGTGAACTGTTTGTGTCTCAAGGCAAGTATGCTAGAGAGATACTTGGTAAGTTTCACATGGAGGACTACAAGCCCATGGATACCAGCACCCAGGTTTTCATGTATTTAGTTAATACAAGACCGAACATATGCTATGCGGTGAACCAGCTTTCACAAGCGATGGTTAAGCCTAAAAATCTCTTTTGGAAGGTAGGCAAGCATATCCTGAGGTATCTCAGGGGCACATCTGAGTTATGTCTTATGGTACAGACAGACGGATGAAGTGAAGTTGCATGGCTTCACGGATGCATATTGGGCAGGCAGCCCAACGAACAGAAAGAGCACATCAGGAAGGGTTTTCAGTATTGGATCTACAATAGTTTCTTGGTACAGTAGAAAACAAAGATCTGTGGCACTCAGTTCAACGGAAGTAGAATACATGGAAGCAAGTCAAGCTGCATGTGAGGCTATCTGGATGAGGAAGATCCTAGTCGATTTGTTCGGTTCACATTTAGATCCTACAGGGATACATTGTGATAATCAGAGTTTTATTAAACTCTTTATTAATCCTATGTTTCATGATAGATCTAAGAATATTGATATCCGGTATCATCATATCAGAGATTGTGTGCAGAAGAAGATCATGTTGCTTCAATACATTCCTATGGAAGATCAGGATGCAGACATTCTGACGAAGGCGCTCAACAGGAGAAAATTTGAATACCATAGAGGCAGGATCAGGGTGAAGGATAATCCCTATCTCATTGAGAGGGAGTGTTGAGATTCAACAAGATTATGAGCTTAGTGAAAAGAAAGCACCTTCACTAAGTGGGGCCCGCAGGCTATTTTTAGGTGTATGTCTATTTTTAGACATGGTGAGGATATTTTATAAGTTGCAGGATGCTATTTGTAGATGGTTGGTCAAAATGTGGAAAATAGATGAAATTTTATTTTTAGAATATTGGGCAAAGTCTATTTATAGATTATCAATCTAAAAATAGGTGCATGTCAATTATTATTATCCCTTAATAATAATCTAACAATAAACATCAACTTATTCTCTTGGAGCACTTTATTTCAGTGAACAGATTTGGAAAATCAGTAGGATGAAGGAATTACGCAATTCCTAGGGTTTATTGGTGGCTCATGCATGAAGGAATTAGTTAGAACTGAAGTGGAAAAGTTATTACAGAGTTGGAAGAGTATTTTATGGAGTTGTTATTTAGTTTAACTCAGTTAAGTGAGTTAAACTCAGTTGAGCTAGTTGTATCTAGTCTAACTGAAAGATACACTAGTGAGAGTTAAGTGAATTAATTATTTAATTAATTCACAACTAATAACTCACTAACAATTGAACAGAAACAACAGTTAACTATAGTCCATGTCAGTTCGAGTGGAGACCCAGTGGAGAGATAGCTGAAAGGGTGAGATGGACTATCTGTTGTGACTATAGTGATGCATTCAATGCATATGATACAGATTGGAGTTGCCAATGAGGATTGCGCAGCCAAGGCAAGGCCAATTTGAATTCATTCAGGGGTCTTCTTCAGCAGGGATTGCGCAATGGAGGCAGACTATTAGGAGGCAAGAAATTGGTGCATAGAGATGCAAATTTCTACATGACAGTGTGTAATGAATCTACATTGTACTGAGAGCTTGATGTACTAAGCTTTGTATGATATTATTACATGATTACATTGATATACATAATATATTATAGTTGGGGTTTTTATCTTTAAGCTTTCCCATTAAACATTGTGTTATGTGCAATTGAATTTATTCACATGTGTTTGCAATTGAGTTTTAAATTTCCGCAAGTTTAACAGTGGAAGGATTCTGTATTTAGCAAGAAGATAAATATTTTTAGATTAGAATAATCTGGTAATACATCAGTATTAATAAATTTCTATATTTCAAAAGCAGATTTGTATGCAGATGTAGAAGCTCACGCTTCACTTCCCAAGCCCAGCATCAGAGATTTGGGAAGAGCTTTTTCATAAAAAGCACAAAATAGGTCTTGGATATGACAAGGAGTTGTCCTTTCATATTCCAGACTACTCCAATCCCATAAAATTTTAGAGTGCTGGATTTATTTATGACAATTCACCTTCAGCTATTCTAGATCTTGCTCCTCTTCCACAGCATCAACAACATATTGTGAAATTCCAACACTGTGATTGAGTTAGCCATATGAAAGATCACTATTTTTATCTTCACCCATGCAAGCATTGTGGTCAACACACCCACTCTTCACACAGATGCTTCAGAAGCAAGCATCCTGCAAGAACAAAGATTCATCTTGGATGGATCGCTTCTTAGCAATGGGCATCAACAAACAAGAATATATTTAAGTCGCATGTCAGAACTTGTTCTCGAATATTGAACAATCTTGCAATTGAGTTTTCGCCATCATCTCACATTGTACCTGACATGGGGGGGAAATGGTGGTCATCTACAAGCTTCGAAGCCACATCAAGCGAGCCTGAGCCACAATCTCTCATTCTAGATTCAAAGTTGTATCCACAAACATGGATGCCCATGAGCATGCCTTTGGTTGGTTGACAACCTTAAACCATCTATGCAAGGTTGATATTATTCTTCTTCAAAGAATTTGGAGCACTTCCTCTAGAAAAATATTTCAGCTTCTTGCCATCTTTGGTAGAGTTCTTGGAAATGCATTAAGCATTCCAGTGTTGGTTGTCATCCTTAAACCATCATAGGTTGTAGACCTCCCTTCCTCTAGGTTGAAGGTCTCCCTCTTCAAATATGAGGGACACTTCCTCTAGCAGAAGCCCTCAGCTTCTTGACAAATTTGGAAGAGTTCCGGGAACTGCACTAAGCATTCTAGTGTTGGTGGTCATCCTTAAACCACCTCTTTATGGTTGTCGAATCAGCTCTCTTAAAAGCTGGGCGTAGTGTAGCTCTCGAACTGATCCAAACCTAGGGCAAGAAGAATAAGAAGCTGAGGGCTTCTTCTAGGTTGAAGGTCTCCCTCTTCAAATATGAGGGACACTTCCTCTAGCAGAAGCCCGCAGCTTCTTGCCAAATTTGGAAGAGTTCCGGGAACTGCAGTAAGCGTTCGAGTGTTGGTGGTCATCCTTAAACCACCTCTTTATGCCAACATTTCAGAGAGTTGATTCAGCCTAAGTGCTACCATGCATACTTTGCAGATTTGTATTACAACTCTCTTCTTGGACTCACACATACCCCTTCGAATTAAGGGGGGGAATGTTGGACACCTAATCCTCTATGCGTAGGTGTGGAAGCCGAATGGACAAAAGGAGTCCAAGAGTCACACCAATGTAATATAAATGTACATTTATGGTGAATAATAAGAAAACTCACGCTTATATTTCTCCTTGTGTGTTTACTTTCTTGCTTACCATGCATGTGATTAACAAAGGTTTAGTCAATATATCAACGATTTGTTATTTTGTACCAACATATTCAAGTTTGATATTATTTTCAGCGACTTTTTCTCTAAAAAAATGATATTTGATTGGAATGTGTTTTGTTTTTTAATGCATCATAAGATTCTTGGAGATGTTGACAGGATTGGTGTTGTCACAGAATATGGGAATAGGCTCACTGAACTGTACTTGAATATCTTGCAAATTTTATTTCATCTAAAGGACTTGAGGACAGCATGTTTCCGCTGCAATGTATTCTGCTTCCGTTGTAGATAACAAGATTGAGGTTTTCTTTTTTCTCAACCATGATACAAGACAACCACCTAGATAGAATGTTACTCCACTAGTACTCTTACGATCATCAATGCTTCCTACACAATCTGCATCTATAAAGGATTGAATAATGATATTTTTACCCTTGGGATACCACAAGCCATATTATTCTGTGCCCTTTATATATCAAAGAATTCTTTTGAAGACAATAATATGTGATTCTTTTGGTGCTACTTGGAATCTTGCTACTTGTCCAACTACTTGCATAACATCTGGCCGTAAGGTTGTTACATATAGAAGACTACCAATCATAGATCTGTACAACCTCTGATCCACATCCTTATATGAGTCATCTATTTTCAATTTGCAACCTGTTACCATCAGAGTAAGGATGTATTTGCAATCATTCCATTTTGAATTTCTTGAGAATTTCCTTGATGTACTTGGCTTGACATATAAATACTCCCTTCTCTTGTTGAGATATTTGAAGCCCTAAGAAGTATGTCAGCTCACCAAGTAAAGACATCTAGAAATCACTTTGCATATTTGTAGAAAATTTCTTACTTAGTTGATCATCATTGCTACAAATTATTATATCATCCACATATACCTCAACGATTGTTAAATTATCTTTACCTATTTGTACATAAATATTACTATCAACAGTAACTTTCTTGAACCCTTGTTGATGTAGATATCCATCAAGATGATCATACCATGCTCTGGGAGCCTGCTTGAGACCATATAGAGCCTTCTTTAACCTGCAAACATAGTCTTCTTTTTCTGATAGTAGAAAACAGTCAGGTTGTTCGATGTATACTTCCTCTTCTAATTCGTCATTCAGAAATGTTGAATTAACATCCATTTAGTAGACTTTGATTTTTCTTGAACATTCATAGGCAAGAAACATTCGGATGGCTTCCATTCTGGCAACTAGTGCAAATGTTTCACCAAAATCAATTCCTTCCACTTGTGCATAGCCTTTGCAAACCAATTTTGCTATGTTTTTGGTAACCTGTCCATCTTCATTCAATTTGTTCTTGAACACCCATTTAGTCCCAATGACATTTTTATCTTTTGGTCGTGGAACTAATTCCAAGGTGTTATTCTTCTCGATTTGATCCAATTATTCATTCATAGTTGCTACCCAGTGTTCATTCTAGGTGGCTTCCTCAAAACTACTAGGCTAAAAGTTTGCTAGAAAAGAAACGTGAGCTTGTTGTGATGAACGAAGCTATCGACCTACATTTATGTCACCAATGATTTGATTTTATGGATGGTTCTTTTGAATCCAATCTTTTGTTCTCTTTGGAGGAGCTTCTTTTTGTTGTTCTGGTATATCTTGATGATCATTATTTACTTCTTCCTGGTTGATAGGTTCTTCTTGTTCTAGAATTTTCTCTGTCTTTTTTAGCCTCTATCTCAAGTTTCAAAGATTCTAGATCCTCATCATTATTTGTTAGAACACCATCTTTGTCAAATGTAACAATTATGCTCTCCACTATCTATTTTCATCTTAAATTATAGCATTTATAGCCCTTTATTTTGTGTGAGTAACCAACAAATATACCTTCATCGACACGTGATTCAAAATTACCCAAATTTTTATCTTCTCTTTTGATATAACATTTTCTTCCAAAGATTCTGAAATATTTTACATTAGCTGGTTTTCCTTTCCATAATTCATATGGGGTCTTGTTGCAATTATTTCTGAGAAGACTTCGGCTGATAATGAAGACTGCCGTATCAATTTCTTGAACCCAGAACTTTTCATCCAATTTTGAGTCCTTCAACATTGTTCTACCCATTTCCTCTACGGTTATGTTCTTTCTTTCAGCAACTCCATTTTGCTAAGGTGTTCATGTTGTTGAAAACTTTCTTTTTATTCCATTTTCGTCACAGTATTGCTGAAATAGTTTGGAAGTGAATTCTCCGCCATTATCTGATCTTAGACACTTTATTTTCAAATCAGTTTCATTTTATACCAACTCCTTGTAGATCTTAAAGCACTCAAATTCTTGCGATTTTTTCTTTAGGAAACTGACGACTATCATCCTGGTATAGTCATCTATCATTAACATGAAATATAATTCTCCATCTAAGCCTTTTGTTCTCACAGGACCACATAGATCAGTATGTATCAATTCCAATGGATGTGATGCAAAGTGTTATTTTTTTTTAAATTGGACTTTTGTCTGCTTGTCATGTCAATAGGCCTCACATAGTGTGTTGGAAGGTTTTGAGATTTTCAGCATTACTCATATTGCTTCCTTTTTGCTTATCCTAACAAGATTTTCAAAGTTTATGTGACCCATTCGTTTGTGCCATAACCAATTTTCATCTTCTTTAGCTAGTAGACATGCTTTAGTTGCTTCATCCATAACATATATGTCATTTGGAGCTCGACTTGCTGTAGCCACAATTTTACCATACCTTCCTTTCCTGATTTCACATTTTGTGGAGTTGATTGTGATTCATGTTTTCAACCAATAGAACATTCTTGGCTAGAACATATTTGCTTTCGAGAGTGATAGTTCCTGATCCTATAACATTTGAAGATCCATCACTTCCAAAAGATATCGTTCTATCGTTCTTCTCTTTTAAAGATACAAATTTCTTTCTATCTCCAATCATATGCATTGAGAAACTGCTATCAACATACTACACATCTTTGTTGTTTTGAGCCTTGAGAGCGAGAGCACAATTAGAAGTCTTCTTCTTCTTCTTCCATGTTCATTCGTTCTGTGGCTTTGAATATTCTTCTAGAGGATTTTCAAGTTTGCAATCTCTAGCTATGTGTCCAAAGTTCTGACATTTGTATCATTCCATATTATTTCTTAAATGTTCAAATATATTGATGTTTCGTTTAGCCCTGGGAGGTTCATATTTGAAGGATCTCCTGGAATTGTATTGGTTCCTAGGGTACGTGCGACATTCTACAGCTTTCTGACCAAATTTTCCACATGAATAACAATAGCCATGAAAAATATGTTGGTACCTGGATGGAAATATTTGTGGAGGAATCGTCTTCCAAGGATGTTCTTGTGAATCTTGTCCAATGAAGTCTACATGCATGTCAGATCTCATAGGTTCATTGTATTTTTTTGTATAAGGTCCTGCTTCTTCTTTTTTGTAACAGAGGCCAGTTAATTCGTTGTAAGATCATTGATTGTTGATGAGTTCTTCCAATGCCCTTGAGCTATTGGCATAGTTTTGGATAGTTTTCCCCTTCTTCACTTCCATGCACAGCGAGACTACTTCGGCTTCTAATTCTTCCCTTTATTGGTTGCTCTCTTCCAACTTCTTTTGAAGTGACTCTTCAATACATTTGTGTTCTTCAACTTCAATTTTGAGACCTTGAACTTGTTCTTCAAGATTATTGGAACGGATCTTCTGAGCCTTGAGCTCTTTTATAAGCCTGATTGCCTCCTTATAAAATTCTTCTATGGTCAACCCTTCTTCCTCGTTGTTTTATTCCTCTTGTTTATTTTCCTTGGCCATAAACAATACTCTCTCATTGGCCTCTTCTTCATTGTCACTGTCTTCGTCGGATGATGAGCTATCTTCTTTAGAGAGAAAGTTCCTTTTGGATCCTTTCTTTTTTCCTTTCTTGTTGAATTTCTTAAATCCTTTCTTTCCTTTTTAGATTCCATCACTTCTGTTCGAACCATTTTCTATGAAATTCCCAACCTCACCATAGATGAAACATTTCAATGGAAGTTTACATTCTAATTTTCGCATACCAATTTTTATTTTTCTCGTAAAGTAAGCATATTCTTCATCTGAAATACCTTCTTCATCATCTCCCTTTTCTTCACACTTGTAGGTGCATGTCTTTTCAATTGAAGGTTGTTTTTCCTTATTATTTTTCTTGGATGCAACGAACGCAGTTCCTAGATGCGAAGTACCCTCTCTTCATCAAGTCTCATTTCATATGCTATGAGAACTCCATGTAGTTCCTCTTTGTTGAGTTTGTCATATTTTCACTGTATTCTAAGACTGATATCTTTGGGTTGAATCTCCTTGGTAATGTTCCAAGAATCTATTGTATAATAGTCTTCTCGTCAACTGGCTCTCCCAATCCTTCCAGAGTGTTGGTTATTTCATCAACGTATTGGAAGTATGCAACAATGTTGCTATCTTCTTTCATTTTGAGTTGCTCAAATTTTTCTCTATAGATTTGAAGCTTTGATTCTTTGACATTTCAATCACTTGCATATATATTCTCAAGCTTGTCCCTTACATTTTTGGCAGTTTTACAAACCAACACCTTATGATAAGAAAATTCAATAAGTCCACTGATAATAATAGTACTTTCTTTTTCATCATTTACCAAATTATTCTTACCTTGTTCATCTGTGGTTTTTGTAAATCCATTTTGAACAGTGTCCCATACTTCGTAACCTTGTGCCAAGAGATAGACCTCCATTATTCCTTTCTAGAGTGCATAATTATTTTCATTGAACAGAGGTACACCATTCTTAGTATGCTCCATGACCTCCTTCTGTTATTGAAGGAACTTGCTCTGATACCAATTGTTGTAAATAATGAGAGGGGGCAGGAGTGAATCAGTATTCCTTTCAATTATTATTATTATTAAACTTTCAAAGAATTATTTAATCTTCAATTATTATCAGTGTTTGTAAAATGATAGCAGTAAACAAAAGGAACACAACTGCACACGGTTTTTAAGGTGGAATCCCTCTCCGGGACAAAATCCACCTAAATGCATTTCTAATCATTCTTTAATATTCAAATCCAATTGAAAATAAAGCTCCAACTTCCTAGAATCTAGAAAATTATTCTTCTCTAGCTCCCACTGGATGGATGCTCCAACGCCCGAGATTCTTCAGTAGTCAACTAAATGGATGCCCCAACACCCAATAAGCTACAACTCACCCTAACACCACCCTACCACCCTAAAGTTTTCACAAGCTTGAACCTGTTGGTGACTTCATGCACCAGCCTAGCACCACCCTACCACCCTATAGAAGAATAAAAGAAGAGTGGACTCTTGTACCACGGAAAATGGTCCACTTTAAAATGATATTGAATGATGTAGAAGAAGAAGACACACTAGACCATAAACCCAACAATGACACAACCAACTAATGATGATCTTAGACCTCCTGACACTGCCTCTTCAACTCTTGGAAAATAGACACTTGTACAAATTTTACAATGATGCTTTTACAATGAATCAGTACAATGATACCTTTACAATGACTATATGCAGTGTTTCCCTCATGAAGACTTCATGTGGTGAACTTTTTGCTGATGTTATGCACCTAGATTGTTGCTCTTGTCATGCTACCCTTTATCACTCTTCAGAAAATTAGATCATGCATTGATTCTTATCCCGATGAACATACAATACCTGCAAAAATTCTTCAAGGAAATACCCATGACATGATAATATCAAAACTTACCTGATCCTATAGAGCATATGTCAGTGATAGAAAAAAAAAGGAAATTAGAATACAAAGAACCCAATGCAATTAAGATATGAACATCCATATATATAATATACTTACCTGGATCTTACCTCTACTAAACCTTGCTTTTCTTTTCTTCCCTAGAAGTTTTGGTCCTTTGCAGCCCTTGACAACACATGATCTAGCTTTTTCTTTCCTTCTAGGAGCTTGCTATTGAATATGGTGTATCTATGTTATTTCAGATCCCCAATATGTGATTTTCGGTCTTGTAGAAGTCCTCTAAGTATTATTTCCAATGCCATGCGTTTGACTGAATTTTTATTCTTCAAGACAAAGTTATGCCCAATCTCTCACAACGACCTAATTATGGACTAGTTTAGTAGAGCGCACTTGTACGGTGTGCCACATGTCACTTTTTCTTCATTCAAGTCTGAAATTGATATAGAAAAAACTACATTCCATGCCCTATCTTCCACTTTTTACATAATTCCAATATGATACTCATAGAGAGAGCTGTGACAATTTTCCCAAGGTTGATTCTTTGAGATGAAGTTCAGGAGCCTCCAAAAACACGGAGTTCCACAGATCATATCTCCAAAACTATTGTGCACCTTGATCTAAAAATTTTACAGGAGATTCCTTAGGATTTTGGCTTCGCTTCATAAATATTTCAACTTCTGAACCCTCGTAGAAAAAAATTTATAGCACAAATTCCATGATGACCTGTTTCAGGTAGCGAAATCCCTACATGAGGAGGATATGAGGATCACAATTTATATAAAAGATTAGTTTTAGAGGGTCTTCAAAAATTGAATGTGGGAGGGACTTTAGGAGCTTAAAAATTATTAATTATTTACTTTTCAATGACCCATGCCACAACCCCATGGGGTTTTATCCCACTAATTGGGGTTACAAACTTCAAACATGAATATCGCTCAAACCATGAAGAATTACATGGCGTGCCATATATCAATGGAAACATCTCGACAAGTAGAAACCATAAAAAACATTCTTGACCTAGAATATAGTAATTTGGTAGGTAAAAATTCCCATGCAAGACTAGGGTAGCCTCTGGTGCTGCTTGGGTTGACATCAATGACAACCACTAATAAAAACTTTCATCTTCACCCATTCTAGGCTCTCAAACCTCATTATGAAGGTTTGCAGTTTGGCCTGCTTGACCTTGTCACCCCCTTCATGTCTCTATGTAAGATTTACCCATACATCCTTAGTAGATTTAAAATGCATAACCTTTATAAGTTCTTATTAACTAACACTAATAGAATAACATTCTTGGCTTTAGCATTATTTACGTGCAATTTCTTACCATCGACATTAGTGGGAGGAATATCAAGGACATTATAGTCTACCAGTACTGAAGTCCATACATCTACAACAAGTGACATTAGGTATGCTTCCATCCTTACTTTCCAAAAGGCATAGTTTTTCCCATCGAAGACTGGTATTATTCTTGAGTAAGCCTCTTGAATCTCTTGCCTTGAAATAATTCCTTATAGATCTACCTTCCAGTGGTTAGACCGTTTCTGAAGGAACGTGGCTCTGATACCAACTGTTTCAATAAGGAATTACTAAGAGGCGGGTGAATCACTAATTGTGTGATTCTTTTTATTTTTTCTTTGAATATATTTTTACTTCTTCTCGCTATTGTCTATTACTTGTGAGAACATTCATTCATAAATAAAATGAGCAGTGAACTTGAGCATTCATATGTTCAACAATATTTCTCATGGGCAGCACACGCACACATATTAACATCATTAGTTTTCATGTGGAAACCCAAAGGGTAAAAACCATCAATTTTTTATTGTTTAAGAAGTAAATTAAGCACCCACTTAATTGCATCAGTTTTTTTGTGTACACCCACTCACTGGAGGCACCAACCTGCTTAGGATAGCAATCACAAACTTGCCAAGAGGCACCAACCTCTTTGAATGTAGACCGCCACCTATTATTGCCCATTTTCTACTTTTCATACAATTTTCAAACAAAAAACAGAGGTATTTACAAATAATAAAAATACCAATCCGATGTGTCACAGAATCACCTTCT
Organism: Pinus albicaulis; assembly: GCA_034641835.2. Classification (NCBI taxonomy): domain Eukaryota; kingdom Viridiplantae; phylum Streptophyta; class Pinopsida; order Pinales; family Pinaceae; genus Pinus; species Pinus albicaulis. Next base: position 320,792,817 of record CM076582.1, read on the forward strand.
ATTATCGGCCCTCTGCTGAATCATTGATTGCTCCAGTCTTACACAACAACACCTCCTATACTCTTCGCAGCACAACATATGTTCATCTCTCTACTTTCTCGCAACACATTATTTGTTGCATACCCTTTAGCTAAAGCCCTGTGCTATTTTTCCCAACACCACCATTGCTCTCTCTACATATCAAATTCAAAAATACTCCCTTTATCTTCCTTGCTTGAAAGATTCTGATGGTTTTGATTCACTACTGTGTTTTGCACAAATGTTGTCTCTGCCACATGTACCCACACCACTCAAGTGTACCTATGTGTGACTTACCTTGTTTATGTTGCGTCTACCCATTGATTTATGTCATGAAATTAATCACAGGAATGGGCTTTTGACGTCTTCATAGACCCACTATGCAAACTTTCATACTAAGTTTTTAATTCATTGTATGTATGGAAACTTTACAGTGACTTCCCATGCCTATTTATTTCTTCTCAGAGATGGACAGTATATGGGAATGGAAACTTTGCTTCTTTAATTCAACAAGACGTGCACGAGACGTGAATCCTAACTTTCTTTACCCTATTAGCTCTTTTCTATGAGTCAATGTCCTTGGTTCCTTGTCTTAGTGCTTCCTCCAAGAAAACACCAACTCCGTGGTAATGCAATTAAACCCTAGTTGACAACTCATTCCTTATTTCAATTCTTTATACTGACTCATCAGAAGCTCACCATATAATAACTCACACAAAACGAATGTTATGATATCTCATAGCTCTTATGTGTATTTATCACTTTCATCCTTTAGCTCTTGGTTCCTTTTCTCTACACCTGATCATGTCCCATATCATATCGGAGTGCTTTTATATTGGAGTTTAATTTCTATTATAGTTAGGAGATCTTCATGCTCTGATATTCCATCCTCCGATATGATTTCATGCCTGTGTCATTCTTCCATGTGGTTCCTCCTAAGTGGTGACATGTGTCATCCATTTTTTCCCCATTAGGCCTCCCGAAAATTCCATATCTAGCTGCCATGTGTCCACTGCTCCTGCCACATCATGCTGACGTCGCCTGCCACTTCGTCTCTTTAACTAATAATCTGCTACTACCACATGTCCTATTAGAGGAGAGAGAAGGGATCCTCACATTCCATATTTTTCATTGGAATTCCTTTATATTCTTCCTCTTATGTAAATCTCGAAAATTCTACAGAGTTTCACATTACCAGACTTCCGTTATTCTGAAGTTATGATATGTTTAGACCACTGATAATCTAATACGCTGATGCCTCGATCTCTTGATATGTCAATGCTCTGATACTCTGGCATCCTGAAGCTTCGATACTTCGACATGTCGAAGCTCCAATGTTTCGATGCTTCCTTATTTCTGATGTTCTGATCCTTCCTACTCTCAGACGTTCCGATACACTAACCTCTGATGTTTTTATATTTTGTATATTCAAAGGCCTCTAATCCCATTACTTTGGAAAACAATATTTATTTATTCCAATGCCCAATTTTTGGATTTCCAATGTCGTTTGAGAGCTTAATCTCAAAAATTTCTATTGTAGACAATCCAATGCACTATTTGAGTCTTTTTCAATCTAAAAGATGGCTCCAAACATGAAGAATGATGTCAATTACATGGGCACATAGTTCACCATCGTCATCTTTGTATGATTTTCAATATCCTGGTACTCTGGTGATTCTCTACCATAAACCTTCAACTTTCATTGGATTCCTCATGGACAGTTAAAGACATATTTTATGGATTTTCAATAAGCCTGCTACTATGATGGTTCTCTACTAGAAGCCTGCAGTTATCATTGATCACCACAGTCCTCTGGTTGACATAAAATTCCAATACACTCATATTTTATGGATTTTTACTAAGCTTGCTACTTTGGTGATTCTCTACCAAAAGCATACAACTATCATTTATCACCATTTTCCTCTGGTTGACATCAAATTCCAATACACTCACTAGCCCATTTTCCAACAATTTCCTAATGAAGATGTGGATTGGGAATATTTGGATTAGAAATTTTGGTTGTTGGTTAGGATTTCAAGAAATTCCTTTCAATCAGATATTTCGTATTATCTCCCTGTTGTGGCCAATAAAAACCCCCCTTCTTATTTAATATTAGTAATAATACTAAATAAGTGGGGACCCTTAGTTTAAAAATCTAAAAAAAAAAATTGGTGTTTATTTTCATTTTCAATAAAATTTACTGTCATGGACTTAAGGAAATTTCTTTGGAAAATATTTAAACTAAACTTAAGTTTATGATAGACTAGAATAAAATCTCCCTTTGAAGGAAACATCACATTCATCGCAAAAAAAAAAGAAAGTAGAATATATCTTAAGCAAAGCAGAATCTTCAAAATTGCGATACCGCGATCCAATGACATTGCACTAAAATGTTTATCACAAATCGCATATCGTAGAAAACATATTAACGGATATTATTCATATATTATATATTTTTCGATATTGCGATTTCGCGATATTGCGATTCCACGATGTTACTGATTCCGATTTGCGAAAGTTGCGATTTGTAATAACTTTCATTTGTGAAAACTGCGATTTGCGATATTGCGATTTTGCGATATTGCAAAGCAAATCGCAGATCGCACTATCGCAGGTTCTTGAAGCTTGTTATACGAAGTAAATATTTTCATAAATTGATATCCGTTGTGAACTTTGATTTCAAATTAATGAATGAATCTTCAATTATTAATGAAAAGGATTTTGTTTTGATCGAAGTGTTATTTCACGATTAAATAATATATTTCATACGCCTTCGGAATTTAAAACTATCCCGTCACCTTTCTCATGTAATCATTCTCACTTAATTTGTAAAACTGCAGGCGCGAAGAACAGGAGACTATACAAAGCAACATTCAGAACATTATGGGAAAGAAAGAGAAAGCTCCTAGTTCTGGAAAGAAGGAGAAAGTTGCGAGTTCTGAAAATAAAGAGATGGATTCTTTATACGCAGACACTCCTTGCAACAAGGACGTTGGTATCACCACCTGGGAGGGTATGTTTAGTTTGCTTGAAGAAGAAAACCCAAGGGTAATGGATGTTTCAGCTACCACTAGTTCAAGCAATTCCTCTGAAGCATCTCTTACAGAGCTGGCTTGTTCGTTTCTACACCGGATAGCAACAAGACCAAGAATTCTCCCATATACAGATATGGTCAAGTGGGTGCTGGATAGCACTAATATCACAGACAGACAGTTCAAAACTCCAGGTCAAGAGCTCATCGGGTCATTTACTCCAGAATATTTGAGGCTTATGTATCATTTGTCGGAACCTCAGGCAACTTACAACAAACAATTTATGGAGAAATTTGCAAAAGAAAATGCAAATTTGGCAGAATGCACTAAAGAATGGACCAGAAGAGATGAACCACTGAAGAAAGATAAACATGGTATGTACAGTACTGATTCACTCACCTCTCCATATTGTTTTGCTGCTGCTATGTTATGCAGGCTTTTTGGAAAGCCTGACATTAATAATATTTTGCCTGAATGGCTTCCCTTGTTGAATGTTGCTGCTAACGCCACCATTGTAGACTGGGCCAAAATATTGTCTAATAATTTAGCCATAGCTATTTTCAATTACCGGTCTAAACGGATTGTGTCTCAGAGGATTTATCCTCCTTTTTATCTATCTGCCTATGTTATGGATTCAATCTGCTTTGTTTCTAAGTTCCCTTTAATGGGTTGGCAATGGACAATTCAGGATCCCTTGCCCATTCATGTCTATCACAAAGAGTTGTGGGAATCAAAATTCATTCCTCATTTTTATAAAATTTTCCATGGCATAATGTTGCCTCTGTACAGAGTGTTGTATAATAAGGATGCTCCAAGGTTGTCTCCTGAAGTAGAGGTAGACATTCTCCCTGTCGCAAGATGGTTTGGAGAAGAACTGTTCACTTATGTGAGGGTTTTTGGAAGCTTTGCTTCTCCTCATGTTTTGCCCTTATATGTTCCGGATAAACTCATAGCTCGAGAAATCGCATATCAAACCTGTGGAGACGAAGGTTTGACAAAAGAATTAAAGGATAAAAAGAAGGCCATCTGGCCACAATTTCCAGTTTCCTGCGGAGCATTTTCATTGTTTGATGTTTGTCACACGTTTAAGGAAGTAAGCAATGTTACATGTTTAAAATTGTTTAAGTTTCTAAGAAGACTATTTGATCCATATGGTATTGTCAAGGATTTCACCACTTTTGTCAAAGTAAGAGTATTCTATGGAGAAGAAGATCTTTTTGACAATATGTTTCAGGAAAAATGTTCATTTAAATACATTTTGAATTTAGCTCAAACACGGTTCTCCCCAGAATAATTTCAAGAGTTTAAAGTATACAGAGAAAGAAGACTGACTACTATTCCTTTAGATAATTTGCGTTTGGAACCCGCAAGGGAACCAACTCCTAGTGTCAGTCTCAGTGGCAGCTCAGATTCAGAGAGATCTAAGTCAAAGTCTGACGAGAAATTTCTGAAAATTCTAAAAAATCTGATCAGGATAAAAGTGAAGGCTCAGTCAAGGATACAGCTCAATCAAAAGAGCTTTCACAACAACAGACTTCAACTACCCCACAGTTGATTCTTCCACCTCTTAATGTATAGCAACCATCCATCAACACTCAGTTAGATAAAGAATGGGAATCATTTAATGATATGATTAATGTTGAAGGATAGAACATACAAACTCCTGTACAAACAACAAAATTTTTGGTTACAGAAATAAGTGGCAATGTCACAGAAAAAGAACATATACCCATTACTCCCTCTGCCGAGCTTGTACTTAAAATATAGGAAATTCCTCCTCTGGATATTTTCTACAGCCCGCAACATAAAGCAGTAGTAAGGAAGTAAAGAAAGAAGAGAAAATTAGAAAGTGCGCTTTCTACTGATGCAGAACAATTGGATGTTTTATGGAAAGATCCTACTACAGATCCCACTGGAAATCTTACTAAATTATCTCAGATAACAGGAGCTTATGCCTCCGCAACTATTGACAAAGCATATGAGGTAAGGTTGTTATTAAATGAAAAAGAGGATCAGATAAAAGTTTTGCAACAATAATTGCAACAAGCACATACCAATAGTGAAGCACAGGGGAAATTTGAAAAGTCACAACAAGAGTTTCAGCAAATGCAAATTGGTTATCAGAAAAGCTTGGCCGAAAAAGAAAAACGAATACAAATTATGCAAGAAATGCATAAAGAATACCCCAAGCTTACATAGTTTATTTCAGAATCTATTTCTTTGAATAATCAATTGCTGCAATAGCTAGACATATTATGCCAGAAAATCTCACAGTGGAACTCTTTTTGTCAAGAAAGTGATAAATCACTAATCATGTTGTAGAAATATGACATGATTATGATTTAACAAATGAAAGAGTTACTAATTATTTGGCATGGCAAAAGACAGAGGAAGGAAAAAGAGCAGCAGCACCAATTATCAATGATAGTCATAAAGAAATTCTCTTTAGCATTTGGGATGCACAGACTAGAGAGGCAGAAAAAGCGGCAGAGGAAGCAGCTACAACGGCGAGCAACATCACTGATTGTGTAAATGAGAATTTGCACAAGGTTAATTTAATTTCAGAAACCATTCCGGGATATCTACCACAAGCACAGCAATTGCAAACAGAGTGGAAACAGAAAGCGGAAGAGAAGGCAAAATCAATTCAAGGATTGAAAAAATTAAACTGGGATTCTTACTGGACGTGTCTAGTAAAACCACATAGTCAATGCAATACTCTTAATTGCATCATTAATTCTTCTGAGAAGATCACGCCCACACTTGTTGATTCTGTCTTTTCGGGACAACTAAAATCTGAAGTCGGCCAGCCCCCTCTTCTCAAATCAATGTTGGATGCTTGCAAACTCAAAGACCAAATTCACAAGTAGTTAGTTGTTAATTTTAGTTTTAGATTTAGTGTTAGTTTTACTTTATTTTTTCCTAGAAAAAGGATGGTCATTTAAACCGAATCCTAAATTTTTCTAATAAACTATAATTATATTTAGTTAGTAGTATTTAAACCCTTCTCATGCATTTAGAGAAGGGTCCAGAAATTTGTCAAAAACTTATCCTCAGAACATGCACTTCTGCACCCTCAGAGGAGGTTTTGATGAATGAATGGAACGAGATTTATTGATATATGTGTCTAATATCTGCTATTGATGTTGCATTTCTGTACTCTTAGTAGATGTTGGATTAGGAGAAGATAAATCATTATTGCTTCTAGCTCATGAGTAGAACCAGTTATAAATGGTACTTTTATCTCTTAACTTTTTCTGCTTCTGTGTTAAAAGTGATATTTATGTTCAGTTATTTATATATTGATGCTTGAATGCTTCAGTTATCATTTGGCACTTTTGTACGGTGATGACTATTTGTTTATGCTTAATGTATGAATAGCTTATTATGCGATATGTTTTTCACAATTGTTTCATATAAATTTTTATATGAAGTGGTTTATCTTTATTGAATTCTTTTCTTATAGCAGTTGAATGATCTTTATTACCAATTGTTATTAGAAATCATTTTAGATCGCATAAACAAGATTTAATCCCGGATTTAGTTTAGAATTAGATATTTCTATTTAAATTAGAATACAATTTGCATATGATTAGATTAGAAATAGAATAAAAGCATTTCACTTAGGAACCTTTTTTAGAAAGGAAATATATATTCTCAACACACACACACAAATTGGGAAACTGGTCCCATTATCCCCAGTCGGACCCACTACACCAAACGGAAAAGGAGCTGCTAACCAAGGTCCAGACCGGGTGGGTATCCCCCTTGTTGTAGACCCGATTTTCAGGGCTTCAACACTCCCCCAAGAGGAACTTCAAGCTTTGTAGGAGGAATATATTACTCATTTTTCCCTTCTCCTCCCCCTTTTGATGTGCCTTGTGCTGTTCCTATTCAAATTCAAAAACATGAAAATCAAATCCATGAATTTGATTTAACAACTAATCTTCATGTTTAGGAGCTCTCTGATGATTTTCCTTTCTTCTATTTCTCGGGGTGATTATTCTTCTTGTTCCATTAATAATTCATCTCACAATCTTGATAATCAACTCGTCAATCTTGAATCATTTGATCATGTTGAATCCTTGGACAAAAAATTTTCTAATCACTTTGTTTTTATTCATTTGAATTATTTTCCAATTTTTATATATGAATATTTATTTTCAAAAGATGAATCATATTTGCATAGTTTTAAACTGGAGTCATATTTGATCATTGAATAATTTCTTTCGGGAATATATATCCCCACCCAAGAAGATGACATGTCATTTATTGAATATTTTTGTCAATATCTTGATCAACCATTCCAAGAATCACCCTGTTATGGCCTAAATCTACCTTAGGCTGAAAAAAGGCAGAGTCTAGGGTAACATCAAACCACGCTTAACATGGTAGCTAGCCCTACCAGATCGGGAGAGGGCTCTCTCCTGGTCAATCTCAGCAAAAATAATCAGTGAGGCTTGAGATGACTTGAATAAAGGCTGATTTTAGGCTAGGTATAGATGTAAAAGAGTTTGATTTGATTTTGAGGGTGTTTGTTGGATCAAAGGGAAAGGCAGATTTTGGGTCTGGGGAATGAGGCCTAGTTTTTGCAGAGATCTGAATGGGGCAAGGTAGGAAATTGTTTTGACACTTCAATTTTGAATGAAATGGATAGCTTAGACTAGTGAGGAGTTGAGGAGGGCAAGAAAATTTCAGGAATCCTCTTCAAATAGTTGAAAACATAGAAAATTAAACAAATCCTAGGTAGAGCACTGCAAATTTTAATGAATTCCACCTTTATCTTTGTTTGTTTAACTTAAGAAGAAATAAGAGGGAGAATGATACACATGAAACACTAGTAAACTTACATTAACAGAGAGAAACACATCATAAAAACAAAGATCCACATGAATCCCAAGGAGTGTTGCAAACCCTGGTCTATTCCTTTGCCAAACTGCAGAGATGAATGTACAATGATGCTAAAAACAATCCCAAGTGTCCAACCATGCTAATGACTAAAAAACTACAAGATATAGACAACACTAACTCATCCCTAGCCTCTAGGGGTCGAGCTCAAAATTTTAGGAGTTGTTTCAACAAGATCTAAACTAAGAACTGGAAAATAGGCAGTGGAACAACTTGCCTCTATAAGATAGGAAATTGATTCATTCAGTTGCAATTCATCTTTTGATGGATGAATCTACCTCCATGAGTAAAAATTTAACAAAATTACATCAATATCCATCAAACTACATCCAATTACATCATGAGTTTAACATTTTGAAGTAAGAAAGTCAAAATGTCAAAAACTAGGCGAAAAACAGAGTTAATGAGTCCAAAATGAGCAAAAATCCCCAATGCGTCGCACCTGATTTCTCTATGCATTCTACTAGTTTGCAGCTGATTTTGGAGGCCTTCCTGGTGTCCAAATTTTCTCCAAGTGGGATTTTTGGAAAGTTCTGCCTGTCTACTTTCCAATACAAGTGGAATTTCTAAATTTGGTGTTCATTTTCCCCTCCAAAACTGATTTCTCCCAACACTGCTTCCTGTGTCTCAAAAAAGGGGCAGAAAGGTCATTTTTGGGGTGTTTTTGACCCTTCTGGAAGCCCAAAACCTATCAAAATTTCTTTTCCATAGGTAGGCATGCATATTTTTCCATGAAAAATCCAAAAATGCTGAGTTTTCATCAAAAGGAGCCCCCAATCATAAGCGCGCACCAAGTGGCGCAGCGCATAGAGCTGAAAAGTTTGTTTTTAGGCCCAAAATTTTCAAAAATGCAAACATTGTCCCAAATTTTTTGAAATTTGGGCTAAGTTTCCTCCATCATGTACTATGCTGGGCCAAGGAAGCCTCGACCAAAATATGAATTCTATCTTTCCTTTTCCGACGCTTTGAGGCCTTCTTCAACTTAGCCTTCAGGATCTTGATTCGTGCCTTGCAAACATGATTTCTTGCCCAATAATGATTCGCCATGTGCCTCAACATGTTATTTTCCTTGTTGGCCTTCTCCAACAACTTTTCCAAATGAATATTTACCCTTTCAAGCCAAGCTTCACGATCAGCCTCAATCTCTTACTCAATGGATGTCATCTCGATTTCGCTCCTTTTGGCAGCCTGCCGGTTCTCACGTATGTTTTGTAACTCCATGATAGTTTGTTGATCTTCTAGCTGTTTGTTTCTCTGCTCAAGGTAGTTGATTATCCACTGGGCTCTTTGCAACTTGACGGACAAAGTGTTCATCTCCGCCTTCTGCTCTTGAACAATCTCTCTCAGCTTTGAGCTTGGTGAGCCTAAATCATCATCAATGAGTATGAAGTTTGTATCCTGGCCTCCTGAAAGCCCCTCATCATGTATTAGTCTCTTGCCCTTGTCCTGTACTTGTATTGCTGATGAAGGAAGCGAGACCCCTTCCACCCCAGGTGGAGATAATACTCGTTTGGCTGCTGCAAACAACCCTCTAGTGCCCCTCTGATAGGTGACAAACACCGGCACACTAGCGATCTATGTCTCATGACCTTCCTGCTGATATGAAGGTTCACCTACCTCATGAAAAGCCTCCGAAGGTACCTGAGAAGCTATGAAGAAATCATTAGAAATGAAATCCTCCCATGAAATATCCTGCAAGCCAAGCTAATGCATAACCACAATTTTGATGAGTGCAAAGTGATAGATATTGTTATGCTGCTGCTCAGGAGTTTTCATTTGCACGAGGGAGGTCATCTTCTCAATATTCCGACACATGAAGTAAGGGAGGTTCATCATTCTCACCCTGGTAAAATGCATCAACAACCTGATATGATAGGCATAGAGGCGAGAAAACCAGCCCTCACAACTGAAATATTTGATAATGAGTTTCATCAATGGAGCATATGAATCTTTCAAGAACCGAAAGGGAAAAACTCTGCTGAGTTGTCTAAAAAATCGGGCTTGATATATGGCTCATAGTGTTCCCTGTCAACTTCCTGCCTTTTTTTCCCTTTCTCTCCAACATTTGGAATACCGATTGCTAGAGAGATAGACTCAGGTGTTAAATTTAATGTCACACCTGCAAGAGTGACTTGGCCATTATGTAAATGCAGCACAAACAATCTGGCCAGCTTCTGATGGTGGTGGACTCTAGCAACCATCTCACAAAACTGATAACAAGACTGTTGTTGAAAACATGAAATAGCAAGAGGACAGGCCTGCAGCTTAGCAAGTGAAGTAGGCTCATCCCTCACATGTCTTCCACCCTTGTGAGGTCTCCTAGGTGCATGCAACTCAGTTGTAGAGTCACTGTCTCAGTCATAAGAGGAATCTGTCTCCATGTTTGCCAAAGTGTGTGTTGTCTTAGATGAGTATGAGGAGTTTTGGTGTCTTTGGTTTTTGTTGCAAAATGTATGACAATATGTGAGGGGCTATGAAGGGAGAGGGTAAGGGGAATGTTGAGAGTATTTCCAATTGAAATTTGGGGACTTACTTGGACTGGAGGTGACCGAGGAGATTTGAAATTTGAAGAGAAATCATAATGAAATTGCTTTGCGGCCCTACGCGTCGCACCACTCCTATGCGCCACACAGGTGTATTCTTAACATAGTGGGGGCCGACCCAATGCATTGCTCCTGTCCAATGCGCCACATCACCCAGCCAATGCGCCGAGCACTGAAACTTGCACAAATTTGCCTTCAAACTGCTCCCTTCGTTCTACATGGTTTCTCCTTGGCTCAATCTCTCCTCTTGGCATACAAATTAACTCTTGAAACGTAAAAATGATTTTTATACCAAATATCTTTAATTCTCCATTTCAAAAAAAACCCACTTTGTAATGTTTCAGATTTTGACACTTTTTAAAACTTTGTTTTAAACAGCTTGCTTCATTTTGGCTTTTTGACTGAATGATGTGCTTTCTGTTTGTCCTACAGGGAATGGATTTTCTAGAGCTTGACAAAGGTGACCAGGGTTGCCAGTGAAATTATTTTTACAACTGAGAAAACTTGAAATTACATTACATTTATACATAAAAAGATGAAATACTCTATTTTTCTTCAAAACAGAGTTTTGAAGAAAAATACAGTATTAAGCATATGATAATGAAGTTCTTAGTACTGAAACCTTATTTCAAACTCCTCATGCGCCTGCTGACCATTATTTGGCATTTTGAAGACCTTATTAATGAAACTCTAGACCTAATGACACTAAAACCCTAAAAATGACTCTTTGCAAACTATGAGACAAAAAGTGACTGCAAATGATCTTAATGAATGGAAATGGGCCAACAGGTAAAGGACATGAGGGATATGAACAACAAGCCACTACCGTCAGATGATCCATGCTCCTAATGGAATGCAGCTGACCGAGTGAGACACCTAATATGCAATGCAACAAGAGGATTTTGATCACTGATGGAGGGATGAAGATACCGACACTAACATTGGCTCCAATGGGGATGGTAGCTCCTTGGAGGTGCCAAGAACTACAGATCTCTGGGAAAGTAGGCAGTGCCTTCGTCCATTGGGCTATGGAATCAATAACTTCGACAAACCAAAACCAGACTCTTGACTCATTTTCAGAATTGAAAACCGACTCAAAACTGACTCAATTTCAAAACCAAAAATGACTGAAAGACCTGACTTAAAAAACCAAACCAAAACTGAAATCAACCTTCAGTTTTATAGCCTTCACCTCGGGCCCCAAACTGAAAGAATGATGATAGCACACACTTGCAATAAAACTTAAACAAACTGGTATGTACAGTGATATGTATGACAGTATAAAACATTTCAAAAATAGTACCATTTGAGTAGCCGACCATTGACCAGCCCTCCTGGACAATCTTCTCCATTCATTTCTTTCAAAAGGAAAGCATTTTGACCTCGATATGCAGCAATTTTGAAAGGTCCTTTCCAAATATTCTCGAACTTGCCATGCTTACCTTTATCTTCATTTCTTTCGTCCCATTTTACCACCACTTCTTCTATTTGAAACTTGTCCACCTTTGCCTTTCTATCATATATCTTCTTGATTCTCTCTTACAACTTGAAAGTGTTATGAAAAACCTCGTCTCTAGTCTGCTGTAAATGGATCATTTGATTTATTCTCCGTTGCATATGATCATCTTCGATGCCAGCTTCCTACAGAATTTTAGCCACTGGAACTGCAAGAGAGGTCAGGAATATCGTATCAACACCATACACGAGCTCAAAAGGAGACATGCCTATAGATTTCTTTTGACTCACTCTATCTGCCCAAAGTGCATTAACCAATTTCTTATGCCAACTTTTCTTGTTTATTTCCAGTAGCTTTTTGATAATATTGACCAAGGATTTATTTGAGGATTCGGCCAATCCGTTGCCTTATGGATGATATGTGGTTGAATGCCCCAAAGTAATTTGATACTTATCACAAAAGTCAATCATTCTTTTAGATTTAAAGGCTACTGCATTATCAGTGATCAGCTTGTTTGGACAAACAAAACGAGACAAAATATTGTTTTCAAGAAATTAAATGATTACCAAATCTGTGGCCTACCTAGTGGGAACCGCCTCAATCCATTTAGTAAAATAGTCCGGCGCTGTAAGGATCCACTTATGCTGCGCTAAAGAAGCAGGATGGATCTCGCCAATGAAATCCAAACCCCACAGCTGAAAAGGAACACTTACTTCAATGGGCTTGAGTGGCAAAGGCTGCAATTTTCTCCTCCCTTCAAAAATATGGCATTCATGGCAGCTTTTAACAGTTTTGTACACATCAGCAAAGAGAGTTGGCCAATAATATCCTGCTCTCAAAATTCTGTTGGCCGTTGTTTTCCAGAAAAGGTGACCTCCGCAATCCCCCTTATGAAAATCTTCCATAACCTGTTTTGCCTCCTCTTCAACCAAACAATTGAGAAAGATACCACCGGGATCTTTCCAATAGAGCGCATTATTCATGATATAAAACTTGGAAACATTTAATTTCAGTGTCCTACTTTTTTTTTAGCCATTCCTGGCGGTGGTGACAGATTTTGGAGCACATAAACAATGTCTGAATACCAAGGAGAAAGAACAAAAATTTCTGATACTTGAGTTAGCAAACTTTCTTCATTTTCATCGGACATAGCAGTAATGAGATTAATGTCCAAGGCATGCAAATTTGACTCAGCCATTAGCTTAGCCAGCCCGTGTCCTTTGATAAGCTTTGTAGGTTTTATCTCCACGTCATATTCCAACAAGGCTGCAATCCATTTGCCTCTTCTCCCTTCTGGATCTGTTTGCAGTAAGACATCTTTAACAGTAGCATTAGGAACATAAGCAAGAATGTGAGAATGCAGAATATATACTCGAAAGTCTTTCAACGCTTTTACTAAGGCAAGAGCTTGCTTTTCAATAATATTATACTTTAAAGTTGCATCTCTTATCGTTCGGCTAAAAAAAGCAATTGGTTTCTCAAGCTAATCTCTTTTCTGCATCAAGACTGTTGCCATAGTATGATCCGAGGCAAATGAAAACAAAATAAAATCCTGAGTATAGTCTGGGCTGATCAAAACCGGAGCTGAAGAAAGGGCCAATTTTACTAAATTGAAATAATTTACTACTTCCTCAATCCACTTCACTACACTATCTTTCTTGAGCATGTTTGTGATTTCCCTTAAATGTTCTGCAAGATTGGGCACAAAGCGATGTAAGAAATTCATCTTACTGTTGAATGATTAGATCTTCTTTTTGTTTCGAGGAAGATCAATTTGCTGAATAGCTTCTACTCGAGCTAGATCAATGCAGATGCCATATTTTGATATAATATAACCAAGAAGCTTGCCTTCATCCATGGCAAACAAACTCTTCTTTGGATTGAGAGATACACCATATTTTCTACATCGCTGAAATACAATTTTCAAATGATAAAGGTGTTGTTCATCTTAATTAGAAAAAACTGTCAAATCATCAAGATACACAAATAGAAAGACATCTTTCTCATTTGCAAATTCCATATTCATTGCTCACTGAAAGGTCGCACTAGCATTCTTCAAACCAAAAGGCATTTTAGCATAACGAAAAGTTTCCCAAGGAGTGGTGAACGTTGTTTTATCTCTATCATCCTCATGGACCAGAATTTGGTTATAATCGGAATAACCATCGAGTAGCGACATGCGGGATGCTCCAACTACTCGCTGAAGTATGTGATCCATTTTTGGCAATGGATAGTTGTCTTTCAAAGATACTTTATTCAGATTCCTAAAATCAATGCATAAGTGAATCTCCCCTGCTTTCTTGCGCACGGGCACCAAATTAAAAATCCAATATGAAAATATTATGGGGGTGATGATACCATCTTTGTACAACCAATTCACTTCCTTCTCTATTGAGGGCAACAACTTTGGATTTATTCTTCTCAATTTTTGCCAAAAGGGCTTTTGATTTGGCTTGATCGGAATGGTATGCTGAATTATGTTTGTGTCATATGTCTTCAAATCTGAATATTCCCAAGCAAATACATCAGAAAAAGAAGATAATAAACTGACATACTTTGCTTTTACCTGTGGGGGCAATGCTTTGGACAATTTCACCATTTTAGGATTTTCTGCTGATCCAATTTTCACATCCTCAACTCCTTTCTCGGTTGGCAGCAAGCTCGGTTTCCGATCTACATCATCTTGGTCGAAAAGCTCCTCTAAAGGTATTAGAACTTTAGGAATGACATTATCCTTCAACTGGAAAACTTCCATTTGATTGACTTCTACATCCGCCTCACCATCATCATGCTTCCCATCAATAGAAGTGTCTTTGAATTTACCTTCATTTTGCAAAAATTCATCAATTTCTTTATCATCTTGAAACACTTGCCAATACCTTTGATTGTCAGGGATAGTCGGACGATGCTTCACATGGATTTCAAATTTTTTGCTTGAATTCATCAGAATTTTCAAATTACTTGCTGATGTTGCAAGTGCATCTACAATACCATTCTGAATACGAGGGACACACGTCAAAGTATAATCTGAAAACAATCTCAAGATATCTAGTACCGCATTGTGGTAGGCCCGAATTCGAGGATTCTTAGCTTGATATTCACCTTTCACTTGCTTGATAACCTACTCGGAGTCGCCATACACTGCAATTCTCTTAGCATTTAAATTTCTAAGAATTTGTAGACCAGCAATTAAAGCTTCATATTCAGCTTCATTATTTGAACAATCAAAAGCCAGTTTATAAGAACAGACCCTTACATTACTTGGCACTTTTCTTGGGGAAGAAAAAGGGCTGCGTACCCAAATGCCAATTCCAGCACCGTCCCTTCCTACCGCACCATCAAAATCCATGTTCCACAAACCATCTTCGTCTTCTTCCAAATGCTGAAATTCTGTTTGCTTTTTTGCTTCGTCTTGTTGTCCATCAACATTTTGCTATTGTCGGAAGGCCGATTTCTCATCGGTACTATCCAGTCTCTGTCTCTCTTTCTTTAAGACTTCTCTGAACTTGTCAGTGATTTCCAGGATGTCCTCTACTTAAATTAATTGGCTATTTAAATCATTAAAGCTATCTAAGTATAAAAAAAATGATTCTAAATCAGTATGTACATAATTGATTGGATGATTTACCGGTCTCTCCTTGCTAGTGATAATATACTTCATCTTTTGCTCCCAATATATTTTCCTCATCTGACCAAACACGAGAATAGTAGCATAGGAGAAATCAAGCTGCAATGTCCCTTTAAGTTTCGCTCCCCAAGATCTGGAAAGAAGCATGCCAAATCTAGGAGGAATATCTACCACAACCACATCCATCAAAACATTTTTAGTCGGAATATGATCCAAACTGACCACCAAATCTTTGATAAGCCCAATGCATCTTACTCTACTAGAATCAAAAGAGTAAAGGTCATGATACTTTCTAGTGATATCCAATCCCAATTTCTCCATGATTTCCCTAGGCATGAGATTATGAGAGGCTCCAGAATCAAACATAGCATTGTGTAACACATAGTCGTGCAATCTAAGGCTGATGTAAAAAGGAGGTACATCACTATCTGGAGACTCACCATCCAATGTTGGACCAAAAATCAACTCAGGTTGATCATCTTCCACGTTTACCATATCAGACAATGGATCTAAACTCAAAATCTTAGACACCTGACCCTTATAGCTGTTATTATTCATCAATTCAGTCAAGGAATGGACACTTTTAACTTAGCAATTTCATTTTCTAAGTTAAAAACTGGAGTTTTCTCTACCTCTTTAGCTGGGACATCCTTATTTTCATTTTTCTCCCTTGATATATTTGGTTGATTGGATCTTTCATTTGCTGATGGTGATTTTCTAGTAGTGGGATTAGATGTCTCTTTTCCCTTTTCCTGCACAACAAGTGGATCATTCTTTGGTGCTGTAGCTTCCTTTCTTTTTTGAATTGGATTAATGGGTACATCTCTGCTTCTGAGTGAATATTTTCACTGCTGGGCAGTCAAGGCATTCATGTACCCCCTCTAATATTCATCAGACTCTTCTTCAAGAGTTGTCTCATTTTCCAAGATGAAATTCTCGTCCTTTTGTACAGCTAAGTTTTCTATATACTCCTCATCTTTAGTGATAAAAATTGGCATGTAATTTGGTGTAAAGAAATGATTATCTTCTCCGATTACATTCTCCTCATCATTTGATTCTGAACCATGTATAAAATTCTGTTGTAAAGGTGTCTTCACTTGTTGTTGTACTGCTTGTTCTTGTGCTCGCTGCTCTCTTTGCTTGATTCTAAATTGTGGTTGCTGCTGGCCACGGAAGTTAGGAGTTCTAATTTGTGGTTCAGACTTATCAATTGTTAATCTTTCAAAAAAAAATTCCATCTTACGGAGCACTTGATCTGAAGTGGAAACCTCTTCCTTTATTGCTACTTTCTTTTCAGCTTTCATTCTAGCTCTCCTGGCAAGCAAATTGGCTTCAACGCTGACTGCAATTTTCTGCATGTCTCCTAAAGTGCACGGATCTCTTTCTCTTAATTGATAGGTCATGTCAAGATCAAAGCCATCCGGAAACTTAATCAAATATGACCCCCTAGGTGGCTTTATATCAGCAGGAATTGCATTGTAAACAGAATTGAATCTAATACAATAATCTTGAATAGACTCACCAACGTTCCGCTTGATATTGTCATATTTGGAAAGGATAGAAAGAGGGTCTTTCTTCACTTCCCATCAATCCAAGAATTGTCTCTGAAGATTAGGCAATGTAGTAATACTTCTAGCCGGAAAAGCTCTGAACCACTTTCTTACTTCACCTCCAAAGGTTTGTACAAACAGTCTCATTGTCACATTTTCCGCATCAATCTCATGAAGGTCAAAGAAATCTGCCATCCTATCCACATGTTGCTGAGCAGTAACACTTTGAGGAGTGCCATCAAACAATGGAATTTTTCTTTGATAATTAGCGGGCATGTCATCCAAGTTTTGAGGCAACACAAGGGGTGCAAATCGGGAAACCATTGCTCTAGGTGGATTTACAACCGGGTTTGGGGATATAGGAGGAGTCGGAGCAGTTGATGTATGAGGTGTATGTGGTGTGGAGGGAGGTGATACTACTACAGATTGTTGATCATATATAGAAGGTTGCACGGGAATGGTGGGAATGAAAGGAGGCTCGGTAGGAATTTGTGAACTAGATGTAACTGCGGATGACCCAAGATTTGTAGATGCAAACTCTATGAATTCGAGAATGTTTGTTGCCACAATGGAATTCTGAATATTCAAGATGTAACTCTCAATGGATCTATTAGATTTGTCAATTTCAAGATCTTTGACAAACTCTGGATTTAGGACAATAGAATCAATAGCACTTTCAGACTTGGTCTCAAACAATGACAACTCAATTGTTCATCAAACTCAAGATCTTCAAGATACTCGAAAACAACAAGACATGAATGAGATTTGAACACAGGAATCACAGGACTTTCTCGACGAAGGATTCTCGAAATAAGATTTGGATTTTCATACACAGGAGGTGGATCGGGATCTGGATTTGCTCTGGTGTGTCATCTGGAAGCCAGTGTGTTGAATTATTCCCAAAAATCAAACGAACAAAATCAACTTGTTCAGCCTATCTAATTCTAAACTCATCACCCAAAGTCTAGAATTATCTGATGCAGGGAAAATTTTAAGAACCCCCCTAAATTTATATATATAATAAATAGGTGAATCCCCATGATACATAGGAAAAATGGAAGGCGATTTTATTAATAATATAATATGTATATATAATTTTTTGGCGAATCTCTCACGAGATTATATTATCTTGTAAAAACATTGCGAATCACCAGTACAAATTTCGAATCACTACTATAAAATGGTGAATCATTGTCTAGTGGAGTTCGGGTTGTTGGTTCCAATGAAGATATGGTAGTTGAACTAGGATTAGAAGGAAGAGAACCACCGAGACCAAGCATGGCACATGATGACTCATGAGGGAAGTAGTTCTCGTGCAGTTTGGAAAACGTATTCTTCTAGTTCTGCTAAGCGTAGTTTTGTTTCTCATGCTACTACTAGCACTGATATTGAGGTTGGAGAGGAGTTTCAACAAATTGGGATCTTTGCAGATCATTTTGTTTCAAAAATCCTCCAACACAAAGGCCCATGCCTATGTCGATTTCTTCAATGAGCAGAACAAGTAGAACACAAATTAAAACACCAATAACTAATGAATAGAGTCAATACGACAATCCTAACACACCTCCAAACCGACAGTTGTGCCTCACTGTCTGCTACGCACATCCAAACCGACTCAGCTCATGGTAGAATTTGCTAGTGGGAATGGATCGGGGAATTCGAGGGGGCGGTATCATAAATTCATGAAGCTCAACTCATCCCTCCACAGTCCAATGCAACAATGGAGGTCGGCTCTCCTCCATGCATATAATCACCAACAGGCACCAGCAGTTACACAACTATTACACAATCCAGGCTTCTCACAACAGTGGCCTCTCACAAGTTTGACCGACGATGGTGCTTGACTAAAAACTTTAAAAATAAAAGTTTGACCAGGAAAAGTAGTATTCAATTTTTTATCTTGTAATTAAAGAATTCAACATCCCAATATATAAAAATACCATCAAACGAACATTATGCACTCCACTCATAAAATAGTTTAGGATAAGAGAAAGTGTAACTTCTCATTCCATTCATAACACAACTCATGATAAGAGAAAGTGCAACTTCCCATAATGGTAAAACAAAAGGAGGAACTTTAATAATGATAAAACAATTCCAAAGTGTGGGGTATCCCATTTTTTATTCACACACCAAACAACCCATCAACAACTTACTTGCACTTGTCCTTGCCAGAGATCAGGAAATTGATTTTACATCAGAAATTAACGAAAAAAATTGCATATGTTAGAGAGCCTTAGTCACCGGCTAAAATTTTAATGTTGGTCGTTATGGAAATCGACTTATTGCCAACTATCCAAACCTTGAAGTGCAAATTACATTACAGTATGTACAAAAATGGATATAGTTTGAACATGTAAACTCCCCAAGTTTTATTTTTCCCCTCATTCATGGCTGTTGTTAAGCTGTAACATGGGAAACCCCCCCTTCCCTTACAGTTCGCTGCTTAGGGTTGCACAGTTTCCATATCCAACCATCAATCCAGTCAGCTTATTATTATTCAGACGTTGTTGGTAGACCGTTGGTTTTTCAAATCTGTTACCAAATTATGAAAAAAATAAAATAAATAATGAATTCATGATTTTCTTTGGAGAGTATCTATGTATGATTAATTTCATTGTGACATAATAGCTAAAGAAAAAATATCATTAGGTAAGCAACCCAATTTAAATCTTGAAGATACATAATCTTCAGTTATTTCAATAACTGAACAATAATTAATTGCTCTGTACCTGTTAGGGAACAGTATGAGGTGTGGAAAACTGAGCACGTTTGAAGTCAAATGTAATCTTCAAAATTTTATAATATAATACAACTCTCGCTTACTTACAAAAGAAAAAAAAAAAAATATTGTAATTTCATTATCAAATATCAAATATCAAAAGTATGAATTATTTATTTCATACGCCCCCTTCATGGATTCTAAATCTTTGAGTTGTTTACATCTTTATTCTTTTACACACATTTTTTTTCCAAGAAAAAACTATGTTTTCTATTTCAAGTGTGAAAGAAAAATATGCATGGAAAAGTCTGTGCTTTCATACAAAACTACTAGTCTAAATACATTGGAACTTAACCATTGGATTTACCCCAAATACATACCACATCCATCTTCTGCAATCGGTATACACTATACATGACAACAAGAGTTACAAGTCAACTAAAGCACCTCCCATTGTTCTTCTAAGTCAATAGAGGATTTTATATCTCACTAGGAAGCTTGCTTCCCCCTTGAACTCATTGAACAAGAGCAAACCTTTATGTTGTGCCATAACTTTTTTTGAGAGTCCATTGGTTGATTTGTTAAATTCTCTATACAGATGTTGCAACAGACCAAAGAGTGAACCCTATCTCTCTAATTCTGTGAAGCAAAGGAGACAACACTAAATTAGTGATTTGTCACTTCTCATTAAACCAATGCAATTTTCAACTTTGAAACTCCTGGTAGTTGCAAAGATCTGATTTGACACTTCTCAATAAACCAATGCCATTTTCAACTTTGAAACTCCTGGTACCTACAAATTTGATATCATTTTCTAAAGAAAGCTAAGACTTCAAAAAAATCTACAAGGCAAATAGTTCTATCCTCTTATTTGAACCCTTGATCAACTCCAAACTTTAAGGTAGAGTAACAGGTGAGATACAAACAAAACAACACCATATCCACATCTTCTGGAATACCTTGCTCCATCAAAATCCCTTGCTTCATTATGATTTATCTTAAAATCCTTTGGCTTTTTATCTTTGCAACTTTCTTTATAGGAAATTCTAATTATATGCGCTGCCAGATTCTCTATCTTATTCCAACCGTCCACTTATTCTTCCAGATCCTCAAAAGTCCACTTGTTCCAACCATCCATAACCCCCACATATAATAGCTAAGAAGAGCTCAAAATTGAGTGTGTGCAAACCATGTCTCAAGACCCTGAAGTAGGGACCCAGAATTAAATTTCCCTCGATAATTTAAAGATTGGAGAACATCTTGCCATACAGAAATAACATATGAACACGTAATAAAGAGGTGATCCACAAATTTACCTTAACATTTGCAGAAAATATAGCGATTTGGTCCCTGCCAATAGCACTTTTGTCCATTGTCGCAGGTCAGAATTCTATTTGATAGAGATAATGAGGAGAAGGTTCTAATTTAAGAAATCTTCCAGATGCTTACCTACTATCAATGTCTTTCTCACAGCAAATCCATGTAGGATAAAGCCTCATAACCTAACTTTTATGTAAGGATACTTGTGGCCTTATTCCAAAAGCATACTATTTAATCCCCTGAAATTTGTAAAGAAATAAAATTGTGACATAGTAATGAGCTGTAGGGAGTATATTCAACAAAAAAAGCTCCTTGTAAGTTCAGATATTCTGCTACTAACCAATTTTTTTACCATCTTCCAGGAACACCTTGAACCCCAGCATTAGCCAACACTGACGCTTGATTTGATTTTATATCGACGCTTCTTCTTAGATAATAGGTTTGATCATAGTGGCTAAAGGGGGAGAAAGTAAAGACTTGTCATTTACATAAAATTTGTGCAGATTGTTTCTTTAAATCACTAGATAAAAATCGGTTGAGATCTTCTTTACTGCCACATTATTTTGAATTCTAGATCGTGTTGATTTTTGCTGTGTATCATGGCCACCTCCACCTGAAGACATTGTGAATTACTTTATTTTGAATTTCAGATTTCTTTGAGCTTAAAGTTGATGCATTGACATGAACAGAACAGGCATACTGCTTGAGACCACTAAAGATTCCATGCAAGAAAGGATATGCATACCTGAATGCTTTGACAAACATAAGTTGGATAGTGATCATGAGGAATTAATTGTCGAGTAAATAATGGCGGGGCATACCTCTTGGAGTCTCCTCCGCATTGATTTTTTGGCTAAGTGACTGACCTTTAATGGTGGTGAACTCTTTGAGAAACATTTCAAATCTGAAATTTCGTGTGTCTTATATGGTTTTACCTACTATGGACGACATATTCACCTAGCTAGCTCAAGAAAAATGAGATCCTTCACACCAGATTGTATTTGTTCATCTCAGGTAATTGTTCGTCCAGATCTTGCCCCATGAATGTTTCCCTGATAAAATGTGAGGGTTTAATAATGGAACCAATAGCTACTAAGATATATTATCACCAATTATGAGACTGAAAGGGACTTGAATAAAATGGGAATGTATTTTGATTAAATAGTTCCAAATCTAAAGATTGCTTGGAGTTGAGAATCAATAGTAAATTTAACTATTTTCGCACTATAGAAACAAGTGAAGCCAGGAAATAGAGTTGGATAGCTAGAACCAAATCCAGAGCCAAAGGGCAGAGTTGAGGTCCATGTTCCAAAGATGCTGATAGAAGACACATTGATCCAAATTTTGGTTTCCTGAAGCTCTGGTTTCCAAACGTGCTCGGTTTGCCACACCTGATACGGTATTGGGATTACTATACCAATAGATTAGATCCTCTCCGAGGGATTACTATACCATATTTGTACGTTCTAGAACAAAGTCTATTTGGTATGCATATCTCTCACCCTCACCTTTAATATATGCAATGGTAGATCCTGAGCTTTTGTATGTGATACTAGGTCCCACAATCAGAGATGCGTTGATTGTCACCATATTCAACCCTCTGTCCATGGCCAGCACCCATGCAGCCCTCTCTGACAATGTCTTGGCTAATGCGTACCATAACTGTGAACAGGAAATATTGCATAATTAGAACAAGAATACCACAGATACCCTAACATTGGCTATCTGTTTCTACACTTGTTTCCCTTTCTTCTATCAACTATGTTGCAGATTTTGAAGCATACTACAGCCATAAAACAACACCTTATGAACGGATTGATGAGTAGCAATTTAGCCCTTGAAGACTGCTTTTCTACAACACATTTCCAGCGAACACATAAGGATCAAATGCATACATTAGGCCCTTTTCATCTCAAGTACACACCTTAAAGATGAATGTATCATTTTTTTTCTTCATCTACTAATTGGTAGAAAATGGTAGACAAAAATCTTCTACCGTATGACCTGCTTCAAAGTAGTTGTTTGTAACATACAAGTTCTCTCATTTATCAAAATGCCTTATGGCTCCATTAGCCCATAACTGATAGGTACCAATTTCCTTCCTTCTCATTCATTCCTTGCTTTTGTCCATTTTTGTTTCTTCATCCTATTTCATACACTACAACCACCACTCATCTTATTAAATCACCTCCTGCCCCCATTCTATAGCCTAGCAATCCTACCTTTTAGGGATGCCCCCTTGAGTTGAAGAAGAGCCAACCAAAAGAGAAAGGAAAAGCTACTTAAAGTGAGTAGGTAATATTCTTGCATTGTAAAAAACTAACACCATCGTGATTGAGAATTTATACTTTTTGCGGGTGCTAGGTTTTGTTGTAACAACAGGGAATCATAGTGTAGATGAAAGATCAGATCTTAAGCCAACTTTACAGTTCAAAATTTAAATAATTATGAAAACAAGATATAATCAAGAAATGTAAAAATCATTACCAATAACAAGGCATATATAAGTAGCAGTAAATGTGTTCAATGCAAGTTTACATACCAATTCAGCTCTATAAAATAAATACATCCCAAAATATTAAAAATATAAGGTGATAATCACTAGTGTAAGTAGGGTAGCAGCAAATTACATATACAAATTCAAAGCTCCCTCAAAACAACTAAGGAATCACACTAAAGAAGGAAATGTGCGATAATGCACACTTACCAGAACTTTCCAAAAACTGGAACACAAATTTATTAACCAATGAATTTTTCATAAATGACTATGATATAATGCTGAGTAACAACATTAGTATCTCATAACATTAGGCAGTTGCAGATCCACTCCATCCACTAGCTTCCACAATATCTTTTAGAAAATAGAATGTACTGCTGAATAAAGGTATAAAAAAGTTGAATGTCTGGAGTCATGGAAAAATAAACTTAATTTTCTTCAAAATTGGAAAATTAGACTAACAATAGTGGAATGAATAAATGGTGAAATTGCAATGCCTTGTATGAGGTCATTGACTTAACGTTGCTGCATGATCAACTTCCTATAGAAGTTATTCAATTTATGCATGAAGAAGCTCACTCAGCATGTTATCGACTGTCAAGTGATTCAAAACCACCAATAACCAGGAAAAAACTAAAAAGGTTCACCCTAAAAGTAATTTCTTCAGTGTCAAGATTCAGTATGCAAGCGCACATAAGAAATGGACAGATGTGTGTCATAGCAAAGAAAACAAGAATGTAATTATTGTGGATTAAGAGGATAGCTTACTAGTCATGCTGAAAGAATTATCAGACCCCAACTTGAATTGGATTTTCTTACTGGGTCTTGTGCACATGAAAGATACACAGGACCTCAGATACGGAAATTATATCAGAAAAACAAGGATATCTATAATAACATTGAAATAATTACTCTTGTAATTTCTTTCATGACATCCTTTTTTATTGGTGGCTATACCAATATTGATGAAACCGATGGAACAGGGATGAATGTTATGGATCTAAGAGAAATAAATTGGCATAAGAAAGCCTTAGAGGCCACTTCTCCAAACTTGGAAAAGAAACGGGGACCATTGGCTCCATCATATGCTATTGCTGGTAATTTAAGGTCATATTTTGTAGACAAATTCATGTTTGACAAAAATTGTTTGGTTGTCCAGTGGTTTGGAGACAATCCAAATAGATTGGCAGGTTTAGCTTTGAATCATCCTAGAGACCTTGCAATCAATTTGGGTACAAGTGATGTGGTTTTTTGAATTAGACTTGAACCAAACCTTGGCCTAAAAGGAAATGTTTTACCCAATCTTGTTGATCCAAATTTCTATATAGTGATGCTGGTTGAAAAAAATGGGTCGCTAACACGAGAAGAGGTTTGAAAATGATGTGACAATGGATCATGGGACATGTTCAAGAAATTTTTATATCAAAATCCTCCTCTGAATGGACACTCCACCTCCAGACATGATGACCATTATAACTGGTCCTTTGGAAGCATTGGCCACTGAAGTTACAAGTTCCATTTGATATCCAAGTAACAATATAATCTGTCTATCATGTGATTCTGCCTCTTGATTTAGATCTAACCCCACAACCAGAATAGTTGCATCAGCTTCTTTGGCTACCTTTACTGCTGCAGGTATCAAACCTGAATCATTACATGCCACGTCCAAGCATCCAGGTCGATATACAGTGTTAGCGTATTTTCCCAACCCATGTGCAGGTGAGATGTATTTACAAGGAATCCCTACAATGCAACAACATACCATTACCCTACCCTTAATAATTTCATTTTCAAAACTTCATAAACCTAGAGAGTTATCAACTGTAATTCAAATGAAAGAAAAACAGAAAATGTACCTGCATAGTTTCCTATCATAGGTTTTGTGGCATCAGCATGAGGTCCAATCACAGCCAAATGTTTAATCTCATTTGTTGATAGGGGAAATGATCCATCATTTTTCAGAAGAACTATACCTTCCCTGGCTGCTTCAACAACTAACTCTTGATTTTGAGTACTGCAGATGTCCTTGGGCCCCAGATTGGCATAATACTCATCTACCTCAAAGAAAGCTAATCTCATCAAACTGATGTACATGTTTATCAAAGCTTTATCCATATCCGATTCCTTGGCCTTCCCCTGCAGAACTGCGGATTCTAGATAATCCGGATAGAACAATCCACAGTCCAAGTTCAATCCTGAATCAAAGGAAAAAACCATGAAATGGAATGAATTATTCATTGCTATGAGACACTAGAATGAGAAGAATATAAACCATTGCAACATTGTCTATATTTCAAAACTGCTCTCAAAACAGATGCCACTGCATCTTCTGGAGTTTCTCTGTAGTT
The DNA here is from genome assembly GCA_034641835.2 of Pinus albicaulis. Taxonomy (NCBI): domain Eukaryota; kingdom Viridiplantae; phylum Streptophyta; class Pinopsida; order Pinales; family Pinaceae; genus Pinus; species Pinus albicaulis. The sequence goes on from CM076582.1 coordinate 320,818,839, forward strand.
CTGGTCATCATATAATACTTCAATAGAGTCACAGTTAGACACAATGTACCTAAAAAACATAAGTTAGAATCATGGCAACCAGTTGAAGTGTACCATAATCATAGCTTTGAATTTCTAAAGTACTCAATACTAATATCACTGTTTTCTTACCCATTGAGATTCCATTCCCCTCTGATGGTTTCACCCAAAAGCTTCGGATTTGCGCAAGTGGGAATTCCATCAATTTGATTGTAAGAACACATTGCACTACTAACATCCCCATATTTAATGCATGCCTCAAAAGGAGGCTGGAAATTATCCATCATGTCTTGTTGAGTGACCTGCATCCATTCCAATCAAAATCAAAATCAATTCAAATTTAATGTTATATTTTCACACTGAAAATTAAATCGGTATAATTTATTTCTTTCATACAGGCTTATAACTGTCATCAATTACCCACCTGTGAATTAAAGTCATAACGAGTGTATTTTTTCCACTGGTTGAGATCATAAGCAGTGTAATGTCTGCAACAGGAAACAAATTTCAATTTCCCAGATGAGGGATCTGGGTGATCCTGCAAACCTCTGACATAGTTAAAAACACATCTACCAACAACAAAAGGGTCCTCTCCCAGAGTTTCTAGGGCACGACCCCATCTTGGATCTCTTAAAACATTAATGTTAGGAATCCAATATGTCAAGCCTGCCAAGCCAACGTTTTGCATGGATCGTGCTTCAGTGGAAGCCACTTGCATTCAATGTTATTCTATTCAATTCAAAGTCTTAATTTTCATCCCATAGATCCTTTCAAAAATAGTCTAGAATTGAAATTTTTGATTGGGCATTGGGTGTTGAAATGTATACTAATTAATAAACAATTAGTACTTACATCTCCAATGGTTCTCCATAGATTTTCATTAAAAGAAGAAGTTGTTGAAATGACAAGAGGAAAGCTCATTGCAGCAGACATAGGGCCTTCGAATTTGACACCAAGACCAACATTAGACACTCCATGCAATGCCTTAGACCACCATTCATATTTGGGAACTTTGAGCCTCTGTATTCCAATAGCAATGTTTCCCATCTGGTTAACTTTGTCAGCCAAAGTCAACCTACTCGACAAGTCTTTTGCACGCTCTGCAAATGGCAATGATTTATCATAATGTGCCAGATCCTTCATATTCAATCCCAAAGCTTGAAATCTCAAAGGATCACACAGATATTCGGCAGACACTGCTGTGGCATATTCAGCCCATCCGAGTACAACAATAATTACTAAGAACGCAGCCATATAACTCCGAGCCATTGTCAAACTGAATGACTAGCTTTTGCAAAGATCAAGCAATAGATTCAAACACACGCCCAATAAACATATGGATGTTTTCCAAGTTTTATGGTTTATGGTGGGCTAGCAATTCCAAGAGAAGAAAACATGCTATTAAAAAATTGTTGATAAACACTGGATCCAATCCAAGTGCCATGGTACAATAACAATATCGCAAAATACTTCAGATGTTCAACTATGGAAACATAATTTACATTACAACACCATCACGACTCTTACACAACCATATTTATGGAAATGATTTGATGCTGTGAAGCTATAAAAGGAAGACCTAGCATGGTAACTATGATAAGGTGAACTTCTTTTCACTTCTTCAAAATACTATTCCTTCTCGTGCCTTCAAAATCTGGATATTGAAAGGAATATGTGCCAATTGCAGCCACCCTGCTGAATCTGTTAAAATTATAACCATCAACATGAAGAGAACCATTGGAAAAACTCCATTCGGAATTCCCCATGTCATGCCCATGACATGCCATGAATATTTTTGTAGCAGAATCCCACAAGTAGTAGTAGTGGCACCCTGTATTTACCTAATAGCTCCATTTATTGGAGAGGATGTCCACTCTAGAACTTGCCAATGCTCTCCTAGTATTGTTGTACAAATGTTGTCTTGTTTTAAATTTGTACAAGGAGAGATACATTTTTAGTATATGCATCTTTTCAAATCTGGTAGTTATAACTTATAAGTATAAATAAAATATAACCCAAAGAACCATCTTGTTCTATAGGCATGAAAAATCTGGCCAGATATCAATTACTGGCAAGTTGTCCATGGATGTTATGAAGTCAATTATGACTGAAACAGTTTTCAACCTAGATGAACCTTGACCTAATATTACTTTCAATCATGAAATGCGGCCATAATGGACAAGACAAAGGGATGAATTGGCTCTGGATTATAAAAAAAAAATCTAAGCATTGAACTGTGTATTAAACTCAATCCCAGTTCAGTGCCACACACAATTCACAACAGTAATAAACACATGCACAACTAGGAAACCTATGGTAGCCCGACAGAAAGATCCCTAGAGCATATATAGTATATAAATCTCAAATGATAAAGGGTTGGGAATAATTGAAGTGTTCAGACTTTGTTTTTTCATTTCTTGAAATTGTACTATGTTTCAGTAAATATTGTTGCTGTCAATTGAAAAGAAAACAAAGATAAAATAAAAACTCAAGAGAAACACAACAGATAATCATTCAAAACAATAAAAACACACAAACACATTGATATTACTTGATTGTATAAGCAAATTTTATTATCTTTAGAGATCTACATGCAGTGCATTGCATGCAAAGAACTGCTACATGTTATTTAATCCCGCAACTAATCTTATCCTCACGCATGATAATTTTACCCACCAACTTCACTAAGATGAATCTATGTAGATGGAAATATAATTTAAAGGGTCATGTATTTTTTTGGTTAATAGTATTTTTGGTTAAAATGGGTATAGTCAAATTTTGAAGCAGATTTCATTTCACTGAAATGTGTGGCAGATCTATTTGACTATTTAGTATGAATTTCAACAACAAAAACTAGTCGAACTTTGATGGCATCCAAATCCAAACCTGATTGTTAGTGAAGGCCCCTTGGTGCTGAGGAGGATCATTGTGATCAAGCAAGCTTGCAGCAGTGCCCCCTGGGACAACTTCATATCCCGCTGGATTTCCAATCTTTGTCTTCTTTGATGGATTGATCACATGAAACTCAGATGGCTGATAGAGGCTCAGCTTAATTTGGGCATCCTTCTCTGTTTTTTCTGTGTCTCTCTGCTTTCCAAAAAAAAATTCTTGGAGTTTGTCCATTCTTCACCGTTTTCTTGGCCATCTTGACCTAAACAAAGGAATTTTTTGTACCATCAACATCCATGTCCAGGTAGAAAGTAATATAATGGTCATGGATGACACCAATTGTATTCTGAGCAAGAAAAGTCCCATGAATCTCATCCTCAGATCTGATCTGGTTGACATTCTCATATTTTGTACCTTTGATCATCAAGATCCCACTTAGTCCAACCTATGTGCCAAATAAAAGGGTCAAAATCTTAGCCCTTCTAATCTGCGCTTGAGTAAAAATAACTTGACAAGTTGCTTTCTCAAGGAAAGATTTCAGAGTTTCCTACCTTAATTCGGATAAGGCCATCAGTCTGGAATTCCCAATCCATAATATAATCATAGTTTGCAATATATGCTGCCATGCGGGCTACTAAGGTAACCTTTGGTCTGACTTCTCGAATCGGTCACACAATAGATTTCACAAATTATAAATACAAACAATATGCCAGTGCAAACAGAAGCAAGAAAATTTTTCAAGGTTTATACATGTGCCAAGGAAACAATATACCAGTGCAAACAAAAGCATCATCTTTTTTTCTACGTTTATACAAGTGCCAAGAAAACATCTAAATGCTAAGGAGATTGTCAATGAGTACCAAGAAGCGACCTAATCTTACCCACCAAGGAAACAATATACCAGTGCAAGAAAAAGTATCAATTTTTTTCAACTTTTCTACAAGTGCCAAGCACACATCTAAATGTGAAGGAGCTTGTCACTGAGTACCAAGCAGCGACCTAATTTTACCCATCCTAACTTCGTTTATGGAGATTGGAAGGATATATATGGACAACCAAGCATGAGATGTATTCATATTAAGTCTAGTCTTTATAAGAACATTTATTACCGCCATAAGTTATATTCTGTACATGGAGATTTGATACTTCCTGAAACGATTCCTAATCACGTGGATCAACAAAAGTTAGAAGACACATTTCTGACACATTTCTGGAGAAAGAATGCTTATACCAAACAAGACTATAACTCTAAAAGAATTCAATGGGGCTCAAATTATAAATCCGTGGAATAAGAGCAAGAGGAATGCAGAAGTAGCTCCTCCCTATGAGGTCCTAAGTCACAATAATTGCAAGAGGAATGCAAAAGAAGCTCCACCCTAAGTCACAATAATTGCAAGAGGAATGCAGAAGCAGCTCCACCCTATGAGGTCCTAAGTCACATGGTTTAGGTTCCACAATGATTAGGTTTACGTAAAATTTGAATGTTTTTATAAGGTTTAGATGAGGTTTTCCATTATGTTTCTCTATATATTTTATCTATATTTACTTCAAACTGAAATATAACATAAAATAGGAAGAACTCAACATTAAAAATGTTATTATAAATTTGGAAACTGCGACAATAGATTACAAGCTTGAGTTGTGACACAAAGCTATCAGCTTGAGCAGTGGACTTGATCAATGACTGGAAAGTTCCATAAATTTCATTGAACCTAAAATTTGATCAATGACTAGGAAGCTCCACGAAGTTCATCGAACCTCAAATTTTTTAGGTTCCACAAATTTCAACTCAAATTTTGAACCTCGAAGTTGAAATTCGATAAACCTTTTGACATATGGTCTAATAAACAAGAAGAGTATAACCCAAAGTATCTTAAATGGAAAGAAGCCAGAAAAATAGGGATGAATACAAAAAGCGGGAGGAGAAGGAAACCCTTTTATATTCTATCTTGAAAAAAAATCATCTCTTCTAGCATCCAAGGCCAAAGAATCTATGTAGAGATAGAGAAGTTGGAGACAGTGACAGAAAGCCTATGAACTTAGTTGATGATAGTCCAAGTTACTCTCAGCAAAACTACATAGAAGACTTCAGTGCAAGTTTGGAAACAAAGATTACATAGTGGAATTTATTTTAATCTGTATGAAATTGGAAAGCAATTTCAAGAAACAAAAAACTATTTACCTCCATGCCTGAAATTGGACACTCTGTGTGGCACCAAGCCATGTCGCTTTCATATCGCTCAAATATGCAGACCATGTTAGGTCTTACATAAGGTGTTCCATCGTCGCTAGCCATGACCCCGTCCATGTAGTAGGCATTTATTGGACAGTCATTGAGTGGATCAAGAGATGTATCAGTCAGTCCAAATCCATATTCACCTGCATCCATATAGGTTTTAAAATACCAAGCATCACTAGGCACAAAGAGCTCGGAGATAAAACCCTTGTACAAAACCCTCCTTATTTTTCCAGTGTCTGGATCCTTAATAGCTGCTTGTGATATGATCACCCCAGCACGAGGATCAGGCTTGAGATGGAACTCCCAACTCCCCCATTTGACTTGATGACCATCAGCTTTAAAGCTGGGACCTTTGGGCTACTCATTGGAGATAGGATTAAGAGGGGGCAACAAAGGATACTTTTGGGCAGACAGTCTATAGTCTGTACCCTCTGGCTTTGGCAAGGGTATATCTTTTCCTTTTTCTGTGATTTTCAAGAGCTCCTTAGAATCCATATCAACTAAAATTGTGAGACCCTCAATGGGTCTCATGTAGAAATTTGTTGTCCCTGCGCTTGAATAACACTGAATTTTTATCAATCTCCGGCCTTCTTCATCAGGTCCAAACCAGTCCAAAGAAATAGGCAGGCATGAAAGGTCATTTACGTTAACCCCTCTCTTCCCTATAATTTCTATGAATTTTTTTCTTTTCAAAGGTACTTGAACGACCGAATTCATATCCTCCATTGTCATAGCAGGATACCCATTTTCATGACTGATTTTACTATCAACAATCTGGCTTGATGCAAGGTCTACAATGAGTTTATAAGCATGCCCATTAGCCCAAGATATTATTGTGGCCTTCCTACTTGGAAGGATACTTCTTGCCTTCCATAAAATGATTTTTTCTTTTAGGGGCTCTTCTAGGACCACAGAGTGAAGTGAAAACTTACCATGATTGAAAATTGAGGACTGCTGCAGAATCTTCTGGACTTTCTTGATCTCCTGAAAGGTCAAAGGATCCAGTGGATGGTTTGCAAATTCTTTTTCATGATCAAATTTCTGCTGCAGCTTAGGCTTTCCTTTCTAAATAAGCACACCATTCTGCTGCCTGGAACACTGTTCTTAAAGGTGCAACAGGACCCATACTCAGAGCAATCTAGTTCAACCTTTGCCTGAGAAGGAAAACAAACCCAAGTCCTAACAAAAAGCACCAACAAAAAATATCCCAAGAGAATAAACAGGAATTTAATATATGTTGTGAAATCCATGGCTTACAGGCTAACCAGTGACACTGCAGAACTTTGCTGAATCTCTATACCTATGCAATTATATTTGGTTTCTGGGCTTCTAGGGCGAATTAACTAAATAGACTGATCTAATAAGCTCTAGGGCTTGCTATTTGGGATGGTATCTGCCATACCCTCACTCAATTTTGTTTCTATTTTACATTGTCATGTAGAGACCAGTCGTCCTTCCCAGATAAGACATCTCGTCTAGGTTTTCTTCTGCAATAGCAATGAATTCTTCAAAGAGATCAAAATTCAGTTAATAGAGACTATATGAATTTGTCCCCTTCCATGTCAGGGTTTTTCCAGCAATACCAATGAATTCTTCAAATATCAAGATTCAGTTAATAGAAACTGTATGAATCTGGCCCCTTCCATGTCTTCTGAAAGTAAGCTCTGATAGCTTCGATTCCTGCGGAATTCTTCAAAGATCAAAATTCAATTACAAATATTCAAAATTAAATTTAATAGACACTATCTTGTACAATGAATCTGGCCCCTTCCATGCCTTCCCAAAGAAAGCTATGATAACTTCGATTCCTGCGGATTAATGCAATAGGTTCTACTCTGATACTGAAAAAAAAAAAAAAAAAAAAAAAACTTGAACAATCATGGTAAAAGAGGAGCCAAACTCTAAAAAATAAAATCCTACAACCTTTGTAATTGAATGCACATCCCAGCACCAACATTCAACTTTCACGCCCATTCCAAGCCCAAACCACCTAGGCGAACCAGTGAAAAAATGGGGAGAAGATAGGCGATCGGCGAGCCTATGCACATCCTAGCACCAACATTCAATTTTCAAGCCCATTCCAAGCCCCAACCACCCCGGCGAACAAGTGAAAAAATGGGGCGAATCACTCCAACCCCTCCCTCCGACCCTGTAAATCCAGGCGAATGCCATTGAAATCCACTCCAACCAAGAAAATCGAGGGCGAATTCCATTGTTTTAGTTTTGTGCGCATTTTTTTTGGTGGGCTAATATATAATAATTAATTATTTTTAAAATAATTATTGGGCTAATTTTATAAAACTATAGAAAATGGGTTATATATAAAAAATTCGCCCTATTAAAATTTAAATTCCCTTAAAATTTGCCTTTGGGCTAAAATTCGCCCCTAAAATTTTCCCTGATCTGATGTACTGGGGCAATTTACAAGTTAGATGTTACGTTTATAATACTAGACCAGAGATTGAATGAAGCAACATTTATCTACATTCGCTAATGCAAAGCAATAGCGTTTCAAAGGCTACCTGGCATAACTTCAGGCTCCGTTTATAGTTTATAAAATGAATAACACTAACAAGAAAATAATTTTTCGTGTTTTCCCCAGTGGATACGCCACTATGTTATGGCCTAAATCTACCTCAGGCTGAAAAAAGGCAGAGTCTAGGGTAACATCAAACCACGCTTAACCTGGTAGCTAGCCCTACCAGATCGGGAGAGGGCTCTCTCCTGGTCAATCTCAGCAAAAATGATCAGTGAGGCTTGAGATGACTTGAATAAAGGCTGATTTTAGGCTAGGTATATATGTAAAAGAGTTTTATTTTATTTTGTGGGTGTTTGTTGGATCAAAGGTGTTAGAGTCGGTCTTTACAGCACTCCGTCAGAGATCATTTCTCTTATTGAATTTCATTGTTTAGGTGTCTCATTCCACTCATTCATCTGCATTCCATTAGGGGCATGCCATTGTCTGACGGAAGGGTTTTTTTATCTCATTTTCCCTCATGCTTGTACCTGCTGGGTTAGTCAAAATTTATCAAAATTCATCAAAGTTCAGTTCATGTCATTTACAGTCATAGAAGTTGTTTTGGTCAAAAAGAGTCATTTTAGTTTCTAGGTCTAGGGTTTGGTCTTTCGAAATGTTAAACAATGCCCGCGGGCCATGAGGAGGTTTTCAATAAGTTTTCAGTTCAAAAATTTTCATCGTCAATATGCTCGAGGATGTTTCTTCTTCAAAACTCTGTTTTGAAGAAGAAATTGTCAAAATTGTTTTTGTAATAAATACGTATTTTTCCCGCCATGAAGACTTCAAAGCAGGCTCTAGTTTTCCTTTGCCAAGGTTTAATGTCAACATCCCTGTAAAATCAACCGATTTCATCATTCAAGCTCCAGAAAGTCAGTGAGGAAAAAAAAGACAAAGTTGTATTAAATGAAAAAAATGCCAAAGTCAAAAACATTACAAAATGGGTTTTGAAGAAGAAAAAAAATTAAAACCTTGTCTATATGAGATATTTTTCAAAGCCATTCATTCATTTGTATCAAGATATATTCAGAAAATCTGAGGGATAAGTTGAGTTGAAGAATTGGAGGAATGAAACTGTGTTTTAAAAAGGCTGACTGTGTGTTAGTTTGAGCACGGTGCATTGGGATAGGCCGCAACGCATCCACAGAGCACGGCGCGTTGAGCCAAGATACACCGTGTATATTCCTAAGGGCGCGACGCACCCATTGAGCGCAGCGCATTGGGTTTGTGCGCGGCGCACAGAGCCCAAAGGCCGAAACTCGTCATCGATCCATCAAAACTCAAATCAATTCAGTTCATTTGCCTCCAAGTAAGTTGTGTGCGCTTACTATTTGAGTTTAACTCCTGTTGGGTGCTATTTGAAAGGTGAACTTCAAGAGTTTAATTGGTGAAAATGTAAACCCTATACCCATATTAAATTTGCTCCATAGGGTTTTGAAAAGAGGTGTTGGATGTTGTTTGGTGTTTAAACTATCATTCCACTTTCATTTCTGCTCTCATTACTGTCACATTATTACACAACAGTCCCTCTCCTATACCCACTGTCCCATATCGCTTATACCCTTTTATGCCCATGTGTTAACCCCCAAACTCTATCACTTACTATCACTTCCCTCCATTGACAAAATCCTAATTTCCACATTCAAGGACTGCCTCCATATCCTTGATTTCACTTATATGTTGCCATTTCATTGACTCTTATTCCTAAAACTACCCCCCATCATTATCACCTATTCCTATATTACTTGTAAAGGTTCTTAATCCTGAAATTCCCCAAGCAGTGAGTGACTGTCCTTCCACTCTAAAATCACTTGACAGTCTATTGCATTCATGGTGATACTTCCTTGCAGCCTCTCATCTCATATGTGGCACACTTGGTATTGAAAAACAAACTCTTGTTTTAACCATATATTTATCACCACCCATTTGTCAAACACCTTGTTTTCAGCATCATGTCAGAAAAAAATTCATCATATGAGCAGGAATATGAGTAGGACAGTGATTCAACCGCAGAGCTAAATGTACCAAGGAGGTCTCATAAGAGTGGCAGGCACGTCAGGGAGGAGCCCACTTCTTTGGCTCAATTGCAGGCCTGCCCGCTTGCAATGACATGTTTTCAGCAACATTCATGTTTTCGGTATTGCGAGATGATATCTCAGATTCAGCACCATCCGGAGTTGGTTCGCTTATTTGTCCTACATTTGCGTGATGGTCATGTAAACCTTGCTGGAGTGAACTTCACTTTGACACCAGAGACCATTTCTGAGGCGACCGGGATACCGAACATTGGTGAGGAGTGGAATAAGAGACAACGGCTGGATAGAGCATATTATGAACCTTATATCAGGCCTGGATATTTGAGGCAGTTGAGCAGGGTATTCCCGTTCCGGTTTCTGAAGGAGTCCTATGCGCCATTAATGAGACTCATCATTAGATACTTCAGCTGTGAGGGTAGATTCTCGCGCCTTTATGCATACCATTTCAGACTCTTGATGCATTTCACAAGGGTGCGACTGATGAATATTCCATACTTCATGTGCCGAAACATAGAGCGGATGACTACCCTTGTGCAGAAGAAGACTCTGGAGCAGCAGCATAACAACATTTATCATTATGCGCTCATTAAAATCATTGTAGTACATCAGCTTGGATTGCAAGGCATCACATGGGATGAGTTCATTTCCCGTGACTTCTTTGTAGCCCCCCAGCCTCCTCCCGAGAATGTTCAGGACAGAGGCAAGAATCCTATGCACGATGAGGGCCCTTCAGGAGGCCAAGACACTGATTTTCTATTGATCGATGTTGATTCGAGCTCTCCCAGCTCAAAGCTGAAAGAAATCATCCAGGAGAAAAAATCTGAGATTGACACGCTGACCGACAAAATTGAAGAGAGCTCAGTGGGTTATAAATTAATTGGAGCAGCGGAATAAACAACTGTAGGATCAGCAGACACTCATAGAGTTGCGGCAAATCTGTGAAGACCGGGAATTGGCCCGAAAGAGACCAGGTGACATGACACCTTTTGAGCGAGAGACTTGACTTACGAGCGTCAACATTCATCTGGAGAAGTTTTTGGCGAAGGCCAATAGGGACAAAGACATGCTCAGACACATGAAGAATCACTATTGGGCCCGCACACACGTTTGCAGAGCAAAAATGAAGATCCTGAAGGCGAGGTTGAGAAAAGCACTGAAACGTCGGAAAAGGCCGGATCCACTCTGAATCTTGGCCGAAGCTTCCTTGGCTGAGCATGAGACATGATGGGAGACCTTCACTCCAAATTTCAGCAAATTTGGAGAAGATTTTGTCATTTTTGAAAATTTTGGTTGCAAAACAGGTTTTTCCGCCCGACGTGTCGCGCCACCCGACGCTCGCCTACGTTTGGGACATCTTCTGGAGGAAAAATTTGCATTTTTGGGTTTGTCATGATATATTATGTATGTTCAGGAATGGCAGAAGCATTTCATCAAATTCTGGGCTGCCTAAAGGGCCAAAAACACCTTGAAAATGGCCTTTCTGCCACTTTTTGCACCAGCAGGAACCGATCTTGGGAGATTGCAGTTTTGGAGGGGCAAATGACATTCAAATTGAAAAATTCCACTTGGGTTGGATAGAAGACATCCAGGGATTTCCAACGAGCTATCATGAGCTCAATTGGACTTCGGGAAGTGCCTCAAAATCACCTCCAAAGTGGCGCGACACATTGAGTTTTTGAGCGCGGCGCATAGAGAAATTTTGCCTCATTTTCACTCTTCAGCTCAGAAATTCGCCCAGTTTTGACTAGTTTTACTTTTCCATGTGATGATTGACCTACCATGATGTAATTTGATGACTATGATGTAAATTTTTCACTTTTTTACTTGTTCTAGAGGATTCATTCACTAAAAAGTAAAATTTAAGTGAATGGATCAGTTTCCTAGCATATAGAGGCAAGTTGTTTGGCTGCCTAGATTTTAGCTCCATGTTTAGAATTGGTTGAAACAGCTCCTAGAAGGATGAGCTAGACCCCTAGAGGCATGGGATGGGGTTAGGATGGTCTATATATTTTATTTTCTGAGACATTTTCAGGGTTGGATACTTGGGAAAAGTGTGGCACCTCATTGTACATTCATTTCAGATTTTTGGCAAAGGAAAGACCAAAGTTTTGCAGCACTTGTTGGGATCCTTGTGGCTTCTGAGTTTTGATGATGTTCTTCTCATGTTATTTTAAGTTTCATTAATTTCATTTGTATGCCATTTCCCTTCTCTTTACTTCTGAATTAAACAAATGAGTAACTGAGGTATAATTCATTGATTTGCTGGTGCTCTGCCTTAGACTTTTGTTTAGTTTTACATGTTTTTTCGTCAGTTTTGATGATGTTCTTCTCATGTTATTGTAAGTTTCATTAATGTCATATGTATGCCATTTCCCTTCTCTTTACTTCTGAATTAAACAAATGAGTAACTGAGGTAGAATTCATTGATTTGCTGGTGCTTTGCCTTAGACTTTTGTTTAGTTTTACATGTTTTTTCGTCATTTTGAAGAGGATCCTTGCACTCTCTTGCCCTCTTCAGCTCCTCAGCAGTATTTTCGATCCATTCATTGAAATCTAAGACATCAAATTCATTTGCCTACCCTGCCCCAACTTGAACTCTACAAGAATTTGGCCTCATCCCCAAGCCCAAAATTGTTTTTCCCTTTTTCCAACAAAAACCCCAAAAAACCAAAATCAAACCCTCCTATTTGTTTATCTAGCCTAAGATCAGTTTTTGTTTTAGTCATCTCAAGCCCCTTTGAATATTTTCATCGAGATTGACCCGGAGAGAGCCCTCTCCTGTCCTCGTAGGGCTAGCTACGAGGTTGAGCGTGGTTTGGTGTTGTCCTTCTTCTGCCTTATTTCAGCCTAAGGTGGATTTGGGAACTAACATAGTGGCGACCATACTGGGGAGAAAATGGTTTTCTTGTTGGTGTTATTTGTTTCATAAGTTACAGATGGAGTCTGAAGTCACGCCAGGTAGCTTTCGAAACGCTTTTGCCTTGCATTAGCAGAAGTAGATAAACACTGCTTCAGTCAATCTCTGGTTTAGCTTGTGAACGTGACATTTGACTTGTGAATTACCCCAGTATATTATATCATTCTGGACTTTTGGGTGATTGAGTCTAGAATTTGATAGGCTGAATAGATCGGTTTTGTCATTTGATTTTGAATAGATCAACACACTGGCTTCCAGAAGACATACTAGATCAAATCCCGATCCTGATCTGCCTCCAGTGTATGAGAATCCCAATCTGATTTCAAGAATCCTCCATCGAGAAAGTCCCGTGATCCCTTTGTTTAAATCTCATTCATACCCTACTGTATTTAAATTCATTGAAGATATTGAGTTTGATGATCGGTTCGAGTTTTCGTTGTTTGAAACTAAATCTGAAAGTGCTACTGGTTCTACCGTCATAAATCCTGAGTTTATCAAGTATCTTGAGGTTGAACAAGCTAATATATCCATTGATAATTACATTTTGAATCTTCAGAACTCTATTGTGACAACGAATATCCCTGAATTCATAGAGTTTGCATCTGAAACTCTTGGTCCATCAGTAGATACATCAGATTCACAAGTTCATGCTGTGCCTTCTTTCATTCCTACCATTCCCGTACAACCATCCATTTCTGATCAGCAATCAGCAGTAGTTCCTCCTCCATCTCCACCACATACACCTCGTACACCTACTACTCCTACTCCACCCGTTTCTCCAAGACAGATCATAAATCCACCAAGAGCAATGGCTGCTAGATTCGCGCCTCTTGTTTTGCCAGCAAACTTGGATCCTATGCCCGCTGATTATCAGAGTAAAATTCCTTTGTTTGATGGTACTCCTCAAAGTGTGCCCGCTCAGCAGCATATTGATAGAATGACAGACTTTTTGGACCTCCATGAAATTGATGAAGAGAATGTCTCCATGAGATTATTTGTGCAAACTTTTGGAGGTGAGGTACGCAAGTGGTTCAGAGCTTTGCAACCCAGAAGTATTAATACATTAGAGGAGCTTCAGAGACAGTTTCTAGATCGGTGGGAGATGAAGAAAGATCCACTTCAAATCACTTCTGAGTATACCAAGATCAAGCGCAATCCTGGTGAGTCTGTCCAAGACTATATTATCATATTTAATGCGGTTTATAATGCAATTACTGATGACTTGAGGCCTTCTAAAAAATCAGCTTTGTTAAAATTCCCAGATGGTTTTGATCCGGAGATGGCCTATTCATTACGAGATAGAGATCCGCCCACTTTAGAGGACATGCAGAAGATTTCCGTGAGTGTTGAGGAGAATTTGAATGACAACAGAGCTAGATTGAAAGCAGAGAAGAAAGTTGTGATAAAGTAAGAAGCTTATACATCTACAAATCAGATACTTCGCAAAGTGGAAATTTTTTTTGAAAGGTTTACTCTTGATAAGCCCGAACCTCAAGTTCAAAATCCCAACTTACGTGGTCAGCAGCAGCCACAATTCAGGATTAAGCAACGAGAATAGCGAGCACAAGAACCAGCAGTCCAGCAGCAAGTAAAGACACCTCTTCAGCAGAATTTTGTTGTTTAGGATTCAGATGATGAAGATGATGTAGTAGGGGAGGAAAATCATTTCTTTACTCCTGATGATTTGCCCATTTATATCACTGAAGATGAGGAGTATGTAGAAAGTTCAGCAGTACAAAGAGATGAGGATTTTATCTTGGCTAATGATGCTGCTCTTGAAGAAGAGTCGGATGAGTATCAGAGAGGTTATATGAATGCATTATCAGCCCAGCAGAAGCAATATTCTCTCAAAAACAGATATGTACCAGTCAATCCAATTCAAAAGAGAAAGGAAGTTTCAGCACCTAAAAACGATTCACCTGTTGCACAAAAGAAAGCAAAAGAGATAGTTGATCCTGCTGCCACCAAGTCATCATCAGCAGAAAAATCAAATCAACCAATTACATCGAGGGAGAAGGTTGAAAAGAAAGATGTTCCAGCCAAAGAGATCTAAAATACTTCAGCCTTTAGTTTGGAGAATGAAATTTCTAAATTAAAGGTATCCATTCCCTTAACTGAACTAATGAGGAACAATAGTTATAAAGGTCAAGTTTCTATAATTTTGAATTTCGATCCCATGTCTGACATGGTGAATATTGAAGATGATCAACCAGAGCTGATATTTGGACCAGCTTTAGATGGTGAGTCTCCGGACAACGAAGTGCCTCCTTTTTATATCAGTCTTCGATTGCATGAGTTTGTATTGCATAATGCCATGTTCGATTCCAGTGCTTCCCATAATCTTATGCCGAAAGCAATCATGGAGAAGTTGGGTTTAGACATTACCAGGAAGTACCACAATCTTTACTCATTTGATTCTAGCAGAGTGAGATGTATTGGGCTCATTAAAGACTTGGTTGTAAGTTTGGATCAGATTCCCACAAAGAATGTTTTGATGGATGTTGTTGTAGCAGACATTCCTCCGAGATTTGGTATATTTCTTTCCAGATCTTGGGGAGAAAAATTGAAAGGGACATTACAGTTATATTTCTCCTATGCGACGATTCCCGTGTTTGGCCAAATGAGAAAATTGTACCGGGAACAAAAAATGAAGTATATGATTACGACCAAGGAGAAACCAGTCGATCATCCGATTAATTATGTACATACAGATCTAGAGTCTTTTGTTTTGTTTGCTGATAGTTTCAATGATGTAGATAGTCAGTTAGTTCAAGCCAAAGATATTCCAGAGATTACCGAGAATTTCAGAGAAGTTTTGCAGAAAGAAAGGCAAAATCTGGAAAGCACAGTTGAGCAATCAGCTAAAGATAGTGGACAACAAGCAGAAAAAACAAAGCTAGCACAATTTCAGCACTTAGAGGATGATGAAGAGGGTCTATGGACCATGGATTTCAATGGTGCAGTGGGAAATGATGTTGCTGGGATTGGTATTTGGGTACGCAATCCTTTTTCCACTCCAAACAAGGTACCGAGAAATGTACGGGTATGTTCTTACAAATTAGCATTTGATTGTTCAAACAATGAAGTTGAGTATGAAGCTCTGATTGCTGGCCTAAAGATTCTTAGAAAGCTGAATGCTAAGAGAATTGCAGTCTATGGAGACTCCAAATTGGTGATTAACCAAGTAAAAGGCGAATATCAAACGAAACATCCCCGGATGCGGGCTTACCGGAACGCTGTCCTTAATATTTTGAAGTAGTTTTCAGATTATACCTTGACTTGTATTCCTCGCATTCAAAATGGAATTGCAGATGCACTTGCTAAGGCAGAAAGTAACTTGAATATCCCAATGAATTCAAGTAATAAGTTCGAAATCCATCTGAAGCACCATCCTACCGTCCCGGATAATCAGAGATGTTGGCAAGTTTTCCAAGATGATGATGAGATTAATGATTTTCTTCAAAGTAAAGGTAAGTTCAAAGATACCTCAATCGATGTAGAATATGATAATGGTGATGATGTTCAAGTAAATCAAATGGAAGTGTTACAGCTGAAAGATAGCATTATTCCTAAAGGTTTGATACCTTTAGAAGAGCTCTTCGATTAGGATGATGTGGCCAAGAAACCAACTTTACGACCGACTGAAAAAGGAGTTGAGGATGTAAATATTGGGACAGCTGAAGACCCCAAAATGGTGAAGTTATCCAAATCATTTCCACCGGAGGTAAAAGCCAAATATGTGAGTTTTTTGTCTTCATTTGCTAATGCTTTCGCTTGGGATTACTCATATTTAAAGATGTATGACACCAATATAATTCAGCACACTATCCCTATCAAGCCTAATCAGAAGCCTTTCAGACAAAAGCTAAGAAGAATCAATCCGAAGTTGCTGCCATCGATTGAGAAGGAGGTAAACAGGTTGTACAAAGCAGGAATCATTGTTCCCATCAGATTTTCTGATTGGATTTCTAATTTAGTGCTAGTGCAGAAAAATACAGGTGAGATTCGGTTGTGTATTGATTTCCAAAATTTGAACAAGGTGTCATTAAAGGACAATTATCCATTACCTAAAATGGATCATATATTGCAGCGAGTAGTGGGTGCATCTCGGATGTCACTACTCGACAGTTATTCTGGATATAACCAAATTTTGGTTCATGAGGACGACCACGACAGAACAGCATTCACAACTCCGTGGGGAACATTCCACTATGCCAAGATGCCATTCGGTTTGAAGAATGCTGGCGCAACTTTCCAGTGGGCGATGGACATGGCTTTTGCGAATGAAAAAGATGTTTTCCTTGTTATATACCTTGATGATTTGACGGTTTTTTCCAATTCAGATGAAGAGCATATGTATCACTTGAAAGTTGTTTTTCAGAAGTGTAGAAAATATGGTGTCTCGCTTAATCCTAAAAAGAGCTTGTTCGCCATGGATGAAGGTAAATTACTTGGTCACATTATTTCCAAAGATGGCATTCGTATTGATCCAGCACGTGTTGAAGCAATCCAGCAAATTGACCCTCCTAGGAATAAGAAGGAGATTCAGTATTTTAATGGTAATATGAACTTTTTGCGCCGTTTTGTCCCAAACCTTGCTGAACATTTAAGAGAAATAACAAATATGCTAAAAAAGGATAGCCAAGTGAAGTGGACTGAAGAGGCGGTAAATTCCTTTAATTTGGTGAAGTTGGCACTATCTTCAGCTCCGGTGTTAATCAGCCCGAATTACACCCAAGACATTATTTTGTTTTCCTTTGCTTCAGAACATACAATGGCAGCTGTGTTAATGCAGAAAAGAGATGGAAATGAGAAGCCTATAGCATTTTTCAGTCGAACTATTAGAGACGCAGCCTTGAAATACAACATCATTGAGAAACAAGCTCTGGCACTAGTAAAGGAATTGAAGGATTTCCGGGTATACATTTTGCATTCCCATATTTTAGCTTATGTTCCTAATGCTGCTGTGAAATATGTTTTAGTACAGACTGAACCGGAAGGAAGACGTGGCAAGTGGATCGTAGCTTTGCTGGAATATGATGTGGAAATAAGGCCCACGAAACTTATCAAGGGACAGGGGTTGGTGAAGCTTATGGCTGAATCGAATTTGCATGCGCTAGACATAAATCTGATTGCTGCTATGTCTGATGAGGATGAGGAGAATTCGCCACTTCAGGTATCGGAAATGTTTGTTGATTCCCCATGGTATTCAGATATCATCTATGTTCTTCGAAATTTGTCATCACCGCCCGGCATGACTAGAAACAAAGGTAAAAATTTGAAACTGAAGGCTGCAAAATTTTGTATTTTGAATTCTGCACTTTATTGGAAAGATCCAGGTGGTGTGTTATTGAATTGTTTGGTGGAGGAAGAAGCGAAGAAGGTAATGGAAGATTTTCACAAAGGAGACTGCGGGGTTCATCATTTTTGGAAGACAACTACCAATAAAATTTTGAGAGCAGGGTACTATTGGCCGACATTGTTTGCTGATGTATATAAGACAGTCAAAGGCTGCCATGAGTGCCAGATTTTCGAAGGAAGACAGAAATTACAGCCATTGCCACTCAAGCCTATTGAGGTGAGCACCCCTTTTCAGCAGTGGGGTTTGGATTTCATTGGGGAAATCCATCCTCCTTCCTCAGGACAGCATAGATGGATTCTAACAGCCACCGATTACTTTACGAAATGGATCGAAGCAGTTCCTACAAGGCAAGCCACCGATTCGGTAATTATTTCTTTTCTTGAGAACAACACTTTGTCTCGTTTTGGTTGCCCGAGTAAATTGATCACTGATAATGCAGTGGCTTTTAAATCAAGAAAGATGATTGAGTTTTGCGCTAAGTATAAAATTATTTTGGGACATTCAACCGCCTATCATCCACAAGGCAATGGTTTGGCGGAATCTTCCAATAAGTCTCTACTCAATATCATTAAAAAGTTGTTGGACATAAATAAGAAGAGTTGGCATAAGAAGCTGGTGAATGCGCTATGGGCTGATCAGGTAAGTCAAAAGAAGTCTATTGGTATGTCCCCTTTCGAATTAGTTTATGGAGTAGATACAGTATTTCCTACCTCACTTGCTGTTCCGGTGGTCAAGCTTCTTCAGGAAGCTAGTAGTGAATAAAGCCATATGCAGAGAAGGATAAATCAGATGATTCATTTGCAGAAAACGAGAGAAGAGGTCTTCCAGAACACATTCAAGTTGCAGGAGAGAATCAAAAATATCTATGACAGGAAAGCGAAGGCGGATAAATTCAAGTTGGAGGAAGTGGTACTGAAGTGGGATGCTAGGAATGAGGACAAAGGTAAACACGGTAAGTTTGAAAACATCTGGAAAGGTCCATTCAATATTGCAGCATATCGAGGTCAGAACGCCTTTCTTTTGAAGGAGATGAACGGTGAAGACTGTTCAGGAGGGCCGGTCAATGGTCGGCTGCTCAAGCGGTACAATTTCTAAGATGTTTTCTGTTGATTACATTTTCATTGTACATATCATGTATTTCAATTTCATTGTAAGTGTGCACTATAGTCTTTTCTTTAGTCTGGGGCCTGAAGTGAAGGCTACAATTCTGAAGAAGGATTTCAGTTTTCGTTTGAGTCTGTTTAGTCGGTTTGGTTCAATCATTTCTGTTTTAAAGGTTGAGTCAGTTTAAGTCAAAGTTTCAGTCAAATAAATTATGTCAAAGGTCTTGAGTTGTTTTGTCAAAATAATAGATTCCATAGCCCAATGGACGAAGGCACTGGTCTGCTCTCCCAAAGATCTATCATTCTTGGCACCTCCAAGGAGCTACCATCCCCATTGGAGCCAATGTTAGATTCGTTCTTTACAGCACTTTGTCAGAGATCATTTCTCTTATTGCATTTCATTGTTTAGGTGTCTCATTCCGCTCATTCATCTGCATTCCGTTAGGGGCATTCCATTTTCTGACGGAAGGGTTTTGTTCTCTCATTTTCCCTCATGCTTGTACCTGCTGGGTTAGTCAAAATTTATCAAAATTCATCAAAGTTCAGTTCATGTCATTTACAGTCATAGAATCTGTTTTGGTCAAAAAGAGTCATTTTAGTTTCTAGGTCTAGGGTTTGGTCTTTCGAAATGTTAAACAATGCCCGCAGGCCATGAGGAGGTTTTCAATAAGTTTTCAGTTCAAAAATTTTCATCGTCAATATGCTCGAGGATGTTTCTTCTTCAAAACTCTGTTTTGAAGAAGAAATTGTCAAAATTGTTTTTGTAATAAATATGTATTTTTCCCGCCATGAAGACTTCAAAGCAAGCTCTATTTTTCCTTTGCCAAGGTTTAATGTCAACATCCCTATAAAATCAACCGATTTCATCATTCAAGCTCCAGAAAGTCAGTGAGGAAACAAAAGACAAAGTTGTATTAAATGAAAAAAATGCCAAAGTCAAAAACATTACAAAATGGGTTTTGAAGAAGAAAAAAAATTAAAACCATGTCTATATGAGATATTTTTCAAAGCCATTCATTCATTTGTATCAAGAGATATTCAGAAAATCTAAGGGATAAGTTGAGTTGAAGAATTGGAGGAATGAAACTGTGTTTTAAAAAGGCTGACTATGTGTTAGTTTGAGCGCGGCGCATTGGGATAGGCCACGACGCATCCACAGAGCACGGCACGTTGAGCCGAGATACACCGTGTATATTCCTAAGGGCACAACGCACCCATTGAGTGCAGCGCATTGGGTTTGTGCACGGCGCATAGAGCCCAAAGGCCGAAACTCGTCATCGATCCATCAAAACTCAAATCAATTCAGTTCATTTGCCTCCAAGTAAGTTGTGTGCGCTTACTATTTGAGTTTAACTCCCGTTGGGTGCTATTTGAAAGGTGAACTTCAAGAGTTTAATTAGTGAAAATGTAAACCCTATACCCATATTAAATTTTCTCCATAGGGTTTTGAAAAGAGGTGTTGGATGTTGTTTGGTGTTTAAACTATCATTCCACTTTCATTTGTGCTCTCATTACTGTCACATTATTACACCACAGTCCCTCTCCTATACCCACTGTCCCATATCCCTTATACCCTTTTATGCCCATGTGTTAACCCCCAAACCCTATCACTTACTATCACTTCCCTCCATTGACAAAATCCTAATTTCCACATTCAAGGACTACCTCCATATCCTTGATTTCACTTATATGTTGCCATTTCATTGACTCTTATTCCTAAAACTACCCCCCATCATTATCACCTATTCCTATATTACTTGTAAAGGTTCTTAATCCCGAAATTCCCCAAGCAGTGAGTGACTGTCCTTCCACTCTGAAATCACTTGACAGTCTATTGCATTCATGGTGATACTTCCTTGCAGCCTCTCATCTCATATGTGGCACACTTGGTATTGAAAAACAAACTCTTGTTTTAACCATATATTTATCACCAACCATTTGTCAAACACCTTGTTTTCAGCATCATGTCAGAAACAGATTCATCATATGAGCAGGGATATGAGCAGGATAGTGATTCAACCGCAGAGCTAAATGTACCAAGGAGGTCTCATAAGAGTGGCAAGCACGTCAGGGAGGAGCCCACTTCTTTGGCTCAATTGCAGGCCTGCCCGCTTGCAATGACATGTTTTCAGCAACATTCATGTTTTCGGTATTGTGAAATGATATCTCAGATTCAACACCATCCAGATTTGGTTCGCTTATTTGTCCTACATTTGCGTGATGGTCATGTAAACCTTGCTGGAGTGAACTTCACTTTGACACCAGAGACCATTTCTGAGGCGACCGGGATACCGAACATTGGTGAGGAGTGGAATAAGAGACAGCAGCTGGATAGAGCATATTATGAACCTTACATCAGGCCTGGATATTTGAGGCAGTTGAGCAGGGTATTCCCGTTCCAATTTCTGAAGGAGTCCTATGCGCCATTAATGAAACTCATCATTAGATACTTCAGCTGTGAGGGTAGATTCTCGTGCCTTTATGCATACCATGTCAGACTCTTGATGCATTTCACGAGGGTGCGACTGATGAATATTCCATACTTCATGTGCTGAAACATAGAGCGGATGACTACCATAGTGCAGAAGAAGACTCTGGAGCAGCAGCATAACAACATTTATCATTATGCGCTCATTAAAATCATTGTAGTACATCAACTTGGATTGCGGGGCATCACATGGGATGAGTTCATTTCCCGTGACTTCTTTGCAGCCCCCCAGCTTCCTCCCGAGATTGTTCATGATGAAGGAGAGCCTTCACATTAGTTTTAGTTTCCCGATACTGAGCCTATCAGTGATCCAGTATGTGTGACATATCAGAGAGGCCACAGAGCCTTATTTGCAGTAGCACGACGAGTACTATCTCCACCAGGGGTGGAAGGGGTCTCGTTATCTTCATCAGCAGCGCGAGTACTATCTCCACATGGCATGGAAGGGGTCTCGCCTTCGACATCAGCACAGGTACAGGTTCAGGACAGAGGCAAGAGGCCTATGCATGATGAGGGCCCTTCAGGAGGCCAAGACACTGATTTTATACTCATCGATGTTGATTCGAGCTCTCCCAGCTCAAAGCTGAAAGAAATCATCCAGGAACAAAAAGCTAAGATTGACACTTTGACCGTGAAGTTGTAGAGAGCTCAGTGGGTTATACATTATTTGGATCAGCGGAATAAACAACTGGAGGATCAGCAGACACTCATAGAGTTGCGGCAAATCCGTGAAGACCGTGAATTGGCCCGAAAGAGACCAAGTGACATGACACCATTTGAGAGAGAGACTTGCCTTACGCACGTCAAAATTCATCTAGAGAAGCTCTTGGTGAAGGCCAATAGGGACAAGGACATGCTCAGACATATGAAAAACCACTATTGGGCCCGCACACACGTTTGCAGAGCAAAAATGAAGATCTTGAAGGCGAGGTTGAGAAAAGCACTAAAACGTCGGAAAAGGCCGGATCCACTCCGAATCTTGGCCGAAGCTTCCTTGGCTGAGCATGAGACATGATGGGAGACCTTCACTCCAAATTTCAGCAAATTTGGAGAAGATTTTGTCATTTTGAAAATTTTGGTTGCAAAACAGGTTTTTCCGCCCGACGCGTTGCGCCACCCGACGCGTGCTGATGATTGGGACATCTTCTGGAGGAAAACTTTGCATTTTTGGGTTTTTCATGATATATTATGTATGTTCAGGAATGGACGAAGCATTTCATCAAATTCTGGGTTGCCTAAAGGGCCAAAAACACTCCAAAAATGGCCTTTCTGCCACTTTTTGCACCAGCAGGAACCAGTCTTGGGAGATTGCAGTTTTTGAGAGGCAAATGACATCCAAATTGAAAAATTCTACTTGGTTTGGATATCGTACATCTAGGGATTTCCAACGAGCTATCATGAGCTCAATTTGGACTTCGGGAAGTGCCCCAAAAACAGGCTGAAAGTGGCACGACGCATAGAGTTTTTGAGCGCGGCGCATAGAGAAATTTTGCCTCATTTTCACTCTTCAGCTTAGAAATTCGCCCAGTTTTGACTAGTTTTACTTTTTCATGTGATGATTGACCTACCATGATGTAATTTGATGACTATGATGTAAATTTGGCATGTTTTTACTTGTTCTAGAGGATTCATTCACTAAAAAGTAAAAATTAAGTGAATGGATCAGTTTCCTAGCATATAGAGGCAAGTTGTTTGGCTGCCTAGATTTTAGCTCCATGTTTAGAATTGGTTGAAACAACTCCTAGAAGGATGAGCTCGACCCCTAGAGGCATGGGATGGGGTTAGGATGGTCTATATATTGTATTTTCTGAGACATTTTCAGGGTTGGATACTTGGGAAAATTTTGGCACCTCATTGTACATTCATTTCAGATTTTGGCAAAGGAAAGACCAGAGTTTTGCAGCACTTGTTGGGATCCTTGTGGCTTCTGAGTTTTGATGATGTTCTTCTCATGTTATTGTAAGTTTCATTAATGTTATATGTATGTCATTTCCCTTCTCTTTTCTTCTGAATTAAACAAATGAGTAATTGAGGTAGAATTCATTAGTTTGCTGGTGCTCTGCCTTAAACTTTTGTTTAATTTTACATGTTTCTCGTCAGTTTGAAGAGGATCCTTGCACTCTCTTGCCCTCTTCAGCTCCTCAGCAGTCTTTTCAATCCATTCATTTGATCTAAGACATCAAATTCATTGCCTACCCTGCCCCAACTTGAACTCTGCAAGAATTTGGCCTCATCCCCAAGCCCAAAATTGTTTTTCCCTTTTTCCAACAAAAACCCCTAAAAATCAAAATCAAACCCTCCTATTTGTTTATCTAGCCTAAGATCAGTTGTTGTTTAAGTTATCTCAAGCCCCTTTGAATATTTTCATCGAGATTGACCCGGAGAGAGCCCTCTCCTGTCCTCGTAGGGCTAGCTACGAGGCTGAGCGTGGTTTGGTGTTGTCCTTCTTCTGCCTTATTTCAGCCTAAGGTGGATTTGGGAACTAACAAAAGGGAAAGGCAGATTTTGGGTCTGGGGAATGAGGCCTAGATTTTGCAGAGATCTGAATGGGGCAAGGTAGGAAATTGTTTTGACACTTCAATTTTGAATGAAATGGATAGCTCAAACTGGTGAGGAGTTGAAGAGGGAAAGAAACTTTCAGGAATCCTCTTCAAACAGTTGAAAACATAGAAAATTAAACAAATCCTAGGTAGAGCACTGCAAATTTTAATGAATTCCACCTTTATCCTTGTTTGTTTAACTTAAGAAGAAATAAGAGGGAAAATGATACACATGAAACACCAGTAAAGTTACATTAACAGAGAGAAACACATCATCAAAAAAAATACCCACATGAATCCCAAGGAGTGTTGCAAACCCTGGTCTATTCCTTTGCCAAACTTCATAGATGAATGTACAATGATGCTCAAAGCAATCCCAAGTGTCCAACCATGCTAATGACTAAAAAACTACAAGATATAGACAACACTAACTCATCCCCAGCCTACAGGGGTCAAGATCGCAAGTTTAGGAGTTTTTTCAACAAGATCTAAACTGAGAACTGGAAAATAGGCAGTGGAACAGCTTGCCTCTATAAGATAGGAAACTGATTCATTCAGTTGCAATTCATCTTTTGATGGATGAATCTACCTCCATGAGTAAAAATTTAACAAAATTACATCAAGATCCACCAAAATACATCAAATTACATCATGAGTTTAACATTTGGAATTAAGAAATTCAAAATTTCAAAAACTAGGCGAAAAACAGAGTTACTGAGTCCAAAATGAGCAAAAATCCCCAATGCGCCGCGCCTGATTTCTCTATTCGTCGCGCTAGTTTGCAGCTGATTTCGGAGGCCTTCCTGGTGTCCAAATTTTCTCCAAGTGGGCTTGTTGGAAATTTATTCCTGTCTACTTTCCAACACAAGTTGAATTTCTGAATTTGGTGTTCATTTTCCCCTCCAAAACTGATTTCTCCCAACACTGCTTCCTGTGTGTCAAAAAAGGGGCAGAAAGGTCATTTTTGGGGTGTTTTTGACCCTTCTGGAAGCCCAATACCTGTAAAAATTTCTTGTCCATAGGTAGGCATGCATATTTTTCCATGAAAAATCTTAAAATGCTGAGTTTTCATCAAAAGGAGCCCCCAAACATAAGCGCGCGCCAAGTGGCGCGGCGCATAGAGCTGAAAAGTTTGTTTTTAGGCCCAAAATTTTCAAAAATAAAAAAAGTGTCCCAAATTTTTTGAAATTTGGGTTGAGTGTCCTCCATCATGTACTATGCTAGTCCAAGGAAGCCTTGGCCAAAATCTAAAGTCTATCTTGCCTTTTCCGACGCTTTGAGGCCTTCTTCAACTTAGCCTTCAAGATCTTGATTCATGCCTTGCAAACATGATTTCTTGCCCAATAATGATTCGCCATGTGCCTCAACATGTTCTTTTCCTTTTTGGCCTTCTCCAACAGCTTTTCCAAATCAATATTTACCCTTTCAAGAAAAGCTTCAAGATCAGCCTCAATCTCTTGCTCAATGGATGTCATCTCGGTTTTCCTCCTTTTGGTAGCCTGTCGGTTCTCACGTATGTTTTGTAGCTCCATGATAGTTTACTGATCTTCTAGATATTTGTTTCTCTACTCAAGGTATTTTATTATCCACTGGGCTCTTTGCAACTTGACGGACAAAGTGTTTATCTCCGCCTTCTACTCCTAAACAATCTCTCTCAGCTTTGAGCTTGGTGAGCCCAAATCATCATCAATGAGTATGAAGTCTGTATCCTGGCCTCCTGAAAGCCCCTCATCATGTATTGGCCTCTTTCCCTTGTCCTGTACCTGTACTTCTGATGAAGGAAGTGAGACCCCTTCCACCCCAGTTGGAGATAATACTCTCTTGGCTACTGCAAACAACCCTCTAGTGCCCCTCTGATAGGTGACAAACACCGGCACACTAGCGATCTATGTCTTATGAACTTCCTGCTGATATGAAGGCTCACCTGCCTCATGAAAAGCCTCCGAAGGTACCTGAGGAGCTATGAAGAAATCATTAGAAATGAAATCCTCCCATGAAATATCTTGCAAGCCAAGCTGATGCATACCCACAATTTTGATGAGTGCAAAGTGATAGACACTGTTATACTGTTGCTCAGGAGTTTTCCTTTGCATGAGGGAGGTCATCTTCTCAATATTCCGACACATGAAATAAGGTAGGTTCATCATTCACACCCTGGTAAAATGCATCAGCAACCTGATATGATAGGCATAGAGGCGAGAAAACTGGCCCTCACAACTGAAATATTTGATAATGAGTTTCATCAATGGAGCATATGAATCTTTCAGGAACCGAAAGGGAAAAACTCTACTGAGTTGTCTCAAAAAACCAGGATTGATATATGGCTCATAGTGTTCACTGTCAACTTGCTGCCTTTTGTTCCATTGCTCTTCAACATTTGGAATACCGGTTGCTAGAGAGATAGACTCAGGTGTTAAAGTGAATGTCACACCTGCAAGAGTGACTTGGCCATTATGTAAATGCAGCACAAACAATCTGGCCAACTCCTGATGATGGTGGACTCTAGAAAGCATCTCACAAAACTGATAACAAGATTGTTGTTGAAAACATGAAATAGCAAGAGGACAGGCCTGTAGCTTAGCAAGTGAAGTAGGCTCCTCCCTCACATGTCTGCCACCCTTGTGAGGTCTCCTAGGTGCATGCAACTCAGTTGTAGAGTCACTGTCTCGGTCATAAGAGGAATCTGTCTCCATGTTTGCCAAAGTGTGTGTTGTCTTAGATGAGTATGAGGAGTTTTGGTGTCTTTTGTTTTTGTTGCCAAATGTATGACAATATGTGAGGAGCTATGAAGGGAGAGGGTAAGGGGAATGTTGAGAGTATTGCCAATTGAAATTTGGGGACTTAAAGAGTTTTATGGGCAGTCACTAGGTTTTTGGGAAAACATTTGGGGTTTGGGAAATTTGTAATTAGGATGGGATAATGGGAATATGGAATAGGGTAGATGAATTTTAGGGATATGGGGAATAAGGAAATGGGCTGATGGAACTAGAATAATAGTGAGGAGGGAATAACAAGGTGGGGGAGTGGAAGTGATAGGCACAAAACCAAACTATAAACCCTAAGGAAATGTTTCTTGAACAAGCAAATAGGGTTTGAATTTTTGTTTATTAAATCCTCATAGACATCATAAGATTCACGTTCATTGGCAGCAGAGGGGTTACTTGACTTACTTGGACTAGAGGTGACCGAGGATATTTGAAATTTGAAGAGAAATCATAATGAAATTGCTCTGCGACCCTACGCGTCACGCAAAAAACCCAACGTGCCGCGCCACTCCTATGCGCCGCGTAGGTGTATTCTTAACACAGTGGGGGCCGACCCAATGCGTCGCACCTGTCCAATGCGCCGCGTCACCCAGCCAATGCGCCATGCACTGAAACTTGCACAAATTTGCCTTCAAACTACTCCCTTCGTTCTACACGGTTTCTCCTTGGCTCGATCTCTCCTCTTGGCATACAAATGAACTCTTGAAACATAAAAATGATTTATATACCAAAGATATTTAATTCTCCATTTCAAAAAAAACCCACCTTGTAATGTTTCAGATTTTGACACTTTTTAAAAATTTGTTTTAAACAACTTGCTTCATTTTGGCTTTTTGACTGAATGATGTGCTTTCTGTTTGTCTTGTAGGGAATGGATTTGCTGGATCTTGAAAAAGGTGACCAGGGTTGCCACTGAAATTATTTTTAAAACTGAGAAAACTTGAAATTACATTACATTTATACATAAAAAGATGAAATACTCTATTTTTCTTCAAAACAGAGTTTTGAAGAAAAATACATTATTAAGCATATGACAATGAAGTTCTTAGTACTGAAACCTTATTTCAAACTCCTCATGCGCCTGCAGACCATTATTGGGCAGTTTGAAGACCTTATTAATGAAACCCTAGACCTAATGACACTAACACCCTAAAAATGACTCTTTGCAAACTATGAGACAAAAAGAGACTGAAAATGATCTTAATGAATGGAAATGGGCCAGCAGGTAAAGGACATGAGGGATATGAACAACAAGCCACTACCGTCAGATGATCCATGCTCCTAATGGAATGCAGCTAACCGAGTGAGACACCTAATATGCAATGCAACAATAGGATTTTGATCACTAACGGAGGGATGAAGATACTGACACTAACATTGGCTCCAATGGGGATGGTAGCTCCTTGGAGGTGTCAAGAACTACAGATCTTTGGGAAAGTAGGCAGTGCCTTCGTCCATTGGGCTATGGAATCAATAACTTCGACAAACCAAAACCAGACTCTTGACTCATTTTCAGAGCTGAAAACTGACTCAAAACTGACTCAATTTCGAAACCAAAAATGACTGAAAGACCTGACTCAACAAACCAAACCAAAACTGAAATCAACCTTCAGTTTTATAGCCTTCACCTCGGGCCCCAAACTGAAATAATGATGACAACACTCGCTTGCAATGAAACTTAAACAAACTGGTATGTACAGTGATATTTATGACAGCAGAAAACATTTCAAAAATAGTACCGTTTGATTAGCCAACCATTGACCGGCCCTCCTGGACAATCTTCTCCATTCATTTCTTTCAAAAGGAAAGCATTTTGGCCTCGATATACAACAATTTTGAAAGGTCCTTTCCAAATATTCTCGAACTTTCCATGCTTACCTTTATCTTCGTTTCTTGCGTCCCATTTTACCACCACTTCTTCTATTTGAAACTTGTCCGCCTTTGCCTTTCGATCATATATCTTCTTGATTCTCTCTTGCAGCTTGAAAGTGTTCTGAAAAACCTTGTCTCTAGTCTGCTGCAAATGGATCATTTGATTTATTCTCTGTTGCATATGATCATCTTTGCTGCCAGCTTCCTGCAGAAGCTTAACCACTGGAACTGCGAGAGAGGTCGGGAATACCGTATCAACACCATATACGAGCTCAAAAGGAGACATGCCTATATATTTCATTTGACTCACTCTGTCTGCCCAAAGTGCATTAACCAATTTCTTATGCCAAATTTTCTTGTTTATTTCCAGCAGCTTTTTCATAATATTGACCAAGGATTTATTTGAGGTTTCAGCCAATTCGTTGCCTTATGGATTATATGCGGTTGAATGCCCCAAATTAATTTGATACTTATCACAAAATTCAATCATTCTTTTAGATTTAAAGGCTACTGCATTATTAGTGATCAGCTTGTTTGGACAACCAAAACGAGACAAAATATTGTTTTCAAGAAATTAAATGATTACCAAATCTGTGGCCTGCCTAATGGGAACCGCCTCAATCCATTTAGTAAAATAGTCTGTCACTGTAAGGATTTACTTATGCTGCGCTGAAGAAGCAGGATGGATCTCGCCAATGAAATCCAAACCCCACTGTTGAAAAGGAGCACTTACTTCAATGGGCTTGAGCGGCAAAGGCTGCAATTTTCTCCTCCCTTCAAAAATCTGACATTCATGGCAGCTTTTAACAGTTTTGTACACATCAGCAAAGAGAGTTGGCCAATAATATCCTGCTCTCAAAATTTTGTTGGCCGTTGTTTTCCAGAAAAGGTGATCTCCACAATCTCCCTTATGAAAATCTTCCATAACCTGTTTTGCCTCCTCTTCAACCAAAACATTGAGCAAGATACCACTGGGATCTTTCCAATAGAGCGCATTATTCATGATATAAAACTTGGCAGCCTTTAATTTCAGTGTCCTGCGTTTGTTTTTAGCCATTCTTGGCGGTGGTGACAGATTTTGGAGCACATAAACAATGTCTGAATACCAAGGAGAAAGAACAAAAATTTCTGATACCTGAGTTAGCAAACTTTCTTCATTTTCCTCGAACATAGCAGTAATGAGATTAATGTCCTAGGCATGCAAATTTAACTCAGCCATTATCTTAGCCAGCCCCTGTCCTTTGATAAGTTTTGTAGGTTTTATCTCCACGTCATATTCCAACAAGGCTGCAATCCATTTGCCTTGTCTCCCTTCTGGATCTGTTTGCACTAAGACATCTTTAACAGCAACATTAGGAACATAAGAAAGAATGTGAGAATGAAAAATATATACTCGAAAGTCTTTCAATGCTTTTACTAAGGCAAGAGCTTACTTTTCAATAATATTATACTTTAAAGTTGCATATCTTATGGTTCGGCTGAAAAAAGCAATTGGTTTCTCAAGCTGATCTCTTTTCTGCATCAAGACTGCTGCCATAGTATGATCCTAGGCAAATGAAAACAAAATAAAATCCTGAGTATAGTCCAGGCTAATCAAAACCGGAGCTGAAGAAAGGGCCAATTTTACTAAATTAAAATACGTTACTGCTTCCTCAGTCCACTTCACTACACTATCTTTCTTGAGCATGTTTGTGATTTCCCTTAAATTTTCTGCAAGATTGGGCTCAAAGCGACGTAAGAAATTCATCTTACCGTTGAATGATTGGATCTCCTTTTTGTTTCGGGGAAGATCAATTTTCTAAATAGCTTCTACTCAAGCTGGATCAATGCGGATGCCATCTTTTGATATAATATGACCAAGAAGCTTGCCTTCATCCATGGCAAACAAACTCTTCTTTGGATTAAGAGATACACCATATTTTCTACACCGCTGAAATACAATTTTCAAATGATAAAGGTGCTCTTCATCTGAATTAGAAAAAACTGCCAAATCATCAAGATACACAACTAGAAAGACATCTTTCTCATTTGCAAATGCCATATCCATTGCTCGCTGAAAGGTCGCACCAGCATTCTTCAAACCGAAAGGCATTTTAGCATAATGAAAAGTTCCCCACAGAGTGGTGAATGCTGTTTTATCTCTATCATCCTCATGGACTAGAATTTGGTTATAACCAGAATAACCATCGAGTAGCAACATGCGGAATGCTCCAACTACTCGCTGAAGTATGTGATCCATTTTGGGCAATGGATAGTTTTCTTTCAAAGATACTTTTTTCAGATTCCTAAAATCAATGCATAAGCGAATCTCACCTGTTTTCTTGTGCACGGGCACCAAATTAGAAATCCAATCTAAAAATATTATGGGGACGATGATACCAGCTTTGTACAACCGATTCACTTCCTTCTCTATTGAGGGCAACAACTTTGGATTTATTCTTCTCAATTTTTTCTGAAAGGGATTTTGATTTGGCTTGATCGGAATGGTATGCTAAACTATGTTTGTGTCATATGTCTTCAAATCTAAATATTCCCAAGCAAATACATCAACAAAAGAAGATAATAAACTGACATACTTTGCTTGTACCTGTGGGGGCAATGCTTTGGACAATTTTACCATTTTAGGATTTTCTACTGATCCAATGTTCACATCCTCAACTCCTTTCTTGGTTGGCAGCAAGCTCGGTTTCTGAGCTACATCATCTTGGTAAAAAATCTCCTCTAAAGGTATTAAACCTTTAGGAATGACATTATCCTTCAACTGCAAAAATTCCATCTGATTGACTTCTACATCCACCTCGCCATCATCATGCTCCCCATCAATAGAAGTGTCTTTGAATTTACCTTCATTTTGCAGAAATTCATCAATTTCTTTATCATCTTGAAACACTTGCCAATACCTTTGATTGTCAGGGATAGTCGGATGATGCTTCACATGGATTTCAAATTTGTTGCTTGAATTCATCAGAATTTTCAAATTACTTGCTACTGTTGCAAGTGCATCTGCAATACCATTCTGAATACGAGGGACACACGTCAAAGTCTAATCTGAAAACAATCTCAAGATATCTAGTACCGCATTGTGGTAGGCCCGCATTCGAGGATGCTTAGCTTGATATTCACCTTTCACTTGCTTGATAACCAACTCGGATTCGCCATACACTGCAATTATTTTAGCATTTAACTTTCTAAGAATTTTTAGACCAGCAATTAAAGCTTCATATTCAGCCTCATTATTTGAAAAATCAAAAGCCATTTTTTAAGAGCAGACCCTTACATTACTTGGCACTTTGTTTGGGGAAGAAAAAGGGCTGCGTACCCAAATTCCAATTCCAGCACCGTCCCTTCCTACCGCACCATCAAAATCCATGGTCCACAAACCATCTTCGTCTTCTTCCAAACGCTGAAATTCTTTTTTCTCTTTTGCTTCGTCTTGCTGTCCATCAACATTTTACTGTTGTGCATCAACATTTTTCTACTGTCGAAAGGTTGATTGCTCATCGGTACTATCTATTCTCTGTCTCTCTTTCTTTAAGACTTCTCTGAAGTTTTCAGTGATTTCCTGAATGTCCTCTACTTCAATTAATTGGCTATTTACATCATTAAATCTATCTGAGTATAAAAAAATGACTCTAAATCAGTATGTACATAATTGATTGGATGATTTACCGGTCTCTCCTTGCTAGTGATCAGATACTTCATCTTTTTCTCCTGGTATAATTTCCTCATCTGACCAAACACGGGAATAGTAGCATAGGAGAAATCAAGCTGCAATTTCCCTTTAAGTTTCGCTCCCCAAGATCTGGAAAGAAGCATGCCAAATCTAGGAGGAATATCCGCCACAACCACATCCATCAAAACATTTTTATTCGGAATCTGATCCAAACGGACCACCAAATCTTTGATAAGCCCAATGCATCTTACTCTACTAGAATCAAAAGATTAAAGGTTATGATACTTTCTAGTGATATCCAATCCCAATTTCTCCATGATTTCCCTAGGCATGAGATTATGAGAGGCTCTGGAATCAAACATAGCATTGTGTAACACATAGTCGTGCAATCTAAGGCTGATGTAAAAAGGAGGTACATCACTATCTGGAGACTCACCATCCAATGCTGGACCAAAAATCAACTCAGGTTGATCATATTCCACGTTTACCATATCAGACAATGGATCTAAATTCAAAATCTTAGACACTTGACCCTTATAGCTGTTATTCTTCATCAATTCAGTCAAAGGAATTGACACTTTTAACTTAGCAATTTCATTTTCTAAGTTAAAAACTGGAGTTTTCTCTACCTCTTTAGCTGGGACATCCTTATTTTCATTTTTATCCCTTGATATATTTAGCTGATTGGATCTTTCATTTTCTGATGGTGATTTTCTAGTAGTGGGATCAGCTGTCTCTTTTCCCTTTTTCTGCACAACAAGTGGTTCATTCTTTGGTGTTGTAGCTTCCTTTCTTTTTTGAATTGGATTAATGGGTACATCTTTGCTTCTGACTGAATATTGTCACTATTGGGCGGTCAAGGCATTCATGTACCCCCTCTGATATTCATCAGACTCTTCTTCAAGAGCTGTCTCATTTTCCAAGATGAAATTATCGTCCTTTTGTACAGCTGAGTTTTCAAAATACTCCTCATCTTCAGTGATAAAAATTGGCATATCATCAGGTGTAAAGAAATGATTCTCTTCTCCGATTACATTCTCCTCATCATCTGATTCCGGACCATGTATAAAATTCTGCTATAAAGGTGTCTTCACTTGCTGCTGTACTGCTTGTTCTTGTGCTCGCTGCTCTCTTTGCTTGATTCTAAATTTTGGTTGCTGCTGGCCACGAAAGTTAGGATTTCTGATTTTCGGTTCAGACTTATCAATTGTTAATATTTCAAACATTTTTTCCATCTTACGGAGCACTTGATCTGAAATGGAAACCTCTTCCTTTATTGCTACTTTCTTTTCAGCTTTCATTCTAGCTCTCCTAGCAAGCAAATTGGCTTCAACGCTGACTGTAATTTTATGCATGTCTTTTAAAGTGCCTGGATCTCTTTCTCTTAATTTATAGGCCATGTCAGGATCGAAGCCATCCGGAAACTTAATCAAAGCCGACCCCCTAGGTGGCTTTATATCAGCAGGAATTTCATTGTAAACAGAATTGAATCTAATACAATAATCTTGAACAGACTCACCAATGTTCCGCTTGATATTGTCATATTCAGAAAGGATAGAAAGATGGTCTTTCTTCACTTCCCATCGATCCAAGAATTGTCTCTAAATATTAGGCAATGTAGTAATACTTCTAGCCGGCAAAGCTTTGAACCACTTTCTTACTTCACCTCCAAAGGTTTGTACAAACAGTCTCACTGTCACATTTTCCGCATCAATATCATGAAGGTCAAAGAAATCTACCATCCTATCCACATGTTGCTGAGCAGTAA
Source organism: Pinus albicaulis (assembly GCA_034641835.2). Taxonomy (NCBI): domain Eukaryota; kingdom Viridiplantae; phylum Streptophyta; class Pinopsida; order Pinales; family Pinaceae; genus Pinus; species Pinus albicaulis. The sequence goes on from CM076582.1 coordinate 320,853,024, forward strand.
CACTTTGAGGAGTGCCATCAAACAATGGAATTTTTCTTTGATAATCAGCGGGCATTTCATCCAAGTTTTGAGGCAACACAAGGGGTGCAAATCGGGTAGCCATTTCTCTGGGTGGATTTAAAACCAAGTTTGGGGATATAGGAGGAGTCAGAGCTGTTGATGTATGAGGTGTATGTGGTGTGGAGGGAGGTGATACTGCTGCAGATTGCTGATCAGAGATAGAAGGTTGCACGGGAATGGTGGGAATGAAAGGAGGCTCAGTAGGAATTTGTGAACTAGATGTAACTGCGGATGACCCAAGAGTTGCAGATGCAGACTCTATGAATTCGGGAATGTTTGTTGCCACAATGGAATTCTGAATATTCAAGATGTAACTATCAATGGATCTATTAGCTTTTTCAATTTCAAGATCTTTGAAAAACTTTGGATTTAGGACAGTAGAATCAATAGCACTTTCAGACTTGGTCTCAAACAATGACAACTCAAATTGTTCATCAAACTCAAGATCTTCAAGATACTCGAAAACAACAAGACATGAATGAGATTTGAACACAGGAATCACAGGACTTTCTCGACGAAGGATTCTTGAAATAAGATTTGGATTTTCATACACAGGAGGTGGATCGGGATCCAGATTTGCTATGGTGTGTCGTCTGGAAGCCGGTGTGTTGAATTATTCCCTAAAATCAAATGGACAAAATAAACTTGTTTAGCCTATTTAATTCTCAACTCAACACCCAAAGTCCAGAATTATCTGATGTACTAGGGCAATTTACAAGTTAGATGTTACGTTTATAAGACTAGACCGGAGATTGACTGAAGCAACATTTATCTACTCTCACTAATGCAAAGCAAGAGCGTTTTGAAGGCTACCTGACATAAATTTAGGCTCCGTCTGTAGTTTATAAAATGAATAGCACTAACAAGCAAACAATTTTTTGTGTTTTCCCCAGTGTATTTTCCTCTATGTTATGGCCTAAATCTACCTCAGGCTGAAAAAAGGCAGAGTCTAGGGTAACATCAAACCACGCTTAACCTGGTAGCTAGCCCTACTAGATCGAGAGAGGGCTCTCTCCTGGTCAATCTCAGCAAAAATAATCATTGAGGCTTGATATGACTTGAATAAAGGCTGATTTTAGGCTAGGTATAGATGTAAAAGAGTTTGATTTGATTTTGAGGGTGTTTTTTGGATCAAAGGGAAAGGCAGATTTTGGCTCTGGGGAATGAGGCCTAGTTTTTGCAGAGATCTGAATGGGGCAAGGTAGGCAATTGTTTTGACACTTCAATTTGAATGAAATGGATAGCTTAGACCAGTGAGGAGTTGAACAGGGCAAGAAACTTTCAGGAATCCTCTTCAAACAGTTGAAAACGTAGAAAATTAAATAAATCCTAGGTAGAGCACTTAATTTTAATGAATTCCACCTTTATCCTTGTTTTTTTAACTTAAGAAGAAATAATAGGGAAAATGATACACATGAAACACCAGTAAACTTACATTAACAGAGAGAAACACATCATCAAAACAAAGAGCCACATGAATCCCAAGGAGTGCTGCAAACCCTGGTCTATTCCTTTGCCAAACTGCAGAGATGAATGTACAATGATGCTCAAAACAATCCCAAGTGTCCAACCATGCTACCGACTGAAAAACTACAAGATATAGACAACACTAACTCATCCCCAGCCTCTAGGGGTCGAGCTCAAATTTTTAGGAGTTGTTTCAACAAGATCTAAACTGAGAACTGGAAAATAGGAAGTGGAACAGCTTGCCTCTATAAGATAGGAAACTGATTCATTCAGTTGCAATTCATCTTTTGATGGATGAATCTACCTCCATGAGTAAAAATTTAACAAAATTACATCAAGATCCCTAAAAATACATCCAATTACATCATTATTTTAACATTTGGAAGTAAGAAAGTCAAAATGTCAAAAACTAGGTGAAAAACAGAGGTACTGAGTCCAAAATGAGCAAAAATCCCCAATGCGCCGCGCCTGATTTCTCTATGTCTCATGCTAGTTTGCAGCTAACTTTGGAGGCCTTCCCTGTGTCCAAATTTGCTCCAAGTGGGCTTGCTGGAAAGGTCTACCTGTCTACTTTCCAACACAAGTGGAATTTCTGAATTTGGTGTTCATTTGCCCCTCCAAAACAGGTTTCTCCCAACACTGCTTCCTGTGTGTCAAAAAAGGGGCAGAAAGGTCATTTTTGGGGTGTTTTTGACCCTTATGGAAGCCCAAAACCCATCAAAATTTCTTGTCCATAGGTAGGCATGCATATATTTCCATGAAAAATCCAAAAATTCTGAGTTTGCATCAAAAGTAGCCCCCAATCATAAGCGTGCGCCAAGTGGCGTGGCGCATAAAGCTGAAAAGTCTGTTGTTAGGCCCAAAATTTTCAAAAATGAAAAAAAGTGTCCCAAATTTTTTGAAATTTGGGCTGAGTGTCCTCCAACATGTACTATGCTAGGCCAAGGAAGCCTCAGCCAAAATCTGAATTCTATCTTGCCTTTTCTGATGCTTTGAGGCCTTCTTCAACTTAACCTTCAGGATCTTGATTCGTGCCTTGCAAACATGATTTCTTGCCCAATAATGATTAGCCATGTGCCTCAACATATTATTTTCCTTTTTTGCCTTATCCAACAGCTTTTCCAAATGAATATTTACCCTTTCAATCCAAGCTTCACGATCAGCCTCAATCTCTTGCTCAATGGATGTCATCTCGGTTTTGCTCGTTTTGGCAGCCTGCCGTTTCTCACGTATGTTTTGTAGCTCCATGATAGTTTACTGATCTTATAGCTGTTTTTTTCTCTACTCAAGGTATTTTATTATCCACTGTGCTCTTTTCAACTTGACAGACAAAGTGTTTATCTCCGCCTTCTTCTCCTGAACAATCTCTCTCAGCTTTGAGCTTGGTGAGCCCAAATCATCATCAATGAGTATGAAGTCTGTATCCTGGCCTCCTGAAAGCCCCTCATCATGTATTGGCCTCTTTCCCTTGTCCTGTACCTATACTGCTGATGAAGGAAGCGAGACCCCTTCCACCCCGGGTGGAGATAATACTCACTTGGCTGCTGCAAACAACCCTCTAGTGCCCCTCTGATAGGTGACAAACACCGACACACTAGCGGTCTATGTCTCATAACCTTCCTGCTGATATGAAGGTTCACCTGCCTCATGAAAAGCCTCCGAAGGTACCTGAGGAGCTGTGAAGAAATCATTAGAAATGAAATCCTCCCATGAAATATCCTACAAGCCAAGCTGATGCATAACCACAATTTTGATGAGTGCAAAGTGATAGATACTGTTATACTGCTGCTCAGGAGTTTTCCTTTGCACAAGGGAGGTCATCTTCTCAACATTCTGACACATGAAGTAAGGGAGGTTCATCATTCTCACCCTGGTAAAATGCATCAGCAACCTGATATGATAGGCATTGAGGCGAGAAAACCGGCCCTCACAACTGAAATATTTGATAATGAGTTTCATCAATGGAGCATATGAATCTTTCAGGAACCAAAAGGGAAAAACTCTGCTGAGTTGTCTCAAAAAATTGGGCTTGATATATGGCTCATAGTGTTCCCTATCAACTTGCTTCCTTTTGTTCCATTGCTCTCCAACATTTGGAATATCGGTTGCTAGAGAGATAGACTCAGGTGTTAAAGTGAATTTCACACCTGCAAGAGTGACTTGGCCATTATGTAAATGCAGCACAAACAATCTGGCCAGCTCCTGATGGTGGTGGACTCTAGCAACCATCTCACAAAACTGATAACAAGACTCCTATTGAAAACATGAAATAGCAAGAGGACAGGCCTGCAGCTCAGCAAGTGAAGTAGGCTCCTCCCTCACATGTATGCCACCCTTGTGAGGTCTCCTAGGTGCATGCAACTCAGTTGTAGAGTCACTGCCTCGGTCATAAGAGGAATCTGTCTCCATTTTTGCCAAAGTGTGTGTTGTCTTCGATGAGTATGAGGAGTTTTGGTGTCTTTGGTTTTTGTTGCCAAATGTATGAAAATATGTGAGGGGCTATGAAGGGAGAGGGTAAGGGGAATGTTGAGAGTATTTCCAATTGAAATTTGGGGACTTAAAGAGTTTTAGGGGTAGTCACTATGTTTTTGGGAAAGCATTTGGGGTTTGGGAAATTTTTAATTAGGATAGGATATTGGGAATATGGAATAGGGTAGCTGAATTTGAGGGATATGGGGAATAGGGAAATGGGATAATGGAACTAGAATAACAGTGATGAAGGAATAACAAGGTGGGGAAGTGGAAGTGATAGGCACAAAACCAAACTATAAACCCCAAGGAAATGTTTCTTGAACAAGCAAATAGGGTTTTAATTTTTGTTTATTAAATCCTCATAGACATCATAAGATTCACGTTCATTGGTAGTGGAGGGGTTACTTGACTTACTTGGACTGGAGGTGACCGAGGAGATTTGAAATTTGAAGAGAAATCACAATGAAATTTATTTTTATCCCTACGCATCGCACAACCAACCCAACACGCTGCGCCACTCCTATGCGCCGCGCAGGTGTATTCTTAACACAGTGGTGGTCGACCCAATGCGTCGCGCCTGTCCAATGTGCCGCGTCACCCAGCCAATGCGCCGCGCACTAAAACTTGCACAAATTTGCCTTCAAACTGCTCCCTTCGTTCTACACGGTTTCTCCTTGGCTCAATCTCTCCTCTTGGCATACAAATGAACTCTTGAAACATAAAAATGATTTATATACCAAAGATATTTAATTCTGCATTTAAAAAAAAACCCACTTTGTAACGTTTCAGATTTTGACACTTTTCAAAACTTTGTTTTAAACAGCTTGCTTCATTTTGGCTTTTTGACTGAATGATGTGCTTTATGTTTGTCCTGCAGGGAATGGATTTGCTGGAGCTTGAAAAAGGTGACCAGGGTTGCCACTGAAATTATTTTTAAAACTAAGAAAACTTGAAATTACATTACATTTATACATAAAAAGATGAAATACTATATTTTTCTTCAAAATAGAGTTTTGAAGAAAAATACATTATTAAGCATATGATAATGAAGTTCTTAGTACTGAAAACTTATTTCAAACTCCTCATGTGCCTGCTGACCATTATTGGGCATTTTGAAGACCTTATTAATGAAACCCTAGACCTAATGACACTAAAACCCTAAAAATGACTCTTTGCAAACTATGAGACAAAAAGTGACTGCAAATGATCTTAATGAATGGAAATGGGCCAGCGGGTAAAGGACATGAGGGATATGAACAACAAGCCACTACCATCTGATGATCCATGCTCCTAATGGAATGCAGCTAACCGAGTGAGACACCTAATATGCAATGCAACAAGAGGATTTTGATCACTGACGGAGGGATGAAGATACTGACACTAACACACACCCGATTCAGGAAACTCTGATTTAGTCCTTTTTGTTAATGAAAATAATGAGAATTGTTTGGATTTAGAGATAACCGTGTTTTCAACAGGTGAGTTTCCATCTTTTGAAAGTTATGATTATTGTCAAGAAGTCGAGGAACTTCAATCTACAATTTTGGTTATGTCAAGACCTCACTACCCTGATGAAACTTTTGAATTTGGTCAAATCAAAAGTTTCTCATGAAAGTCCATTCTTAGCATTCTTACATGGGATGTAGATTAATTCTTAAGGGATGTTCGGTATATTCATGTTCAATTCTTAAACCCTCAAGATAGAATATATTATCATATTTATAAACTCCAACTGATGAATCCTCCTTCTTGTGAATCTTTGATCTAGAGCTTGGAAACAAAGAGTATGCTTGATGATTTTCAAATATTATGATTTAACATTACTCCTTCTTCATCCATCATAAAGCTTGACCCACACACCAACACTAACCATTTCCAATATGCATGTGATTCACATTGTGAGCTTGATATTTCATTTGATGTTGATATGTCTATAGTTAACTTGTCTTTGCAAGGGTTTCAAGATGGTTGTTTTTACGACCCCATTGTGGATTGGTTAGAGAATCCATATTTAATAAGTTCAATGGCTCATAGTAATTGCCTTCATGCATTCAATCAGGTTTTGTGTGGCTATGAGTTGAATAAGTTTTTTTGTGGTTTATTTTGTAAAGTAGAGCCGTCAGTGATCTTGCATTGTTGTGCTTGCACTTCATGCCTTTGTGTTTCCTTGCAGATGTTTTGGATGCTTATTTTTCTTACTACACTTTATGTTATGTTTCTTTTACTTGATGATATATTTTTACTTAAGGGTTGGGATTAGCTTCTATGGCTGCATTAGAAATTCCATTTCACTTAGTCCCGATATTTCAGCATCTAGTTTAGGTTATGTTAGGTTGCATTTAGTTAGTTTTCTTTCCATCTACCATGTTTCCTTGTCTTGTTTTTGTATTTCTTGATTTGTTTTAAATAATAATATGCATGGAAATTTCTTTCATAAGCTTCTAGATGATGTGGCTAAACTTTGGGAAAGAAAAATTGTAGTGATGTGAAACTCTTGGCTAGCCTATTACTTTTCTTCTTTTCTTAGGCCTTTGCACCTTTCACAGTTGATGATGTATTTATAGAAAATACAGTCCAATTTGACTAGAAAACCATAAGCAAAACCATTATGCATTAGGGTAATTTTGAGGTCTAAAATGGCCCTCCTAAGAAAAATGTACAACCAAAATAAACTTTATAAGAACCAATAGGATTCAATATGATGATGTCAAGCATGGGGATTGATTCACATTTTTTGGAGTAAAAAAGTAAAAAGATTCCCATGATACTCAGTGAAATGTAGGAAGGCTAGAATTCCTTGTGAATAGGGACTGCATTCCTTGTGAATTGTGTGAGAAAGGAAGGTTGAAGACAGGCTGAGAATTGGCTAAGTGTTGGCCCGATTTTTTATGGATCAGTGTGAGACAATTAGCAGATTGCAAGAGACTCTTGTGAGAAGAGTGCATTGTAATTGTTTCATGCTTCCTTAGTTGAATATACAATAGAATATATAGGGGTTTTGAGCAGTAAGCTTTCCCCGAGAAAATATCTGTGTTGTGGTTTGATTTGATTCTTTATTTACTTGTTGTGACTGGCGATCATGTTTATTTTCCACAATTGATTTGTAGAAGGATTCAGTATCTAGATTTAGTACATTGATTGATTGAATTGAATCCATTAATATACATATGTTTGTATAATTTCTACATGGTATCAAAGCACAGGAAATAACTATATTGGAGGAGAAGATGAGTTTTTGACTGAATAGAATTCAAATTTTCAAAAGTGTTCTTGGTGCGACAGATAGATCAGGATCGAAATGGCTTTCAATAGCTTTCAATTAGAGTATGCACTTGAGGGAAGTTCCAATTATATTGTGTGGAAAGACAGGATGGAGGCAGTACTAGAGGACAATGGGCTGAAATAATTCATTGATAATGACATTCCCAAACCCGCTGCAGTAGATGCCACAAATCTTGATGCTTGGCAAAAGAAGGTTGCAAAGGCGAGGAGGATATTACTTGGAGGGAGTATGAGACCACATTGTCTCAAGTCTCCATGGAAAAGCGACTCCATATGAAATGTGGAAGGCTTTCATAGATCTATTTTAGAGCATCAGTGATAATAGAAAATTGGTACTGAGGGACAAGCTCAGGAAAATTAAAACGGAGAAAGACGATACTATTCCAAAATATTTAGCCAAGTTTTTCCAATGTCGAGATGAGCTTGGGAGCGTCAGAATTACTATCTTGGATGATGACTCAGTGAGCCTAGCTCTTTTATGCCTTCCCAAGAGTTGGCATAGTTATCAGGACTATGTCAATGGGAGGGAGAAGCTACCAGAATGGGAATGACATTGGTCAGATTTGGTGCAATAAGAATTTAGGCGGAATACCAGGGATGGATATTCATCTAAGAAAAATGATGAATAAAATTATGCCTTGGCTAGCAAGGCGAAGAAGGGGAAGAGAAAGAAATCCTATTCCAAATCTAAGACTGGCAAAGAAGGTGTTAGTGTCAGTATTTGCATACTTCAACTAGGGATCAAAACACATTTGTCATGTGCATCTTAGGTGTCCCATTCTAAAAAAAATTTCAATCATTCCATTAGGTCATGATATAAAATTGTTCCACTGGTGGTTTTCTTTGTCAAGTGTCTCATTTTCCTTCACAAGAACATGCCTGCTGACCCTCTTCCATGTCTTCATCATGCTTAAAAAAAGTCTGCTCTCATTTCACTTATAGTCAAAAGAAATCATTGAGTGAGTTTCTTTAATTTCTCATTAGGTCACTAGGGTTTCATTAGGTCAAATCATTTCATTGTCTCATTTTCAATAATGGGCAGCAGAAGGTGTGAAAGTGACCCAGAATAAACTCATGATTTGCTTCCACTTAGTTCAAATGTAATAAGTACTCAGTCTCCCAAGGTTTCAAACTCAGAATTTCCACATGCCAACACATCAAATGTCAAATAAAAAAAATTTCTACTTCATAAATTGATCAAATGTCAAAGGGATTATCTTTTCCAAAGGGTGCCCAAGTCATCATTGTTCACAAGCACTAAACCCTAATTTCCTCTCCCACTGAGCTAGGGTTTGCTATGGAAACACAACATTTGAGCAAAGGAGCCATAAGGTAGGTCATATCAATAAGTATGATGTCATTTCAACTCATAAACATCATGTCTCCATCATTTTTTGAGAAAACATTCCAAGGGTCAAGTCATTTGCTACTCATAGGGCCAGTTTTGCTTCAAACTATGTTTCGGACCAAAAAACTATGAATTTTACAAAATTGAGAGAGGATTTTGTCCATAATAGGTCCAAAAAGGAAAAAACCCTTCATTTTTTACAAAATTTTCATGGTTTTGTAGAAATTTCAAAAATACAGGTGCCATAGGAGAGTTGTTGAACTTCTGGAGAGACTTTGGGAAAATCAAATTTTATCATAGCTAGAGTGTCCAAACGACTTTCTTGATGAGTCAAATGATAACTAGAGAGAGAGATATTTCCAATGAGCTATCATGAGCTCAATTTGGAGTTTAGTAAGGCCTCCAAAACTTTACTGCACCAGCACTCTCAATTTTTGCACCCTAATTCAGCACGTTTTGACTAGTCTTGGTAAAATCAACTTTGGACAGGGTAAATCAGCTCCAATAAGAACACTAAAGGTATATCTGGAAATTATACTTCAATATATTTCCAACACGCTATCCTGGGCCCAATTTCGACACCCGGAAGGCCTTCAAAAGTGGTCCTCAAAACAATGTTGCATTGGTGTTGCGCTAATGATTGAGCGTTGCACTAATACCCGGGGGCGCTGTGCTAATGTTTGAGCGCTGCACTAATACCTGAGAAATGCAGTACATTTTACACAGGTTCTGCACTAATAACTAGAGGCACTGCGCTAATGCACAATTTGGTTTATGAGCCTCAAAACTCGATCAAGGTGCCTCCAAAACTTCAGCAAAGTTTTTCTAAAGCCTGTGACAAGTAAGTAACAATGAATTTCATCCCCTTTTTTTCTTCAAAAGGATTTTCATGGTGATTTTTTTTTCTTTGTAAAATATGGAGGTTGGATAAGCTATAAAACCCTAGATTCAGTCTTTCTTCCCATTTTTCCCGAATTTTCCACTCATAAACCTCACATTTTCTTCCAGCATCATATCCTTATTCCATAAAGCCTACTTCACTCCCCATCCCCATCTACCTCATCCCTAGGGTTTCAAAGCTTTAAAATTCAATATTTCTAAAGAGGAGGACAGAGATATTAATGAGGAAAAAACACCCAAGAAAATTGATCACAAAGGAGGGAAAATTAACATATATGAGCCAATAACCACAAAGGAACTCATGGCCTCTCTTCTCATTGTGTCTTGTTTTAAACATGTTGGTTGCTTTTAGTTTTGTGAGAGGGTGCAACAGATTCAGTACCACCCTGTGTTGGCAAGGTTGTTCATCACAAATCATTATGATGGGAAGGTCCCTCTTACTGGGGTCACTTTTACCATGTCCACTAATGCCATTTCAGCTGCTATAGGGATCCCTAATGTGGGAGAGAAATGGTTTAAAAAGGTAAACCTTGATCTGAACTATTATGAACCATATCTCAAACCTAGATATAAGGATGATAAGAAAAAAAATTCTTTTTCTCTCATCTCCTTGGCCAGTATGTCCCCATAATGAAAATAATCATGAAGTACTTCACTTTTGAGGGGAGGTTTTCTCAACTCTATTCATACCATATTCGACTCCTCATGCAATTCACTAGAGTCAGAATGCTTCAAATACCTTACTATCTCTCCCAAAGCATTGACAAGATGGAATATATTGTACAAAGGAGGCATTATAATCATAAAATGCAAAGTCTTTTTCACCATTCCCTTATTAAGATGGTAGTCATGTATCAACTTGAGCAGAAGAACATTTCATGGGACACATTCATTGCAAATGAAGTTTTTAATACCTCACCTAGTCATCATGAGAAGAGTATCCCTTCATCATCTCATCCTCCCATATCCACTTCTCCATATCAGCTCGCTGCTCATACATCATCACCTATTCATATGCATTCACCTCATGTTGACCCTACTTCTTCACCTTTCCATAATCCTTCACCATCATCACATCATGATACTGAGGCATCAAGCAGTGAAAAGGACATTGAGGAAAATTGGGCTAATGTGACCAATGTTAAGCCATTTCCCAAGACCTATCAGAGAGACCACAGGCATGTGTTTGATTCACTTGGAGTGAAATGGGCCGTGCCTTCTTCATTAGAAAAACAGGTGGACAAGGGAAAAAAAAGGCTAAAGAGCCAATCATTGAGGAGTAGGAGGACAGACATGAAACAGAGCAGGAGTTTCAACTGATTGAACTTGATGAGGAGGATGAGGATAGAATCACCAGTGCATTAATCAAAAGCAAAGAGGAAACTATTAGTGAAATTCAAGCTAATCTTGACAGAGCACAATATGTGATTGGTTTTCTTGAGCAAGAAAATCAACAGCTGAAGACCAAGCAGATTATCAGTGAGGTAAATACCATCAAGGAAAAGAAAGAGGCAGAGAGGGATAAAGCCTTGTTGGAGGAGACCTTGGACAGATTTGGTGAGATTGATGATGAGGAGGATAAGCCTCCTAGATAGAGACCAAAGACTAGAGGGCTTAAAGGAGCTCTAATCCTTGAGAGACAGAAAGAAGCTGAGTTGGCAGAGCAACTCACTCCAAGTGAGCTGCTTGCTATAGAGATTAGCAGAGATAGAGAGTCATGACTTGATAGATCCAACTTGAATCTATAGAGCTTGCTAGAGAAGGCCAAGAAGGACAATGATATTCAGAGGAAAATGGCAAAGCATTATGCCACGAGAAACAAAATTGCAAGGGCCAAGCTCAAACGAGCCCATGCAAAGATTCAATCTTTGACCGAACAAAAGGAGAAGGAGAGGTTAGACATACTTTCTAAGGTGTCTCTTCATGCCTCTAACCATTGATCATCAAGTAACTTCACAATTTTTCCCAAATTTTGGCAAATTTGGCACTTTAGTGCAATTTTTGGTTCTTGGGCAATTTTGGCACACAGTCACACTGCAAAAAATGCAGCGCCCTTAGCACTGCGCTTTTTATTGGAGCATAAAATGGAAAAAGGGTCACCACCATCATGTTTATAATGATGAGGAAATCAACCCCAGCAAGTTTCAGAAAATTTGGAGGAGAACTGGTCCCTCAAAAATGCAAAAAACCATCAATTTTTCATGTTTCCGCCTCCTTTTTTACCTTGGCACTGCACTAATAACAGTCTTGGGAAAAGTTATTTTTGACATGGCATATGGGCACAATTTTTGGATCTAGAGGCATATTTGGAAACTAGACTCAAAGATATTTCCAATGAGATATCATAGAGCTTATTTTGACACCAAGGAGGCCTCCAAAAGTTGCTTTCAACAGAGGTTATTTTTTCTATTATGGAACTGTGCTTTTGCCAGGAAAATGTCATTTTCACCATCTTCAGCATATTTTGACTTTTTATCTTGGAAAATGAGAAATTATTGATGTAAAAGGTCAATATAAATGTAAATTTCATGTTTTTATTTTTATCTAGGGTAGATACATCAAATAAGTTCTCTAGAGGTCAAATGAATCAATTTCTTCTCTTTTAAAGGCAAATTGTTCAGTTTTCCTAGTCTTTAGATTCTTGTTTGGGAGTAGGTGAAATTGATCCCTATCTCATGTATTCAACTCCCTAAGGCTAGGAAGAGTGTTTTTTAGGTCTATATGATGTATTTTCTCAGTCATTGTAATGGTTGGACTCATTTGGAGCTTTGGCATTTCAGGAGACATATTTGTATCAGTTTGGCTTGGACATTAATGATAAATTTGTAGTTATTTCTTTGGGATCCATGTGGTATGAAATGTTTGATTTAGTTTCTTCTCTATGATCATTTTTATGAATGTATTATAAGCTCATAAACCATTTCCATTTCTATGATATGCTTAATTTCAAGTTGAAAGGCAGAATTCATGTTTTCATGCTCTGTTTTGGGGAATTTTGCATAATTTGTTTATTTTCTTCAGTTTAGGGAGAATTCATTTCAGATGCTCTTCCTAACTCCTCACCAGTCTATTCACCTCACCATAATTATATTTTAATTTCAAACCTTCTACCTACCTTGCCCCTTAGAACACTTTGCAAATTTTGACCTAATTTCCTTGCCCTGGTTGTTTGACTCCTCTTGATACAGCATAAACCTATACAAAATCAAAATCAAAACCCTGAGCTACTATACCTAGCCTAATATCTTCTTTCCTCATTCATTTTGACTGTTATATTTATGGAGAGAACCCTCTCCTGGCCTAGTAGGGCTAGCTACTTGGCTAAGCGTGGTTTGAGGTTACCTCGGAATTGCCTCTCTCAGCCTGAGGTTCAATCTGAGTGATAACAGTAGGTAAGGAGCGTGACATGTCCAAAGTGAAATGTTTTCACTGTCACGAGCATGGAAATTATGCCACTAATTGTCCACAAAAGAAGAAAAAAAATAAGGCTTCAAGATCTACAGCTGGTGAGGCTTTGGAATTGCAATTTGAGTTGGACTTCTCGCTCATCGCATGCATGGTGTCAAGTGAGATGGTATCAATGTGGTACTTGGATAGTGGTGCATCTTTCCACATGACGGGAGACAAAGAACTTTTAAGTAGCTTGGAGGAGAAAGACCTCCAGATGCATATCGAAATGGGTGATGACAAGTGGTATAACGCTACCTGGATTGGTACAGTTACTTTCCAGAGATAGTCAGGTAAACCCTTGTTATTAAAAGATGCAATTCATGTACCAAGCTTGAGAAATCATTTAGTTTTAGATGCAATGTTGGAGGATATAGGTTATGATGTGGTTTTCAATGAAGGGAAACCTTTCCTTCGACATAAAGCCATGAGATAAGCCAAGAATATTTGGATTCATGTAAAGAATCTCTATAAACTTAATGTAGATGGTGGTGCAACAATGATGGATAAAGCAGACAAAGTGGTGAGCCGGTATGAGGGTGAGTTATGGCACAAGAGATTGGGCCATCTACACCATGGAGCTTTGAAGGTCATGCAACAGATTTCTATGGGGATTCCAAAGGGTACTATTGTGCAGATAGAAACATGCAAGGGATGTACCATGGGGAAGTGTGAGAAATCCATGCAATTGTCCCTTGAGAGGGAGCTTGATTTTCTTGCAGATGAGGAACTCTTGGTTCCAAAGGATGAACCTCAAGATGTGGAATAGCCACAAGGTGAGGATCATGGAGTGGCGAAAAACCACTCAAGAAAAGACCTCCAGGAGGAGGAAATTTCAAGCCAGATGGGCAGGGGGAGCACATGCTATTATACCTCCAGGTGAGAGGTGAGGAGATGTGAAAAATTAATCCCAAGAAAAAATTGGGTAGGGTACTAGAGATGGTGTGTCTCATGGATTAAACTTAGATACGAGGATCCCACAATATAGCAACAACAGGATCGGTTAAATTGATGCAATCAGATGTCAGAAAGATAGAAATCAAAGTGACAGGTGTCGGATATTGGAGCGCAGATCAAAGTTGGCAGTAGTGCTGAGTGCATGGATGCAGATTTAAAAAGCGTAGAGAGTCCAATAGACATGTGCAGTACCTAGCAGAAGTCAGAAGAATCTGATGACATATGCATTATATTGGTTCAATTGTTTGGAGGCTATTCAATTTCAAAAGTGTTGCATGAAAAAGTTGCATGTGCGAGAAACACTAGAGAAGTGTTGCATGCAAGAGTTGCATGTGTGAACAACACTAGATAAGTGTTGCATGCAAGAGTTGCATGTCACATGCAAGAGTTGCATGTTTGCATGCAAGAACATTCCAAAGGTACTGGATCGGGACAGATTGATTCCTTTCTTGTTGAGAGGGAGTTTTGAAATTTGCAACAAGAAACAGTTAAATTGGCATCCACAAACAACCTGAAAGCACACACACTAGTATGGGACCACAAGTCATGTAGTGATGGGTCCTAGCAATACATGAGTGTGCAAGCCAATTTATTTAATAAATTGGAAATGTGTATAATTTAATTATCCCTTAATTAAATTAGACAATAAATTGTAATATTATCTCATAAACACTTGTAATAGTTAACTGAGTGTGATAGACTCAGTTAGCTCATGAATTTCGAGTTGAGGGTGGTTGGTGAGGCATGTTGAGTGATTCTTTTTGTTTTAGATTCCAAACTGCAGTTAGTGTATTAGTTTAATGCATGAGAAATAAGTTTACTCAATTGAGTGAGTTAAAATCAGTTTAACTAGTTGTAACTGATTGTTGCACTAGTGAGAGTTCAAGTGAATTAAATCAGATTTAGTTCACATGTAGTGATCTGTCATACAAGTGATGATTTACTATTAATAGCTACATGCATGTTAGTTCCAGTGGAGACCCAGTTGAGACAGAGGTTAAAGGGAAGCTGACTATCAATTGTGTTATTAGAAAACTGCCGGGATGCAGTTAAAACACCACAGGATTTCCCATGATACTTGCGCAGTTGAGAAAGGCTGAAATTCCTAAGTAATAGGGATTACATTCCTCATCAATTGTGTGAGCAAGGCAGGCTGAATATAGGCTGAGAATTGGCTAAGTGTTGGCCCTATTTTTTCTGGATCAATGTGAGACGATTAGCAGATTGCAAGAGATTCTTGTGAGAAGAGTGCATTGTAATTGTTTCATAATTCCTTGTTTGAATATACAATAGAAGATATAGGGGTTTTGAGTAGCAAGATTTCCCCGGGAAAATATCTGTGTTGTGGTTTGATTTGATTCTTTCTTTACTTGTTGTGATTGGTGATCTTGTTTATTTTCCTCAATTGATTTGTAGAAGGATTCAATATCTATATTTAATTTAGTACATTGCTTGATCGGATTGAATCTAGTGATATACATGTGCTTGTATAATTTCTACAGTTGGCCACCAGAAAATGCCTAGAGGAATACACCACGACACAACGAAGACACATCACTGTTTGAGTAGTAGATTACCAGTTGATTGTGAGGAAATTTTACAAATTAGGTCTTGATAAAATATTATGCAGATGTGTCCTACATCACGAGAGAAAGGACATATTATGGCAGTGTCATTCAAGATTTGTGGGAGATCATGTTGGAGAAAAATGCACCACAAGAAAATGATTACATGCAGGTCTTTGGTGGCCTATAGTTTTCAAAGACGCAAAGGAATATGCCAGAAAGTGTGATGTTTTTCAAAGGGTTGGAAAACCATCACATCAAAATGAATTTCCATTACAACTGATACGAGTGTTATAGGGTTTTGAGAAATGGGAAATTGATTTTGTAGGTCCTTTCTGGTTTTCAAGCTCCTATGGTTATCAATTGATGAAGAAGAATATTGATTTTCCACAGTGTCAGAGAATATTTGTCGAAATTTTGAATCCCAATGGGGATCCATCTTTAGGATGAATGAATGAAGATATTGTAGGTCCTATCAACCCGTCAGCATGTCATTCCCAAGCAAGGTGCATTATAACTGCAACAGAGCACCTCACAAGATGGGTTGAGGCTACACTAGTGAAGGACTGCATCGTAGATACCACCGCGAGATTCATTTTCAAGAACATAATCACCAAATTCGATTTCCCCCAGAGCCTAACCAATGACCAAGGGATCCATTTTATTAATGATATAGTCATGTCATTACTACAGAACTTCATGATACAACACCACATAAGCAGCCTGTATCGTCCTCAAGCCAACAGTACATCATAAACATTCAACAAGATCTTAGAAAGGGGATTAACTAAAGTTTATTCAGCCAACATGGATGATTGGGATGACAGGGTCCCCACTACCTTATGGAAATATCGCTCCACTATTAAATGGTTAAACAAGCATACACCTTTCCAGCTGGTATATGGGCACAAAGCATTACTACCCGCTAAGTTCACAATTCCTGACCTTTTCATTGCACACGTAACACATATGAGTGAAGATGAATCAATACCTAAGCGGATAGAACAACTATGGGAGCTAGATGAAGCTAGGTTCTTGGAATAATTCCACCAAATAGTTGAAAATCAAAGGAAAAAGGCATGACATGACAAGCATATTAAGAAAAATTCATTCAGGGTGGGAGGGAATGTTCTATTATATGACATAAAGTTCTTGAAATTCCTAGGAAGTTGCGGATGCATTGGCTAGGGTCGTTCATTGTTGTGGAAGTAAAGGAGTCAAGAGTTGTCAATATTGCGCAGCTTGACGAAGTTTTTCTACCAGGATGGGTAAATGGTGCACACCTAGAGCCCATCTAGGGATCAATCAATCACACTCAAAATTGATTTCATCTTCGAAAGGAGACAATAAGTAGAAATAGGTAGGAGTCAGTTATGTTGGTCAGTCATGACTTAGGTCAGTTTTTCCAAGTTAGACAACTAGTTACATTTTATTCAATCAATAATAAGTCATCTAATAGAGTCCTTCCAGTTGCAGATGAAGTTCCTCCTCTCCGCAAATAATTATGGTCAAGGGAGTCGCACATGTTGGGGGTCCTAGTCATAATAATTAAGCAATAATTCCCAATTTCATTTTCAACTTATATTAAATCTTTCCTGTAATAAAAATCATCAACTCATAAGTATACCCATCATAGCACAATAACTATCTATCAACTCCACTTGCCTTTTCCAGTTTTGTGTCATCAAAATCAGTTCCAGCTCAATTGTCATCAGTTTTAGCACAGTTGAAGCTGAGTGGGGAAAGTTACTGTATTAATTAGTTGAGCGGTCTCGTCAGAAAATGTCATGTCAATATTTTCTACTTAATATGCATGGCCATGTTGAGTTCCTCAAAGTCTGAAGACAAGGTGGTAGAATTACTAAGTCTGTAGTCTGTTCCCCATCTCATTTGTCCCAAGCTCAAATCCAAGCTCGTTTTGTCTTGTGTCTATCATCATCGCTCCAAGATGACGAAGACCATAATATCAGTTCCAGAACTTGAATTTGAAGAGAGAATTGGAAATACATAACCATATTATGGAAAGTATGAAAAAGCAATGTTGGTTGATAATGACCTTGCAGACTCCTTCCAATTTCCAGCCCTCGAGCATGAAGTATATACAAAACCTATGGTTAAAGTTAATGGAATCCAATCCATCAATTTCACTGATGATTTCAGAGGGATTCAAAGATCGACATTGCTACATCTAAGGATTCTTCCCATTTTCAGAACCACTGGAGCTCCAATACAATGCATGAAGCTCTTAATCAGCAAAATGCATGGGTAATCATTCTGGCTGGAAAAGGAACACCTAATTCATGCATTTGACATCAAAATGCTAACGGGGCTGTCAGTGGCTGGATATTCAGTTTCAATTTCCTTCCAGACATCTTCCAAGCAAGAAAATAAGACAGGGCATGATAACTGTTGAAAATACTGAGAGGGGGGTGAATCAGTATTTCCTATAAATTAGAACTTTTTAACCATTTTCGAAGAATTATTTATTATTTAGTTATTATCAATTTTCATCTTGAACAATAATGAATATTAAACAACACTATACAACAATGTAGAAAAATAAAACAGTAGACACAGAGTTTTTTGGGTGGAAAACCCTCTTCGGGTAAAAACCATTGAACGCTTCTCTAGTAATTTTCTTCTTCTCTCTTTAAAATAAATATTAGTTACATCAAGATTTCAGCTAAAAATGAGGGATGTTTCAAACCCCTAATTCACATGCCACAACCTATAGGATGCTACTAAACCCTAATATCCTGTTGCAACCAGAAGGATGCCACAACGCCCTGTAGATCATGCCACAACCTTATGAGTGCCACAACACTTTGTTTACCAGTCGTTGTCGGAAACGATGCTTCAATGCCCTATTAGTTTATTAGCCAAGTGTTAATGGATGCCACAACACCCTCTGCAAGCCACAAATATTCCTAGCACCACCCTGTCGCCTTGAAGTGTTCTCGGGCCACAACCCGAAGGTGACTCCAAACACCTAGAAGAGTCGATAGATCACGTTTCAAATTTTTCACACTAGACCAACTGTACTTTGAATCAATGTAGAATATATGTAAGGAAGATGTAGAAAAAATATTGAATCCTAGTAGCCACTAATCATTTTTCCCACAAACTGATCACTACACTAAGTTGCACATCGAGCTATCACTATATCACTGTCAGTGCACATCGTGTATCACTGTCATTGCAAATCACTGTAAAACTTCTGACTACCACAGAATGTCACTTCACAAATTAATAGTCATCAAAACATTGTCATCATACCTCTCATTAATTAATATTCATCAATGTTTTATCATTGTCATCATTGCATCAGGTTGCACACATTGCAACAACTATCTAGCACTATTGTCAAATGATGGCATAACCCAAGGCATCTCAATTCATCCTAATGCCCTGCAATCAATGCTCTCAAAATTTGTCCCCAAAGAGCTACCAACATATATGTAGGCATGTTGTTTTACTAGTCAAACCTTGCAATCCATCCTTCTCCAATAGGCTGTAAAACTGGAGGATGTTCCCTTCATTAATTTCTACCCTGCAAGGTCACAGTCAAGTTATCCTAGGTTATCATAGACATTGTCAACTCAAGGTTCTACTAGTCAAAGTCAATATATCAATGTCAATTCTAGTCAAAGTAAAAAGATCAAACTGTGTGGTATGACTAATTTATCTTCTCATACTAATTCAAACTTAGTGCAAAATTTCATTATACATGTAATGACTTAGTGTGTCAAAGTCATTCTTAGGATGTCAAAGTCAAGGTGAGTATTGTCTTCATTCATCAAGTTAAGTTAACATAAAGTCACAAGCGTCAATACATTATTTTCAAGTATGTCAAGGTAAACCATATGTTAAGGTCAAAGTAAAGACATCATATCAATGTCAATCCATATTATGATATTTTAAATCATTGTCAAGTCAAGAATTGCAGTCACCAAGGATCTTTCCTTATCAGAGAAATAGTTCTACATAGCAGATTTCATATTGCCCATAAATATTGATTCAGTAGCATTCTATACCACTATCATATAATGTCATAAGACAAATTACCATTGTCAAGTTCATTTTGAAATTCAAAATCAAGGTGTCAACATACTTGGTATGTCTAGGTCTGAGTGTCAGGTTAGAATCAAATTGTCACTACTATGCTAAGTGACATCACCGCACATAATATTGATTCATAGGTCTTTGACATGTCATAGGTTATCGTTTCAACACATTTTCATAGTCCAAATGCTCTATTATTTAGACCAATGTAAGACAAAATCAAGATTAATGTCACTAACTCACTGTCACAAGGGTACACATGTCCAAAAATATTTAGATCACACTCAATGTATTTTCTATACTTCAATCATCATAGCACTAAATCATACACTGCTTCACTACTGTCATATAGGTGAATGGTTAGGGCACAAAAAAAAAATTTTAACTCCCTAAAACATTCACTAAATCAACCCTTAAATTCTGAAGCATACCCTTGAAATAAACTAGACCCAACACCTAGTAAGAATGAAGAAATAGCATACGTTTGTGTTTCCTTCCAGGAGCTCAATATCGAATATGTTGTATATATGTATTTTGGATCTCCAAGGTCTTAAATTTCATTCTATGGTAGCCTTCTAAGTCCTCTTTCTAACCCAATAGGTCTGATTGATTTTGGATTTTGCAAGAAAGAGTAATGCTCAATCTCCTACGATGACCTAATTATAGACTGGTTCAGTAAAGTGAACTTTTACGAAGTGCCACATGTCATTGTATCAACCTTTGGCCCTTAAAACAATACCCAACAAACTAAATTTTGTCCTCTTTCTGTCACTTTGTACGAAATTTGAATTCAATGCTCAGAGAAAAATTTATGATGATTTTCCCAAGGTCGCTTTTTTAACATGGAATTCGGGAGCCTGCAAAAAACTAACTTCCTCGGATCATATCTTAGAAAATATAGCTAACCAATATCTGAAATTCATCCATTTGGTTCATAGGGATTTCGGGTCAAATGGGTTTTTTTTAGCTTCTGAAGCTTCATAGAAACAAATTTATAGCGAACATTCCATGATGACTTGTTTTGGAGGATATATGAGCTTTATTTTTATAGAGTTAAGAGGGGCTTCTATAGTGAATGTTGAAGGATAAATTTAGGATTTTAACATATTATTAATTTTTGATTTTAATTGATAAATATTTTGTATTTTTTTTTATTATACCCTACAAAATATGCATTACCTAAATAGATTTGTCTTTTTAATGAGATGTAGGAGTTATATGGATGCACAGTGGCTTTAAGCTCTTCATTAGAATAGTATCTCCACAAAGTATGGAAAGAAACCATTAATCTTAATTTTATGTGCCTAAAACTAATGGAAATGTGCCAAGTCACCTTCTTTTGGGGTTTTAGCCCACCAACTGGGGTTTTTACCTTCAAACTCACTTATCTCTCTAACCAGGAGGAACTACGTGGCATACCACATATCCCCAGAAATATATCTTTGAGGAGAATCCAATGACATGGATGTCCAAGCCAAAATTAATGATTTGACCCTTCAAAAACCCTCGACAAATTCAGGGTACATCCTCAGTCTATAGAACTCAAACCCTATGACTTGGGTTTTCAACCATCCAATATTATAGATGTTATCTAGATCTAATCTTATAATTATTGAGAAGCATTCATTGTCCATTCCACATCAATGGCTGGTGTTTTTGGTCAAATTCAAACCCAGACAAATCCATGGATTGACATCAATGACAACACCATCAGGGAAAATTTTAAGGATGGAAGTTTATCTAAAATTTTGGAAACCCTAGAGAATATTACTAGTCCACAATATGTAAATTATAAATTTTTTTATGATATTTTTGTAAAAATATTTACTTTTCTAATTATTTTATATTAGTATAAATAATTTTTTGGTGATTTTTAGGGTAAAAAATTTTATACTATTAAATTTGGGTGAATGAGTGTTCAAAAAAAGGGAAATTGGAGAATATTTTTTTTGGAAATTATCCCACTTGCGAATATTAGCCCCTAAAATTTTCCCTAAACACCATCCAATAATAACTACTATGACAAGTACAACACCAAGAGAGGATGCAAGGGATCCCTCATTATACCAATCAACAAGCCCAACATCAAGTTTTCATGCCATCTCATTGCAGGGAAGCTCATGCATCACTTTACCGGGAATGAATGAACACTTGACACCATCTTAGTTTTGGAGCATTGTATACAGGGCTCACATCTGAATTGGTGCAGCTTCATGCTACATTAATTGTTTGAGGCATGTGAAGATAATACAAAAGAGTGGGTACCTTCATCTATGGATATTTAATTGTTGCACTAGACATGTGGAAATGGTTCCCACCACAGGATCAAGAGTTGGCCCCAATCACATAAGATCAGCCACTCTCCCTCAGGTATATACCCTAGCGAACTTTCGGGGACCCAAGCAACAAAGAAATTAATGAAGCTTCATTCATAGGATGGTATAGGAAAATGTTGGATGTCTTCAAGGTTGTGGAAAGAATCCCAAAACTATTACTTGGTGACTATCCGCAGGAGTTCTAGTTCGGTATCATCCACAGTCATATGTGGATAAGGCTAGGATGTGTAAAAAACATTCCTGATGAGGACCCAGACGTTCATGCTAATGGATGAATCATTCCACATGGAGTTCATGTCAGGGCCAAGAATTGTGGGAGAAATTCGTGGCGGACAACACATATATTCCTTTGAAGGGATGGTGCCCCATCTAATACCTAGAGAGACGTTATTGGATTCAAGGAAGTGACTGGAAAAAGATTAATTAAAACCTGTCATCAAATGCCTCGAGACTCAAATGCATTCCATCAAGCAAAAAATGGTCAACATCGGGGTATGATCAAGTTAGTTCCCCACCTTTTATAAATTTGAAATTTTAAGTCAACAAAAATCCTTGCTTATTATTCCCCTATTTGTTTCACTTCTGGTCATAGGACCACATTCCCAATATGAGCCAGTCATCCCAGCAGCCTGACAGTCAAAGGCCACAAAACCTGAAGTCAGTGCTAAAAGGAAGAATATGACCTCGGCAAGTCATATTGTTGATCTCACCCTGGAAGACCCCTAGTCACAATCCACCTCACCCATCCTTGAATAGACCCCACCCTCAACCTTTATCGCGTCACCCAGCTCGCGGAATCCATCACCGTGCATGACCTCCACTTCCACCATTAATCTCAAATACCATACCTTCTTGGACACTGCTTGGAATGGAAACAAATATGGTTGTTGACTCTATAATTCACACCACTACATCAGTTACCAACACATAAGGCACACCCTAATCTATGATTATTTTATTTTTGGAATCAAGCCCTTTAATGGTCACTTGTCCTATTATTACACCTCCATTCACTATTTTTATCCATCCACTATCATTACCACTTCAACCCACCCCTATTATTCTACCCCTCCCAATTTCCATCCACACCAGTCCACCATCAATTGAACCCTCATAACAGGCGACATCATCGCATGAACATTTAGAAAATTCTATTTCCAGTGGATATCCATTGCAAATCCAATTTCCATAACCTTCCATCATAACTCAGGATGACCTCCAGGGTTGGTCTGTAGCCCAGTTATTTAATTTTATTTAGATAGGTACATGCCGAGCAGAGGTGTTGCATAATTATTTATCCATAGAACATGAGAAATAGTAGCAACAGATACTTGTGCTCACTATTGAGAGCGATCAATTACTTCAGGAAAGGCATCATCCTCTAGATTAGTTGGAGAAGATCACGAAAAAATTTCAAGTATTATGGCCTTCTGTTTCAAATGTAGTTCCTAACGCCCCAGAAGACTTTTCCACCTGTATAATTTTCAAATGTTATGACCACATCCATACAGCATGCAATGATTTAATTTCCACCAACCACGAGCTAAAGTATATGTTGGCTACTAAAAAATAGGCACTGTCAAATCCTGCAAGAACCTATATGGTTGAAATTGAACAGAAAATGGTAGACGCAACCACACTCAAAGAATCCATCATCAGTGCTATAAAGGAGCCCCATTCCCTTCTCCAATAGGTCCATGATTGGTCAGGTTTCCTAGAAAAGAAGAATCAACCAGTTTACCCCCTTCGCGTCTAGGTAAAAAAGCTATTAGGCAACGCCACGAGCACCAATGACAAAATCCTACAACAACAAATCCATGCATAAGTTGAAATTCTAGAGGCCTAGATTTAGCAGATAGAGGATGAATTGGAAAAAAAAACAAAAAAAATACTTTTGGACCTCCGTCCTCTAGTTCAATCACACTTAGAAACACTGTAATAACTCAGAGACAACACAGAAATGTAGTGGAATTCTCTACTAACTGCACAGCCAGACCAACCAACTTTCGACACAACATCTCAATTTCTCAACCAATAAACTGCACTCACAAACTCATGGCAGGAAGTAATAAATGATTTCAATCAGTTTAAAGAAACCACCATCAACGTTTTCCCCTATTTAGGGGTTTCATTTGGGGAAATCGTCGAGTAGGAAGTAATGCAAGAAGAGGCAGCGGAAGCACCAACGACAGTAACACTAGCACCAGCAGAAGAAGTATCGACAACACTGACATCACTTGGGAGAGATTGACTCAGAGACAATTCAATGAACTATTGTTGGGGCCTATTGGGGCCTTCATTTTTTAAAATAATTGAAGAATTTTGGGATGAACTAGAAGTATGACAGGTTGCGGAGACAACTGTTGGGAAGTTGTGGGAGGGAAAGTGAGGAAAGAGGATGGAACTCATAGAAAACTAGAAATTGTGGAAGAATGGTAGGAAGAAACAGTCACAACCGAGTAGAGAAATGATATTAACAGTTTAGCAATAGGAAAAATTGAGCGAGGAAGGAGGTGGAAAGAAATGGCAGCTCAAATGAGCATGGAAATATAGGAAAGGATAGGTGCAAAGGGCAGAAAAAAAAAGAGAGTTTCGATATGTTGTTACGGAGCCAATAGAGTTGCTACAGGTCTGTTATGTTGCATGATTATGTATTTATTAGTCTTGTTAGTCTTGTACTATGGAAAATATTTTTTTAGGCCTTATGTATTTTTGAATTGTGGAGATTAATGAAGAGTAGACTTCCTATGATCTTTGTGTGATAGTTGAATGATTATATGGTGCTTTAAAAATTAAAATTAAAATGCATATCTAAGTAGTCTTTCGTTATGAATATGCATCACAAGTTTTGAATGTACTTATGTCTGAAATCTTTGGGTATTCCTTTGGTTCTTGTATGGTAGATGTGGTTCTTCCCGATACTGAATCTCAGTCCCCAAAAAAATAAGGTCGCAACAGACCTCATGTGAGACTCCTTACCTTGTATTGGGTAAGGTAAAAATGTTGGCGTTATGATAGACTACATCAGAAATTTGTCGGCCCCTGTGCCTAAACTTGGGGTATTAAACCTATTATTATTTTTCGCTAACACCAGTCATGATTACAACAGAAGTTATAAAAACTTTTAGCCCTTCACTTTTAATTTTAATGTGATTTTGAATTGTTGTTGGCCTTCACTTACCTATTTTGATCCCAGCTTTGAGTAGAGCAAACTTTTTGAAAACAAGGACCCTTTGTCCACCAAAACTTCACCCAAAAAAAGAAGATCCCTTTCAAAGCAAACTTTTGAGAAACAAAGACTCTATGTTTGAAAATTGTGCCCAGCAAGCAAGCAACCCCTCTGAAGAACACATAGCGCACTGTCAAGCAACATTAAGGCAACATTTTCCACTATTATTTCACCTTGCATCCTCACTGGCTCTTCTTGGCACATTGCACACTCTCACTGATCAATGTGCCCCTCCTTATTTGTCCATTGTATTCTTGACATGCACCCTCCTCTTTTTATTTGTGTAGTTCTCACTCCTAGTGGCTATTTTAATCACCCCGTCTCACTGTGATAGGCTTGTGCTCCAAGTTTCCCAGATATTACCTATTCTTTTAGACACTTTGTGATTCATACATAATCCCTGAAATTCCCACGGAAGGACATAAAATATTCCTTCACGCAAAATCAATTCCCAAAATACTTGGAAGGCAAGGAAGTTTACATAAATATCAAGAGGTCTACAATACATAGGGTTGCATGCATATTCCCAGTGATGTAGAAAATCCACGTAGATTCAAATTGCTAATTGTAATTTGCTAAAAAAATAGACTTGAATCTACTCTACCAATTGCGGAAACAAATAAACGATCACGAAATCACAAAACATGAAAGAGAAAGAATTCAAATCACACATTACACAAATATTTCCTTAGGAAAGCCATAGGTGAAAACCCTGCTATCTGTATATAACATTATTCAGAAATATGAGAATATTATGATGTTTTTCTCCAACTTGATAAACCTTTGCACTATCTCTATTTGTCTCACTGCTTCCTAGAAAATCCTAGGCCAATACTTAGCCAATTTTCTTCCTGTCCAAATTTTTATTTCCTTGCATTGTTCAATGAGGAATTAGGCCCCTATTTAATAGGAATTTCCCTCCATTAGATTTTGTAGTTCCTTTAGGCTCTTCCTCTGACCATGTGCACCGTATAATTATACAATTGATTGTACACTTCCCTTGAACTCCAATCACAACTGGGTAACTCTTAGATCACACATGCATGAGTTATTTATGGTTGATTGATCAGTTAACTGGTTGATCACTGAGTTGTGACTGACTACACACCCCACTACTAGACCCTCCACTAGTTCCTCCAACAATTGAAACTAAATTAGCTAACCATAACTCAATTGAATTGAATTAAATTGCTACAACTGACATTAACTAAACCTAGGCTCCTAAAATTTAGGAACCCACTGCACACAACTGAAATTCATGCCCCTAACTCGAATTAACTAAGCTAGACTCCTATTTTTCAAGAATCAACACAAGTAAATTGAACCTCAACTAATTAACTTGAATTGAGTGTTCTTGATTAAGTGACAAGTATTATGTCGCCTCATTTAACTCCTTCAAGTTGTCTGTTGATATGGAATTTCTAATTTACTCAATTTTAATTAAGGTAAAAATAAAAATTGAGACTTTCTTGCTGAATTTTCAACACTCCCTCTCAGCAAGAAAGGGATTCACAACTACCCCAATCCAGCACCTTTGGAATGTATTGCATGAAAAACTTCTCACTCTTGTTTATGCTACTGCAACATCTGCAACTGAGAAGCATCCAAAAAAAAAACAAATCAACAGTGTCTACAACTATCTTCTGGGAAAATGATGTTGTTGATGAATCTACTATTGATCCTCCTACTCTGTTGTCAACACTAATATTCACTCCTTAGTATATGACTGGTAGTGATTCTCCTGGTATTGAATAATATGGGCTCTTGTAGCAAGGTAGCGATCCATGACGAGAACATTTCAATGGACCCTGCCCAAATTATTGTATTCTTAGACTAGGGCTTCACATCGGCCCACCTCACTCCTAGAGGTATGGTTGCATGTGCTCCCTCTACCCACTTGGCTCAAAATTCCCCCCTAATGGAGGTCTCTGCTTTATTGGATGTCTCCACTTGGCCTCCTCTCTACTTATCCAATTATGGTTACTCCACAACTTGCTAAGGTTGCTTCTAAGGCTACTGTTGAGAATTAAATCATGCTCCCTCTCAACCACCAAGTCTATAAACTTTTCCTTGCTCCTCAAAGCTTTGTGTGCATCTTCGACTTCAAGTGCATACATGTTCTTGACTCGCCCATAGATCTTCTTCACCCGTCCCCTAGAGATGTGTCTGTAGAAATTTGAATAACTGATATATTATTCACTGAGATTCTCCTGATCACACACTATTTTAGCTTCATGCATAATACAGAATCTCTTCTACCATTGATCATCACATGCGGAAATAAAATCAATTGCATGCACACATTAAAACCACAAAAAATCACACATATGAACACAGTATTTAATGGGAAAGCTTAAAGCTGAAAACCCCAACTATCTGTATATTATATGTCATGGAGATCATGTAACAATCATTGTACAAAGCTCCTCACAAGCTCTCAGCACAACCTCGAATTGTTACACACTATCAAGCTAGATCTAGGAAAAAACATGCTCCAATATTTTGCCACTTGATAGCCAGCCTATATTGCGTAATCAATGCTATAGGATGTCTCATTAAATAACATAAACCACCTGGCTTGTACTCGCAATCCTCATGGGCTTCTCCAATTATCTGTGTGTTGCAAATAGCAACTGTATAGTCACAACTGATAGTTAACCTGCTCTTTCACCTATTCCTGCACTGGTCTGCACTGAAACTGTCCATGCACTAAAGTTAACTGATGCATTCTTTAGTTGATTAATGAGTTTATAATTAGTGAATTAATTAATAATTAATTCACACCACCCTCACTAATTGTATCAATTAGTTAAACTGAATACAAATAGCTCAACTATGTTTAGATTAGTTAAACTGAATACAACTCCACTAACTTCCTCAATCAACTCCACCAAACTCTGTCACATGAGTTCTAGCTGAAGTATCCATGCAATAGCTCCACATAACCCTCAGGAATAGTGTAATTCCTTCTGTCAGCTCCTGTGCCACATCTGTGCACTTAACTGAAGTGCTCCAAGAGAATAAGATAATGTTTATAGTCCAAATATTATTAAGAGCTAATAATATTCGACATATCTATTTTTAGACTGGCAATCTAAAAATAGATTCCTCCCAATATGTCTAAAAATAGAATTCCATCTATTTTTCCAACTTGACCAACCATCCACAAATAGCATCCTGCAACTCATAGAACATGATTCATATGTCTAAAAATAGACATAGTCTAAAAATAGACTTTGCGCCAAAAATAGCCTGCGGGCCCACTTAGTGAAGGCGACTTCTTTCCACTAAGCTCATCATCTTGTTGCAATCTCAACACTCCCTCTCAACAAGATAAGGATTATCTGCCACCCCTATCCTACCTTTGTGGTATTCGAATTTGTTCCTGGTGAGCGCCTTCGTCAAGATATCAGCATCCTGATCCTCCGTGGGAATGTATGAAAGTAACATGATCTTCCGCTGCACACAATCTCTGATATGATGATACCGGATGTCAATGTGTTTAGATCTATCATGAAATACTAGATTAACCAAGAGTTTGATGCAACTCTGATTATCACAATAAATCACAGTAGGATCTAAGTGTGAACCGAACAACCCGACCAGGATCTTCCTCATCCATATAGCCTCACATGCAGCCAAACTCGTTGCCGTATACTCAGCCTCTGCTAAACTGAGTGCCATGGATCTCTGCTTCCTGCTGTACCAAGAACCTGTTGTCAACCCGATACTGAAAATCCCTCTAGATGTGCTCTTTCTGTCCGTTGGGCTCCCTGCCCAATCTGCATCCGTGAAGCAATGCCACCTCAACTCATCCTCCTGTCTGTACCATAATCCATATCCCGATGTGCCTCTGAGATATCTCAATACATGCTTCACCGCCTTCCAAAAGAGCTTGGTAGGCTTAAACATAGCTTGTGAAAGCTGGTTAACAGCATAGCATATGTCGGGTCATGTATTGACCAGATATCCAATCCCAGGAAATAATGAAGGAGGCCCAAGTCCTTCATCTCAAACTCCTTTGCAAGATCAGCCTTGCATGAGTGTATCAACAGTTCATAACCTGTCAAAATCAAATCATCTACATAAAGTACAATGATCAACAACTTACCCTCCACCACAATCTGGTATAGGTTCGGATCCGCCTCACTCTTGGAGAATCCAAGTTCGGTGAAATAACTGTCTATCCGTGTGTACCAAGTGTTAGGGTCCCGTGATTTGGCCGATTGGTGAGCCAAATGACGATGTAACATCAAACCAAGCTTTGGAGCCCAAGGACCTAGCCTTCCTGGACTCAGAGAGGGCTCTCTCTATATGTGTAAAAGATGTCAGTGTGTTTGCTTATGGTGTTCTGATATTAGGCTAGTTATGAAGTGAGTTTTTTGATTTTTGGTTTTTTAAGTTTGTGAGGGATAAACTGATCAAAGATATAAAACAGGTAACAAGAAGTCAGATCAATTGGGCTATGGGGTCAAACAGGTCAAGGAAGCTATCAGATGATGATGTGAGGCTGCTGTAGGGCCGATTTGATTCAAGGTAGAAGGGATCTTTGGGCAAAATGGAGTAAATGGACATCAAGTTTGTGAAAGACGAGGGATTTCAAGTATAAATAGTTGATAGCAGACATAAACATGTTATAGCAAGCCATTAATCATGCTAAATGTAACTATAAGCTAATTAATACATAGAAATCAAACATTCCAGCCATACATAGAAGTATAAGACCCTCTAACTTTGGGAAATGGCTATCAGACTTTGGGGAAAACACATAAGAAGGACTAAAAACTCAAAATACTATGCCGGAATGCCTAAACATAGTCTCTAAGTCATTGGGCACTTTGACAAACAAGCTTTCATAGTTTTAGGCAAAGGGCTAGATCGGGACTAGGCCTCCTTGGTTCAACAAGATGATCAACTAATCAGTCAAAGAGAAAATTTTATGGACAGAACTATGGACAACTTTATAGGTAGGCAGGGCACACCATACATCCTACTCAACATGCATAGAACTTGTAAATAAAACTAACAAACAGTACCTTAAGTTATTAAAGAGCAGTTAAGAATTCTTTAGTATAACTAAGGAAGAAGAAAACATCAAGCTATGAAGATTCAGGAATTTTGAGGTGCCTCTATGGGCATATCTCAGAATCAATCTCTACTGATCTATAGCAGCAAGAAGCATGCATTATGAATGAAAACTAGAAGACAAAAACATAGCAAGAAACACTATACCATTCTACCATGTCATGGAATCCATCACCAATCCTTCATCATTCATCAAAAGCATCCAAGAAGCAGTCCAAAAATCATAACACAAATATGTTCTTCAAAGCTCATATGACCAATATATTGATTCTTCTCTCAAGTTCAGCCTCTTGATTTACAATGAAACCCATGGAATAAATAAACCGAGAAGAAAACCTCATGGAGCAACTAAATATCCCATTGGCACAGTCAAATATCTAAACTTGTCCTTGAGGCTTTGCAAAGCCCAAGGCACAAAATATCCCATAAAATATCTAAAAAATTGCTAAAAATGGAAATTATATTGACTTTACATCATTTCCCAAGTGTAAAAATAGCTAAACGCACATTTGGGAAAAGCATATTTTTGAGGTTCAAAAATTACAAAAATACTTCATATTTATATTTGAAAAAGGTCCCCTGACTTGCTGGAGGCAATTGGCAGCCTTCCCGATGTCAAAACGAGGCTCATGATAGCTCGTTGGAAATATCTCTATGTCTACTTTCTAGCGCAACTGAAATCATCTCAATCTGATGCTTGGAAGCTCCCCAAAACTGTACCTGTGTGCAAAAAACCAGGAAATAGCAGACTGCTGATATGGCGGGCAGAATGTGTAAAAAGAGGGCATTTTTCGCCAATTTGAGGGGGTGAATGATCTCCAAATGATCTGAAAGTCGCTGGGGACCTGCTCATAGAATTATGGCATCCATTGGTATCATCCTTATCCTTTGACAAATCTTCAAACTGAAATGGCGAATTTATGAGTTTTCGACCAAAAACCGAAAAAATGCCAAAAAACAAAAAGTTGTCGAAATGGGCCCAAACTTGGCACATATGACCCTCAGGGGTCCATAGCAACATGCTCAGAAGCTGAGGCAAAAATATCAAGGGCTGATATGCTTTTCTCCTCTTTAAGTCTTGGGCGCTTCTTGACTTGTTGTTTATCACTTGAGATCACGTTCGGCATTCTTCTCCTCTTTTTCAGTGTTTATCATATTTATCTTGTCATCTTGCTCTATTGTCTTGCCTTGGAGAGCACATTTTTGACCTAAATGTGCTTTGGAAGAGGTAAACTACCTTCCTTTGTGTGTAAAATGTCTGTTGAGTCAAAGTGTGTCCTTTTCTGCTTTGTGGGATAAACTGCTTTGTGGGTTGGAAGGTCTATGACAAGTTTCTTGTAATACACAACCTCTGTTCTCTTAAAAATAGCCTTCTACCTTTGAATGTACCTCAGCCAGGCAGATTTCTCAATAGGTACCATATAGTAAAGAGGAGACAGATTGCTGGGTAATTTTCCTATGCACAGTGTTAATAAATCACTTTTCTTGTGAATTGGTTTAGAAGCCAATCAACACATCTATATCTGTGTCTCCAAGGTAGAATTTAATCATTAAAAAAATGTTCTTCAGAAAGTGGCCTTCCACCTTGAAATTATCTCGTCCATGACTTATATGCTGACCATCAACGGTGAAAAGAATTAGGAGAAGTTTGCTGTGAGAAGTGCTAAAATCACCCTGTTCTTGTGAGTTTTAAGATGTTACTCACTACCTCTTACTCCTTTCCCATAGTAGATTTTGCAATCATTAAAAACTCTGCCCTGTATAAGTGTGCCAACATTGAACTAACTTGTATATGTGAAATCAACCCTTAGTGCTATTTAAGCAGTCACTGTAACAATCCTGAGCAAAGATGACAGAGTTTGAAAGACTCCGAAGTTTTTAGGCAGAGGTTATGTGAGTTTTATCCCTTCAAAACAATCACTGGCCCCTTATGAATGTAACCCTCTGGTTATGTTATAAAAACCTCTGCTTGGATGGATAGCAACTTGTCAATAAGCTTTGAACAACAAAAGGCAGTCAACCAACAATACAGTGAATACTGTCTCTTTATGAGTAGTGTGAACAAACTTCCTCCGGAGCTTCAACCTATAAACTTCTGCTTGACCAAGAACCCCTTCTCCCACTAAATTTCACTGTTCTCTATGCAGGTCACTTTATTTAAACAGAAACATGCTCATTAAGTTCAATCCTGGTGTGAGCATATAGGCAAATTCACAGTTAAAACAGAGGTAACAGATTTTTAGGAAAGCTCCAAAAGCTTAAGCAGAGGCTGCGAGAGATTCTTTTTCCACAATAATCAAGGGCCTTTTCAATGTGGAATATCAGTCATCCTTGGAAGAAAGCCTTTATGTTTTCTGAAAATCCACTTGGCAGTGAGGTTTTGATGGACAGAATCAGTCACAGAGTTTTCAGAGAATAATGTCTTTCGGTGGTTGAGTAGGGTAACTTTGCCCTACAGTGCTTTAAAGAAATGACACCCTTGCTCTTGATTAATCACAGGGTGAAAACACCAGGCTTTTAACTTTAATCACAGCTTTCTTTCCCATAGGCACTTCTAACAGTGACTTTGTCATTCAAACATAGTTTCAAATTATGGGCATTTCATAGAAAAATCGTTTCCCAGGTATGGTGATATATCAAATAAACTGGGACAAGCCGCCCTTTGATTTGATCTTGACTTTGCTAAACAGCTTTCTTAACATATATGTTTGATATATAAACAAGGTCCACCTCAACAGTTTTGTTCCAACTCTTTAATTTCACACCATAGTTTGAGTTTAAACTTTCATGTTACTTGACAAATCTTTGGACATCGAAGGAGAAAAACGTGTGGAAATACCTCAAGATTTGATGAACAACCCTTGGGGAGGGCTGGAGTAGCACCGGAGGTCTTCAAAGTATGCGCGGCACTCTTTCAGA
This sequence comes from Pinus albicaulis, assembly GCA_034641835.2. Classification (NCBI taxonomy): domain Eukaryota; kingdom Viridiplantae; phylum Streptophyta; class Pinopsida; order Pinales; family Pinaceae; genus Pinus; species Pinus albicaulis. The sequence continues at coordinate 320,886,153 of CM076582.1, forward strand.
AAAGAACGGCGCGCAGTTTACCAATGGTATCCCTGTCGGGTCGGGCAGTCGGGTTGTCGGGCGCCCTGTACAGGCACATCGCGCAACTGTACAGGCGCGTCGCGCTAACACGGGCTGCCTTTGTAAAGTTGCCCCTAGGCGCGTCGCGTGAAATGGCAGGCGCGTCACTCGGCCACAATCAACGGAAAAACTTCAATTTGCTTCAAAATTGCTTTGATGCCTGGAGACTGCGGAGACAAACTAAATTGCTTGTTTGGAGTATTGAAAATGAAAGTTTTACCTTCGACCCCACTTCTTTAAATGTGTCAAGCCCCAACGGTCTTAAAACTTTGAAAAACAACCTTGGCTTTCAGCTCTGCTTTGTTTAACCTTTCGTATGCTGCCTTGGTGTATTTCTTTGACATTTAAAGTCACATCGACTTTCATTTGAGGGGTACTCCCCTTTTGAGATGGTTTCGGCCACAGAAATTATATCCCCTTTAACACTGTCAAGAAAATGCATGAAAACTGCTTAGTTTCCGAAAGGGTGGGTTTTTTCCTTGTCAATTTGCTTTGACAGCCTTGGTGTTTATTTACTTCTTCAACCTTTACCTACTGTGGGTGTCCACATTGCTGACATAATTTGGATTCGGTTATGGTTTTTTGATTTCAAGAAGGCGCCCCCTTTTCCCAAAATAATTCCCTGCCTGTAGGTACATCATCTATGATATATCTGTCCTTTTTAGAATAATGAGAAAACTGCATTTGTTTCAAAACTCCCAAAACTGACAATCTATCAAACCACTTCTTTGTCCATTTATAACTGGTATACTTATTCACAATGTCCATCTTGGGAACTAATCTTGAATAGCCTCCCATTGTTTGTGATGTATATCTGAAAGGATAAACTTGTGAAGCAGGAACAGCAGGGTTCTTTGAAACACAGTTATCATTTGATTTGATCGGTGCATTTGACCTTTTGTAATGGAACCATTCCAAAGCTCAACTTTGTCCACTGTTTTACTTTCTTGGTGATATTTTTAAAAGAGAAAACCACACAAGGTCTGTTAAAGAGCTTTGAAAGCCATTTTGTCATTTTAAAAGGAGATGGTCTGTCTTCTTCCAATTGGTTTGATAATTTCTGCTTCCAGGTGATTTATGAGCTTCTCCCTGGACTGTAAGTGCCATCTTTTGGTTGCATGATTTCTCACTATATTTCTCTGTTTACTCAAAAGGAGTTCCCTTTAGACTTCTTGGCAATGTGACAGTGAGGTGACTGTGTGGCCTCTTCCCCTAAGGAAACTGCCCTTTTTGGTATCAATGCATACATATTCATATTGTTTCCTGTCCATCATGATGTATTTCTTGAAAGACATTTTCCTATGTGTAATGTATTTTGAAAGATAAACCATCTTTTACCTGTGTACAGACTTCTATTTACCTTCTCTGTATCTTTCCACTGCACCTTTTGACCAATCAGTTTTCAACAACATCCAATGCTTTGGCCATCTGCTCATAAATGGAGGAGGCTCTTCATCAGGAAAAGTATCTGAAGGTTGTTTGACAAATCTGTTTGACACAGATTTTCCCTGGATGTGATGGTAAGCAAACCACTTGAAAAACATCAATACTAGCACCTCTGCTTGCAATCATCACTGTGCTTCAGAAAAACCCTAGCCGAAGTGTCACTGTCTCCCTGCACTGCTCTGAGGGTGACTGAAATATCATTATTTGCTTTAGTCAACTTGTGCAGATTTTTGAAAGATAATCTCTGTGACTATGGAGGTCAGCACCCTTTGAAAAACAAACAACTTTTCTTCTTCCTAGGTGATGACATGATCTGTCAGCATCTCTTCAATTTGTTTTTTTGTGGGGAAAACAAGCTTCCTATGATTAAAATTGTTTTTACTCATGACATGCCTTTCTAAAGTTTAACAATTCATATGATTTGAAACTTCAAATGACCTATATCAAACCAAACTCTGTTTTCCTTTGAACTTGCATATTTCAGACTCTATCCCTGTTATGATCATCACTCACATTCACAAAACCTGGAGATATTGTTTCACTGTTCAGTAAAAGGCAAACCTGGATTTTTGCAATCTTTAAAGTCAATATTGGCCAGCACCCTCTGCTTGTAGATGAAGGAGGCGCCCTAACCCTCTGCTTGTAAATGAAGGAGGTTCTGGGCCATGACAATTTACCAGTTTGCTGAGACAGTGGTGTCCTTTTCTTACTGTGATTTTCATGCTGGAAGGAGAATGCAAGTTTTTGATGAGTGGCTCTCTATTTTGCAGACATATCTCAGGCTCATGTTACATTTAGAAGCAGTTGTTCTTCTAACTGTAGATTCAAACATTTCCCCCTGAGATGAAGTTATATTTCCTTCCTTTGCAGAAACCATAAAACACTGTGAAACACCTAATAGTCAGCTTGAGATTGTGGTTTATGCAGTGCTGAGACCTAGGGGTATAAGTGGCACGACTTAGAGCTGTTTGTCAATTTCATTTGCAGAGTGGGAGGTCAGTCATGGTTGGTCTGTAGCAGATGGAGGCTTTTTGGCTTTTTGATGATTGCCAAGGGTAAAATGTCTTAAAGCGCCACTTCCTAACATAGGGGAGACTTTTGAAACAGATGTGGATTTGCCTTTTAAAGCTGATGGGCAGACCAGTGGGGCTGAAGCTAGAAAAGATAGTGATAATGAGGTGTTGATTTTGACATGGGTGGACTGAAAAGTAGAAGGGCGAAAAAAGTTTTAGGAGGGTTTTCTAGATGACATATTGACATAAGGAAAACAGTTTCTAGAAAACTCAGCTGTAGATATAGTCATCACTAACATGTGAAAAATACTGATGACTAACAGTGGCTCCATTTGGGGAGGGCAGCTCCTCGTCAGGAGGTGTCCAGAATTCAGATTTTTGGCTTATGAAGACCAGTACCTTATCCATTGGCGCAAAAAATTTACCCTTCTTTGATGTTATTTCTGAAAAGTGACAGCATGGTTAACATCAATGATACCTCTACCTACCCCACTATCTTTCCTAACATTTTTTCTTCTCTTTGGCGCATTTGAACTAGCAGCCTTTTGACAAAGTATATTTTTCTTTTTGCAAAATGAACCTATCTATTTCTACTCTTATATCTGTCGGGAGTTCAGATTAAGCTGATGAACTCCTTCATTACTCTACCTATGCTTAGATCAACTGTCAAGATTAAGCAGTTTGACAGGATTTTATTCTCTAATCTAAAACATGAAATTTAAAATGATCAAATCAGGATTAGACGGTCTGATTTGTCATGCATTTGCGGCATAAAAGACAAGCTGCACACAAATATTATTTTGCAACAAAGGAAAACTAGACAAGCGAGGCTAAGATGTACAATGTATTTTTCATCCCTCGCTTCTCTCTTTGGTTCTATTTCAGGCATGTGGAACCAGAATCTCTCCCTAATCTAAGCTCTGTGATAAGTCAATCTTACACAATGTTGACTATCTTTGCACTCACTAACTTATCAGCAAATAAATTTAAACATGCTCAGCTATGATTAGGCTAGATAGTTGAACAAGACATTGAAGTACTAGTAGCGGCATTTAGACTTGCTCGCTTTCCGAAGGACTATTTTTGGAACATGGGGCTTTACTACTGCTTTTTAGAAACTGCCCTCTTTTTCTATTTTTTCTTCAAACAAACTATAAATGAAAAAGGTGCTCACAAGACTGAGCTTATTTTCTACAGCTGTTTATCTATTCTATATTAAACTGTACATAACATACACTTGGCGAACTCTTCTTTCCAATGCAACCAGTCAAGTAGATGCTCACATGGGTCATTCTGGTTTAGTTCTTTTATGATGCAGAAATAATGAAAAGGCCACTCCCACTTGGTTTGTTTTCGAACAGTAGTGTGTAAGTTTTTCCCCATTCTAGGCAGCAAATTGTTCATGATAGAACCCACTACTCCTTCAGACTTCTCAAGGAAAACAACAAATGGATCTTGGAATAATATCTGATCTAGAGGATTTGAGATATAGGTTTCATTCAGGATTATTCTTTCGGACTTCTCAAGGAAAACAACAAATAGATCTTGGAATAATACCTTATCTAGGGGTTTTGAGATATGGGCTTCATTCAGGATTACTCTTTCAGACTTCTCAAGGAAAACAACAAATAGATATTGGAATAGTACCTGATCTAGATGATTTGAGATATAGGCTTCATTCAAGACTACTCTTTCTTCCACTTGACTATATTTGGGACTCTCCCGGTAAAGCAACTCTTCCCCTTGCTCATGATCACTAGAACTGTCAGACTCATCATATATTGCAGTGTATTTTTCAATCCAAGCTGATGTGTTTTGATAGGGCGGGCTGAAAACTGTGTGAAGGTCATCAGGTCGATGAGTAGGGATACACTTTGACAGCAAATTATCTTCAAAGGACAGTGTGACAACTCTCATGTGTTTGTCAACCTCTCCTTCTTCATCTGCAATTTGTAACTCAATGGAACTTGGTGGCTGCAAATTTGGAGTTAAGGAAGATCCTATGTCCAAAATTATTTCCTCAACCATTTCAGGAAAAGGCTTCTCATTTACAACATGCTCAAGAATTTCACCATCTTCCTCAACCTTATCATCAAAGCTAAAGAACTGTTGATTTCCAATTATATGAATGTTATCTCTGATGGACTGGAATGAAGTGGAGCAAAGAGTCCGAGACTCTTCGCTTACTTCTAAACTCTCAATGCTCTCCTCATCAGTGTCATAGATGACCTGTAATGGCTGCTCACTTTTCTCAAGTTTATGAAACTGAGCTTCCTCCCAAAAATCAAAAGCTGAGTGTTCTGCAAAGTTAGTTTCTGTTTGGAAATCACAATAATCAACATATTGATCAAACCTTGGAGAATCATTAACATAAGAAATTTCATCAACCATGCACATTGGACTATCAGATTGCATTTCTTCAACTTGATTTACAAATCTATTTTCTGACTTATGATATGCAGGATTAACAGGAGAAAGATCAGAGAAGTTTTGGTTATTAGTTTCTGCATCTAATAACGGAAAATGCATTTCTGATGGTTTGAGAGCTTCTTCCTTTTCCATTATCTGCTTGTTTATATCAATTTCATTGTATAAGATAAAAGAATCTAAATTGGAATGAGTGGAATAAATGGGAGTATTGTTTTCCATGACTGCTTGAGTTACCAGAGGTTGAGTTACTTCTAGTCCCAGGTTTTCCATGACTGCTTTAGGCATGAGGTTATGGGAGGTACCAGAATATAACATGGCATTATGTAATATCTTGTCCCGTATGTTCAGGCTCACATAGGAAGGAGAAACAGATCCTTCTTGGTATTGACCTTCTATTTTCGGGCCGAATAAGAGCTCGGGTTTGTTTTCAGTTAGATTTAAAGTATCCGCCTCGCTCCCTATGTCAAAAACTTTGAAAATTTGAGATCTATACCTATCTACAGTTATTAGCTCAGTAAGGGGTATGGTAATTTTTATTTCGGAAACTTCCCCTTCGAAACTAAAAGGAGTTTGTAGTTTGGGCAGATTTGTTTCAGCTTTTTCGGACATGACCTTTTCTATGCTCTTAATTTGTTGATTCTGGTTTGAGACCTTGTTTGACACAATCGCCTCGGGAGTCTTTGTGGAGGTACTAGGAGTATCCGAGCTAAGACTTGTTTGAATAGCTTTATCTTTGTTTTGGTCAATTTTCTTAGCCATAATTTTGTTGCTATCCATGGCTTTTTTAAGGATGGTGTCAGAGGTTTTAGCAGTGTCAGGGCTACTCTTCTTGGAGTGGTCTTGGTTTTTCCGGCTTCTAAGGTTATACTGCCTATGAGCTTCTATAATGGCATTATGAAAATCTATGGTAGGATCTTCGAGATCTTCATAGTCGGTTTCGTCCTTACTTGGGGAGCATAACTCTTGCTCTTCTGCTGTGAGGTAAACCTTACTCTCGTTATCAGAACCTATGAGTTTCCAATGATTTTCATCAATGGGTGCGGTATCCTTATTCTCTTCATCAACATAATTCTTACTGAAGGATGGTCTGATCTGCTGATCATTTCCTCTTGGTTTATTTTGAGACTGATCTTTTCTAAAGCCTTGTTTCCGGTTTTGAGGGTTTGGTTGGTTGTCCCTAGGAGGCACTTTTTCACTCATTTTTTCCCACATCTTTGTCATGGATTTGATCAGACCATCTATTCTAGGATCTAGGGAAGGAGATGAAGTGGAGACCTTATCTCTAAATGGGACTTTTCCTTCTAATCTAGTCCTGGCTCTTTTTTCTGCTAAGTTGGCTTCTGTTTTTATGGCTATTTGTTGCATTTCCTCTAGGGTAGGGGGATCCTTGTCTCTCAGATGATATGTCATGTCTGGATCAAAACCCTCGGGGAATTTTGCCAAGATTAAACCAAGTGGGGGTTTGAAATGAGGTTGGAGGGAGTTATATACACTGTTGAACCTAGTGCAGTAAGCTTGGACACTTTCCCCATTTTCCCGTTTTAGGTTGTTATATTCTGACAGGATTTGAATGGGGTTTCTTCGGATTTCCCACCTATTTCTGAAGACTTGATAGCTCCGGGATATCGTGGATGCCGTTTGAGTGAGCTTTGAACCATGCTTTGGGTTCACCACCAAGACTTTGGGCAAATATTCTCATTCTGACAGTCTCGTCTTGTACCTCCAGGTATTCATAAGCATCAGTCATCCTACTTATATGCTGTTGAGGTGTGGTGGTGTCTTCTCCAGTAAAGTGTGGGATTTTGCCTTGATATTTGTTTGGGAGAGGAGCTAAGGGCGGTGGCAACACCAAAGGTGCGTACCAGGCTGCCATGACGGGAGCTAATGGGTGATGTACGAAATGAGGACTAGTAGGGTGAGAAGAGGTATTTGGAACAGTGGCGGATGAACTTGGACTAGTGATCTGGTTTTGAGCAGATCTGGGATGATAGGAGCCAAACTGATAGAGAAGTTGGAATTCAGGAGGAGTGGTAGGTGAAGCTTCTTTACTAGGACTCTGTGGTGGGTTTATGGGTTCAAGATCGTCAAAGTTTATCTTACTATATGATTTGCTTCTGGGAAGAGTTTGTGATGAATCTAATTCAAAAGGTGAATCTGGTAGGATAGTGCGATGTTTAGGTACTGATCTTGTTTTACAGATGGATCTTTACCAAGAGTTAGATGACGGCCAAGCTTGCCACGTAATCTTCTCTGGGTATCTTCTCTGGTCATCTACTATGATAGGGGGATTTGGGTCTGGATGGGATCTGGTGTTGATTCTTCGTGAAGCCAGATTTTAGATCCAGAGTTTAGAGAGAGCGGTATTGGTGAATGTTCTGGATGAATGGTTTTTCTAAAGTTTTACTAAGGTGAAGGATGGTCACAATAAAAGGGATGGATTAGTGGAGTCGCCAGGTGGAACTGGGTTGTTGTTGTGAAGATAGCTATGGTCCACCACCAGTAACTAATCTGGGAATGTTTTTTGGATTTTCTGAGTTTTATGTGCAGCCTATGGTTTGTTAAAGTATCCTAGACTTGTTTCAACACTTTGCTAGGGTGATGAGAACAAAAAGAGCTTACTCTAAATGGGTCTATGGGCTGCTTGCTGGTTTAAGTATCTAAAGGACCAAAGAGTCTATAAGAGTTTGCTAGACTATCATGTACTCAGTGTCCCACCATCTCCTGCTATGTTAGTGAGCGATGGGATAGGTCTTATCGGATAGTAACCTAGTGTTTGGTCAAATAGTAAGGCCTACTAGAGGTTAGTGGAGTCGCCAGGTGGAATGTCTATTTGTTTTGAGATATACTTGTATGGTCCACCACCAGTACTGTCAAAAGCCAATCTAAAGGAGTGTTTTGGGGTTTTTTGAGTTTTATGTGCCTAACAACTTAGCCCTCCCAACTAATTTTCGCCTATTTTATAGTGAAAGTTATTTTGATCTCAGACAAAATGTCTAGTTTTTACAAATATTGACTCAGAGTTAGGTATCTGATATCACCATCCCAAGGTCCACTTGTGAGTATCACTGCCAGGTGATAGTGGATGTCAATCAGATAGTATTCTTAAAGGTCTCTAAAGATTAGGGAAACTAAGTTTTTTGTTACTCAGAGTCCCACCGTGATCGCCATTATGTTAGTGAGCGGTGGGATCAGTCAATCAGCTAGTATTCTCAAAAGTCTCTAAAGATGAGGGAAACTAAGTTTTTGTTACTCAGAGTCCCACCGTGATCGCCATTATGTTAGGGAGCGGTGGGATAAGTCAGCCAACTAATATTCTCAAGAGTCTCTAAAGATTAGGGAAAACTAAGTTTTTTATCACTCAGAGTCCCACTGTGGTCGCCATTATGTTAGGGTGGCGATGAGGTGGCTAAATCGGATGGAATTCTAAAATTTAGCAAGGTAGTAAGGCCTACTGGAGGCTAGTGGAGTCGCCAGGTGGATTTTTTAGTTGTTTTGAGGTATATTTGAAAGGATAAACTTGTGAAGCAGGAACAACAGGGTTCTTTGAAACACAGTTATCATTTGATTTGATCGGTGCATTTGACCTTTTGTAATGGAACCATTCCAAAGCTCAACTTTGTCCACTGTTTTACTTTCTTGGTGATATTTTTAAAAGAGAAAACCACACAAGGTCTGTTAAAGAGCTTTGAAAGCCATTTTGTCATTTTAAAAGGAGATGGTCTGTCTTCTTCCAATTGGTTTGATAATTTCTGCTTCCAGGTGATTTATGAGCTTCTCCCTGGACTGTAAGTGCCATCTTTTGGTTGCATGATTTCTCACTATATTTCTCTGTTTACTCAAAAGGAGTTCCCTTTAGACTTCTTGGCAATGTGACAGTGAGGTGACTGTGTGGCCTCTTCCCCTAAGGAAACTTCCCTTTTTGGTATCAATGCATACATATTCATATTGTTTCCTGTCCATCATGATGTATTTCTTGAAAGAAATTTTCCTATGTGTAATGTATTTTGAAAGATAAACCATCTTTTACCTGTGTACAGACTTCTATTTACCTTCTCTGTATCTTTCCACTGCACCTTTTGACCAATCAGTTTTCAACAACATCCAATGCTTTGGCCATCTACTCATAAATGGAGGAGGCTCTTCATCAGGCAAAGTATCTGAAGGTTGTTTGACAAATCTGTTTGACACAGATTTTCCCTGGATGTGATGGTAAGCAAACCACTTGAAAAACATCAATACTAGCACCTCTGCTTGCAATCATCACTGTGCTTCAGAAAAACCCTAGCCGAAGTGTCACTGTCTCCCTGCACTGCTCTGAGGGTGACTGAAATATCATTATTTGCTTTAGTCAACTTGTGACAGATTTTTGAAAGATAATCTCTGTGACTATGGAGGTCAGCACCCTTTGAAAAACAAACAACTTTTCTTCTGCCTAGGTGATGACATGATCTGTCAGCATCTCTTCAATTTGGTTTTTTGTGGGGAAAACAAGCTTCCTATGATTAAAATTGTTTTTACTCATGACATGCCTTTCTAAAGTTTAACAATTCATATGATTTGAAACTTCAAATGACCTATATCAAACCAAACTCTGTTTTCCTTTGAACTTGCATATTTCAGACTCTATCCCTGTTATGATCATCACTCACATTCACAAAACCTGGAGATATTGTTTCACTGTTCAGTAAAAGGCAAACCTGGATTTTTGCAATATTTAAAGTCAATATTGGCCAGCGCCCTCTGCTTGTAGATGAAGGAGGCGCCCTAACCCTCTGCTTGTAAATGAAGGAGGTTCTGGGCCATGACAATTTACCAGTTTGCTGAGACAGTGGTGTCCTTTTCTTACTGTGATTTTCATGCTGGAAGGAGAATGCAAGTTTTTGATGAGTGGCTCTCTATTTTATGGACCTTCTCCAGAGCAGCTGTTACATTTAGAGCGGTTTTCATATATTTGTCAGATTCAACTTATTCCCCAGAACTCTGAAGTTATCTTTCACAGCTCTTGAAACCATATCTACTGTAAACACCTAATAATCATTAGATTGCAGTTGTGCGGTCTTTTGTGAGACCTAAATTATATTGGCTGACTTCAGAGCTAGTTTATTTCATTTGCGAGTGGGAGGTCGATCGTAGTTGATACATGTGAGATGGAGGCTTTTTGGCTTTGATGGGTGCCAAGGGTGAAATGTCTTAAACGCCACTTCCTAACATAGGGGAGACTTTTGAAGCAGGATGTGGATTTGCCTTTTAAAGCTGATGGGCAGACCAGTGGGGCTGAAGCTAGAAAAGATAGTGATAATGAGGTGTTGATTTTGACATGGTGGACTGAAAAGTAGAAGGGCGAAAAAAGTTTTAGGAGGGTTTTCTAGATGACATATTGACATAAGGAAAATAGTTTCTAGAAAACTCAGCTATAGATATAGTCATCACTAACATGTGAAAAATACTGATGACTAACACCAAGCACGAGGTGCTTGTTTCAACCCATACAACGCTCTCTTGAGCCTGCACACATGCGACTCACTGCTGAAGATCTCGAAACCTTCGGGCTGCTCTATGTACACCTCCTCCTCAATGACTCCATTGGGGAATGCAGTCTTCACATCCATCTGATGAATGTGCCACCCCATCTACGCTGAGAGAAAAAGAATCGTCCGTATGGAAGAATACCTTGTGACAGGTGAAAAGGTCTCCTCATAATCGATCCCCTCAATCTGTGAAAAGCCTCGAGCAACAAATCTTACCTTATACTTCTCCACACTCCCGTCAGCTGCCTGCTTCACTTTTTAGATCCATCTCGAACCCACCACTGATTTCCCCTCTGGCCTCGGGACAATCTCCCATGCACTGTTTCTGACAATCGAATCATACTCTTCCACCATGGCATCTACCCATGCGGGGTCCTCCACAGCTTCCTCGAAAGAGGATGGCTTTGTCACAATACACTTGCTCATAAGAGCCATGTATCCAGCATACTGGTCAGGTGATTGTCTCTGTCTGCGCTGCGATGTAGGTGCTCCTACAACCTTCTCTGCATCTTGAACCAGTCGCTCAGCTTCTGTAGTGCGCTTCCGCCCTCTGATGGTTGGCGCTGCCTGAGTGGTCTCTTCCACTCCATGAACCTCATCTTTTGGCTGATCCACATCCTAAGACTCATCCTTAGGAACTAATAGCTCCTCATCTGCATGCAAGTGTGGCTCCCTCTCAAGCGAACACTTCATGGCTTTCTCCTCATCAAATTTGATATCCCGTCGCACAAAAATCTTGCGACTGTCTGGAAAATACACACGATAGTTGTGGGGCATATTAGTGTACCCCACAAATATCCCAACCTCTACGGTCGGCTCCAGCTTCTTCCTGGCATCCTTCGTCACATGAATGTAAACAAGTGAACTAAAAATCCTCAAATAGGAAATATCAGGCCTCTTACCAGAAAACGCCTCCTTGGGTGTACTCATGCCAAGTATCCTGTGAGGACAACGGTTCTGCACATATACTATAGTATTGCATACCTCAGCCCACAAGTGTATGGGAAGGCCCTGATCATGCGACATCGCCCGTGCAGAACCCACGATCATTCTATTCTTCTGCTCAGCAACCCCGTTCTGCTGTGTGTTATGAGGTACTATGAGCTCTCTTCGAATTCCTTATACGCTGCAAAATTCCTTGAATTCGCCAGAGATGAATTCACCTCCATTGTCGCTCCTAAGAGCCTTCACCTGCTTCCTCGATTCTTTCTCAACTAGTTCCTTGAACTCACAGAACTTTGAGTATGTCTCGCTCTTCTTTTTCATGAAGAAGATCCAGCACTTACGAGAAAAATCATCAACAAATATCACATAATACCTGTGCTTTGCTGTCGAAGCTACTGAGAAAGGTACACACACGTCTGTGTGAATTCTCTCAAGGATCATCGTGGCGAAACTATTCTTCTCGTGAAAGGTGGCTTTCACAAATTTTCCCAATTTACACCCCTTGCACTGATCTGACTGCGCAAGAGTACCCTTAGGAAGCCTAGTATAAATCTCCTACAGTATCTTCAAAGCTCCATGCTAAAGGTTGCCCAATCTTTGGTGCCACAACTCGCCATCATCCCGACTCACCGCTCCTTCTGCCTTGCCTGCCATTGCTGCACATCCATCTACCTACAATTGATAAAGGTTCTTAACTCGAACCCCTATCCTCTGGGTCTCACCAGTTGCCTTATTGTGCAGGAAATCCTTTCCCTCGCTAAAGACAACATCATATCCCTTGTCTTCTAACATCGCCACAGAGATAAGATTATTCTTCAATCCTGGAAAATGCATCACTTCCTTCAATACGAAGGGTTTACCAGACTCCCTCTCAAAGGAAATGGTACCGATACCAGTCGCACTGTATCTACCATCATCGCCCATCTCGATGTGCACTCCAAGATCTTTCTCATCCAGATCAATAAACAAATCTCGATCTCCTGTCATCTGAAAAGATGCACCACTGTCAAGAAACCACACTGAACCCATCACACTTGAGACCAAGCATGCGATCAGCAAAAAATATAGCTCAAACTGCGAGGCTAAGGCCTCTCCAGCTGCAATCCCAGCAGCCTGCTTATTTTTCTTCTTCTGTGGACAATTTGTGGCGTAATGTCCGTGTTGGTGACAGTGAAAGCACTTCACCTTCGACATGTCCTGCTTCTTGCCTTTCGCACCGGATTGAGAAGCTTTCTTGCTCTTCCCTTTCTTTGATTTGGCAGCCAAAGAAAAATTCTCTTCATCAGAGTTCTTTGATGAAGATCCATCCCTGGTACTCCGCCTTATCTCCTCTTGCACAAGATCCGACCAAAGTCGCTCTCATCCTGGAAATTTCTCCCGACCATTGACAGAGTCCTGATAGGAGTGCCAACTCTTCGGAAGCCCAAGGAGAGCCAAGCTCACCAATTCCTCGTCATCAACAGTAACCCCCACACTTCCCAGCTCATCCCTGCATTGGATGAACTTCATGAGGTACTTGGGCATATTGTCGCCTTTCTCCATTTTTATGTTCCTGAGTTTATCCGTGAGCGCCAACTTCCTCTGGTCGCTCTTGCTTTGGAATAAATCTGTCAAATATTTCCACATCAAGAATGGAGAAGCCTTACCATGAAGGCTAGACACTATGTGATCCTTCACACCTTCCAACAGAATCCTTCGACACTTTGTTGTCTTCTTTTTCCATGCGTCAAGTACGGAAGCATCACTAGAAGTAGGCTTTGGAATTTCTGCATCTATGAACTCCTTCAACCCATTGTCATCCAGCACTGCCTCCATCCTGTCCTTCCATGCAATATAATTTGAGCTGCCCTCAAGCACATACTCCAATCGCAATCCGTTGAAAGACATCTCAACTTCGACACCAAGAAAACACTGCTGCAAATTCGAATTCCACCAGCTCAAAACTCAACCGCTTCAATGTTTTTCAATTGCTCCAATGATCAATATCGCTCCGATACCATGTAGAAATTTGAATAACTGATATATTATTCACCGATATTCTCCTGATAACACACTATTTTAGCTTCATGCATAATACAGAATCTCTTCTACCATTGATCATCACATGCGGAAATAAAATCAATTGCATGCACACATTAAAACCACAAATAATCACACATATGAACACAGTATTTAATGGGAAAGCTTAAAGCTGAAAACCCCAAATATCTGTATATCATATGTCATGGAGATCATGTAACAATCATTGTACAAATCTCCTCACAAGATCTCAGCACAACCTCGAATTGCTACACACTATCAAGCTAGATCTAGGAAAAAACATGCTTCAATATTTTTCCACTTGATAGCCAGCCTCTATTGCGTAATCAATGCTATGGGATGGCTCATTAAATAACATAAACCACCTGTCTTGTACTGCGCAATCCTCATGGGCTTCTCCAATTATCTGTGTGTTGCAAATAGCAACTATATAGTCACAACTGATAGTTAACCTGCTCTTTCACATATTCCTGCACTGGTCTCCACTGAAACTGTCCATGCACTAAAGTTAACTGATGCATTCTTTAGTTTATTAATGATTTTATAATTAGTGAATTAATTAATAATTAATTCACACCACTCTCACTAATTGTATCAATTAGTTAAACTAAATACAAATAGCTCAACTATGTTTAGATTAGTTAAACTGAATACAACTCCACTAACTTCCTCAATCAACTCCACCAAACTTTGTCACATGAGTTCTAATTGAAGTATCCATGCAATAGCTCCACTTAACCCTCAGGAATAGCGTAATTCCTTCTGTCAGCTCCTGTGCCACATCTGTGCACTTAATTGAAGTGCTCCAAGAGAATAAGATAATGTTTATAGTCCAAATACTATTAAGAGCTAATAATATTCGACATATCTATTTTTAGACTGGCAATCTAAAAATAGATTCCGCCCAATATGTCTAAAAATAGAAGTCCATTTATTTTGTCAACTTGACCAACCATCCACAAATAGCATCCTGCAACTCATAGAACATGATCCATATGTCTAAAAATAGATATAGTCTAAAAATAGACTTTGCGCCAAAAATAGCCTGCGGGCCCACTTAGTGAAGGCGACTTCTTTCCACTAAGCTCATCATCTTGTTGCAATATCAACAGTGTCTAATGAAAACCTTCCCTTTACTAAATATCACATCGTAGCCATGGTCTTCCAATAAGATGACAGAAACAATATTCTTCTTTCGTCCTGGAAAAAAAACACATATTTGAGTCTAAGAGGGGATCCATACTCCCTCTAAAAATTAATTGTATCGATACCAGTCACATTATACCTCCCATCATCTCCAAACTCTATGTTCTACTTGAGGTATTTTTCCTCCAAGTCAGTAAAGTGATCTTTATTCCCCATCATATGGAATGAGGCACCAACTGTTGAGATACCGTATACATCTTGTTATAGTGATTTCCATGAATTAAATGAGATTGAAATCAAGTTTGAATTGTGAATTTAGAGCTTCACCTACTACTACTACTACATCCTCCTTGATGCTTGCCTTCTTCTGTGGACATTTCATGGCATAGTGCTCGAACTCGTGACAGTGGAAACACTTGATGTTGTACAAGTCTTTCTTCTTTCCCTCTTCACCTTGGGACTTCTTTTCCTTGGATTTCTTTTCTTTGTTGACTAGTTCAAAATCCTCTTCCACTTCTTTGGATGAGGTCCCATCTCTGGTGTTTTGCTTAATCTCTTCTTGCACCATGTCAGACAAAAAATGTTCCTACTCTGGTAGCTTCTCCCTCAAATTTAATGAATCCTGGTAGTTGTGTTAGCTCTTCGGAAGGCCTAGAAGTGCTAGGCTCACTAGATCATCTTCGACAACTATAACACCAACACTTCAAAGTTGATCATTAAATTTGGTAAACTTGGTCAAGTATTTTGG
The DNA here is from genome assembly GCA_034641835.2 of Pinus albicaulis. Taxonomy (NCBI): domain Eukaryota; kingdom Viridiplantae; phylum Streptophyta; class Pinopsida; order Pinales; family Pinaceae; genus Pinus; species Pinus albicaulis. Next base: position 320,901,509 of record CM076582.1, read on the forward strand.
TATTGTGTCACCCTTCTCCATCTTGATTTTCCTAAGCTTTTCTTTCAATTCCAGCTTCATGTGGTCACTGATGATCTAAAAAAAAAAATTTAAGGCCTTCCACATTGCATATGGATTTTTATTTCCATGGAGGTTCGAAACGATATGATATTAAACTCCTTCCAATAGAATTCATATGTACTTTGTTACACATTTCTTCCACTCTTCTAGGGCTTGTGCATCAGCTGCAGTGGGTTTTGGGATGTCCTTGTCAATGAACTCATTCAATCCATTGTATTCCAAGACTTCTTCCTTCCGGTATCTCCAGGAAATGTAATTTGAGCTACCCTCAAGGGCATACTCTAGCCTCATACCATATAACACCATATTGATCATGTTGCTATCTCTTGAATATTAGCTTTGCAAAACTTGTTCCTCTTGCAAGTACAAACTCATATTCTTCTATTCTATAGTGATTCTGGCTTTGATACCATGTATAAAATCCACGTAGGTTAAAACTATTGATTTTAATTTCAATCAAACATTACACAAATATTTCCTAGGGAAAGCCACGAATAAAAACCCCATTATCTGCATATTGCATTAGTCAGAAAATATAAGAAGATTACAATGTTTTTCTCCAACCTGAGAAACCTTTGCACTATCTTTGTCTATCTCACTGCTTCCTAGACTAGGCCAATACTTAGCTAATTTTATTTCTTCCAAAATCCCTATTTCCTTGCATTTTTCAGTGAGCAGTTAGGCCCCTATTTAATAGGAATTTTCCTCCATTGGATCGTGCAGTTCCTTTAGGCTCTTCCTCTAACTAAATGCACCATCTATACAACCTAGATAATTATACAACTGATTGTACACTACCCTTGAACTCCAATATCAACTGGGTAACTCGTAGATCACACATGCATGAGTTATTTATGGTTGATTGATCAAATAATTGGTTGATAACTGAGTTGTGACTGACTACACACCCCACTACTTGACCCTCCACTAGTTCCTCCAAAAGTTGGAACTAATTAACTGACCATAACTCAATTTAATTGAATTAAAAGGCTACAACTGAAATTAACTCAACAACCTGCTACACACAATTGAACTTTGTGCCCCTAACTCGAATTAACTGATCTAGAATCCTATTTTTTAGGAATCAACACAAGTAAATTGAACCTTAACTCATTAACTCGATTTGAGTCTTCTTAACTAAGTGAAAAGTATCGTGTCACCTCAGTTAACTCCTTCAAGTTGTCAATTGATATGGAATTTCAAATTTCCTCAATTTTAATTAAGGAAAAAATCAAAATTGATACTTTTTTGCTACATTTTCAACAAATGATGCCTTGTGCAAAAGCAAACGAATGAATCTTGTTACATATGGATAGCAACAAGTTTCTCTTGTTGTTGCTACGATCAACACCCTCTAAAAATTTTCTCACACTTGAATTTTGAGCCTACTGAGGATCTTACAGACTATCACTCTATGGTTAGTCCATGGTATTTTTATTTTTTGAAAAGTTTTTAAGTCTTCTTCTTATTTTTAAACTGTTAAGTCACTTGCACACACATGCTCAGTCTTCAATGGCTTCACATAACACTTGCTTTACGCAAACTTGGACAGGCATAGTACCATCCATCAAGAAATTTCCTGTCTGATTCTCAACTCATGTCGACAGTCAGTGCACACTTTTATTGACAACCCCCCTCGCTTTGTTGTGTTTTTACTTCTATTTTGGTGAGTTGTCTCAACTATCATATTTTGTGCACTTTCACTTTCACAAGTGTTTATTTCACATTTGTGGTTATCACTTTTACTCATTTCAAATTTAATAAGTGTCATTTTCATGTTATCTTCGCTCTGGCATGTGTCCTTTTCAAGGTTGTTCACATTTTTCATGTGTCTTCTTATGTTTTCCTCCTATCAAAGGTGTCACTTTTGTTGATTTCACCCTTGTATGTGTCACGCCTTTGCACACCACCAAAAAAATTTATGGTGCACTCTTCTACATTCCAAGGTCTTAAAAATCATCATAATATGTCCTATACACATTCCTATAGCTTAGCACACCTTTTGGTCACAATCATCACAATTGTCGCAACGTGTGTTCTTAGTTTCGTAATGTGTTGGTTCAACTGTCACACTTAGAAATAAGTGTTGTTTTATTTTCTTTTCGAGGTTTGATTTTTATCCATGAGTCATGTGTATAATTTTGTCTTGGTTGATGGAATTTATGTGTGTTATTCATGTTTGAATCATGTTCATATTCATTTCTCTCTTTCACTATGTTTATCTCACACTTAGCCATTTCGGAGCCCTTCTTGGTCCTTTATCCCAATACAATTTGTGAAGTATTTATCCCTATTATCGAGTGTGTATATAAACCTATCCATAGGCCTCAATTTTGCAATCCTTATCCCAAATATTGTGTAATATATCCCTCTCAATATTACCCCAAATTTTCTACACATTGTGATCCTTCCAACGAAAGTCACTTGACCCTTCTTGGTCATACTGACTCACGACATTGATTTTTGGTTACCTATTCCTTTCATGGAAAATAAAGCATTCCCAGCTAATAGCATGGACCTATTCCACCCTTTTACAGAGGCAAAACATGCAATGCAAATATCCTCATATCCTCTTAGTGTAGTGAAAACCCTCCTAGGCAAATCGGTTGCATCCCTATGGCCTCCCTCAATGAAAATTTCACTCTAAATGGCCAAGAACCCACTATTGATTCAAAATTATCTAGCCTAGGATGAAAATTACATTAAAAAGTAGCAGTGACCCCTTGCTGAATAAAATTATGCTTTCTTTCAAGTCCTCCTCTTCCTTTGAGCACATGGCACACTCTCAAAGGCTAAAGCCTCACCTTTGCCCCCTTCCTAATGCCTTTTGTGCCCAAACATTTCTTAACGTCTTCCTATAGAGCACATGGAATAGTATGGAAGGCTAAAGGAATCCTCCTCTCTATATTTGACCAATCAAGCTAGGCTCTCCTAGAAGGCTTCTTTCCCTTTGAGAATATAGCGTAGTCTTGAAGGTTGAACCTTTCACCTTCCCTCCTTCCCAATGCACTCATGCACCCTACACTTCCTTAGACCCTTCCTTTGAGTGCATAGAATATCCTAGAGGCTAAACCTTTAACCTTCCCTCTTTCCCAATGCACTCATGTGCTCCAAGATTCCTTTCACCCTTCCTTCGATGGCATGGCATAGTAGGGAGGGCTTAAGAAGGTCTCCCCTCACCCTTGACTAGTAAAGCTACGCTTTAAGCTTTCCTTTATTTTCTTTGGAGCACGTGGTGAAACCTTCAAGCATGAAGCTTTCCACCTTTTCCTTTCATCTTCTCCCACTGTGCAAGACCAGGAATATCTCCTCCTCATAGTGCATTGAATAATAAAAATGAACAGTGGGGCTTTCCTAATCCACTGATGAGTTTGATTGTGCCCTCTTAATCAAGCCTTCTTCTTTTAACCCCCTCACAGGCCTATCATGAGAATATCATTCTATGATCTAGGTAGTGATATAATAGATATTTTAATACTGGTTTTTACTTTCCATGAATGATACTAATTAGCAGGAGTACTAAATCAACAGTACAAGGTGATGATCAATGAAGGTAGTAAAGGGTATGAAAAAAGAACACTTGCAGGGAAGAGACACAAAGAAAAAAAAATCATGGAGACATGAAGCTGATCATGGACCAAGACAGAAAGCCTAGACATTTCACAATGACCCAAGGGATTTTGATGTTGATAAAAGACCCTTTGGAGGGAGAAGATAAGCAACAAAGTGGCTTTTTCATATATGAAGAAGCAAGGAAGGAAACTTGGAATTTCCACCTCATCATGAAGTCCATGTCATCATAATGTTCCATGCGTGTCATTAGAATGATTAATGTGTTTCCATGTTTCATAAGAATGGTCAGTGTGTGTCCATGTGTCATGCAGTCCATGTGTCATCAGAATGGTCAGTGTGTGTCCATGTGTCATGCCACATCACCATGTGGAATGTAATGATGTATATTCAAGGAAAAGGAAAAAATGTAATGAGTGGAAGTGAAAAATTCATATGCGGAATATGAAAATTCACATAGTCATATATGGACAAAATTTCTTTAGGAGAAGTCAAAAAGTCATTAGAATTTCAAGAGGTCTTTAGAAGTCCAAATGACACATTAGAAATCCAAGAGTCATGACGGTAATTCAAGATTCATAGGAATATGAAAGGTCGCTCCCTTTATTATAAAATAAACCTCATAACTCAAGGAAAGGGATTTTGGAGCCTTAAGCTCTGGAGAGCTAGTCTTGGCTTCTCTACTTGGCATAGGAGAGAAAACTATTCTTTGGAGAAGCAAGAAGTGACTTAATGCTCCACTATTGGAGGTAATGTCTCACTATTGTAGTTGTGTACTTGGATCTTTCACCTTATAATTGAAGCTCGATGAGCCATCACATTTTCATGCATGTATTTTGAATGTCTTAGGACTATTCTTTTGATGGTTTTTATATATGTTTCATTCATATGTACTAAGGAAATTGAACTATTTTCATGTCCTCGGTATTGATCTTGTTGAAGATGTGTTGTATGTGGTTTAATGATCGTTGTGTCTATGTGAACTATTCTTTTAGATAAATAATGAATATTCCTTTGTTCGTGTGCCTCTCTTAGGTTAGTACTATTACTTCCTTCTAGAGGATCACTTTTTGTCTCCCCCTCATGAAGGCCTCCTTTTACACATTGCAATTGGTGTTTCACAATATCAACTTACTTGCTTGTTCAAGGGTTATGTATATGATCTCTTATGTTATCCATTGAAACCAAGATGAAACTTTTTGTTTTGGTGGTCGGGTTGATACTCTGGATGGGGCTCATACCCAAAATATTGTGAGGTCAAAATGGGACTTCACATCAGGGAGTCCCCCTGTATGTTGGTGCTATCCAACACCATCAACATTTTGGTGCTAGAAGGAGGGCCAGATGACAAGTTGTGCCTTTTGATTCTATGTTGAATCTCTCATATTCAATGGCTCATTCTCAAATCATAATCTTGGAGTGTTTCTCTAAATTATCTCCTAATAAACTTTCAATCTTCACAGAAATTTTTCATGCCTTGTCTCAATTCAAGTATGATGGCAAGGGTAATGTTTTTTTTCCAAAAACATAAATGAATTTATTGGGTTTTGTATATCTAATGAAATCAATGATGAATTTGTTATGTTTATTCTATTCACTCTCACTCTTGAAGGTCATGTGAATCGATGGTGTCATACCATACCATTTGCCTATATTCATTATTTTCAGCAATTTCTTAAGGATCTTCATCAATATTTTGATAACTATGATTACAAATATGTTTATAAAATAATAAACCATATTAGAATGGAACCTAATGAATCAGTTAAGGATATTTCTAATGGATTCCTTCACTTACGTTGTGAGTTTCCTGAAGAAGATATGGATTGGGATTTATTTAAGAAAAATTTTGAACATTTGGCTTGGATTCCTTTAAATTAATGTGAATCTAAACTCCCATATGCTCCTCTCCCCCCAAATTTTATAATTTGTGAGACACCTCTAATCTCATAGGAGGAACCTATTGTTCCTTTTGTTCCTATTCCTCCTCATTTTCCAATACCAATTTGGGTGCATAATTTTCTATAATGTTAAAGTTGGGAAATATGAAAATCAAATTCATAATCCATATTCTCAACCACCATCATCCATTTCCCATGATCTAGATCGAACATGGGATGATTTGGAATGGTTTATGAAGCCTATGGTGAATACTAATCCCTCCATTCCACCAGATGGTATTAACACTCATAACTCTAGTCTTGAACTGATTTTGATTCTTGTCCTCCTCTATCATCTCTTTCTGACAATCCCTTGCCCCTTGAGTCTCTTCCAAATCTAAGTATCGATCAGGAGAAAGGTAGTCACATTTCAAAAGTAAAGGAGCAGTAAGGTGAGGATTATTTTAATATTTCTTCTATTTTTCAAAATCCTCCATGTCAAGATAATGATCTCCCATCTTTGGTTGATTTTGAATCTAGAAATATCAGTGATGTATTAAATGAAATTGATTTTCCTAATGAGTCTAAATTCTTGGAAAACCTTCATTCTGTTGATTCTAACTGTGCTATTGTATATAATGATGGTTTACCTAGTGAAAATTTTGATATTTTAGTTTCTCAAGAGAAATTTGTTTCAAAATATTTAGATATTGAATCTAATTTAGTTAAAGGAGGTGTTCTTTTTATAACTCCCTCTTCACCTCACTATTTCATGTGTTCCACCTTTTGTAGAGAATTAACTTATGATGGAGATACTCCATCTAATGAGTTAGATTTTGAATTGACACATGGTAGTGAGATCATTCTTCTATCTAGGTTACTCATGGGATTTTTCCATCAATCCATATTTAGATGTGAAATTGGAAGAACCTTATGACTTGGGTAATTTTTTTGTTGAAGATGTGAGTTCTGAAAAAACCAGTGATACAGATGGGTGACATATGGATAGTAGTGATCTAGTCAAAATTATTAGTAGTATATATCCACACATCATGCATAATAATATTCAATCCTAAAAATGAAATTATGCAATTCTTCAAAGGCTTGGGAACCACCAGGAAATCGAGACACTTAAACTTTTGTTGATGGTTATGTAAGGTTCTTGCAACTCTGGTAAGGCCCCCGAACCAAATAAGTTTTATATATTCTCGCAAAATTATTTCCTTTGCAAGATTTCATTGGATGTAAATTCCTTCTTGAAATATTCTTGGTACTTCGAACATATTTTCTCTAACTTTCAAGATTTGGTCTCCAATAAAGTTGAAGGTATTATCTCAATTTATTTATCTTCATGCAAATCTCTTATATCAAACTAAGGTTTGGAATGTATACCTTTCATGGATGAGATAATCTATGAATTTGATCATTCTAAAAATTATCTTTGGTCGAAGGATTCATACATGTCACATTATTTTGAAAGTAATCAGCTCCTAATCCTTATTTTGAATAATTTAATAATTATTTTTTCTTCATGGCACCAGATATCCTCTTTATTTTCGATAAGTTCCAATGTTATTTTCTTAATCGATTTCAAACTGATTTATCTTTATCCTCCATTGATCGATAATATTACACCTTAATCAATTTATATGATCATGGAAATTTTAATTCAATTGATCATTTTCCCACTAGTATATCCTATGCTAGTTGTTGTACATTGGTTGATATTTATGCTTTATCATCTCAAAATTAAAAAAAATTAAAAAAAAAATCAAGCACTTGAGGCACTTCATCCTTCGCTGATGGTTATGTCAAGTCCTCACTATCTTAACAAGCTCTCTGAATATGATCATATTTATTTTCCCTCGCAAGGTTCTCATCCTGATTCCACACCATTAAATGAAAATTATTTCTCTCAAGGATTTCAGTATCTTCAAGAGGATTTTTTTTGAATTTCAAGATTCAATCTATCATTAGTCAAAAGAATCTTACTTATCAAGCCCATTTGCTAAAAGAAAGGTTTTATCTCTCTTGATTTTTTCTAAGGAAAAAAACATAAGTGCAGGTATATTCATAAGAAGCCATCAAGGTTTTTTTTCCTATGATTTTCACCAAAAAGGTAAGGTGGTAGGTTGGTAAAATTCAAGTGATATGACACATCTTTATTCCTTTAAGAAATACCTTCAATTTTTTGTGCAATATTTTCAAGCTTATACCTTTTCTGTTGCACATTATTATATATCGTTTGTAATTTCTCATATCTTTGTGTTTGCAGGTTGGGAACAATAGCACTGGATTCATTGGAAAGATCATTACACTTAGCCCTAACTTTCTAGTTGATACGGTTAGGAGTAGGGTTAGTTGCATTTAGTTTCCTTTATATTGCATCCACCTTCTTTCTTGCTCTCCATCCAGTATTTGGACGTTGTTTTATCTTTCACCTCCATTTGGTTCGTTCTTTTGATTTTGTTTCGTTGTTTTGTCATGTATTTTATTTTTGTTTGTTTGATAAGAATTTGCATGAAATATGCTCTTTTGGATCAAAATATAATGTGTCAAAACTTGAAAAGGTAAGTTGTGATGACGAGCAATGCTTGGTTAATTTTTTACCTCTTCTTTATCTTGGGTTTACCTCTTCCTCCGAGAGAACATCTTCAACATATTCAACATCTTCATTATCTTCTGTTGTCACTATCTCCTCAGTCTTCATCAGAATAAAATCCTGATTTCCCATCTCTGCAAAGACTCTAGCTACCTGTCCATCATTCCTTACTTGGCCATTCGTCAAAAGCAGCCTGTCATTATCATCATTAATGACAAATTTATCTTCATCAGCTCCATTGAAACAATCTCTTCTATAAAATAAGGAATTAATGAATTCCCTCTGCTGCAATAGTTCAATCTGTTCTTCATCTAAAAGATACTCATCATATCTTGCTTGGCAACATTCAACTTCATTCATCACAGTCCCATCATGTGAACTGTCTTCCTTAACACCTGCATTCACACACAACTTGTCAGTTGTAAAAACATAAGACCTCATGGTCTCATTTGGTGATTTTATCACCACATCTTCTTGTTGTTCCAAGTCTTCCACATGCTCCAGAGATTCTCCAATGGTCTCTTCTTTAATTTCTTCAAGCTGTCCAACTTCTAACTATTGGCCAATATCATAACCTAAATCTCTTCTACTTCTAATATGTGGAAAGCAGAACCTTTCTCCAACTGTGCATGGGCATCTTCAAAACATGTAGCTACTCCATTTTCTTCCTCAGTGACAACATCAGCAGTTTGTTTTCTCTCATCTGTTGTTCCTGCAAACATACAAAATATGTCAGATGTAACGCTCTTGGACCCCTGGGTCCCACTTGAAGCTTCAGTCTCCAATTCCTTCTCCAGATTTTCAATTACTCTGATTATTTCCTTTTTCTTCTGAGCATTCATCATCTGCTCCTTCTTCCTTTGTAGCCTCTGCCACTTTATCTTCTTCTTCATGAGCCAACCAACTCTCTGGCTTTCTTCTATCCTTCTCTTCAGTTCGTTGAGCTCTTCCTTGATCTCAGCAAATTCTTTCCAATATTCTTCATCTGTGAGTCTCTTCCTCATGCCATTTTCTTTGGCATCTTCCCACACTCTGTTGTTGTGGCCTCTTTCAGAACCTCTGCAATCTCCGTAATCTCTGCTATGGCTCTCAGTAGCCATTCTCTTCTCTAGGAGTTCTTCACTCACAAGCTGCACTAAGCCTATGCAACAGCAAGCTCTCTTGCTGCAACTCACCTCACCAAGCTTCTCTCCTGAGCTTCGACTTTTGGCAAGTGCTGTTCCCCTCTCTCAGGAACCTTCTGAGCACTCTCTTCTGCTCTCTAGGCTTCACTCTACAACTTTCTCAAGAACACCCCTTTTCTTCTTTCATCCAACCTCAGTTGGGAATTATTTCAGGTTCTGCCACACTCTTTCTGCACTCAGAATCCCTTGCTGGACTCTTCTATCACTTCTCTCAATGCTTGTTATCTGTCTCTGCTAAGATCCCTCCTCACTTGCTTGCACTCTGTATTCTACAAACAAATCCTTCCAACCAGAGTTCAAATAAGGCTCATCATCTTACCTCTCAAGATCCCTGACTGTTCTTGCTTCTTTTCTTTTCACCTGCACTGCATCTACCTACTGCAATATTTAAGATACTCTGTCTTCAACTCTAGATTCTGTAAATCCGAGTTATCAACCTTCACTGCATGTCAAATCAAATCTGCAATTTTCTGTTAAACAGATTTAAACTTCAATTTTCTTTCCTGTTCAGTACATGTGCATTTCCAAAACAAACTTTTCAACCAGCTAACTAAATTCTAGCTCTGATACCACTTGACAGCGTTGACTACCCATAGCCCCAGTTTACCTTGGTCCCAACCTCAATCTGTGTGTAAATTCATACAATTTTTCTTGCCCCAATCAACTTCACATCTCGGGCAACTCACACTGTTCTATTTTCTTGGTCTGGCAATTAAATAAATCTCCAAGCCAAGGTCTCGCAATCTCACTATTTTATTTCTTCTTTCTTATTTACTTAGCAATTTCATATAAATTGATAAGTGAATACTTTAGTCGAATCTTATATTAAACCCAAATAATAAGGCTCCCACGCTATACATATTAAAACCTCGGTATTTTAACTACGCACCTGAATCACAATTCATATGGCCCCCACTTCGCAAATTCAAACATTATATAGACGCTACGATATATCAATGTGTACATTACTGCCTTCTCCAAAGTCATTGGAATAATTAAACAACCCAACAGCATCGGACATACCTATATTAAAACCGCAAACCTTAACATACGTATGCATGGGCCCCAACGTTAACGATAGTCTCCATCCAACGGCGGAGAGCACGTCGCTCGGCTTCAGATGATCCGATGGATATCGCTTGGCTTAGATGCACGAACGATAATGCGCGATGGCGAGCAGTGGAAGCGGTTTTTCAATTTCGCTCGGGGACACGTGTAGCCCGTCCTATGGAATCGCTCCCCATTCCTCAAATACCGCTCACCATGTAAAGGTGGTGCGATCAAACCCTACGGTTAGCTCTAAACCGTGTTCACTGTTCCTCCTTCGTAGTTCCGCTCCTCTACTCCAGGTTCTGTCGTGCTTTCTTTTGTTATGTTCCACCTCTTTCCTTCCAAGTTCCGTTCATAATTCTGAAGTGTTAGTCCATGTTCCACCGAGAGTTCAATGCCAAATACTCTGTTAGTTCTTCTGTGTTGTAACTGATATGCCCTCGCTCCTCGTTCCTTTCTCCATGAACGCCAGTCAGTTCCTTACTAATAGTGTAGACCCTTCCATGTGGGGCTTAAAATCATATATTTTTTCATGACATATATTCAACAAATATATAACTCCACTGTATACTAGTTTGGGATACACTGTCGACCGTATTAACATCGGTTCCTCTAACTATATACAGAGCACCATTAATCCCATCACAGGGTTTCTTAATTATCACGGATTTCAATTATCCTCCATCAGGATGCATACATATGTTCACACAGAACTTATTCAAGCAAAGCGGATATACATTCACACATGATTTAACTCGACAAATTCACATACAAAACTAAATCACAATGCACATGACATACTGAAAAAATTCTTTCTCATTAAATTAATTCTCTTACAGACTTCTTATCTCGGCCAGGTCTTCAACTCTACGGCCTTCTTCCTCACTATCCCGATCTATGCAGCTCTCTGCAGGTACAGGCAGGTCTATGTGCAGGTCCCTCGACTCTGTCACAGAGGTTTATTTTTATACATATTGGAAATCAATCAATTCACTTCCTTGATGACTCTTGGACTCCTAAAGCTAGCCTAACTTCTGAAACTGACTATCTCTTCAGGTGCCCATCAATTATTCGAGCAGTTACAATATTTTCCCTTCTAATTGACTAAAATAACTCAAATATGAATATTTACATGGGGAAACAAAACATGAGACCCCCCCTTAGGTTTATTTATGTACAAAAAGTGTCTTGGGCGTAATGCCCCTGCATCAGACTCCCTAGGTTCAAATGATTCATGATCTCCTGATCATGTGCTTTATTTTTTTATCTGCCTAGATCCCATACTTTGTTCTGCAATTGGTTATTTGTTGCAGCATTCTTCTTTCGCATTACTCCTGGCTTCCATATCTTGGTCTGCATCTTCACACTTTTTAGGCCCTCACAGTCTGTGACTGTCTTCCTCTTGCTGCTGCTGATTCTCAGCTTTCTTGCGGTTGTCCTTTTCTGAGGCATCTTCTGTATCAGTTTCCTTATCAATTCAATTTCTCTGTCTAATATTTCCTCTGACTGATGGACACTTACTTTTGTTTGTTGCATTCTTATTTCTTCAGTTCTTATTACTGTCGTATTCACCACCCTATCATCCATACCCTCTCTGTAATAGTAAAAATTTTGCTCCTCTGCTGGCAATACTTCATCTTGTTGCTTCAGCCCTCTCTCCAGCAACACTCCAAGCTTCTGCTCTGGCATTTTACCTTCTTTTCTGAATATCTTCAGCAAATATTCTCGCTATCTCCTTTGGCCAAACAAATCTTCTCCATGCTGCAACTCAGGTTCAGCATCTTCTTCTTCTGCCTTGGCAATATTCTGCAATTGCCTTCCTTCTTCTTGATTGACTCCAGCAATCAAATCAAGTTCTCTAGCCACTGTATCTTCATATTCTATCAGAGTGAAACTCTGGTTCTCCACTGTTGTAGCAGCCCCAACAGTCTGCCATACAGCTTCTTCAATCTTCTCTGGGCTATTCGAACAAGCCAATTCTTCCTTGCTATCAATAGCAACAATTTCCTACATATGAGACATGGATGTCTCATCTTCATTCAGCTGCTCATCCTCATTATGAAACAACTCTTCTTATTCTAAGACAACTCCAAGTGATGGATTGTCTTCTGCTTTGCCTATCAACACAACCACTTCATCAGTTCCAAAACCCCAAGACCCAATGGTCCCTACTGATGATTTAATCATCAATTCTTTTCTATCTTCATCCCATTGTGTCTTCACATTCTGCAATCCCCAATTCTGAATTTGAGGTCTTCTCTCTTGTATTGACTCCTGTTGATTCAGCATACTCTCTAGCAGCTCAATCTCTCCATTCCATGGTTTAAAGTTTTCCACATAACTCTCCTTCTATTTCAATTGACTGCCCCATGCTGTCAACTTATCTCCATCATCAACAGGATCTGCATTCATCAAACATTTGTTAAAACAAAGTCTACAAGGCCTCAAAGCCTTTCCTTCTTCTGTCAGCATCTCAGTATGTTGTCCCAACTTTCTTTCCTTCTCGATCAACACATCAGAATGTTGATTCCAATTCTTCAAAATTTCTTGAGACTACCAGCTAGCCTCTCTTCTGCACCATCCCCTTCAAAGATGTCTTTCTGCTCTAGTTCATAAAAATGAACTTCCTCATCTTCAATCATCTCTGTCCTTACCATCTGAACACCTTCTCTTTGTGGTTCTGTTATCTACACTAGACCACTTAATTCATGCCACAATATCGGCATCTCCTCCGAGAGAACATCTTCAACATATTCAACATCTTCATTATCTTCTATTGTCACTATCTCCTTAGTCTTCATCAGAATAAAATCCTGATTTCCCATCTCTGCAAAGACTCCAGCTACCTGTCCATCATTCCTTACTTGGCCATTCATCAAAAGCAGCCTGTCATTATCAGCATTAATGATAAATTTATCTTCATCAGCTCCATTGAAACAATCTCTTCTATAAAATAAGGAATTAATGAATTCCCTCTGCTGCAATAGTTCAATCTGTTATTCATCTGAAAGATACTCATCATATCTTGCTTGGCAACAGTTAGCTTCATTCATCGCAGTCCCATCATGTGAACTCTCTTCCTTAACACCTGCATTCACACACAAATTGTCAGTTGTAAAAACATAAGACCTCATGGTCTCATTTGGTGATTTGATCACCACATGTTCTTGTTGTTCCAAGTCTTTCACATGCTCCAGAGATTCTCCAATGGTCTCTTCTTTAATTTCTTCAAGTTGTCCAACTTCCAACTTCTGGCCAATGTCATAACCTAAATCTCTTATGCTTCCAATATATGGGAAAGCAGAACCTTTCTCCAACTATGCATGGGCATCTTCAAAACATGTAGCTGCTCCATTTTCCTCCTTAGTGACAACATCAGCAGTTTGTTTTCTCTCACCTGTTGTTCCTGCAAACATAAAAAATATGTCAGATGTAAGGCTCTTAGACCCCTGGGTCCCACTTGAAGCTTCAGTCTCCAAGTCCTTCTCCAGATACTCAATTACTCTGAGTATTTCCTTTTTCTTCCGAGCATTCATCATCTACTCCTTCCTTTGTAGCCTCTGCCACTTTATCTTCTTCTTCATGAGCCAACCAACTTTCTGGCTTTCTTCTATCCTTCTCTTCAGTTCGTTGAGCTCTTCCTTGAACTCAGCAAATTCTTTCCAATATTCTTTATCTGTGAGTCTCTTCCTCATGCCATTTTCTTTGGCATGTTCCCACACTCTGTTGCTGTGGCCTCTTTCAGAACCTCTGCAATCTCTACAATCTCTGCTATGGCTCTTAGTAGCCATTCTATTCTCTAGGAGTTCTTCACTCACAAGTTGCACTAAGCCTCTGCAACAACAAGCTCTCTTGCTGCAACTCACCTCACCAAGCTTCTCTCCTGAGCTCCAGCTTTTGGCAAGTACTGGTCCCCTCTCTCAGGAACCTTTTGAGCACTCTCTTCTGCTCTCTAGGCTTCACTCTGCAACTTTCTCAAGAACACCCCTTTTCTTCTTTCATCCAACCTCATTTGGGAATTATTTCAAGTTCTGCCACACTCTTTCTCCACTCAGAATCTCTTGCTGGACTCTTCTATCACTGCTCTCAAAGCTTGTGATCTGTCTCTGCTAAGATCCCTCCTCACTTGCTTGCACTTTGTATTCTGTAAACAAATCCTTCCAACCAGAGTTCAAATAAGGCTCATCATCTTACCTCTCAAGATCCCTGACTGATCTTGCTTCTTTTCTTTTCACCTGCACTGCATCTACCTACTGCAATCTTTAAGACACTCTGTCTTCAACTCTAGATTCTGTAAATCTGAGTTATCAACCTTCACTACATGTCAAATCAAATCTGCAATTTTCTGTTAAACATATTTAAACTTCAACTTTTCTTTCCTGTTTAGTACATGTGCATTTCCAAAACAAACTTTTCAACGAGCTAACTAAATTCTAGCTCTGATACCACTTGACAGCGGTGACTACCCATATCCCCGGTTTACCTTGGTCCCAACCTCAATATGTGTGTAAATGCATCCAATTCTTCTTGCCCCAATCAACTTCACATCTCGGGCAACTCACACTGTTCTATTTTCTTGGTCTAGCAATTAAATAAATCTCCAAGCCAAGGTCTCGCAATCTCACTACTTTATTTCTTCTTTCTTATTTACTTATCAATTTCATATAAATTGATAAGTGAATACTTTAGTCGAATCTTATATTAAACCCAAATAATAAGGCTCCCACGCTATACATATTAAAACCTCGATCTTTTAACTACGCACCTGAATCACAATTCATATGGCCCCCACTTCGCAAATTCAAACATTATATGCACGCTACGATATATCAATGTGTACATTACGACCTTCTCCAAAGTCATTGGAAGAATTAAACAACCCAACGGCACCGGACATACCTATATTAAAACCGCATACCTTAACAACATATGCATGGGCCCCAACGTTAACGATCGCCTCCATCCAACGGCGGAGAGCACGTCGCTCGGCTTCAGATGATCCGACGGATATCGCTCGGCTTAGATGCACGAATGATAATGCGCGATGGTGCATAGTGGAAGCGGTTTTTCAATTTCGCTCGGGGACACGTGTCGCCTGTCCTGTGGAATCGCTCCCCATTCCTAAAATACCGCTCACCGTGTAAAGGTGGTGTGATCAAACCAGCCGGTTAGCTCCAAAACCGTGTTCACTGTTCCTCCTTCGTGGTTTCGCTCCTCTACTCTAGGTTCTGTCGTGCTTTCTTTTGTTATGTTCCACATTTTTCCTTCCAAGTTCCGTTCATAATTCTGAAGTGTTAGTCCGTGTTCCACCGAGAGTTCAACGCCAAATACTCTATTTTAGTTCTTTCGCATTGTAACTGATACACCCTCGCTCCTCGTTCCTTTCTCCATGAATGCCAGTCAGTTCCTTACTAATAGCGTAGACCCTTCCATGTGGGGCTTAAAACCATATCTTTTTTCATGACATATATTCAACGAATATATAACTCCACTGTCTACCAGTTTGGGATACACTGTCGACCGTATTAACATCGGTTCCTCTAACTATATACAGAGCACCATTAATCCCATCACAGGGTTTCTTAATTATCACAGATTTCAATTATCCTCCATCAAGATGCATACATATGTTCACACAGAAATTATTCAAGCAAAGTGGATATACATTCACATATGATTTAACTTGACAAATTCACATACAAAACTAAATCACAATGCACATGACATACTGAACAAATTCTTTCTCATTAAATGAATTCTCTTACAGACTTCTTATCTCGGCCAGGTCTTCAACTCTACGGCCTTCTTCCTCACTATCCCGATCTATGCAGCTCTCTGTAGGTACAGGCAGGTCTATGTGCAGGTCCCTCGACTTTGTCACAGAGGTTTATTTTTATACATATTGGAAATCAATCGATTCACTTCTTTGATGACTCTTGGACTCCTAAAGCTAGCCTAACTTCTGAAACTGACTATCTCTTCAGGTGCCCATCAATTATTTGGGCAGTTACAATATTTTCCCTTCTAATTGACTAAAATAACTCAACTATGAATATTTACATGGGGAAACAAAACATGAGACCCCCCCTTAGGTTTATTTATGTACAAAAAGTGTCTTGGGCCTAATGCCCCTGCATCACATAGCATCATCCAACAAAACAGTGCATGTGTGATGTTAAACTCATGTCTATAGTCAGTGCACACTTTTATTGACAATCCACCTTGCTTTGTTATGTTTGTACTTCTATTTTGGTGAGTTTTCTCAATTTTCGTCTTTTGCGCACTTTCTCATTCACAAGTGTTGCTTTCACATTCATGGTTGTTTTCTTTTTCTCATTTTCACTTTAATGTCTTTTTCATGTTATCTTCACTCTAGAATGTGTCTCATTCAAGGTCATTCGCATTTTTCAAGTGCCGTCTTATGTTTTCCTTTTGTCGCAGGTGTCGCTTTTGTTGATTTCACTCCTATATGTGTCACACCTTTGCACACAACCAAAGAAAGTTCTAGCCACTCTTCTGCATTACATGATCTTACATATCATTAGAATCATGATCTGACATATCATTAGAATATGTGCTAGACACATTATTATAGCTTAGCACACCTTTTGGTCACAATCATCACAGTTGTGGCAACTTGCGCTCTCAGTCTCGTAATGTGTTGTTTCAACTATCACACCTAGAAATAAGTGTTGCTTTTTTGTTGTTTCAAGGTGTGATTGTTATCCATGAGTCATGTGTATCATTATAGCTTGTTAATGGCATTTATTTGTGTGATC
Organism: Pinus albicaulis; assembly: GCA_034641835.2. Classification (NCBI taxonomy): domain Eukaryota; kingdom Viridiplantae; phylum Streptophyta; class Pinopsida; order Pinales; family Pinaceae; genus Pinus; species Pinus albicaulis. The sequence continues at coordinate 320,918,634 of CM076582.1, forward strand.
CATATTTGAGTCGTGTTTGGATGCATTCCTCTCTTTCACTCTGTTGGTATCACACTTAGCCATTTCAAAGCTCTTCTTGGTCCTTTTTCCCAGTGCAAGTAGTGAAGTCTTTAGCCCTCTTATCGAGTGTGAATATCAACCTATCCATAGGCCTCAATGATGAAATCCTACTCCCAAATATTGGTGCAATATGTCCCTCTCAATACTACCCAAATATGTTAATAATGTAAACTATCAAACGGGAACTGTACCGAGTATCTGTTTTTTTGAGGTAGCAAAAAATCATCCGATTTCGAAAAGTTTTGAATCAGAATACACCTTTTTTCTGGAGCATATTTTTGACACTTTAAATTTTCTTATGTATCAAATATGAACAATTTTTTTTTAAAGGTTTGTGACTTTCATGTTGATTTTTAGAAGTGTTGATGCAGCATCAACCACTTCTTTTATAGGGATTATTTTTTACACTTAAAATTTTATAATGTATTAATTATGGATAATTTTTTGAAATGTTGGTAATTTTCATGCAGATTTTGAAAAGCATAAACAATTTTTTAAGACATATTTTTGACACTTTAAATTTTCCCATGTCTTAAGTATGCACATTTTTTTTTTTAAATGTTGATTATTTAACCATTTTTCAAGTTTCCTTATTCCTCTTCTTGTTTTTCGTCCTAACATGTTTGTTTTTCAAGGGTTTTATAAACATGTGATTTTTTTCTTTGCAATGTCTTTTTTTTTGCAAAATTAAAAAATAATAATAATAATAACATTAATATTTTTAGATTGGGATTTTTTATATATTTATATATCATTTATTAATACACCAATACACAAAATAATTGTCATTAAAAAATAATAATTTTAAACACTCGACAAAAAATATACATTTTGCATATAGATATAATTAAAAAAATCCATATTTCAAGATCTTTTCACTAAAAATAACATGTTAAATAAAAACAATTTATGAAAAAATTGAATAGATTTTTTGGAAAAATAAGATATTTTATAATATTTTTATGAAGTTTATATCAAAAAAATGAGAATAATTGAAGGTTTTTTTTCAAAAAAACAATGATTCAGATAAACTTTTAAGTAAAATAACCAAAAAATATATGTTAAAAAGTAAATAAAACATACCATTTAAAAAAAACAATAAAAAAAACCTTGAAAACAAAAATTAAAAACATAAAAATTAAAATTAAATTAAACTAAATTTAAGAAAAAAAATTATTAAAAATTAAAAATACTAAAAGCATTAAAAAAAACATCAAAAATATTTGTTTGACTTGAAAATAAAAATAAAATAAAAAACATTAAAAATTTAAATTTAAATTTAAAAAAATAATAATAATAATAAAATAAAAATCAATAAAAAAAATAATCAAGAATTAAATTGAATTGAATTAAAAAAAAAATACATTTGAAATTTAAAAAAAAAAACAACAACATTTAAATTAAAATTAAATAAACAAAACATTAAAGAATTATAATTTTAATGTTTCTTTATATGTTTTTTTTTATTATTATTATTATTTTAATTGTTTTTTTTTGTTTTTTTTTTATTTTTATCTTTTTAATTTAATTTTAATGGTTTTTTTTATTGATTTTTATGATGATGATGATGATGGTTAACGTCCACTGAGACAAATATTTGTTCTATCAGACCTAAAGAAAAGAGTTATTTAATTTGATTTAATATTTTATTCCTATGCTCAAAAAGCTTGGAGAGAAGCCTCTCGAGCTCGCTATAATTTTGACATCTTAAAAGGCTAGGAAGGTCAGTATTGCAACAAGGATTATGAAATTGAGCTCTAATGTAGTTGTACGCGTGGCACTCTAAGAGGAAGTGATTTTCATCCTCGATGTTCATATTCTCTCAGAGATGGCAGATCCTTTCCATCCATGGTGTTTTAGGAACTGTCCAACGACCTGTTTCACTATGGAGCTCATGAGAGTTCGTTCGAATGTTGGCTATATTAATTTTCTTCTTTGAGCTAGTTAAAACAGAGAGATACTTTTGATCTTCTAAGGTGGGGTTGATGACCTCCTTATGATACCTTAATTTTCTTTTAGCTGCTAGATCTTTCTCACACCACATTTTTTCTTTGAACTTAGAAGTAACAAATTTTTTAATGTTATTGATGTTTTGCAATGCAACATTCTCGTCAATCTCCCAATGGTTTAACCAGGCCCTGGTGTCTTTATACCAACCTCGTTTAAGCCTTAAGTGATTTAAAGTTTATTTTTTAATATTTAATTTGATTTGTTTTCTTTTAATTTAATCGTGTTTTTTCATTATTTTGAATTTTTTTTTTTTTGAAATTTGTTTTTGATATCTTAATGTTTTTAATTTTTTTTTTAACACTTTTTTTTTAATTTATTTTTTGGGTATGTTTTTATTATTTTTTATGCTTTTAATTTTATTATAATGTATTATTTGTTTATTTTATTTTTTTTAATTTTCTTTGTTTTTATTTATTTTTATTTTTTAAATTAGCTTCTATTATTATTATTCTAAATTAGACTGTTCTATTAATATGAACATAGTATACAGGTCGAAACTTGCCTCCGGAATTGCTATGCTAGCTAATTTCGGAAGGAGAAGAGTTCAAAAAGACAAAAATATGACCACCCCAGATGAGGAAACCAGTCCAAAAATTGCTGCCCTTAGTAGGGAAACTAGCATTAACCAGAGAGGACCAAGATTTTGCCAAATTATTCAAGAAATACATGATATCAAAGAAATTAATCAAAACAGAGAGAAGAAACCTCTCATTGATGTGGTTGCATGTCATGCTAAGTGTCATGAGGCTATGGCATTAGCTCCTCAACGATAAGACACCTGTAATCATAAGAAGAATCATCATCTTTCTTCAAGTGCTAAGAGGTGGGTTCTGGGGTGGTGGCAGTATGCACAAGGCTGGCGTGGCGGTGGTGTGCACAAGGCTGGCGTTGCCTTTCCTCTTCTCACCCACCGAGTGTTTTGCACTTCTGCTTCCTCTGCCTTCGTTGTTGGAGGAGTGCACTTCTAGTTTGACCAACAGAGCTTCGGATTTACGAGAATGTTGAGGAGGTGCTAGAGAAATTGTAGATTTCCTGGGACGTTTTCTAGAACCTGAACCAACAAAGCTCGAAGGTGCCTCCTGAAAGTTGACAGTGATGGTGGATGTAACTCGAGCTTTTTCAAGGGCGCAATCATAGTGGAAATGAGCTGGATTGTCTTCAGGAGGCAGAGAGAGACTGTCAGATTGAATGGAGATGGGTGGGCGTGAGGAATGGCCCCTACCTCTTCCACGGAGGCAACACATTCTATGCCTCTGCGGCATGCTGGAGCAGGAATGATCGTGAGGGAGGCTATCTAGTGGAGGCGTTGAGGTCGAGTGAGTGTTGAGGTTGGCGTGTAGATTCTGCAAGACAATATGACAGCAGGTGCAATGAGGCATCGAGGCTAGCAGAAGGTGGAGGTCATAATGCATCTCTGAGGGCGAGGGGGAACTCAGAGCAGAGACAACCGAGAATCAAAGGCAGCATGAAGAGAATGGCAGCAATGGAGGGTGTGAAGCCATGAAGAAGAGCTCAGGGTTGTGGACCAGACATGCGTTAAGGCCAAGGGCAAAGGCAGTAATGTCAACTTGAGGCGAGCAACTGGAGCAATAAAGGGTTGCAGGACGAGCCCCATGCATGGCCATGTGGCTAGGCCATGTGTCATGCAATGGGGTTGCCACCTCCCATCCCAGTTCAAACGCCCACATCCGGGGATATTATTATTATTATTATTATTTCTATATGGGTTAATTTTAACTTTTTTTACATTTTTTATGTTCGATTTTTTATTTGTTTTTTATTTTTCCATATTTTTAAACCTTTTTATGTTTTAATATATTTTTTTATTTAGTTGTTATCATTTTTTTATTTTCTTATGTTTTAATATATTTTTTTATTTACTTGTTATTATTTTTTAACTTTTTGTGTTTTTGTTTGTTTTTGTTTTTTTCAATATTTAATTTTTTTTCTTTTTTATTTTTCATTTTTATTTATTTAAATATTTATTTATTATTTTGTTTTATTTTATTTTTTCTACAGGGTCCATGTCGATCCTTGACTAGCAACCCAAATCCATTATGTTTCAATTTGATAGTTGATTTTAAAGTTTTCGTTATATAGATTGAGTCCACCCCCTAAACGTATCAATCTCATGGTCGGTCTTTAAGTTTTCATTACAATGGGTCGAATTCGCCTACACTACATGTCAATTTGATTGATGATTTTTAATTTTTTGTTGCAAAGTGTCAAGTTGTCTTAGGCTAAGATTTTAAAGTTGTTTTACTTTTAGCATTTAAAAAAGAAATTACACTCGTTATAATGACCCTTTGATTCACATGTTCATTTTTTTTTAAATAGTCATCAAAAAATTTCATAATGCCATTGTTGAAATATCTTGAAAACTTAAGGTCTTATGTACTCACAATCTTTGGTTTTAATTCCATAGTTGAAAATTTGTCAAAATTTTAAGGTTTTTCTGAGTCATGATATTTTATCTTTAATGCTATGGTTGAAAACAGTTATAACTATTTTATCTTTAACACAATGGCTTAAAATTGTTAGAATTTTAAGGCTTTTCAGAGACGTGATATTTTAACTTAATGGCATGCCTAAAAATCGTTGGAATTTTAAGATTTTTCAAAGCCACGATATTTTATCCTTAACGCCATTGCTAAAAAATCTTGAGAATTTACCTCAAAAAATGATGTTATTCCAACATTGACACTTTTTGTTTTTACAGTTTTTTTTGCACATAAAATTGGTTCTTATTGGATTTTACTGCCATTTTTAAAAAATGTTGAAAATTACCATGAAAAAAAAAACGTTGTTCCCACATCAACACTTTTCACTTTCATGTTTTTTTTCATGTTTTTTTTTTTTGTTTTTTGGCTAGAGTTCTAATTTTGAAATTATAGTTCAAGTTTCAAAGTTTACATTGTTTGTTGCACATTATGATCCTTCCAAGGGCAGTCACTTGACCCTTCTTGCTCTTACTAACTCACTACATTGAATTTTGGTTACCTCTGGCTTACATGGCACATAGAGCATTCCTAGCTAATAACATGGACCTCTTCCTCCCTTTTACAAAGGAAAAACATGCAATGCAAATATCCTCCTATCCTCCTAGTGCAGTGAAAAACCTCCTAAGAAAAGTGGCTTCATCCCTATGGCCTCCCTCAGTGAAAAGTGCACTCTAAATGGTCAAACACCCATTTTGGGTCAAACTGCATTCGCCTAGGATGAAAAGTGCATTAAAAAGTAATAGTGCCCCCTTGTTGAATAAAATTACACTTTCTTTCAAAGCCTCCTCTTCCTTTGAGTGCATGGCACACTACTGAAGGTTGAAGCCTCACCCTTCCCCCCTTCTCAATTTGTTATGTGCCCAAACCTTTTATAACATCTTCCTCTAGAGTGTATGGCACAATAGGGAAGGTTGAAAGAATCTTCCTCTCTACCTTTGACTAGTCAAACTATGCTCTCCTATGAGGCTCCTTTCCATTTGAGTGCATATTTCTTTCCTGAAGGTTGAACCTTTCCCAATCTGCTCACGTGTCATATCCTTCCTTAGACCCTTCCTTTGAGGGCATAACGGAGTCCTAAAGGCTAAACCTTTCACCTTCCCTCCTTCCCAATGCACTCATGTGCTCAAGCCTTCCTTTGACCCTTCCTTTTAGGGCATGGCGCAGTACGGAAGGCTGAAGGAGGTATCCACTCACCCTTGATTGGTCAAACTATGATTTTAAGCTTTCCTTTATTTTCTTTGGAGTGCACGGTGCAACCTTAAAACATGAAGTTTTCCATATTGTCCCTTTAGCTTCCCCCACTGAACTAGATCAGGGAGAACTCCTCCTCATAGTGCATGGTGTAGTAAAAATGAACATTGGAGCTTTCCTAAGCCACTAATGAGTTTGATTTCACCCTCTGTAGAAATTAGCTGAATAAATCACTTATTCAATGAAGATTAACCCGATCATACATCAATTTCGAATTGCATGCATAACACATAACCTTCTTCTACAATTAATTGTCACATGCGGAAAATATATAGAAGCAATCTCACATCAATTCAATCACACATTAACTCAGAATGTATGGGGAAAGCCTATAGCTGAAAACCCCGCAGCTATTGTGTATATTATAATGGAGAAATCATGTAACAATCATAGTACAAAAACTCTTCACAAGCTCTCATGCACTACCTCCCATGCTACACACTATCAAGCTAGATCTAGCAAATCACTTGCTCCAATCCTTAGCCACTTGATAGCCAACCTTTATTGCGTATTTTAATGCTAGGTGATGGCCTCCTTATATAGATAAACCACCAGCCTAAACTTTGCAATACTCATAGCTTACTCCACCTATCTATGTGTTGCAAATAGCAACAGTATAGTTACAACTGATAGCTAACTCTGCCCTTTCATCTATCTCTTTCACTGGTCTTCACTGAACTGATCATGCACTGTAGTGAACTGAAGTGTTCTTGAGTTGACTAATGAGTTAATATTTAGTAAATTAAATATTATTTAATTTACTCCACTCATATCTAATTGATTAGTTAGTTTAACTAATCCCAACTAGTTCAACTAAAACAAACAGAACACAACTCCACTACTTGTCCCGTTAACTCCTCCAAAACTCCTGCCACTGAAGTCTAACTGAAGCCAACCATGCAAGATGCCATCAAACCCTAGGAAACACGTGATTCCTTGTGTCAGTTGCATGAGTCACCTCCATGACTCAAACTGAAGTGCGCCAAGAGAGTAAACTGCTGTTTATAGTCAAAATATTATTAAAGGTAAATAATATTTGACTTCCATATTTTTAGGAGATCAGTCTAAAAATAGCCCGGGTCCTAAAAATAAGGGTCTCATCTATTTTTACCGACATGTCGCATACTTTAAGAATCTCCAAGTAGAATTCCCAAATTATGCTCAGTATGTCTAAAAATAGACATAGTCTAAAAATAGACTTTGCGCCAGAATTTGCCTGCGGGCCCACTTAGTGAAGGCGACTTCATTTCACTAAGCTCCATCATCTTGCTGCATTCTCAACACTCCCTCTCAGCAAGATATGGATTATCTGCAATCCCTATCCTGGCTCTGTGGAATTCGAACTTGCTCCTGGTGAGCGCCTTCGTCAGGATGTCGGCATCCTGATCCTCCGTGGGAACATATGAAAGCATCATGATCCTCCGCTGAACACAATCTCTGATGTGATGGTACCTGATGTCGATATGTTTGGACCTATCATGAAAAGCTGGATTAGCCGAGAGCTTGATGCAGCTCTGGTTATCACAGTAGATCACTGTAGGCTCCAAATGCAACCTGAACAAACCTGCGAGGATCTTCCTCATCCAAATAGCCTCACATGCAGCCAAGCTTGCTCACTGCCTTCCCAAACCTATTTGGGCGAGTGCCCTAGGTTCTCTTCCTGTTTTGGCTTTCGGCCATTGTCGACCCAATGCGAAAACTCCTCCGGAAGTGCTCTTAGGTCGTTGGACTCACCTTGTCTTGCATCAGTGAAACCAGAAAGTTTCACTCCATCCTCGTGTCTGTACCATAGACCATATCCCGATGTGCCTCTGATATAGCGCAATACATGCTTGCCCGCCTTCCAAAAGAGCTTGGTAGGCTTAACCATAGCTTGCGAAAGCTGGTTAACTGCATAGCATATATCGGGTCGAGTATTGACCAGATACATCAACGACCCCACCAACTGTCGATAGACAGTGGCATCCACTACCTCCTCCGAAGTAGCATCTCCCTTCCTCCAACCTCCAGGAAGAGGGGTATCAACAGGCTTGCAACCTTGCATGTTGAACCTCTCCAGAATCTCCCGGGCATACTTGCCCTGAGAAACAAACAGTCCTCCGCTGCGCTGCCAAATCTCCAATCCCAGGAAATAATGAAGGATGCCCGGGTCCTTCATCTCAAACTCTCGTGCAAGATCCTCCTTGCATGAAAGTATCAACTGCTCGTCGCCAGTCAAAATCAGATCATCTACATACAGTACGATGATCAACAACTTCCCCTCCACCACAATCTGGTACAGGTTTGGATTCGCCTCACTCTTGGAGAATCCAAGCCCGGTGAAGTAGCTGTCTATCCGAGTGTACCAAGCACGAGGTGCTTGCTTCAGCCCGTACAGTGCTCTCTTGAGTCGGCACACATGCGACTCACTGCTGAAGATCTCAAAACCTTCAGGCTGCTCTATGTACACCTCCTCCTCAATAACTCCATTGAGGAACGCGGTCTTCACATCCATCTGATGAATGTGCCACCCCATCTGCGCTGAGAGAGCAAGGATCGTCCGTATGGAAGAGTACCTTGCGACAGGTGCAAAGGTCTCCTCATAATCGATCCCCTTGATCTGTGAGAAGCCACGAGCGACAAATCTCGCCTTGTACTTCTCCACACTCCCGTCAGCCGCCTGCTTCACTTTGTAGATCCATCGCGAACCCACCACTGATTTCCCCTCCGGTCTTGGGACAATCTCCCATGCACTGTTTCTGATGATCGAATCATATTCTTCGATCATGGCATCAACCCATGCGGGTTCCTCCACAGCTTCCTCAAAAGAGGATGGCTCCGTCACAACACATTTACTCATAAGAGCCATGTATCCAGTGTACCGATCCGGTGACTGTCTCTGTCTGCGCTGTGCTGTAGGTGGTCCTACAACCTTCTCTGCATCCAGAGCCAGTCGCTCAGCTTCTGTAGTGCGCATGCGCCCTCTGATGGTTGGCGCTTCCTGGGTGGTTTCTTCCACCTCCTGAACCTCCTCTTGTGGCTGATCCACATCCGGAAGCTCCTCCTTGGGAACTAACAGCTCCTCATCTGCATGCAAGTGTAGCTCCCTCTCAAGCGAACACTGCATGGCTTTCTCCTCCTGAAATTTTATATCCCGTCGCACAACAGTCTTGCGACTGTCTGGAACATACACCCGATAGTTATGAGGTGTATCAGTGTACCCCACAAATATTCCAACCTCAGCAGTTGGATCCAGCTTCCTTCTCGCATCCTTCGTCACATGCATGTAGACAGGAGAACCAAAAATCCGCAAATGGGAAATATCAGGCCTCTTGCCAGAATAAGCCTCCTCCAGTGTACTCATGCCAAGAACCTTGTGAGGACAACGGTTCTGCACATACACTGCTGTATTGCATGCCTCAGCCCACAAGTGAAGGGGTAGGCCCTGATCATGCAACATCGCCCGTGCAACACCCACGATCGTTCTGTTCTTCCGCTCAGCCACCCCGTTCTACTGTGGGTTATGGGGTGCGATGAGCTCTCTCCGAATCCCTTCTGCGCTGTAGAACTCCTTGAATTTAGCCGAGATGAATTCACCACCATTATCACTCCTTAGAGCAATCACCTTCTTTCCCGACTCCTTCTCGACCAGTGCTTTAAACTCACAGAACTTCGCGAATGTATCGCTCTTCTCCTGCATGAAGAAGATCTAGCACTTTCGAGAGAAATCATCAACAAAGATCACATAATACTTGTGCTTTGCTGTCGAAGCAACTGAGAAAGGACCACACACGTCTGTGTGAACTCTCTCAAGGATCGTCGTGGCGCGACTATCCTTCTCGTGGAAGGTGGCTTTCACATACTTCCCTAAAGTACACCCCTTGCACTGATCTGACTGCGCAAGAGTGCCCTTAGGAAGTCCAGTAGAAATCTGCTGCAGAATCTTCAAAGCTCCATGGTGAAGATGGCCCAATCTCCTGTGCCATAGTTCGCCCTCATCATCCCGACTCACCACATCTCCAGCCTTGCATGCCATAGCTGCGCAGTCATCTACCTGCAACTGATAAAGGTTCTGAGTTCGAACCCCTATCTTCCGGGTCTCCCCAGTAGTCTTACTGCGCAGGAAAGCTTTTCCTTCGCTGAAGACCACATCATAACCCTTATCCTCCAACATCGCTACGGAAATCAGGTTCTTCTTCAATCCAGGTACATGCATGACATCCTTTAAGACAAAGGGTTTACCAGACTCCCTCTGAAAGGATACGGTACCGATACCAGTCGCACTGTATCTACCGTCATCGCCCATCTCGATGTGCATACCCCAATCCTTGTCCTCCAGATCTGAGAACAACTCCCGATCTCCCGTCATATGAAATGACGCACCGCTGTCCAAGAACCACCACGAATCCCGGCCTTGCGCAGAAACTAAGGCATGCAATCGGTGAAACTTTGACACGACCACCCCCACCGCCCCGGTCATCTGCGCAACGGTGAACACGGCGAAGGTATTTGGCGATGCGCGCCCTTCTCCATCTTGATGTTCCTGAGCTTATCTTTGAGCGCCAGCTTCCTTTGGTCACTCTTACTCTGGAATAGATCCGTCAAAGCTTTCCCCATTAAATATGGAGTAGCCTTACCATGAAGGCTGGATACAATATGATCCTTGACGCCCTCCAACAGGATCCTTCGACATTTCGCGATCTTCTTTTGCCATGCATTGACCAAAGCTGCATCAGTGGGCTTTGGGACATCCGCATCCACGAACTCCTTCAGACCATTATCTTCTAACACTGCCTCCATTCGATCCTTCCATGCAACCGCAATTGAGCACCTTCGAAAACATGTTCGAGCCGCAGGCTCATTGAAAGAAGACATCCCTTTCGCTGTAGGCACCAAGAAGAACAACCTCACGAAATTCAATTCCAAACTTAGAAGAGCTCTCGACGGGTCTATACTTGAAAACAAATTGTTCCAAATGGAACCAAATTTGTAAGGGCATTACGGATCTTTCACCTTCTGAAAAGAAAGGATGAATATTCGAGGCTACGACGCATACGGACTACGCAGAAATAGTTTGCAATCACGTAATGAACCGACAATTAACTTGGCTAAGTACCATGTAAAGGTGTATTTGAATAAATCACTTATTCAATGAAGATTAACCCGATCATACATCAATTTCGAATTGCATGCATAACACATAACCCTCTTATACAATTAATTGTCACATGCGGAAATAATATAGAAGCAATCGCACATCAAATCAATCACACATTAACTCAGTATGTATGGGGAAAGCCTATAGCTGAAAACCCCCAGCTATTGTGTATAGTATAATGGAGAAATCATGTAACAATCATAGTACAAAAACTCTTCACAAGCTCTCATGCACTACCTCCCATGCTACACACTATCAAGCTAGATCTAGCAAATCACTTGCTCCAATCCTTAGCCACTTGATAGCCAGCCTTGATTGCGTGTTTAATGCTAGGTGATGGCCTCCTTATATAGATAAACCACCAGCCTAAACTTTGCAATACTCATAGCTTACTCCACCTATCTATGTGTTGCAAATAGCAACAGTATAGTTACAACTGATAACTAACTCTACCCTTTCATCTATCTCTTTCACTGGTCTCCACTGAACTGATCATGCACTGTAGTGAACTGAAGTATTCTTGAGTTGACTAATGAGTTAATATTTAGTAAATTAAATATTATTTAATTTACTCCACTCATATCTAGTTGATTAGTTAGTTAACTAATCCCAACTAGTTCAACTAAAACAAGCAGAACACAACTCCACTACTTGTCCCGTTAACTCCTCCAAAACTCCTGCCACTGAAGTCTAACTGAAGCCAACCATGCAAGATGCCATCAAACCCTAGGAACCACGTGATTCCTTGTGTGAGTTGCATGAGCCACCTCCATGACTCAAACTGAAGTGCGCCAAGAGAGTAAACTGCTGTTTATAGTCAAAATATTATTAAGGGTAAATAATATTTGACTTCCATATTTTTGGGAGATCAGTCTAAAAATAGCCTGGGTCCTAAAAATTAGGGTCTCATCTATTTTTACCGACATGTCGCATACTCCAAGAATCTCCAAGTAGAATTCCCAAATTATGCTCCGTATGTCTAAAAATAGACATAGTCTAAAAATAGACTTTGCGCCAGAATTTGCCTGCGGGCCCACTTAGTGAAGGCGACTTCATTTCACTAAGATCCATCATCTTGCTGCATTCTCAACACCCTCTTAATCAAGCCTTCCTCTTTTAACCCTCTCACAGGCCTATCATGAGCATATCATTCTATGAGCTAGGTAGTGATAGAATATATGTTTTAAGACTGATTTTTCCTTGTCATGAATGATCTTCACTAGCAGGAGTACTCTCTCATCATTACAAGGTGATGCTCAAGGAAGATAGTGAAAGGGGTGAACAAAGAACACTTACAGGGAAGAGACTCAAAGAATAAAATTCATCGAGACATGAAGAAAATCATGGACCAAGAAAGAAAGAAGACATTGTATGATGACCCAAAGGATTCTGATATTGATCAAATACCCTTTGGAGGGAGAAGATAAGTAGCAAAGTGGATTTTTCATACACGAATCAGTAAGGAAGACAACTTGGCATTTCCACATCATCATGAAGTCCTTGTCATCATTTTCAAGTTGTAACTTGTACAAGTGTCATCATAATGGTGAATGTGTTTCTATGTGTCATAAAACATCATCATGTGGAATTTAATTATGTATATTCAAGGAAAAGAAAGAATGTAATGAGAGGAATTCTAAGAGTCATATGTGGAATATGAAAATTCACTTAGTCATATATGGAAAAATTGTCCTTAGGAGAAGTCCAAAATTCATTAGAAGTTCACTTAGTCATTAGGAGACATTAGAAGTCATGGGAATATGAAAGTTTATTCCCTTTATTATAAAAGGAGCCTCATAACTGGAGGAAAGGGCTTTTGGAGGCTTAAGCTTTGGAGAGATAGTATTAGCTTCTCTACTTGGCATAAGAGACAAAACTATTCTTTGGAAAAGAAATAAGTGACTTACTGTTCCACTATTGGAGCTAGTGTCTCACTATTGTAATTGTGTACTTGGATATTTCACCTTATAATTGAAGCTCAATGAGCTATCACATTTTTATTCATGTATTGTGAATTTCTTAGGACTATTCTTTGGATGTTTTCTATATATGTTTCATTCATATGTACTAAGGAAATTGAACTATTTTGGTGGCCTCAATACTTATCTTGTTGAAGTTGTGTTGTATGTTGTTTAACGATCATTGTGTCTATGTGAACTATTTCTCTATATAATTAATGAATATTTATTTTCTCATGTTCCTATATTAGCTTAGTACTATTACTTCCTTATACAATCTCACTTTTTTTCTCCCCCTGTGAAGGTATCATTTTACATATTGCAATCAATGTTTCACAATGTCAACTTAATTGCTTGTTCAAGATTTATGTATATGATCTCTTATGTTATTCGTTGAAACCAAGAAGAAACTTTGTGTTATGGTGGCCGATCTGATACTCCGGATAGGGCTCCTACTCCAAATGGTATGAGTTCTAATTGAGACTTCACATCGGGGATAATCCATAGTATGTTTCCAGTATCCAGCACCGTTAACAAGTCCTTATTAGTGAAAATGATAATGATATTTCCACTTACCATCTACATGGAATACATTCATATTACAAGATATTAATGCCAAGAAAGTACGCAAACACACATTTTTATGCAACTTGGGAAAATCTCAATAACAATGAACCTATCAAATCCTAGTTCCAAGAGTTTGTGAAATTCCACCAGAGACCAAGTGCAATCTACCAAACCAAATCTTTGAGAAATATTTATCAGTATCTCATGGTAATGTGTTGTAGACTATATGAATGGAAGAATACAGAGTACTTTGAGGAGAATTGGATTTTCCTACTCAACCTGGTTGTCTCAAGAGGTAAATTTTTCAATTAAATAGATATCCTCTCCCATGAATTGCAGTGTAATATACAGCAGGCCAAAACAGCATTGCAAGACAAAAAAGCACCAGAATTATATATGTTCACTTATATGTTGGATGGTATCTGTGCCCATTATGATTTCACCAGGATGAAATGGAACTAGACCCCACATGAGAAGTTACATGTCTATTTTCATTGAAGACTATTATTAGAAGTTAGTTTTTGAGGAGCTTATGACAAACTCATTAAGAACTTCTTTGCAGTGTTGTACACAATGATCTTTGAGATAGGAACTCCTTGCATGAAAAATCAGGTGAAGGAGATACTTTATGATATTTCAGATTGGTTTTCTTCACCGCAAGGAACATACATAAAATGTTTTGGGTGTCAGACAACCCCTCACCTTATGCCTAGGTATATGACCAATAAGGTGGTATCACGGGAGGTAACATATCAGTAGAATAATGAATTGTCTTCACAACTCCATAGGAGGAAAAGGGCTCCTTGGTCCACTCTTCCTTTATGGATCAGACTTTAAGAGCTAAAGAGCCTCAAGGTTGCTAATAGTGAATTTGAAGAAATAAACCGCCTTCAGTTTGGATCAATGAGCTTCCATAGATACGATCAAAGGAAAGATTGTAAAAAACATTGTGAAAAAATTAAATACAACTGGATGTATGGACCTATGACCATACTAGAAGATGAGAAAATAAATAACTGGTATAATGTACTAAGAAATAATTGATCAGGAGATAAGGCAAAGCCCTCCCAGGCTTCACAAGTACCAGATGTACAGAGGGAGGAGATTCAACAAGAAGCAAATTCCTAAGTGGGCACTGTAGCACCTAGAAAGTGGCTAAAGGATGATCCAGTGGCATAAAGCAGCAAAAAGTTAAAAATTGATCCAATGTGAAAAGGTGCAATTGAGCCAGAGTAGCAGAGGAAAAATAAGGAGGAGGAGAAGAGATGGTTAGAAGTAGAAAAATAGCTAGAAGAAGAGTGCAAAAGAGATAGGAGCACTTTTAGAAAGAGGAAGCAAGATGATGCAGGGGCATTAGGCACAATAAAATACTTTGTATCTAAGTAGACATAAGGGGGGTCTCATAGTTTTAAATTCTCATGTAATTATTGGCCTTTTGAATAAAATGGTGAGGAATTGTAAATGTTCTCTAACCATTGGAGAACATGAGGGAATTGATTAAGCTAGGAATGTGAAGAGTCAGTTTAGTTAATTTAGGGATTTTTGTCTAAATTTAGGAAATCCGAAATTTCAAGAGTTTATTGTGCTGTTAGAGGAGATGAAGTGATTCATTATATTCTTAAGCCAAAAAGGCATTAAGTATAGAGATCTGGGGGAAGTAGCATAGTTGTTCAGAGACAGAGTAGTGAGGGAAAAAGGGCCATTGATTTGAATATCTAGCCAGAACCAAGAAGCCTGTTGTAATTGAGTTCATATGAATAGATGAAGTAATTGTCTTTAAACTCTATGTAAAATAGATATATTCTTGATCGAATTATGTATGAAGAATATTTGAGTTTCTGTGAGAAAGTGTGAAACTCTGTGTTATGGGTTGTATTAATGGTTAATTGAGGGCATAGTTTCTAATTGAGGAGAGCATCGATGTTAATTATTGGCAAGTTATTGTTTTGAATGCAATAAAGGTTTTCAAGTGTTAGAGAAAGCACACAAATCAGAATTATGAGTATCCACAGAGTGTAATAGAGAATTAGCAATCGATGAATGACCAGTAAATGCGTTGAATCTCTATGAAATTTGCAGGTTTCGAGCCTTTAAATGAAGTGAAGGAATTCTGAATAGCAAAGATACAGAATCTGAGCAAACGCATAAAGGTACGGTTTTGAAATTGTGGAAAACTAAGTGTTTATAATCGAAGGTGAAATGAACTGTGGAAGAAACGTAGAAGGAAGAAGCGATGTTGAATTCGTATGGAGAAATCTGCTTAATCAAGCCAATTTATAATTTCCCGATCAAAATTTGGATCGATTCCAATTTTATTATGATAAATTGTACTGGGTGAAGAAATTATATGTAAGGTCGGATTTACTAGTGCGTAGAGGAATTGTAAACAGTGAATGGTGATGCAATGGTGTTTTAAGGATGCAATTGTAAAGTGTCAAGTTGGAAATCAGTGAAATCGTTGACCAACGATGAGAAGTCGACCTGTTGAGGGTTGAGGTCACTGAAGAAATCATGGGAATCGAATTGAATGCGCAAAGGATTATAGCTCGGATCGAAAATAGAAGCGGAACCTTGGTCAATAAGGAACCATGAAGATGAAGAGTGGAACCAGCATTGAACAGTGAGGGCAGTTTTCAAAGTCAACCTAGCAGTATCGCGCAACCTCTTGAACGGTAAGCAGATTTGGCTTTTAGAATGCGATACGGGTCTTTGATAGAGACGTGGAAAAAGTGGTAAGTTTAAAACTATTTTTATCGCGTGATTTTTGAAGTCCAAGGTATATGCAAGTTCATTACGCGATATCCATAGGATGCATGGGTAAAATGATCCAAAGATGTTCGCTTATGGAAACAGCGCAAAGGTTAACAATGTATTTGAATTGAAGTTTGTTGAAATGAATGGTGGGGCCAATTAGCTTTTATTAAAAATAAATTGAACGATATGTGGTGGCTTATCTTTGAACCAAAGTCCATTTATTTAATGTTAAATATAATTTCTTGGCATTTGGTTTGTTAAGTTGCGACATAATATTTATATGCGTTGGCATTAATCAACCAAGTTGGAGCTTTGAAATTGAAATACCTCATAATTCAAACACTATGATAAGCTATAGGGTTTAATCATAAAGTCTGGTTAAATAGAAATAAAAATGATGGTTGTTAACCAAAGTATTTTGTAAGACTTTTGAAAGGACTTTCATGGATGAAACAAACCTTTGGTATGAAGATTGTTTGGGTTTTAATCGCGTTTTGAAGCTTCCGCATGAAAGAATAGAAATTCGGGTTGTATTGAAGTATGGTTTTCATAATCCATAAGAATTTTATGAACAGATCTCAATTCAAAGATTTGAGATGCTATTAGCTTCCACATCATTATTGAAATTGTTGATTTTTCCCAGTTTGAGAGTTTTATTTGGGGCATAAAACTGAATATGAAATTTTATATGTATCTAACATTAAAGGTTGTGGTTTAGACAGGTTAGCCCGGGCATCATTGTGGTATCAGAGCAAGATAGCTCTGTTGAAATTGAAGAGTTTTAATTAATAAAATCTGAATGTGTGATGAGAGCAGGAAGAATATCAGATTCTGAAATCTGATATGCAAATATACACAGGGTTGTAGTGAACAGAGATTTTCAGAATGAGTGGAAGACAATATCATGCAAGGATCTTGTAGGTAAATTAATTTTAAATCTGATTTTGAAATTGTGATGACAGAATTGTGGTTGCTGAAAAGTGAAGACAGAGTTTGATGATGATGGCAGTGAACCTGATATTCAGCTGAAGGTTGGATAGGGAGAACAACTGCAGTGTTCTCAAGAGAAGGTGAGTTGATGAGCAGTGTTTAACTCTGGTTTGAAGAATTGTTTGCAGAATTCAGATTGCAGGCAATTGGAGAAATCTCAGCAGAAGCATATCACAGCTTTGAGAGAAGTGATGAAAGAGTCCAGCAGAGGATTCTGAAGTGAAGAAGAAAGTGTGGAAGAACCTGGAGAATTCCCAACAGAGGTTGAATGAGAAGAGAATAGATGTGTTCTTGAAAGTTGCAGAGTGAAGCCTAGAGAGAGCAGAAGAGAGTGCTCAAAAGGTTCCAGCAGATAGGGTACCAGTACTTGCCAAAAGCCCAAACCGGAGGAAAGGATTGGTGAGGTAAGTTGCAGCAAGAGAGCTTGCTGT
Source organism: Pinus albicaulis (assembly GCA_034641835.2). Taxonomy (NCBI): domain Eukaryota; kingdom Viridiplantae; phylum Streptophyta; class Pinopsida; order Pinales; family Pinaceae; genus Pinus; species Pinus albicaulis. The sequence continues at coordinate 320,936,293 of CM076582.1, forward strand.
TGCAGAGGCTTAGTGCAGCTTGTGAGTGAAGAACTCATGGAGGATAAGATGGCTACTAATATTCATAGTAGAGATGTCATAGGTTCTGAGAGAGGCCACAACAGAAAGGAAAAGAAAGCAGATGCCAAGGCAAGTGGCATAAGGCAGCAGTTAGCTGATGTAGAATATTGGAAAGAGATAGCTGAGATCATGAAACAGTTTAATAAACTGGAAAAGATGATGGAGGAAAGCCAGAGAGTTGGTTGGCTCATGAAGAAGAGAGTGAAATGGAAACCATTACAGTTGAGGTTGAGTTCGAAGGAGATTGCCTTACTGAAAGAAGAACTCAGAGCAGCTAAGTTGAGAAAAGAAGTTTATGTTTGGGAAAAAGAACAAAGTACAGGTGAAGAATGGAGATCTGTAAAATATCTTGTTAATCATGATGAAGACTTAATGCCACAAGAAGTTTGTCTTACTGAAGAGAAAATCATTGGTGATTTCCTATGTTATTGGACAAGTCCAGATCAACTGGATGATGTGAAGACTTGTATTTTTGAGTCTGAAAATTGTGAGGAGATTACAGGTTCTACAGAGGAATAGGAACTCAGAGTTCTTGAGTTAAGGATGGAATTTGAAGATTCCACATGTAGATCTGTTCAAGGGGAAGTGCTTGAGAAAGCAACCAAGGCTGAAAAGTCTTGTGGTTTTAAAACTAAAGAGTTGTGTATGTTTGCAGGTACATCACAAGGAGATGAACAAGCTTTGAAGTTTGTTGAGGAAGAGAATTTGAATCTAACATCTGTTCAGATCAATGCTGAGATAGTAAGATATCAGGAGGAGGAATTGAAGACAAAGGAGTCTAATGAGAATATTGAAGAAGGACCATCTGATGATTGGTCAAGAGCAAGCAAAGTTATAAAAGGTTGTGTAAGTTTCCCAAAGTCTACTCCAAATGAAGTTGTTAAATTGTATAGAAGGTTGGGTTTCCAAAGAAGAGAATTGGAGAAATAAAGAACTTACACACAGGAGAATTTGTTGAAGAAGCAAGACAAAGGAATTGTCATGAATGACAATCAGAGAACAGAAGATAAGAAAATGATTCAGCAAAATGAAGGAGTTAATTTTGGTGGATCACAGCAGAAGAACATTAATGAAGCAGATGATGAAAAGAAAAAGAGACTAGCTGACAGTCTCATGAGGAATGAAAACCAGCCTAATGATGTGCTGACAAAGGAATTGTAAGGAAAATCTGAACAACATACTGATGTGTTGTCAGAAGAGAAAAAGTTATTGAGACCTTGTAGTTTTTGTGTTGAAGGTCCATGTGTTAATCATGCAGGCAAAGAAGAACAGTAAATGGAAGTTGTTATAGAATTGAATGAAAGAGAAACTATGTTGGCTGAAAACATAGGGAAGGATCATCATTTTAACATGGTGATTGGAGCAGTGGAGATAACTCTGGCAGCTGAGAAGAAAGACAGTGAAGAACTTCTAGGTCTTGAAAGAGACTTAGAATTGCAGAGAGAAATTTTGGTGACTGGGTCATCAAATGAGACCAGTGGGTCTTATAATTTTAAAACTAACAAATTGGTTATGTTTATGGTAATGCAGAATACAATCCATCATTTGGAGTTGTCTTGAAAGAAGAAGAACTATTACAGAAGAAAGAAGATGAAACAGTCATGCATAAATTTGTCACTGTTGGTGACAGAGAAGAGTTGGCTTGTCTGAATAGCCAAGAGAAGATTGGAGAGCAAACTGTGGGGAATATTTTTAAAGCTGACACAATGATGAAGGATCAGAATTCTATTCTGATAGGAGATGAAGGCACAGTGCTGGAAGATATTGATTTGGTTGCCAGGATCAATCAAGGTGATGATGGACAATTGCTGAAGATTGTCAAGGAAGGAGAAGAAGATGCTGAAACTGAAGTGCAGCATGTTGAGGATGTAAAACAAGTACAAATTGAGTGGCTGAAATGTTTGTTGGAAACATTTAAGCAGGAGAAGGAGATTGAAGACACTAGAGTGAAATTTCCTGAAGCTATGAAAGAAAGAGCAACAGACACTAGTTTGCAGAATTTAAGTATGCTTACTAGTGTACAAGGAGGAATGAGTGGTTTTGTTACTGCAGTTAGAGAATTGAAGGATAATTTACTTTTTAAAAGTAAATTTGCAGATGATGAGAAAAATAAAATTGTTGCATAGGGACAGGAAGTTTGGGAGGCAGCAACAATAAGGGAAGCAGCATTGACTGAAATGTTAAATGCAACATTGACAGCAGCAACATCAATGTTGGCAGTAATAAGGGTAGTAACAACAAGAGCAGCAATGTTTGCAGATGGATTAACAGGAATTGAAAGCAGCAATAGTGGGCAAAGTAATTTCCAGATAGAAGATCAACTGGACAGAGAAATTGATAGGATCAGAAGACTTATGGTGGAGGTTTCTCGGAAGCAGCAAACAGCAACAAGAAAGCAGGAGGATTTTAGCAAAGGAAAGACAAGAAAAGATTGTGAAAGTATAGCTGGAGGTAATTTGCAGAACAAGATATGGAAACCTGGAGAAATGTCGTTGAAGAGTAATATAGCTGTTGGACAGCAGCAAAACAAAGTATGGGATCCAGGAGGCAGAGATTAAGGAAACATGATCAGGATATCATGAACAATTTGAACCTTGGGAGTCTGATGCAGGGGCATTAGGCACAATAAAATACTTTGTATCTAACTAAACATAAGGGGGGTCTCATAGTTTTAAATTCTCATGTAATTATTGGCCTTTTGAATAAAATGGTGAGGAATTGTAAATGTTCTCTAACCATTGGAGAACATGAGGGAATGGATTAAGCTAGGAATGTGAAGAGTCAGTTTAGTTAATTTAGGGATTTTTGTCTAAATTTAGGAAATCCAGAATTTCAAGAGTTTGTTGAGCTGTTAGAGGAGATGAAGCGATTAATTTTCTTCTTGAGCCAAAAAGGCATTAAGTATAGAGATCTGGGGGAAGTAGCATAGTTGTTCAGAGACAGAGTAGTGAGGGAAAAAGGGCCATTGATTTGAATATCTGGCTAGAACCAAGAAGGTTGTTGTAATTGAGTTCATATGAATAGATGAAGTAATTGTCCTTAAACTCTGTGTAAAATAGATATATTCTTGATCGAATTTGTATGAAGAATATTTGAGTTTCTGTGAGGAAGTGTGAAACTCTGTGTTATGGGCTATATTAATGGTTAATTGAGGGCATAGTTCCTAATTGAGGAGAGCATCGATGTTAATTAATGGCAAGTTATTGTTTTGAATGCAATAAAGGTTTGCAGGTGTTAGAGAAAGCACACAAATCATAATTATGAGTATCCACAGAGTGTAATAGAGAATTAGCAATCGATGAATGACCAATAAATGCGTTGAATCTCTGTGAAATTTGCAGGTTTCGAGCCTTGAAATGAAGTGAAGGAATTCTGAATAGCAAAGATACAGAATCTGAGTAAACACATAAAGGTACGGTTTTGAAATTGTGGCAAACTAAGTGTTTAGAATCGAAGGTGAAATGAACTGTGGAGGAAACATAGAAGGAAGAAGCGATGTTGAATTCGATGGAGAAATCTGATTAATCAAGCCAATTTATAATTTCTGGATCAAAATTTGGATCGATTCCGATTTTATTATGATAAATTGTGCTGGGCGGAGAAATTATATGTAAGGTCATATTTACTAGTGCGTAGAGGAATTATAAACAGTGAATGGTAATGCAATGGCGTTTTAAGGACACAGCTGTAAAATGTTAAGTTGGAAATCAGTGAAATCGTTGACCAACGATGAGAATTCGACCTGTTGAGGGTTGAGGTAACTGAAGAAATCATGGGAATCGAATTGAATGCATAGAGAATTACAGCTCCAATCGAAAAATAGAAGCGGAACCTTGGTCAATAAGGAACCATGAAGATGAAGATCGGAACCAGCATTGAACAGTGAGGGTGGTTTTCAAAGTCAACCTGGCAGTATCGTGCAACCTCTTGAACGGTAAGCAGATTTGGCTTTTACAACACGATACGGGTCTTTAATAGACACGTGGAAAAAGTGGTAAGTTTAAAACCAGTTTTATCGTGTGATTTTTGAAGTCCAAGGTATATGCAAGTTCATTACGCGATATCCATAGGATGCGTGGGTAAAATGATCCAACGATGTTCGCTTATGGAAACAGCGTAGAGGTTAACAAGGTATTTGAATTGAAGTTCATTGAAATGAATGGTGGGGCCAATTAGATTTTATTAAAACTAAATTGAATGATATGTGGTGGCTTATCTTTTGAACCAAAGTCCATTTATTTAATGTTAAATATAATTTCTTGGCATTTGGTTTGTTAAGTTGCGACATAATATTTATATGCATTGGCATTAATCAACCAAGTTGAAGCTTTGAAATTGAAATACCGCATAGTTCAAACACTATGATAAGCTACGGGGTTTAATCATAAAGTCTGGTTATATAGAAATAAAACTAATGGTTGTTAACCAAATTCTTTTGTAAGACTTTTGAAAGGACTTTCATGGATGAAACAAACCTTGGGTATGAAGATTGTTTGGGTTTTAATTGCGTTCTGAAGCTTCCGCATGAAAGAATAGAAATTCAGGTTGTATTGAAGTATGGTTTTCATAAGCCATAAGAATTTTATGAACAGATCTCAATTCAAAGATTTGAGATGCTATTAGCTCCCGCATCATTATTGAAATTGTTGAGTTTTCCCAATTTGAGAGTTTTATCTGGGGCATAAAACTGAAGATGAAATTTTATATGTATCTAAGATTAAAGGTTGTCGTTTAGACAGGTTAGCTCGGGCATCACAAGATGATTTTCTAAAGAATAAAGAAGAGGAGGAAAGGAGAATAACAATAAAATAGGAACCAAAAAAGCATATTTCGAAGGAACAAATGAAGATCTTACATGAGGAAGAATCCACGCAAATAATGGAGGAAGAACAGATGGCCTGTGAATTAGAAGCAGAGTTGGAGGAGGAGGATGTCAATGAACCAATTGCATATGAACTAAACACTCAGCCTAATCCTCCTCTCATCAGTGGCCATCTCCCATTTAGTGAGATGGGAATTTTTCCTCCACCCAATGGCAAGGTTGTGATACATATAGTTTTACCTTCAACCAAATAAAGAAGAGGATTGTGTAAGAAATGCGAAGGTGCTTTCCTAATGATCCTGTTAATATGGTCTCCATATCTAAAGATAAGGTGATAGAAACTAATACCAAGAGAAACCCTAGAGAAGTCATGGAAGAAAAAGTGTCTTTTGTGATAATAGCTCAACATAATACATAGTATCTTATGAATGAGGTTGCACGATTACGGAAAGATTTGGATACTAAAAAAAAACAAGTTGATCACCTTACCATGGTGAACCAATGGTTGTCCTCTACTGGTATTAGTACGGTTAAGCAACTATATAATTAGATGATCCTCTTGCATGAGGTGGTGGAACCCCTAATACAAATTCAAAAGAAATCTCAAGAGATCCTGAAACTTACGAAGGTTACAAACAGAGTTGTAGATTTGATATAGGATTAGGGTGTCAAGTATCCTGATGTTCTTAAAAAGTTGGTCAAGAAGGACAAGATAATTTCTAAGGTGGATAGAGCACATTTAATACTTCACACTCATAACTACACCCACCTTAGTGAACAAGTGACCAATATTGTAGTTGCATATGTTCGACTGCATGGTGGTTTAGAGTCCTTGGAAAAAAAACATAAAGTACCTTATTTGGGTTCACTTGGATAAATAAGAGGCAAGGATGTCATCATGCAAGAGATAAAAATAATTCATCGAACAAATCAAGCAAGCAGCGTATCAATAACGCTTGTAAATCACCAAGAATACTATTCTACTGTGTGCAATTGTGCCAACAAAAATTATCCAGGTTGTGGAATAGTATACATTCTTGCTCAAAATCCATATTATCATATGCTTTGGAGCTGAAGATGTAATATGTTGCAGAGCTTCCAATTAGAGTTAAAGTTATTGCAATAGAATTAAAAGCATGGCACTCCTACATGACAAATGAACTCCATGCTCAAGCTATTGGTTTGTCCTTTTCTCTTTCATGAGGAATTTTTTGTTGTATTAGAGTTTTTTCCTATATAGCCACCATTTTTATGTAATTTTGTCTTTTATTTATAAATCTAATGTAAAATAATTCCAAGAGACACATGTGGAATATGAAGAGACATATGTAGAATATGAAGAGTCACATAGAATCTCATAGGTTTCGGAAGTCAAAGAGTCATGAGAAAACTCAAGATTCATTGTAATTTGTTATAATAATCCCTCATAACCCACGCAAAGGAATTGGGCCTTTTTATTTTTGGCCTTGGCTTCTCTAGTTGTGCATAAGGGATAAGATCATTCTTTTGGAGAAGAAAGTTATAGCTTCATGTTCGACTATTGGAGACAGTGTTCCATCAATGTAATTGTGTACTTGGATCTTTCATTAATCATTAAAAGCTCTTGGAGCCAGCACTCTTTCATGCATGTATTGTAAATGTTGTAATACTATTCTTTAGATGTTTGTGGTATATGTTGTGTTAAGCATACTAAATATAATTATCTATTTCATTGCTTTAGCTATGAATCTTGTTGAATGGGTGTTGTTATGCATTTATATGATCATTTTTATCTTGTGAACTAATTTTTACGTTAATCAACAAACCTTCTCAATTATTCTCATGTGCCTCTCTTAGGATAGTACTAATATCTTTCTATTAGAGAATCATCTCTTATCTCTCTCGTGTGGAAGCTCCTTTTACACCTTACACTTGAAGCCTCACAAATATTATATACTTGCTACCCCAAATTTATGTGCATGATATATTGTGTATGTTTTGCAGCCAAGGAATTATTTTAAGATCACTTGCAATGGTGTTCAGGCCTTATATCTCGATGGCGCTCCTACACCAAAAAAAGAGAGGTCTAATTGTGACTTCACATCAGGGAGATCCCATGTATGTTGGCAACATCCAGCACTATCAACAGAACCAAATTTAGGATCTCTTATAGGTTATTCTCAAAGTGAACTCATTGTTGATTTATTTCAAGTTTCCCAAGAAGGAGGAGATCATAATGTCCAGGTTCAAGCTTCATCTACCAACTCTTATCATTTTATAGCACCAAGAATCCTAGATTTGAATTAGGTAGCACTATCCAATAATATAATTATACCATATGACTAATTCTAATGTATTTTCTATCAATTTTGATAATTCCTATGTATCTTTTATAAAAGGTACTCTTGCAGGAATCTTTAGATGTGTGTTATAGGATTTTAGTGCAAAAGACTAGATAAGAGTAGAATATTTTTTAATTATCGAGAAGAAACATGTTCTTCAAACTTTGGATGTAATATGTTGTGCCTTGGGCATATAATTTGCTAATATAATTTCTATGGTATATATATATATATATATATGGAAATAAACTATGTTTACATGTATGAAGAGAGAAAGTGATTTGATATTATTTGGTGTCACACCGAGCTAGACACTAAACTACTTATGAGACCCCATTATTTATGGGACAAGGGTCCCCTCTACACAATGACCCCCTTGTTTATGGGACAAGGGTTCCCTCTACATAGTGAGCCCCTTTTTTATGGGACAAGGGTCCCCTCTGCATAATGATTTCACTGCTAAATTCTATAGATGTGTACATACTTCACTCCCCTTTAGAATTAGACCTTTGACTTTTTGGGAGGAAAAATATGTTATTAACGATTAACCCAATCAAGTTGTACTTAATATACTTAATATCATAATTGTTATATAGAAAAATATAAATAGAGATAATAAATTTAAACATAAACAAAATAATCTTACTATAATATTTACATAAAAAGTATTGTTAAAATACAGAATACATTTGCAATGATCAAAATTGTATTCTTACATATTCTTATCCATATCTACATAAGTTTTGAGTTATGTAATATATTAATTTGAGTGTGACTACAACTAAACTAAATCTAGCTTAAACGATAAAATAGTTTACAGTTTAAGGATTTAATCATTTTCAATGTTTGATAGATCCAAAATTAACATGGATTTGTGAAAATACTTAATAAATCTATATTATTAATGTTAATAGAAAAAATTATGTATATGGTGGTAAAATTAATAACTGAAAGATTATGCTTTATGCATGTCGCAAATGATAAAGAATTTTAAGAAGGAAGGATGCTTTCCAAAAATAGTCGAAAAGGAAGCGTAGGAAATATTCAACCTTATAGTTACAATAAAAACCCATTACACATGTTTAGTGGTGTAGTAATGAAAGGATAACAAATATAACTAGTAATTTCTCTTGAAGGTGCAAAAGGTACGGCATTATAAGGTGAAAATTTCGAGATGTATTATTTTTAAAATTGGTTTGGTATTATTTCGAGATATAACTAAGGACATTTTTTCAAAAGGACATAAACATATCACATATCCTAAAATAAGTAGCGACATCTCATGGAAGTTGGGAGGCTTTAACTATCATGATTTATTACTCTTTAAGTTTGTTTTTATGTTGAGAGTGGGGACCAAAAGTTAAACATTGTGTATGACTCATGGTATCTGGATATAAGAGTGTATATGATTTTGAAGGGATTATAATATTGAATATTATTGTATTTTCAAATAAATAGTTGTTACTTGTTTCGAGATGTTATTTATTTTAGAAATGTTGATGTGACATAGAGTTCACTCTTTTGGAAGAACAAATATCGAGGAGGATTGAAGAGGCGAATTGCAAGATAGTTGAAAAAGCACTAGATTTAGTTGAAAGAAAAATAAAAGAAATGAGGGATAACCTCTTGAAAGAAGTTGAAATTCAACTTGAGAAGGAGAAGGAATGAGTTCTTTATTAAGCAAGAAAGTAGGAAGTAGTTTGGATAATGAAGGGTTAAATTTCTTGGAATGATTTTCCTAATACTTTATTTTGTTTAATTTTTCATTTTGTTAATAAAAAAGTATTCTTAACATATTTTCAAAATTTTATGGGTAAGAAAGAAAGTGAAATTTAATTTTAACTTGGACAAAAGGAGTAAAACTGAAGTCTCATAGAAGAGACTATTTTAAACAACAATGATAGGAGAAAGAGTATTATCATCACCCAGTTGCTCTATGATTTTACTAAAAGGAGGTTAAAAAGTGTAGAATACATCGACAAGGAAAAATAAAATATTAAAAATAAATGATGTTATTAGGGAATAAGACTTCCCATCCAAAATTATATATATATATATATATATATATTTTCTTCATGGTGATTTATTTTTTTTAAAATCTTCCAATGTTATGGAATATATAATATAGAATTTTCAACCTAACAACTGATATCTGAATGAAGAAAAGAAAATATCCCTTCCAAAAAAAATATACTATCACCATACAGCCACATGTAGTGGTGATGTGATTTCTAGGAATTCATAAAAGGGCCACCTTCTTACAAAACCTTATACCCCATCTAGTGTGTTTTCACCTTCAGTATTAACTTTTTAGGAATTCATAGAAGAACCACATGCATAGGAAATCTTGCATGTACTACACTTGTGTTTTGATTTCTATTAAGTGTTGGTTAGCATGTGTTATTTCATTATATTTTTAAGTTTACCTTTGGCATTTTAGGGGACAATGAAATGAAAATTATTCGAGCATTTAAAGTTTAATGTTTGAATAAGGTGCTTTCAATGTGGTAAGAACATTTAGATGCAATTTTTTTTTAGAGTTCAAGTATGTTTGGGTATGAGGTAAGAAACAAAGTTGAATATTGATCTTTTAATGAACATTTATAGAATATGGATCTCTCACAACGAAGATAAAATTTAGATATAGTTAGATTGAATATACGTATAATAATAATCATTTCTCAATGGAAAATCCATAATCCAAATATATAACCCTATTACTAATATTTATTTATCAATCAACAATCAATAATTCCAATATCTACCTCTGTTTATTTCTTATAACTTATAGAAATCTTTTTGAAAAAAAAAACAAGAAAATAAAGAGAAAACCATTAAACCATTAACATTAATTAATTCAAAATACATTACAAATATTTAATATGATTGAAGCTGACTATTCAACATAAAAAATTAAAAACTACTTAATATATCTATTAAGTATTTATCTAAATTCATTTTAATGTAGATATACCAAACATTAATGAATGTTGAAAAAAATATTAAAAATTTAAATAATTTAATTATCATTATAATATATATATATATATATATATATATATATATATATATATATATATATATAATTGTTCTAATATTCTTGTTCCACATTACCCATTCCTAAAACCATGTCTAAAAAGAACACATTTATCAACTCATAAATATTTATGGCAATCCTTTTAGCAATGTAACTATTTATCTATTTTTTAAACTGTGGGAAAACATATCATAATTCAATTTTAAAACCAATAAAGGGGATAGCTATCATTGGTTTCTATCTGCTAATGTGGTTTGTCTCATCATTTTTATTCAAGTAAAATTACACCACTAGTAATTACCCGTTGGTGGTCTATAAGGGGGCTAGCTTTCACGCTTTCCAGATGCCTTTGGGTCTTGGGTCGTTAACTTGTTTCCTTACATCTGAGGAAGGAAAACTCTTAGCCAAGCAAAATAAGTTTTAGGACATACTCCATATATATATATATATATATATATGAATTAATGATATTTATTTTTATTTTATTTGTAATAATTATTTATATTATATCAAATTTACATATCTAATAAATATAAAAGTAATTCGAATCACACTTACAAGATTCTCCATATTTTTAATGGATTATGGGCTTAGAGGTTATGCTTAAAGCCTTTGATCCATGGATGGTAGATCATGTAAAATTGGAATCCTCAAATTTCAAATTGTGCAATGACACTCATGATCACCCTTGAAAATAAAAATCAATATCATAGAAAGCAGATGACTCTCATTGTGCATTTGAAAAAATAAAATGTTGAAAAGTAATTCATGGTAGGATTGGATCTAGGTTTATTTGCATGCATTTTGAATATTTTGAGGCATGTTTTCCAAGGAACTTGAAAAGTAACCGGAATTGATCAAATACTTGTTGTGGTTTGGTCTTTGGATTGGAATGAAGAGTAGTTTGACATAATTTCATGAGATGAGAGGCGGATTTTGTTGTGAATTGGTCTAATTGATCAGGGAAGGATTCTATTTGGTGCCAAACTATAGGTAGGAGGAGGAGTATCACTTTATGCACTTCTATGAACTGGAATTGCATCCACACCATATGGCATCACATATCAAATCTTATTCTTGCATTGAATGAAATTGATGGCCAGCTTAGGGATCATTTCCATGCTCTCTAATATGTGATTATACTTATCTTTCCTTATATACCATTTATCTTCTTTGCATTTGATTTAAATTTCTTATACTCTTTCTTGTTTCTCTGAAAATTGAATCGCTCTAGTTTCAAGCTAGAAACATGTTTAGCATTTTCCAATGTGCAATTTGAATGAATGACCATAGTCATCCTAATGGTTGTAAAATGTGTTAGGTTCATTAGTTTTCATCCTCAAATGTATTTTCCATGTCCTTTCATTTTCAGTTTTAAAATAAATTGAACCTATGACCACTATTGTTGTCATAGCCTCAAAGGTCACTGTCCAACATGGTCAAATTCTTATCATAAAGGGTTCACCCACAACATGAAAGAGTGTCAAGCTATTGGAGTCATGGTCGCCAATGTTTTTTTCCAGTCGAGTCAAAGGGGGTTTTAGTCATTTGTCTATCATAATTTTCTAAATTGAGATCATTATAGTCAGAGTTCTGATGGTTACAAGATATGGTCATTTGAAACATTCTATAGTTTTATCCATCATTCTTATTTACCCTATGCTTATCCATTTCACCTCCCTTTTTACCCATTTCCCCATTTACCTCCCATTCACCCCCCTTCATATAAATTTATATCCTATACCCTTCCCCTATACCATTAACCTAGCATCATATGACATTCATTTTATCCCCCCCCTTCCCCTATATTAACATTACCATTTCTCATACTCATCATATAACCCTCATGCATAATACCTGTTTCCCATATATAAAACTCCCATACCAAAAGGATATCATACCCCTTATATTGAATCATTAATTATGTTATTATACACATAAAATTTAGGTGGAGCGCTCCAAAACATCAGGTCAAAGCATCACAATGCTACTTAGATTGTTTGTTGCAAAGTCGTTACGCAACCTCTGCGCAAGTGAGTATTAAAAATTTAGGAGGATTGAAAGAGTTGGAAAACCTACTTAAATATTTATACAACATCACACAACCATTTCAAACCTACCCATTTGATCCTCATAGAGTTCAAAGCATTGGTCGAGAAGGAGTCATGGAAGCAAGTGAAAGCTCTACGAAGCGATAATGGTGGTGAATACATCTCGGGTGAATTCAAAGACTTCTGTAGCAAATAAGGAATTCGAAGAGAACTCATAGTGCCTCATAACCACAACAGAATGGGTTCATGGAGAGGAAGAACATAATGATCGTGGGTGTTGCACGAGCAATGCTGCATGACTAGGGCCTACTGATGCACTTGTGGGCGGAAGCATGCAACACTGCGGTTTATGTGCAAAATCGTTGTCCTCATAGAGTACTTGGCATAAGTACACCTAAAGAATATTTTAATGGTAAGAAGCCTGATATTTCTCATTTGAATATTTTTGGCTCATATGTTTACGTTCATGTGACAAAGGACGCCAGGGAGAAACTGGAGCCGACTGCAGAAGTTGGGATATTTTTGGGGTACATAGAAACACCCCATAATTATCGTGTGTATTTTCCAGACAGTCGGATGACTGTGTTGCGACGGGATATAAAATTCAATGAGGTGAAAGCCATGAATTTTTTTCTTGAGAGTGAGCTACATTTGCATGCAGAGGAGGAACTTCTTGTTCCCGAAGATGAGCCTCTAGATATGGATCAACCACAGGAGGAGATTTATGGAGTGGAGGAGTCCACTCATGCAGAACCAAACATTAGATAGGGCAAAAAGCATACCACAGAAGCTAAGAGACTAAAGCTTGATGTGGCACAGAATGTAGGAGTCCCTACATCACAGCGCAAACAAAGACAATTACCTGACCGATTTACTAGATACATGGCTCTGATTAGCAAGTGTATCATGAAAAAGCCATCTTGTTTTTAAGAAGAAGTACAAGAGCCCACATGGGTAGATGCCATGGTGGAGGAGTATGACTTCATTGTCAGAAATAGTGCTTGGGAGATTGTTCCAAGGCCGGTTGGTAAATCAGTTGTAGGATCAAGATGGATCTACAAGGTAAAGCAAGCTGCTTATGGGAGTGTCGAGAAGTATAAGGCAAGATTTGTTGCCCGGGGCTTCTCACAGTTCGAGGGGATTGATTATGAAGAAACCTTTGCACTTGTCACACGGTATTCTTCCATAAGGACCATCCTTTCTCTCTCAGTGCAGATGGGTTGGCACATTCATCAGATGAATGTGAATACTATGTTCCTTAATGGGATCATTGAGGAATAGGTGTACATTGATAAGCCTGAAGGATTTGAGATCTTCAGAAGCGAGTCACATGTGTGCAAGCTCAAAAGAGCATTGTATGGGCTGAAACAAGCACCCTGTGCTTGGTACACTCAGATCGATAGCTATTTCACTGGACTTGGTTTCACCAAGAGTGAGGCAGATGCAAACATGTACCAAATTATGGTGAAGGGTAAGATTTTAATCATTTTTCTTTGTGTTGATGATTTAATACTAACGGGTGATGAGCAGTTGATACACTCATGTAAGGCAAATCTTGCAAAGGATTTTGAGATGAAGGATTTTGGCCTCCTTCATTATTTCCTTGGATTGGAAATATGGTAGCGGGAAGGTGAATTGTTTGTGTCTCAAGGAAAGTATGCTCGCGATATGCTGGAGAAGTTTCACATGCAAGGCTGCAAGCCTATCGACACTCCTCTTCTAGGAAATTGGAGGAAAGAGGATGCTACATTGGCACAGGTAGTGGATCCCGCTGTTTATCGACAGTTGGTGGGTTCGCTCATGTATTTAGTTAATACAAGACCAGATATATGTTATGCAGTGAACCAGCTTTCACAAGCGATTTTTAAGCCTACCAAGCTCTTTTGGAAGGCAGGAAAGCATGTTGTGAGGTATCTCAAGGGCACATTTGAGTATGGCTTATGGTACAGACAGAAAAATGAGGTGAAGTTGCATGGCTTCACGGATGCAGATGGGCAGGTAGCCCAACGGACAGAAAGAGCACATCGGAGGGATTTTCAGTATCAAATCTACGACAGTTTCTTGGTACAGTAAGAAACAAAGATATGTGGCACTCAGTTCAATGGAAGGAGAATACATGCAAGCAAGTCAAGTTGCATGTGAGGATATCTGGATGAGGAAGATCCTAGTTGGTTTGTTCGATTCACATTTAGATCCAACAGTGATACATTGTGATAATCAGAGTTGCATTAAACTCTCGATTAATCTTGTGTTTCATGATAGATCTAAAAATATTGATATCTAGTATCATCATATCAGATATTATGTGCAACGGAAGATCATGTTGCTTTAGTACATTCCTACAGAAGATCAGGATGCAGATATTCTGACGAAGGCGCTCACCAGGAGCAAATTCGAATACCATAGAGGTAGTATCGGGGTGAAGGATAATCCCTATCTTATTGAGATGGAGTGTTGAGATTCAACAAGATGATGAGTTTAGTGAAAATGAGTCGCCTTCACTAAGTGGGCCCGAAGGCTAATTTTAGGCGCAAGTCTATTTTTAGACTATGTCTATTTTTAGACATGGTGATCGTATTTCAGAAGTTGCAAGATGCTATTTGTGGATGGTTGGTCAAGTTGGAAAAATATATGAAATTCTATTTTTAGAATATTGGGCGAAGTCTATTTATAAATCTTCGATCTAAAAATAGAAGTGTCTATTAATATTAGCTCTTAATAATAATCCTACAATAAACAACAACATATTCTCTTGGAGCACTTAGTTTCAGTGCACAGATTTGGAAAATTAGTGGGCTAAAGGAATTACGCAATTCCTAGGGTTTACTGGTGGTTCATGCATGGAGGACTCAGTTAGAACTGAAGTGGAAAATTTATGACAGAGTTGGAAGAGTAGTTCATGGAGTTGTTATTTAGTTTAACACAGTTAAAGGAGTTAAACTCAATTGAGCTAGTTGTATCTAGTCTAACTGAATGATACACTAGTGAGAGTGAAGTGAATTAATTATTTAATTAATTCACAAATAATAACTCATTAATCAACTGAACAATACATTAGTTAACTACAGTGCATGGCAGTTCCAGTGGAGACCCAGTGGAGAGATAGGTGAAAGGGAAAGATGGACTATCTGTTGTGACTATAGTGATGCATTGATTGCACCACACACACATTGGAGTTTCCAGTGAAGATTGCACAATCAAGGCAAGTGTAATTCAATTTCATTCATATCTATTCTTTAGCATGGATTGCGCAGTGGATGCAAGCTAGCAGGTGGCAAGAAATCGGTGCATGGATTTGCTGATTTCTTTTGATTAGTGTGTGACGATTGATTGTACTAAGAGCTTGATGTACTAAGCTTGGCATGAAATTGTTACATGATCTCCATGATACATAATATATGATAGTTGGGGTTTTCATCTTCAGGCTTTCCTGTTAAAAAACTGTGTTATGTGCAATTTTTTTTATTGCTTCATGTGTTTGCAATTGATTTTAATTTCCACAAAATATTAACAGTGGAAGGATTCTATATTTAGCAAGAAGATAAATATTTTTAGATCAGGAGAATATGGATATATACATGCATCTTGTATATAATTTTGACATAGTTCGGAGTAGTGTTAATTCTTGAAGATTGCAATTGTGAAGAATTGTTGAGTTTGTGCCGGTGGACAATTCGAATTTGCTTCAGAAAAATCTTGGTGCGACAGTTGAGTACACATTGAAATTTCTTTCAATGGGTTTCGATTGGAGTATGCCATTGATGGGAGCTCAAATTACATAGCTTGGAAGGATAGGATGGAGGTGGTGCTGAAGGATAATGGACTGAAGGATTTCATCAATAATGATGTTCCTAAGCCGGGATCTAGCGATGCTGCATTACTTGACGCATGGAAAAATAAGATAGCAAAGACAAGAAGAATTTTGTTGGAAGGTGTGAAGGACCATATTATTTCAAACCTTCATGGGAAAGCCATTCCATTCTTAATGTGGAAGGCTTTGACAGATTTGTTCCAAAGCAGCAGTGAGCAGAGGAAGTTGGCAATGAAAGACAAGCTCAGAAAAATAAAAATGGAGAAGGGCGACAGTATTCCAAAATATCTCACGAAGTTTGTCCACTGTAGAGATGAACTGGGAAGTGTGGAGATTACTGTTGATGATGAAGACTTGGTGAGCTTGGCTCTCCTTAGGCTTTCGAAGAGTTGGCATAGCTATGAAGACTCTGCCAATGGATGGGAGAAACTGTCGGGATGGGAGCGACTTTGTCGGATATTGTGTAGGAGGAGATAAGGCGAGGTACCATGGATTCATCGAAGAATGAAGATGAAGAGAATTTTTCTTTGGATACCAAAGCAAGGAAACGGAAGGGGAAGAAATTTCCTTCAAAATCCGAAGCTAAAGGCAAGAAGCAGGATTTGTCCAAGGTGAAGTGTTTTCACTGTCGCAAACATGGGCATTTCGCCACTAACTGCCTACAGAAGAAAAATAAAAAGAAGGTTGTTGGAGCTGTAGCTAGAGAGGCCTTAGCCTCGCAATTTGAACTTGATTCTCTTTGATCGCATGCATTGTTTCAAGCTATATGGGATCGGTGTGGTATCTTGATAGTGGTGCGTCCTTCCATATGATGGGAGACAAGGAGTTGTTTAGTGACTTGGAGGAGAAGGACCTTCAAATGCATATAGAGATGGGAGACGATGGTCGATACAGTGCAACTGGCATTCGGACCATTACCTTTGAGAGGGATTCCGGTAATCCATTCTTGTTGAAAGATGTTATGCATGTTCCAGGTCTGAAGAAGAACTTGGTCTTAGTCGCAATGTTGGAAGACAAAGGTTATGATGTTTTTTTCAGTGAAGGAAAAGCCTTCCTTCGACATAAAAAAATTGGTCAAACCAAGAAGATAGGGATTCGAGTTAATAATCTCTACAAGCTGGAGTTAGATGGTTTCGCTGCAATGGTGGGAAAAGCAGAAGAAGTGGTGAGCCGAGATGAGGGTAAATTATGGCACAGGAGATTGGGCCATCTTCACCATGGCGCTTTGAATATTTTGCAAAAGATTTCTACTGGACTTCCCAAGGGTACTTTTGCGTAGTTAGATCAGTGCAAGGGATGTACTATGGGTAGGTTTGTGAAGACCACCTTTCATGAGAAGGAGAACAGTGCTTTGGTGATCCTGGAGAGAATTCACACAGACGTGTGTGGACCTTTCTCGATTGCTTCAACAGAAAAACACAGGTATTATGTTATATTTGTTGATGACTATTCTCGTAGATGCTGGATCTTCTTCATGTAGAAGAAGAGCAAAACGTTCTCACAAATTTCTGTGAGTTCAAAGCATTGGTGGAGAAGGAGTCGGGGAAGCAAGTGAAAGCTCTATGGAGCAATAATGGTGGTGAATACATCTCGAGCGAATTCAAATACTTCTATACAAAAGAAGGAGTTCGAAGAGAACTCATAGCGCCTCATAACCACAGCAGAATGGGGTCATGGAGAGGAAGAACAGAACAATCATGGGTGTTGCAAGAGAAATACTGCATGACAAGGGCCTACCGATGCACTTGTGGGCGGAAGCATGCAACACTGCGGTTTATGTGCAAAATCGTTGTCCTCGTAGAGTACTTGGCATGAGTACACCTGAAGAAGCTTTTACTGGTAAGAAGCCTGATATTTCTCATTTGAAGATTCTCGGCTCATTTGTTTACATTCATGTGGAAAAGGACGCCAGGAAGAAGCTAGAGCCGACTGCAGAAGTTGGGATATTTGTGGGGTACACAGAAACACCCCATAATTATCGTGTGTATTTTCCAGACAGTCGGATGACTGTGGTGTGACGGGATATAAAATTAAATGAGATGAAAGCCATGAATTTGTCGCTTGAGAGGGAGCTACACTTGCATGCAGTGGAGGAACTTCTTGTTCCCAAAGATGAGCCTCTAGATGTGGATCAGCCATAGGAGGAGATTCACGGAGTGGAGGAGTCCACTCATGCAGAACCAAATATCAAACAAGGTAGAAAGCGTACCATAGAAGCTAAGATACTGAAGCTTGATGTGGCACAGAATGTAGGAGTCCCTACATCTCAGCGCAGGCAAAGACAGTCACCTGACTGATTTACTGGATACATGGCTCTGATGAGAAAGTGTATCGTGATAGAACCATCTTCTTTTGAAGAAGCATTTTGGGAGCCCACATGGGTAGATGCCATGGTGGAGGAGTATGACTCCATTTTCAGAAACAATGCTTGGGAGATTGTTCCAAGGCCAGTTAGTAAATCAATTGTAGGATCAAGAAGGATCTACAAGGTAAAGAAAGCTGTTGATGGGAGCATCGTGAAGTATAAGGCAATATTTGTTGCCCGGGGCTTCTCACAGATTGAGGGGATTTATTATGAAGAAACCTTTGCACCTATCGCACAGTATTATTCCATAAGGACCATCCTTGCTCTATCAACGCAGATGGGTTGGCACATTCATCATATGGATGTGAAGACTTCATTCCTTAATGGGATCATTGAGGAAGAGGTGTACATTGAGCAGCCTGAAGGATTTGAGATCTTAAGAAGCGAGTCACATGTGTGTAGGCTCAAAAGAGCGTTGTATGGGCTGAAACAAACACCTCGTGCTTGGTACACTCAGATCGACAACTATTTCACTGGACTTGGCTTCACCAAGAGTGAGGCAGAAGAAAACCTGTACCAAATTGTGGTGGAGGGTAAGATTTTAATAATTGTTCTTTATGTTGATGATTTAATACTAACGAGTGATGAGCAGTTGATACACTCATGCAAGGCAAATCTTGCAAAGGAGTTTGTGATGAAGGATTTGGGCCTCCTTCATTATTTCCTTAGATTGGAAATATGGAAGCGGGAAGGTGAATTGTTTGTGTCTCAAGGCAAGTATGCTCGGGAGATACTGGAGAAGTTTCACATGCAAAGCTGCAAGCCTATCGACACTCCTCTTACAGGAAATTGGAGGAAAGAGGATGCTACATCGACAGAGGTAGTGGATCCCACTGTTTATCGACAGTTGGTGGGTTCGCTCATGTATTTAGTTAATACAAGACTGGACATATGCTATGCGATGAACTAGCTTTCACAAGCGATGGTTAAGCCTACCAAGCTCTTTTGGAAGGCAGGCAGGCATGTCGTGAGGTATCTCAGGGGCACATCTGAGTAGGGCTTATGGTACAGACAGATGGATGAGGTGAAGTTGCATGGCTTCACGAATGCAGATGGGTAGGCAGCCTAATGGACAGAAAGAGCACATTAGGAGGGATTTTCAGTATTGGATATACGATAGTTTCTTGGTACAGTAAGAAACAAAGATCTGTGGCACTTAGTTCAGCGGAAGGAGAATACATGGTAGCAAGGCAAGTTTCATGTGAGGCTATATGGGTGAGGAAGACCCTGGTTGGTTTGTTCGGTTCACATTTAGATCCTACAATGATACATTGTGATAGTCAGAGTTGCATTAAACTCTCGATTAATCCCGTGTTTCATGATAGATCTAAACATATTGATATCTAGTATCATCATATCATAGATTGTGTGCAGCAGAAGATCATGTTGCTTCATTACATTCCTACGGAAGATCAGGATGCAAATATTCTGACGAAGGCACTCACTAGGATAAAATTCGAATACCATAGAGGCAGGATTGGGGTGAAGGATAATCCCTATCTTGTTGAGAGGGAGTGTTGAGATTCAACAAGATGATGAGCTTAGTGAAAATGGGTCGCCTTCACTAAGTGGGCCTGCAGGCTATTTTTAGGCACAAGTCTATTTTTAGACTATGTCTATTTTTAGACATGGTGATCATATTTCAGAATTTGCAGGATGCTATTTGTGGATGGTTGGTCAAGTTGGAAAAATAGATGAAATTATATTTTTAGAATATTGGGTGAAGAATATTTATAGATCGTCGATCTAAAAATAGAAGTGTCAATTATTATTAGCTCTTAATAATAATCCGAAAAGAAACAACAACTTATTCTCTTGGAGCACTTAGTTTCAGTGCAGAGATTTGGAAAATTAGTGGGCTGAAGGAATTACGCAATTCCTAGGGTTTACTGGTGGTTCATTCATGGAGGACTCAGTTAGAACTGAAGTGGAAAAGTTATGACAGAGTTGGAAGAGTAGTTCATGGAGTTGTTATTCAGTTTAACTTAGTTAATGGAGTTAAAATCAGTTGAGCTAGTTGTATCTAGTCTAAATGAATGATACACTAGTGAGAGTGGAGTGAATTAATTAGTTAATTAATTCACTAATAATAACTCATTAATAAACTAAACAATACAGCAGTTAACTACAGTGCATGGCAGTTCCAGTGGAGACCCACTGAAGAGATAGGTGAAAGGGCAAGATGGACTATCTTTTGTGACTATAGTGATGCATTGATTGCACCACACACACATTGGAGTTTCCAATGAGGATTGTGGAGTCAATTCAAGTGTAATTCGATTTCTTTCAGAGTTATTCTTTAGGAGGGATTGCGCAATGGAGGCAGACTAGTAGGTGGCAAGAAATCGGTGCATGGATTTGCAGATTTCTTTTGATTAGTGTGTGACAATTGATTGTACTGAGAGCTTAATGTACTAAGCTTTGTATGATATTGTTACATGATCTCCATGATACATAATATATGATAGTTTGGGTTTTTAGCTTCAAGATTTCCTGTTAAGCAAATGTGTTATGTGCGATTATTTTTATTGCTTCATGTGTTTCCAATTGATTTTAATTTCTGCAAAAGATTAACAATGGAAGGATTTTGTATCTAGCAAGAAGATAAATATTGTTAGATCAGGAGAATCTGGATATATACATGCATCTTGTATATAGTTTCTACACGATCCACTCAATGGATAAGCAATACAATGTATCTGGTCATATGGATCTCCTTTGTTGAAAATGTATTTAAGGCTACTAGAACTATGAAGAGAGGGTTGGTTGGTAATATTGGAGAGGAGAAATCATTGTGCATATTGTAATTATTTTATGAGTTTTAATGAAATTGGTGGATCAAAAGTACCTGGTTAAATTTCTTCGGAGATTCATGTGATTCAAGTATCTTATGTGTGTTTTTCCTATTTTGTGTGTATTATATTTCTTCCTATGATGTTTAAATGAAAAACATGTTTCAGAATTCATCTAGTTAATGGTGCTCCGTTGTAGTCATTTAGACATTCCATATGTTTTTTATTTCATAATCATTTTAAGATTCATCCTTTGTTTGATGCCATAATATGCTTATATAATTTCTTTATTCTTCTCACATTTGCAACTATTAATTGGCATAAGGAAGTGTCTATATCTTGCCTTTTAATAACTTTCCCAATTCATCGAGCATCAACCATGTCATTGATCTCAGTTTTTCCTAACTCCATGCCCAATGGGTTTTTCTCTGTCATGCCATCACACCTATAAAATCTGCTATTTTCAAAAGATCCATCTATTGTTCTTCATTGAAATCAATATTTAGTGACTAATTTTAAAGAGATAGCCCACTCTGTGGTTGCAAGGGCTAGATTCCAATTCCACAAGTGGTTTGTGGTTACATCTAGGATTTTTCTCCTCGACCTGGAGAAATTTACAAAGAGCTAACATATTTGGTGACCACATTGGTTAAAGGTCATTATTTTTCTAAATTATTGGTGAGTGTTTTCAATATGGGTGCCAGAACGAATGTCAGGTATGCTCCGATGGACAAATCTCGTATTCTTGGCTTTCCAAGTTCGATGCCTCATGTTGATTGGTAAACCCATGTTCAAAGATAAAAAGGGAGAAGATGTTTCTCTACATGTAAGTAGACTTGAAGATGTTTATCTGCATGATTCCAGATCATGGTATGAATTTTTTCCAGCTACATTTTTTTTTCTCTGATGCATTTCTATTCAGCATTTTGTAAAAAAATTAAGAAAACTTATCCTTCTATAGTGTTGATAGAAATATTTTGTGGAAAACTAGATGATATGTTTCAAATTTTGATAAAATGATTAATGAAATTAAAGAAGCTTTGCTTAAGTTGTCTTTGTCTTTTTCTTTACGTTTCTAGTAGGCAACAATTTTTGCAGTTGAAGTTGAAACTGATCAGCCAGAGGATGATAAAGTGATGCATCAATTTTTCCTTCATGAGCCTGACCCATATATTAAATAGCATGAACCTGATAAAGAAGAGGAGAGAAGTGAAGAGGAAGGGATTTTTCTGAATCCCTTTGCAAAAGGGAATTTCATTCAAGAAGGTTCAGAAAGAGAAGAGTCTACTAAAGAAGAGCAGTTTGTTGTGGATCCTGTCAATGTAGAGATTATTTTTGTGGTTCCTTATGATGAAAATGGAAAAATTAATGAACAAAGTGCTCAAGTAAAGGTAACCAGTTATGCTTTTGAATATCCTTTTGTTGGAATCTTAGAATCATTGAAAGAATAGGTTTATGTTCCCATGGCCAGTTTTTTGCAGGATCTATGGAAGTTGTGCTATTTATGGATTCTGGTTCTATGTTGTCAAATTTTCTTTGAATATTTCAGTTCAGTTTGTACAGTGTTTTTGAATAAATTTTACTCAGTCAATCAATCAATCTCAGTTTTTATGTTGACTTCATTACCTAATGGATAGGCTACTAGTCTGCGGCTTTTGTTCTTGGCACCTCGTTGGGAGGGTGCCATCCCCATTGGAGCCAATGTTAGGGTCATTATTTTTCATTGTGGTATGTATTTTCCATGTCCTTTAATTTTTATTTTTTGAATAAATTGAGCCTATGACCACTATTGTTGTCATAGCCTCAAAGTTCATTGGCCAACATGGTCAAATTCCTGTCATAAAGGGTTCACCCACAGCATGAAAGAGTGTCAAGTTATGGAAGTCATAGGTGCACATGTTTTTGTCCACTCGAGTCAAAGGGGGTTTTAGTCATTTTTCTATCATAATTGTCGAAATTGAGCTCATTTCAGTCAGATTTCTTATGGTTATAAGGTATGGTCATTTGAAACATTATACAGTTTGATCCCTCATTCTTATTTACCCTATGCTTATCCATTTCATCTCCCTTTTTACCCATTTATCCATTTACCTTCTATTCATCCCCATTCATATAAATTTATATCCTATACCCTTCCCCTATACCATTAACCTAGAATCATATTATATTCATTTTATCCCCCCCCCTTTTCATTCTAAAACATCCCCTATATTAAAATTACCATTTCCCATACTCATATCATATAACCCTCATGCATAATACCCCATTCCCATATATAAAACTCCCATAACAAAATGATATGGTACCCATTATACCTAATAATTACTTATGATGTGATACATATTCCAATTCAGGTGGAGCGCTCCAAAACATCAGGTCAAAGCATCACAGTGCTACTTAGACTGTTCATTGCACAGTCGTTGTGCAATCGTTGTGCAAGTGAGTATCAACCATTTAAGAGGGTTGCAAGAGTTGGAGAACCTACTTAAATATTTCTAAAACATCACACAACCATTTCAAACCTACCCATTTGATCCATTTTTCCATAGGAGGTGCGCCACCATACAGAACATGGAGTGCTACCCAGTATGCTCCCTGCACAGTGCTACGCAAAATACTCTAATTTCGAAATCATTTTGAAATGGTGATTTCGACCACATGAAGGATAATTCTGGAAAACTGAAATATTTTTTTCTCGAGGATGGACTAAATAACCATAACCTCTTCCAGTGTTTTCACAGGTGTCACAGATATGGATTTTAGAATGTACCTTTAAAGCACATTTTCCACAGTGTGTAAATTTCCTGTTTTAGCCATTGTTTTGAAGAGTATTTTCTAAGAAAATAGGGAATATTTTGAAGCAAGTGAAATATTTTTTTTATAGAGCATGGGCCAAAAAAAAATATATGTTTCATATTTTACCCAGGTGTTATATTTTGGGAGATACAGGTGTCTCTTCGAAGCTTATTTTCATAGTTTTCAGTGGCAGAATTCTGAATTTTTTGGAATTTGGTTGGTAAATGTGGAGACAGTATGGATAATTTTTGCAATTTTGGATTTTCCTAGCATATGACAGAGCCCTGGATGAATTTTTTTCTTTTTTGGTTTGGTTTGAGGCAGGAAGACACAGTGCAACCACAAATTTAAAATTATGTTACGCAACTCAAATACTTGTTGTTTCTACTTTTGTCTTTGGTCCGAACTATGTTTTATTAATGTTTGAGGATATGGATAAATTTGAATATGAATGAATATTAGGGGATAGGATAAAGTTATTGTTTTATTTCGAGGATAAAATTTCAATTTTTATTTTAGCTTTGTTTTATTTTTTGTCCAAAAAACATCATGTTTTTTATATAGAATTCTAATCTATGGATAAACTAGATTCCCTGAGTGTGGTGTTCCTTCACTCAGAAAAATAGAAGAAAGAAAAATATTCTTTTCTATAAGATAAATAGATAAACATAAATGAAAGGGACCTATTTGTGATCCTCCGCTCTCGTTCCCTTTCTTTCCCTGTTGTCGTTTCTCTCAATCCAACTAAATCCGCTAGATAGATACCTGCAATAAAAGATAGAGAACAACAAACAACATACAAATATAAAAGTATATATCTATCTTAACCAAACATAACTGATTATATTTGAGAATACATACGCATGAGAATTCATTCACAAGATATAAGCATACATATGAGAAAATGAACAGATATATTTATTAAGAAAGTAGCAGGAGAATATTACAACCAATAGATCCATTCATCGTCAACTTGTTCCAACTTCATTCTATCCTCATCACACCAAGCATCATCTCAGCAACATAAAAATACTCCAACTCTCGTCAATTGAGAATCCAACAGCATAACACTACACAAATTTATTCCTCCCTAGCACTTAGATGAGTGCTCAATTTATAGGGAAATTTTAAGTAGTTTCTCAATAAATGGAATTGAATGGATTTCTAATAATAGTTGATACATGTTTCCAGGTTCAATGGTAATGGATGAACACATGTATTCAAAGTATGACACCTATGAGCTCTTCTTTAAAGCACTGGACATGTGTAGATTCTCGGAACAATGATTATTTCGCTCTCAGGAGACACTTCCACATTTAAGTGTCGGGAAGTGCTTTGCAGAGCACCCTTGCATGGAGATAATTTATTTGCAATGCACTTAGGCCCATTCAGAGGAGTGTTGATGAGTCAATGGGTCATATAATCTATACTTCAAACATTGGAAATATCATGAATTAAAGCCATCAATGGAATGACTTCTCTTAGGACATATAGCAACTGAATTAGGAGATGATAGACCTTGTTCATATTAATCTTGGGGGATGATGCCCAAATTCACCTGTAACAGCTGCCCCCTAAAGCATGAAGTCAAAATAATGATAATATTTGGATGAGATTCTTTACTATGTGATGAGTATGATCTGAAGTGGAAGATGACCTGCATCAATTTGTAAAACATTACATCATGATATCTTACATCTTGGACATGAATTACTAAGGGAGGCATACCCATGCTCAGTACATAAACTATCATAACATGTACATAATTCAGAAATTCATCTACAAATATAGACATACCTACAGATATAGGCCCATGTTCGGATGACCATATGTATGTAAAGCCATCGTACGGATGATGTGGTACAATTCCTGAAATCGTAGCGAGGATGGATGAAACTAGATTTGGGGTCTTATTATCTCATTCACTCGATCATTCAAGTACAAGTCTAACCATGTGAATATATGATCTGAAGTTGAACATGGGAAGACATCGTCTGATTACCAGCCATTGATGTAAGCCGTTAAAAGGCGCGAGAGAAACCATCATTGATGTTAATGGCTCTCTAGGTATTGCGGTACAATTTGCAAGGCGTGAATAGATGATTTGATGTCGAACGCCAAAAAAAAACTTTTGGTCGAAGGTTTGATGATTTCAACCTATTTCCAGAAGCAAGAAACCTATCGATGATGTAGCAAGATCTAAGGCGTTGGAAATATGTTTCTAAGTTAACTTCGTGGATGATGAGCTAATGTCGACAAGAAGCAAATTTATCGTGAAACGGGAGTAATGATTTTGGAGACAAAATGTGACTTGATGAAGCAATGTTTAGGGATGGCTATCATGAAAATCAAGGTTTATGAGTATTGCAGAAGATGAGGAATTACTGGATGACTTCTCTTGAACATATCGGTGACATTGAAATGAGTTGCCAGCATTGACCCAAAACCGATGTGATGGTATGATGGACTAGAGGTGTGATAGACAATCAAGAAGATTACCCGACCCAAAGGCACGGAAATGAAGTGAAATTTTCATGTTCAAGAGTGACCTGCTACCATAAAGTGTTATGTTCTTTTTCCAAAATTTTCCCTAGTCATTGTTGACCATTACCTCTTTGTTTTTTAACAAGCTTGAGGAGGGTAACATATGCTTGATCTATAATTCGACCCTTCGGGTGACTCCATCACTATTTAATGATTTAACGAGTCAAGTGATAATGAAACTTGATCTTTCCATGATTGACAAGTATGTCGCTATTTTATGTTTTGACAAGTCTAATGATAGTGAAAACGCGGTCATTTTTCATATTTAGAGAGTTTTAAAAGGAGACAAAAAGAAAGCTCCATAAGTCCTTTTTTCTAAATTTTTCACTGAGGTCCAAAAAATTATAAAATGATACCTGAGAAAACCTCTTAGCCATGTTCGACTAAGGTGTTCCTTTTTCGTAAATAATCTATCTCATTCTGGAAAAGGGTTAAACTTATACTAAGTATATTTCATTTCATTTACCTTTACGAGCTCAAAAAGACAAGTGCTCGACACTATTTTCACATTATCGGAGTCTAAAAAGAGCTAAAAGAAGAATCCAGGGGTTCTTTTTTCAAATTGATCAAAGCTCGAAAAATAGATAAAAGTGTGCTTTAAATTCCTTTTTCATTTTTATCAAAGCTCGAAAAAAAGGATAAAAGTATGATTTGTGGTCAAATCATTTTTTGAATAATTGTGCACTTCAAACTCACTATATTAGCTGTGAAACATGTTCATAGAACCATCAAACGGATTTAAAATATCTATTTCATAGTAAAAATGAATAAAAACCATAGTCACATCATTAAATATGAATAAAATAATCAAAATTACTATTAAAAAGAATGTTTTACTATTTTATTTTACCATTCCATAGTTACCATTTCAAATTTAGGAGCTTTGAACTAGTTTTTCCCTTGAAATTTAGCGGTTGATTGCGACAGTTTCAGTGGACAATTTTTCGCATCGTTTGATCCAGGTTGGAGCTATGAACCTTCTCTTTCTTTTAGTATCATTTATGTTTCATTTCATGATACTATGCTTTGAGGGAAACACACCCTTGAATGTCGAAAGTTCCATTGCAAAGCATTGAAATTGAAGTCTAGGTGCATTTTCAATGCTCTGTCCATTGACCTAGGGTGTGTTGGGCACATTTCTCAAATTTGTTTCTTGTTGTGTGCTCAAAATTTCCCAAATTTTTTGCATGAAATGGATCCTAATGAAGCTTATGGTTGGCTTTCATGTATTGATCAGATCAAAATGACCATTACGTGGTGAGAAAGAGAACATGAAGAAGAATACATGATCGCCCTAAATGATATGGGTACTGTAAGAGCCCTCAGGGATTGTGGGTTGCGTAAATACTTCAGATTATCAAGGATGAGATACAATATGGGACTATAGGAGTTCCTAGTTCATTCACGGGATCCGACATTGGAGGCTTTTCACGTTGGGGACAAAGTGATCCCCATATTGGTTGAGTATGTTTACTTTCTCACTGGATTATCGAGGCATGGTTCTCCTATTTCCCTTACAAGATTTTCTCTTGGAGGAGATACAGTGAAGGATTACATACACCAGTATTGTCAGCCAGGTACTGAACCTAGCAAAGATGGAAAGATAAACATTCATGATGTGTGTGATTTGCCTTTGAGAACTATAATTTTCACTATTAGAAAGCTTGATGGTTCTGTGACACTACATGTCTCAAACCGATCATACATGCATTATGCTCTTGAGTGTCTAGAACCAATAGTGTTCAACTGGGCTGAAGCAGTACTCTTTCAGATGAAATAAAAGATGACTAAAGCAAAGGGTGGAAGGAAGAAGAATTTCATTTATGGCTCAATCCTAATTTCCTTCATTTTAGAGTGATTCCCATTGATGCAGCCTCAACATGTTACATTGAGAATATCTAGTCCTAGAGATCCTCGGATGCAGAGATGGGTTGAATTAATGGATAGAAATGTTGGTCAATTGACCATCATATTCTCTATTACATTATTTGCCTAGTTTCGATGATAGATTATCGCCATAGAGGAGTATCCATACGTAGGCATATATTTCTGTGGAGATCCAAACTTGATTTTACTAGATGGCGCTCAATGGGGTGCAATGGGTAAAAATGTTTTGACCATATTTTTTTTATTTTTAAGGTTTATACATGTTTTTTTTATTTTTTATGTTTCCCGAGACTAAACCAAAGTTTTGATGTACACAAATGTGGGTCACGTTCGACCAGTGGGTCGACCAAAGCAGGCAACAGATGAGCCAGCAGAGAGGACTATCGAGAGAGATGTCCTTCAGGATTTATATTTGACTGAGACTCTCGCTGAGTTGCAACAACACATTGATGGATTTACTCTTGGGATACCGGATTGCCGGATCGATGAGTTACCTATGAGACTGCAACACCATATTGTTGGTGTTCTAGCTATTGGATGAGGCTATTGTGCAAGATATCTAGAGTAGTTTCTTGTTATCATGAGCATCACTAGTTTTACTTTGACATTTTGGTATACATTTTGACGTCAGATGACCAAATGTGTCTTGGGCACAAATTTTGCAAAAACCTAAACTATTTATCTATTTGTTTTCCTATGTTTAATGTGCAATCCTATTCAATTGTGTGATGTGAATTGACAATGTGTCTTTACATGTTTTTCAAATGTATGTTTAAAATGTAATTCGCTAGAGAATCAGTTAATGCGTTCAAATTTCTGGAAATGTGTTGATATTGAAAGTAATCAAATTGTCTTTCCAAAAATCTAACTCTAAGGAACATACAATGAATTGTTGGATTTCGGATGGTATAGACGCTAGTAAGTTGTAGTACGACAACCTGTGAATCTAACCTAATGATGATGCAGTTAATGCCAAATGAAATGGCATCACAGAGAAGTTTGATCAACGTGTTATACTCAACGATATTGTTTGTTTATCGATCGATACAAATCACTTGAAAACTCACTAACTCGCCACTTAGAGCGAAAATGGCCCATGCTTCAAAGGATAGGTTCTAACAACGTAAAATTTTAAACGGGAACTATAAACTCAAAACGGTAACTCTAGCCAAAAAAACCCCAAAAAACCCCAAAAAACATGAAAACGACCTAAAAACGAAAAGGGTGTATTCCAGAACGAGATTTTTTTCAGTGTAAATTTGCAACATTTTTAAAATATGGTAGTAAAATCAATTTTCATGTGCCAAAAAAATGGAAAAAACACACAATGGTTGGTGCTAGAATACCATTTTTATTTTCTAGGTACAATTTCAACATATTTTTAGTAATGGTGTTAAATATAAAATAATGAGATTTTAAACACATTAAAATTCCAGCCCACGTGGTGTAGAATAGTCGGTGATGGGGTGCACTGTTAAGGCACTCCGTTCTGTAAGGTCACCGGTTCGAAACTCGTGGGTGGCATGGGAGGAGAAAAAATGGAAAAATTAGGATTAGTCTAAACGAGAAAAAAAAAAAAAAAAAAAACACATTAAAATTCCAATCACTTTTATACATGTCATTTAACATATAATATCATGACACTAACAATCCCTAAAATTCTAATTGTTTCAACCATATTGTTAAAGATAAAATATATTTCACAATTTTTCACCCATAGAATTAAAAAATATTAACTTTTCAAAATATTTCAACCATGATATTATCAAAAAATTATATGACTAAAATGACCCAATGAAACATAAATTATTTCTCCAAGTTATTGTTGCATTTTCAATATTGTAGACAAATGAATTCATCATAATTAAAACATATAATCCAAAAAACATAAAAATGAATCATAACTTACAATATCATTTTCATTTCTCAATGCAAACATCATTTATATCAATTTTCTTACACAATTATTCAAAATCACTGATATTTTCTTACACACCATCAGAATTCACATCTTCATATGAATGACTCGATGCAAATGAAGATGTTCCATATTCTTCTCTTTCATCAACTAGTGCCCCATCTGAGTCAACATGCATTCTGACCACTTGAGGTTTCAAAATTCTTGTAGATCTACAACTGGGTTCAGCAGACTGCCATCTCAACATTGTTTCTTATGGTTGCAACCTCTTAAGAATCTTTATCGTCCTGGAGTGAATATCTCCTGTCTTTGTTAAATTGAAGTCAGAAACAAGTATGTCAACTTCCTCCCATTTTAAGAGGTTTTTGCGGCAATGATTTATATTTGTACCCTTTATTTTTCTCTTTCCGTGAATTTTTTTATCAACTACCATCTCTGTCTTGTACACACCATTGAATGGGTGTGCGTTTGTGGCATACAAATGTACTTCAACACCTATAACATCCTCATTTTCTGTAATCACCTTTATAACCTTGGCAACCCATAATGGATAGCCATGTGGATCTTCATGTGCTAAGACTATGATCATGCAACCCTCCCTAATGTCCTGTACTGAACCTCTGTAAATGTCTTCCATGGCTACACGTTGTGCACGAGATCTTCTGGAACCAATATACATTTATCTTTCCTCCACCTATGTAGAATTAATAATACCATGTGATTGTTGTTGTTCAAGAAAATTTGTTTCCTCCTATTCATTTGACACATTTTGTGGCCAAATAAATGGAATCTTCAAAAGCATATCCTCATTTGTTGGTATTTAAAGGATATCAATCTAATCATTGAAAAAGGACTCCCACCAAACTAAATCAACAACATCGAAGTACTCATATATATATCTAATGGTTTTTTTAATTTCGTGCAGGCATTTAGAATAATATATATCTCTCTCTTGCCTTCGTGCATGATGAACTTCACCAATTTATTGTAATAAAAATATATTTGACGCAAATATTGGATGATCTGGAATGAACTTCAAAAATTCCAAACCTAATGATGGCACCCATTTTGCAGTTGTTTAATACTTCTTTCCCCATATAAGTATTTCCCATCAATTTGTTTGATACAAAATTGATGTTGGAAGCTAATGTCATTAAGTTTTTCAATGCATTTCTCTTGACCATGCGATCCGAGAATAAACCTTTGCATGTCAACATTTTCTTCTAACACATGAAAAATAGGCTCTGGCATATATGATTTCTTAATACATTCAATTAATGATCGCAAGCTCCCAACATTCTTCCTCCTCAATGTTACTGAAAACCGACTGAATATCTAATCAATATGGTCGTGAGTGTGCCCAACAAGAAGGAAACCAACCTTTACCTTGTGAAAAATTCTCAATTCAACAAGCATGTTTAGATATCAAAAAGCAATCTGATTTTTGTTTTCATGACAAGTGTTGTCAAATTGTAGATACAAAATTTCAAGAATATTACCACCCCAATGAGAAAGCACATCATGAATTATGGTTATTGTCAGATTTCCATCATTATGAATATTTGGAGTTGTGAAGTAAACTCTTGGAGACATTTTCCCATTGAAGACCATACAACCGACCAAGTGAAACTAGATAAAAATTTCCTCTTGTAATTTTTTTGCTGTGCAAACAAAATGTGGTAGAAGTGTTTTATTCTGGTCCATACCATCAATTATGAAACCCAAATATTTATTTGGATTATCATAACACTTATTTCGATGCTTGTACAATTTTTTCCTTTCAATTTTTTGTTGTTCGCGATGCTCTTGAAGGGCTTTAACAATGGAATCTACACATAAAATAAAATAAGTGTATTAATAAATGCATTTTCATAGTTGATTACTATACAATTTAAAATAATAGTGTTATGAATTCTTACCTCTTTCTGCTCTCTAACATTTATCCCTTTTTTATTTTAGAGAAGCACATGTACTGCAAACCCCCATCCTTCTTCTTAGGGATACGAAAATTGTTGAATTCTCTCCTCCATATCTGCACTAAATATTGATATGTAATAAAACAACCATTTCCTTCAACACCTTCTGCATATTCCTTGTATAAGTTGTAGATTTCTCATCTTGAGAAATTATTTGGAATATGTATTGCATCTCTATTTGGCATACACTCTCCATGTTTTGAAAATAATTCTTATAGCCATGACATTGCAATGTTTTTTAGTGGCCCAAACTCTCATTTATGACAAACTTCTGAATAATATGTAGGATCCTTGATAAACTAAAATTTCCAATTGAATGAATCATTTTGAAAGCCTTTCTACAGAGCAATAAAAAACCAATATGATAGTCATAACCTGTCATTGTAGATTGCATGCACCCCACTAAATATGAATTCTGCATGCTTTTATTCATTGACAAATAGTTCTTCCTTTTCACTAAAGCAAATTTGAAATCCATATGTTTCAAGCAATCCTTTTTAAAACAGACACTTGAAATGATCTCACTGATAGAACTTCTTCTCGTGAGATATACTACTCTACCCCTTGTATAACTAGAACATCTTCGATTGATACAAAAAGGTCTATACCTACTCCTAGAAACAATATTTGTTGGAAACATCTCTATCATTTCATCATTCTCTAAACAATCATTTCCATGATCATTAGGAGGAATATTATTCTTACTATGATCATTTGCAATATAGTTAGGAAATTCACCACCATCATTGTTTGAAAAATATTCATTACCATCTTTGGCGGCATGAAAATTTTCCCTTCATCATTGTTGCTCTCAATGTTCATAGGATTAGGACTATGTGGAAATTGTGACTCTTTATTTATTAGAAATTCTTCATCCCGACCTTTGTCACTATTGCTCCATAGTCCATATGACTAGGAGTAAGTGGAATTTGAGACTCTCGATTTATTGGATTTTCTTCATCCTTTTCTTCATCACTGTTGCTCTCAAATTACATAGGGTTAGCAGTAACTGTAAAATACGACACTTTATTTACTGAAATTTTTTCACCTTGCCATTCATCACTATTTCTCTCATAATCCTTAGGATTAGGAGTAAGTGGCAAATGTGACTCTCTATCCACTGAAAATTTTTCATCCTACCATTCATCATTATTGCTCTGATAATCTTTACGATTAGGTCTAAGTGGAAACAGTGACTCTCTATCCACTAAAAATTTGTCATCCGACCATTCATCACTATTGCTTTCATAATCCTTAGGATTAGGACTAAGTGGAAATTGTGGCTCTCTATCCACTAAAAAAAATTCATCATGCCAATCATCACTATTTCTCTCAAATTCATTAGGATTAGGAGTAAGTGGAAAATGTGAGTTTCTAGTTTTTGGAAATTATTCATCTTGCCATTCGTCATTGTTGCTCTCATATTCCATAGGACTAGGAATAAGTCGACATTTATACTCTCTATTCATTTGAAAATCTTCACCGGTCATTTTGTCACTACTTCTCTCGTTATATTCATCAATATGAATAGAGTTGTTATGTGATGAAGATGTTGATGCTTCGTAAAAAAAAACTTCACTATCATAGGAATCCATAACACTCAAACAAGAAATGGTGAACGATGCAAACAATCTCTCTCGTAGTGATAATATATAGCTGAGACAATGAGAAATTCCCTCCAAAAATTTTTGTTGAAATTTTTTGATTAAGTATGTCCCTCCAACTTTTATTTAAATGATTTATATGAAAATTAGTTATTAAAATGTTCTCATAATATGGACCTTAATTTCAAATTAAATATCATAGATATTTTTCCCTTAATAATTGTATTCAAACTAAAATCATTTTAATTAAATTATATAACTTTGACTACATTATAAATTTTATTTTTATAATTTTCATCAATGTTTTTTATCCCACATTCACCCTGTCGTAAACAATTCCGTTATTTTCACTTTATAAGAAAATTCAATTTCACTATTCCACACGTGACGTCAAGATTTCTCGAGGTTTGTTTAAAATCTTTGAACAATTTTCTAGTGGAGAAACACTGTCAACGGGATATTCTCACTTTTGAAAGGTTACTTTTGTTTCTATTATTTCGAAATTAGTAAGCTATTAAATTTAATTAAATTCAAGTTATATATTTCCTTTTAAAATTTACCAACTTTTTCTATTAATTCTTTAAGAAGAAAATGAAAAAAAAAAATTGTATCTAAAAATTAATATGCTCATTATCGGTGGGTCCGCCTGGGGAAGCACATGGGTGATCTGGCCCAAGTGGACGTGCCCACTACCCCCCTAGGAAAACCAATTCTGATAATCGCCCCCCCCCCCCCCCCCCCCCTTGCTTGCCCAGGGGGGCGGTGGGCACGCCCAATTGGGCTAGGGCGTCGTGTTACGGGCAGACGCGCCAATGGGGTGGCGTATGCGCAAGCCCAAGGGTGGCCCTCAGGCTCCGGCAAACGTCGCACCGTAGTCGCATCTGCCCGCAACACAACACTATGGGCATCGTGTTGCGGGATGGCACGGCCACAGGGGGGTGTCCGCCCAAGCTCGAGGGCCACCCAAGGGGTCTGATTTTGAAAAGTGTTGATTCATAATACTCTTAAATTTTTTTTAACATGTTTTTTACACATTAAATTTTCTTATGTACCAAGCATAGACATTATTTTTAAAATGTTAGTATTTTTATGTTGATTTTGAAAAGTGTTGATGCCGCCATCATCCCCTTTTTTAGTTGACTTATTTTTCACTTAAAATTTTAAAATCTATTAAATGCTAATAATTATTTTCACTTACATATTTTGTTTAAGTGTTTTTCAGGTATTTTTTTATTTGTTTTTCTTTTAATTTTTTTTTTGTAGTGAGATATTTGATTTTTTGCATTGTCAAAAAAGCAAAAAAGGTCAAAATTTTGAAGTGTCAATCTTCTATCTAAGTATATATTGTTAAATAATATTTCATTGCACATGAAATAATTTCCACTAAAAATGCAGGAATTTTTAACAATTTACATAAAAAAACACATTTTGAATATAGAAATAATTGAAAATATACACATTTTGCGTCTTTATTTTTCTAAAACTGACATTTCAAATAAACCATTTTTATAGGAAAAAAGTAACAAAAAAGTATAAAAATAATTTTATGTGAAAATTTTAATAATTACAGTTTTTTCAAAAATTAAATGATTTACATAAAAATGAAGTGAAAATCACCTTATACAAATATTAAACATATAATAACAACAATTGAATATTTATTTCTTCTCATAAAATATCAGAGTCAAAAAATTACAAGTATAACTTATGAATAGTTACAAAAAATGAGCTTCATTTGGAAGCTTAACTTAGTCTTTAATAAATAATTTCACGCAACCCAAACCCTTCATCTTCAAGAGTATCATTATTGTCATCTTCCACAATATTTTCATCATTAGCTCCAGTTTCATCATTTTCCTCTTCTGATGGATCTTTGATGTCTGCGAACGTCCCAAAGTATGCCTTTCCAATCATTCCATCTAATGGTGGTTGAGGTTCTTTTTATTTTTTTGCCACGTGAGATTCATTAAAATACCCTTTTCTCAAGCCAACTTCTTGCATTTCATCTAGAAGAAATTGAAGAGCATTAATTCTTTGATGAATACATTTGCATTGTACTGGGTCTTTTTCAATGGAAATGAATTTTTTTCCTTTTTGTAAGCAACATGCTAGTGTTGTACCTAATCATCAAGTACAAAAGAAAATATTTAGTAAATTAGTATAAACACAAAATATTTAAAAAAGATAACAGTGAAATTCATTTTTATATAATAAAACTTACCTGAGCCTGAAAATAAATCCAAAACCCAATCTCCTTCATTTGAACATAAATCTAAAAGATATTTAATCAATGATTGTGGTTTTTTATATATGTTAACTATCTCTCCTTTTGCTTTTTTATCTTCATATGTTAGTTGTCTTACACCAGCATCATGGACCAGTACTTGGCTATGATTATTTCCATCTACTTGATTGAAAAAAAAAATCTTGTAGCTATCATCCTTTGTCGAACTTTCAACATGAATGAACACACAGCCACTTATAATTGGTTGATTTCTGCCACAAATAAGATTTGGTTTTTTCTTGTAACATGAAAAGTAAAATTTCAATTAACTTTTACATAAATGACTTTTTTAACATTAATCAAATATACAATTTCAACGTCTTACCATGTAAACTGCATCCTTGACTTTGCTTTTCCCTTGAAGTTTGATAATAACAACCCCAATTTTGTGTATGAATGAAATGTCACAAATCTCCAAAATGGTGATATTTTGACTCCTATAAATCCCACAACCACTTTACTAAATGCTTGATAATTATAAGGGTCACTATCATATTCAATGTTTGGGATATTGAAACCATGAGGAATATCTGCAATAACTAGGGAAAAATCCCTTTTAGGTATGACTTTTGAAATTTCTTCACAATCACCTGATATTATTTGATATTGGATAGTGTGGAGCCCATTCCAAATGAAATGATTAAGACTAGGATCAAGTTTAACATCACTAATACGTTGTTTTCTTATCCTTTCCATTTTTATTTTTTAAATAAAGCTTCTGAAACTATTCGGTGCTCCATTTGCATCCTTCTTCATCTTTTATAAATAAACAAAAGAAATGTATAATTTATAAATTAAAAATGTTATACATATGAATACAAATTAATGTATGAATGAACATACATTTTTAAATGCAAGATAAAAATCTTTTAGCACTGATGTAGAACTTGAATCTGGGTAGTTGCGTACAACATCATCCCAACTATCTTCGTTCCACAATTTAACCATTTGTTCTTGTATTATCATATAAACCTTGTGACTGAATAAATGAAGTAAACAATGTTAATATAGTGTTATGTATAACAAATATTACAAACAACAATATATTATATTTAATAGAAAATTATAATAATAACGAAAAGTAAAAATAACAAACTTGCTTTAGAAATTCCTCAGACATTTCATCCATTGATAATTCTCATGACTTTACAAAAGATAATATTGTTTTGACAATATTTTCATCCTTCACTCCTTGCATTGATCTCCAAGGTGTGATAGTCATATCTTCTGGAAGGAGCTTCATTTCAGGACATGATTTACTCTTGGTACATATCATTGGTTTAAACTTTTTGACCTTCTGACTTTTGATGCCAACGTTCTCCCACAACTCAAAAATCTAATCAATCAATTCCCATATCTCTCCGGTTCTAAATTCCAACTGGAAAATGTTATCCATACCTATGAATATTTCATAATTTACTCTGCCACCTTTTGAACTTAATTTTTTCTTTGATTTGATAACCGATTTCCATACAACATTCCTTTTGGAATCATCATGATCAACCTTTGTCTTATCACCACCACATTTTTCCTCAAATTCACTATGAATAAATCTGACCCTTTGGATGAAAGTCATAGAAATCCTATACTCATTATCTGAATTAGGATCCCATGCCAATAACTTTTCTTATGTATCTGTTAAACCAACATAAATCATACATTTCATTGTTTCAAAATGCAGGTTATTGGGATATTCCTCCATTAATTTCCTTTGAGATTCTACAGAATGGTTGCCCCCAAGTACATAATATTTGTATTCAAAACATTTTGACTTGTCAAAATATTATTTGTTAGGAACCTAACTTGGATCAACAAGAAGAACATAATCAACCACATGTGCAAAAGGGTTGTACCTCATCAATGTTTTCAAATTGTGAACATGCAAGTGGTGTGGCTTTCTAATTTGATATTTGAATTGTCCTTCATTTGGCTTGTAGACTTGAATGACATTAAGTTGAAATGAATGACCACCCTCAATTAAATTTTTCTTTGCCAAATGATGTTGAATGGCATTTTTTTTTGTTTTCATAAAGCCATCCTCCAAATTAGCTCTTGGCATAATGATTTCCCTACTTGCTTTGGATTTTTCACTAGGCCCTTCATTGATGTCTATGATTTTTTCAGAATGAGCAATTTTTTGTTTCTTCCTCCTATTTCTTATGATATTTTCTTGAACCGAAACAATCTCCTCATCATCAATTGTAAGGGAGACATTCTTGGGTATTCTTGTTTTTTTTTTTTTTTTATGGCTTTTCTCCTTTCTAACATCAGTTCTAATCTTATCCTTAGATATGGAAACACATTCTTCATCTTCAGCTTCAACTTCAACTTCCTCATTTTTAAAAGAAACATGTCTACCTTTACTATATTGATCCCTTTGATACAATCCTGTAGCATCATGAAGTTTTTTTTTTGTGTCTTTCCAATATCTTCTGCTTCATGTTCATGGAAAATGGAGACTAAAGTCATAATATCTCGCTCTATATAATAGATTCCCCCCAACATAATTGAAATGCCCTCAGCAAAATCCTGTAAAACAAAATATAATATTTCAATATTAACTAAGTTATTAAAAATAGAATAATACAATTTGAATAACACAAAATAGATAAGTGTAAATAAAAATACTTACAATCTTTTGTGCAATATTTTGTACGATTTGTTTGCATATATTTGAAGAATCTTCCCCCGTGTTATAAATCGACAACGTAAAATGATATATATGTTTATCATGTGACTTGGGTGGTTTTGATAGTATATAAACACTTCCAGTATTTGGAAGAATATATAGGTCTAATACTTTTCCCACCAGATCATAAATTTCAGCATCAAAATTCTTACTGGAATATAGATATAATTTCAGAGATTTGTCTTTTATATCTTTCAGAAACCATGCATATTTTGAACGATTCACTTCTGTTGATTTCTTCTAGTATGAAACCAACTTATTTTATTTTTTGAATGCATCTCCCACATTTTCAGTAATTAACTGAGGTGCAGTTCGTCCAGCAATGTTTTTTGAAGGCCCACATGTAGCTTTAGATGATGCAAATGTTGACTTGTGTCCAGAAATATTGACAAAAACCTTCCTTGATGTCATTTTCCTGCAAACATATATATCTACACATAAATTACTAAATCATAAAAGACAAATATCTTACGTAAACAAAATAAAAAACTTGTTTTAAAAAAAAATGATATTTTTATACATTTTTTCCCCAACAAAAACTCTAAAACAATTCTTTTTTTTTACATGTCATCTACCCAACCCCCTTAAACTATATATATATATATATATATATATATATATATCTATATATATATATATAATTTAAAACAAGTTGTTTAAAAAAAATGTTATTTTTTTATATTTTCTCCCCAACCCCACTAAAATAAAAATTATTTTTTTATATGTCCGGTCGATTCTGAGATTTTTTATTTTTTTATATATATATTCATTCCCAAAGGGTCGATTCTCAGAATTGGCCCTGATTCTCATAATCGACCCTTTGGGCATTTAAAAAAAAAAAGACAAATTTATATGCTCAGAATCGGCTCCTTGGCCATTAAAAAAAAAAAAAAAAAAAAATTATATGTGCAAGGGGCCAATTCTGAGAACCCGAGGGCGCCCAAGGGGTGACCCTTGGGCTTGGGCGAACACCACCCCATGGTCGCATCTGCCCGCAACACAACACCCACAGTGTCGTGCTACGGATAGACGTGCCCACGGGGCAGCGTCCGCCCAAGCCTAGGGAGATGGCTCCCCTACCTGGCAGGAGGCTGATTCCACGGTGTCGTGCTGCAAACAGACACGTCCATGGGGTTTCATCTGCCCGAGCAAGAGGGCCACTGTTAGGCTCCCTCGAGCTCGGGCAGACGTCGCCCCATGGGCACGTCCGCCCGGAACACAACGCCCTAGCCCAAGTGGGTGTGCCCGCTGACCCCCTAGGCAAGCAAGGAGGCTGATTCTCAGAATAGGCCCCTCTATTGCCCAGGGGCCCAGTGGGCATGCCCATTTAGGCCAGATTGGCCATTTGCTTCCATAGGCGGGCCCACCTAGAATGGGAATATTAATTTTTTTTTAATTTTTAGATACAAAAAAAAACATTTTCTACCTAAAAGAATTAATGGAAAACGCTGGTAAATTTTTAATAGAAATAAATAACTTGAATTTAATTAATTTTAGCAACTTTCTAATTTAGGAATAATAGAAACAAAACTAACCTTTCAAAAGCGAGAATCTCTCGTTGCTAATGTTGTTGCGCTAGAAAATAGTTACAAGCTTTTAAACAAACCTCGAGAAATCTTGACGTCACGTGTGGAATAGTGAAATTGACTTTTCTTATAAATAAAAAATAATGGAATTGTTTACGACGAGATGAATGTGGGATAAAAAACATTGATGAATATTAAAAACTAAAATTTATAATGTAGTCAAAGTTATATAATTTAATTTTAATTATTTTAGTTTGAATACAATTATTAAGGGAAAAATGTCTATGGAGTTTAATTCGAAATTAAGGTCCATATTATGAGAATATTTTAATAACTAATTTTCA
Source organism: Pinus albicaulis (assembly GCA_034641835.2). Classification (NCBI taxonomy): domain Eukaryota; kingdom Viridiplantae; phylum Streptophyta; class Pinopsida; order Pinales; family Pinaceae; genus Pinus; species Pinus albicaulis. The sequence goes on from CM076582.1 coordinate 320,977,120, forward strand.
AATTAAATCATTTAAATAATATTTGGAGGGATATACTTAAGCAAAACATTTTAGCAAAAAAATTTGGAGGGAATTTTTGGAGGGAATTTCTCATTATCTCAGCTATATATTATCATTGCAAGAGAGATCATTTGCATCATTCACCATTTCTTGTTTGAGTGTTATGGATTCCTCTGATAGTGAAGTTTCATTTTATGAAGCATCAACATCTTCGTCATGTAACAACTCTATTCATATTGATGAATATAACGAGAGAAGTAGTGACAAAATGACTGGTGAAGATTTTCAAATGAATAGAGAGTCTAACTGTCGACTTATTCCTAATCCTATGTACTATGAGAGAAACAATGACGAATGGAAAGATGAATAATTTCCAAAAACTAGAAAATCATATTTTCCACTTATTCCTAATCCTAAGGACTTTGAGAGCAATAGTGATGATTGTCAGGATGACAAATTTTCAGTGGATAGAGAGCCACAATTGCCACTTAGTCCTAATCCTAAGGATTATGAAAGCAATAGTGATGAATGGCTAGATGACAAATTTTCATTGGATAGAGAGTCATAGTTGCCACTTAGACCTAATCATGAATATTATCAGAGAAATAATGATGAATGGAAGGATGAAAATTTTTCAGTGGATAGAGATTCACATGCTTGTTGAATTGAGAATTTTTCATAAGTTAAAGGTTGGTTTCCTTCTTGTTGGGCACACTCACGACCATATTGATCAGATGTTCAATTTTTTTTCAGTATCATTGAGGAGGAATAATGTTGGGAGCTTGCCATCATTAATTGAATATATTAAGAAATCATATATGCCAGAGCATGTTTTTCACGTGTTAGAAGAAATTGTTGACATGCGAAGGTTATTATCAGATCGTATGGTCAAGAGAAATGCATTGAACAACTTAATGACATTAGCTTCCAACATCAATTAACACATATTTCATTAAAATTGGAAATTTTTTATTACAAGGACATCACTAGAATTAATTTTCTGGTTATTTTTAAATTCTAGATCCACTTTCTAATTCCAAATTTAATGAAATATGTGTTAATTTCGTATCAAACAAATTGATGGGAAAACACTTATATGGGGAAAGAAGTATTCAACAATTTCAGAATGGGAGCCATCATCAGGTTTGGAATTTTTGAATTTCATTCCAAATCATCCAATATTTGCATCAAATATATTGTTATTACAATTAGTTGGTGAAGTTCATCATGCACGAAGGCAAAAGAGAGATATAGATTATTCTGAATGCTTGGAAGAAATTAAAAAAACCATTCGATATACATAGGAGTACTTTGATTTTGTTGATTCAGTTTGGTGGGAGTCCTTTTTCAATGATCACAGTGATATCCTTTCAAGACCAAAAAATGAAGATATGCTTTTGAAGATTCCATTTATTGGCCACAAAATGTGTCAAATGAACAGGAGGAAACAAACATTCTTGAACAACAACAATTACATGGTATTATTAATTCTACACAGATGGAGGAAAGGGAAATGTATATTGGTTCCATAAGGTCGCGTGCACAACGTGAAGCCATGGAAGACCTTTATAAAGGTTCAGTACAGGATATTAAATAGGGTTGCATGATCACAGTCTTAGCACATGAAGATCCACATGGATATCCATTCTGGGTTGCCAAGGTTATAAAGGTGATTACAGAAAATGAGGATGTTACAGGTGTTGAAGTACATTGGTATGCCACAAACACATGCCCATTCAATGGTGTGTACAAGCCAGAGATGGTAGTTATTAAAAAAATTAGCAGAAAGAGAAAAAGAAAGGGTACAAATATCAATCGTCGCTGCATAGACCTCTTAAAATTGGAGAAAGTTGACATACTTGTTTATGTCTTCAACTTAACAAAGAGAAGAACTCTCCGCTCCCGGATGATAGAGATTCTTAAGAGGTTTCTACCACAAGAAATAGTATTGAGATGGCAGTCTGTTGAACCCAGTCATAGATCTACAAGAGTTTTGAAACCTCAAGTGGTGGACATGCATGTTGACTCAGATGGGGAACTAGTTGATGAAAGAGACTAATATGGAACATCTTCATCTGCATTGAGTCATTCATCTAAATATGTGAATTCTAATGGTGTGCAAGAAAATATTAGTGATTTTGAATAATTGTGTAAGACAATTGATATAAATGATGTTTGCATTGAGCAATGAAAATGATATTTTAAGTTAAGTCATTTTTATGTTTTTTGGATTATATGTTTTAATTATGATGAATTCATTTGTCTAAAATATTGACAATGCAACAATAACTTAGAGAAATAATTTATATTTCATTGAGTTATTTTAGTCATATAATTTGTTCATAATATCATGGTTAAAATATTTTTAAAAGTTAATATTTTTTAATTCTATGGGTGAAAATTTGTGAAATAAATTTTATCTTTAACATTATGGTTGAAAACAATTATAATTTTAGGGATTGCTCGTGTCAAATTTTAATGTGATTAAAATCTCATTATTTTATATTTAACGCCATTACTAAAAATAGGTTGAAATTGTACTCGAAAAATAAAAATGGTATTCTAACACCAACCATTGTGTGTTTTTTCGATTTTTTTGGCACATGAAAATTGGTTTTACTACCATATTTTAAAAATGTTGGAAATTTACACTGAAAAAAATAAAACCTCATTCTGGAATACACCATTTTTGTTTCTGGGTCATTTTCATGTTTTTGGGGTTTTTTTGGCTAGAGTTCTCGTTTTCAGTTTATAGTTCCCATTTCAAATTTTACGTTGTTTAAATTCAAGAAAACTCTAAAAAAATAAACTAAGACAGTAAATACAAATAAAATCATATATACAATATGATACAAAAGTTTACTACCCTCAATTAAGCATAGTAATGTTTAAGATACAGCCCATTTCAAGGTTGCGCCAATGGAATTCCATCATAATCAACGAACTCATAGGCGCCCTTAGTCGGAACTTTTTTGACAATGTAGGGGCCATGCCATAGTGGCTCAAATTTTCCTATTCCTATTAAATCAGCTTCCTAATCATCAATCAAGACCAGGTCTCCCTGTGAGAAAATGTGAGACTTTACATGTTGGTCATATTACGCCTTTATTCGTCTCTTATGCTTCATTGGCTAATGCGTCTTCATGACACGTTTCATCTAGATGGATGAGGTTAAAAAGAAGCGCTTATTCATTAGAGGTGTCAGGTAACAAGTCAATAGCAAGTTTTAATGACAAAATCTCACATTGGATTGGTAAGATAGCTTCCAGACCATACACCAACTGAAAGGGAGTAAATCCGGTTGCATTTCTCACCGAGGTTCGATATGCCTAAAAAGCCAAGTACAGGATTAAATTCCAATTTCGTTTGTGAACCCCTATCATTATTTGAAGCATTCGCTTAAGGATCTTGTTAATGGATTCATCTTGTCGATTGTACTGTGGATAATAATGGGTATAATTATCACGCGAAATTCCTAATTTGGCAGTCAACTCATTCATCATGTTATTGTGAAAATGCTTACCATGATCTGTAACTATAGCTTGTGGTACACCAAATCGAGAAACAACATGATTGAAAAAGAACAATACAGTTTTTTTGCCTGTGTTATTGAATGTAGGCATCGATTCAGCCCACTTGGTAAAGTAATCGATTGCAAAAATAATATAATCATGCTGCCTGGTCGAACAAGGGTTGGAGCTCTTGAATTTAAAGCCCCATTTTTCAAATGGTCCCACAACGATGGAAAGATGCATTGGTGTTGGTGGCATGCGGATTTGACGATCAAATATCTGGCACACATGAAAATGTCTGACCATGAGAATGCAGACGCGGAATAGGTTGGACAGAAGTAACTAGTGTGGAGAATCTTCTGCGCGATAGCGTAACCAGAAAAATGTCCACCACAAGCACTAGCATGACAATCATTTAGAACTTTCTCGGCCTCCTCATGAGTGAGTCACATCCTTAAATTTGTATCGACACCGCGACGATAAAGTGTATCGTCAACGATCAGATAATCTTTGGCTTGGTATCGAATGCGTCGCTATTGTGAGTAAGAGGTATCGGGCTGGAAATTATGGGTTTGGAGATAAATGATAAAATCCCCATACCAAGGGTCGGATGACCCAATCAAAAACAGAGACTCATCTGGAATTGATGGCTTCGATGTAGTTTCAGTACTATTAGAGGGAAGGTCACAGAGAAGATCAACCAAAACTAAAGACTTCTTTGACTTGGATTGGATGAATTCTAGATCAAGTTTGTGAAAAATGACGATCCATTTTGAATATTTCCCCCCCAGTAATTGACGTGAAAAAATTTATGTCATAGGGTTGCAATTTAAAATTTTAATGGTCTTCCGGAGCAAGATATAATGGCGAAATCTTTGGACAGCTTGAACGGCCACTAAGGCGAGCTTTTCAACATATGAATACTTAACTTTTGTATCATTCATATTACGACTCAAATAATATATCATATGTTCTATCTCATCTTCTTCTTGGACCAAAACCATAGCAATGGGTGTATCTGCTGCAGCGATATACCAAAAATAATCACTATGATAATTAGGGGGATACATTAAGGATGCTCGAATCAGGGTATCTTTAAGAGCATCAAAAGAAGCTTGTGAAACCTTATCCCAACGGAATGGAATCCCCTTTTTCAAGAGACAAGTAAATCCTTTATCCATTTCAGCATAGTTGGGTATGAACCTCCTTAGGAAGTTAGCCTTTCCTTGAAGTTTTTGTAACTGAAGTAAGTTTCATGGTGCAAGCAAATCAAGAATGGTATGGACCTTCAGTGGGTCGATTTGAATTCCATATTTTTAGATGACGAAGCCAAGCAAGCGACCATAACAAACACGGACCACAAATTTGTGTGGATTGAGGCATATCTTGTAGTGTCGACAACATAGAAATATAACTCTCAGATGCCCTGGGTGATCACTCAGTTTTTGTGAATGTCTGGGTAAATCATCTAGATAAGGTTGAAAAATGTGTTTAATTTCATGGAAATCATAATCCATTTCTCTATGAAATGTTGCCCCAACGTTCTTTAAACCAAATGGGAGTTTACGATAAGTGAATGTGCCCCAAGGATAGATGAATGTTGTCTTATATTGGTCCTCTGGGCGAATATTGATTTTATTGTAACCGGAGAATCCATCCATGAACGAAAAGATTTCACAGCCAGCAAATTCGTCAATAATTTTTTCGATAAAGGGAGTGGGATAATTGTCTTTTCGACAAGAAATATTGACATCCTGATAATCGACGCAAACTCTGATTGTCCATTGTTTTTTTCATGACACGAACAATTTTGGAAACTCAAACAGTAAGCGGAACAGGGTAAATGAAACCAACACGCAAAAGTTTTTCAACTTTTGCTTTAATGGTAGTAGCCTTCTTCGGATGAATAGGATGAAGAAAATGATGTACTGGTCTGACATCAGGGTACATTTTAATTGTGTGTTCAACAATACTAGAATCTATGCCTGGAATTTCCTCATATATCTATAAATTCACGAAAAAGAGAGCGATAAGTGTCGAGCTCAGAGGCAGAACAAGACATTCAGACATGAATGTTTTCTACAATTCCAGGTTTGGTCTAAATATCGATAGAAATCATTTCTTCAATATTTGAAAGGTTTCGCTCGGATTCGATGGCATTAATTGGAAAATAATTCGAAAAGAAACAAGAGATCCTAGGGTGATATAGTTCAATAAAATTATCTTCATTGTAATCTTGAAGACAGGAGCGATGATTATAATCATCCCATGGTTCTCCTTCTGACATCATGGCTTCCATAATGATCTCATCAGTCAAGAATGTGGATGAAAAAGGATCAGATGGAGTACCAAAATCTAATGAACGATCAACCCAAATGATTGGAAACGATGAATCAGGATGTGTCGCCCAAGCCAAGAAAATTGATTATTATGCTAGCTCAATTGGGCTTGGTGGCAGAAATTCACCCATCATATCAACTTCCGAATCATTGGTAATATTCCTTAAGTCAGATGAAGTGGAAGATATCATGCAGCAGGTCTTTATTCTTGAAATTTCCGCTGACGTCATAGGCGGCAGTAATGAAAAGGTGCCCATTAGGGAAGAATCCTTTAAGATCTCTACACCAATGTTTTGAAGTGCTAGTTGGGGTGCGTGAACTAATGGAATGCTTCCAGATACCTACGAACTAGAGGCAAGGAAGGAGATTTGATTGATCACTGTTATAACGCCTTTATGAGGGAAGGCGATCATCTGAAAGTAAGTAGAGACAATCATGGTCATAGCATAAATCCATGGCCTTCCGAGTAAAATGTTGTAGTCAAGGGGTCTGTCAATGACCTTAACTTTAACAGTTATTGTTTTTCCCCCTAGTTCAACATGTAGGTTATTGATGATACCACGAGTCTTACATGTATGATCGTCAAAAGTTTTCAACGTTGTATGCGATTGAGATAAGTGAGGCAAGCCAAGTGACTTCCAGAAATTGAGAGACATAATACAAGTAGATGCTCCCTCATCAATAATAGTGCGATGAACAAGGTGATTTAGAACATTTACTTGGATTGAAAATGCTAATTCGGCTGGTAATTGTGGCACATTTCCCATATGATTAAATACTACAAGATTAGAATCTGTCGGATTGATTCCACCAATTGTCGACAACAAAGCCTGCTTCTAGGAGGGACAATTTTGAAGTACCTCAAGCGTTGACATAGCTGAAGGTGACTGACCCACTATATTATAATTTTTAGTTGAGCGGGCTCGAGGATTGAACGTCAATTTGTGGACTACACCCTTCGGTGGCTTTATTGTTAACTTTGGAATAGAAGTTGGCAGAATTGATTCAGCAGATGGATTCGTGGTTGAGGTAGTATGTTTATCAGTAGCCTAACTATCGTAATATTTATTTCACATAGACACCAAAACATCAATTTTTGGCTTTGTGACAGATACCATAAGCACTTAGGAACTAGAAGCGGGATCTGTAGAAAACATGTTTGTGTCTGGATTCGGAAAAGGATTTGTCAACGCCGTAGATGTAGCCGAGGTCTTAAGAAATTTGGAGACTTCAGAATGGTGAGGACAGTCTCAAAAAAATTGCTCCTCATTACATATCAAGAAAGGGTAATGAGGTTTTTGATAATTTCTATATTGTTGATCAGATGATCGTTCCTGTGGGGTTGAATTTTTATTTTCTTTGCTTTCCCTTTTTTCTTGCTTCCGGGTTGCTTGTCACTTTCGCCTTTTTCAAATGACATGGCATGGATTTCAGAAGAAGGTGCAGGATCAGATGCAGTAGAGGTGTAAGTGTTTGCAAAACCGATCATGCTATCACCAATATGAGAATCCTTACCATATGGAGGAGGAACAGTAAAATTTGATCGCGACACATTTGGAATTTTCTCATAGAGTGTGCCAGACTGAGTATAAATCAAATCTAAGTACTGGGCATAAGAAATGACTTGATCTTCAGTGACAAAGCCGCCTTTAGCTACATCCTTAGTGATATATGGCAGCAAGGACTTAATAAACCACTCAGCGAGGAGCTGATCAGGAACAATTGTTTTGACCATACGACGACGACGCAACTCATGAATATGATAAAAAATGTGAGTAGCAATGGTCTGTTTAAATTTGGTCAGTAGTTCTGTTCCAGTTTCATATTGTATGGGTAACTGGAAGTGGGTTAAAAATGTAGTGGCTAAGGGAGTGAATTTATCAAATGAATCTTGTGCTAATTCAATATACCATTTCGCATTTGGACCAGTAAGCGTACGCTATAAAATACATAGTCTAACAGAGTCATCATATAAGGAGTTTGATGAGCACCAAAAATGATAGGTCATAACATGCGTTGATGGGTCTTCTCTAGGGTTTCCATTGAAATTAGGAATGTCAAAGGTTAATTTATTTGGTATCACCGGCCACCAAGGATAATATTTGATGGGATCATTGGTAAGCCGGTTTAAATTAGGTAATTATAATTTTGCAACAAAGGGAAATTGTTGATTCAAGTCAGGTTGAGCATAACCAGGATATAATGGAATTGCTTCAGAAACAGGCCATTGTGGACCAACATAAGGCATTTACTACGCATAACCCAAATAGGGTTTGTTTTTATGAACAAATGCTTGAGGGTTCTATTGACCAAGACCTAGGTAAGCTAGTTTTTGTTGGAATTTTTGTTGTGGCATTTGATGTTGAGGCTGCCAAAGTGACTTCCTGCCAAAATTATAGCCCAAACCAGAATAGCTTGGACCCGATTGTGAATAGGTAAGACCGGTAGGAGCCTGTGACATCCCATAAAAGGTTAATCCAGCCTTTGGTTGTAAGATTCCAAATACATGTGGTTGTTGTAAACTAGCCGAAGGAGTTGGAGTCTGGAGGCCCAAAACTTGAGGGTAATGGGTTGAAGGACCCGCCTTAGATATTTGAGGTACATCCAAATGAGCCTATAAAAGGGTTAATGAAGTATTGACAGGTGCGGTAGATGTGGGCACAACAGGTTGAACTATTTGGTGTGAATTCACAACCGTTTGTGGTTGAACAGACAAGATATGATGCCACCGACAAACATTCATTCCAACATTTGAGTGACCTTAAAACGACGGAGTACTGTCAAAATGAGTGACCATAGGTTTCCCCCCGGCATGAGGAGTATAATAATATGGAATATATTTATCTCCAAATGGTGGGAGTCTAGTCGAGATTAAATTGAATGGAATGTACCCAGATCGACCAACTTGATGTTGCACTGAAGATGTGTATAAAGGATCAAGTCGTTCAATACTCATTAGAGATGTACCAGATAAAATACCAAAATATGACATGGGTGAATTCCATGGATTTGAGAAGGCATAAGAGTAGGTTCCAAATAATTATTGGTAACCCGGTGGGACAGACAAACCACCATAAATATGTGACTCGGGTGACGTGGTAAACATCGATGGAGTAGCAACAATAGATGATGTGGCAAATTTAACAGATGGTACAGCCGAAGATGTTGACTCATCCATGGTCAAATGACCCAGTGTATACCCCATAGGATCTACGGGAACTTGGATTGAAACAGGATCAACAGAAGCAGTGTAAGTCAATCAAGGAATAGACTCGTAAAGATAAAGCCCCGACCCAAAATGAGTTGGAGTTGAGGGGCATGTTTCGTGTTAAGTTTCTTCCTCAATCGAAATCAAACCAAGTGGAAGGATTTTTCCATCAGGCCCGAGATATATTATAGGTGGTTGATTGCACGACAAAAGTGAAGCCTCAATGGCTATGATCAAGTGAGGAGCGACCGATCCAGGAACAACTTCCATTTGTTTGACTTCGGGATATAGATGTTCTAGTAGAAGAACGGTGGGATCTGGATCAACTTCCAGTTAAACAATGTCGAGTTCTAGATGTATGGTCTCACTGTTTGGATGTGAAGTGTCCACATGTAGCTGTGAGGACTCTTTTTCGACGATAGTAAATAAACCAGGAAGTATAGAAACGACTCAAGACAACTATGATAGACGTGATGAAGATGATGCACCAAAGGTACCGATGGTATTGGTTTCGGAAGAACGAGATCGCCTTCGCCAACCAGAAATGGCTTCCAATGGTAAAGGTGGTTTAAGTGTTATTATACGTGAACGAAGGGGAAAGGGATGTTCTTCCACAATGACTGATTGATTTTATTACAAAAAAAAAAGAAAAAAAAAAAGGGTGATACTAGGCAAAAGGTTTACCAAGTAATTGTGAACCACAGAATACCTCCTGGCGAACCAAGAAGTATGATCAGGAAATCTCCCCGAATGTTGTGTTCGATGTATCACAAATTACAAGGCAGCCAACTCGGTTACCTATGTATGGTAAGCAAACTAAAATTTTCCTCCCAAATATACCTAAAGGTACGTGGAGCCCTAAGTCCGTATAAGCGTTGTCTAATGCGAAACCTCATAGTGGGAGCATCCCCTTATAATTTTCGTACTAGAACACTACCCTATTTTTGTGTAGGTAAATACCCTTTGTGGACAGAGGCGATCCCTCTAGCCCTATGGTGGGTATAGCAGCAAGAGGACATGCTAATGCTTGGATTCCTAGTTTATGAATGAAATTGAGTTGGGATAGATGTCCTACCTTTGTTCCAACGCAATTTTCGTACCTCTAGTAGTAGTCTCAAGATATTCGTCGTGAAAATTCATGGTCCTTCGGTGGTGGTACTTGGGTGCCTGCACAAAGATCAGATAACAATAGTAGCATAGGAAATAATACTTGCATTCATAACTATTTAATTGGTCAAGGAGAATTAAACGTGTTGGACAAGATTAATCATATCAAAGGAAATACAGGAACCAAAACATCAGTCATGTATTAATAAGAAGAGAGAAAGAGATTACAACCAAATGAGCCTTGACATCATAGCCTCCTTTAGCGGGTCCAGTCAAAACGTGTCTCAAGAATTTGTCGGGGAATTGGACTTGGCGAGGCAATAGGCCTAGGCTCTCTCTCAACAATGGATCTCTCTGCTCTATCTCACACTAGCAATTCAAACTATTCTGCTACTCAACCATTTTATCTCCCTGCAACTATGTGAGAGAGATGTATTTATAGGAGAGGAGGAAGAGGTTTGGATCCCTGATATGGTGGAAGGGAGGCCTTATCCTTTGAGAGGTTTCTCAAATGTAGGAAACAAGAAGCCAAAGGAAAGTGTTCGACGTTATACAGTCGAACAACCCATGTTGACTTCGCTCACGAAGTGGTTGGCAATGGAAACTTCGCTTCTATTTTAAAAAACTTTCCAAAAACAACTCGGCGTGGGTAGTCCACTGAGACAAAGTGCCAATGGGTACGAGGCCCAATGTTAATTTCTGCATGGGCACAAGGCCATAACTGCCTGCCAGTGCCAACCCAAAATCATATGTTTCTAAGAGTCTGCTCTAGGAATAGTCAACGTATAAAATGTTCTTCTCATGCTAAGGGATCCAATGACACTTCTGGCAAGGTATGACAATACACAGAAGTCACGGGAATGGCCCTCCAATGCATGGGATTGGGATTTCAGGGATGGTGACAAAATACTATGTAACAGATGCCCCCTAAAGTATGAGGTCCGAGAGAGAGGGCGGAGTGAAATTCTTTACGAGAACATGTTCAAACCAAACGCCGCTGTCAGAAGACCTATAAGTACAAGTACAACTGATATCTCTGATACAAGAACATGTGGTATGGGCGTAGCCATCCATAATAGAGTACATATAAAACCTGATCCAAGGTATGGACGCAGCCATCCAGCAAGAAGGATCAACAAATAGACTCAGGTATGGTCACAACCATCCAAAAAATATTCATGCATATATTCATGATAAACCAAAACGATCTCGCAGCCTGGATTTTATCAGACAAAACCCAGGGTCTTGCGCTCCATCTCGACCTGAACAACTACAAATTCAAGCATGCGAATATGTGAGCCGAAGTCGAAGATGTAAGAAAATCACTCAATTACCATCCAATGATGAAAGTTGTTAACATGCACAAGAGAAACCACCAATAATGGCAATGGCCCTCAAGGTACAACTAGTACAATCCACAGAATGTGAACAGTGATATGGCATTGAACACTTTCGGAATCACTCGATCGAAGGCCAATGATGAGGACCTATCGTCGAATGTGAATAACTTGCCATTGAGGCATGCAAGCTCCAAGGTACCGGAAGGGATTCTCTAGATCAGCTTCTTGGATAATGAGCTGAAGTTGACAGGAAGTGACCTGGTCAAAGGAGGGCTATAATGTTTCCCACGTCATCGACACGAGACAGAGGAATAATATGATAGCGAATTAGGACCGAACAGAGGATCAGAGGTTGTAAACTGTAGAGGGAAACTTCTCTTGAACATATTGGTGACACGACTCAGGAATTTGGCAGTATTTGACATCAAGGGGTCTGAGGTCATGGTGGCGTGGTGTTGGAACAGGGTTCCCTAACCTGCATTTTTGGTATAATTTTGTAATAGTCGGTCCTGAGTAGGGGTTTTGGGGTGGGTCAAAGCCCCTAATGTTTTGTAATGGGTTAAAGGGTAGCTTTGGGGTCTGTATACCATGGTTTGCGAACCATAGGATAGCGAAGGCTATGATATTATAAATATATAGTTATTTGCGTCTAATAGGTAGGTAAGTCGATAGATTGATGCAACATGTGAATTGTTAAGATCTGTCTGGTTTTTTTTTGGGTAAGGACTACTGCTGGTTGTGTGCGTGGATATCCTCAGTCCTACTGTGTGCGGACCCTGCTAGGTTGTGTGTGCAGGTTGTGTTTGGGTTGTAAGTGGATTTCTGATGCCAATGAATGTGGAATATATTTGAAGTACCTTTGTGCTATCTAGATTGATTGTGTTTACTGTTGAAGTTCATCTGTGATATTTATTTAAGCTACGAATGTATCTATGATTGGGAATTGGCTGCGATTATAATGTTTTGTGATGGTATTTGCTAATGCGCACGTGGATGCGAATGTATTGAATAGATTTGTTAGTAATAATAGCTTTCCTATGGTTATGTGTTGATTATACTGTTAAAAGAGATATTAATAGGCTCATTATGTGCGAACCTACTAAGCTACAACACATATTTGACTTAAATTACCTACTCTCTCCCAGGGTGCGGAAACCTAGTTCCAACACCCTCCCATACTACTTCAGGTGAGACCTTGGCCTACGCAAGTAGGTCATTACCGAAAGGGCCAGTAGTATAGGGGTTTGTTGGAAAACCTTAACCTCTGAACTTGGGTCAAGACCCCTCAAGCCAAAAAATGGTTCCATTGCCAGGACCGGGAGAATTTTGAGAGAGAGATCGGGAAATGCCACGAGGCCATTGGAGACCTGAGAAACCGAAAATCAAAGACTGGTTTGAAAGATAGATTCAGGAATTTTTTGTAAAGGAGAATCACAACACGAAGCTGACAGCTGAGAAGTGGAAGAATAAGTAAATCTTCACAGAAGTTTATGAAATTTTATTTGTAACTTTTGCGCACGAGCTTCAGGAGTGGTTAGCGAGGCTCGCGGAATTTCAGACGTGTTAGAAGGATGATCAGGTTACGCAGTGGACACTGGAATTGATTCAACAGTTAGAAAAAACTGACAACAGGATCACCCGCACAGTAGATAATCGGGTGGAGATTGTTTTAGGGGTATTTGTAACGAAATTAGCATTTGATCAATTTGTATCCTATTCTAAGGTAGAGCAGAGGCTCTTCAAAGGCTTCAGAGGTAAGTTCTTACGAACATTTCCATTGCTAATTAAAATATTACTGTGTGAAAAAGGTGTTTTGTGTAGCCACACTGAATGAATGACCTCTGATCAGAGAAAAAGCACAACACAAAGTGGTAAGTACTACCAAACCAATAGACAAGGGTATAGATCCATCTACAGTCCATTAAGAGAGTCATTTTTGCATGCAGGAAATAGTCCTCCAGTTACACCACCTTCAATTCCGCATAAGGGTTAGAACTCACCCACACCTCCGCCGCCACCAGAAGAAGATATGGCCACACACATGAAGCTACCCACCTTCAAGGGTGTAGCAGATGAGGATATAGACCGATTTTGGTTTTTAGAAAAATCAATATGGACTGCACAGAATGTGGCTACCGATGATGTAAAGAGAGTGCAACTAATCCTTGCCTTTGAAGGAAGGGCCTTGGACTGGTATATGGGGTAAGTAGGCCAGCATTCGGACCCGTCTATTCAAGAGATTAAGAAAGCTTTAAAACAGCAATTCGAGAAGCCTAAGTCCTACTCGTAGCTAGTAACTAACCTAAAAGACTTTAGACAAGGACCCATTGAGTCTGTATGGGAAGTTGATCAACGGTTAAAGAAGGTTATCAGAGATGGATAATTTCAGTATGATGATAGGCAGCACAAGGAATGGTTTATTGATATGCTGCTACCTCACCTGCGTGGACCTATGGGTCAGCAACGATTGAGACGCAAGAGAAATCCTTGGATATTTCTATGAAACTGGAACTGGCGCCAAGAGACAATGCCCAATTTGGGGTGCAGCAGATCTAGGGACAGTTGAAGGCAATGCACCTTGAAATCTGAAATCTACAGAAAGAGCGAGGAAAGGAAGCTAGCCCAAACATATGGTGCATAAGATGCAGGGCGTCTGGCCACACCAAGGATCAGTGCCCTCTACTATTGGACTACATGTAGGCTGGGGGGCCCAGCCCATTGCATCCTAAAGAGGTTGCGGGACCAAGTGGCCCGACGTTATGGTGCACTAATTGTCACGTAGCTAGGCTACATGATACCAACCACCGCCCCCCATCTTGGTGCGTATGTTCCAAAATTAAAGCAACAATGGTGTTGATTCTGCTCATCTGTGGGACATGACGAACATAACTGTTGGACCTATGACTTAATGATAGACCGGGGGAACCTATACAGGGTACAGGCTGACCCTTATTCACCACTATCTCCCTCAAGAAGAGGAGGCTCCCTAGTAAGAGGCAAGGGAGGGGGAAGGGGTGGAGGTGCAGGTCGGGGAAGAGGGCAACTGATCTATTACAACTATGGAGAAATAGGGCACTTTCCAAGGGACTATCTGAACCCTACATGAAAATCTTGCCGGTATTGTTGACAATTGGACCATGTGATTGAAGACTATCTAGTCCTGATAACAAAAATGCAGGAAAAGCAGCAGACACGTACGCAGAATGTGCAAAGGTTTAAGGCAGAACCGCGTTATGAAGGACCAAGTATTAATGTCATAACGCGTAGCGGCAAGGCTATGGGAGGAGCTGAAGGGAAGATTGTGGTTGAACCCCTTATCCAGAAGGTTGCTATCAAACAGGAAAGCTTGGACCTACAGAAAGAGAAAGAAACCTTTGTCGCAACCCACAAGGAATTTGCCAAGGATGAGGCATCTACCTCCAGGGCTACAAAAACCTAAGAATGGATGACGAAGTTAAGCCATTCCTACAAGCATGTATGAAGCTGCTATGCAATCGGAAGGTGGTATAAAATCTCCAGATACTAATAGAAAGCGGCGCGGAAAGAACTGACCTTCCTACAGAGGTTAGAGATGTTCACAAGCTGTAAAAGCGCAAGAAGCGCACTGGGCGGGAGATGTGGCTAACAGCACAGATCGGCGACTATGAAATGGATCAGGTCATCTTGGATTTGGGATTAGATGAAAAAGTACTGCCTAAGCAAACATGGCAGTGGATGGGAGAACCTAATCTGGAATGGTCCACTATATAGTTGTGCATGGCTAACCAACAGAAAATCATACCATTAGGGAGGCTGTCAAAGATTATGGTAGATATCGCAGGAGTTAAGGTATGCATTGAATTTGAGGTAATTCAGATTGTGGAAGATGCGGACCCTTATCCTGTGTTCCTCAGAATAGATTGGGCGATAGACATGGCAGGAATTATAAACCTGAAGAAAAGGATCATGGTCTTTGAGAATGAGGGTACGAGGGTGATAATCCCACTAGACCCTGCGGAAGGAGAGTGGTATACAGAACTAATGCGCGAAGAAGAGGATGTGGATCACATTTATAAATTAACCGCTCAGGACGAGGATTGGATCAATCCTACAGCTGATGGTGTGCTTTGCTGGGAGAAGGATAGTGAATTCTTCTCTGACTCTGATGGGGAGATAGAAAACTAGCAGACTCGATTACATGATGTATCTGCGCTGCGATGTCTCAGGAT
The DNA here is from genome assembly GCA_034641835.2 of Pinus albicaulis. Taxonomy (NCBI): domain Eukaryota; kingdom Viridiplantae; phylum Streptophyta; class Pinopsida; order Pinales; family Pinaceae; genus Pinus; species Pinus albicaulis. The sequence continues at coordinate 320,992,834 of CM076582.1, forward strand.
CATGAAAACCTTCCGATGTATCTCCTCAGAGGTAAGAGAACTACCCTACTTTAATGGTTCTAGTAGTATTAGGGAGTTTTTGTGGACATTTGAAGCAGAAGTCCCAAGGGACCGAAGGATGTGGGCACTTAACCTATCCATGCATGCAACCCCTGCAAGGTGGTGGGAAGCTCATAAAGGGATGTTCTAGGATTGGGAGGAATGTCGCGAAATGATGATCTTGCGATTTGAACCCCCGGTTCACCTGTGCATGAAGACTTTCCTTGGCCCAGGAGACCTGCGTGAGAACTTCTTCACATGGATGGAGGAATGGTGTGAAAGAACTACGGACGAATGGGTCCACCTGTTCATTCATGCCTTGGGGCCAATCCCCACCACATGTTATTTCGATGTAGAACTACATCAGTACACTTGCCACTGGGAAACCCTAAAGGATGAGTTTGTAGGGATGTTCAGATTGATAGGTGGAATGGAGGCGCTCGACGAAGCCCTGCAGGATATAGATGCCTTAGTATTTGATGAATCATGCCCACGAGCAGCATATGGGGCACCAACGTGGGAGATGAATATGCAGGATATTGTCAACTACCACAATCTGTCAATGGAGGAATTATATGAAGACCCGCGAAATATCTCTATTCCAGATTCGGAGAGAGAATGCGCAGTTGTTGGACCCCCACTACAGATCGTCGATGTGAATAAGCCTCTAAAGCTATGAGAATTCAACATTGGGATGGAGGAGAAACCTAAGCTAGCTAAAATTGGGGACTACTGGGATGATGATATTGTGGGAAAAGTTGCAAAACTCCTCACGGAGTACCAGCACCTGTTTCCTACAAAATTCTTGGAACTCAAGGGGATTACAAGGGACCTAGGGGTCATGCGCATCACCTTAAAACCATATGCACACCCTGTTAAGCAACGGCCTTATCGATTAAACCCCAAGTATAAGTAAAAATTCAAGGAAGAAATCGACAAAATGCTAACCGCAGGTATCATCGAACTAGTCGAACAGTCAGATTAGGTAAGCCCTATGGTGGTTTGGGCGAAAAAGACTAAAGGAGAAATACGGATCTTTGTTGACCTATGCAAATTGAATGATGCCTTCGTACATGATCCCTTTCCTATGCCATTCTCAGATGAAATCCTTGATAGCGTGGGGGGGCAGGAAGCGTGCTTATTCACTGACGAGTTCTCGAGCTACCATCAGATCAGGATCGCACCAAAAGATCGCAGAAAAACTACTTTCGCCACTGAATGGGGATCCTTCCATTACACTATCATGCTATTTGGGCTCAATAATTCCCCTTCCATATTCTCATGGGTGGTAGTCAGAGTATTCAAGGAATTCATCCACAAGTTTTTGGAGGTATATTTTGATGACTAGACCGTATTTGGGTTAGTAAAGAAGCACGTTTCAAACCTGCGAATGATGTTGGACGCCTATAGAAAGCACCATATTTCCCTGAATATTAAGAAGTGCATATTTTGTGTACCCTTCAGGATCTTGCTAGGCTACATAGTTTGTCGACAAGGATTGATGGTTGACCCCTCCAAGGTAGCAGTTATCATCAATTTGGCATTCCATACAGCTGAGAAATAGTTGCGCTCTATCCTCAGACATACAGGATACTACAGGAATTTCATTCAAGGGTACGTGTTGATCACAGCACCCATTGAGAAGTTGCTAAAGAAGGATGTTTCGCTTTTTTTGGACGCAAAGTGTCAGAAGAGCTTCGAACTTGTAATGTTCCCAATTTTCAGCCTCAAGCTAAAAGGAACATTATAGTTAACAGTATTTTATTTAGTTAAATAAAATGGGTAAGGAGGCCCCATAATCTTTGAGAAGGAAGAATAAACACTCGTCATGTGAAAGGAGGAAGAATAATGTAGCTGATTTGAGCACCACATGGTGTGAACAGGATTGGATCATGCTTGATCTAGTCATTTTGACCAAAGTCAACTAAGTTGTCTAGATACATTGAACCTTCTTGGACAGCACAGTTTTAGAGGAGGTTGCTCTTGCATGAGCTAGGTGTCAAGTGTGAATGGGACCCATGGTGAGAGGAGTTCATTTTCTTTATAAGGAGGAGATGGCAGCCCATTTTCATTATGCATTAGCTTATCATTTTCGTTGGGTCTACAAAGACTTGCATCCCTGGGCTATTTAGCAGGGTTGTAGTGTTCTTGAACCCAAGGGTGTTCATGGTCGGGAATCCCTACCTCATCCTCAAGGAAGGAGAGGGTTTGAGCTTCATTTCCTCATTCTGGAATTTGGCCAAGCTTAATCCTTCAGCTACAGCATTATTCTGTTGGGCAGAAAACGTTGAATTGTTGGGTGCAGCAATAGAGGAACTCATAGAGTCATTATTCGGCTTGTTCTTTAGTGGAGATCTTGTATATTATTTGGAGGAGCAGTAGAGGAGACTCCTGGGCATCATTTCAGATCTTTGGCACCAAGCCAATCACTCATCATCTCTCACAGTGCAGTCTAGGGCTGGAACTGCGTTATTTTATGTAGGCAGTTGCTGGGAGGGTCATCTGAGCTTATCAAGAGGAGTGTTTTTGAGTAAAAGGGATTAGCCCTTTGCTTGAGAACATTATCATAGGAATGCATGAGTATTTCAGATCTTCCATAGCATCATTCTCATTTTTATTCAGTTGCAGTGACAAATTATTTGTCACATTGTAAATTTTCCGGCATTTCTAGAAATCTCTCCTAGATTGGCTAGAAATCTTGTATTGGAGCCCACTCTTCTATTCTTGGGAATTTCTTTGTATAATTCAGCCATATCTCATATATGCACATCTATAGCAGTAGCTACTCTCCTAGAGACAGTGTAGTCACTGCTTTCCGGCATTTTGTGCTGTTGCTGCAGCTCTTGTATTTCAAGTGTTAATCTTTGGAGATTGATTCCCATTGCATGAGGGGTTTATTATTGATGATATTTCTGTATATTGTTGCTGATATACTAATAGAAATGTTGGCTGCATAAAATTCCATCTTATGACATATTCATATTTGCAGAGTTTAATGATTGTGTTCATGTATTGTTGTAGGCTCTCTATTTGAGCAGTTTCCTAAGGGACCTAGTTTGGGGAGATCTAAATAACCCATCTAGGGTCATTTCTTTGGGCTCAACTTCTTGAAGAGAAGTGTTTAATGAGTTAAAAAGGAGATCCAAGCCCCCTTTTTGTTTATTTTTGCATTAGCTTCCTTATACAACATCCTTAAGGACCATATTGCAGAAATTCCCGAAAAAGGAATATTACAGAACTACTCAAGGAGAAGATGGTCTCTGCACCAATCCTCATATTTATTGACTAGGTGAAGGTTTTCCATGTTTATGTAGATGTGTTAGGGATCACCTTGGGAGGTTTCCTTGCATATTCTTGGGAAGGAGACATCGACCATCCAATTTCATTTGCTAGTAGAAAACTCTTTAGTGCGGAGCGCAACTACTCCACTACTGAGCGCGAGGGGTTGGCCATGGTATAAAACCTACAAAAATATTGGCATTATCTGTTAGGAGGGCACTTCAAGATGTTTACAGATCACTTGTATTTGAAGTACCTAGTGAATAAGCCTGTGTTGGGGGGCGGGGGGGGAGATTTTCCGATGGCTACTGCTATTTCAATAATATGACTTTGAGATTATCGTGAAGCCAGGAAAACTAAATTTCGGACTAGACCACTTATCCCAAATTGAAAGTGGCGAAGAGACGACCAACCTAGAAGAAGGATTTTTCGATGTGAAGCTATTTTCTATTAATTTAGTTGATGCGCACCTCACCGACATCATTCACTTCTTAACTACGGGAATGGCGCCTGCAGAGTATTTGGTACAACAGAAGGAGTTGCTAACCCGCGCAGCAGATTTTACCATCATAGCGAGCCATCTGTACAAACTAGGAGCTGATGAGGTGCTGCAAAGATACATTTTGGAACATGAAAGACACACCATCTTAGCAAAATCCCACAAAGGCGTAGCATGAGGTCACTACGGAGGGAAAGCAATGGCAAAAAATATCTTGACAGCTAGGCTATGGTGGCCCACACTGCATAGTAACTCCCATGACTATTGCAAAGCCTGCGACACATGCAAAAGGACAGGAAGGTCGTCGTGCAAAGACGAAATTCCCCTACAACTGCAAATGGCCCTGCAAGCATTTGAAAAATGGTCTATCGACTTCATTGGGCCCGTCAACCCACCAGGGAATAATACAGGTGCGTGCTACATCATCACTTCGACTAATTATGTAACTAGATGGGCCGAAGCACAAGTTGTGAAGGATTTCACTGCAAATACCACTGTGCACTTCATTTTTGAACATATTCTAACCAGGTTTGGTTTTCCAAAGATCCTGATGAGAGATAGAGATACACATTTTGCTAATGAAACAATACAGGAATTGACTAAAGAATTTCGGATCCACCACGCGAAAATAACCCAGTATCATCCACAGACTAATGGAGTTGTAGAAGCTTTTAATAAATTCTTGGAACAAGCACTGGCCAAGGTCTATAATGTCAATCACAATGACTAGGACGTGCACATCTCGTTATTCCTTTGGGCCTATCGAACCACCTACAAGAAACTGACTGGGAAAACATAGTTTCAGATGATTTATGGAAAGGAGGCCATTATGCCCATGGATTTTATTATTCCTAGCCTGCGCATTGCAGCCTTACAAACATGGCAGATCTTGATATCATGGAGGAGCGGTTAGCGTAGCTCATGGCCTTGGAGGAAGACCGCTTCATTCCTAACTTCCATCAACAAGTTCAGAAGGCCTGGGAAAAAGCATGGCATGATCGATATATTTGACAAAAGATCTTTGCGGAGGGAGAATTGGTCCTGCTATATGATAGCCAGTTTGCGAAGCTCCCGAGGAAGTTTTGTCAGCACTGGCTAGGTCCTTATATGGTAAAAGAAATTATTGATGGAGGATTTGTCCTATTATCCACACTGTGCGGTGATATGGTACCAGGATATGTCAATGGCAGCCGGCTCAAACCATACCTGATCAAATGACTATATTTCTGGAGTGGCTGGAGTAGCTATAGGTGCGGAAGGCGTGCAGGCAGGGGGACAAACGCTAGCAGGACCATGGTATGCACAGGGATCATTTGCAGGTATGGCAGCCCGAGGAGGTGCGCTGAGAGCACAGGGGTCAATCGCAGCCTGAGGAGGTGTGCTGGGAGCGCAGGGGTCGATCGCAGCCCAGAGAGGTGTGTAGTGAGCGTAGGGGTGCGTTGGGAGTGAAGGAGGTGTGTTGGTAGAGCAGGGGTAATATATAGCTGCGAAAACTAGCCATTGGAATAGTAAAATTCGGTAAAAAGAAAATTTTACCATTGAAATGAGTGGGCAGCCAGCAATTAATGAGGAGATTTCCGAAGATTTTTTACCGTTTACTTGATGGTAAGTTTCTGATAAGCCTCATCCAACCATTGGTTGATCTCCAAGGCTATAAAAGCAGAAGGGTAGGTTAGAGGGGGGTTCCGTGCATCTTGAACAGCTTGTGCTTTGTGAAACTCTGTGACTATTGCTCTTTGTTAATGTCTGGGTGAGCTACTCCCTTTGATAGTAGCAATCCTGAATTTATCTTCCAAGCGAGAATGAGGGCAACTAATCCGGCCTAATATTTGTAGAACATGGTCTCTGCTAATGAGGTTGAAGAGGTCACCCCTAAGGTTGAGGAGGTTGTCTCCACACCAAGCAAGGGAAAGCAGGTAAATAAGAAGAAGGGGAAGGGAAAAGGCTAGGAGCAAGGGCTGGGGGGGGCTGCGAAATGGGTTAGGGTGAAGCCACGTACCTCCCCATGAAACGTGAAATCCCCACGAACAGTGCTCCAGGCATGATAGCCTAACCCTTCAAAGAGACCTCTATCTGCTCAAGAAGAGGCCTAGATCGTTGAACCAATAAGCTGGCTACCACCCTATGTTTGGCCTCGTAGACCCTCAGTGCGCATGCCCAAGAATCTCGATGGGATGCGCACCTATATGCAGATGCCTCTGATTCCGGGCGAGGTCCCCATCATTGGAGAATCTTTGGCAAGCTCCACACAGTCAAATTTGATGATAATGACCTAGCCAACCTAGAGGCCTTCCCAGAATTGGAAGTGGAATTATATCTGGAGAGGGTATTGGAGGATGACATACTGAAGGTGGTCCCTATGTCATGGGCAAGCAGATTGGTTGGATCTAGATTATTAAATCTGCTGCAGATGCCTCATTTTAGCCACTATAATTTCATCAACCGACTCGTGCGCCAGCTGCTAGATATGGTCCATGACAGCTGCTTGTGGATCCAGGACCGCATACCCATAGATGCAGCACTCATTCACCATAATACTGGTCTTCACATGAAAGGGTTGAATTGCATGGAGCGCGTCGGCAAGAAATATGAGCAGCAGATCGTTGATAAGCTACGCGATGATTACCACGTTGAACGGAACACTAGAGGGTTCATGATCAACACTATCAGTGATCCTGGTGCATGCATGGACACCTTGTTGTTAGCATGCAAGATGATGCACAAATTCCAGGTTTCCACAGTCCCCGCATATGTAATTTAGTTAGCTGGCTGCTGCAAGAAATGGGTCTGCTTCAACTGGTCCTAGTTCCTATGCAATGAATTTCTGGAGAACGTACACGAAGCCCAGGATCATGGAAGGGGATTTTTCTACTCCTAGTTGTTGCTCCTTATTGTGCTGGTCACATGGGAAGCCCCAGAATATTTGGTCCTCCGTGAGCTCCAGCCGGATATGTGCGAAGGGGTGCGGTATGCGAATCTGTGAGATTCAAAAGATGAGAAGAACATTGAAGATAATGAGGTATTTTGGGTCCTGTTTCAAAGTGGGCTCATAGCTACCATCCACTCCCAGCCACGCTTGTCACCAGCAACCTATGACAAATATAAGAGCATCGCAGTGTTTCAAGTCACAATGCACAATGTGTAGATCTGGGGCCGCAAGGATCCGGCGTGGGTGTCACTACCATATATGGTTTTTGACAAGGAGATTGATTTCCTTATTGCTACTTGGCCTCCACACTGGAAACTAGGCTTCAAATCAGGTACGCAGGACACTGTAGGTACAAGCACCAAGAAGGTCACCCTGCCCGACACTACCAAAGAGACCAAAGGACAAGGAAATAATGTCGAGATGGATGTGAAATCAGAATCACAGAAGGATTCGTAGCAGTATCGAGACACAGAGGGTCTGGATGCGGAGGGTGCTGACTCCCCTTGAGCTACGAAATGGACTGGTGACCCTATTAAAGGCAAAAGGAAGAAACAATGAGTTACAAGACCAGGTCAGGAGACTGGGATTACTCTGACAAAGGAGGATCTGGAGCAGATCACGGACGCAGTCACCTTGGCCTTAAATAATAAATGGCTAGCTTTGGAAGAGCGGCAGAAGGCCACGGTCGCTACACTCCAGTCTGAGCTCCGAGCTCTGCAACTCAAAGCCGACACCCTGCAGATGAGTATGGTTCAGACAAGGCCGCCCCTAGCGTCAAGCAGCAAATTGATCAACAAAATGGAAAACCACCTCTGCACCATGCCAGGCACAACATTCGTCCTAAGCCCACCTGCCTTAGGAGTGCAAGTCCAGGCCTGTGCAAAGGTACAATTGGATTTAGCCTGACTGTCACAAGAACCACTATAGGTCCTCCACGCATCCCTGTTCGAGGAGATTCAACACAGAGACCGTCAGGGGCACCGGCAGCTCAGTACAAATGAGTAGATGATTGTGGAAAAAACTGCCGAGGTGTCCCAGGCGCAATTTACATGCACCCTTGCCGCCACGCAGCAGACCGAGCTAGAACGCCTAATCAGTAGGCTCTACGTAGATGTCACTGAGGATATCCCTGATTTTGCTACCACCCAAGCTAAGATTGAGGGGCTTTTCATAGTAATAAGGGCTTCAAGGACTGAAATTTAGATTGTCAAGATGAACAGCAGATTGCTGCCTTACAGGCCAAATTGCAGCCAAAGACTCCCCCCAAGGTAAGAGCCCAGTGAGTTGCACTGGTCACAAACGCCAAAATTACTATTACCACTCAGATTGCTCAGGGCACAGATTTTTTGGAGACAACCATGCAGTTATGGTCCAAGGTACAACATGACCCTCTCCTCCGTGATTTTATATAAGAGCTGCGCCAGAAGGAGGAAGAGTTTGAACAGCTCGAAGTTACTATGTCCACTTTGGTTCCAGCTCAGTGACTGGCACAACTGCGTACCAGCCACACACTTCGGGATGATATTAAAGAGCTTTGTCACAAAAATAAGGTTCTCACAGACCACCTTAAGCCTTGGGCCGATGAATCCCTCAAGCTCTCTCAAGAAGTGGATGTTGCAGTCAAACAACTGAACCAGACATTGGAAAGTGTCATGGATGCTACAGATGTCCAAATTCGCAGAAGTTGGTGGATATTACTCAGAATGCTTTTGCACAGAGCAAAGGAGTTTTGCCCCGCTGGTTGATGCAATCAAGCAGTTGCAGGCGAAGATGCAAACCCCACGGCCGCAGTGACTCGGGATGAGTCACAAGATTTTGTTGGGGGCATGTTGGAACATGGTTCCCTAACCTATGTTTTTGGTATAATTTTGTAATATTCGGTCCTGAGTAGGGGTTTTTGGGTGGGTCAAAGCCCCTAATGTTTTGTAATGGGTTAAAGGGTAGCTCTAGGGTCCGCAAACCATGGTTTGCAGACCATAGGATAGCGAAGGCTACGATATTATAAATATATATTTAGTTGGGTCTAGTAAGTAGGTAAGTTGATAGATTGATGCTACGTGCGAATTGTTAAGATTTGTCTGGGTTGTTTTGGGTAAGGACTCCTGCTGGCTATGTGAGCGGAGATCCTCAGTCTTGTTGTGTACGGACCCCGCTAGGATGTGTGCACGGGTTGTGTTTGGGTTGTAAGTGGATTTCTGATGCTAATGAATGCAGAATATATTTGAAGTACCTTTTTTCTATTTGGATTGATTGTGTTTATTGTTGAAGTGCATCTGTGATATTGATTTAAGCTGCGAATGTATCTGTGATTGGGAATTGGCTGCAATTATAATGTTTTGTGATGGTATTTTCTAATGCGCACGTGGATGCGAATGTATTGGCTAGATCTGTTAGTAATAATAGCTTTTTTATGGTTATGTGTTGATTATATTGTTAAAAGAGCTGCAAATAGACTCATTATGTGTGAACCTACTAAGCTGCAACACAGATTTGCCTTAAATTACCTACTCTTTCCCAGGGTGTGGAAACCTGGTTCCAACACCCTCCCATACTACTTCGGATGAGACCTTGGCTTGCGCAAGTAGGTCATTGCCGAAAGGGCCAGTAGTACAGGGGTTTGTTGGCAAACCTGAACCTCCAAACCTGGGTGAGGACCCCTCAAGCCAACACGTGGCAAAGAGAAAATGAAAGGTCAAAACAGATTACCCAACCCCATGGAGGCTAAAATGAAAAAATGAGATGTCCCCAACCCGACACTAATGCAAATGAGTGTCATGTTCAAGAACGACATACTACCGACATGGCTTAGAAATGGTTCCATTTGCCCCCACCATTACTGGCAAGTACCCCAATTATTTTTGGAAACAAGCTTGAAGGGGATAGCATATGCTTGTCATGTAAGTTTCTCCTTCGGATAAATCCATCCTAGTACATTTTACGAGCCCTGGGAGGGAGGAACTCAGTTACTTCATGGTGATGGTTTCCAATGTCATTTTAGGTTTTAACGAGTTTGACAAAGGGAGAATTCGACATATTTTCATGTTTAGAGATTTTGAAAAGAGGCGAAAGGAAAACTCCAGATGGCTCTTTTTGTAAATAGTCCATCATACCCGAAAAGGTAGAAAAAAAAATATGAGAGAACCTCTTAGTCGTGATAGGCTAAGGTATTCCCTTTTTGTAAATATTTTATCCGAGCCCGAAAAAGGGTAAATTTATACTAGGTAAACGAATTTTTGCAGCCTTTAACGAGTTCAAAACGACAAGAGTCTCAACAATCTTTTCAATTTTTGAGAGACAGAAAAGAGCTGAAATTTGAATCCTCCTGGAGGAACGAGTGGCATTAAGGGTAGCAAATTGTTCCAGTGATGGTGGAACTACTCAGAACAAGTAAAGGTCAAGAGGCTGGCTAAAAATACCATTCATTGCAATTTTTCCTCAAGAATGGGTAAAACAATCAAGTGAGGGCATATGATCGGTCGAGCAGATGGTAACGATGGAATGAGAAAACCAAGGCTCATATAGCAAAACAAGCTAATAAAATGGCAATCACAAGAGGTAAAATAATAATGGTTTAATTTTTACACAAGCTTGAAACAAAGATAAACTATGCTTGAAAATGTTTGCGTGCCCCCAACATGGTGACTCAATTCGAGGTACATGCCCCCAAGCTTCAGTGCATTCACCGGAGTAGACTACTAGTTACTGACAAGTGGATGGAGTGAAGGTTAAACTATGAGATAAAGAGAAAGACTCGACTGGGATCTTATGAGATCTGATCGACTCGATTGGGATCTTATGAGATCTGATCAAAGACTTGAAATGAAAAGGGAACCGGTTTCATTTTTTAAAGATTTTGACATGGTAAAAGAACTATCCTCATAACCTAGTTCATTTTTTAACAAGGTTGACATAGTAAATGAACTATCCTCATAAGATCTTGTTTCATTTTTTAAGGATCTTGACACTAGCAAACGAACTATGCTCCATACGAGCATGTTTAATTTTTAAGGAGCTTGACACAATAAAAAAAATTATGCTCCGAGGACAACTTAACATGTCAAATAAGAATTCTTGGCTTCCAAGAGGTTCTCATCTGATGGGAGGTCAGAAATCATGATCAAATGCCCCCAGAAGATGGTACTTGACGGCACTATCATTGGATGAGGGCAACGAACAAGTGGCCATATAATTAACCTGCGGCGGGGAAGATACAACTGGTGGATAAAGACTGGGAAGGGATGATGGTGGGCCATCTATTATATTAGGACCAAAGAATGAAAGTTGATCAATGGTCACGATCCGACCTTCATGGGGAAAACATATCACACGAAAGAGGGAAGCGACAAGTGCACCCATGGTATAAGCATAGTCGCGTCCCAAGAGTAAATTAAAATCCAAGGGGCCTTGGACCACCATCACATCTATATAGATATTTTTCCCTCCCAAAGTAATAGGCAACTTCGTAAGGATCCCTAATGGGTAATTTTTTCCTCTGTTAAAAGCCAATAGATTCTATGTAACAGGCACCAGCGATGGAGAACGGAAATCTTGCCAAGTAGTTGAATACAAAATACTAACAGATGCACCTTTGTCTATAATTGTGCTAGGTACGACCACATTGAAGGCTTGTACCGTGATCTCAAAAGGCACATAAGAGGGAAGACGGTATCCTGCGAATCTACTCCAATCGAAAGAAGCGACCAAACTACTTGGGGGTGTTAGGTCCCTATATTACTAGTATAGTCCCTTATTTTTGTTAGTGTAACCCCCTTATTGTTATTATTGTACCCTTGTAACCCCCATTTTGTTATTATTGTGCCCTTAAATTATTATTGTTAGGTCAGCTAGGATTACATTGTGGCCCACTAGGATTACATTATGGCCCCATGGACTCCTATATATAGAAAGGAGGTTTTGTAGATTGTATCATCCAAGAATTGTTCATTCATGTAATGTATTGGAGGTTTCCCCCTCGAAGTGGCTTATTTCTAAGGCGTTGATATCTCTTTTCTTCTATTTTTGGAGCTGGTTACACAACATTTGGTATGAGAGCTTTGGATTCTAGGGTTTCGCTGCTCCAAACAGGTCATCGTGGAATTTTCGCTATAACTTTTTTTCTACGAAGCTTCAGAAGCTGAAATTTTTAGGGTGCGAAGCTGAAATCTTGAGGAAGGTTGTCTAACAATTTCAGATCTTGGTTCGCAATATTTGAGGAGATATCATCTGTGGAAGTTAGGTATTTTTTCAGGCTCATAAACAGGTCATCGTGGCATTTGCGCTATAAATTTTTTTGTACGAAGGGTCAGAGTCTGAAATTCATATGGTGCGAAGCTGAAATCCTGAGGAAATTCGTCAAAAAAATTTCAGAACTTGGTTCGCAATATTTTTGGAGATATGATCTGTGGAAGGTAGTGCTTTTTCAGGCTCCTGAATTGCATCTCAAAGAGGTGATCGTGGGAAAACTTCAATAACTATCTCTCTGGGCCTCAGATTGAAGTGCCGTAAAAAGTGGTCGCAAGTACACAGATTGAAGTTTCTGGGCTATCAATTTCAGAGACAAAGGACAAAACAGTGACACGTGGCAAGTCGTACAAGTTCGCTCTACTGAACCAGTCCAGAATTAGGTCATTGCGGGAGATTGGACACAAATTTGTCTTGGAGAATCCAAATCAGGTCAGACCTGTGGCATTCAAAATATAATTCAGAGGGCTACTTCAGTGCTGAATTTCAGATATTGAAAATCTGAAATAACAGAGATAATACAATTTCAATATCGAGCTCCTCAAAGCTAGTAAAAGGTGTGTATTTTTTTCCGAATTGCATAAGTCTTGTTTGAAGAATCAAGTTGAAATGATTCCAAGGGCATCTTGTAGAATATATATCAATATTGGATTCTAAAATGGCCCCTAAAAAGAATTCAACACCCATCAAGCCTTCAGAAGGCTCTACCATGACTCATGAAGATGAAGAATTGCAACATGATCTATCAAAATTACGAGAACAAGTGCAACAAATTTCACTCTCGCAAAGAGCAGCAAAAAATGAAATGGAAGTTTTGAAGAAAGGTGTGGAAGTGAAGATGGATGGTTTGAAGAAAGGCATGGAAGCTAAGATGGATGGCGGGGAAGTGAAGATGGAAGGTTTGAAGAAAGGCGTGGAAGATAAGATGGATGGCATGGAAGTGGGCATGGAAGCTAAGATGGATGACATGAAAGACAACAAAGAAAACATGAAGAATGATCTAAAAGCATACATGGAAGGCTTGATGACAAGCTTAAAACCAGAAATGATTCCTAATGGCGGAAATATAGGAGAAGAACCTCATGGTGAGAACAAAATAAATGTTAATCGTGATTTCATAAACTCGAATGTTGGTGGGAAGAACCACCATATTCCAAAAATGGATATGAGGAAGTTTGATGGAAAGGATCCTGTAACATGGATACTACAGATGGAGCAATATTTTGATCTCCATAACGTCCAAAACACACAAAAGGTACGCATTGCAACTTTACATTTAGAACAAAATACATTTGTATGGTATCGATGGCTTTGTTCCCGTAAAAAAATTGTCACTTGGTCAATTTTTACGGAGAAAATGATAGCACATTATGAGGATACAAAGAGCAACACCTTCTTTACCCAATTGATAAATCTCAAACAAAAGGGTTTAGTGGGGCAGCACATTGAGGACTTCCAAAAATTGAGTATAAGGGTAACTGATATTTCAGAGGACCACGGGATTGATCTCTTCTTAGGCAGTTTAAAGGATAACATTCAACATGAAGTTCGTGTTCTGGAACCTGATTCATTAGAGAAGGCATTCAGGTTGGCAAGAAAATTTGAATGTAAAATTATGGCAACAAGGAAGTCGACTACTCAATTCTATAAAGAAGGAAGTGTGGCTACATCTAGATTTCCACAACCTACAAGGTTGACACCACAACAATTGGAAGAAAAAAGAGCAAAAGGGCTTTGCTACAGTTGTGATAGCAAATACACTAAAGGTCATAAGTGTGCTGAGAAGAAATTATTTTACATAGATTGTGAAGAAGAAGAAGAAAATGAACAAGAAGAGGATATACACCAGGAACCACCCCGAGAAGAGGAAGAAATGAATCCGACCATATCGTGTAATGCACTGGCAGGAATTACCACTCCTCAAACTCTCAAGATAGAAGGACATATAAAGAAGAAAAAGGTAATAGTGTTGATTGATTCAGGTAGCACCCATAATTTTATTCATTGTAAGGTAGCCAGGGAATTAAATTGTTTCCTATACCCAGCACCAGAATGTCAAGTGATGGTTGCAAATGGAGGAACTATAAATTGCTCTGGAAAATGCCATAATATCAAACTAACCATGGGGGAATATGTATTGACTAGTCCAATGCTTTCCATTCCTATGGGAGGTGCTGATGTTGTACTAGGAGTACAATGGTTGCAATCTTTGGGGACGGTAGCTTTTAATTTTCAAGAACTTTTCTTGAAATTTTTTTCAGAAGGAAAGGAAGTTGAATTACGGGGTATTGCGGGGAAGCCAGGAAGGATAATAAGCTCTAATGTCATGACAAAGCTTCTAAAGAAAGAACAGCGAGGCGTAATTGCACAATTATGCTCACTAGAAGTTCCAACATCAAAATCATCTGTTTCTGCAGATCTCCAACAAGTCTTGGACAATCATTCCAAGGTGTTTGAAACTCCCAAAGGACTCCCACCTATTCGTGATCATGATCATACTATTCATTTGATTCCAGGAAGTGTTCCTCCAAACATCAGGCCTTATAGATATCCTTACTTCCAAAAGAGCGAAATTGAACGTATGATTGCAGAAATGTTAGAGGCGGGTATAATTCAACCTAGTCAAGGTTCTTTCTCTGCTCCTGTAGTATTGGTACACAAGAAGGATGGATCATGGCGAGTGTGTCCGGATTATAGGGAGCTCAATAAGCTCACCATTAAAGACAAATTTCCCATTCCTGTGATTGATGAATTATTGGATGAATTACATGGAGCAATTTATTTTACCAAGTTGGATCTTCGTTGAGGATATCATCAAATTAGAATGAAGACTAAAGATATTCCAAAAACAACATTTCGAACTCATGAGGGTCATTATGAATTTTTGGTCATGCCTTTTGTCCTTACCAATGCACCTTCTACATTTCAAGGGTTGATGAATTCCATTTTCAAACCCTTCCTTAGAAAATTTGTGCTAGTATTTTTTTGATGATATACTAATCTACAACAGGTCTTGGAAGGATCATGTTCAACATGTTGACAGGGTGCTCAAACTATTGGAGGAGAAACAATTATATGCAAAAACATCCAAATGTTTCTTTGGAGTACAAAAGGTGGAATATCTGGGTCATATTGTATCTCACGAGGGTGTTAAGGTAGACCCTAACAAAATTAAATCCATTAAGGAATGGAAAGTCCCCACAACAATAAAGCAGTTGCGAGGATTTCTCGGGTTAACAGGGTATTATCGCAAGTTTGTTAAGAATTATGGGAGAATAGCAGCACCTCTAACAACATTATTGAAGAAAGATGCATTTTCATGGACTCCTGAAGCAGCTAAGGCCTTTGAACATCTTAAAGAGGCAATGTGCCTAGCACCGGTCTTAGCTACGCCAGACTTCACAAAAACCTTTATTGTGGAATGTGGTGCCTCAGGAAATGGAATTGGTGTAGTTTTAATGCAGGAAGGAAGACCCATTGCTTTTGAAAGTCGTCCAATCAAAGGAAAGTATTTACGGAAACCTATTTATGAGAAGGAAATGTTAGCAATACTACATGCACTAAAGAAATGGCGAACTTACCTAATGGGAAGACACTTCAAGGTAAAAACTGATCATGATAGTCTTAAACACTTTTTGGAACAAAGACTATCTTCAAAAGAGCAGCAAAAATGGGTCACAAAGATGTTGAGTTATGACTTTGAAATAATCTACAAAAAAAGAAAGCTTAATGTTGTTGCAGATGCACTCTCAAGAAAGAATGAAGAGGTGGAAGCATTGCTTTGTGCCATTTCTATTATCCAACCAGATTGGATAACCGAAGCAGGAGATGAATGGAAGAAGGACAAAGATGTATGGACACTCATTCAAAAGTTGCAGCAAGATCCTAGTACATCTGATACATTTAGTTGGAAAAATGATTCCTTATGGTGCAAAGATCGCTTATATCTTTGTAAGAATTCCCAACTAAAACAAAAGATTCTTCTGGAATTGCACACTTCTCCTTTAGGAGGACACTCAGGATTTTTAAAAAACTTACCACAGGGTGAAGAAAGAATTTTTTTGGGATGGCCTTAAATCTGATATTCGAAAGTTTGTGGCGGAATGTTTGGTTTGCCAGCAGAATAAAGTGGAAACAATTAAGACCCCAGGACTTCTACAACCTTTATCCATTCCAAGTCAACGTTAGGAGGAGATTTCAATGGATTTTATCACAGGTTTACCTAAGTCCGAAGGAAAGAGTGTCATCATGGTGGTAGTTGATAGACTTACCAAGTATGCACACTTTTGTGCATTGTCTCATCCATTTAAAGCAAGTACAGTTGCTACTACATTTATGGACAGAATTCAAAAGCTACATGGAAGCCCAAGGGTTATTGTGAGCGACGGAGATCCCATTTTTACTGGAAATTTTTGGACGGAGTTATTTTCTTGTTTGGGTACTCAATTAGCTCATAGCTCATCTTATCATCCTCAATCTGATGGTCAAACTGAGATAGTAAATAAATGTTTGGAAGGATATCTTCGTTGTTTTGTGTCTGATAAACAAACACAATGGGTCAAGTGGTTACCTCTTGCTGAATGGTGGTATAACACTTCCTTCCATACTGCAGCAAAAATGACCCCATTTATGGCACTTTATGGATATCATCCACCATCCATCACATCATCTTTAAGGAAAATTCGAAGGTTCAAGCAGTGGAAGATCACATCGAGCATCAGCAAGAAGTTCTCCAACTCTTAAAGGATAACCTGAATTTGGCACAAAATCGAATGAAACAACAGGCAGATCAACATCGCGGCGAGAGAAGTTTTGATGTAGGAGATTGGGTATTTTTACGGCTACAACCATATAAACAAATGTCCCTCAAGCAAGCTAAGAAGGATAATAAATTATCGCCACAGTACTATGGTCCTTACAAGGTGTTGCAAAAGATTGGTACTATGGCATACAAATTGGAGCTTCCTGCTTCTTCGCGAGTACATCCAGTTTTCCATGTTTCATGCTTAAAGAAGGTTATAGGTGAAAATCTTCCGGTTCAAACAATATTGCCAGAACTTGATGAGGAAGGAAAAATCATATTGGAACCTGAAGCAGTCATGGAAACAAGAACTCGACAGCTACGGAATTGATCATTTTCAGAGTATCTCAT